>CATIUR010000005.1:86018526-87472276 GCA_949592205.1 Helichrysum umbraculigerum
TGGTGCTTCGTTTGCTTGTACGTGCTGCTTCGTGAGTTGTACGCGCGATTTAATGCTTTGCCTATAAATAGTGGACACCCCTCACTTCACCAACATACCATTTTTCTCATTTCATTTATTCCTTACACTTTCTCTCTCACACACATCACTCTCTCTCTAGTTTCTCTCTCTAGAGATTTTTTCTCTCTAGAATTGGGCTAGTTAGAGAGATAATTAGGTAGAGGTAGCTTTTAGCTTTTGTACGGAGTCACTCCAAGACATTGTATTCGCGAAGATCTGTCTGTAATAAATTTGTATCAGGTTCTATTTATATATCTCTTACTTTCCAGTTTTAAACATGTGTTGCTTTGTTTATGCTTGTTTAGGATTGTATGCTAGATATATAATGTTAGGCTAGACATTTCTTTGTGTTTACTATGATGTAGTTATGTTAGAATAGTCAAAATGTTTATGTCATGCTGTTACTCTGCCCGTGTTACTTTAAACTGTGTATGAACTCATAAACTGAATCTCGAATGTTTATCTATCCAACTTATGCTGTGGTTAGAAGCTTCCTGCTAGAACTTGGCCAATTACTAGTGGTACGTTCTCTACCTATTCTATACTTGATGATCAATGAACTTGGTATGGCTGTGTTCTCTAGGTTGAAACAAATCATAAGAGACACGGAGCGTAAGATTAGAGATAGGTTAGATTCATGTTTATCTGTTATATATCTTTGAGAGAACTTTCGGGATATCTATGATCTGATTATTGGTTATCTGCTATGCTTAGGATTATGGTGTTCTGTTACGTGTCACCCTATTGCATGTTCTTGTTTGATTGTTGCCTTAGGAATGATGCATGCTAGAGTTATCCTCCTGGTTCATATCGGTAACTGTATAATTAGGTTTTCAGACACAGAATATTGGTTTACACAGTAGATTAACATGCATGGAATAGTTGTGATGATTTATATCTGTAATGCTGAACAATTTAACTGATCGTTAGCCCAATTATCCCAACTTGGTCCGCGGGATTATCCCCGTTCGTGTTCTTGTTCAATCAATAATTCACGCTACGATACAGATGTCTCTGATGACTATGACTGGGGACCAGGATTCGAGGATAGTCGTCGGTTAAATTGGTCTGTACATTTGGGAGAACTTCCGGTGTATTTGACTTCTATAACTGCTATCCACGTGACATGTTATTTATCTGATTACGGACAACTCTACGTTAGATATTTAATAGGCTCGTAGTTGTAGCTCATTAGGATATAGGAAATCTGCGAGAGTAATGTGGAACCCTAATTAATGTAACGGAAAAACCGTAAAACGCCCTATTACTTGGTATAGTGCTGGAAACACCAATTGGTGGAGTACAAACGTATGGAAGCCGCGGAACGGTCGTAGGTACAATACTTTGCATTAATTATGTTTCTATCCTCTCCGGATTAGTCATCACATCTAGTAGCCTTACCCTTGACTATTCATCAATAACACATAACGAAATCATAGTAAACACTCGCTTATCCTCTGTTGACCGAGTCTCCATACAAACCTCTTTTGTTTTATTTTCTTTATTTAAATTAGTATTTAGTTATAAAAAAAAAACCAAATCTATCCAAAAGCTTTAAAAAAAAAACCCTAGCTAGATTCCCAAAGATAACAAAACTTCCTAGACTCCCATGCCCGTTGTTGTTTGAAGAACGACACATGAGTCATACATACCACTTACTGCCCTTTTAGGTCTGTCAGTAGTATACAACTTAGGATTCCCCTGCTCTATAAATTTAAACCCTGTCCGCGCGTCCCGGTTGGGAGGTTCAACGACAGGAGTAAAACCCGTTCGACCGCTGCGACCGCGACAAGCTTTTGGCGCCGCTGCCGGGGACTACAACGACCGATTTTAGGAATTTTGTTATCTTAGTTATTTAGCGATCCTTACGGAAGATCAATATCATCCGGAAGTTACAGTTTTTATCCCTAGGTTAGTTAGTTTTTAATTTCCCGTTCTTAGTTAAACCTATCTTTTCCAAAACCCTATTTTCTTCTAAAACAAGTTATGGCGAATCGTATCACTCTCGCCTCATCAACCCAACCACTGCTAGAAGGACGAGAAGGACCAATCGTATCACCAACCGACGAAACCATTGAAATCAGACCACACTTCATTAAATTACTTAAATCGCAGTGTCAGTTTCATGGTCTTTCGGTTGAAAATCCAAACGCCCATCTTAACAAGTTCATCAACCTTTCCGACTCTTTCGAACAAACCGGATCCACTGTCAAAGTCACCCGACTTCACATGTTTCCTTATTCTTTAGCTTTCCGAGCTCAGACACGGTTTTATGAACTCGAACCCAATTCGATTCATACATGGGAGGAGATGGCTACTAAGTTCTTAGCTAAGTTTTTCCCTCCGTCCCTACAAACCAAGCTCAAAAATGAAATCATTAACTTTCGTCAAGGAACTACTGAATCATTAAGCTCAGCTTGGGAACGCTTTAAGAATCTGCTTGGAAGATGTCCGAATCATCAGTTGACTGAAACGAATCTGGTCTGCACATTCTACAACAGTCTAAATCCTCATCACCAACAAACCCTCGATGCTGCTTCATCCGGAAATTTCATGCTACATACTTCAGAAAAAGCCTGGAAGTTAATTGAGACGATAACAATGCACCAACATGACTTGAAGTTTGATGAATCAACCTCGGAAGACAAAGACACTTCTACTCAAGCGTTCGACACTTTAAAAGCTCAACTCGAATCCATCTCTAAGGTTGTCAGTAATATGCAAGACTCTTCCAAACCTAAAAAGCAACCTCAACGGCTCTTCTCACGCTCGAAGCCCAAGGAAGATGTTCTCGCCACATCTGGAACCACTGATCAAATCATTCCTTCAAAACTTTTCACTCAGCGGTTATCCAAACAACCTATCTCTCATTTGTCAGTTCCCTCTACACCCTCTACTTCTTCTCAATTGTCTTCTCGTCAAAACAATACGATTTTCAATAACTTCATGGTTGAGCAAAATAATAAAAACAAACAAATTGTTGATTTTCAAAACCAAATTGATTATTTGCTCAGAATTTCAAACGATTTAATTAAAAACATGGAGGATAATGTTAAAAGATTGTTTTTAAAAGTTGAGGAGAAGCAAAGAGAAGAAGCGATTAGCAAAGCTATTCATCATTCATCTTATGATTATGATGATATCCTTGTTGTCACTAGAGGCGGAAAAGAGACTAAGAATGAGAAATCAGAAGATATTCCTTCAGATGAGCCTTCTAGTTCTTCTCTACCCACTGATTCAGTACCTGTTGACACTCCTGTCACCTCTCCTGAACCAGAATCTTCCAAAGCCCCAGAAGTAGTTAAACCAACACGTATACCTTTCCCTGGTTGGCTTAAGAAAGAGAAACAAGAAGCCTAGCTTGGAAAATATCTAGAGATGTTCAAAAGCCTACACTTAAACGTTCGATTATTAGATGCTTTAGTTGAAATGCCTAGTTGTGCCAAATTCTTTAAAGAACTTATATCCAACAAAGAAAAACTCAGACAAATAGTTAATTTGCCCTTAGACGCAGAATGCTCTTTAATTATGCAACAAGGACTGCCCCCAAAGCTAGGAGACACCGGCCGTTTCACTATTCCTTGTTACCTTCAGGATGTTCAAATAAGTAACGCCTTAGCTGACTTAGGAGCTAGTGTAAACCTTATGCCATACTCGCTTTATAGGAAACTAGGATTAAGTGAACTTTTACCAACCCGTATGACCATCCAATTAGCTGATAGATCAGTTAAACTCCCTCGAGGAATTGCTGAAGATATTATGGTGCGTGTTGATAAATTCGTCTTTCCTGTTGATTTTGATGTTATGGATATTGAGGAAGACGCTCAGGTACCACTCATCCTTGGCAGACCTTTCCTAAATACTGCCAAGGCCGTCATTGACGTGAATGAAAAATCTTTAAAACTTAGAGTGGGAACTGAGGAAGTCACCTTCAATGTCGATAAACTAATGAAACTTCCTATGGGAGAAGACCTTGGTCTTGTAGATTCTATGCAGGAAATAATTGAAGAACACTTGGAAGAAATCCTCGCAGTAAGCAGCATTAATCCCCTTCCGAACAATGTCATCACAACAAGGAAAATTTGTGAAGAAGGTGCGGGTCTATGCTCAGCTATCTCGGATCCATCCATTGCATCGAAGGAAGTGCTATTACCTTTAAAGAATTCCAACTTACAGCCCAACAGATTTATCACTGCTGTACCACTTGGACAAGGCACTCCGGTCACTCTCTTGAGAAGAAGCCCTAATTCTGAAGTTCTTGATTCCTCTCTCTCAAAAGAAGAAATTCTGAAGACTCTCAAGGAAATGGAGTCAATACTTAAACCATCCGATCCGCAACTTTCTGAAAGTTGTGAAAACTTGAATCCAGAGATTACTTTTAGCACATCTTCTTCAGCTCAGTTTCAGAGATTCGCATTCACAAAGGACAACAAAGAAATAATCACTAAAGATAATGCAATCTCTCAATCTTCCCAAGTAAAATATGAGCTGAGAAAAAATGAGCTTTACAACAATACAGAATGAGTTGAAATAGCATCAGCCAACATTCCAGAGGCACCTGTAATTGAGTAAGATTATCAGACAACATACGATGAGCTTAAGAGAGACGAGATTGCAAGGATGAAGCCTTCCACTGAAGAACCACCCGAATTGGAGCTGAAGGAACTTCCCTCACACCTTGAATATGCTTTTCTCGAAGGAACTTCGCACTTACCGGTTATCATATCCAAAGATCTGAAGCCTGAAGAGAAAGCACTACTCATTAAGGTTCTAAAGTCACATAAGAAAGCGATTGCATGGAAAATCTCTGACATACAAGGGATCAGCCCAAATTACTGCACTCACAAGATCTTAATGGAAAATGACTTCAGGCCCTCTATTCAAAGGCAAAGGAGAGTTAACCCAAAGATTCAAGACGTGGTGAAAAAGGAGGTTATCAAACTCCTGGATGCTGGTTTAATTTACCCTATTTCAGATTCCCCATGGGTCAGTCCAGTTCAAGTCGTCCCAAAGAAAGGAGGCATGACGGTCATCGCTAACGAAGACAACGAGTTGATTCCAACACGAACCGTCACCGGTTGGAGGGTATGTATCGACTATCGAAAACTAAATGAAGCTACACGCAAAGATCACTTCCCCCTACCATTCATTGATCAGATGCTTGAAAGATTGTCAGGAAACGAATTCTATTGCTTCCTCGATGGTTTCTCCGGCTATTTTCAGATACCTATCGATCCAAAGGACCAAGAAAAGAGGACGTTCACTTGTCCATACGGAACCTTTGCCTACTGACATATGCCGTTTGGCTTATGTAATGCACCAGTGACATTTCAAAGATGCATGGTAGCAATCTTCCATGACATGATTGAACAATGTATGGAAGTGTTCATGGATGATTTTTCGGTTTTCGGAGATTCGTTCACCACTTGTCTTTCTAACTTGAACAAGATGCTCACCCGATGTGAAGAATCGAACCTAGTTCTGAATTGGGAAAAATGCCATTTCATGGTAAAAGAAGGCCTAGTTTTAGGACACCGTATATCCAAAGCTGGAATTGAAGTTAACAAAGCAAAAGTCGAGACTATCTCAAAGCTTCCACCACCCACCTCTGTCAAAGCCATCCGCAGTTTTCTAGGACATGCCGGGTTCTACCGTCGCTTTATCAAAGATTTCTCTAAGATATCCCGACCTATGACTCATCTCCTCGAAAAGGATACTCCGTTTGTCTTTACAGACGAATGTCTCAAGGCCTTCGATCATCTGAAAGATCTGCTTGTTCATGCACCGATCATGGTTGCTCCAGACTGGAGTCTCCCATTTGAAATCATGTGCGACGCCAGTGATTTCACAGTCGGAGCAGTTCTGGGACAGCGGAAGGAGAAACAGTTTCAACCAATATACTACGCCAGCAAAACGCTCACTGACGCCCAAAAGAATTATACAACCCCAGAAAAAGAGCTGCTAGCGGTAGTATTTGCTTTTGATAAATTTTGTTCTTATCTAATCTTGTCCAAAACTATTGTCTATACAGATCACTCAGCTCTGAAATATCTTTTTAAGAAGCAAGATGCTAAACCTCGCCTTCTACGATGGATTCTACTCCTTCAAGAATTCGACATCGAGATCAAAGACAAAAAGGGAGCAGAAAACGTCGCGGCGGACCATCTCAGCCGATTAGAGAATCCTTCAATGGATAAGTTGCATGAGAAAGATATTCAAGACCAGTTTCCAGAAGAACAGCTCATGCATGTTGGTAAATACTATCAAGGGTCACGATCTACAAATGATCCCTGGTATGCTGACTATGCCAATTATTTGGTGGGAAAAGTCTTACCTAAAGGAATGCCAACCTCTCGAAGACAAAAATTCTTCCGCGATATAAAATATTACTATTGGGATAACCCTTTCCTCTTTAAGGTTTGCCCTGATCAAATCATTAGAAGATGCATTGATGGGAAAGAGGCAGAACATATCCTACACAAAAGCCACCATGGACCTACTGGAGGACATCACGGTACCAACATGACCGCAAGAAAAGTGTACGATGCCGGCTTTTTCTGGCCAACCATATTTCGAGATGCGTACGATCTGGTGAGACGCTGTGATATCTGCCAAAGACAAGGCAATATAACAGCCCGGAATGAAATGCCACTAACAAACATCCAGGCCGTGGAAATCTTCGATATCTGGGGATTAGATTTAATGGGACCATTCCCTAAATCTAACGGTAAAGAGTACATCTTAGTTGCAGTCGACTACATCTCCAGGTGGGCCGAGGCCCAAGCTCTCCCAACAAATGACGCCAAAGTAGTAACCAAATTTCTCAAAAAGCTATTCAGTCGATTTGGGACTCCAAAAGCAATAATCAGTGATCGTGGTACACACTTTTGCAACGTTCAATTCATGAAAGTTCTGCAACAGTATGGTGTCACTCACAAGACATCAACAGCTTATCACCCCCAGACAAATGGGCAAGCTGAGGCAACAAATCGAGCTTTGAAAAGAATCTTGGAAAGAACTATTGGTAATCATGGGTACAAATGGGCTGAAAAATTAGATGATGCATTGTGGGCATTCAGAACCGCCTATAAAACACCATTAGGAACCACACCGTATCGTCTAGTTTATGGCAAGGCATGTCACTTACCAATTGAGCTGGAATATAAAGCATACTGGGCTTTGAAGAACTGCAACCTAGATATTTCTACAGCTGGAGCAAATAGACGAATGCATTTGAACGAGTTAGCCGAACTAAGGGATCAGGCATATGACAGTTCGTTAAGCTTCAAGGAACGAACTAAGAGAATTCACGATGCTAAGCTGAGGCCCTCAAGATTCAAAACAGGAGATAAAGTGCTGCTTTTCAACTCGCGATTCAAGAAATTCTCTGGCAAGTTTAGGATCAGGTGGAGCGGACCATTCATAGTATCAAAGGTATTTCCTTACGGTGCAGTCGAACTCGAGGCACCAGGAGGTAATTTTAAGGTTAATGGTCATCGCTTAAAGCATTACTTCGAAGACTTTCCCATCAGGGAAGATGTCTTTATCTTTGAACCACCGTGAGTCGACGAAAAGGTACAAAGAGTCAAGCTAGAGACTCATAAAACAAGCGCTCTTGGGAGGCACCCCAAGCCTATCTTTATTTCTGTCATTTTATTTCTTAGTTTATTTTTATTAAGTATGGTTGTCTCTGAACTAATAAAATTGCAGGCTTGCCACTTATCTGACTTCGAATTGCAAAATCTGAGATAAGTGTTGTTCATTAACTATCACTGTTAGCATTACCTGTTTATTTTATCTTGTTTCAGGATGGACGCTGTTGACGCTGATCATGTAGCTGCGAGACCACGCAGATGACACAGACCTCGTAGACGCAGAGCACAGAGAGCGGCTATGCTGACCATCACTGAGGAGGACCTGACTGATGTCCCGATCACTCACGAGGAATTGCCCGATGAGAGGCCCTCATCACCTTTTCCAGCCCCCGTACCTACTTTCGAGTACGGTATCACTACGGCTGACCCAGCTGCTTCGTGGGCCCTCTTCCGGACACTCTCCATCCAGCATGACATCATGTCCTCTATCTGTGAGCAGCTCGAGATTCCGAGACCTGATGCCATTCCCTACAGGCTTGGCCCAGATCCGGGACCATCTCGACCTCCATGGTCCTTCTTTCCTCCTGCAGATCCACCTGTTGTCTCTACTGCCGGGCCTTCCACTAGCCCCACTGCTGCAGCTGCTGATCCTGATCCAGCATTGCCCACAGGATTTGCATCACCAGATCGCAGCCTCACAGAGCAGCTTCTGGCTGTTTTTGATGCTCACACTTCTGTCACCCACACTTCCACTGATGAGATTGTGAGTCATGCTATGGCTACTATGGATTTTTCCATTCCATCTCCGACTTCTGTTTTCGACAGTGATGCTGAGGCAGAGTTTGATCCTGACACTGATGACCTACTTGATGATTACTCGACTTTATCTTTATTATTAACTTTCTGTATTATGACTCTGTACTTACGCTTTAGACCTGCTACCTAGATGAGATGCTATGATATGTGTGTTGTTGATTATTGCAGAATTCAGCTTTGTGTGGAATGGATGATCTTAAACGAGCCTGGTCCTTAAAATCCAGCAATTCACTAGCATCACTCCTGCACAAACCTGGTCTATTCCAGTAAACACAAATGGGGAGTCTCTTTGTTCCTTTCTCCCCGTTTCAATTATGTTTATTATGCCTATGTTAGTGCGTTTAATTTCTGTGCCTCATCCTAAACTTATCACTAAGTGTGGGATTCCAGCCCAAATTAAAACACTTGAGAAACATTTACTTACATGTTCAAAAAGTGTGGGATTTTACTAGTAAAATCTCTACTCAAGAGAACATTAGGGACAATGTTCCTCTAAGTGTGGGATGGCAGGTATAGAATACCTTAAATGGTGATTTTTATGTCCAATAGCAATCTTTCTCTCAAAAATTTTTCAAAAATAAGGTCAAATTTTTTCAAAATTAATGATTCTAACTCAGTTTTTGAGTCTCAGATACTACTGAGAGAAACCATTTTCAAAATATAAGTATGATATTTCTAAAAGCCTAAAGGAAATAAGATAGAAATTGCTTAAGCAAGAAGTGATAATCAAAGGAGCATGACTAGACACATACAACCCTTTGCAGTGAGGTATCTTGAGCCCAAAAGCATTCATCTTTAATGCTTCACTTTCATTTCTTGTGTATGTGCCTATGTCTGTATCTCTGAATTAGAACTTGCTCTTGACATACACTTCGAGACCATATTGGTGTGTACCGTACGCGGTATAGGTGCAATTAAATGACCTTGACATTCCTTAGGACTTAACCCGTTTCTTACATATCTTTTCAAGCCCAAAACCCTTTCCGATGCTCATTTTTAGTATCGAAGATCCACCTAGTATACCCTGTTGAGCCTAAACCTTTCATTTCTTTAAATCCCTAATTTTCACCCACTTCCCAAAAATACCCCCAAACTTATCTTGGAATTTCTGAGGTTATGAAGAACACCTTTTAGAATATCTTTTTCATATATCCTACTCATTCGCATTCTCCAAAATCAAGCTTCTCAACAAATGGTGCCGGAAAATTAGCATACAAGAGAACTGGAAGGACGATGGTGCGGGAAAAATTAGCACCTGGAAATGAATAAAAATGATCAAGATAGAAGAAAAGATTTCTAAAGGATCCAAAATATAAAATTCCTTGGAAATTCTTTGACAAAGAAATTCTGAAGAAAAGAAAAAGAAAAAGAAAAGAAAAAGAAAAAGAAAAAGAAAATAGCTTCGCAAATAAAGCTGAAAGTTTCAAAACATAGCTCTTCATGGAAAACTTGACAGAATCTGAAACAGCTACCAACTCTCCTTTCCTCTCCGTTCTAAATAAAGTTGTTCATAATCTCAGTGATTTTAGGATAAGCTAAACACCCCTCGCAAACCAAAATTTCCACAATCCATACCTTTCACCCTCACCAAACATTACAACCCTCTGGATGTCTTGAGATAATTAGCACCGTCCTCACCTAAGTGGTGGAGATCCGATTCTCGATCAAGCCTATGACGATGAGTGCAGCATGACTGGCTATTTTGAGCGATTTCGTTTGAACTAGATTGATAGGAAACCCGATACACTTTGAGTGAATTGAGTGACCACCTTTAGTGAGATCGCCTAGTCATGTGTACTCCATGATCACGAGATTTGGATGTACGCCTAAGAGAATCTCTTCTTGTTTATGGAAGGATCATCTTATCTTCCTCCACACTTTTAGAAGTAACTTGCTTATATGAGGAAATGCTAATCTCGGAAAATATTCTCTGACTCACCCCTAAAAACATGACTTAAAATATGTTTAAGAGAGTTGTTGCTTGAGGACAAGCAACGTCTAAGTGTGGGATAACTTGATGTGACGTAAAAAGTCACGTTTTTAGAAGCTTTATTCCTCACATTTTGGACCTTTCTTTAGTGAAAACATTTCAAAACATTGATTATTTATTAAAATTCACTAAAGTGGTTCAAAAGTAGACGTTGTGGTAAAAATCACTGAAAACACTCTGAAATCGCACAAAACACAGCATTTTTAATACAAGCCGATTCCTCCGACCTCATTTTCCTGTCAAGACACACTTCCTAACTTCTACCATCTGTTTTATAGGTAAAATCGAGACGGAAAAATCCGGAATCAAGTGAAACGGGCAAAGGACGGAGAAACCACTATGCTTTCAGAGCCATTAAAAGTCATTTCGGCTACGCCTAAGTTCTACACATCCAATTTCTATGATATTGGCATCATTAGAAGCGTAACGGAATTACAAAACCACAGGCAAAAGAATCAAGTCAAACGGACGCATAACGAAGGAGATACGGACGTTTTAAGCAACGAACGAAATCAGACAAACACCGTATACGGCCTTGGCAACCGTATATGGCCTCACCAAGACCGTATACGGCCTTCACCACACCGTATACGGCCCCTAGTGAGCCGTATACGGCCCCCCTTCCCCCATATGGTGCTTCGTTTACTTGTACGTGCTGCTTCGTGAGTTGTACGTGCGATTTAATGCTTTGCCTATAAATAGTGGACACCCCTCACTTCACCAACATACCATTTTTCTCATTTCATTTCTTACTTACACTTTCTCTCTCACACACATCACTCTCTCTCTAGTTTCTCTCTCTAGAGATTTTCTCTCTCTAGAATTGGGCTAGTTAGAGAGATAATTAGGTAGAGGTAGCTTTTAGCTTTTGTACAGAGTCACTCCATGACATTGTATTCGTGAAGATCTGTCTGTAATAAATTCGTATCAGGTTCTATTTATATATCTCTTACTTTCCAGTTTTAAACATGTGTTGCTTTGTTTATGCTTGTTTAGGATTGTATGCTAGATATATAATGTTAGGCTAGACATTTCTTTGTGTTTACTATGATGTAGTTATGTTAGAATAGTCAAAATGTTTATGCCATGTTGTTACTCTGCCCGTGTTACTTTAAACTGTGTATGAACTCATAAACTGAATCTCGAATGTTTATCTATCCAACTTATGTTGTGGTTAGAAGCTTCCTGCTAGAACTTGGCCAATTACTAGTGGTACGTTCTCTACCTATTCTATACTTGATGATCAATGAACTTGGTATGGCTGTGTTCTCTAGGTTGAAACAAATCATAAGAGACACGGAGCGTAGGATTAGAGATAGGTTAGATTCATGTTAATCTGTTATATATCTTTGAGAGAACTTTCGGGATATCTATGATCTGATTATTGGTTATCTGCTATGCTTAGGATTATGGTGTTCTGTTACGTGTCACCCTATTGCATGTTCTTGTTTGATTGTTGCCTTAGGAATGATGCATGCTAGAGTTATCCTCCTGGTTCATATCGGTAACTGTATAATTAGGTTTTCAGACACAGAATATTGGTTTACACAGTAGATTAACATGCATGGAATAGTTGTGATGATTTATATCTGTAATGCTGAACAATTTAACTGATCGTTAGCCCGATTATCCTAACTTGGTCCGCGGGATTATCCCCGTTCGTGTTCTTGTTCAATCAACAATTCACGCTACGATACAGACGTCTCTGATGACTGTGACTGGGGACCAGGATTCGAGGATAGTCGTTGGTTAAATTAGTCTGTACATTTGGGAGAACTTCCGGTGTATTTGACTTCTATAACTGCTATCCACGTGACATGTTATTTATCTGATTACGGACAACTCTACGTTAGATATTTAATAGGCTCGTAGTTGTAGCTCATTAGGATATAGGAAATCTGCGAGAGTAATGTGGAACCCTAATTAATGTAACGGAAAAACCGTAAAACGCCCTATTACTCGGTATAGTGCTGGAAACACCAATTGGTGGAGTACAAACGTATGGAAGCCGCGGAACGGTCGTAGGTACAATACTTTGCATTAATTATGTTTCTATCCTCTCCGGATTAGTCATCACATCTAGTAGCCTTACCCTTGACTATTCATCAATAACACATAAACGAAATCATAGTAAACACTCGCTTATCCTCTGTTGACCGAGTCTCCGTACAAACCTCTTTTGTTTTATTTTCTTTATTTAAATTAGTATTTAGTTATAAAAAAAACCAAATCTATCCAAAAGCTTTTAAAAAAAAAACCCTAGCTAGATTCCCAAAGATAATAAAACTTCCTAGACTCCCATGCCCGTTGTAGTTTGAAGAACCACACCTGAGTCATACATACCACTTACTGCCCTTTTAGGTCTGTCAGTAGTATACAACTTAAGATTCCCCTGCTCTATAAATTTAAACCCTGTCCGCGCGTCCCGGTTGGGAGGTTCAACGACCGGAGTAAAACCCGTCCGATTTATCAATTGACTGACGATGTATTTAGACTTAAATGATACATATATATAAATCATATTATATATAAGGTCTCTCTTAAACATTTAAGGTTCAGGGTTCTATTTTAAAACATTTTAAAATTGAGCATATATTTTAAACCATTAAAATACTAAGGTCTGATTAGTAAATAAATTAACTGTATACATATATAAATCTATTATACATATATATTTAATTTAGTTATTTGGACAAAATAAAAGACAGTTTAATTGCCAAATACATATTATCTACATTTTGTATTGCTAACCTTATTAAGCCTACGCTCTGATACCACTGTTGGGTTTTCTATTCCCTAACTAGATTAACATATGCAGCGGAAAATAACAATTAATCTAGAGCAACTAGGAAACTAAACCCTAAAGGACCGCTACTTAATAAAGCTATTAACAACAACAAAATAAATAGATAAATGAGAAAATACTAACCTTTGAGAAAATCAATTTCTCACGCGCAGACCACCTTGCAGAACCTTCACGCAGACTCCTTGCTCGACTTCCATGCTTTGGATGACGAGTACCCAAAATAGAATACCTCTAATGCGTCATACCCGTGAACCAAGAGAAACTCCAAATCCTAGGGTCCCGACTCTACGTCGTGTAAACTCTCACAAGGATTCGGAATGAGAAAGAGAGAAAGTATCGAATTCAATTCGAAACTGGGATCGATTGAAAGCTTAGGCTATGCCCCTATTTATATAGGGAGAGGATGAGAGTCCCGTGATCACTATTGATTAGTGATTTGGAATCGCAAAGTGTAAAGTTTAATTGTAGAAGGGGGGGTTGAATACAATTAAAAACTTTTTTCTGATTTTAACTAAGTTAATTGAAAGTTTTTAATCGTTATAACAGAAACAGAGTATATCGGATAACAGATATGACAATATCAAAGAACAATGTAATAGTAGCTGAAATGGTGAATTGTATTGATCATAAAATTCACAAGTGTTGAATGCGGAATGGATTAACCAAAGTTAATCCAATTCAAACACTTAGCTAAACTATTACAATCGAAATGAACAGCAGTGGACAAACACGCTGACTGTTCACTCTATGAATCGCTAAGTCGTGCTTAGATAAACTACTCATTGACACACAAGTGATTAACACGAATTGAACGACTAGCCTCTACAGTACAAAACACTGAACTATTTATACTACAAGAGTTCCTAAAATATCGCCTACAAAATAGGATCTTGGAAGGACACGTGTCGCTGCTTGATTGGTTTGAACTCTGATGAACCGACATTCTGCGGGTCCCAATTCTGTTACCGTAAATATCTCGTTACCTTAAAACCAATCACTTGCTGCTACGTAATCTTTCGGACATACTTCGAACTGGAACACTCTTGCTGATGTATAGATAAGTACAGTACTTTTTAGTACTTGATGATTGAGAGGCTTTATTGAATAGTCCCTGAAGATGCAGTAATCCTCCTCACTCACTGCGAGCTAACATGCTCTTGTAGAATGAATTGAACTAAAGATCTTCATTGACTAGCTGTTATTCTGGCAGTGACTTTTGCCTTTATTGATTTGAAGAAGTAAGGCTCTCGCTGACGTAGATCAGCGACACACCAAGTTGAGCTTTAAATCCTCCTCAGCATATCAAGTGGAATGAATGACGATCAGCGAAACCTATCATTAGCAACAGCAGCTTCGATACAATCCATTTCTTCATCGAGTAGTGAACAGTTGAGTTGGTCAGCGACCAGTGACTTCATCATGGTCAGCGACCAGTGACTCAACAATCTCCCCCTAAATGATTGTGATTGAAGCTCCCTAGACAAACTTGTTGCTGTGAAAGTTTATAGTCAGTGTTTAAGATTTTAAACATTCAGTGACTTATACTTGTGATCCATTCATTTTTCTTTTTGGATTCTTTTTGATATGATCTGAGTTTTGCACTTTGGTTTTCTCAAAAGATCAGATATTATTGAACTGCAAAATATAAATTACAGATAGTTTTTCAGTTACAATATGTCTAATCTATCACAAACTTTAAATCTACTATCTTCAGCGATTAGATAAATAGCAGAGATTCCTACTATCTTCAGCGATCAGATGAGATAGTGACTTAAGACTTTCAAACCAACAATCTTCAGCATGACATCTTCTCACGAAGCTTTAACCGACTGAAAATCAATGAACCTTCATTTTCAGATACTTAGGTTTGAGAAGGATTCATTGCTAAGCTGAAGTGGCACAAATATTGAATAAAATCACCAAGAAAAGAAAATTGTAACTCAAATACAGGAAATACATGTGATATGATTTCCTTCTGAAAAGGATCAGCAACATCGATCTTATAATCTTACTCTTCCAAAGGTGAATCAGCAACCAGATGATACTGATGTTTCATCTCTACCCTTCTCCACTATTCCACATGCTGAAACCATAACCTCACCCATCCAGGAATTAGATACAATGTCTCTTTCCAGTGATAACATATCTCAACATGCTGCTGATCAACCGATTCAACCAGAAACTGAAATCCAATCTCAACCACAACCAACATCTCCACTATCCCCTGTCACTCAAAAATCACCACAAACCACCAAAACATCAACTTCCACCACATCATCAACAGACAAATTGCTGCTTGATTATATTGCTGCTTCACAGCAACAAATTCGACTGCTCACTGAAGATAGAGAGACCTTGACAGGCCAACTAGCTGATCTCACTAGTAAGGTTCATTCTCTTGCAGCAGCTTATGAATCCATTCCAGATTGGAGTGATTCTATCAAAAAAAAAGGTCAAACTAATTGCAAATGCTGAAGTAGATCACTACCAACTTCTGGAAACTCATGCTAAGTCTCTTACTGATCTCGCCTCATTCACCAGAATCAGCCTCAAAACTCATGAAGATGCAATAATCTCTCTCAATGAAAATCAAAAAACGATGGCATCTTCTGTTGTGGATTATATCACTCATGCTGATAAAGTTATCAGCGAACTTCCAAAAATTATCTCCAACCATCATGAGACCATCACAGGTCTAGAAACTATGCATGTTGATCATCAGAAAATCTGTAATCGACTTGAGGAGATTATTTATTTAGTTTCTGAGGCTGAGGGGGAGAATGAAGAAGATGATGATGCTAAGAATTACACTCCCTTTGATAATGATGCATCAGATATGGATGTCGCTGAGGAAAGAGATAATATGGGTGTTTTCCCTGAGTTTCATCCTGATGAACAAATGAGGTATGACTATCTAGTCAAAGAGTGGGCTGCTGATGAGAATGCACGAGTTATGGGGGAGTCAGCAAGCTTTGAGCTGATGAGGTGGGAATGGATGAATAGACAACAAGAAGATGATGTTGTCGATATGGATGAAGGAGATGATGATGATGGTGATAATAATGATGGTAATAATGGAAGCGATGAAAAGAAAATTGTAACTCAAATACAGGAAATACATGTGATATGATTTCCAAGTATCAGCTACTTTGATAGCATCAGTGATTTCAACAATGATATGATTTCCAAGTATCAACGATTTGTTGTATGAGCAACATTGGTTTTTGCATTCATTTGCACGTTTTCTCCCCCTTGACAATATCACCAAGTAGATCAGTGTTTCTTTGGTATCATCAGCAGCACTTAAATATTTCTCCCCCTTGATGATAGCATGAAATACTGTGTGTAATAGGTGATTGGTTTTCTTATCATCATCAGCTTGTGTTTTAGCTAATGGATCATTGAAAACAGAGAGATCAGCTTGTATCTCTATCTGTGACTGGAGAGAGACATTGACAGCTGGTGCAGTGAGAGATGAGAGATAGCTCGGGTCTGTAGCCAGTGATGTGACACCAGCAAAGAGTGTGTTAACACCCACTGATGTCACTTGCCCTTTGTTTAAAACATCATTCTTTTGTGAGAATAATGAGTGGCTCATGGGTTGACTCGATAAAAGTTTGTGATTTGAAAGCATGATTTTAGAAAGAATGCCCACAGTGACTGAACGTTCAGACCCTGTTTCATCCTTGGCGTCCGAAAACGTCTTCTTTGTGAGATTTTTTGCAGAGGTTGGTAAAGTATTCTGAGATGGTGGTTGACCAGTTTTGATCACTATGGGTTTTGACAGTGATATGATCGATTGGGGGGCAGAATCAGACATATGTACAAAAGTTACATGCTGGGTCATAGAGATTCCCCAAAAAAAAATGAGATCAAATGGTAAAAACTTTGTAGTGCTCTGTTTTTCGTCAAGAAGCTTTATTCAAAAGAGTTGTTTTTGAAAATTGTTGTAGCAAGATCTGTGTTTCTACGTAGGCTTGAAAAGCTTTAAACTTGTAGAAATGATGTGAATAAAACTTGATTTTGATCTTGCTATCTTTTTTTAAAAAAAAAAATGTTATAGCAGAGTGACAAAGAAATGATCAGACAGTGGGTGATTTGTGAAATGAGGTGAAGGGTTGGTTTTATAATGAAGTTATGTGAGAAGTATGTGGTGAAAAATGAATCGTCGTGGTTGATGATGGTGGTAAGTAGGGGTGGCATAGGGGTGATTATTGATGATGTTAAATGGGATAGGGGTGATGATTGTGGAGCTTGGTGATATTAATGGTGATTTGAGAGGTGCGCCGGAAAAGTATAGGTGACGTAAGGAAGAAATAGTGTCAGAGGTGCAATTTTGTGACACATCCCTTCAAATAATGATGAAAGAATCAGGGAGTCCCTGAATGCAAAAAAAATAACACTCATATTCAAGAATACTAATCATAATTTTCAATTTGTCTGAGATGTTATCTCACTGATTTAGTCACAACTTAGAATACTAACTAAGTCAGAGAGATTTGATCACTAGCAAATATGAATCATAACTTTTATTTCATTGAGTATGAGTGTTTGTTTAAAAAATAATTTATAGAGACTTATTTTTCGCTGAAAGAGTTACAGCTTAGAATACTAACAAGATCAGCTAAGGAATAGGTCTCTAAAAAAATTATTATTTATTTTTTTTTTTTTTTTTTTTTTTTTTTTTTTAAATGAGTATAGATATAGATTATGTCTGATATGAACTATGTAATATTTATCTTTCACTGATCTAGTTACAACTTAGAATACTAACTAAATCAGCAAAAGAAAATATAGGATAATAACAATATAGGTCATATAGAGACATAACAGATACTCAAATTTAAAGATTGAAGCCTTTAAACAAAAATAACTAACTGAGCTTGATAGCTGGGCTAGTCTTTTAAGTTTAACATGCCAAGCTCGCTAATAAGAAAATTAAATCTTTTCTCATCTAAAAGTTTTGTAAATAAATCAGCGAGTTGGTAATCAGTTGGGATAAAATGCAATTCAATATCACCTTTCATCACATGGTCTCTGATGAAATGATATCGGACATCAATGTGCTTTGTCCTTGAGTGCATTACTGGATTGTTGGCAATGGCTATAGCACTTTGACTATCACAGTAGATTGGTATTTCACTGAAGTCAAAGCCATAGTCAGCGAGCTGATTTCTCATATTCAGCTTCAGCAGTTGAAGTTGAGACTGAGTTTTGTTTCTTGCTGGACCAGCTTACTAGCTTTTCTCCAAGAAATTGACAGCTACCAGATGTACTTTTTCTATCCAGTTTGCATCCAGCATGATCAGAATCAGAGTATCCTTTCAGGGAGAAGTCTGAACCAGATGGGTACCAGAGACCAAGATTAGGAGTACCCTTCAGATATCTGAATATCCTTTTGACAGCGAGCAAATGTGATTCCTTTGGATCAACTTGATACCTAGCACAGAGACATGTAGCAAACATAATGTCTGGTCTACTAGCAGTTAGATACAGCAGCAACCCGATCATTCCTCTGTAAGCAGTCATGTTTACAGATTTACCATCAGGATCAGCATGTAGCTTTACTGCAGGTGACATGGGTGTAGCAAGGGTTGAGCAATTAGCAAATTCAAATTTCTTTAACAGATCTTTAACATATTTTCCTTGACTTATGAAAATTCCAGTTTGGTTTGTTTTATTTGCAAACCAAGGAAAAATGTTAATTTACCCATCATGCTCATCTCATAACTTTTGGTCATGAGATCAGAAAATTCGTTGCACATGTCACTGTTAGTAGACCCGAAAATGATATCATCAACATAGATCTGGACTAATATGACATCTCTCTTATCTCTTTTGATAAATAATGTGCTGTCTATTTTTCCTCTGACGTAGCCACATTTTATCAGGTAGACAGAGAGAGTATCATACCACGCTCTGGGAGCTTGTTTTAGTCCATACAGGGCTTTATCAAGTTTGTAAACATAACCCGGATGTTTTGGATCAATGAATCCAGGTGGTTGCTTGACATATACTTCTTCCTGCAGCTTGCCATTCAGAAAGGCACTTTTCACATCCATTTGATATACTTTAAACTTCTTGTGAGCTGCATAAGCAAGAAATAGCCTGATTGCTTCAAGCCTAGCTACTGGTGCAAAGGTTTCGTCATAATCGATGCCTTCTTGCTGACAGTAACCTTGTGCAACTAGTCTAGCTTTGTTTCTTGTAACCACACCATCAGCATCCATTTTATTTCTGAACACCCATCGTCTTTCAATCACTGATTTACCAGCGGGTTGTGGTACAAGCTTCCAAACTTTATTTCTTTCAAACTGAGATAGCTTTTCTTGCATGGCAGCTATCCAGTGATGATCAGTAAGTGCTTCATCAACCTTCTTTGGTTCCATTAGAGACACAAAACTTACAAACAAACAAAAGTTAGCAGTTGCTGATCTTGTCTGAACCCTGGATTGTGGATTACCAATAATCAATTGATTATCAATATGTTTTGTCCACTTAGTCATTCGCTGAGTTTCAGCAGTGACTTGATTACTTTGTGAGGGTTCAGAGGGCAAATCAACATTTGTAGCATGAGTATTGTTGTTATGCGAGTTTTGGTTTGGACATTGAGTTGATGATGATGGGACATCTGTAGGTAAAGATGATGTTCCTGAATTATTCTCAGCTAAAGTAGAACTGGAATTGATTTCAGGAATATTATCTTCACCTTCAGAATCAGATGAGAAATTTTTATATTTCTTATTATTTGATTTGATTTCATTTGATAAGTCACCATCCATTTTGTTAAAAACAAGATTTTCATATTCTTTTGGATCAGTGAGTGACTCATCATACGATTCATCAAAAGTAACATCCATTGATTCCTCAATACATTCTCTTCGTTTATTATAAACTCTGAAAGCTTTAGAGATGATTGAGTAACCAACAAATATTCCTTCATTAGCTTTGGGATCAAACTTTCCTAAGTGATCTCTTTTGTTTAGAATGTAGCAGGTATGTTGAGAACTGAGACACTGCTAGATTTGCTCAGAATACAAGTATTGTGCCGCTGTTAGAAGAACTACCACTGTTAGTAGTTGCCACTGCTAGTTAGTAGCTGCCGCTGTCAAGTAGTTTGTCTAACAGTGCCACTGTTAGTGTATAGTTTGTATTTTGTATCAAGTACTCAACCGCTGTTGATAATATACGAGTACTACCCCTGTTAGTGATATAGATAACCACTGTTGGTTAGATATAGTTGAATAGAGAGAATTATGGAATAGATATGATTCCATAATAGTTTGATTCTGTAAAGGACTCTATATGTTATAAGTAGAGATCCTGTAAAACCCTAGAGTAAGACGAATTTATTCTAGTTATTAGCTTCAAGGTTGTAAACCCTAACACAAATTGTGTGTTCGTATTATTGTTAATAATATTGAAGCTTTTGGTTAGATATTCTGTTATATACAAGTTTGTTCTTCAAGTTATTAATAAACTATTCCGCAAGCTTATTAATAATCAATCAAAGTAATACATACTAAGATCTCTAGCTGGGATCATCAAGTGGTATCAGAGCTTGATATTACTTTGATCTTGAAGAAGGTAATTGAATTTCGTAGCTTTTTCAACAAATAACAAGATGTCTACTGAATCAATGGAAGGTATACAAGCTACAAAGATTCCCATGCTCAAACCTGATGAGTTTGAGCTATGGCAGACTAGGATTAGGCAATACATGTTGCTTACGGATTATATGATGTGGGAGGTGGTTACTAATGGACCAAACTATACTAAGGATGCAGATGGTAAAAAGGAAGAAAGACCACCACCAAAGTCTGATGCAGAGAGAAAAGAAAGAGCAACAGAGTGGAAGGCATTAAGTACTCTACTTTTGTCTATCCCTAATGAGTATCAAAGGAAGTTTGAAAACTGTGAAGATGCTCAGGTTCTTATGCAAGCAATTGTTAAGAGATTTGGTGGTAATGATAACACCAAGAAGAATAAGAGATCTCTTCTCAAACAACAGTTTGAAAACTTTGCAGGTGTAAAGTCTGAAACTCTGACTCAGACTTTTGATAGGTTTCAAAAACTTGTGGGTGATTTAGAAAATCACAGTGTCAAGATTGATAAAGATGACTTGAACAGGAAGTTTCTAAGATCACTTGGTACAGATTGGAATATGTACACTGTGGGACTTAGACAAAGTCCAGATCTTGAAGAGAAAGAGATTGAAGACCTGTACAATGATCTGAGGAATTTTGAGCCTGAAGTTCTAGCGTTGAAACAGTCCAATGGTAGCTCTAACAATGCTGCTTTTGTTTCTGTTGGTGAATCTGGTAGTTGTAGCACATCTGGTGCTAATGATAATGTATTGGAAGCATTCTTTGCAAGCCATGTGAATTCATCATTAACTACAGAAGATTTGGAGCAGGTTAGTGAAGAGGACCTGGAAGAGATGGATTTAAGATGGCAGATGGCCATGATTACAATCAGGGCAAAGAGGTTTATGCAGAGTTCTGGGAAGAGAAATTTTTCTTACAAGAGAGATGGTGTAGCTGGTTTTGACAAGAGCAAGGTGGAGTGTTTCAACTGTCACAAGATGGGACACTTTGCTAGGGAGTGCAAGAGCACACAGGCTGGAGGATCTCAGAATGGTTTTGTAAGAAATAATTCTGGTCCTCAAAGAAGATTGATACCAGTTCAGAACACCACTTCAGATTCATTGGTTGCTCAAGATGGAATGGGAGGATTTGACTGGAGTGACCAAGAAGAGCTTGTAGTTCAGAATCAAGCCTTGATGGCTGTCACAGAAGAACCAGAGCCTTCAGACATTCCATATGAGGTACAATCTAAATTATGTTCTCCTGCATGTAAGAAAATGGTTAAATTTTATAGGGATCATAATATGGTTGTGTGTAATGAATTAAAAGCTTGTAAGGAAAAGAGTCAACATGCCACTTTAGCTATTGAAAACTTAGAAAATCAGATAAAAGCTTATGAAAAGAATGAATCTCAATTTCACTTAGATATTAAGTATCTAAATTGGGAAAAGAAAGCTTTACAAACAAAAGTTGATATGCTAAGTGCTAAGTTGGCTGAGGCAATTTCTGATAAGGAGTCAATAAAATTGAAAGTTGATGAATTGGAAAATGTTTCAAAAGGTGTTCAAAACTTAATCAAGTCTCAAATTCATGATAAATTAAAACTTGGATTAGGTTACAACCTTAATGCTGTTCCTCCACCTTATAATCATACTTATTTCCCACCTAAAAGTGATTTTGTTTTAGAAACACTTAAGGTAGGTGTGTCTGAGGAGGTTAAAAAGGTAGATCCAGTTGTTAATTGTGATGATAATGTGAATTTTGATAAAGTTGAGGTATCTGATTGGACTGAGGAAGATGAGAGTGATAATGATAGCTCATCAGGTGGTAATTCTGTAGATGGTAGTGTTAAGTCTATTACTGGTCTAGTTTCTGAACTTAATAGTACTAAACTAGAAGAGGGTAAAAAGATGTTTGTTGAGAAAGCAAAGGCTCAGTTAGATCAAGTCAGGAAAACCAACAAGGCTAGTTCAGGTTTAGGGTATGTACACAAAAAGGTTAATACTGAATCAAAAGACAAGTTGAAATCTGAGTGTGATAAGTGTACATGTAAATCAAAGAAGTCTGAGTTACATACTGCAAGTAATGTGAATAAATCCATTCCCAGGGGTAATCAAAGAAATTGGAACCAATTGGTTTCACAAAGGTTGGGTAATGGGTTTGAATGTGTGAAAAGAAAGTCATGTTTTATTTGTGGTAGATATAATCATCTTCAACAGGACTGTTACTACAATCCTAAAAATAATAGGAACAGTGGTACAGGTCATGTGTTGATAAATAAGCCTAACAGAGGCAAGGCTGCAGCCCCTGTTAATGCTACAGCAGTGCCCCTGTCAACGGCTAACAGAGGCAAGACACGAACAGGGGAGGGTTTGACCACTGTCAGGCATGGTACCTCTGCTGGTATTAAACATTTCAAAAGAATGTATATACCAAGTAAAGCTACCACTGCCAGGGTAATCAATACAAACTTAAAGGTGACCACTGTCAGACCATTAACCCCTGTCAGGTCTAAAACAGATTGTTTTTGGAGACATAAAAATGAGTGTAAATCTGAAGTGTCCAAAACCAATGCAGCACTGAGATCAATCACTGTCAAAAGGGTTGATGTCAAAGGTGCTCATGGGAAACCCAAAGCCAAATTGGTTTGGGTTCCCAAGAAAAACTAATTGTTTTTCTCATATATGTGCAGGGCAAGCCACCAAGCTTATGGCATATTGATTCTGGCTGTTCAAGACACATGACTGGAGACAGGAAAAAGCTACAGGACTTTAAAGCGTTTGCTGGAGGAGATGTAGCATTTGGAAGCAATCCTAAAGGAGGTAAAATCACAGGAGGATGTGTCACTTGAATTTCAAGACCATGAATAAACTTGTTAGGAAATCGACTAGTGGAGGATGTCAATTTCTTGGCAATAGATTAGTGTCATGGCAATGTAAAAAGCAGACCACGGTTTCCACTTCTACAGCAGAAGCAGAATATGTTGCAGCATCAAGTTGATGTGCACAGGTTCTTTGGATTCAGAATCAAATGCTGGATTATGGTTTGACTTTCATGAACACTCCTATTTATATTGATAATACTTCTGCTATTAGTATCATTCAGAATCCAGTTAAGCATTCAAAAACCAAACACATTGAGATCAGATATCATTTTATACGAGATTGTTATGATAAAAGATTGATTCATATTTTTAAAATTCATACTGATAATCAACTTGCAGATCTTTTTACAAAAGCATTTGATGTAGGAAGATTTACATTTTTGATAACTAATATTGGTATGATCAATCTCACGTAGTGTTTTGGTCTGGATTTGATACTAACAGGGGTAAAATATATTGTATGTGACAGGGTCAGGTGTTGCCACTGTTAGCTTCATCATGATAACAGATGGTGCCACTGTTAGTTTACCTTTGCCACTGTCAATGTATTTTAAACCCCTGCTGTATATGTGTGTAATTTAACCCCTGCTAGTTGTTTTTCTTAGTTTAATATTGCAGGTTTCAGCCACTGTCAAGAGACATCACTTGAGCTGGAATTTAATGTTTTATTTGTTTCTTCTTATCTTTTGGTTAAAAAAAAAAAAAAAAAAAAAAAAAAAAAAAAATTCGTTGTCTAACTAAGCTAAGTTTATGCCCCTGTTAGTTCTAAGTTGGCGTTTCCTTGGTCGGATGCCCCTGCTAGACTATCAGCCGCTGCTAGCTTTGTTAGATGGTTAGAAAGGGTTGACTATAAATTGACCAAGTGAGGTACCCCTGTTGAGTTTGTTTGTAAAATGTGCCCCTGTTGGGTATAACCAGCAGTGCCACTGCTAGTTCTATTTTTAGGGCTTGGCACTGTCATCAAATAAATACTCAAATACTTCACTTTTTCAATTACGCTTTCAAAATTTTCAAAACCCTTCAATAATCGCTCTCGCTTTGAGTTGTTTATTGTAATTCACTCTTCGTTCGTTCATCAATTACATCAATGGCATCTTCATCGTCATCTGATTCTGATCATTCTACGCTAAGTGTTCATTCTGAACACAACATGAGGGCTTTCTTGAATAAAGAACTTGCCGATGAGTATTTTCACCCTATCATCGATTTCTTGAGTAATTGTCCAGTTACTTATGCTCTTACTGTCGCTCCACGATTGATTCGATCACATATTCAGGAATTCTGGCAGAATGCAAAGGAAGGGAATGTTAATGGCATTACTCACATTCATTCCACTGTCAAGGGTAAGAAGGTAATGGTTACTGAGATTATTCTAAGAGAGCTTTTACAGTTTGATGATGAAGGTGGAATTCTGGAATTATCGAGAGAAGATTTGTTTAAAGGCATTATGGATATGGGGTATGAAGGTTCAGGAAAGACAAGATCAGAATATACTTTCTTGAAGTCATGGTTTTGTCCTCAATGGAAGTTCTACATTCATACTTTTCTGGTATGTTTGTCTCAAAAGAGAACTAGTTTTAATGAATTTAGTTCTACTATTGCATATCCTATTATCTGCTTGGCACAGGGTATCAAATTTAATATGTCTAGATTTATCTTAGATAATATGGTTAGGAATGTAAAGGGTGATACATTTGTTATGTACCCTAGATTTGTTCAGCTTTTATTGAATAATCAATTGTCAAATCTGCCAGCAGAGGATAGTGTGATTGTTAGTTCTACTCTATCTTTGAGGACTATTAAGGCTATGAATCAGTATCATAATGCTTTTTCTAAGAAGGAAACTGCATTATTTTCTACAATGCTAGTTACTCCTTCTGCCACTGGTGGTGTATTACCAACACCATCTGGACCAAATGATGACAGACCAACAACACAAGTTGGTTCTGAACACACATCAGGAGGTGGCATCAAAAGAAAACAAGGGAACAAACAGCCTACCCAATCTAAAGCCAAGAAATCCAAGAAGGCTACATAGGCTATGGAGATTCCTGTTTCTCCACAGTCTCAGTCAACTGTTCCAACACAACAGGTGAACATACTTGATGAAAATGTTCATTCTGGAAGGGCTGCCACTACTGTTTCTAGCCCACTGGCAGGGCAGGATAGTGGTAACATTAATCAGACCCAACCAGAGGCAACTATGTTTGATGAACCTATGGGTGATGATTCAAATGTAGGTCCCAGTACCAATAACCAAGGGACATCTGCAGTGGCAGATGTGGGCAAGGATTCAACTAAGAAGTCACACTCTAATGTTGATGAGCCTAGTGATACTGATGAATTGACGATTTCCTATCTTGTACATGATGTCAATAAACTGTGGAGCAAATATGAGAGGGAAAGGGATTACAGAAAAGAGGCTCAACAGAAAATTCAAGCTCAGGATGAGTTAATTGCTAAGCAGAAGGAGATCATTGATCATCAGAAGGCAGAGTTGCTTGATGTGCAGAATAGATTGTTAATGCTTGAGGAGGCTGTCAACAATATTCTTTTACCTGCGAATAGGTTAAAGGAATCTTCAGGCAAGGGGGAGAAGAAAGCAGATGATGATATTATGCCTGAAGATGATGGTTCAAGAAAAGCAGGTGATGATGATGATGATGATTCATATGGACCTCATGATGATATGAGTGGAGTAATGATAAATATGGATGAGATGAATGATGATTCTGCAGCTACAGAGGTGCTTGAGCTTGATGATAATACAGTTACAGAGGTGCTTGAGTTTGATGATAATACAGTTGAGATGGATATATGTGAGCATGATGAGGCACAATCAGAAGACACTGTGGAGTTAGTGTTTGATGATAAAGATGATGATTATGTGCAGAGCAGGGATAAGGCTGAGGAGGAGCTCAATGTCTCTGATTATGTGATACATGAAAGTTTAGATGATGAGGTGGTTGATGGTGCAGGAGCAGAGCAGACTGATGAAACAGTTTATCAGGTATTTCCATTGAATAAAGGGTTGCCTGAGAAAGCTGCACTTAGATTATATTTTTGGGATGTGATGGGTGCTAACCTGGATGATAAGAAAAGAGTCAGTTTCAGTGATAGGTCAGTGTATGAGGTGGTTGATGATGTTGAAAAAGAGATGAAAGAAGGAGAAGTTGAGATTAAGGGGGAGCAATCAAAGTCAATTGATGAAGAGAAGAAGTTGCAGACTTTTACAAGAAAGAAATCAATTTCAAGAAGAAAGCCAACTAAAAATTTATCCCCTGTCAAAACTTCTACCACTGTTGTCACAATTTCAACCACTGTCAACACTAACACAACCACTGTTACATCTACCCCTGTTAGTACACCAACACCTACCACTGTTGATACACCAATCACCACTGCTGTCATATCAACCCCTGTCACAACTACCACAACAACAAGACCAAGAGAGGTACCTGTTACAATAAGAGAACCAACTTCATCATTCAAGCCTGAGTCTAAATTGCCTGTGATTGATCCAAAAGACAAAGGTAAAGGAAAGTTGAAAGAAAAATCAAAAGTGAAAGAAATTAAAGAACCTCATATTGAGTCTCATGATATGCTGAGGATGCAAGTAGAAGAAAGGGAAAGGTTGATAAGGAGAGCTGCAGAAGCTAAAGCTGAAGAAGAGGGTGATGATGTTAAAATGATTTTGGATGATCTGAGTGTAGTGACTATTACACAGAAAGCTGCAGAGATTGTTAAAGAAAAGACTGCACAAGGATTAAAGCTTCCTGCTCAGAGAGTTCATGATTATTTAAAGAAGAAGAAAGGTAATGAAGAGGAAGAGTTATCTTCTGGATTTTTGTTGATGAAAAGGTCAAATGAGGAAAGGGCTAGAAAGAAAAAGCAAGAGGAATTAGCCAAGAAGAGGAGTAAACCTTTACCATATGCTGAAAGGAGAAGACATATGATCAATGCTTTGTCTGAAAATTATGCCCCAGCTAAAATTGTTAAAGGATGGAATATGCAGAAGCTGCAACAGGCATATGATAGGTATATGGGAAGAGATGATGAGTGGACAAAGAAAATGGAAGAGAATAGGCATTTGAATGCATTGATGAAGGAGAAGAAAGAAAAGGCAGATAAGGAAATGGTAAAGTTTTTGAAAGAAGAAGAAGAAAGAAGAGAAAAAGCAGCTACTGAGGCAGCAGAGAAAGCCTTAGAGAATAAGCAGAATGAAGTCAGAAGAAATTCATGGAAAAATCAGATTTCTAAAGACAATGTTATTCCTGATATTCCAAGATTTGATCCAGAGCTGAAAAAGAGAATCAAGATTCTGACTGATAGCAAGGAGATTTCTGAAGGACCAAGAAAGGCTAGAATTATAAATTGGGAAGGAGTAGCAATTGATTATGGTTTCAGAAAAATGATCCTTGAGATCAAGATTGAAAGGGAAAGAGGATTTGATGACCATGTTGGGAGTATGGTTGATTTGCTCAGAATTTGTACAAGAGATGATCTTATGGAGTTGTATCAAGTGAGCAGAATCAGGAATAGAAAGAACTCTGAAGCTGTGATTGAAAGACAAATGATGGAGTTGTTGCAAAGCCTGTTTGAACCAGCCAGCATGTATCACTTATTCTTTCATTGTTATCAAAGGGTTATAACCTGGAGATATTTTGCCAGAGCTGGAGTACACATGGTAGTATTTAACAATGGGCAGGTGATCTACATGTTTGATGATCGACATTATGTGCTGGGAACAGGGCTGCTGAATAGATTGGTTGATTTGAAGTTATCTACAACCATCATTACTGAAGGAGCTTACAGAGCTTTATACATGGTGTTCAATCAACTGCATAAGAGGCAAACGATGAAGGAGAAAGAAGAAGAAAAGAAGGATTGAAACTTGAATCATTACTCTGAATGATCAAGTTTATGGGGAGATTGTTGAGAACTGAGACACTGCTAGATTTGCTCAGAATACAAGTATTGTGCCGCTGTTAGAAGAACTACCACTGTTAGTAGTTGCCACTGCTAGTTAGTAGCTGCCGCTGTCAAGTAGTTTGTCTAACAGTGCCACTGTTAGTGTATAGTTTGTATTTTGTATCAAGTACTCAACCGCTGTTGATAATATACGAGTACTACCCCTGTTAGTGATATAGATAACCACTGTTGGTTAGATATAGTTGAATAGAGAGAATTATGGAATAGATATGATTCCATAATAGTTTGATTCTGTAAAGGACTCTATATGTTATAAGTAGAGATCCTGTAAAACCCTAGAGTAAGACGAATTTATTCTAGTTATTAGCTTCAAGGTTGTAAACCCTAACACAAATTGTGTGTTCGTATTATTGTTAATAATATTGAAGCTTTTGGTTAGATATTCTGTTATATACAAGTTTGTTCTTCAAGTTATTAATAAACTATTCCGCAAGCTTATTAATAATCAATCAAAGTAATACATACTAAGATCTCTAGCTGGGATCATCAAGGTACTACCCAAAACATGAAGAAAACTTATATCAGGTTTTCTCCCCCTTAACAGCTCATATGCTATCTTACTGTGCCTTTTGACAAACAGTGACCTATTTTGAGTGTAGCAGGCAGTATTTACTGCTTCAGCCCAGAAATAGGTCTTAAGACCAGCATCAATGAGCATTGACCTTACAGATTCAATCATGGTTCTATTTCTCCTTTCTGCCACCCCATTTTGTTGGGGTGTTCTTGGTGCTGGAAATTTTTGAGAAATACCTTTTGAATCACAAAAATTTTCAAGGTCAAAATTTCGAAATTCAGTACCATTATCACTTCTCAGATGTTTTACCGTGACATCATTTAGATTTTCCATTTTTCTGACAAAGGATATGATCTCGCTGGCAGCTTCACTTTTGGCTTTGAGAAAAAATACCCAAGTGTATCTGGAGTATTCATCTACTATCACCAAACAGTACCTTTTTCCTCCAAGACTTGGCGTACTCACTGGTCCAAATAGATCCATATGAAGCAAGTAAAAACATTCTGTTACTGATGAAGTCTGCTTACTTTTGAAGGACGAGCTGTGATGCTTTCCCTTTTCACATGCTGAACAAAGCTTGTCTTTGTCATAAGACATTTTTGGTAGTCCAGTGACTAAACCATTCTTGCTCAGTTTGTTAATTGCTTTGAAGTTCAGATGAGAAAGTCGCTTATGCCATAACCATTTTTCTTCTAAAACGGTTCTGGAGTAAAAACATGTTCCTGACTGTGCTGAATCCATATTGACCACATAAGTATTCCCTTTCCTGTTTGCAGCAAGAACAGCACTTCCCTTTTTGTTGTAAACAACACCAGCTTCATGATCAAAATGTACCTTGTTCTTGGAATCACAAAACTGACTGATGCTTAATAAATTGTGCTTCAAACCTTCTACATATGCTACTCGCTTGAAAATTACATTACCATTGGTTAAGACACCATACCCTTTTGTTTTCCCAACTTTGTTATCACCAAAAACTACATCAGGACCTTTTTCATCCTGATAATCACTGAGCAGCGACTTACATCCTGTCATATGCCTGGAACATCCGCTATCCAAATACCAGATGGTTTCCCTAAGAATGCTTTTGTAGATGCTGTCAGAGTCCCATCCTGATGCTGAACATTTCTGAGCTACTTCTTTGATGTTTTCATGGAATTCAGCATCATTAGCCATCAAACAATAATCTTTGTCTATGCAAAGCATTGCTTCTTCATCATCAGATGAAGAGGATGAATCAGAGTCGCTGAGTGAACTTTCTTCAGCAACAAATCCTTTTCTCTTCTTCTTTCCAGATTTTGACAATTCTTTCAACTTCTTATATTTTGCCTTGTACTTGTTGTACTTGTCATTTCTGACATTTGGCATGGGTTCAGGGACTTGATTTACTGACTTTGATCTGCATTCAGCTGCAAAATGACCAATTCTGTCACACTTGTAGCATTCACCTTTGGATTGAAATTTATCAGATGATGGAGCACCAGCGAATCTTTTTGATCTGGTGTTCCTTCTGAAATTAGCAACCATCGTAGCCATATCCTTCTCAAGCTTCTCCAATCCTTCATCATACTCGTATTCTGACTCTTCTTCATTCTGACCACCTTCTTCTTCAGCTATCAGTGACTTCGAGCTTTTCTTAGACACTTTTGACTTCTGTCTTTGATCGATTTCATCAAGCTCTGCTACAAGGGCATTGGATATCTTCTGACTTCCAAGAGTAGCACGAATATGCTCACTCTGATCAGCTTGCTTTTCAGACTGCTCCCAATTGAGCAAAATACCATAGACCTGAGTTAAATTCAGAATTGAATAATCATTTCTCTGTCTGGTACATTTTGCAATGGTTCCCCATATTTTCCTTGGCAGTAACTCAAGAAACTTTTCAACAACAAATCTCTGTTCCTTGCCTATACCAGCCTTCTCCATTTTGTTCATCAGTGACTGGTATCTGGTGTAAGTAGAAGACAGAGATTCATTTGGTTCCATTGCGAACAGCTCATACTGGCGAGTGAGATTGACTTCCCTGCAACGAATAATATCAGGAGTTCCAATATATATATTCCTAAGGGTATCCCACATATCTTTAGCAGTTCTACAAAGCCTGATTGATTTGAACACTTCATCAGGAAGTGCCATGCCTATATAGATTTTAGCTTGTTTATCAAGTCTAACCAATCGCCTATCCTCATCAGTCCATTGTTCCTCTCTTTTAGGTAAAACCATTTCTGGTATAGCTAGAGTAGTAGCTGTTGCAATTAGAGCAGGAACAATAGTAGTTGGGATATGTGGACCATTGGTTATGATATTACAGAGACGGTCATCAACTAAGTCCAAAAACATCATCATCCAGGACATCCAAGTTTCAATCCTTGAAGGATCAAAAGCTGGAGGTTTGGTTGTAGAACCATTTCCCTTTTGATAGTCAGAGTCAACACAGCTTTACTTTACAGATTCCATTGCAGACCTGGTTAATTGAAGTTAAACCAACTCTGCTCTGATACCAATTGAGAGTCCCGTGATCACTATTGATTAGTGATTTGGAATCGCAAAGTGTAAATTTTAATTGTAGAAGGGGGGGTTGAATACAATTAAAAACTTTTTCTGATTTTAACTAAGTTAATTGAAAGTTTTTAATCGTTATAACAGAAACAGAGTATATCGGATAACAGATATGACAATATCAAAGAACAATGTAATAGTAAATGAAATGGTGAATTGTATTGATCATAAAATTCACAAGTGTTGAATGCGGAATGGATTAACCAAAGTTAATCCAATTCAAACACTTAGCTAAACTATTACAATCGAAATGAACAGCAGTGGACAAACACGCTGACTGTTCACTCTATGAATCGCTAAGTCGTGCTTAGACAAACTACTCATTGACACACAAGTGATTAACACAAATTGAACGACTAGCCTCTACAGTACAAAACACTGAACTATTTATACTACAAGAGTTCCTAAAATATCGCCTACAAAATAGGATCTTGGAAGGACACGTGTCGCTGCTTGATTGGTTTGAACTCTGATGAACCGACATTCTGCGGGTCCCAATTCTGTTACCGTAAATATCTCGTTACCTTAAAACCAATCACTTGCTGCCACGTAATCTTTCGGACATACTTCGAACTGGAACACTCTTGCTGATGTATAGATAAGTACAGAACTTTTTAGTACAAGATGATTGAGAGGCTTTATTGAATAGTCCCTGAAGATGCAGTAATCCTCCTCACTCACTGCGAGCTAACATGCTCTTGTAGAATGAATTGAACTAAAGATCTTCAGTAACTAGCTGTTATTCTGGCAGTGACTTTTGCCTTTATTGATTTGAAGAAGTAAGGCTCTCGCTGACGTAGATCAGCGACACACCAAGTTGAGCTTTAAATCTTCCTCAGCATATCAAGCGGAATGAATGACGATCAGCGAAACCTATCATTAGCAACAGCAGCTTCGATACAATCCATTTCTTCATCGAGTAGTGAACAGTTGACTTGGTCAGCGACCAGTGACTTCATCATGGTCAGCGACCAGTGACTCAACAGAGGATGCCTTGGGGTTTTGTTTCTGGCCGATGTGGGTTTCCCGATTTCGGCATCTAACCGCCGGTTGAAGCCTTCAGCCGGCGGTTGGGATTAATCTTTTCCCAAGTCAAACATGTGTCGCACCGACTTACAAACCCTAGCCTCCAACCGCCGGTTGAACCTTCCAACCGCCGGTTGGATCTCGCTTCCAGAATGTTCCTTTTAGTTTCTAATTAATATTCAACTAATAAACCAACTAAACATTCTTTATAGTTTCTGTTAATTTACTTTTAGCTTCTAATTAATTTATCAACTATGATGAATTAACAAACTAAATAATTAACTTATGATATTAATTCCAATTAATATTATCTCTCTTATTGTTTCTCTTACTGTTCATCGAGGGCAACCCAAAAAGGCTCTACCTTTAGAATAGCCTTACCAATTAGTTATGACCTTGGACACTATTTTCAACAGTGTTGACATGTAGTCAAATATTCCATTGGTCAATTATGGGTTATGATTGGCTAATAAATGGGTCAAAATAGCCTTGTGGGCCAGCGGGTCAAAAAGGGTCAATTTGGGTCATTAACTGCACCTACGGTCTAAAATGGGTTAGAGAAAGATTAAGGGTGTGGTAAAGAGTCTTACAAGTTTGTCTTGATGTATATGATGTGTGTTTAAAAGCTCAAAGTCTCAGCCTTTATGGTTTGGGTTTTAGCATGTTCACTAAAATGGTCATTTTAAAGCCGAAAACAAGTGAAGGGTCCATTTGAGATAAAGTACAAAAATTGAAAAATTGGACATGAGGAATAGTTTATATGGTTATAGTGAATGTATGTGCAAAATTTCAGGTCCTAAGTCATAACGAGTAAAAAGTTACGCGTGTTTGAAGTTGGTTAAAAAGTTGACTTTTGCTGACTTTTGAAATTGCACTAAGGAACGCGATCCCGACCACATTTCCAGGATCGCGTTCGCAAGGCAAATTTTGTGACAGAAGGTTTATAACTTAAGAACGCGATCCCACCACTTCCATGATCGCGTTTGTCAGTAGAAAATGATATTTTAGGTTATAAAAAGCTTATTTTAACTAGGGAAATTTATTTAGGATATATATATAATTGGGATATTAACGGGACATTATAGAGAGTGTAAAAAAAATGGTTCGTGAAATCAGGGCGTTTCAAGTTGGTATCAGAGCGATAGTTTAAGAGAATTATGTAATCCACTGTAGGATTGCGTAGTCTTAAACTATTATGAATGCATGATTATGTTTTATTGTAGTTTTCTTATTATATTACTATGTGTATGATTTTAAGCGTAGTTTTGTTTTGACTGATTGTGTTTAAGGGTAATGAATAGAAGTGTGTGGTAAGTCTAATATGATTTCGTCTGGCCAACGAAATTAATATTATACTATTGCATATGGGTGATTCATAGCACTTAAACATAATGTAGTTTAGAAAGAGAATTGTTTTGGATAATCTATGTGTTACGTTTATTTGTTGTTTATGTTATGTGGAGATAGAATGTGTTATCTAAATTGTTGATTTTGTATTAGATGGATGCTACTAAGAATACCAATGAAGTGACTAATCAAGAACGTTCTCCCCCGCGTGAGGAGACCCGAAATTTAACTCACGAGGAGGAAGTAATAATAAAAAGGATAATTGGACAATCTCTAGAAGTTTTTACCCCAACGTTGATCACTAGGGTGGAAAATATGTTGACCGAAAGATTTAATGAGTTTGAAAGACAGCATGTAGCCCCTTTACGAAATGTTGGAACTTCCTCAACCCAAGTAGAAGCGAATAAAGAGAAAGAAAAGTTTGAGTATAAGAGTTTTGCCACTTGTAACCCGCCTTAATTTCGTGGAGAGTTCAACCCAGTTATTAGCAACCATTGGTTGAGTGAGCTTGAGGAGACGTTTGTGTTGTGTAAGTGTCCGGATGAGTCAAAAGTGATATTTGCAGCCCACCAACTTAAGGAAAGTGCACATTAGTGGTGGAATTCACAGGTAGAGACATTTGGTTTTGAGGTAGCTTCAAAGTTTACATGGAACAAGTTTAAGGAGATATTTAGAGAAGAATTTGCACCACCGGCTGAATTAGAGAAGTTAAAAGGAGAGTTTTTAGCGATTGAACATGGAAGTAGATCAGTGGCGGAATATTCTAGAGTATTCCATGAGAAAGCTAGGTTTTGTCCCGAGTATACCTCTAATCCAAAGTTGTTGACCGACCACTTCTATCGTCATCTAAACTTAGAGATTCGCGAATCCATTGACCCAATCGTCTATAATTTCATTGCTAAGATACTGAACCGAGCTTTAGTGCATGAGAAGGATTTACAAGCTAGAGTTGTTGAATCAGTGAGTAAGAGGAAAGTAGAACAAACCACCACTTCATCTTCTTCATTACTTAAGAAACCATGTTCTGAGGAAACCAAACCACAACCATCGCAACAGTTTAATTCCCAAACCCAACCGACAGAAATACCACCTTGTGATAAATGTGGTAGAAAACATACAGGGGAATGTAAATGTTTTAAATGTGGGAGACCGGGGCACATGGCATCGAATTGCCCAAGCCTTCTTCGCTTGTGTTATTATTGTTTTAAAGAGGATCATCTTCAGGCTGACTGTCCTGATAAGGCAAGAGATAAGCGTAAGAGAATGGAGGAGAAAGTAGCAATGACTGTTCCAAGGCCTAAAAACCGTGCTTATCAGATAACTGCTGGAGAGGTGAAAGAGTCATCCGATGTGACGTCAGGTACCTATATTTTTAAATCCTATACCTGCCTACATTTATGTGACTCTGAAGCCGTTAAATCTCTAGCATTTCTATGTTATATATATATTAAGTATTCTTAAGGTTTGATTAGGATATTAGCGTGTACCTTAAGTTGTTCGTGAGGACACGAACATTTTAAGTGGGGGAGAGTTGTAACGCCCCAAATTTCAGGATATTATTTAGTACGTGAGGATATAATTATTATAAAGTATTATTATATAAATGATACAATATAATAGAAAATGTAAAATGGGTTCTCAATTCCAGACTGTGTAGTTAAAATAAGAAAGGCTTTTAATAGTGAAACACGTATCAAGTGTTATGTTTATCCCAATCCTTTCTTACAACCTCCAGAACAAACTCAGAGACTTGAGAAAACTCGCAGGAACAATCTTCCATCTCCAAATCTTCAATCAAACCCTAGAATCAAGCTAGTAATCTTCAAATCTTCATCTCCTTTCCATTCCTAATTACTTGTAAGTGTTTCCTTTTAAGATTCTTGACCTAGTTTTGGGTTTTAAGTGGGCTTATCATGGGTTTTGGTTAATTAGCGAAATTAATACGAATTTAGAGTTAGAAATTGTTAGAATCATTGTTATTAAGTGAATTAGTGATGGGTGTTAGCTATAATACACCTTGAATATGATTAATTGGTTATAGGTGTTCTTGAATAATTATGGGGTTTTTTAAAATACTTATGAATAGGTGTTATTAAATTAAAGGTATGATTTATGATGTAACTAGAGTATGAAATTGATAATAGAATATGATTTAAGTGAAGTTGTTAATAAGTAGATTAGGTTAACCAAAGTGGGGGAGGGTTTAAGAGTGGTTATTAGTTTAGAGCCATGATTTCCTTGAATTTAAATGTATTATTATGTGTTATGTGTATATGTGCTAAGAAGTTGGAAGTGTTACTCTTGGTTTTATCTTGTTTATCCTCAATCAAAGACAAAGGTGAGAAGTATAAGGATTAATCAAGTAATTGGTTATATGTGTTTCCGGATTACTTACGAGTAAAAGGATCATACAACCATGTGGAAGTTAGTTGTGATTTATTTGTTTTAATTGTGAATTGTTATGATTTGAATGATTAATGTTGTATGAATTATGGTTGTGCATGTTACCAGATAGCTCCCGAGCTAGAGGTGGGCACAATCATATGATAGTGATATGAAGTTTATGATTTAGAGTTAGCTAGCCTTGCTAGCATAGTGTTTATGAGGTTTTGTTGTGAACTATTTGGTTAGGTTGCTTATATGCTCACTAAGCAAGAATGCTTATTGTTTAAGTGTTTTATGTTTTAGGTGGAAGTAGCCATGTTAAAGGGAAAGCAATCAAGGATGACTAGTGTGGATTACTCGGTGTTTATGTATGGCAAGTTCCTTTCTCTTGAAGTATCGTTTGGATATAACTTGTGTAATAGCGCCCTTGAACACGTTTTTAAGTTTAGTCATGATGAGCCATGACACATGAAGTTTTGAAACAATTGACTTTTGAAAGTCAACAACACTTGTAAATGATGTATATTATGGTCTTTGAGTTTTAAAGTTAGTGTTTGAATCCAATTAGTGTTTATTGGATGGTTTTATAAATTAGAGTGAATCAATGGTCAAATGTGTTTTCATTCGATATGGAGTGTTGACATGTAGTCAAATATTCCATTGGTCAATTATGGGTTATGATTGGCTAATAAATGGGTCAAAATAGCCTTGTGGGCCAGCGGGTCAAAAAGGGTCAATTTGGGTCATTAACTGCACCTACGGTCTAAAATGGGTTAGAAAAAGATTAAGGGTGTGGTAAAGAGTCTTACAACTTTGTCTTGATGTATATGATGTGTGTTTAAAAGCTCAAAGTCTCAGCCTTTATGGTTTGGGATTTAGCATGTTCACTAAAATGGTCATTTTAAAGTCGAAAACAAGTGAAGGGTCCATTTGAGATAAAGTGCAAAAATTGAAAAAGTGGACATGAGGAATAGTTTATATGGTTATAGTGAATGTATGTGCAAAATTTCAAGTCCTAACTCAAAACGAGTAAAAAGTTACGCGTGTTTGAAGTTGGTTAAAAAGTTGACTTTTGCTGACTTTTGAAATTGCACTAAGGAACGCGATCCCGACCACATTTCCAGGATCGCGTTCGCAAGGCAAATTTTGTGACAGAAGGTTTATAACTTAAGAACGCGATCCCACCAACTTTCAGGATCGCGTTTGTCAGTAGAAAATGATATTTTATGTTATAAAAAGCTTATTTTAAGTAGGGAAATTTATTTAGGATATATATATATATATAATTGGGATATTAACGGGACGTTATAGAGAGTGTAAAAAAAAAATGGTTCGTGAAATCAGGGCATTTCAATTATGGGATATATAGATTTGAATTGATTTTTTATTTTTTTTATACCATTTGAATTAATGATTACAAACTATTGAATTAATTCATTACTATAAATAGTTCTAGAAAGGGTAAATTAGACGATAGACATTATTGAATTGAGGATTAAGACAAAAGGTAAAAATACTTTATATATAAGTATATATTATTATTTACACTTTCAAAGATTAAATAGAAAAAACTATTCCCAATGTTAAAAGTCTTCTCTATGTCACTGTCAAATTCCCATTTTCAATACTTAATTTCTTTATTTTTTTTAAGACTCAAAAACATCTCTCCTCCATTATCAAATTCATTCCCCAATCTTTCATCTATTTCTTTTGCACTTAGATTTACAGTCACCGATGAATCTTTCACTTCAAAACAACTTTAATGTATTTCTCATATCCACAACCATCACCACCCACTCTCATACTTCAAGATAATTTGCAATGGTTGAGATATAAAAAAGATTATCAACCGCCGGCAAATAACTCATTTCACTAGCTTTTGTTTATACTTTTGAATTTGGAAGTTTTGCTACTAAATCGCGATTTGACTTCTTCTTTTTTTGTTGCAAAATCCGGGTTTCACGGTTCCCGGGCTGCTGGTTTATATCCGAGTCACCGACGGAGATCACTTTTTGTTAGATGTTATGCATCAGTACCCGGCAGGTAACCCTCTTACCCGGCGGGTAACCCTCTTACCCGGCGGGTAGAGGGTACCCGGTTTGGAACCGGGTTTTCAACCCAAACCGGTTCCAAACCGGTACAAACCGATTACAATAGGGTTGGGTTTCCCCCCCTCCAAATCAGGTCAGGTTCGGGTTGGTCAAAACCCGGTTTGGGTTCGTTGACCAAAACCCGGTTCGGGTAACCTGGTTGGGTCGGGTTGGGCGATTACCCGGTTTTGTTCACCACTACTAAGATGGATAAAAGATGCCATTACACACATAACAATAAGTTGAACAAACAATTATGAATCTACTTGAGACATCTAAAAAAGGACCACCAAAGTTGGTGCAAGTTACTACATCATAGTACTCTTGGATAGTTGGACCAGACAAGTCTTCCACTTGTAAAACCATTGCCACCAAAGGATTGTCCGTTAGCTACCAATATTTCAACACATAATCACAATTCCTTATTATTAAAGAACGGTAGATGGTCTTTGAACGAATAAATCAGGAAACATCCATATAATACCAACCATATGTACTCCTTACTAATACGAAGCCCACAACAGAACTTACAGTTCGTTGTAAAATTATTTACAAGGTTGTTCACAACAAAGCAGATACATGAACTTGCATGAAATATATAATGTCAAAGAGGAGCGTATGCTCATATAATGAATCACTAGTCAATATGTCAAAAACTTGCCAACTTCAGATGATGTAATCACCATGAACTATGAACTGACCTTTACTAAGAAAACTATTACTCTTTACTAATATAAAGTTGATGATTACATACTGTTAGAAGTATTTAGTATTATTATTGAGTATTATGTGACAACTCTCCAAATTAGGTATTAATTAACATTTAAGCATGTGCATTCTTACGCTAATTTCCTGATTAAGTTTTAACAAAACTTCTTGATGTGATGTAAGTCTAGCAAGCCCGGTACTTTTAAACAAAAAGTAATACATAATACGTAAGTATTTAAAGTTACGTACAAATATATCGGAACGAACCCGACAAAAATAAATAACAAAAGTTTTGTGATACAAAAGTTATTAATAACTCAATTATTAATTACGAGTATTTATATATATATAACAAATAGATAAAATGGTCTGAATATACGTTTAACATAAAATGTATCATAAACGAACAGAAACAATTCTAAAACGCTCATAAAAGGTCGAATCATAAAAATGCAAATTTTCTCAATCGTTTGGAAGTATTTAGAACATTAGTTCAAAATATGAAATCCTAAATTAACTGAAATTTGGCGCTCAAATAGTTACGCGCAGTAAAATGTACAAAACTGTACATCTATTTAAAATAATGATAACCTCACTATACTGTTTATAAATAACGAACCAAGGGAACACCTACAAAATAAAAATATAAAATGTTTATTTTTATATTGCTATAATTATACCCGTACTCGAAATTGTAGTACACAAATGTGACAACCGTCAAACCTCAGGTCATTATCACACTAGAATCGTAAATTACATTTACCGCATTCCTTAAATCCGAGTGAAATTCCTAGGTTACGACTTCGCAAGCTTATTAAGCCATAGAACGACTTAGAGATTGCTTAGTGAACCATAAGTTCTTTTAGAGATGTTATAATAGGTTACTAAGTGCCAAATTAAACAAAGAAAATTTACCTCTTTATAGTTTAACAAAAATCTTTATCAAATCGCAAACCGAAATTCCCGTGACTCGACAACGTAAACTTAATCGGATAAATAATCTCGTTAATATCAAACTTAGACAAATTAAATGATTAAAAATCCATATCAAGAACTTAGAAAATAAAATCTTATAACTCAAATATTAATCCTCAAAACATCACAAAATAAACCTTTTAACATACAAATACTTACACACTTTTAATACAAACTAATTATACAATATTTATATACATTATTTAACAAATAAAAATAATAATAATGACAATAATAAGATCCTAAAATCTGGCCCCCTCCCACCTATTTCCATTCAAATTATTTATTTTTCCTATATCCTCATTATCACTTTCATTTTCCCAAAACCCATCATTTCTCTTTCTAAAAACACACATATTTTCTCTCTATTCTCTCTAAAAACTCAGCCACATTCAAAGAGAAAATTCAGAATATTGAAGGTATTCATCACCAAATAAACTCTTAAAGGTAAACTAAATCATCTAAACATACCTATCTTCCATTTTCTTGTATTTTTTCTTCACAAAAATTCGGATTTTAAGCCCTTTCCATGGCTAAAATCCTCATGCAAAGCTTGATGTTTGTAGGTTATCTCTTTTCACATCTTTATGTGTTAAAAGAAAGAATAACCCATGATCAAACCGAAAATCAAGTGAAAAATCGTGTTATTGCTTGTAACTAGTTAGATCTTGTTCATCTTTGTGTATATCTTTCTTTTTATGCTAAAAATCATCTCTAACACATCTTAGATGTAATCCAACACCATGAATGTGTTAGAAAATGGATTTAAAGGTCAAAATAATCAAGAACCACTTCTATTTTATGTTTAATGTTTTTCATTTTGAACAAAACATCATTTTGGGGCTTGTTTGGTTTCTGCCCAGATTTGAGTACGAGATTCACCAAGGTGTTTCTCCCTCTCAACATAACCAAAATGGACGTTTTATGAGCCAAAAATCAAGTTCAAGATGTCAGCTTTCAAACCCCACTGGCCTCATGTCATTTTGAGTTCGTTTACTATTTTTAATAATTTTTGTTTGAACATGGGTATAATCTGTCTAAAAAGTCAGAAAAGCCACCCTTAGTATTTTTGTGATATCTTGAGTTATACAAATCCAAAAGACTTGAAACCACCACCAAAAGTTTACAATTTTTGTCTGGAACAAAAGTCATTAGGATGAGTTTTTCTAGAAATGCATGCATTTTTCTCAATAATCAATGCTTCTTGCATGTGTCCAGATTGGTCAATTTCTGGACCTCATAGGATAACGTATTTTCCTAAAAATACTAAGACTTTTCTAACAATCCTAGAAAAATTACAGGAACTATTTAAGACCTTGGGTATCATCTATGATTTTTCTCAAATTCTAATTCGGACTCTAAACTTTTGAAATCGAACCACCAAATTGATATATTTTCTGGAAAAACAGAAAAGTGGACTGTTTTGAGCATATAGAATAAACCAACACTTGTAAGCATACTAAAAGTGAAAGGAATCATTCTTTTGACATATGAACATTTTTAAGGGTTGGGTAAAGATTTTGGGTCAACCGAAGAGGTTTGACCGAGTCAACAAAAATAGGACTCGACACTTGGAACATTGACCAAACTATTCGAAACTAAATATTGTAATTGCACAACTCGACAACACCCGACGCATTGTAAAGTATACAACTAACAAGCTCAATATGACTAGTATGGTATGCTTGACAAATTTTAGATGTTGTAACTTGTGAATTAATTATTATACTCAAACATGATTATTGAAAATTAACAAACTTCAAAACAAACAAACCATTTTGGCACCTTGTAATCTAATTATTTAGCTAAGCAATCCTATCAAACCAAACTCGTCAAGAATCTAAAATTGAAACCTCATTTTCATAGGACTTGGATAGGAGTCATACCCGGCAAACACGCGCGTTACATCCATCAGTTTACGCGTACGCTCAATTGTGAGTTCTCACAACCCCTTTTTCACTTGTTTAATATTTTGGGGTGAAAAGCATGATTCTAAATTTTTACTAAATTGGTTGTACATTCATGAACTTGTTAAATCTTTGCCATGCTACTTGATATTGCTTAAATTATACATCTTTTCGGTTGCAATATCAATCTCATTTATATTTATCGGGGTTAATCCTGTGAACTTTTGGTACTTATTTGGTTTAAAATGTAATACAGGAGAATATAATGAAGAGAGAATGAAAGAAGTGAATAATCCAAGTGAATAATCCAAGTGAAAATGTGATAATCTGTAGCTTGCTGAATTTTAGTGCATCGCATGGCGACCACCTTTCATCGCACAACGATCACTTTTTCTATCCAGATCATCGCATGGCGACCGGATCCCGTCGCACAGCGAAAGCTGCCGGCCCAGCAGGGTATAAATACGCATTTAAACCCACAAATTAGGGCATGCTTTATTCTTGGACGATTTTGGACGACTTTGGGCGGTTTTTGGAGACATCCTAAGCCAAGTATCATCAGTTCCATCATCATAAAAGTAAGGGATTATCAACAATCATCAAACAACATTGAATCATTCGGTTTAATTCTTATTCTATCAAATATGAATTCTTATCAGATTTATTCTTGTTCTTTGTTTGAGTCCATCATGGGCTAATTCCATTATGTTCATTTAGACTTGATAAAACCTAGAGATTGGATGTATCTTGGTGATTAGAAGTTTGATTATACGTTAGTATTATGTTTAACCATTGAACCATTGATGTTTTATTTGATTATTCAATTCAATTGATAAGTTATTGTGATATTGAGTGAAAACTTGTATTGTTCAATAGTTTGTTCATCTTTGATCAATCATTTGATTATTGTGTCTTGGACTATAACTAGAAAAAGGTTTTGAATTGATTAATTACTTACATGAAATATTGATGAACTATATTTAGAGATATCTTATATAGTTATTAGCTCTTGTCAACACAAGGTTATTCGGTTGAATCATAATACTACTTGAATTAATAAGAGTTGATTAGCATTAATTGATATCAAGGATACTTGTATTAAAAGGTGTTATCATTTCAGTTAGTTTTGTGATAACAAAGTAATTGTCTTATTAATTGCGTATAATCATTCTAATCATGTGCTTAATCTAAACATCCAATATCTAGGTGTAAGAGGTCTAAATGAACATTACTTCTCTAATCTGAGATTAAACTATCTTTTATTTGCTTTAGTTAAATTACGTTTTAACTTTTAAAATACAACCATTCGACTGTCTGTCGTTAAGAGGCAAAAACTCCACTTTTTCTTGCTTTCTATTTAGTTAACTATTAATCGAAAATAACTTCAAAATACACATAAACTGTCTTGTGGACGATACCTGGATACTTATCTTTGCTATACTACTATTCGATTAGGTACACTTGCCTAGTTGTGTAATAGTCAAACTTTGATATTTTCCTTACTTATTTTATAACTCGGTTTTTACACATCAAGTTTTTGGCGCCGCTGCCGGGGACAGTTGTGTCATTTTGAATTTGTTTTTAATTTTTAGTTAATTGATCCTTTCTTGGGAATTTATTCTTTGGAAAGTTTACTGCTTTATTTTTATTTTTTTTAGTTTACTTTTATAGTGTCGGTGCTTTTAATCCGTTTTTGGTTCTGTTTTGACAGATCACAGGTAGTGTATGACCCGTTCCTCCAAATCACCACTTTTTGAGCCATTCTTTGACCCGGAAAGAGAATTTAGGAGACTAGCGCGGATAAACATTTCAGCTACCAGTTTTCAGTTAGAACCAACTACAGAAAAGGAAGAATCACCAGAACCCGAAATGGATAACCAAACAATGGAAGCTCGGATGAAGGCCACTCGTGATGGTCAAGGTTCAGCTATAAATCAGCCCACGATTACGGATGATTTTGAAATCAAGGGGCAATTTTTGCATATGATCAGTAACCAATGCCAGTTTAGTGGAGCTGAAAAGGAAGACCCAAATGAGCATATGAGAAAATTTTTGGGGATTTGCACTCTCTTTAAATTGAGAGCTGTAGAAAATGAAGTGGTATACCTCAGAGTGTTTCCTTGGACTCTCACGGGAGAGGCTAAGGACTGGTTGGATTCCTTGCCAGAAGGAGAGATCACCACTTGGGAAGGCATGGTTGACAGGTTTCTCCAGAGATTTTTCCCTGCTTCAAAAGCAGCTGAGCTACAGGGAGAGATTTCCCAATTCGAACAGAAACCCGCAGAAACTTTGTATGAAGCTTGGACTAGGTTTGGGAAGATGCTTCGAAGTTGTCCTCAACATGGTTTGAATACCTTTCAGAAAGTGCAGATATTTTATAAGGGAGCCGATGTGGATACCAGAAAGGCCATAGATACTGCAGCGGGGGGTTCTATAATGAAGAAGACAGCAGCTCAAGCTCACACTGTCATTGCTGAATTAGCCTCTCACACTCACGAGTGGCATCAAAAGAAGGAAAAGTCTAGATCATCAAGAGTGGCAAGTGTTGAGGTTAATGATAGTATTGCTGCCTTAACTGCTCAAATGGCCACATTCGGAAGACAGATGGAGAAAATGACTAAGGATATCCATGCTATTAAAGTTGGTTGTGAGACTTGTGGGGGTATACATTTGACAAAGGATTGCGATGCGGATAAACCAATGGATCAGTTGGAGAATGTATCATTTATGAATCAGAGACCGAATAACTTTCAGAGGGATCGGAACAACTTCAATGGGAATTACAATTCAGCCTATCAACAGTCGGGTCCGGGATACTACCAACAACCACAACCGCAAACAGAGGTCAAGAATTCAAACTTGGAAGATCTTGTTAATAAGTTTGTTGCAGCTCAAAGTCAGACAAATGCGATAACTGCTCAGTCTTTCAAAACTCAACAAGCTTCCATTCAGAATTTAGAGCAGCAGGTTAGCAACATCTCGAGGATGTTGGCTGAGAGGCAACCGGGTGCCTTACCTAGTGATACGAAAGTTAACCCCCGGAATGAGCACGTGAATGCCATATATTCAGTTGTTGAGGAAGAGAGAGTGGTGGATGAAAGTGATAAAGAACACACAACAACATCACAACCCATCATTCGAACCAAACCCGTTGTAAAGGAGTATAAACCGAAGGTACCATATCCTAATGTATTGCTTCGAGACCGAGTTCGGGAGAAAAATGGTAAGTTTCTTGATCTTCTAAGATCTATTCATATTAACATACCATTTGTTGAAGCTATTTCTCATATGCCGAAGTATGTGGGTTTCCTGAAAGAACTCCTAAAGAATAAGAAAAAGATGGATGGGTTGACAGTTGTGACCATGGATGGTGAGTGCTCGGCGGTAATGACAGGTAAACTACCTCCGAAGATGAAGGATCCGGGAAGTTTTCTTATTCCTTGCCAATTAGGTAGTTTACCCGTGAGTAATGCTCTAGCCGACCTAGGAGCTAGCATAAATATCATGCCTTACTCGATGTATGCTAAACTCAAACTAGGTGAGCCGAAAAGTACAAACATGAGTATACGATTAGCCGATAGGTCATTAACTTACCCTAAAGGCATCGTGGAAAACGTTCTGGTTAAGGTTGAGCATTTCCTCTTTCCGGTTGATTTTGTTATAGTTGATATGGAGGAAGACCCGAATACCCCGCTCATTTTAGGTCGACCATTTCTTGCTACCGCTAGTGCACTTGTAGATGTGAAGGGTGGTAAATTGACCCTAAGAGTTGACGATTCAGAGGTGATTTTTTATAACAAGCCGATTGTATCACCTACACCTGACTTTGTCAATTCAGTTTGTATTAATAGTCAAGGGAAATTGCCAGTTAATCACGAGGTTCATGACAAATATGCTAAGGGTATGGAAGATATAAGTGTAACTTGCAAGTTAAAGAATGAGGTGAAGAAGGTTACTGATAAGGTACTTGAGAAACCAGTGAGAAAAGTATATAATAGGGTGCATCAAGCCGCGTTAAAGGGTGATACTTTTTGTGGTACTCATATTGTTTCAAAGTTGTCAAAGAAGGAGAAAGGGAAGCTTCTCAAGATGGTCAACACCACACGTGTTACGAATGATTGGCTCACTTCACTCATTCGAGGAACTTGTTCGGCTCATAGACCCCACATTGGAAAAAGTGTGGGGGAGCTCAAACCCCACTAAACAATGAAATTTGGGGTTGAGTCGAGCACACGACTCGTTAATCAATAAGCAATTGTAATTGTATAATTATGTGGCATGTATAGTGTTTTTAGTTGAGGTTGCTGGCATTTCAGAGTTGGGAGTATTTGGAGCCTCCAGGTAGAAATGGCATCAAATAACAGAAAAATGGCAAAGTGTTGAACAGCTTGTCGCCACGCGACCAACTTTGGTCGCCATGCGATGGTCTGACGAGAGCTTGTTTTCAGGAAACCGTCGCTGTGCGACGAGTTCCCATCGCTACGCGAAGTCTTAACAGAAAGTTCGTCGCTGTGCGACCCAAATTCCATCGCTAAGCTACAATCTCAACTTCAAAAAAAAAAAAAAAAAAAAAAAAAAAAAAAAAATTCTTTTATTTGTTTTCTTTTTCTTTGTTTTTGTTTGATGATGACAGGAACCATGGATCGGAGAATGCATATATGTTGGCGATCAAGTTCAACCACAAAGAATTCTTCTCCGCCCAACGATTTTCGCACGCACCCCCGGGGAAGTTCTCGTTCCCTTTTACTTCCACACGTTTTTATTTCGCATATATGTGATTTTAATGCATTGAGGGCAATGCATCACTTAAGTGTGGGGGGGTTGTGTTTCACTTGAACTTTGTTCATTAATGTTGTCCTTAGGAGATATGTTACTTCACATGTTTAGGATTAATTCTATTAGATTAAAAGTAACTTGTAAGTTGATAAGTCTAACACTAATCTTCGACAGTAGGTGTTCCTACTCATTCAGATGACTTGTTTAACTTAATCTCCACTCCCCTTGCTTAATTGTTTTAATTAGGAGATGTGTCACAAAAAGCAGCCTCATTGGGTGAATTGCATGACTAGCACACTTATAGCCCCACTACTAAATATGTGAGAATTTTGAGCTTTACTTGAAAAAACTTATCTTTAGTGTTTATAATTCGTATTGCTATGAGTGTGCCGGTGTTTGTAATTTGTTCTAGAACTTGCCCTAGTGGATACATTTCGAGGCCGCTGTGAGATCACATTTTGTGATATAGGTGAAGGAGTATGATGATGAGGTATTTCTTAGGATAATGCTGAAGCCTAATAATTTTGATCTTCTAATCAATTATCGAGTCTGCGTTGATCTCATTCGATCGATACGAATCTCAATAATCGGTCAAGGAATCTTAATTATTTAGGGATTATTTTTCTTTAAAACCATTTATATCCAGTTCACCCAGGTCGTAGCACTCATTTTTAGTGCTAGAAACCAGTAGACACTTCCACATTCATTACATCATAATACTAGCCTTATTTTTTTTTGTAGTCATTTCCCGTACCATATTTTCATTAATGTTGCCTAGTTAGAATTTTGAACCGATTTTGTGAAAATGTGACTTTTAAAAAACTTTCGAAAAGGATTCTTAAAAATGTTATATTCCATATGTTAATTGTGCTTAATTAATAGTGTTAAAGTTAAAATGTTAATGCTTAAAGTTGAATAATTAAAGGTTATGGAATTGAAAGTTAAAGTGTATTGTAATCAACTAAATGGCCTTTGAAACTCGAACAAGTAGTTCCCGAGGGGTGCTCGTCACCTAATCACCTAAGGTCTTTCTCCGGTCTAGGATGGTTGGTCCGAAAGTTCGCTACACGGGTTTCATAGAAAGTCATAGATTACAATGAGGGGTTGTTAATTAAATATCTGTCTATTGAGATTGTTGCATTGGAATTGTTAAGTGTGATGATATTGTTTAAATTTGAATGAGATAACATATAAGAATCCTAAGCTTATTTTTGGTCACATCATAAACTTTCTAGGTAACATTTCATCATCATTTTAGCGGGTCTTGACTACCACTTTACACCAATTTATGAGTCTGACATTCCCATTTCATCCACACCCATATGATTACTACACATATTGAAATACCTCTTCTGATACTTCACTTGGTGCTCACGCCTAGTCGGTGGAGATTTGATCATCTTGCAAGCCTATGGTAACTATTGCATCACGACTTGGCTTTATTGAGTGTTATTATCATTAATATTCCCTACCTTGTAGAATAGGTTGAGAGTTGTGTGATTTAAACACTTATCCTTCGGAGAGGTGCTAGGTCGTGCATTCAGGCTTGACAAATAAATCATCTCAGGTTTTCTCATGATTATATACACTTTGTACTAACGTGATTATTTTGGTGATTATTGTTGGTAGTGCTTTTGTAAAATCTGACCATCGTTTCTGAATTACAAGGGGAGTTATTTTGGTATTGTTAAATTATAGTTTGCTTGAGGACAAGCAAAGTTCAAGTGTGGGGGATTTTGATATTGCTTAAATTATACATCTTTTCGGTTGCAATATCAATCTCATTTATATTTATCGGGGTTAATCCTGTGAACTTTTGGTACTTATTTGGTTTAAAATGTAATACAGGAGAATATAATGAAGAGAGAATGAAAGAAGTGAATAATCCAAGTGAATAATCCAAGTGAAAATGTGATAATCTGTAGCTTGCTGAATTTTAGTGCATCGCATGGCGACCACCTTTCATCGCACAACGATCACTTTTTCTATCCAGATCATCGCATGGCGACCGGATCCCGTCGCACAACGAAAGCTGCCGGCCCAGCAGGGTATAAATACGCATTTAAACCCACAAATTAGGGCATGCTTTATTCTTGGACGATTTTGGACGACTTTGGGCGGTTTTTGGAGACATCCTAAGCCAAGTATCATCAGTTCCATCATCATAAAAGTAAGGGATTATCAACAATCATCAAACAACATTGAATCATTCGGTTTAATTCTTATTCTATCAAATATGAATTCTTATCAGATTTATTCTTGTTCTTTGTTTGAGTCCATCATGGGCTAATTCCATTATGTTCATTTAGACTTGATAAAACCTAGAGATTGGATGTATCTTGGTGATTAGAAGTTTGATTATACGTTAGTATTATGTTTAACCATTGAACCATTGATGTTTTATTTGATTATTCAATTCAATTGATAAGTTATTGTGATATTGAGTGAAAACTTGTATTGTTCAATAGTTTGTTCATCTTTGATCAATCATTTGATTATTGTGTCTTGGACTATAACTAGAAAAAGGTTTTGAATTGATTAATTACTTACATGAAATATTGATGAACTATATTTAGAGATATCTTATATAGTTATTAGCTCTTGTCAACACAAGGTTATTCGGTTGAATCATAATACTACTTGAATTAATAAGAGTTGATTAGCATTAATTGATATCAAGGATACTTGTATTAAAAGGTGTTATCATTTCAGTTAGTTTTGTGATAACAAAGTAATTGTCTTATTAATTGCGTATAATCATTCTAATCATGTGCTTAATCTAAACATCCAATATCTAGGTGTAAGAGGTCTAAATGAACATTACTTCTCTAATCTGAGATTAAACTATCTTTTATTTGCTTTAGTTAAATTACGTTTTAACTTTTAAAATACAACCATTCGACTGTCTGTCGTTAAGAGGCAAAAACTCCACTTTTTCTTGCTTTCTATTTAGTTAACTATTAATCGAAAATAACTTCAAAATACACATAAACTGTCTTGTGGACGATACCTGGATACTTATCTTTGCTATACTACTATTCGATTAGGTACACTTGCCTAGTTGTGTAATAGTCAAACTTTGATATTTTCCTTACTTATTTTATAACTCGGTTTTTACACATCACTACTTATGCGAATTGGTGTGTATACTATTGTTATGCTTGAGTACTATCGTGCTAAAGTCCCCGGAAATACCTTTACACTACTTATTAACTCGTCCGAGAGCCAGACGAGCCGTTAATATTTATGGATAGCGCTATTTAGGGTAGACCATCCCTCACTCACACTGTAACGTGGGTGCATAGTATTACTTTTACTCATGTTACCGATAGAACATGGAGCTTGGGGCATGTGTCGGTCTAATCGGTTTAGTAGTGGCCTCATTGCATTAACGTTCGTATATACTACTTTCCTATTCGCAATATTTACAACCAATCATTTATATTTATATACTTGATGAACAAAGCTTTTGATTCATTTATCTATAACATTAAACCTGTGAACTCACCAACTATGACCATAGTTGACCGTTTGTTTATCATGCTTTTCAGGAAATCGACAGTAAGACGCATTCTAGGAGTACTTTTGTGTGGATGCATTCTCGCATGCGTTTGCTTTAATTTGGATTATGACTAACTTTTGGAAACTTTTATGAACTTGTTGTAATCACCTTTGGAATTATGTTTTGAACTTGTGGTAACTTGTAATACTTTTGCTAAATTAGGTATGGTATTACTTCTATATCTTGTGCATTTGTTACCCGGTACTGTTACACCTCGTGTTTCCGCTTTAGCGGGGTGTGACAGATTTGGTATCAGAGCCTAAGGTTATAGAGAATGCCGGTTTTTCCAAACAAAAACCCCAACTATAACCAACATTTTTCTTTAAAATCTTTTCTTAAAACTCCAAAGGTATTACCAATTAAACTAAACCGAGCATAGTACTAGTATAGCTAAACCATGTGTTGCATTATTGGACCTCAATTAGGCATAGCCTGATCACCTATGTTTAATTTAGGTAAGATTATGAGAGACACGGAATAGGTATACTACGATTATGTTGATTTTTCTTTCCTGCTTAAACCTTTGGAAAGCAAACGTTGTGTGTGTGCATTGCATATCGTAGGCATCCATAGTAGCACTATTAGTAACTAAGTATATCTTTAGGAACTAAGTTCTCCTTTTTATACAGACTTACCATGTCACACTCATCACTTCACGCTCTTGGATCGGCTGACGATTCTGGCTACTACACTGGTCGCCCTCGCGACAACACCTTGAGTTCCGAGCCAGAGGAGGCCCCCTATGAGGATTCTGAGCCAGAGGAAGCCCCCTATGAGGACCATGAGTCAGAAAACGAAGTTAGTAGCCGAGAGGTCACCCGAGAGAATACGAGGGTGACTCCGACACCCATCTCACCTCAGCCACCTCAAAATGGTGTGCGCTTGAGGGCCACTGCTCGTATGAGCGTTGCCCCACCTGTCAGATTTGCAGTACGAGACTTCCCTCCAGGGACTGGACCTCAGGAACTGTACCTCCTGAGACTGTTTCTGGGATCCCAATTTCACGAGATCCCAACATGACTTATTGGATTGCACGTAGGGTAGATGAAATAAGTCATGAACTTCATGCTCATAGGACTGGCCTTGCCCAACATGGACAGATGTTGGGTAACATAGCAGACCTAACAGACCGGTTAATTTATCGTGCAAATGATGCCAGGGACACAGCAAGTACAGCGATATTTTGGTGCAGAGTGTTGGCAGGGCTCACGTTTCTTTTGGCTGCGATGCTTATTTGGGTAGTTTGGTTTAGGATGTAGTGCTTGTAGTATGTGTCAACTTTTCAATCCTAGTGAATGTCTTTTGTTTCAGTGAATTATGAAAAATTGTAATGTAATGGTTGATCCAAATTTTCAAATCCTGGTTTATTAATGGAAAAACATTACCTTGTTCATTTTATATGACTATGGCAATTACTTACACACTTACTTGAACGTAAAACTTTTACTGCAGTTTAGTTTCAATTGATTTCTAACATATTAAAGTTTTAATGATACAAATATAAAATACAAGCACTAACCAATAGCTTTTACCTGACTTAGAATCATGCCTCCGAGGAGAAACACAGACAACGTAGCTGAACGAGTAGCACAAGAACTTAACGCGGCACTACCTAACCTCGTTGCTCAAATCACCGCGGGTATCAATGCAGCACAAGGGAACCTGGGAGGACAACCTACTAACAACAATCAAGGATGCAGCTACAAAACCTTCATGTCATGCCGTCCCAAGGAGTTCTTCGGGATAGAAGGTGCTGTTGGGCTGTTATCCTGGATTGAAAGCATGGAGTCAGTGCTCCACATCAGCAAATGCTCACCTGAAAGCCAAGTTGAATATGCATCATGCATGTTTCAGGGAAGAGCATTGACTTGGTGGAATAACCAAATTCAAACCAGAGGTCGCGAAGCTGCGTATAACCTTTCATGGGAGGAATTGAAGAGGATGTTGATCGAAGAGTACTGTCCAAAAGATGCACTTCAGAAATTGGAATCTGAATTCTGGAATCACGCCATGACTGGAACTGACATCGATAAGTACACTGCCCGATTTCATGAGCTTGCAAGGCTAGTACCCCACATGGTTACCCCAGAGGAGAAAAGAGTGGACAGGTACATATGGGGTTTAGCTCCAGAAATACGAGGGATGGTTACCTCGGCAAACCCATCAACCATTCAGGCGGCTGTAGTCTTGGCTAACCGCCTGACAAATGATGTGATTAGATCAGGTGGATCATCGAAAGGGAAAGATAATGGAAAGAGGAAGCAGGAGAACCAACCAAGGAACAGGGGTGGTGGTAACCCAGATAAGAAACAGATGGTGGCGAAAAATTTTGGTGTGGTTGCCCAAGGACAGAAGCAATACACCGGGCCGCATCCAAAGTGTAACAAGTGCAACTATCACCATTCTGGAAATTGTCCGGTGTGCGACAAGTGTAAACGGATGGGCCACTATTCCAAGTACTGCAAGAGTGGTAATGGGAACAATGGGCAAAAAGCAGCATGCTTCGAGTGTGGAAGCCTGGACCATCTCAAGAACACTTGCCCTAGGCTGAATAGAGCCCCTAATAACAATGCTGGAAATCAAAGGGGCCCTGCACGAGGACGGGCATTTGTCATTGGAACTGAGGAAGCAAGGCAGGATCCGAACGCTGTGACAGGTACATTCCTCTTAAACAATCACTACGCGTCTGTACTGTTTGACTCTGGAGCAGAAAGAAGTTTTGTCTCACTAGAGTTTAGGCCACTGATTAATTTAAAGCCAGACAAACTAAAGGAGATCTATATTATCGAGTATGCTAATGGTCATGAATTTCAGGCTAGGGACATAATTCTAGGTTGTACCTTGAACCTAGCTGATAAGTCATTTAATATCGACCTAATTCCAATCGAACTGAAAAGTTTCGATGTAGTGGTGGGTATGGACTGGCTCACCAAGGTCCGAGCGGAGATTGTCTGTTTTGAAAAAGTTATCCGAATACCTCTCAAAGACGGAGAAACTCTTGCTGTGCAAGGAGATAAACCCGATCGAGAGCTCAAAATTGTGTCTACTATAAAGATGCATAAGTATCTGGAGAAAGAGTGCCGTGCATTTCTGGCTCACGTGGTGGAAAAGAAACCGAAGGAGAAGCGTATCCAAGATATACCTGTAGTTAGAGATCACCCCGAAGTTTTCCCGGAAGATTTACCTGGACTTCCCCCGCCAAGGCAAGTCGAATTTCGAATTGATCTAGTTCCCGGGGCAGCACCTGTAGCTAAAGCACCATATCGCTTGGCACCGGCTGAGATGCAGGAGCTATCAGAACAATTACAAGAACTTCTGAGCAAAGGTTTGATTCGGCCAAGCTCATCACCCTGGGGAGCTCCCGTTCTCTTCGTCAAAAAGAAAGATGGGTCATTCCGGATGTGTATTGATTATAGAGAACTAAACAAGTTGACTATTAAGAATCGTTACCCTCTTCCCCGAATAGATGATCTATTTGATCAGCTACAAGGCGCATCCTACTTTTCGAAAATTGATCTACGATCTGGATACCATCAAGTGGGTGTGCGCGAGGAAGACGTTCCTAAGACAGCCTTTAGAACTCGATATGGACACTACGAGTTCTTGGTAATGCCCTTCGGACTAACAAACGCACCTGCAGTTTTCATGGATTTGATGAATAGGGTATGCAGACCATACCTAGATAAGTTCGTGATAGTGTTCATCGACGACATATTGATTTACTCACGGAATAAGGAAGATCACGAACATCATTTGAAGTTGATACTAGAACTACTCAAGGACCAAAAATTGTATGCTAAGTTCTCAAAGTGCGAATTTTGGCTCCGAGAGGTACACTTCCTTGGTCACGTAGTCAACGAAAAAGGAATCCAAGTGGACCCAGCTAAGATTGAAGCAATTAAAAAGTGGGAGGCTCCGAGAACCCCTACAGAAATTCGTCAATTTCTGGGATTGGCTGGTTACTACCGGAGATTCATTGAGAACTTTTCAAAAATCGCTAAGCCTTTAACAGAATTGACCCAAAAGGCGAAGGAGTTTGTTTGGGGGAAAATGCAGGAGGAAGCATTCCAAACACTGAAGCATAGGCTATGCGATGCACCAATCTTGGCGTTACCCGAGGGAACTGAGGATTTTGTCGTATACTGTGATGCGTCACACCAGGGATTGGGATGTGTGCTGATGCAAAAGAATAAGGTCATCGCTTATGCATCGAGGCAGCTCAAGGAGCATGAGAAGAACTATACAACACACGACTTGGAGCTAGGAGCTGTAGTCTTTGCCCTTAAGATCTGGAGACACTATCTGTATGGTACAAAGTGCACTGTGTTTACTGACCATAAGAGTCTTCAACATATCTTTGACCAGAAAATGCTCAACATGAGGCAAAGGAGATGGGTAGAATTGCTTAGTGACTACGATTGTGAGATCAAGTATCATCCAGGCAAAGCGAATGTGGTAGCAGATGCTTTAAGTAGGAAGGAAAGGTTAAGACCCTCACGAGTACGAGCATTGGGAATGATGGTTCAAACGAGTTTAAAAACTCGAATCCTTGACGCTCAAAGAGAAGCAATGAGACCTGAAAATATAAAGAACGAGACTCTACACAACCTAGACCAGAAATTTGAAATTAAGACTGATGGAGTTCGTTACTTCAAGGAGAGGGCATGGATTCCGAGAACCGACAATCTAAGGGATGTCATCATGGATGAAGCCCATAGATCCAGGTATTCAATCCACCCAGGAGCTGATAAGATGTACAGGGATTTAATGGAATACTATTGGTGGCCGGGGATGAAGAAAGATATTGCCCTGTATGTTGGGAAATGTTTAACATGTTCTAAGGTCAAAGCAGAGTACCAGAAACCATCCGGTTTGTTACAACAGCCGGAAATTCCCCAATGGAAGTGGGAGCAAATATCAATGGATTTTATAACCAAGTTGCCCAGGACGGCAAGGGGACATGACTCGATTTGGGTTATAGTGGATCGGTTGACGAAATCCGCACATTTTCTTCCGATCCGAGAAGACTACAAGATGGAAAAGCTCGCACAGGTCTATATTAATGAAATTGTTGCACGTCACGGAATACCTCTTTCCATAATTTCTGATAGGGATAGTCGATTCACGTCGCGCTTTTGGCAATTACTCCAGAAAACCCTAGGTACTCAACTGAACTTAAGTACTGCCTATCACCCCCAAACTGACGGGCAAAGTGAGCGAACCATACAAACTTTGGAAGACATGTTACGAGCCTGCGTGATTGACTTCGGAGGAAGCTGGGATACTCACTTACCTTTAGTGGAGTTTTCCTATAACAACAGTTATCACACTAGCATTGAGTGTGCTCCATTTGAAGCCTTGTATGGGCGTAAATGTCGTTCACCGCTTTGTTGGTTGGAGGCAGGTGACAGACAGTTGACGAGACTCGACATCATACAAGAAACAACTGACAAGATCACGACTATCAGGGAAAGACTGAAGACAGCCAGAAGTCGTCAGAAAAGCTACGCAGATAACCGTAGGAAACCTCTAGAATTTCAAATCGGTGATAAAGTACTCCTAAAGGTGTCACCGTGGAAAGGCGTTATCCGCTTTGGAAAGCGAGGAAAACTAAGCCCGAGATATATTGGACCTTTCGAGGTACTGCAAAGGATTGGTCCGGTAGCTTACCGACTCAAACTGCCGCAAGAGCTCAGTGGCATCCACGACACATTCCATGTTTCTAACCTAAAGAAATGCTTATCTGATGAAACACTCGTTGTCCCTCTCGAGGAAGTTCGAATTGACGATAAACTCCACTTCATAGAAGAACCACTCGAAATCATAGACCGCGAAGTCAAGAGATTGAAGCGAAGCCGAATTCCCATAGTTAAAGTCCGGTGGAATTCGCGACGGGGTCCTGAATTCACTTGGGAGCGCGAGGATCAATTCCGACGCAAGTATCCGCATCTATTCTCGAGTGCTTCGTAGCACAATGGGACGAGTTGAATTTCGGGACGAAATTCATTTCAACGGTGGGATATTGTGACAACCGTCAAACCTCAGGTCATTATCACACTAGAATCGTAAATTACATTTACCGCATTCCTTAAATCCGAGTGAAATTCCTAGGTTACGACTTCGCAAGCTTATTAAGCCATAGAACGACTTAGAGATTGCTTAGTGAACCATAAGTTCTTTTAGAGATGTTATAATAGGTTACTAAGTGCCAAATTAAACAAAGAAAATTTACCTCTTTATAGTTTAACAAAAATCTTTATCAAATCGCAAACCGAAATTCCCGTGACTCGACAACGTAAACTTAATCGGATAAATAATCTCGTTAATATCAAACTTAGACAAATTAAATGATTAAAAATCCATATCAAGAACTTAGAAAATAAAATCTTATAACTCAAATATTAATCCTCAAAACATCACAAAATAAACCTTTTAACATACAAATACTTACACACTTTTAATACAAACTAATTATACAATATTTATATACATTATTTAACAAATAAAAATAATAATAATGACAATAATAAGATCCTAAAATCTGGCCCCCTCCCACCTATTTCCATTCAAATTATTTATTTTTCCTATATCCTCATTATCCCTTTATTTTCCCAAAACCCATCATTTCTCTTTCTAAAAACACACATATTTTCTCTCTATTCTCTCTAAAAACTCAGCCACATTCAAAGAGAAAATTCAGAATATTGAAGGTATTCATCACCAAATAAACTCTTAAAGGTAAACTAAATCATCTAAACATACCTATCTTCCATTTTCTTGTATTTTTTCTTCACAAAAATTCGGATTTTAAGCCCTTTCCATGGCTAAAATCCTCATGCAAAGCTTGATGTTTGTAGGTTATCTCTTTTCACATCTTTATGTGTTAAAAGAAAGAATAACCCATGATCAAACCGAAAATCAAGTGAAAAATCGTGTTATTGCTTGTAACTAGTTAGATCTTGTTCATCTTTGTGTATATCTTTCTTTTTATGCTAAAAATCATCTCTAACACATCTTAGATGTAATCCAACACCATGCATGTGTTAGAAAATGGATTTAAAGGTCAAAATAATCAAGAACCACTTCTATTTTATGTTTAATGTTTTTCATTTTGAACAAAACATCATTTTGGGGCTTGTTTGGTTTCTGCCCAGATTTGAGTACGAGATTCACCAAGGTGTTTCTCCCTCTCAACATAACCAAAATGGACGTTTTATGAGCCAAAAATCAAGTTCAAGATGTCAGCTTTCAAACCCCACTGGCCTCATGTCATTTTGAGTTCGTTTACTATTTTTAATAATTTTTGTTTGAACATGGGTATAATCTGTCTAAAAAGTCAGAAAAGCCACCCTTAGTATTTTTGTGATATCTTGAGTTATACAAATCCAAAAGACTTGAAACCACCACCAAAAGTTTACAATTTTTGTCTGGAACAAAAGTCATTAGGATGAGTTTTTCTAGAAATGCATGCATTTTTCTCAATAATCAATGCTTCTTGCATGTGTCCAGATTGGTCAATTTCTGGACCTCATAGGATAACGTATTTTCCTAAAAATACTAAGACTTTTCTAAAAATCCTAGAAAAATTACAGGAACTATTTAAGACCTTGGGTATCATCTATGATTTTTCTCAAATTCTAATTCGGACTCTAAACTTTTGAAATCGAACCACCAAATTGATATATTTTCTGGAAAAACAGAAAAGTGGACTGTTTTGAGCATATAGAATAAACCAACACTTGTAAGCATACTAAAAGTGAAAGGAATCATTCTTTTGACATATGAACATTTTTAAGAGTTGGGTAAAGATTTTGGGTCAACCGAAGAGGTTTGACCGAGTCAACAAAAATAGGACTCGACACTTGGAACATTGACCAAACTATTCGAAACTAAATATTGTAATTGCACAACTCGACAACACCCGACGCATTGTAAAGTATACAACTAACAAGCTCAATATGACTAGTATGGTATGCTTGACAAATTTTAGATGTTGTAACTTGTGAATTAATTATTATACTCAAACATGATTATTGAAAATTAACAAACTTCAAAACAAACAAACCATTTTGGCACCTTGTAATCTAATTATTTAGCTAAGCAATCCTATCAAACCAAACTCGTCAAGAATCTAAAATTGAAACCTCATTTTCATAGGACTTGGATAGGAGTCATACCCGGCAAACACGCGCGTTACATCCATCAGTTTACGCGTACGCTCAATTGTGAGTTCTCACAACCCCTTTTTCACTTGTTTAATATTTTGGGGTGAAAAGCATGATTCTAAATTTTTACTAAATTGGTTGTACATTCATGAACTTGTTAAATCTTTGCCATGCTACTTATGCGAATTGGTGTGTATACTATTGTTATGCTTGAGTACTATCGTGCTAAAGTCCCCGGAAATACCTTTACACTACTTATTAACTCGTCCGAGAGCCAGACGAGCCGTTAATATTTATGGATAGCGCTATTTAGGGTAGACCATCCCTCACTCACACTGTAACGTGGGTGCATAGTATTACTTTTACTCATGTTACCGATAGAACATGGAGCTTGGGGCATGTGTCGGTCTAATCGGTTTAGTAGTGGCCTCATTGCATTAACGTTCGTATATACTACTTTCCTATTCGCAATATTTACAACCAATCATTTATATTTATATACTTGATGAACAAAGCTTTTGATTCATTTATCTATAACATTAAACCTGTGAACTCACCAACTATGACCATAGTTGACCGTTTGTTTATCATGCTTTTCAGGAAATCGACAGTAAGACGCATTCTAGGAGTACTTTTGTGTGGATGCATTCTCGCATGCGTTTGCTTTAATTTGGATTATGACTAACTTTTGGAAACTTTTATGAACTTGTTGTAATCACCTTTGGAATTATGTTTTGAACTTGTGGTAACTTGTAATACTTTTGCTAAATTAGGTATGGTATTACTTCTATATCTTGTGCATTTGTTACCCGGTACTGTTACACCTCGTGTTTCCGCTTTAGCGGGGTGTGACAGATTTGGTATCAGAGCCTAAGGTTATAGAGAATGCCGGTTTTTCCAAACAAAAACCCCAACTATAACCAACATTTTTCTTTAAAATCTTTTCTTAAAACTCCAAAGGTATTACCAATTAAACTAAACCGAGCATAGTACTAGTATAGCTAAACCATGTGTTGCATTATTGGACCTCAATTAGGCATAGCCTGATCACCTATGTTTAATTTAGGTAAGATTATGAGAGACACGGAATAGGTATACTACGATTATGTTGATTTTTCTTTCCTGCTTAAACCTTTGGAAAGCAAACGTTGTGTGTGTGCATTGCATATCGTAGGCATCCATAGTAGCACTATTAGTAACTAAGTATATCTTTAGGAACTAAGTTCTCCTTTTTATACAGACTTACCATGTCACACTCATCACTTCACGCTCTTGGATCGGCTGACGATTCTGGCTACTACACTGGTCGCCCTCGCGACAACACCTTGAGTTCCGAGCCAGAGGAGGCCCCCTATGAGGATTCTGAGCCAGAGGAAGCCCCCTATGAGGACCATGAGTCAGAAAACGAAGTTAGTAGCCGAGAGGTCACCCGAGAGAATACGAGGGTGACTCCGACACCCATCTCACCTCAGCCACCTCAAAATGGTGTGCGCTTGAGGGCCACTGCTCGTATGAGCGTTGCCCCACCTGTCAGATTTGCAGTACGAGACTTCCCTCCAGGGACTGGACCTCAGGAACTGTACCTCCTGAGACTGTTTCTGGGATCCCAATTTCACGAGATCCCAACATGACTTATTGGATTGCACGTAGGGTAGATGAAATAAGTCATGAACTTCATGCTCATAGGACTGGCCTTGCCCAACATGGACAGATGTTGGGTAACATAGCAGACCTAACAGACCGGTTAATTTATCGTGCAAATGATGCCAGGGACACAGCAAGTACAGCGATATTTTGGTGCAGAGTGTTGGCAGGGCTCACGTTTCTTTTGGCTGCGATGCTTATTTGGGTAGTTTGGTTTAGGATGTAGTGCTTGTAGTATGTGTCAACTTTTCAATCCTAGTGAATGTCTTTTGTTTCAGTGAATTATGAAAAATTGTAATGTAATGGTTGATCCAAATTTTCAAATCCTGGTTTATTAATGGAAAAACATTACCTTGTTCATTTTATATGACTATGGCAATTACTTACACACTTACTTGAACGTAAAACTTTTACTGCAGTTTAGTTTCAATTGATTTCTAACATATTAAAGTTTTAATGATACAAATATAAAATACAAGCACTAACCAATAGCTTTTACCTGACTTAGAATCATGCCTCCGAGGAGAAACACAGACAACGTAGCTGAACGAGTAGCACAAGAACTTAACGCGGCACTACCTAACCTCGTTGCTCAAATCACCGCGGGTATCAATGCAGCACAAGGGAACCTGGGAGGACAACCTACTAACAACAATCAAGGATGCAGCTACAAAACCTTCATGTCATGCCGTCCCAAGGAGTTCTTCGGGATAGAAGGTGCTGTTGGGCTGTTATCCTGGATTGAAAGCATGGAGTCAGTGCTCCACATCAGCAAATGCTCACCTGAAAGCCAAGTTGAATATGCATCATGCATGTTTCAGGGAAGAGCATTGACTTGGTGGAATAACCAAATTCAAACCAGAGGTCGCGAAGCTGCGTATAACCTTTCATGGGAGGAATTGAAGAGGATGTTGATCGAAGAGTACTGTCCAAAAGATGCACTTCAGAAATTGGAATCTGAATTCTGGAATCACGCCATGACTGGAACTGACATCGATAAGTACACTGCCCGATTTCATGAGCTTGCAAGGCTAGTACCCCACATGGTTACCCCAGAGGAGAAAAGAGTGGACAGGTACATATGGGGTTTAGCTCCAGAAATACGAGGGATGGTTACCTCGGCAAACCCATCAACCATTCAGGCGGCTGTAGTCTTGGCTAACCGCCTGACAAATGATGTGATTAGATCAGGTGGATCATCGAAAGGGAAAGATAATGGAAAGAGGAAGCAGGAGAACCAACCAAGGAACAGGGGTGGTGGTAACCCAGATAAGAAACAGATGGTGGCGAAAAATTTTGGTGTGGTTGCCCAAGGACAGAAGCAATACACCGGGCCGCATCCAAAGTGTAACAAGTGCAACTATCACCATTCTGGAAATTGTCCGGTGTGCGACAAGTGTAAACGGATGGGCCACTATTCCAAGTACTGCAAGAGTGGTAATGGGAACAATGGGCAAAAAGCAGCATGCTTCGAGTGTGGAAGCCTGGACCATCTCAAGAACACTTGCCCTAGGCTGAATAGAGCCCCTAATAACAATGCTGGAAATCAAAGGGGCCCTGCACGAGGACGGGCATTTGTCATTGGAACTGAGGAAGCAAGGCAGGATCCGAACGCTGTGACAGGTACATTCCTCTTAAACAATCACTACGCGTCTGTACTGTTTGACTCTGGAGCAGAAAGAAGTTTTGTCTCACTAGAGTTTAGGCCACTGATTAATTTAAAGCCAGACAAACTAAAGGAGATCTATATTATCGAGTATGCTAATGGTCATGAATTTCAGGCTAGGGACATAATTCTAGGTTGTACCTTGAACCTAGCTGATAAGTCATTTAATATCGACCTAATTCCAATCGAACTGAAAAGTTTCGATGTAGTGGTGGGTATGGACTGGCTCACCAAGGTCCGAGCGGAGATTGTCTGTTTTGAAAAAGTTATCCGAATACCTCTCAAAGACGGAGAAACTCTTGCTGTGCAAGGAGATAAACCCGATCGAGAGCTCAAAATTGTGTCTACTATAAAGATGCATAAGTATCTGGAGAAAGAGTGCCGTGCATTTCTGGCTCACGTGGTGGAAAAGAAACCGAAGGAGAAGCGTATCCAAGATATACCTGTAGTTAGAGATCACCCCGAAGTTTTCCCGGAAGATTTACCTGGACTTCCCCCGCCAAGGCAAGTCGAATTTCGAATTGATCTAGTTCCCGGGGCAGCACCTGTAGCTAAAGCACCATATCGCTTGGCACCGGCTGAGATGCAGGAGCTATCAGAACAATTACAAGAACTTCTGAGCAAAGGTTTGATTCGGCCAAGCTCATCACCCTGGGGAGCTCCCGTTCTCTTCGTCAAAAAGAAAGATGGGTCATTCCGGATGTGTATTGATTATAGAGAACTAAACAAGTTGACTATTAAGAATCGTTACCCTCTTCCCCGAATAGATGATCTATTTGATCAGCTACAAGGCGCATCCTACTTTTCGAAAATTGATCTACGATCTGGATACCATCAAGTGGGTGTGCGCGAGGAAGACGTTCCTAAGACAGCCTTTAGAACTCGATATGGACACTACGAGTTCTTGGTAATGCCCTTCGGACTAACAAACGCACCTGCAGTTTTCATGGATTTGATGAATAGGGTATGCAGACCATACCTAGATAAGTTCGTGATAGTGTTCATCGACGACATATTGATTTACTCACGGAATAAGGAAGATCACGAACATCATTTGAAGTTGATACTAGAACTACTCAAGGACCAAAAATTGTATGCTAAGTTCTCAAAGTGCGAATTTTGGCTCCGAGAGGTACACTTCCTTGGTCACGTAGTCAACGAAAAAGGAATCCAAGTGGACCCAGCTAAGATTGAAGCAATTAAAAAGTGGGAGGCTCCGAGAACCCCTACAGAAATTCGTCAATTTCTGGGATTGGCTGGTTACTACCGGAGATTCATTGAGAACTTTTCAAAAATCGCTAAGCCTTTAACAGAATTGACCCAAAAGGCGAAGGAGTTTGTTTGGGGGAAAATGCAGGAGGAAGCATTCCAAACACTGAAGCATAGGCTATGCGATGCACCAATCTTGGCGTTACCCGAGGGAACTGAGGATTTTGTCGTATACTGTGATGCGTCACACCAGGGATTGGGATGTGTGCTGATGCAAAAGAATAAGGTCATCGCTTATGCATCGAGGCAGCTCAAGGAGCATGAGAAGAACTATACAACACACGACTTGGAGCTAGGAGCTGTAGTCTTTGCCCTTAAGATCTGGAGACACTATCTGTATGGTACAAAGTGCACTGTGTTTACTGACCATAAGAGTCTTCAACATATCTTTGACCAGAAAATGCTCAACATGAGGCAAAGGAGATGGGTAGAATTGCTTAGTGACTACGATTGTGAGATCAAGTATCATCCAGGCAAAGCGAATGTGGTAGCAGATGCTTTAAGTAGGAAGGAAAGGTTAAGACCCTCACGAGTACGAGCATTGGGAATGATGGTTCAAACGAGTTTAAAAACTCGAATCCTTGACGCTCAAAGAGAAGCAATGAGACCTGAAAATATAAAGAACGAGACTCTACACAACCTAGACCAGAAATTTGAAATTAAGACTGATGGAGTTCGTTACTTCAAGGAGAGGGCATGGATTCCGAGAACCGACAATCTAAGGGATGTCATCATGGATGAAGCCCATAGATCCAGGTATTCAATCCACCCAGGAGCTGATAAGATGTACAGGGATTTAATGGAATACTATTGGTGGCCGGGGATGAAGAAAGATATTGCCCTGTATGTTGGGAAATGTTTAACATGTTCTAAGGTCAAAGCAGAGTACCAGAAACCATCCGGTTTGTTACAACAGCCGGAAATTCCCCAATGGAAGTGGGAGCAAATATCAATGGATTTTATAACCAAGTTGCCCAGGACGGCAAGGGGACATGACTCGATTTGGGTTATAGTGGATCGGTTGACGAAATCCGCACATTTTCTTCCGATCCGAGAAGACTACAAGATGGAAAAGCTCGCACAGGTCTATATTAATGAAATTGTTGCACGTCACGGAATACCTCTTTCCATAATTTCTGATAGGGATAGTCGATTCACGTCGCGCTTTTGGCAATTACTCCAGAAAACCCTAGGTACTCAACTGAACTTAAGTACTGCCTATCACCCCCAAACTGACGGGCAAAGTGAGCGAACCATACAAACTTTGGAAGACATGTTACGAGCCTGCGTGATTGACTTCGGAGGAAGCTGGGATACTCACTTACCTTTAGTGGAGTTTTCCTATAACAACAGTTATCACACTAGCATTGAGTGTGCTCCATTTGAAGCCTTGTATGGGCGTAAATGTCGTTCACCGCTTTGTTGGTTGGAGGCAGGTGACAGACAGTTGACGAGACTCGACATCATACAAGAAACAACTGACAAGATCACGACTATCAGGGAAAGACTGAAGACAGCCAGAAGTCGTCAGAAAAGCTACGCAGATAACCGTAGGAAACCTCTAGAATTTCAAATCGGTGATAAAGTACTCCTAAAGGTGTCACCGTGGAAAGGCGTTATCCGCTTTGGAAAGCGAGGAAAACTAAGCCCGAGATATATTGGACCTTTCGAGGTACTGCAAAGGATTGGTCCGGTAGCTTACCGACTCAAACTGCCGCAAGAGCTCAGTGGCATCCACGACACATTCCATGTTTCTAACCTAAAGAAATGCTTATCTGATGAAACACTCGTTGTCCCTCTCGAGGAAGTTCGAATTGACGATAAACTCCACTTCATAGAAGAACCACTCGAAATCATAGACCGCGAAGTCAAGAGATTGAAGCGAAGCCGAATTCCCATAGTTAAAGTCCGGTGGAATTTGCGACGGGGTCCTGAATTCACTTGGGAGCGCGAGGATCAATTCCGACGCAAGTATCCGCATCTATTCTCGAGTGCTTCGTAGCACAATGGGACGAGTTGAATTTCGGGACGAAATTCATTTCAACGGTGGGATATTGTGACAACCGTCAAACCTCAGGTCATTATCACACTAGAATCGTAAATTACATTTACCGCATTCCTTAAATCCGAGTGAAATTCCTAGGTTACGACTTCGCAAGCTTATTAAGCCATAGAACGACTTAGAGATTGCTTAGTGAACCATAAGTTCTTTTAGAGATGTTATAATAGGTTACTAAGTGCCAAATTAAACAAAGAAAATTTACCTCTTTATAGTTTAACAAAAATCTTTATCAAATCGCAAACCGAAATTCCCGTGACTCGACAACGTAAACTTAATCGGATAAATAATCTCGTTAATATCAAACTTAGACAAATTAAATGATTAAAAATCCATATCAAGAACTTAGAAAATAAAATCTTATAACTCAAATATTAATCCTCAAAACATCACAAAATAAACCTTTTAACATACAAATACTTACACACTTTTAATACAAACTAATTATACAATATTTATATACATTATTTAACAAATAAAAATAATAATAATGACAATAATAAGATCCTAAAATCTGGCCCCCTCCCACCTATTTCCATTCAAATTATTTATTTTTCCTATATCCTCATTATCACTTTCATTTTCCCAAAACCCATCATTTCTCTTTCTAAAAACACACATATTTTCTCTCTATTCTCTCTAAAAACTCAGCCACATTCAAAGAGAAAATTCAGAATATTGAAGGTATTCATCACCAAATAAACTCTTAAAGGTAAACTAAATCATCTAAACATACCTATCTTCCATTTTCTTGTATTTTTTCTTCACAAAAATTCGGATTTTAAGCCCTTTCCATGGCTAAAATCCTCATGCAAAGCTTGATGTTTGTAGGTTATCTCTTTTCACATCTTTATGTGTTAAAAGAAAGAATAACCCATGATCAAACCGAAAATCAAGTGAAAAATCGTGTTATTGCTTGTAACTAGTTAGATCTTGTTCATCTTTGTGTATATCTTTCTTTTTATGCTAAAAATCATCTCTAACACATCTTAGATGTAATCCAACACCATGCATGTGTTAGAAAATGGATTTAAAGGTCAAAATAATCAAGAACCACTTCTATTTTATGTTTAATGTTTTTCATTTTGAACAAAACATCATTTTGGGGCTTGTTTGGTTTCTGCCCAGATTTGAGTACGAGATTCACCAAGGTGTTTCTCCCTCTCAACATAACCAAAATGGACGTTTTATGAGCCAAAAATCAAGTTCAAGATGTCAGCTTTCAAACCCCACTGGCCTCATGTCATTTTGAGTTCGTTTACTATTTTTAATAATTTTTGTTTGAACATGGGTATAATCTGTCTAAAAAGTCAGAAAAGCCACCCTTAGTATTTTTGTGATATCTTGAGTTATACAAATCCAAAAGACTTGAAACCACCACCAAAAGTTTACAATTTTTGTCTGGAACAAAAGTCATTAGGATGAGTTTTTCTAGAAATGCATGCATTTTTCTCAATAATCAATGCTTCTTGCATGTGTCCAGATTGGTCAATTTCTGGACCTCATAGGATAACGTATTTTCCTAAAAATACTAAGACTTTTCTAACAATCCTAGAAAAATTACAGGAACTATTTAAGACCTTGGGTATCATCTATGATTTTTCTCAAATTCTAATTCGGACTCTAAACTTTTGAAATCGAACCACCAAATTGATATATTTTCTGGAAAAACAGAAAAGTGGACTGTTTTGAGCATATAGAATAAACCAACACTTGTAAGCATACTAAAAGTGAAAGGAATCATTCTTTTGACATATGAACATTTTTAAGGGTTGGGTAAAGATTTTGGGTCAACCGAAGAGGTTTGACCGAGTCAACAAAAATAGGACTCGACACTTGGAACATTGACCAAACTATTCGAAACTAAATATTGTAATTGCACAACTCGACAACACCCGACGCATTGTAAAGTATACAACTAACAAGCTCAATATGACTAGTATGGTATGCTTGACAAATTTTAGATGTTGTAACTTGTGAATTAATTATTATACTCAAACATGATTATTGAAAATTAACAAACTTCAAAACAAACAAACCATTTTGGCACCTTGTAATCTAATTATTTAGCTAAGCAATCCTATCAAACCAAACTCGTCAAGAATCTAAAATTGAAACCTCATTTTCATAGGACTTGGATAGGAGTCATACCCGGCAAACACGCGCGTTACATCCATCAGTTTACGCGTACGCTCAATTGTGAGTTCTCACAACCCCTTTTTCACTTGTTTAATATTTTGGGGTGAAAAGCATGATTCTAAATTTTTACTAAATTGGTTGTACATTCATGAACTTGTTAAATCTTTGCCATGCTACTTATGCGAATTGGTGTGTATACTATTGTTATGCTTGAGTACTATCGTGCTAAAGTCCCCGGAAATACCTTTACACTACTTATTAACTCGTCCGAGAGCCAGACGAGCCGTTAATATTTATGGATAGCGCTATTTAGGGTAGACCATCCCTCACTCACACTGTAACGTGGGTGCATAGTATTACTTTTACTCATGTTACCGATAGAACATGGAGCTTGGGGCATGTGTCGGTCTAATCGGTTTAGTAGTGGCCTCATTGCATTAACGTTCGTATATACTACTTTCCTATTCGCAATATTTACAACCAATCATTTATATTTATATACTTGATGAACAAAGCTTTTGATTCATTTATCTATAACATTAAACCTGTGAACTCACCAACTATGACCATAGTTGACCGTTTGTTTATCATGCTTTTCAGGAAATCGACAGTAAGACGCATTCTAGGAGTACTTTTGTGTGGATGCATTCTCGCATGCGTTTGCTTTAATTTGGATTATGACTAACTTTTGGAAACTTTTATGAACTTGTTGTAATCACCTTTGGAATTATGTTTTGAACTTGTGGTAACTTGTAATACTTTTGCTAAATTAGGTATGGTATTACTTCTATATCTTGTGCATTTGTTACCCGGTACTGTTACACCTCGTGTTTCCGCTTTAGCGGGGTGTGACAACAAACCGGCCACCAAACTCAAATTAATTGAGGAGACCGGCTCTGTAAATAACCCATACTCGTTTGATCATCTTTGTTCCCTCTCATTTCTTCTTCCTGAAGATTTCACAAACACACACACATCCATCTATCTTCTTCTTCCTCACTAAAATTACACAAGATCAGTAGCAGCAAGAAGTAGCAGTGGTAGAACAACAAGCAGCAACATCTTCATCATCACCATCGGCTATCATTTTCACCATTTTCCTCATTGTATAGAACTTTCTTTCCTTCAACTTTCATACTTAAATTTCGTTATATAACTTGTATACATATCATAATCTAAGTATATAACACATTAAATTGATGATTAAAAGCTTTGTTCTTGAAATGGGTTATTAAAACCAAAAACTACAAAACTAAAATCGACACACAAAAACTTGTTTAAAATGGAGTAATAACTTGGAAAAACGACATGTAACACGTATATAAACATTTGGGATTGTTGTGTAAGAGAGTTGGAACCAAAAGATCGAGCATATGTTTTGCTCTGCTACGAACAGAACCTGTAAAACCTTTGAATCCGGCGGATTCAAGCGAATCCGGCGGATTCCCAACCGAAGCTCAGATGAATCCGGCGTATTCACGGGAATACGGCGGATTCCCGTTTCTAAACAAGTCGAATACGGCGTATTCCGTTGAATACGGCGTATTCCCACCCTTGACCCGCACATAAACGTTCGGCTAAAACGTTGAACGAGTAAAAGACACGGGTGAATACGGCGGATTCAAATGAATCCGGCGTATTCACAAACCTTCACACGAAATACCTGTGAACACAAACGAATACGGCGTATTCATTTAAATACGGCGTATTCCCGAACCTAAACCAAAACCACATGAAAACCACGATGAATACGGCGGATTCACTCGAATCCGGCGTATTCCGACTTATGACTTGAATCCGGCGGATTCAAGGGAATCCGGCGGATTCCCACCCCTGGTCAACAAATCTGACTTTTATTTTAAAACATAAACGTTTCCGTTAACGATTCCATTTATACGATACATTTACGAGACATTGTAAACTATTAATAAAACATTAAGGTGATAAATCCGAAACACGGATTTAGGACTAGTTAAACTCGTACAAACAAACGAACGATATATATATAAACATATATATGAATTTGAACTTTGTAAATTATACGTTTTGGGAAAACGATTATAATCGGGACATTTAAACTCCATAACATTTATTAAACAAATGTAATAACAAATAATATTTATTTTATAAACAAAATAAATATATTATCAAGTTTTATATGACAAATAAAACTCGACACGTTTTAAATACGAAACAACGTATTACAATATTTATAAATATATACGAGAACACACGCGATATATATAGACACAAACGTATACGTTTTCTTAAACAAATGAAAACTTATATATTTTGATATACATAAACAATGTATTTATTTAACATATGTACATACGACAATTAAGAATATATATTCACAAATATATATACACAATGAAGTTCACGTTTAACAAACGTACAACTTAATAATGTACAACAAGTATATTTACATACGTATACATATATAAAACAAATATATGTACTTACAATGATTTTGGAATAACATTCGAACAACTATATACAAAGTATATGTACAAATGAAAACAAAACGACATTCCGTTAAATAGACAATCACATATTGGTTTGTACACTTACAAGTGTACGACTGAGAAATAATAACAATATTTCAACAAAATGTCACTAATAAATTTAACAACTTATATTACTAAGAAATCAACCATTTCTTCAAAACAAACAAACAATTAACATAAATTGATTTACCAAATCAAGTATACTTATGTTAATACACTTATGGTATATAGGTTAACACACTTTGGGCTGTTATCTGTTTGGCTGCTTGCTTTCATTCCGAGCAAAACTACAGTGAGTTCACAGCCCCTACTTTGCAAATGTTTTATGCTTTTAAACATAGGGGTGTAAACATAGAAACTGCATGCAAAACACATGCAGCAAATTATATAAATGCTTTATTGCTTTATACAAACTGTTTGATATGAAACTATATGTTCACAACTGTTTTGGGAATTAGACAACAAATCCTAGTACGGACCAGACTTGAGATGTGTGCATGAAAGACCTTATGTCATGCAGACTATAACCATTAGCTAGGTGACTCTAGCCACTGAGTATACGAATAGTACTATTGCCGTGACGACCCTCCTGTGGATGGAGCGTATACTTAACTGTCCTTCAGGCAAGAAACATAAGTTGTGGTTGTGGTTTGGTTATAGGGTTAGGTCGCGTTACTTTAACCTGCGAGGTTTAGCTCACCTTTCAGGGGATTATAGTCTAAGCATTCCCACTTATTATTTAGGATGGACGTATCCTACAACTGTTTTATACCGGTTACTTACTGGTAATATTTAAATACTGGTGAACCACCAGATATACATTTTGGGTAACAACCCACATAAAACTATATTTTGGGTAACAACCCTACAATCTTATAAATTGCAAAAACCTGCAAACATTTATTTATTGAATAACAATTCAATAATCTAAACATAAATGGTTTAACATACCTTACATTTATACAAAACCTGTGAATTCGCTCAACATATTTGTTGACGACTTTCTTTCTATGTTTTACAGGAAATTAGCTATGTAAGTAAGGATCGCATGCATTCAGGATGGTCAACCCTGGACTACTTAGGATGCCATATATTTTGGGACAGCTTTTGAGGATTTCCTCTGTATTACTGCAGACATTGCAGTTATACTCATGAAATCTTATTTTAACACATGTATTGTAGAACTTAAATGTTTTAAACTTTATTACTACTGTACGACTTACATAGTCGTACTACTTTTGTAACAACTGTTGAAACTTGCATCCTTTATATATTATGTTCTGTATGATCATATGCTCTGATACGATGAATGCACAATTGATACGTCATCACCCCGCTGTTAAACTGTTTACACAAGATGCTTCCGCTAAACATTAAATAAACACAATTACCGATTTTTGGGGTGTGACAGACTTGGTATCAGAGCCATTGGTTATAGCGAACTAGAAGTCTTTAGGTGACTGAAAACCTTAGAGACCTAGACTATAGCCTTGGCTAGAACATTCATGCATTCATACATACATACGTTTGCATACATCTAACAAACGACTGACACGTCACACAAAATTTCCTTTGTCACAGTATGTCTAGTCAATCAGTTTACCATGTTTATGCTTCGGACGAAGAGCCGACTGAGGCTCCTTTTGAGGGTCCCGCGATCACTGTAGGGGATGAGTCATCTGTTCATTTGAGAGACATGTCAGACGACACTAGTGACGCTTACATCGCGCCACCACCGACAGCACATGAGGTTACCCCTATCACTACAGGTATTCACCATCAGGCCGGTGAGACTTCTCGCAGGCCTGTATATAGGAGGACACCGAGGATGTGTGTCAGAGATTTTCCTATAGGTCCGTTAGCACCAGCGGACGAGTCTGTTGAGTCTCCACAGAGGGCACCCAGGTTTGCTCATCTAGAGTGGATGACTCCTATGTTGAGGCACTGGAGGTCATTAGAGGGTTTTCCCTCCACATTTGAGACAGGAGAGTCCTCACGACCCCCGGCACCACTACCTACCACTGGAGAGCCGATAGAGCAGACTCTCCCTACATTAGTTGCTGTTATGCGTACATTGTTCTGTATTACTTCTAGCAGGGGTTCTCACCTTGGACAGGTACAGGATGAGATCTCTCGTCTGTATGGGGACATGGCTGGTATGCATGAGCATCATCACTTTTTGTTGAACCATGTGTTTACTGCCCAGGAGATAGCTGAGTCCGCACGTGCTCGTGTGAGGACACTTGAGAGACATGTTAGGATTGCAGGGCTTGTGGTTGGTGCTTGTGTGGTGATGGCTGTGTTGAGGACAGCCGTGGGATCATTTCTACCGTATTTCCGTTAGACCTATGTAGGGCGGGTTGTGCCTACTTAGGATTGTATATATACTATGAATTATTAATCTTATCTTGAATTCCATAAAACATTGATTGCACTTAAACGATGATGAAAAGAAATATGTATTTGGCATTATATAATGACGCCTGGCCAACGTGATTATATTGTACAAAGTACATATGGGTGTTTCAAAGTCGTGCGATATACAATGTGAAACATTATTCTCTCAAATTCTCCATACTATTCATTTGATAGACAATGTGAAATCTTGTTCATCACATTCATTATTTTGGCATTGACTTCTGCATTTTATTCATCGCAGAACTGAACTATGCCGCCAAAACGACGAATTACTAGGAACAGTCAGAAAACAACTGTACCTCCTACATCTGAAACCATTCCACCACCTAACACTGAGGAAACTATTGAGCAGTTGATTGCTAGACGCATAGCTGAAGGTATTGCCGAGTATGAGGCAAGTCGCAACCGTGAGACTGGGATTAATAACAGTGGATCGACCCCTGTTATTGCTGAGACTGTTGTGAATAACCGCAAAGGGTGTTCATATAAGACATTTCAGGCATGTAAACCACCACCTTTCTGTGGCACTGAAGGTGCTATTGGTATTATACACTGGATAGAAAAGATGGATTCTGTGTTGGACATCAGTGATTGTCTACCAGACACTGCAGTGAAGTATGTTGCCTGCACACTAGCTGATAAAGCTTTGACTTGGTGGAACAGTCAAGTTCAGTCGATGGGACGACCAGCTGCTTATTCCATGACATGGGAAACATTGAAGAGTATGATGATGGAAGAATTCTGCCCTCGCAGTGAGATGCAGAAAATTGAGACTGAGCTGTGGAACATTGCTATGATTGGTGCTGATATCACTGGTTACACAACTAGGTTCCAAGAACTAGCTCGTCTTGTGCCACATATGGTAACACCTGAATACAAGCGTATTGAACGCTATGTGTATGGACTGGCACCACAGATCAGGAGCTTAGTTACGTCCTCCAAACCTGACGCTTTCAGGAGCGCTGTTACTTTAGCGCAGAGTTTGACTGATGAAGCAGTTAGAATGGGGACACTGACCAAGAAGACTGTGTCGGTTAAGGATGAGCCGAGCAGTGCTGAAGCTGGTAGTTCTGGAGGTAAGAAGCGTAAGTGGAACGACCGTCAGGGTCAATCCAACAAGAAAGGATCTGGAAATCCAAAGTCTTACGCTGCCACCATTGTAGAACCAAAGCCATACTTGGGTAACAAACCTAAGTGTGATAAGTGTAGCAAACACCATGAGGGTGAATGTTGGTTTTGCGACAGCTGTAAGGGATGGGGTCACAAAACCCAAAACTGTAAGGTAAACCCTGCCCCTAAGGGAAACACTGCTCGCCAGAACCAAGGATGTTTTGAGTGTGGCGACACGAGGCACTATCGAAACCGATGCCCTCGACTCAATAACCAAAACCGTAACGCCAACAACACTCGCAACCGCAACAACAATGGAAACAACCGTGGAAACAACAACAACCGAGCCAACAACAACAATGCTAACAACAACAACAATCAGCCAGCTCGTGGACGCGTGTTCATGTTAGGAGCACCAGAGGCACGTCAGGATCCTAACACAGTCACTGGTACGTTTCTTGTAAACAACCACTTTGCTTCTGTGTTATTTGATTCTGGTGCTGATTTAAGCTTTGTGTCCACTGAGTTTAGACCACTAATAGAGATCGAATCCCTTAAGCTAGATAACAAATATACTGTAGAGCTAGCCGATGGTAAGTTGATTGAATCAAGAGAAATAGTACCAGGATGTTCCTTAACGTTAGAAGGTCATTCTTTCAAAATAAACTTACTACCGGTAGAACTAGGGAGCTTCGATATAGTGGTTGGTATGGATTGGTTGTCACTAAACCGCGCAGAGATTATCTGTCATGAGAAAATTGTACGGTTACCCTTACTGTCAGGAGAAATATTGATGGTTCAAGGAGAAAAGAGTAATCGTGTGGTGAAAACGATTACATGCATGAAGGCAAATAAGTATCTACGAAAAGGGTACCAAGCATTTTTGGTACATGTTGTAGATAAGAAACCCGAGGAGCGACGCATAGACGACGTGGCCGTAGTACGCGAATATCCAGGAGTATTTCCTGACGAGCTACCAGGGTTACCACCTCCACGGCAGGTTGAATTTCATATCGACCTAGTGCCGGGAGCTGCACCGATTGCTCGTGCACCTTACCGTCTAGCTCCATCAGAAATGCAGGAACTGTCTGCACAGTTGCAAGAACTGTTGGATTTAGGATTCATCCGACCGAGCTTTTCACCGTGGGGAGCTCCGGTTTTGTTCGTCAAAAAGAAGGATGGATCAATGCGGATGTGTATCGATTATCGATGTAACAACCGCCAAATTAGGGCTAGTATTAGCGCCTAATTCTTTTGTTAATACATGTAATTAGTTCTGTGTTAGGCTAATTTATGTACCGGATTATATGTTGGTGAATATATACAACTTTGCGATTTGATTAAATCGTGCGCAACTTAAATAGAATGAAATCCTAGTCGATTAACACGGACGTTGGTGAACAAATGTTTATAAACTAAAATAACGCAATTATAACTGAAATGCTATTTTATAATAGTTAATAACTGACTTGTACTACTCGAATAAAACGTACACGATTTTAAAAACAAAAGTGATTAAAATTAATCTAACCTATTAAAGATTTAAGGAAATAATTTAAATAAATCATTTAACAAGATTTGTGATTTATAAATATAATTAAACTCGTAAAATAAATATTTAACGTTTAAATGACGGAGCAAACGAACACCGCACGGAGCGGGAACGCGGGGCGAAAGTGGGGATTTAACCTCCCACCTCCACCCACTTTCTTTCATTTCTTATTCTCTCTCTCTCTCCTCCTTTTCTTTTCTCTCAAAAACCACAAACCAAAAATCAACGAAAATAGCAAAATAAACATACTAAACGACCTCGGATCTTCAAGCCCCTTTGGAGATAAACGACCACCTCGCGACGATCTACACTTCTACCTTTTCGGATTTTCAATCCGACACTTTGTAAGTTTCCGACAAATCCCGACATCTCTCGTTTTTGATCGTTTTTACTAGTTTATGGTTTTGATAGGCTTGTTATGTTCATATAAGGGTTGGGTAAAAGAATCGGACCAAACGGAAACCCGAAAACATGTTTTTGGCTCAAAATCCGTCAATCAGACGTAAGTGACGCACTGATGAACCCAGATATGCGTCACTTCGTGCGACACTGACTAAGTGTCGCATAAGCCCTCTTTTCCCGTCACTACCTAAGTGACGCATTTTCAATATCCGTCACTACTAGCGTCACTTGCCTTAGTGACGCCTATGATCGAAATATAATTTTATACGACACTCTTGCCTGACACTACTCTAGTGACGCCTAGAACCTTAAACCGACACTTGTTACCGTCACTGCCTAAGTGTCGCCACCTTATGCGTCACTTCCCTAAGTGACGCCCTAAACTTATATTTCGCGATTTTATGCGACACTTCCTAAGTGTCGCCTAAACCTTAAGTGACGCTATGAAGTGTCGCACAAAGCAGCAGATTTTCAACTATTTTACACTAAGTGTCGCACTTATACAACTTCCAATACTCATACCCTACGACTTAACAAACATCATAGAACATACTTTTCTATTACAAATACTCTAAATTGCGTTATGAACGATAAAACTTTAATTATAACAAATCACCAACGGGCCGTATATACTTTGGCACGAACGTGAACGAACCAACGTTAAACACAACGGGGTATGAACAACTAGCCTAGATGGTCTTGCGAGACATCTACTTACTTAACCTTACGTGTTTAGGCACTAGAAGGTTACGGGTTCGGAGAACCTACTTGATTTACTACTACTTGCTATTTACCCCTGCTCGACTCAGGTGAGTCTTACAGCCCCACTTTTACTGTTTTATACTTTGGGGTGAGATACTTAGCAACTGTTTTACGCATGAACACAATGTAGTGAACTGAAAACATTACTGATTACAAACAAACGCATGAGTTACTTTTATCCACTGAAAGCCTCCTTATCGTAAGTTGTTAGTTATGGTCTTAAGCGCGAGTACTAGTAAATGGATCCATTTGGGACTGACAATCCCTGTCTGGGGTGGTAGCGCCACCACGTACTGATTTACACGTAGAAACAGACATATTAGTATTTGTTACATATGAGTGTGTGGATAGCACTCACGGGGGTACGTGATTTATTTCACACTACACGGTTAAGCTTCAACTTATGAGCTCATGGCACTGTACTGATTAACTGATTTACTTACTTTGCTTGATAGCAATACTGGTACATACTTGTGGTTCATAACACTTACTTATTACTAAACCTGTGAGATTCACCAACCTTTTTGGTTGACACTTTTTAGCTTTGTATCTCAGGTACACTTACGGAGTAGGGTCACTCCAGGATTACTAGCTAGAGTCGCATGATTTTACAAACTGCATTTAACGGAGATTCTTTGGCATTATCTTTTGTAACTATGGTTATGTAATAGAATCTCCCGCTATACGCGTGGGCTCTAGGGAATTACATTTTGTATACGAAAACCTTCGGTTTTCAAACGATTATAAATTATGAAATGTAACTATTTTACAAACGTCTCATTTAGAGGTCGTTTACTATTAATCTTGTGCTTTGTATATTGATTAGTAACACCCAATGTATGTTTCCGCAAATCGTTAAACTTGGGGGTGTTACAGATTGGTATCAGAGCCTAAGGTTATAGTGAACTAGGTTGCATTTAGTGGGCCTAGACTATGACCGTTAGGCAGTATTCTCTTATTAGACATGACTAGTTCAGGAATTACAGCATACAACTTTAATTTAACATAGCCTGATCAACTATGTATAATTAAGGAAAGATGGTGTAAGATCTGAAATAATTATGTTGAACAGGGATACGATAGTTGACTCTGACTACGAGAGAACCGGACCATTACTTGATACGTGCTAGACACTAGGCTGGATATGATATATGTATATATATTAGCCTCATCTTACTAACGCTTTGTCTCAGAAATGGCAAACATCCCATCCAATTCATCTCGTTCTCAATCCGGGTCGCAGAACCCAAGGGTAGCAAGGAGGAACGCTAGGTTGCCTCGAGCTGGCCCGTACTCCACTCACTCTACCTTGCCGGCCTTAGCCGCTAGGGTGAACCAACACGAGCAACGACTTCGCACCATGGATGTCGTGTTGCAGGAAACAAACGAAAACTGGAGACTTACAGCACTTGAGCGCATTGAACAAGTCTCTGAGAATCACGAAACCACCGTTACAAATGTGGACATTCTTCTCAACAGAGTGGTGGAGATAAGCGTGGAAACCACTCTTTTAAAACACAGACTTGAGGAGTGTGAACAACGCTCACGGGAAACGGAAGAATATAACCGTGGATTGGTACAACGACTAGCATTAGCTGAAGACAATGCCCGACAAGCCAGCAGGCTTGCAAACACTGTGGACCGTCTTGTCACGATGATGGAACAAATTAATCTACGTTAAAACTAGTGTAGTCCTTATCCTGTAATCTAGTAACTGTCTAAGCACTACTCTATGTTTCAGTCGGATGTAATAATTCCCGACACCTTTTGTAATACATCCGTAGGATGTAACCTTTAAACTAGCGTCATCTATCAAATATTTCTTGCTGCTTTGACTCATATAAATTGCCATGATCCTTTTCATATTGATGTTATGTATTACCACCTATATACATGTACATCTGAAATACATACAACTTTCTTGCAAAATCTCATGTATCTTCATTTCTTTTATTGAAGAGTCATGCCGCCAAAGTCAAGACCTTACACCGATGCCCAGATTACCTCCCTTATAACCCAGGCTGTTACTGAAGCCTTAGCTCGGAATACTCCACCAGGTTCCACAAGAAACAGCGATGCCGCTGAAACCTCTGCTGCTAAACCTTGTTCATACAAGGATTTTCAAAACTGCAAACCCTTGAGCTTCAAGGGGACCGAAGGAGCCATCGGACTTATCAGATGGTTCGAAAAGATGGAATCCGTTTTCCGCATCAGCAAATGTGCGGAGGACGACAAAGTCAAATTCTCCACCTGCACCCTCGAAGATGGTGCCCTCTCGTGGTGGAATTCCTATACCCAGTCTGTGGGTATTGATACCGCTTATCTACTCCCTTGGGAGGATCTAAAGAAAATGCTCACTGATGAGTATTGCCCGGCCGAACAACTATACAAGCTGGACGAAGAGTTCTGGAACTTGAAAGTGCAAGGAACTGATATCGTTGGATACACCACCCGATTCCAACAACTCACCGTCCTTCGCCCAACCATGGCGGGTACTGAACCCGAAAAGATCAAGAAGTATATCCGCGGCCTCCCGGAACCTGTCCGGGGAAATGTCGCCTCATCAAAACAAACCACTCTTCATGGTGCCATCCGGTTGGCCCATGAACTTTTAGCCATGAATGAGGACCCAGAACCACCCACTCCATCCTCCAACAGCAACAAAAGAAAATGGTCCGACAACCACAACAACCACCAAAACAAGAAACCTGAAACCATTAAAGCCTACACCTCCAATACTGATGACAAGGGGGCGTACAAGGGAACCAAGCCCTATTGCTCAAAGTGCCAACGACACCACTTTGGTTCGTGTCCCTGTAGCAAGTGTAAGAGATTCGGACACGTGGCTAGGGACTGTAGATCAAACACCACTGACACCAACACCTCTGCACCAAAGACTTGTTATGGGTGCAACGGTACGGGGCATTTCAAGAAAGACTGCCCGAAACTGAACAACAACAACAGGAACAACAACAATGCTCGAGGAAGAGCTTTTGTGCTGAAATCTGGGGAAGCCCGTCAAGACCCGAATGTGGTCACGGGTACGTTCCTTCTCAACAACTTGACTGCTTCCGTATTATTCGATACTGGTGCTGATAAAAGCTTTATTTCTGATGAGTTTTATCAACTACTTGACACTACACCTATTGCCTTAGATTCTAAGTACACTATAGAATTGGCAAACGGAAAACTTATTGAGGCCGACAGTGTGATACCTAATTGCACTCTGAACTTAGCTAACGAGCTCTTTCCCATTGACTTGATACCTGTCGAAATCGGCAGCTTTGACATCATCGTCGGTATGGATTGGTTATCCAAGCACCGAGCCGAAATCGTTTGTTTCGAGAAAATTGTACGCATTCCTCTCGTCACCGGTGGAACTTTGAGCATACAAGGGGAGACCGGTGGGACGAGAATAAATATCATTTCTTGCATGAAAACCCGAAAATACTTGAGAAAAGGGTACCAGGCAATCCTCGCACACGTTATGGAGAAAAAGTCGGTGGGAAAGCGACTTGAGGATGTGCCTATCGTTCGAGACTTCCCAGAAGTCTTTCCTGAAGACTTGCCTGGCCTTCCGCCAACTAGACAAGTCGAGTTTTCTATTGACCTTGTGCCCGGTGCAGCACCCGTGGCACGAGCCCCTTACCGACTAGCCCCATCCGAACTTCAGGAGTTGTCTACTCAGTTACAGGAACTCCTGGACAAGGGATTTATTCGACCAAGTTCCTCACCTTGGGGAGCTCCGGTCCTGTTTGTGAAAAAGAAAGACGGTTCTTTCCGCATGTGCATCGACTACCGTGAACTCAACAAATTAACCGTCAAGAACCGTTACCCACTTCCTCGCATCGATGACCTGTTTGACCAACTTCAAGGGTCGAGTTTTTATTCAAAAATCGATCTACGGTCGGGTTATCACCAACTCCGAGTTCGTGATGAAGATATTCCTAAAACCGCTTTTCGAACTCGCTACGGGCATTACGAATTCCAAGTGATGCCATTCGGCTTAACCAACGCACCGGCTGTATTCATGGACCTTATGAATCGGGTGTGCAAACCTTACCTTGACAAGTTTGTTATCGTCTTTATCGATGACATCTTGATCTACTCGCGCACTGAACAAGAACACGCGCAACACCTGAAAACCATCCTAGAGCGGCTCAAACACGAAGAGTTATACGCCAAATTCTCTAAGTGTGAGTTCTGGATGCAAACCGTTCAATTCCTTGGACACGTCATTGATAATCAGGGAATTCATGTCGATCCTTCAAAAATCGAGGCTATCAAATGTTGGCAAGCACCTACTACACCGACCGAGGTACGCCAATTCTTAGGACTCGCCGGATACTACAGGCGGTTCATTGAGAATTTTTCGAAAATAGCCCTACCTCTCACTGCACTGACTCAAAAGGAAAAGAAGTTCGATTGGACTGACAAACAGGAGTCAGCTTTTCAGCTACTAAAACAGAAACTCTGCAGTGCACCTATCTTATCTTTACCCGAAGGCAACGATGACTTCGTGGTATACTGTGATGCTTCACACCAAGGTCTTGGTTGCGTGCTGATGCAACGAGACAAGGTCATCGCTTACGCCTCTCGACAACTCAAGGTCCACGAAAAGAATTACACAACTCATGACCTAGAGTTGGGGGTTGTTGTATTCGCTCTAAAAATCTGGAGACACTACTTATACGGTACCAAGTGTACAATCTTTACTGACCATAAAAGTCTCCAACATATCTTCGATCAAAAGGATCTCAACATGAGGCAACGTCGATGGGTCGAGTTGCTCACTGATTACGATTGCGAAATTCGCTATCATCCAGGCAAGGCGAATGTTGTCGCCGATGCCTTAAGCCGAAAAGAACGAGTGAAACCACTTCGAGTTCGAGCTCTCGGTATGACCATTCACAACGACCTCATCAATCAAACTCTCACCGCTCAACTCGAAGCACTCAAACCAGAAAACTTGACAAACGAGACCTTGCGAGGCACGGACAAACAATTTGAAACCAAACCTAACGGGGCCAAATACTTCTCGAATCGAATCTGGTTACCAAGTTTTGGGAACCTTCGAGACTTGGTGATGAATGAAGCTCACAAGTCAAAATACTCTATACACCCCGGTGCCGACAAAATGTATCACGGCATCAAGGAAATGTATTGGTGGCCCAACATGAAATCGGACATTGCAACCTATGTGGGCAAGTGTCTTACTTGTTCCAAAGTTAAAGCTGAACACCAGAAACCTTCCGGTTTGCTACAACAACCTGAAATACCACAATGGAAATGGGAGCAGATCACCATGGATTTCATTACTAAACTCCCGAAAACTTCTAGCGGTTGCGATACCATTTGGGTGATCGTCGACCGACTCACTAAATCTGCTCATTTCCTGACCATCAAGGAAACAGATAAGATGGAACGTTTGACACGGATCTACCTGAAAGAGATCGTGTCAAGACACGGCGTGCCCATCTCAATCATCTCCGACCGAGACGCTCGGTTTACTTCTCGCTTCTGGCAATCACTGCAGAAATCTCTTGGTACTCGTCTGGATATGAGTACGGCTTACCATCCTCAAACCGATGGCCAGAGCGAACGAACCATACAAACACTGGAAGACATGCTACGAGCCTGCGTAGTTGACTTCGGTAAAAACTGGGAAAATCACTTGCCGTTGTGCGAGTTCTCGTACAACAACAGTTATCACACCAGCATAAAGGCTGCACCCTTCGAGGCACTGTACGGTCGTAAGTGCCGGTCACCTATCTGTTGGACCGAGGTGGGGGATACACAACTCACCGGTCCAGAAATCATACATGAAACAACTGAAAAGATCGTCGGCATACAAAACCGACTAAAAGCCGCGCGTGATCGTCAGAAAAGCTATGCTGACGTGAGACGCAAACACCTTGAGTTCCAAGTTGGGGACAAGGTACTTCTCAAAGTGGCACCGTGGAAAGGTGTCATTCGATTCGGAAAACGAGGCAAACTAAATCCTAGATACATCGGACCATTCGAAATCCTTGAAAAGATTGGTCCAGTGGCATACCGCCTGCAACTTCCTGCTGAGCTTAGCAGCGTTCACAACACATTCCACATTTCTAATCTGAAGAAATGTCTGTCTGACGAGACACTGATTATACCGCTCGACGAAATTCAGATCGATGATAAACTTCATTTTGTCGAGGAACCCATGGAAATAATGGACCGCGAGGTCAAACAACTAAAACAGAGTCGTATTCCCATCGTAAAAGTCAGGTGGAATTCTAGACGGGGTCCTGAATTCACCTGGGAACGGGAAGACCAAATGCGACAAAAATATCCACATCTCTTCCCAGACAACGCACCGACCGTGCAACCGAGCTAATTTCGGGACGAAATTATTTTTAACAAGGGGAGAATGTAACAACCGCCAAATTAGGGCTAGTATTAGCGCCTAATTCTTTTGTTAATACATGTAATTAGTTCTGTGTTAGGCTAATTTATGTACCGGATTATATGTTGGTGAATATATACAACTTTGCGATTTGATTAAATCGTGCGCAACTTAAATAGAATGAAATCCTAGTCGATTAACACGGACGTTGGTGAACAAATGTTTATAAACTAAAATAACGCAATTATAACTGAAATGCTATTTTATAATAGTTAATAACTGACTTGTACTACTCGAATAAAACGTACACGATTTTAAAAACAAAAGTGATTAAAATTAATCTAACCTATTAAAGATTTAAGGAAATAATTTAAATAAATCATTTAACAAGATTTGTGATTTATAAATATAATTAAACTCGTAAAATAAATATTTAACGTTTAAATGACGGAGCAAACGAACACCGCACGGAGCGGGAACGCGGGGCGAAAGTGGGGATTTAACCTCCCACCTCCACCCACTTTCTTTCATTTCTTATTCTCTCTCTCTCTCCTCCTTTTCTTTTCTCTCAAAAACCACAAACCAAAAATCAACGAAAATCGCAAAATAAACATACTAAACGACCTCGGATCTTCAAGCCCCTTTGGAGATAAACGACCACCTCGCGACGATCTACACTTCTACCTTTTCGGATTTTCAATCCGACACTTTGTAAGTTTCCGACAAATCCCGACATCTCTCGTTTTTGATCGTTTTTACTAGTTTATGGTTTTGATAGGCTTGTTATGTTCATATAAGGGTTGGGTAAAAGAATCGGACCAAACGGAAACCCGAAAACATGTTTTTGGCTCAAAATCCGTCAATCAGACGTAAGTGACGCACTGATGAACCCAGATATGCGTCACTTCGTGCGACACTGACTAAGTGTCGCATAAGCCCTCTTTTCCCGTCACTACCTAAGTGACGCATTTTCAATATCCGTCACTACTAGCGTCACTTGCCTTAGTGACGCCTATGATCGAAATATAATTTTATACGACACTCTTGCCTGACACTACTCTAGTGACGCCTAGAACCTTAAACCGACACTTGTTACCGTCACTGCCTAAGTGTCGCCACCTTATGCGTCACTTCCCTAAGTGACGCCCTAAACTTATATTTCGCGATTTTATGCGACACTTCCTAAGTGTCGCCTAAACCTTAAGTGACGCTATGAAGTGTCGCACAAAGCAGCAGATTTTCAACTATTTTACACTAAGTGTCGCACTTATACAACTTCCAATACTCATACCCTACGACTTAACAAACATCATAGAACATACTTTTCTATTACAAATACTCTAAATTGCGTTATGAACGATAAAACTTTAATTATAACAAATCACCAACGGGCCGTATATACTTTGGCACGAACGTGAACGAACCAACGTTAAACACAACGGGGTATGAACAACTAGCCTAGATGGTCTTGCGAGACATCTACTTACTTAACCTTACGTGTTTAGGCACTAGAAGGTTACGGGTTCGGAGAACCTACTTGATTTACTACTACTTGCTATTTACCCCTGCTCGACTCAGGTGAGTCTTACAGCCCCACTTTTACTGTTTTATACTTTGGGGTGAGATACTTAGCAACTGTTTTACGCATGAACACAATGTAGTGAACTGAAAACATTACTGATTACAAACAAACGCATGAGTTACTTTTATCCACTGAAAGCCTCCTTATCGTAAGTTGTTAGTTATGGTCTTAAGCGCGAGTACTAGTAAATGGATCCATTTGGGACTGACAATCCCTGTCTGGGGTGGTAGCGCCACCACGTACTGATTTACACGTAGAAACAGACATATTAGTATTTGTTACATATGAGTGTGTGGATAGCACTCACGGGGGTACGTGATTTATTTCACACTACACGGTTAAGCTTCAACTTATGAGCTCATGGCACTGTACTGATTAACTGATTTACTTACTTTGCTTGATAGCAATACTGGTACATACTTGTGGTTCATAACACTTACTTATTACTAAACCTGTGAGATTCACCAACCTTTTTGGTTGACACTTTTTAGCTTTGTATCTCAGGTACACTTACGGAGTAGGGTCACTCCAGGATTACTAGCTAGAGTCGCATGATTTTACAAACTGCATTTAACGGAGATTCTTTGGCATTATCTTTTGTAACTATGGTTATGTAATAGAATCTCCCGCTATACGCGTGGGCTCTAGGGAATTACATTTTGTATACGAAAACCTTCGGTTTTCAAACGATTATAAATTATGAAATGTAACTATTTTACAAACGTCTCATTTAGAGGTCGTTTACTATTAATCTTGTGCTTTGTATATTGATTAGTAACACCCAATGTATGTTTCCGCAAATCGTTAAACTTGGGGGTGTTACAATCGAGAACTGAACAAAGTGACGATCAAGAACCGATACCCATTGCCACGCATCGATGATTTGTTTGACCAGCTGCAAGGGTCAAGTTATTACTCAAAGATCGACTTGAGATCGGGTTACCATCAACTGAAGGTACGGGATGAAGATATCCCTAAGACTGCGTTTAGGACTCGATATGGTCATTACGAGTTCCTGGTTATGCCGTTTGGGCTAACGAATGCGCCAGCAGTGTTCATGGATCTAATGAATAGAGTATGTAAACCTTACTTGGATAAGTTCGTCATAGTGTTCATTGACGATATCTTGATATACTCAAGAACGAAGGAAGACCATGAACGACATCTGAGGCTGATTCTTGAATTACTGGAGAAAGAGAAGCTTTATGCAAAGTTCTCTAAATGCGAGTTTTGGATGCGTGAGGTTCATTTCCTGGGTCACGTGATCAATAACAAAGGAATTCACGTGGACCCATCCAAAATTGAGGCGATTAAGAATTGGGAAGCCCCAAAGACCCCAACTGAGATACGACAATTTCTTGGGTTAGCCGGTTACTACCGAAGGTTCATTGGGAATTTCTCGAAGATAGCTCAGCCACTTACCGCCCTAACGCAAAAAGACAAGAAGTTTGATTGGGGCGAGAAGCAAGAGAATGCTTTTCAAATGCTGAAAGAGAAATTGAGCACCGCACCTATCCTATCCTTACCAGAAGGAGTAGAAAACTTTGTTGTCTACTGTGATGCTTCACATCAAGGATTAGGTTGCGTGTTGATGCAAAACGACAAGGTCATTGCATATGCGTCTCGTCAATTGAAGATTCACGAGAAGAACTATACGACGCATGACTTAGAGCTGGGAGCAGTCGTTTTTGCACTTAAGATTTGGAGACACTATCTATACGGTACAAAGTGTACGATCTTTACTGATCACAAAAGTCTCCAACATATATTTGATCAGAAGGAACTCAACATGAGACAAAGACGTTGGGTTGAATTGCTGAATGATTACGACTGTGAAATCAAGTACCATCCAGGCAAAGCTAATGTAGTAGCGGATGCCTTGAGTCGTAAAGAAAGATTGAAACCTCGAAAAGTTCGAGCCTTAGGACTGACAATCCACTTGGATCTAATTACCCAAATTCGTGATGCTCAACAAGCAGCCTTTACTCCAGAACGTATGAAAGACGAATCCCTCAAAGGGATGGAGAAGCAATTGGAGTCTAAGGAAAATGGAGTATTGTACTTCATGAATCGAATTTGGATTCCATGTGTTGATGAGCTACGTAGCCTAGTATTGGACGAAGCTCATAAGTCTAATTACTCGATACATCCTGGTGCTGATAAGATGTACCACGATCTGAAAGGATTTTACTGGTGACCTGGCATGAAAAGAGACATTGCCACCTATGTTAGTAGATGCCTGACTTGTGCAAAAGTTAAGACTGAGTACCAAAAGCCGTCCGGGCTTCTGCAACAACCTGAGTTGCCCAAATGGAAATGGGAACACATCACGATGGATTTCATCACGAAACTACCGAAAACATCATCCGGAATGGACTCCATATGGGTGATTGTCGACAGACTGACAAAATCATCTCACTTTCTAGCCATCAAAGAAACAGATAAGATGGAGAAACTGTCTAGAATATATATAAAAGAAGTTGTTTCTAGACATGGAGTTCCATTATCTATCATTTCTGATAGAGATGCACGTTTCACCTCTCGCTTCTGGCAAACACTGCAACAAGCTTTAGGCACTAGACTCGACATGAGTACCGCCTATCATCCACAAACTGATGGTCAAAGCGAACGAACAATTCAAACGCTTGAAGACTTGCTACGAGCATGCGTGATTGATTTTGGAGGGAACTGGGATGTTCATCTCCCTTTAGCCGAATTCTCGTACAACAATAGTTATCATACGAGCATACAAATGGCACCTTTCGAGGCGTTGTACGGACGCAAGTGCCGATCCCCACTTTGTTGGGCAGAGATGGATGACAGACAGTTATCAGGTCCTGAGATAGTCCAAGAGACAACGGACAAGATATCTCAAGTGCTTAACCGATTGAAAACGGCACGAGACCGACAAAAGAGTTATGCAGACAATAGACGAAAACCTTTGGAATTTCAAGTAGGTGACAGAGTCCTACTCAAGGTATCTCCTTGGAAAGGAGTTGTACGATTTGGGAAACGCGGTAAACTAAATCCACGTTACATTGGACCTTTTGAGATCCTAGCAAGGATTGGTCCTGTAGCTTATAAGCTTAAACTTCCGCAAGAACTTAATAATATTCACGACACGTTTCACGTGAGTAATCTTAAGAAGTGTCTATCTGACGAAGCGTTAATCATACCTCCTGACGAAATCTATGTCGACGCAAAACTCAATTTCGTGGAGGAACCGCTTGAAGTAATGGATACGAAAACGCAGAAGCTCCGAAACAGTCGGATCAAACTTGTCAAAATTCGATGGAACTCAAAAAGAGGCCCAGAGTTCACCTGGGAACGTGAAGACGAGATGCGCAAGAAGTATCCCCACCTATTTGAAACCGTGACCACGACTCACGACACGAATTAAATCTCGGGACGAGATTTCCCTAACAGGGGGAGAATGTGACAACTCTCCAAATTAGGTATTAATTAACATTTAAGCATGTGCATTCTTACGCTAATTTCCTGATTAAGTTTTAACAAAACTTCTTGATGTGATGTAAGTCTAGCAAGCCCGGTACTTTTAAACAAAAAGTAATACATAATACGTAAGTATTTAAAGTTACGTACAAATATATCGGAACGAACCCGACAAAAATAAATAACAAAAGTTTTGTGATACAAAAGTTATTAATAACTCAATTATTAATTACGAGTATTTATATATATATAACAAATAGATAAAATGGTCTGAATATACGTTTAACATAAAATGTATCATAAACGAACAGAAACAATTCTAAAACGCTCATAAAAGGTCGAATCATAAAAATGCAAATTTTCTCAATCGTTTGGAAGTATTTAGAACATTACTTCAAAATATGAAATCCTAAATTAACTAAAATTTGGCGCTCAAATAGTTACGCGCAGTAAAATGTACAAAACTGTACATCTATTTAAAATAATGATAACCTCACTATACTGTTTATAAATAACGAACCAAGGGAACACCTACAAAATAAAAATATAAAATGTTTATTTTTATATTGCTATAATTATACCCGTACTCGAAATTGTAGTACACAAACCGGCCACCAAACTCAAATAATTGAGGAGACCGGCTCTGTAAATAACCCATACTCGTTTGATCATCTTTGTTCCCTCTCATTTCTTCTTCCTGAAGATTTCACAAACACACACACATCCATCTATCTTCTTCTTCCTCACTAAAATTACACAAGATCAGTAGCAGCAAGAAGTAGCAGTGGTAGAACAACAAGCAGCAACATCTTCATCATCACCATCGGCTATCATTTTCACCATTTTCCTCATTGTATAGAACTTTCTTTCCTTCAACTTTCATACTTAAATTTCGTTATATAACTTGTATACATATCATAATCTAAGTATATAACACATTAAATTGATGATTAAAAGCTTTGTTCTTGAAATGGGTTATTAAAACCAAAAACTACAAAACTAAAATCGACACACAAAAACTTGTTTAAAATGGAGTAATAACTTGGAAAAACGACATGTAACACGTATATAAACATTTGGGATTGTTGTGTAAGAGAGTTGGAACCAAAAGATCGAGCATATGTTTTGCTCTGCTACGAACAGAACCTGTAAAACCTTTGAATCCGGCGGATTCAAGCGAATCCGGCGGATTCCCAACCGAAGCTCAGATGAATCCGGCGTATTCACGGGAATACGGCGGATTCCCGTTTCTAAACAAGTCGAATACGGCGTATTCCGTTGAATACGGCGTATTCCCACCCTTGACCCGCACATAAACGTTCGGCTAAAACGATGAACGAGTAAAAGACACGGGTGAATACGGCGGATTCAAATGAATCCGGCGTATTCACAAACCTTCACACGAAATACCTGTGAACACAAACGAATACGGCGTATTCATTTAAATACGGCGTATTCCCGAACCTAAACCAAAACCACATGAAAACCACGATGAATACGGCGGATTCACTCGAATCCGGCGTATTCCGACTTATGACTTGAATCCGGCGGATTCAAGGGAATCCGGCGGATTCCCACCCCTGGTCAACAAATCTGACTTTTATTTTAAAACATAAACGTTTCCGTTAACGATTCCATTTATACGATACATTTACGAGACATTGTAAACTATTAATAAAACATTAAGGTGATAAATCCGAAACACGGATTTAGGACTAGTTAAACTCGTACAAACAAACGAACGATATATATATAAACATATATATGAATTTGAACTTTGTAAATTATACGTTTTGGGAAAACGATTATAATCGGGACATTTAAACTCCATAACATTTATTAAACAAATGTAATAACAAATAATATTTATTTTATAAACAAAATAAATATATTATCAAGTTTTATATGACAAATAAAACTCGGCACGTTTTAAATACGAAACAACATATTACAATATTTATAAATATATACGAGAACACACGCGATATATATAGACACAAACGTATACGTTTTCTTAAACAAATGAAAACTTATATATTTTGATATACATAAACAATGTATTTATTTAACATATGTACATACGACAATTAAGAATATATATTCACAAATATATATACACAATGAAGTTCACGTTTAACAAACGTACAACTTAATAATGTACAACAAGTATATTTACATACGTATACATATATAAAACAAATATATGTACTTACAATGATTTTGGAATAACATTCGAACAACAATATACAAAGTATATGTACAAATGAAAACAAAACGACCTTCCGTTAAATAGACAATCACATATTGGTTTGTACACTTACAAGTGTACGACTGAGAAATAATAACAATATTTCAACAAAATGTCACTAATAAATTTAACAACTTATATTACTAAGAAATCAACCATTTCTTCAAAACAAACAAACAATTAACATAAATTGATTTACCAAATCAAGTATACTTATGTTAATACACTTATGGTATATAGGTTAACACACTTTGGGCTGTTATCTGTTTGGCTGCTAGCTTTCATTCCGAGCAAAACTACAGTGAGTTCACAGCCCCTACTTTGCAAATGTTTTATGCTTTTAAACATAGGGGTGTAAACATAGAAACTGCATGCAAAACACATGCAGCAAATTATATAAATGCTTTATTGCTTTATACAAACTGTTTGATATGAAACTATATGTTCACAACTGTTTTGGGAATTAGACAACAAATCCTAGTACGGACCAGACTTGAGATGTGTGCATGAAAGACCTTATGTCATGCTGACTATAACCATTAGCTAGGTGACTCTAGCCACTGAGTATACGAATAGTACTATTGCCGTGACGACCCTCCTGTGGATGGAGCGTATACTTAACTGTCCTTCAGGCAAGAAACATAAGTTGTGGTTGTGGTTTGGTTATAGGGTTAGGTCGCGTTACTTTAACCTGCGAGGTTTAGCTCACCTTTCAGGGGATTATAGTCTAAGCATTCCCACTTATTATTTAGGATGGACGTATCCTACAACTGTTTTATACCGGTTACTTACTGGTAATATTTAAATACTGGTGAACCACCAGATATACATTTTGGGTAACAACCCACATAAAACTATATTTTGGGTAACAACCCTACAATCTTATAAATTGCAAAAACCTGCAAACATTTATTTATTGAATAACAATTCAATAATCTAAACATAAATGGTTTAACATACCTTACATTTATACAAAACCTGTGAATTCGCTCAACATATTTGTTGACGACTTTCTTTCTATGTTTTACAGGAAATTAGCTATGTAAGTAAGGATCGCATGCATTCAGGATGGTCAACCCTGGACTACTTAGGATGCCATATATTTTGGGACAGCTTTTGAGGATTTCCTCTGTATTACTGCAGACATTGCAGTTATACTCATGAAATCTTATTTTAACACATGTATTGTAGAACTTAAATGTTTTAAACTTTATTACTACTGTACGACTTACATAGTCGTACTACTTTTGTAACAACTGTTGAAACTTGCATCCTTTATATATTATGTTCTGTATGATCATATGCTCTGATACGATGAATGCACAATTGATACGTCATCACCCCGCTGTTAAACTGTTTACACAAGATGCTTCCGCTAAACATTAAATAAACACAATTACCGATTTTTGGGGTGTGACATATTAGGCCCGTATTAAATTATTTTAGTTTAGGCCCATTTAGATATTAGATTTTCTATGTTTTCCAATATATATCATTGTAACCTTTATGATTTCTAAAGTAATGTCAATACAATGTAGTCGTTTCATTATTCCCCAACTCTGTTTACATGGTATCAGAGCTTGGTTCTTTAGATTTGAGTTTGCAAAATATTTGGTTAGGGTTAGGGTTTTATGTGGCAGCTGTTAGCTGTCTTTTTTCTTCCAGATTTCTTTTCTGATTTGTCCAGCTACATCCCTATTGAGATCTTGTTCGTTTTATGTGTTTCACTATTTGATTGATCCCTGGTGAGATCTAGTCAAATATGTGATGTATGGATTTCGTGTTTGTTAGCGATTTTTGGGTTTCAGAATCTGATTTCTTTTAACTTTTTGATTTTGGGGGAAATTTTGTGAAATTTTGATTTTGTTAGGGTTTGTTCAATTTTGACTTATATTGACTTTTTGGATTTGGGGGATATGTGCGATTGAGTGACATGAGGATGAAACTTATTATGAGGTTGGTATTGTTGCTGATTTTGGATTATGATATTGAGGTGCTTTGGCTTGATCCCTAGTTAGATCAATTTTAAGTTCGGTTCCTTTTGAGGCCATTTGATTTTGATCCTATTTTTTGGATTTTGGTGTAGTTGAGACCTGTTCCGGCATGGTTGCTTCGTTTCTTAGTTGAGACCTGTTTTCAGGTTGCTTCGTGTATTCGGTTAGTTGAGACATGTTTCCAGGTTGCTTCGTTTCTTTGGTTAGTTGAGACCTGTTTCTCAGGTTGCTTCGTTTCTTTGGTTTGATGAGACCTGTTTTAAGGTTGCTTCGTTAGTTGAGATCTGTTTAAAGGTTGCTTCGTATTTTGTTATGATTTGATCCCAAAGTGATATCTGTTGAGACCATCAGGTTGCTTCATTTTGATTAGATCCAAGTGAGATCTATTTAGATCGATTCCAAGAGAGATATTTACTTCATGGTTGTTCAAGACTTGGATTATTGCTACGAGGAAGATTATTGCTAGGGAGAAGATGTTTTATTTTGGTTTCGTTATATTTGTAACAAGTTGAGCATTGTCAACATATATGCTCCAGCTTGAGGGGAAGTGTTAGAAGTATTTAGTATTATTAATGAGTATTAGGCCCGTATTAAATTATTTTAGTTTAGGCCCGTTTAGATATTAGGTTTTCTATGTTTTCTATATATATCATTGTAACCTTTATGATTTCTGAAGTAATGTCAATACAATGTAGTCGTTTCATTATTCCCCAACTCTAATTACACATACATTAGAGAAGCATGAGAGGGGTAAAGAGAACCCATGTTTAAGAGAGTACGTATTGATATTTAGGGCCTGAATTTAGAGCGGGTAGTATCGATCCCATCTATTTTCTATGTATCCTTTGTCAATGCTCTTGAAATGTCTTAAAAAACATTATCAAATTACCCGTTTTGACTCACTCCAGTAACTCACTGTGCAACCAGCTAAGTAACCTGCTTATCTGTCATCCCTATCAATAATGAACCAAGATATTAACTAATGATTAGCTTACAAGAACTATTAACTAATGAGATGTAGTAACATCCTTCATTTGAACATTTACACATATAACGAATGCTGAAAGAAGCGTTTCTCGTTTTAATGTGTTAGTTGTGAGAATTGTTAGATGAGATGCCTACGTCAACTCTACAAAGAATCTGAAGGCTAATATGAATGTTAAGTGTACTTCTTAAAGAAAAGATAAACTGATGTCTGTCATGTATGTATCTTAGAGCTTTGATTTGGAAGAAAAAACAAAAACAAAACAAAACAAAAAAACTTGGCACAAATAGAGCTTAGAAGATACCATGAAATACTACAAAGAGGAAAGAAATATCTCAACAAGACCTAATTCCCCACATGAAGATCCAATAACAATGTCTGGGAAGATCCAAGGATAACATGAGATAATAACAAACAAAAAAATCCTTAGAAACAAGAGTATATGCTGACCACCCCGAAGCTAGTCAGAATCAGTTTCACAATCAGTTTCAGAATCTATATATGAATATATCGGAATAACACTGTCTGGAAAATCTTTCCTTCTTTCAGCAAGCGAGTAATATGCAAGCAAAGAAGGTGGTATCTTTGGAGAGGAAGCCCAGGGTACATCAGAAAAATATTTGTCATATGTAATTAACTCCATATTCCAAAATGGGTGAGCCATTTCCATAATATCATGACCATTTTCAAATGCGTGAGACATAGTGGTAATATCATGACCATTTTTAAATGCATGGTAGTCCTCAACCCACAAGTGCCTTAATGAAGTAACATTTAACATAAACCTGGCTAATGCGAGCTCGCTAAAGGCACAACCACTGATTTCCAACATTTGCAATTTTTGACACCCTTTTGATAGTTCTGCAAGTCCTGCATCTAAGTCACCACAAAAACCAAGAAACAAATATCTTAAATTTTGACTATATTTCCCAATATGCCCCAAACCAACATTAGTGAGCCCTCCAGACCGAAGGTGTATACTTAGCTTTTCAAGTCTGGTGCAACCGTTTAGCAAAGCACGAATCCCATTGTCTAGTGGTAATTCACTAACTTGCTCTACTTTACGAGGCAAAACCATACTGAAATCATTAAGTTTTTTCAAATTAGCACCTACGCATTCCAAAGCTTCATTTGTAATATCTATGATGTTAACATGTAAACATTCCAAGTGAAAACATCCTTTTGCTAAAGCAATCAACCCTATATGTGACACCAACCTTTCTTCATCAGACTTGATGTTCTTAATCTTAATCCTACGCAACTTCTTGCAATGGTGACCAACAAATTGCAGTCCCATGTCTCCAATGGACTCTTTAGTATACAAAACTTCCACGTTCGGACACATGTAAATCAACATACAATGGTCATCCATATCAAATTCTGAGAGTCTTAAGTCTAACTTGGTTACTTGATGTGTAATAGGGAGAATAAAAGGAATATCATTTCGAGTCCCGTGATTCAACGTTAAGCAATGAATCTTAGGAGGAAATTTGACAGCAATGTGTTCCTCACCTTCATCAATATAAGGAGCACCACCAAATTCTTCTAAGTTAACAGCATATCTATAAATTTCCCCAACATACTTAAGATGACAACTATTCACCTTCAAAGAAACTAAAGTTTTACTACAGTTTTTCGCAATGAGTACAAGATCTTTATTATCCCACTTCTCCAAAGGTGTACAATAAAAATTCAGCGACTCAATACTTGTATTATGCAAAGCTAATTCGTGTAACCATTCGCCATCTCTGTCACTAATCATACATCTTTCCAAACACAATGTTTTCAAATTATTACAGTACTTACCAATATGTAACATTCCATCCGTGGAAAACCCCGTGCACTTCTTAATCTCCAACACCTCAAGTTGTTCCCCGATTATTTTAGCCAAAGACTTTATATCCATATCATGAACAATCATACGCTTAAGACGGATACATTTCAAACAAGTAAACGAAGTAATGATTTCATAAACCCATGGGCCAACGTAACCACCCCATTCAAACGAAAAAATTGTGTACATGATGGCTCGCGGGTAACCCTTCAAGGTTAGTGACTCGAGATTTGGGAAACGTTCAAGGAGACGGGACGGATTGATGGAGTAACAGTTGTGGATAGTTATATGCTTACGAGTCATACAATCTAGTTCATAGGATGTACTGGAAACTAAAGAAACTGAGTTACGGTCATCGTCGTGAATGTATGGCATAACACAACTCAACACTGTGTCATCTAACTCTTTCTCCACACGACACTCCTTAGAATCCTTCATGGTGTTCGGAACTTTTTATTTTTTCTGCATACAAATAAACGCTTATAAGCTACTTCAAAATGAATTCAATAAGACTAACAAAAAGAAATGGAAATTTCAATCAAATTCACATATATCAGTTTTTAAGTAAATATAATTTAGTACACATCTTGAGGATGGTCAGGGCAAGTGTGTGAAATTGTCACGGTGATAACCGGTTAGGCCGGGTAGATATTAGTCAAAGACTTGTAATCCCCACATAACCTGAAAGGGAAACCCTCATCCGCTAATCCGCCTATGTGCTTATCAGCTTTAGGATAAGCAGACAGAAATAAAAAACTAAGCAATCTAAAACACCCTCTGAATCCATTATTGAGTTACCATCCGATTAATTAAAAAATATTAACAAGAATCCTATATTTTAGGATTTTTGAGCTACAGATGAGTGAATAAATAAATTAATTAAATAAATACATATAAGGTAGTATTTCAAAACTGAATTAAGATTAACCTGAGAGTAAGGGTTCACCGATGGAAATCTGATAATATATGGTGTTGAAATGAATCCTTGGTGGATAATGAATATTTGAGAGGATTTATTTATGGATAGATTCTTTGTTGAGCCTTTGAGATTATTTTTTAGGGGAGGGTATTGCAGATTTGAAGGGTGAGAGACTGAGAGTAAATTCGCTTGTAGCAAGTCAAAATTTCTTTGTAAACGGTTGCATTTGTTGTTGCATTACGGAGTATTTCTTTCCGCTGAGTGTTCCCAAAAATTACGACTTCAAATTCTGAATTCGCCGTAGGCGCGATTTTTGACATTCGTTTGGCCCAAATTTGGACCGATACTTTTGCAGACACTACTAAAAAAATGACTATATCTATTCTATCTACTAAAGGGATGCGTTGACATCATAAAGCTGAGTTGGCACACTATGAAGCAATAGAATACATTGATGTGCATACCCACATTAATCCGCTGATGTCATAATGTAGTATTATTTTCATCTGAATTCTTTTTTAAAAATCAAAAACGAATTATTCAAGTTTCTAAATCATGAATTTACAATTAAAATACAATTAAAGCCCTATTGGTTTAAATTTAAATTTGTTTCCATTTCCCAACGGTGGCTTGCAAAAAGGTAATAATGAACATATATCTTTTTACTTTTCCCTTGATATTGTTGCTATCTATAAGCCAAAAACTTTTCACTTTCCCCTTGATATTCTCCCATCTACACGCCACATACTTTTACAGGGAATATCAAAGGCTTTCTTCATATTTATAAATAATACATTACCATTCCATCAAAACCCACCTACTCCAGCCTTTTCACTTTCCCCTTGATTTCCTTCCTGCTCTTACGTTTCTGTTGTAATGGACAACCAAACCTACGATTTCATTGCAGATCTTGACACTGTAAAGGATTCCTGGAAGCTTAAAGTTCGTGTTCTCAGTCTGTGAAAATCAACCTTCTTACTTGATATGATCGTTATGGATGAAAGGGTAATACATCCAATGTTTACTATTGACCCAAATGTTAATGTGTGTTTATATGTTGAACATAACAATAATTTTGTTGTTTCTATTGTTTTTTACTTAATATCATGCAGGGTGAAGAAGACTTTTGTGTCTAAAAAATATAAAAAAGGTTTATGGAATTCTTTACATTTCCAAAACTTTAATATAAAAGAATGTTAATATATACATAACAAGTTGTCACTATTGCTTCTAGGCTTTTACCATTTTTGGTCACGCAGTAGTCAAAAAATAAGACTTTTCAGTAATGACCTATCTTATCACAGCCTAATATGTCTTCAACTTTTACAACTTTACATGCACCAACTTTTCCTTCTTATACAAGAAGACATAAGAAACAAGTCTTCTCACAATTTTATAACTTCTCTACAAAATAAAAAAAAATTGAAACAATATGTTACCTTGGTGTCAAACTTTACATCTCCAAAACTTCAAACATTTTAAAGTTCTATTCAAAGAAGTTTATTAGAATCAACAGATACTATCCAGCTGATTTGGTGAAAATTTACATGCTAAAGTGAACAAAGAGATCAAGATGAAAAAACAGGTTGAAAGAATCTTAGAGGCATCAATGAATGCTTTGATGAATGTAGAATTCTTACTACTCAAGTTGAAAATTTACCATCTTCAAGAGTTAGAGATGTAGCTTCTTCTTCTCTATCAGATGTGTTAGTACATCAAGAAAGTTATTATTATGCATTTCAACTTTTACTGTTTTCATTTCAAGAAAGCTATGAAGAAAAAAACTCCTTTATTGTTAAGGTAAGCAAAAAATAAATTGTTATTTTCAATTTACTGTTTTTGTTTGTTAACTTAAATTCAAAATTTTACTTTTTCATGATGCTTTATCTACTGTTTTTAGTAATGTACAAACAAATAGGTGTTGTAATTTAAATGTTTAATGTTTAGTACGATCCAATTTATCAATGAACTATATTTTGTAATGTTACAATACTTAGTTTTGTTAAGTTTATAATAGTCAACATTATATTACTTAGCCCACAACTCATATTATCCATTCATCCATTGGGCTTACTGAGTTTTTTAAAGGGCTTTGGTAAATGACTTTAAAGCTATAAAGTTCCCTACTAAATATGTTCAACCACGGTTGAAGTTTGTAGTCCTTAAATTGTTGTAAAGTTCCCTACTATTTAACTTCATCATTTTCTCAAAAGATTTTATCACTATTGATTTTGTCTCCTTCTAACTCTTCTAACAATAGCTTCGTATTTGATAAGAACGATTGTATTCAATTTATTATTGACTTTTTACCATGTCTTAGGTCCAAAGAAAATGAAATGACAAAACTCTCGAAGGCATGAAAGAGGGTATCTTGAAAAAAAGGAGGAAAAACAAATAAACTTGCATCGTCTTTCTAGGCTTAGTGTTGAAGATGTTACGCTTGCTAGGTTTATTTTAAGCAAGATATAAAGCGTGCCATTGTGCAATTTGGTAAACATGGATAATAGTTCGGCTTTCTCGAGATTGGGGAATTAAAAATAACAGTGACGATATAGCAAGACTTTCTTTGATCTAATGTTGTTTACATGTTATGAAATATCTTTTGTAATGTTTTCTGATCTTTCTATGGCAAACTAATTATATAAATTTATTTTTTTCTAAACAAACCCCGTGTTTTCACGTATCTTACACTCCAGCATAATCTACATAAGTATATTATCTAAATAACATAATTTTTAATAGATTGAGTGTTTTAAAAAAACCTTTGTGGACACCATTTTCATTAATAAAATTAAGTGAATGCATTACACTAAATTGCCTACAAACATAGAAATACAAATTAGTATGTAGAAATTACGAACACATTATAACCATATAGTTAGAATTTACGTACTAATATTAAAATTTTATTTTTGATCAAACCCATATATTCACGGGTCATAAAACTAGTAAGATTACTAAGTAAATGTTATTATAAGGGAAAAAATACTTTGGCTAATATTAGTAGTTGCTACTCGAACCACGCTTTTTCTATACATATCGGCATTTCGTATAGAGGTTATTATGTCAGCACCGCAAATAAAGCCATTGCGACACCCATCAAAGGGGTTGTTCCCCACCCAGGATCGTCAACGTACTCTCTTTTTTGTTCCGAGATCACCAATCAATCGATTTTATTACCAGGATCACCAACGTACTTTAAAAAATGAATTTCTTTGTAAATTTTGTTGGCGATATTAACTCCGTACTGACAAGTATGTTGGCGATCTCAAACTCGTATGTAAAAGTACATTGGTGACCTCAATACGAAATTAAACAAGTACGTTGGTGATCCTAATAATAAAACCGGTTGATTGGTAATCTCGGAACAAAAAAAGAGAGTACGTCGATGATCCGTGACTTAAAGCCTTTTTTAATTTGGTCTAGGGTCATAAGCAAAAAGAAAATTAAATTAAAATAAAAAAGGTTGGGCCTAGTTTAGACCTCGTCCTCACACATTTTGCAGACAGGAATTCCCCCAAAAAAAATTGCCACTCAGCTCGTCCTCATCGTTGTGGGCATGCACGGGTCCGATAAAGTACCCACTCCGGACGGTCTTAGGAAGAAAAGGAAACTCAAAACAAGCTTTTCTGCAAACCACGACAACACGATCTTAGGGAGTGCCCGACCACGTCTCGATAGCGAGTGCTTATCAAACGTTTGAGTTGCAAGAATACAATCATCGTTGCGATGAGTGAACTCATAATCACGGAATTGAAATCTAAGTTATCTTATTATGAAACCAGATTAAAGGTAACATTTTAGCTTTGTTTTTTTAATCTTATTATTTGGTTTTCATTATCAGTTTGTTTCACAGGAACTAGAAGCTGAAAATGCGAAATTAACATCTAGACTTTCAGTTTGCACTTGCCACAAGGTCAGCATCCTGTTATATCTAACATGTATCTATCCATAGGAATCTAACAATTTTTATATTTTTGTTTGAGTATGTATATGAATGACTAGGGCCTATACAAGTATACATAATCTAGGGTTATGATATATATGTATATCTGTAAATATTATTATTATTATACTAATATAAAAATAAGCACATTAGGCCATTACGGTTTGGAATATTAGTGATGTTCAAGTTACTCATATGAGCTTTTCATTATCTCTAATTAAAAGATTCTGTTAGTACTAAATAATAAGAATTTCGGTGATAATGGAACTGAGTTATTGGAAAATTATATTTTGTTGCGTTATTATTGGAATTGTATTTCACTCATAATTGCTCTCTGTTTTTAGTATACAATTAGAAGTACTTCATTTTTCTGTTTGAAAGAGTGAAGTTTAACCTACCTTTCTGTGAGTGTGTTGCATAGAAGCCTAGTACAACATGAAGTACTCATAATAGTTTATTTTGGAATTTGAAAACAAATAAAACTGTTAAGTAGTTTGTAAAAATAAGCTAGGAAATAGATATGTTGAAAGCAATTTTTCTATCAAAGTGATTTTATAAGAACCGCAGAATGAAAGCTTTTTTTTTCTGCCTTGTGTAGGTAGAGGAAATTGTCGACACTGATTATTTAGACAAGGATACATCTTGGATAAAATTGGAGAAGTTGCAATTAGGAAGCTGTGTCCAGAATGGAAAAAAGAAGCCAAGGAAGGGACTGCGGGGTCAGTGTTTTCTTTGTACTCGTTGCTGAATTTGATAGTATTTTTCATACATCATTGTGATCATCTACAATTAAAGAGCATGTGATGCCTATTGTACAAGATTAAGCCCCAAATTGTTTCAATGCCATATCTTTTATTCCTATTTCTTAGATAGTCTTGCCATCGGTGGAAAATAACAGACAGTTACAGTTTTGGTCCACTCGCTGCTTCAGCAGCTGGCTTATATTAGATGGCACCGTGGACAGATATTGGAAAAGTTGAAGGTGCGGAACTTTTAATTGGATGGGAAAGGAAATATAAGGACAATACGTATGTTATTTTTTATTTTTTAGGTTTCCGTTATGCGGTACTAAGGTTTAGTCATGTAACACTATTTGGCTTACAAACCCATTTCATGTACCATATCCGTATAGGTTTAATTGTATTATTAATTGTTAGTGTTGAGAGTCCTCAGTAGGAGCAATAAGGGAATGTGCCTCTGTTTAGTGATTTCCCATAGCCACCATGAGAAGTTCCATCTGCTCTTAGATTGAGAGCGACTTTTACTCTATTCTCTTGCATCAATATCATGTGTTCATTTCATTTTAACATGTTTGTTTTCATCTGTTTTCCATCCAATTACTAATATATATTTTTTATTTTAATTTTTCTGATTTTTATCGATATCCATGATCTAGAACTAAGAAGCATATGGCTTCTTTTGGTAATCGTGGTATCCAAACTTTGGGTGACTAAAACCTCGAGGTCTGAATCCACCACCACTCAATCTCAAACCGGGTAAAGGTCTCCCAAAGGGACACTATCATGGCAACACGAGGGTTATTTTCTTCTTTTTATTCGTGCTTGCCAGATTTTGAGCCTTGGAACTCCAATATCCCTATCATTTTTTGCTGACCTGTTCTTCTCTTTGATGGTTTAACATCTAGTATCAAAAACTTGAAAACTTCATAACTGTTGGTTATACATGTCTATGTAGCAAGTTAATAAATGTGTCAAGCTACTCTGGTGAGGGCAGTCTGATTAGTGCTTAGTTTATGCCTATGAGATCTCATAGTATCCAATGAGAAATTTACTTATTATGATGAATTAATTCTAAGCGATTCACATCTCACAAGTCACGAGTTACCTCATTGACTATCTTGTGAGACGTTGCATTCTTACCAAAATTTCAGTACTATAGTCTTCTGCTGTCTTGTTTTTGAAATGCATTCTTTTATACAGGTTATGACTTGAACTCCATGAATCATCACTCGCAGAGACTTGTGGCTCTAAAAATCATGTATTTTGGTCAGAGGTACTTATATGATGCTTCCATTTAATCACTTTACGCTAGTAGTTTACTACGGTCATCATTCTACTGCCATTAATAATCAACTTAGTGCACTGTGCATATCTGTGATACCCTTTAAAAATACTCGGGGTGCAGTCTGTAACCATGGCTTGCATACAGTGTTGACGCCACAAACGAAGTATGGTATGTAAAGAAAATTCATGGGGGATTTTCTCTTGAAGTTACTGAGCATAAGTTTCTAATGTTTTCAAAATATCCTAATTTTCACCTTAAAACTGTACTATCAATCATTTGGAATACTCTGTAATGGTAGTTTGGGTTTATTTAGAAGTTCGAAAATAGGTGATAAAGATTTGTACATAGATTTTCAAATTCTATATTTTTTTCATGCTTATACGTCAAACAACCTAAACTTTGCAGAATTCATATTCTGTCACTGTAAAATATGATTTTTATACATATTGTTCTTATGAAACATTTATGTGAAATGCAAGGAACGCTGTATTAAGTATTCCCTACTCAGCCTTTTCAAAGCTGAGGACTTTGGTACACACAGCCAGTCAGCCACACAGGTTACCTTTGTACGCTTTTACTAACACATATCTTGTGTAACATGAAAGGTTCTATGGTTTTGCATCAGAAGCTCAGATGGATCCAACTGTTGAGGTTTGTATATGTATCTTTAACTTATATTCCTGTTAGTATTAATATTACACAAGATGACAATAAGTAATGACATTTGCGATTTGGTGTCATTATCTAATTAGTTTATATGGCTTATAAGTTACATATAATGGACACTATATTATTAGACGCCTCATAATACAATACACACTTAATTTAGTAGTCTAAGTGATCAACAATGTATGTTATTTACGAAATCATGATTGCTCATAGTTTAGTATTGGTGACTGATTTGACACTATTTTCTATCTTTTTTTGCAGTCTGAATTTTTCAAAGCCCTTCAAAAGACAAGGCTTGTACTTAGTGACAGGAAGGATTTGCAGTATTCACGGTGTGGTAGAACAGATAAGGGTGTTTCCTCTGTGGGGCAAGTAAGTTTAAAAAAGATGTAAGTTTCATATTCTCAATTGCCTAGTTCATAATAAATTAAGGATCTGCAACCACTGTTAGTTTTCTGATCATATATTGTTCTGCATTTAGTTTTTGGAGTGATTCCTGAACCCTTGAGATTTTTTTGAGCATCATTTGTTTTCTTAGTTACTTCCTGCACCTATTAGTACTATCTGGCTATATGTAAAATGTATCACGTGGCCTATCTATTTTTGTATATGTTTGTTACTCTTGATCCACTTCTAAGCATGTTGAACTAATAATGATTCAACTACATAGTATAGCAAAAGGTAAGTTTAAAAAAGATGCAAGTTTCATATTCTCAATTGCCTAGTTCATAATAAATTATGGTAAATATAGGATAGGATCTGCAACCACTGTTAGTTTTCTGATCATATATTGTTCTGCATTTAGTTTTTGGTCATTGGAGTGATTCCTGAACCCTTGAGATTTTTTTGAGTATCATTTGTTTTCTTAGTTACTTCCTGCACCTATTAGTACTATCTGGCTATATGTAAAATGTATCACGTGGCCTATCTATTTTTGTATATGTTTGTTACTCTTGATCTACTTCTAAGCATGTTGAACTAATAATGATTCAACTACATAGTATAGCAAAAGGAATTAACTTTCTGGCTTTAAAGATTAACTGTTGAGTAGGTCTGCCTTGTGTAGAGCTAACAGAATATCTCTCTCCGCTTGATTATTTCGATTAAACCTGCTAAAATGGCACATTTGCTTAATATTCTTTGTTATCTGTTGGTTTATCATTGATAGATGCGTGGTAAGTTAAATTAGTAGAGAGCGTCTCTTTTCTTCATACGATTTTAATTACAGTAATTGTTTGATGTAGGTTGTTGCATTACTGTTGAGATCAAAACATAAGGAACTTGGAGGCAATAGCTCTAAGGAACTTGTAGATGATGGTCAGTTAGGCTCCTTAGTGTATAATTTGTGATTGAATAATAATCCGATGTTAGTTTGCCTCTTCATCCCATATAAGTTGATGTCATCTAAAATTGGAGTACAGTTTTCAGTTTTACTTACTTTTTCCAGGTTACCAGCTTTTCTTCAGATATATATGTTTGTCGCTTTATGGATGCTTTTCTACTCCGCCATGCCAGGAAAATAAGAGCTATTTATACTATGGGATGCCCAATACTATTTGCAACGTTGCTTATGGGCAAACTCTTAGAGGCTAATTGCAACAATTAAAAAAGTCATACGGTTGATAGCAATCAACAGTAACTATTGGTATTCCTTTGACATCTTTAATCATCTAAGACCTTATGGTCCTTTTTGTTTTGGTTTCTTTTTTCAGAGGGAGAGCTGGATTATGTAAAAATACTGAACGGAGTTCTCCCTGATGATATTCGAGTGATAGGCTGGTGTGCGGCTCCAGTTAGTTTTAGTGCAAGGTTTGTTGTCCAGCGGTCCAGCTTCGCGGATCTTCTCATTCATAGTCTTTCTTTTTGGTCTTTATAACGAGTTTACATATGTTTTGATAAGCCTATGATATGAACCCTGTCTTGTTATTATGAAAAAACGAACAAAACAATAAAGAGATAGATAATCAACGTTCGAGTGGTCGATAAGCTCTTCAAGCATTTACCTTCGAGGGATAAACCAACTCTCTGATAATATCTAAATAACCAATCAATATTTAGCATAATCAGATTACAAATGTAAAGCCCTATACATAGATAATCGCTAACTTGCTGCCTAACCTAATTAGATAAGATGCTAATAATAATTTTCTAGTTATAATAAAACCTATCTCAAATAATAAACCTAATAATTATTATCTGATGATACGTATCAGCCTTCTTGATTTATACTATCTTTTTATTTCGTAAAATAATCCATGCGTGATATATGCCATCTCTTCTTTTAGGGTATACAATTTAAAGTTGTCTCTACAGGAAACATTTATTGCAAAATAAATTCAACTAAGCCTCAAATCCAAATCAAATTTCTTTTCTTTCCTTATGGACTTTATGAGAAAAGTAATTGGGTGGTTTGTTGTGCTTGTTTTGTATGCAGGTTTTGTTGTTTGAGTAGAGAATACATATACTTTTTCTGGCGAGAAAATTTGAACATATTGGTAATGTGGTACACATACATTTATTTCCGTTTCATTACCTCACTTCAATATACTTTATGGCTTACTGCTTCAATAAAAAATATTTTTCTACTCTGACTATGGAATGATTTCTCTAGGCAATGGAGAGTTCATGTAAAAGGCTCATTGGCGAACACGATTTTAGAAATTTTTGTAAGATGGATGCGGCGAATGTGCATAATTACAAAAGGCGCATAACATCTTTCAATATATGTGCTTGTAATGGAAGGTTTGAATCACATCAACTTTATTGATATTAATGTTATGTTAATAAGAACATACCTTTGGGTTAACTTTATGCTGGATGGAATTCATTTGAGTTACCTTCATATGGGTCATTGGAGTTACCTTCATATGCCTGTTTCATAATGGGATAGTGGTTTAGGAATGTATTAAACTTCAAACTTTTTTGCTGTTGTATGTATTTATGTTTTAGAAGCTGTATTGTGTGTATCAGACTTTTTAAAAAGGTCTAATGTATGTATTTATGGTGGTCTTCAATACACACAGTAGAAACTATCATACATACATTAACTTAAATACATACATTATACATTTTTAGAAAGTTGAATACACACCATAGAACTTGTAAAACATAAAAACATACAATAATAAAAAGTGTAAATTTTAATACATTGTCATACCGTTAACCCTTTCATTATTTGTTTACTTCGTATAATTTCATTTGTTATGTTGTATTTGTCATTTTTTGCTTTTTTGCTCTCCAAGTTTGAAATAAGGGGTGGTTTCTACATAAAAAGAGTTGTGACCCTTTTATAGTCAATTGCTTTACCTATGTTGGTTTGTGCTAACTAGAGTCAAACCTGAGGATTTACTTTTTTCATATTTAGCAGTGATGAGCTCTTGTTCATGAAAATCAAAGGCCGTGCTTTCTTGTGGCACCAGGTTCGTTGCATGGTTGCTGTGTTATTATTGATTGGCCAAGGTCTTGAATCACCTGATGTGCGTTACCTATGTTCTTGTTCATTCATTTGATTATTTACCCTAGTAGATCATATCCAAATATTCGAAACTGCAACTAAGTCTTTATATTTGTAGGTTATAGATGCTTTGCTTGATGTTGACAAGATGCCTAGAAAACCTCGGTACAAAATGGCTCCAGAGATTCCTCTAGTTCTTCGATCTTGTGAATTTGAAGGGCTTAGTTTTATGTGCTCTTCAGGTACATGATTAGTTTAATTGTTTATCCTCTGTGTGTGTGTTTTTTTGTCCCTTCCGAAAGGCTGTTTAATCATGCTCTTAAATATGAGTTTATCGTATAATAATGTTTAACTGTAATTATGTACACTAAATATCTTAAATCATGTCAATTAACTATCTCCTTTGATTTTCATCATGAGCACAATAACAACTACCACCTGTTTTGTTGAACTCATGCAATATTCTGCATATACCTTCTTAATCCATTATCATCACTATGATCTATGCAATTTGAATTTCATTTTGGTTTTACTATGCCATTTGAGACACTAAGTTCCAACATAGTCAAAATAACTAAGTACTTGTCCAATATAACATTTTTAGACTGAAAACACATGTAGGCCACCATCCTCTAAAATGCGTCAAATATGTCACAACTTCTAAAAAAATTCAAGGCTAAATGGAGATGCTACCCGCAAATTAAATTTTACAAAAATGATTTTAAAGAGCTAAAAAGATGGTGCTTTTTTCTTTGTGGTAGTTTTGGTTGTCGATGAAAACTAAGATCCTATTTACATTTATTCTACTCCCAAATTAACATCAAGTATAAGCGTGCATATTTTAGGGTTCATCTATCCTTAGTTCACTTTTAGTGAAATACAACTTAACTTTATATTTTGTACACTGATGTGTTGCATTCTGTATGATATCACTTTCTATTGATTTTTAAATTAAAGACAAGGAGGAATTAGTGAACCATGATAGGCAATGATGGTTCAGAAAACTAGCCACCACAATGAAGGCAACAAGGAAAGAAAGTTATTGGATAGACCTGATAGGATTTAGAACTCAACATGTTTTTTTTTTTTCTACCTATAGCTGTACCTCCATTGTGACATCCTGAAAAATTAATGTATAAATCAACGTGATTCCATTCTTCACTACCATCCAGCAAATGATGTTCCAAATGATAGACAATAAGTAATCTCTGAGTCAGAAAGCCCGTATGCCGATGAATAGGTTTTGTAGGTTAAAGATTTTTGTGTAATTTATTATTAGCATCATTTATACAGATTAAGATCGTTATTACTACAAGTACTTAGGATTCGTTATTGTGACTTGTATTAATAAAGGAGGGTACTTATCATATTCTGCTTGCTTTGAGAATTGGATTCTGCAATTTGATTGAGCATTGACAGGGCTTTTCAAATTGTATTTATTGTTTGGGTAAATTGAATTTGTCGGCCATGTACCCCCCTGGTTGTCCCGAGGTCGGCAACTTACCATCTAAAGTTCTAATGTCTGCGATCTAGTCTACAAATATGTGCTAAAATACTTGAATTTGTATTGTTAACCGTTTTACTTTGATTTTGCTGACTGAGCTGCCACGTAAGCTGCCACATAGACTGCCACATATTTTTTTTGCCAAATCATTTAAGTCATATCTCCAATAGTATATACGTTTAAGTTGACCCGCGTACATTTATACCACACATTTGAAACCCTAATTTCTCTCCCCAAACATGGCGACGTCGTGTTCTTCTTCTTCTTCTTTCAATTCGAGGACTACGGGACCTCTTCGAGGACTACGGGACCTCTTCCAACTACCTGCAACTGTAATCCTCCACTACGACTGAAGAAGCGCACATCTTGGACCGACACTAACCCTGCCCGACGCTTTCTGACATGCCCCAATTCCATGGTATGTATTTTGATTGAAAACCCTAATTTCAGTTTTATACAGTAATAAAAATGATATCGTTTTTCACTGAATATGTAGTGTGAATGGAAAAGATGCAAAGCTTTTCACTGGATTGATGCAGAGCTTAAAGATGCCTGGTACAAACGTAACCTATATGAGATGCACATGTATTTAACTCGAGATCAGATGGAGATGTTTCGTGAAAGTATGACCCACATTGAAAATTTGGTTCACTTGAAGCAAGAATTCGATGCGTATAAGGACATAGCTGAACAAAAACTTGTTGCAAGTGCATTTGAGTTGGAGACCAGTAAGGCCAGTGAATGTTTTTGGAAGAAAGCTTGTGCAGTAGTTTGTTGTATTGTTGTCATTGTTATCTTCAAGCTGGTGTAGATTGTTAGTGTATTTTGTTTTGGTCAGTTGAGCATTGTATGCTGATTATGTGCAATGAAATCTGGTTGTTTTGGTGTCTATTTTTTTGCTCATTTGAACATATTGGTGATGTTAAAGTAGCATCAAATACACAATCTTTTGACCAAATACTGCAATAGATCAAATCCAATAACAAGGTACAATAAACAAACAGCAAAGTTGATAATAAAAAGATGGGTTACTGCAATTACCAAAGTTTGAATCTAGATTCCATATTACAACCTACTACCATCAATACCATACAAAAGTATCTGCTACCAATGCTAGTTGACACCACATTTTTCAACTTTTAGCATAAAGCCAGACAATTACCTAAATACATGGACCACTTCACATGTTTTTTGACCAAAATAATAGAGTTTCGGGACCACATTTATACCACTAGTACAATACAGATAAGTTAAATTAATGCCCAACTCCACAACCATCAAAAGCATCTCGAGTCCAGATCTACCATCTTCTACTACTCCTCTGCATCACCTATATTAAATGGCTTATCAATTGACTGCCCAGTTCCATCTTTGGGTAACTTTGCATGCCACTGGTTGGCTATCCTCTCAGATTTCTTCCTTTTTTTCACATGGTGAGTCTTCATGTAGTCAAAGGCAGCATCAACCTCATCATCAATCTCTTGGGATCTTGTTCTTTTCAGTGGTGGTGCCAAGCTTTCCTGTGTTGGAGCATCCTCAGCAAAAGACTCTTTTGGATTATCATCAACAAATAGCCTTCTTCTAAGTGTAGCTGGTGGTGGTTCCATCTCCAGCTCCTCGTCTACATCTTCTGTAGATGATGGTTCCTGAAGTGGTTGATTACTTAGTGACTGCACATCTGGAGGTACAATGCCACCTTCCAGCTCTTGTTCATCGATTTCACCCAGCACCTGATCATTCTTAAATTATAGAATTGATAGTTAGCATGTGTACACATAAATCATATGAACATATAAGCAAGAAAATTAAATATATACCTGATTACTTTTATGACTTGAGCTTCTAGTTACTATCCCAACAGGTGCTATGTCTTCCTCATCCCTTAAAGTACCAGAAGGACCAGATTGCCCTTTCACACCTCTCCCACCTCTTGTACCTCTCCAAGTAGCCCAAAGCCTAAAGGGACAAACTATCTTCTTACCTTTTGATTTGACATGAGTTTTTCTACCCTTCTTACCTTTTCTAGCACTTACTGGTGTCACCACCTTCTTAACCTTCACTGGTGTCACCTTCTTCTTACCTTTGCCTGGACTTGTTGTATCCTTACTTGCCCCCTCATCTCCAATGTTTTGTTTTTGCAGGTCTGCTAATGCCTTCTTAGCCTTGTTAATTTTCCTGTTACCACTAGCACATCTGCCTGCATCAACATCTCTACCACATTTTACCAACAAACTTCTCCAGTCATTCCTACCATACCATAATTGAAACCCATTTGCCACCCCATAGTTGATCATCAAGTTTTTCAGCTGACCTGGATTTTCAAATCTCATCCCTAATATAGGTTTCATGAGATTCCAGTCCTGTTCAGGGTTGTGTATAGGATAATACACACCATCCTTCACTTTGTACATGGGATTTATTTCTAACTCCTCAAGTGCATCTTTGTTTCTAGTATTAGCTACCCTATGAGGATCAACAGGATCATACACCACCTCCTCATCAAATGAGCTAATAAACTTACCAAGGCACAGTTTTGTAAGAAAAGGGTCAGTTATTCCTCTGTGAGGAATCTGTACATTGTCTTCACCTTCGTTGAGTAACTGTACATAAGGCAACACATCTTCTTCTATCTCAATATCAGACTCATCATCTTCATAATCATTACCCTCACCCCCTTCATCAGTTTCAAACCAAGACATGATATCGTACCCATGATGCTCTGTATACAAATCTATCTTACCACCTTTATCCAATCCCACCCTATGAAATTCATGCAGATGACCATCATGTTTAATTTCCCGCAAACCCATGTGTAATGAAAATGTAGGGATGCAATAGTAAAGCCTCTTAATTTTAAGATTAGTGGCCCTATTAAGTACACCAATTACCTGTTCTAGCGATAAATCAGTTAAGTCCACATTTACCATAACATCAGCATCACCATTAGCATATTCCAAAGGATTCGGTGTGAATACGCCTTCATGGTGTAACGTAACCTCCAACAACTGCCTCTTCTCACTCATCCTGCAAACAGCTTTCAATAATAAATTAGGGTTTCAAAAAAATTTCATTTCAAGAACGTTTAATTTCGAAATTAGGGTTTCAAAAATTAGGGCTTTTTATAAAAAAATGTATCATTTAAACGGATTAAACATACACAGACCTACGTTTAACATTATAAAGTTAGATTACTAAAACATTTCAAATTTTTTCTAAAATTAGGGTTTCAACGTCACATTATTCGTATAGTCAAAAAAGTAGCCGTATTTGTTTAGAAAGTGACTTTTATTCGACTTACCAATACGAAATGGAGGTCGAAATCTTCCTGCAATTTTTCGAGAGTGATTGATACGTATGAGTGAGTGTGATAAGTGAGTGTAGATGAAATGAGACGACAGAGGTATATACGGGAAATGTGTTTACATTTAGTATTATTATTATTATTATTTATTATTATTATTATTATTATTATTATTATTATTATTATTATTATTAAAACGAAAAAAGAGCCACGTATTACAATTATTTCCACGTACGTATAGATTTATTTCAAAATTGTCCACGTAATTACTTTAACCGGCACTCCAGGTAGCCAGTTACCAAGTACCCTATATTGATACAAAATAAACAACTAGATCGCAGACATTAGAACTTTAGATGGTAAGTTGCCGACCTCGGGACAACCAGGGGGTACATGGCCGACAAATTCAATTTACCCTTATTGTTTTGCTCTTTATTTTTGTAAAATATATTATGGGTCGTATCAGTATGTGAATTACTCCCTGATGACAACACGTTGCACGATGGCCTGCTTACTTTTTACCTTTATGAATAGATGCCAGACGAGCTTTGCAGCTGCATCTAGAGAAGGAATGCCGGGCATGCAAACTTCAAGCGGCGATTTTCCGTGAGGCTCTATCAAGTCTTTCGACCACTGAAGATGGTATGTAGAGAACTTCTGATCGATTGGATTGAATATTCATGGTCCGTCCTGTAGTTTCTGATATAATATTAAACGTGCAGATGCTTGTGCCATGAATAACAAGACCAAAAAGAAAGTCTCTTCTCATGTTCCTCTTATGTCGCGTCCTACTGAACGTAAGTCCCTTCTTTGGTCAATTATTTGCATTTCATAAGTTTGGCATTTGACTCATTTACATGACTAGTTATGTATGGTTGCGTACTTGCATAGTTGCATGTGAAGATAAGGATGATGTCTCGATTGAAAGAACTGCATCCTGCATGTTTTTCATTGCGTTTGTAGAAAAGAAAGTATACACACTTATGTTGTGTTTTCTAATTCTGCTACAATTACATATTCGTCTGCCGCCACTGTTATAATAGATGTTTTTTTTTGTTTTTTTTTTTTATTTTTCTGCTAGTTTATCTTGCTTTTCCCTGTCAAAGTATTTTTAACAGTTTAACATATCCCATACATGGTTCTCTAAATATTGGAAAATTTTGCATTTTGGAATATCCTATATCACTCGTACAATTTCCTTCTTTTTCTTTTTGTGAGTGATTTATATAACAATTGTACTTTCTTTTTTTTGCTACAAATTAACAGTCATTCTTCAAAAAGAAAAATAGCTTCGACACCGCATTATATTGAGAAGTTTTCAACAAATTTTGGATATGTCACTAGAAAACATAAACATAAGGAAAACAAATTACATTGAAACCTTATGTTCAAAATTGCCTCAAAACTTGGATGCTCTTTAATTTCTGGAACTTCCATTTATCTATTTGTTTACAGTCATCTGGGTCTTGAATCGCGGGCTGAAAATCCTTTTACCCAATAACACTTTTGGGTCATGAATCCATTTTATTGCTCCATCCGTCCCAAAATAAGTGTGAAAATCCTTTTACCCAAAAACACTTTTGGGTCATGAATCCATTTTATTGCTCCATCCGTCCCAAAATAAGTGTCCACAATCAGTTTTCACAGAGTTTAAGAAATCACATTGTCTGGTAGTAAAGATGACATTTTTACCCTTTCTTTTTGCACAGACTCTTAATATCAGTTTTGAGAAAAAATATAGGGTTAAATGGTAAAGTGAATATGCTATTTTTTGAAGTGGACATTTATTTTGTGACAAACTAAATTGGAAAGGTGGACACTTTTTTTTGGATGGAGGGTGTATATTGAACCTTTGTATTGTCAATAGTTGCAGTTCGAGGATATATTTTCTCTCGGACTATATATTGCTATTGTTATCCGGTTATCTTATTTTACTGATGAGCCATCCTTTTACAGCATCTTATGATGAGCGCCGTGCCAAGTTAACTTTTTCAGCAGCAGCAGAACGCAAGTTTTGTGTTACTAATACAAGCAGCGTATGAAGTTGTGTGATCATCTTCATTTTGTTTCCTTTTGGGTTATGATGTACCATTGTTTTCTTCGGTTAAGAATATAAGGTGAGATATGCGGGGATAGCATTTGAGATGTTGAAAGCACATTTCAAATATGTTGTTGACCAATGGGCATTTATTTTTTTGGTCCTTCAACTTTATATGTTGTTGACCAATTGGCATTTATTTGTTTGGTCCTTCAACTTTTTTATATATACATAAATAGTCCCTTATTTAATGTTAACAGCACGATCGATCCGTGCTGTTCAACAACATGAATTATTTCCCCTAGAAATTGGGGGTTTTGGTGTTCTTGACTTTAATCCGAAATTAGGGTTTCAAATGGTGGAATTGATGTTAGTTAAGCTTTAATAACATGTATTAATCATTCCATCATCTTCATAAACATGTTGTAAGTCTCAATTTCTTGATTTCCATAAACCTAGAAAATGGAGTTTTGTGTATATGATGAAATTAGGATGAGTAATGTTAAATTGAGGCTTGTAATGCTTGTATAATTGTTAGTTGATGTTCAATTCATGATTATAAGTGAAACCCTAAACTAGATGTTGTATAATTGAATCATGATCATGATAAAAAGTTGTGGGTTTAGTTGATTAGTCATGAATTCTGATTTTAAAGCCTAGAGTAATGATGTTTAAATAAATAAGTGTTGATTCATGATGATGATTAGTTGTGTTCAAGCTAAAATGTGTAAAGTTAATTAAGTGTTTATGGTGATTATGATGATTATGAGGTGTTTTGATGGATTAGTGATAATTAAAGTAGATTAAATGATGATGTGTTGTTAATGATCATAATTTGATAAGTGATGGCAAACTAATGATGTTAAAGGTGATTATTCATACTCTTGGAATGAATAATGTGAAATTACTATAAGTACTAATTTGATTAATGTGTAGTTGAAAAGTGATTATCATGATATCTAATTCAAGAAGTATGAATTTGGTATTGATAATTGGAATTGTTGATGTAAGTATATTTGAATGGTGTTGTATACTTTTGAGACATGTAACTAACTTGTGATATTATGTTGTATTCTCAGATGTGCAGAAGGCTCAGTGATATTAGACTACTGAGTGAATGGCTGAGGTATTCGGTGAGTGGATATCTAATCCTCAGTGTGATTTAGTTGTAACGAATTTGGTTATAACAAGTAACATATTATTACTGTGTTAGTTGCCATGATGATTATGATGGTTAGTAATAATACTGGTGATATAATAATGTTGACCTGATGAATGTGTATATGTGATCACGTGCTATATTGGGCCTTTGCGCCTTGGTTGTTAATGAGGTCAACAAGTTGTTGAACGGTTGGTTGGGCTAGTCGGTTATTCATGAGTTAACACATCTCCTGTGTTGGTTGATGATAACAACTAGCTATCGGTCTCGTCCGTTATGGCCATACGGATATGGTTGGATAAGTGTTCTTGGGGAATCCCCGAGTATTATGATATCCCAAGAGCCACCGATCCTCATTATTAAGTTGTGATATTGTTGAACTTTTGTAATGTGTACTTGTGTGTTTCAGGTTAATTGTTGTACACAAGGTTGTTATGCTAAGTTGTGCTGTCGATTAATATTTACTCACTTAGCGTTATGCTAATCCCCCACATTAACACTTCTTGCAGGTTATAGAATTATCGGGTGGGCAAGAAGTTGGACTGGAAGGAATGTTTGATGATTAGGCGTTACTCTGATATTTGATTGTATAACTCAATGTTTTATCTTGTTTTTATATAACACCTATGTTGATAAATTATGTTTTGAAAGGGTTGAATTTTATATGTTGATAAAACGATGTAAATTATCACTATCTATTTGGACTTACGCTTCCGATTTACTATATCTAAATAAGTGTAAAATGAGGGGTGTTATACCCATTCATTAGTAAATGGGTTGAAATATATACTTGGTGTTGTTCTTAGACAATCATTATTGAAATTAACCCCTGTATATGTGCTGCTTTACCCCAAAAGAATAACCGTATCATTTTTTGTTTTCTTTTTTGCAAAACTTTGTGACAGTGACTAGTCCATTCTTAATATTAATTGATTTAAAGATGAAGATTATTGTAATATGCAAGTAGACCAACAACTTCAAAGTTTCTCCTTGTGGTACTTATTATATAATTTTGTAGCTATTAATATAGTTTCAATGGACGGAGTGGATTTATATGACCCTAAGTAGTTCTTCCATCGTTTGGGTGTCTAGTCTCTTTCTCCGCTGCATAGTAGTAGAATCCTCTTAGGTGGGGGTCAACATAAGAGGTCATGTTACAAAAAAGAAAAGAAAAGAAAAGAAGAAAAGAGAGAAATTGTTAGTGATGTAATATTTTGCAAGTAAACATGACCTTTCATGTTATCTTTAGCACAAGAGAATCTCATTCCATTATGTTGTCATGTTATCTATTCACTATAAAATTGGATTTCAGTTGTTTACCTATGTTTCTTTCGGGTTTTGTCATTCAAGTAAAGAAAATCATGTTCTGAAGTAGGTCGGTCGGGTTTATATATATAAGATTTTAATTTTACAGCAGTGGAAGGAATCAAGGATTTATAGAGAGTTGCAACTTACAAGGACAATCATCTCAAATCATTTCTTTATATTATACGGAGTATTTTTTTACCATTAACTTTCTAGTAAAAACATACGGAGTATTTATAAATCAATATTCTTTTTAGATTATTACCTTATTACCTTGTGGTTGGCATAACTGTTGATCAAAACCCTCAAATTCTAAGGAGCAGTTTTGTAAAAGCGTTAATGCACCGATATGTTTAAGTTACTAGACTATATAAAAGGCTGCATCTTTGTTTTTACTCTACTTCAACCAGTGGGTATGTTGCGAGGTTGTCAAGGTACGTTTATCATGTACTTTTCTTCTAAATGTCACTTGCCAAGACACTCCTTATAAAAGTTGTGACAGCATAGTTACTTCTGTAGATTATTAGATGTTGAGACATTTATTGTTTGGGGAAAAAGGATATTTACGTTTAAGATAATTTGTGCGTAAAGAAGTAGATGATATGAAAATAGTGTGTTGATTTGAATTGTGGTAATGTTATTTATATAAGCTTTTTAGTTTTGAGATAAATTATACGGAGTAGAATATATAAAAGTAAAAATATTTTGAACTACCCAACCTGAAGTTTCATGCTAACTTATATATTAAATTGATGTAATGCCGTAAGTAAACTTTGCAATCATACATGAAACATTTTCAAATGAGATTCCTGTACCTACTTCGGTTGATAAAAACAATCCTTGTTTCAGATTATGAAGTGATGAATACAAATTAATGATTTCAAGAATTTAGTTCACGATGTCCGAAACCAATTTCCTAGCTTCCTCCGCAATCTTCATAACATGTTCATCCTCACATCCTACAAACGAATGACGAGCGACAATATTTAATAAGACTCTTCATTACATCTAGATGAGTTCATGTTTCATTTCTTTAACAATTTTCATAATAAAAGTTATTAAAGAGAATTTCGATGGGCTTACTAAACAAGGCACAAAGTGTAAAAAGACCAAAGTACCATCAAAGTAGATGGTAATTGATATAATGGGTATTAGTGACATACAAATTTACACATCAATAAAGAGGTAACTAGATAAGGCAATTTCACCCTGTTCATTTATGTAAAAATAAGTGAATTCGAATTCTTCTACTATTCTAAACTGTCAAACAAGTAAAACTTAAGTAGTTACATAAAAGGGAAAAGAGTGAAAACCAGTGCATTACAAGTTTCCCATGTGGTAAAATTTATTGTTCACATTTTCCTATATTGTATCATTCAATTCAATACCTTGAATTTTGTGATATTTCAAACAGTTTCTTTGCTCATATTTAATATAGTAATAGTAATTCTGTACGAAAATCGAAACCGAATTAGTGTTTGACAAGCCGATGCCCACCTAGTTTGACCCATTTAAAGATCTGTGTTGTTGCTCAAAAGTCAAACCCGTGTTAGTACAATTATCCAACCCGTCCATTTTACCACCTAACTCAAAGGGAACTTAAAATCCTTACCCATCTGTAACAGTGTCTTTTCAAGGTTGAAAAGGTAATCTCTGTTGGGTCCTGAGGGTCCTTCTGCATGAACAATTTGCCTATGAAATCAAAAATTAAACACAGATGATACAAAGTGAGTAAGAGTCTGAAGACGCAAGAGTTTAAAAGATCCGATGCATTCTAGATTATGAGAAACACGATGCGTTGGGTAATACTAGGCAGATGTTAACATTTGAGTTTAAGGTGTCAGCAAAATGTTTTGTTTTGTGTTGCAAGATTTAAACAAGTGGTGGTTCTTCATGGATATTTTGGTTTCTTGAACACCAAAATTGGCCGCCAATAAGTCTATTTTATTAATGGTTTCTTACCGTAATCCTGATTTGCCTCAAAGCCTGTCGAAGGACCAAACCTAGAAGAAATCCTTGATATTCATTCGTTGTGAGGGATAAGGGAAGAAATTTAAGTTGATATAATGGGAGTAAGAAATCGATTCCAAGATGAAGCAGACTATAGAAAATTAATTTTTATTAACCAATAATGAAAAATTATAAAAATATATAGACTATCATTGTTGAGCGGATTATCCTCCAACCTAAGAATGAAGGTCTAAACTCTCTTATAAATCATTATAGTCAAATATACCAAGTCATTAGTTATTTCTATAAACGAAACTACAGGGATCAACATCAAGAGATAATAATATATAGGCAGAGGAATATAGAGAACAAAACAGCTGGATATACAAGCATTCTATTAGTATTTGACAACTCCCCAAACATATGGATGAATCAACAGTACTAGGAGCCTAGGGAGATATGAAACATGAGATGTTTTTTCTATAATCCTAATGGAAGAAAATGTTAGAATGATGACTTAACTGACAAACATGATTCCTAATATTCATATTACAAAGTTCTGTTATAGGTTTAGGGATGAATTGGGATCCTACCATACTGAAACCAAGGTTGTAAAAATCGCTAGTCGGTCGAGACCTTGTAGGGACTAATCGGCCAAGTAAGGGACTAATCTGGGACTAATCAGATTGGACTTAATTTACATTTATATAATAAATTTTGAATTTTCATGTGTAGTTGTCAAGGTTGAAAAAGTCGGAAGTCGGGGGCGAGTCGGTCGGGACCTCGGAAGGACTAGTCGGGACTAGTCGGGGACTAGTCGGGTTTTGACTTTTGTTGACTTTTTATACATTTGAATGATAAATTTTAAAATTATGTGTAAAAATTAAAATAGTTTAAAGATGAGGGATCAAAATGTAAATTTTGTGTAACTTTTTCTAAAAGACCAGAGCTTTCTCTCTCCCCTATTCATTTTATGTCCAGATCTAAAACCAAAAAGCAGATCTAAAAACTCATCTTCTAAATGTCCATCATCTTCTTCATCATTTCTCACTCTTATATCACATTTTCTTCTATTTTCTTTCATACGTGGCAACAAAAAGAAATATAGAAACACATCCAAGCAAAAAACGACTGATTCTGACCGTTGACCGGCGTTGACCGACCCAATTGACCGACTTGACCCTGGTCGAGTCGGCACCTTCGCCTGAGCCGAATAGTCGGCCTAGTCGGCCGACTTTTACAACCATGGTAGTTGTAGAAAAAAGGTAATTTGGAGGGTACCCCTGACCCCCGTACCATTTTTCAAAGGTATGCGCCCACCCCAGCCGCAAGACGCATCAATGCTGGGTAAATCACTGTCCACAAATCAACCACATGTCTGACGAACAGATTAGAACCCCTGACCTGTTGGTCGCACATGTGGAGTCTGGGTGTTTGCGATGGCGGTACCACTTGAGCTATGCTCAACTGGTTTTATGTGTAGTTGTAGAATAGAACCATAAACATAAATATAATTGCGTAGAAACATAAACATAATCATTCAATTGTTCAAATACTTTCAAGTTTGACCAAGTTTAAAAAGCTGACCAAGATTGACTTTGACCTTTTTGACCAATTAATCCCGACATTTATCGAATAATCTTGACTTTGACCTATTGACTGACTTTTAAGTCGAATTAAGGCCAGTTGAGTCGGAGTGGCCCTAAATCCCAACTAGTCAGGGACTAATAGGATAGGAGACTAGTCGGGACTTTTTACAACACTCAGTCACGCACATATATATACATCTTAGAGCATTGATGTTATGAAATATGAAAATATGAATTTAGTGCGGGTTAGGAGATTACGTACTTGGCAATCTCTTCAATTGAAGCAGGGCCCAAGTAGTTAATATTATCCTTGTCTGGAGATGCTATATATCTGAAAAGTTACCCGGTTCTGTTCTGTTATGTTAACGTCTGATTGACCAATTAACAATTTCTATCAACCACTTACACCATTACTCCACTAATAGCTGGTGATGAAGCTGTCACATCCTGAAAATGGTATGCAAATGCTTGTTTGTTTATATCAGGGCAGAGGAACCATACACATCTATGATCACTGATTAGTACAAAAAAACTTACCGTAAAGAAATCAACGTACGCTTTCTTGTCATATTGTTTCTCCCTCACTTCTAGATACTGAAATACAACAACTCAGCTTTATTATCTTCTCTACTCCATACAGCTACCAATTTATCTTACAAGGTTTCAGTGTTTGGATTGAGTTGCAGGTAAGAGCCAAAACACCATAAAATTCATAAAAGTCTCCAGATTGAAATGTAGATTGGATTATATTGCCTCTAGCTTGGCCGCTACTTTTGTAGTTTGATACTATTTGTCATTAGTTCTTTAACCTAACGGTTTTATAGCGTTTAGTTTCATTCATGCGTTTTTCTATATGGGTTCCTCAGTTCTTGATGCACAAGTGATATTGGTCTTGATGAACAATTGGAAATAATACTTTCAGTTTCTTGTAATCTTAAACTGCGGTCTCAACGGCACCTATAGCATTACTATTCATGTAAGCTTAAACTGTCATCTCAAAAAGAAAATGTGTGTTATCTAGGGGTTTTAATAATTAGTCAAAAGACTTAAAAACTATATGTCATCTGAATTCTTAGAAAATAAAAGGATGTTGATGTTGGGTCGTTGGGATTGTGAATTTCGATTGTTAGGCCCAAAGTATTAATTTGTTGTGTTTTCAAGTATATAGTAAATGAGGAAGAAGAGGCAAATTAATAGCAATACCGTTAATGCGACTTGTTGATCTTCCTTGTTGGACACCTTGTAGGCGACACCCCACTGTTGAACATGAATAAAATATGGGAGTTGGTAACAAACAAACAATAAGCTGATTATAAGAAGAGTTACACAAACATGAATATTGATTGTAATTCAAATTGGTAAGTAAGTAAGTAAGTAAGACAAGAAGTTACACAAACATGGCCGGGTGCAGGTTCCAAAGTAACAGTTCTTCCTGGATACTCAGGAGTGCCTCTGTGGTCAGTACTTCCTGTTAAATCATAGTATCATATGAATTAATTATTTAAAGTAGCAAACAAGCAGAAGAGGTATTTTTTTATTTATAAGAAGCAAAAAGAATAATAATAATAATAATAACAATAATAATAGGGTTGCCTTGATAGAAGACACGACGATAGTCTTTGATGAAACCAACAAGGCGATCATCAAAATGAAACCCTGCTTTCCAGATCAAAGAACCGTACCCGAATACCCACATCACCATTTCTCCTATACCCACCCTACCCTTTCCTTTCCTTTCCTTTCCTTTCCTTTCCTTTCCTTCCCCTCCCTTACTTTATTGTGTCATCCCATGCCAATTGTAGTGTAACTATTGGACTATAGTACATTTGTGGGTAATACATTGTCGTTTCATACAGTGAAATTGTCGTTTCATTTCCCTCTGTGGCATTATTGTAATTCAGTAAAAAAGTAAGGTTATTTATATATCATTTTTGTTGAAAAAGTCAAATATAGTGGATTTGAAATAATGTCAGGGTGTAACATTCACTTTTCATAGGGGTTTAGATGTAATGTTAATTTCTCAATTACCACTAATCAAAATACATCATCAAACCACAAAATCAAAAGACATTGTTAATTAATTAAACAAAGTTTTGGCCAACAAAAATTAAAATTTGTAAACTAAATACTGTATTTGTTTTTCATCGAGAAAACATAAAAGCAACGAACGTCGAATCGTATAAGAATCTTCCGGCAACGGCAACAGCAACGGCAGTATGTGGCAGCGGTGGTTCGCCGGAGTTGATCTTCACAATGGAAATGCTTACCTTTTACTCCTTTAAAAGAGAGATACAGAATGAACCACAGTGATGGTGAAGATAAAAGATAAGAAGGAACATGAAAAATGAGAGAAATCGAACATTTTAAATGGAATGATTGAGGTGGATACCTTGGAGGGTATGAGTACACAGATTTAGAGAGAGAAAACGGCGGTGAGACTGTGAGGCTAGCAGAGAAAAATCAAATTAATGATCTGAGCCACAAACGATTAATGAATACTGCAAATATTTCATAGAAGATGAAGTGAGAGCAAATAAAGGCCCCAATTTTTGTGAGTTTTCTTTTGCTATACGATTCGTATATGTGTTAGTCGGTGTAGGCGAAGCTTAGGCATGCCGAGATGATAACGCCACTGAGGTAAGTTTACAGGGAATGAAAGAGGCGTAGGAATTGGGAGAGAGAGAGAGAAAAGGGTTTTATTGTGCTGTGTTTTTTTTTTGGGAAGAAAGTATAGAAGATGGGTAAAATGATTAAAGGTATAATTGAAATTGAAAATTAACTTTATATGCCTGTCTAAAAAGAAAAAAGCCCATGTGGCATTATTAGCCCCTTTGTAAAAAGAGGTGATTATTACACCACCAAAATTTAGCCGTACACTATTAATATGCATCAGTCTGTTGTACTGTATAATACCTTAAAGCATGATTGGTGGTGTATGGAAAAAATTTTGTAGTGTACAAATCAACAGTGCATTAAATTTTTACTTGTCATAAGAAAACAGTGCATTAACCATTGTACTATAGATATAAACAGTTCTGCTGTTTCATTGTGACAAGTAAAAACTTACTTACCAAAATCAGCTCCCTTTGTACAATCCATCTCCTATTTTCATGTATTTACAATTTTATTTATATTTAACTTTTCAATTAAAATAGATACCATTGATAAAATTTACACACTTTGAAAATGTGGTGCACCTTTTGAAAATTTAACATCTGTGCATTAAGATCACAGGTTTACAACACTTGGCAAATGCATATGTTACGGAGTATATGTTAGCATCGTATCCGTGCATAGCAGCGGTGAAAGTAATGACGGAGGATGGAGGTGCGAATGAATGTTTTAAAATAAAAACATATTGTACTATGTCCGTCTCATTAAAAATGTCCACATTAATATTTTGGGATGCCCCATTATAAATGTTCACTTTGATATTTAACCAATCAAAAAAGACTTTAGCGGGTAGATTTAATATTTAATTGATGAAAAGTGTAGTTATTGAAAAATAAGTAGGAATAGATAATATATAATGCATATAGTGGGACCCACTTACTTAGTCTTAAAAAATTGAGAAGAGAAAGTGTTAAATGTATTATATAGTAGTAATATACGTAGAAGTATAGATATGATCAACTATACGGAATATATATTTTAATTGATTAAAGAGATGTTTAATTTGCCTTTTAAAGACATATTTTTGAAACAAAATCAACTACCAGATGAGAAACAAAAACGGTATGTTTTCGGCTTTTATTATTATTTTTTTTTATCTTTTTAACGTAAATCGTTTTAAATGTCCTTCATATTTTATTTATTTATTTTTTTTTTTTTTTCGAAAAACAAGATCATAATATATTGATATTGGGATTGGGATTAAGAAAACCCCTTGAAGTGATACATTGTGAGATAGTACATACTGAACGTCCTATTGAAACATAATAATTGAATAACTAAAACATTTGAACTTGACGTCTTACCTTGAGCTTGAATTGAACAACAAAGTTACTAACATGGAAACAACTGAAGTTGGAGTTATACTTGAATCCTTGATAATAAAGCTTGAACCCTTGAAATGAACTTACAGGATACAACCAATAAACTGGACATCATTGCTACTTGGTGAATACCCAATAAACATCTAAAACCTCTAGATCATGACCTCAAGAAACTTAGTAAAGGTGACTTGAGTTTTGTGCGGGGTGAGGAACCTTGACCAACTTGCTTGAAAACCCGAAACTCGACCCGATGCCATAACTAAACTTCAAACGGTACAAAAAAGGGTAGGCCTATAGCATTTGACCTTGAACCAACACAAGTCTAAAATCATTTTGCTTTGACCACAAATATAGAGCGAAACACCGAAATTTTGAGACACCAACAGGTCCTTCATATTTTAATAACAATAGTATGATTTTAATATAATTATGGGAAATTAATCGAAATGCACTTTTTTTTACAAGTTTATTTCGATTTGCCACTTTTTAAAAAAAATTGCGGATTTACCCCACTCGGTCGCCGGTCGCAGCATGCGACCTGCGACCCGTTTGCGGCGACCGGCGACCCAAACGATAACCGAGTAAAAGACAAGCCAATTTCGACGTACCCGAGAAAATCACTTGGTCGCAGCGATGATGCGACCCGTTGCTGCGACCTGCGACCCGTACACGTGAACCAACGTTAACCGAGTAAAAGACCGAAACCTTGGTCGCAGCGGTCACGCGACCCGTTGCTGCGACCTGCGACCCATTACAATTAAAAAATCGAATTAAGTAATCAAACCACCTCACTTTACACTCACTTTCACTACCGGATACGAAGTCGCTGCGACCCTGCGACTTGCCTCACCCCGTCCGCACCACCACCATCACCACGAACCACCACTCTATCCGCCACCAACCACCACCGGACCCACCCTAAACCTCCATCCACCACTCGATCACCCCTTTCACCTTTTAAACACACCAAACACCACTCGATCCACCACTCACCGCGATTTTACGAAATCCGGCCGGCGAAGAAACTGATCCAACCACCCACCACCACCACCAAACATGTAATCGAAGGTGCATTCTCTCTAAACATGGCTTCTCAAAAGGTACTAACCCGTTTTTACTCGATTTATACGTTTTTTTTTTAAATTTCTATGAAGCATTTCATCGAACACTTAGTGTGCGTTTGAATTTTAAATATTTAGGTTACTAATTACCTCGATTAAGTGTTGTTATACTGTTTTGATGCGTTTGGTTGGTTAAATTAATGGATTATCTCGTTTTAGCTCGATTTATATGTTTTTTTTTTCTAAATTTCTTTGAGGCATTTCATCAAACAGTTGGCGTGCGTGCTTTTTTGCTTATTTTTTGATTTGTTTTCCCGTTTCTTGTTGCTATTGTACCTTGGAAATAAAAAAGTGAGGATGCGACCTAAGTTTTGATTGCAATTGGCGAACTTTGTTCGTTGTCGCTAGTCGCCAACCAATAACACTAGTCGTAAATGGAAGGTCACTAGTCGCTAGTCGCTAGTCGCTAGTCGCTAGTCGTAAATGGAAGGTCGCTAGTCCCTAGTCGCCAATCACTAGTCGTAAATGGAAGGTCATTAGTATGATTATATATTGTCGCACCCCCAAACACACGTGGCAGCGGAAGGATGAGGTGTCACGGGGGCACCGACCAAATTAAATATCATCACACAAAGATTACAACAAACGGCCTCTACATGAGACGTTTGAAAAATGGTTGCATTGCCATAATCAAATGTTTACAACTGTTACCCAAAAATATTGGAGTTCGCAAAAATAGTCTAGATATTTCTAATACATAGTTGTTGATACAAAATAAATCTATTGTTTGAAAATATGCGACTCGAGCTATGCTTTCCAAAAGCATCATACTGTCTTGTTTCCTGTGGGTAGTCCTACTGCGTCTGTAAACCTGAGAATACATACTAAAAGGGTCAACATAAAGTTGGTGAGTTCATAGGTTTGCAGTAAATAAACAGTTGTGAACACAATCAAGTTAAAATATTGCACGAGTGCAATGTAGTGAATATACAATTGTCATGAGCATCATAGTCGAAGCTTAACACGTCTGTAAAGTACAATCAAGTACTCGAAATTTGCCCCCGTGAGTGCTAATCCAAAAACACTCATGTGAAACGAGTAAGAAACGCCCATTTATACAGTACGGTTCGTGGTAGTGCGTGCTACCCCGGGCGGGGATGGTCAGTCCCAAATGGATCCATTTACTAAAACTCGCGCTTAAGTCGATAATTAACAACTATGATTCAGAGGCCTTCAGTGGATTAATCGTAACTCATGCAAATCAGTATATCAATAGTCTGTAAGTCTGTAAAATAGCAAGTCTGTACATCTGTTCAAGTAAAAGCAGTTGTATAAAACATGTGTGTATGTCAACTGTACATTAATAGTCTGTAAGTTGGTAAGATAGCAAGTATGTACATGTGTTCAAGTAACAGTAGTTGTGTAAAGCAGTTGTATAAAACATGTGTGTATGTATTCTGTACATTAATAGTCTGTAAGTCTGTAAGATAGCAAGTCTGTACATGTGTTCAAGTAAAAGTAGTTGTGTAAAGCAGTTGTAGTATGTATTCTCCCCCAAAACAATTTAAAACAAGTAAAAAGGGGCTATGAAACTCACCTGAGTTCTAGCAAATAGTAAGCAAGCAGTGTCAAATAGCAAGTAAAGTGTGATCCAACGTGTAACCTTCTAACTTCCTAAACGTATAAGGTTGTATGAGTAGATGTCTTGAAAGATCATTTATGTAAGTGGGAGGTTAATGTCCACTTATGATAGTTGTTCACTCAACTAATATGTCCAAATAAGTTTGTTTTATCAAAAGTGGGTACGACCCGTTGGTGTAAGTTTGTAATAATAATTCTAAAAGATATTGTTATTATGTTTGTTTCATTGAATACTTTGTAATAGTATAAGTCATGTGTTATCGAGTTGTTCATCGTATGTAGTTATCGGTTGATACACAAGTTGAGTACTTAGTGAGAGTAAAGATTTAATTTTTGTCCAAAGGTTCTAAGTGTCGGTTTTTCGTTCGACAGTGTTTTCTAGTCTTGTTTTTGGTCCAAGTTACAAATTATGTCACCCGAACCCGTTTTGTTTACAATTCTTTCCAAAAATAATAAGTTTTCAAAAATAGAAAGTTTGACGTTTTCGAAACCGAACCCCGTTTTTGTTGACTTGGTCAAACCTATTCGGTTTGACCCGAAACTTTTACCAAACCCTTAAATATGTTCAAATGTCATAAAAACTCAACCCTTTCACTTTTAGTAGGTCAACAAGTGTCGGTTTTTATGTTACATCCTAAACAGTCCACTTTTGCTATTTTCCAGATTTTACATCCACTTGTCGAATTTTTATAAACTCCTATAGTCCGAAATAGAATATGAAAAAAATCACAGGCGATCCTAAAGGTATTATAAAGTTCCAGTAATTTTTGTAGGCCTTTTAGAAAGGTCTAAGTATTTTATAAAATTTCGTTTTCCTCTGAGGTCTAGAAATTGACCAACTTGAAAGCATGCATGAAGATTAAATTACTGAGCAAAATACACAAGGAATAAATAAAAGTGGTCTTCATAAAAGTTGTAACCAATGAAATTTATGAAATTTGGGCGGTGGTTTCAAGTCATTTTGAGGTGTGTAGCTCAAGTTATGGTCAAATTACTGAGAGAAAAGTTTCTGACTTTGTATAACAGATTGTCTATGTGATTTCACAAAAAATATTAAAAATAGTAAATGAACTCAGAAAAATATAAGGTTTGTGGGGTTGAAAATCTTATTTCCTAAACTTGATTTTAGACTATAAAAACGTCCATTTTTATGGATAAATGATTTTTATAAAAATCGTGGAAGTTGATAAAACTTTCTGTCGAGAAATATTTCTTGCATTTTTATAAACTTTGAATTAAGAAAAGTTGGTTTTTAAGTTTGTTTATGGTCATAATACTTGAGTGAACTTTAAATACATGATATTTAGCATAAATAAGAGTAGAGAATGTCCTTACAATGGTGATTATGAAGATATTTGAACAGAAATGAAATGAGGAAGTCTTGGTGCCTTGTTTTCTTGAATTTACTTGAAAAATGGTGGTGTTTTTGAGTGGTGGTGCTATGGTGGTCAAAGGGATTTATATGGTGGTCAATGGTGGTTGTGTGGTGGTTGTGGTGACTGATTTTAGGGCTGGAAAATCGTTCTAGAGAGAGAGAGTGGAGTGGGAGAGAGAGAGTTGAGAGAAATGTGTGTTGGTGAAAAATGAAAGATCATTTAGAGAATGCATGTATTGATTGAAGGAAAAGTAATTGCATGCCTCACAATTGGTAGGAGGGGGAGGTGGTGGCTGACCTCATGGGGCCCATATGGTGGGTATTGTGTTTTAAATTTCGTTTTCATACTGTGTTTACGTACCGTGTTCGTTTACTCGTTATTTGCTTCAAATCGTTAAATCGCGTAACGATATTTTGATTCGTTTTAATTAACGATATATTTTGGGTAACTTTTCTTATTGAAGTATCATTTAAAATACTTAATTTAATTTGTCATATTAATTTTTGACATTTCGTTTGGTTGCCGAATTTAATTCGCGCGTTTTAATAGAGTTTGATACGTTTTAATCGAAACGTCAAGGTTTTTCGTGTATTATTTTAATAAAATAATAAATAATGATAAATAACTTCTAAAAATATATTCAAGTTATTTATGGAAAGTTTTTCACCAACGTCGTACAGTTTATCGGACTCCGTCCGGTTGTTCCGCGTAATTTCAACAAATCACGTAAGCGTAATTTAAATAATTACGTAGGTGTATATTCACATAAATATACAAATAGTTACAAGTAAGTACAAGTACTTAGCCTAAATCTCATCTAAATACACGTAATTAGGTTTTCGGTTAGGTTTAACGGTTAACCTAAATCGTCGGGTGTCACATATATGATTATGATTCTGATTACAATATGATTATGATTATGATTATGATTATGATTATGATTATAATTATATATGATTATGATTATGATTATAATTATAAGTATATATGATTATGGTTATGATTACAATATGATTATGATTATGATTATCCCTTATGATTATGATTATGATTATAATTATATATGATTACGATTATGATTATAAGTATATATATGATTATAATATGTATGTATATTACACTGTGTATATTTTTTTGACTAATACCGTTTTGTTTATGCTCATGCGAAGTTGACTTTAAAGAGCCATCTAGGAGTAATTAATGATTTTAAGAGGTTTATATAACACCCCTCATTTTCTTAAACAATTATAATAATAATTATTACTCGGAAGCGTAGATTTCAAACATACTATCAATGTCTTTATAATGTCAATAAACTTTTTCAAACTAAATACATGACATTTCAACAAACTAGGTGTTATATAATTCAAAACATCTCTTTAGTTATAAAACTAACATCAGAATAAAAGCCTATCAAACATTCCATCAATTCTAAGAACTTCCTGCGCGCCCCATATGTCCCATCAATTTTAACCTGCAGGAAGGACTGTGGTGGGGTTAGCATAAAGCTAAGTGAATGAAACTATAAACAACAGTCCAACTTAGCACAACAACCTGTTTACATCAAATAACAATAAACAGTCAATCATCATGAGGATCGGTGGTTCCTGAGATACCTTTATACCGGTATGGTACTCAAAGAACACTTATCAATCATCTGTATTGGCCTATACAGAATTACCGATGACTTGTTGTCAATCACATACGACCTAGATCTTTAAACCAACATTTCAAGTTTCAAGATCTCCTGTCGTCTACAACAACAACCAAGTCCAACCATCTATTCAAGTTGACCTTAGAATCTTACATACTAGCTCAAACAACCCTGTAAACAATCAACCGAACTAACCTGGCAAGTTATCTCAAATAAAATATTCTATCAAAGTAATACTATAATTACTTGTTGTAACCAAATCATTACAACTAAATCACACTGAGGTTACAGATCCACTCACCAAGTACCTCAGTCATCCACTCAGTAGTCTAATATCACTGAGTCGTCTGTGTATCTGAAAACATCACAGATTAACACAAGTTAGTAACTTGTCCCAACTAATAACAATTAGGTAATTAATATCGTTACACAATCATAACATAATTATATGTATCAGGTGATCCCTAAGATCACAGCAAACAAAGATTCAATTCGGAACAAAATCAAAAAGTCCCGAAATAAGGTTCAAAAACTGTAAAATGCCGGATTCTTAGAATAGAGTTTTGATCAGTGGGCCGTTTTCGAGTGACCATGTAAATTTCAACCCAATCGGAGTTTAAAGACAATTTGTCAATTTTTCCGTGGGAAAAAACACTACTAAACACTTATGCACTTTTGAAATCTGCAAAATCAACTTCTAGCATAAGATCCAGTGATTTAATCCTCAATCCGCCGGATTCACTTGAATCCGACCGGATTCCCTATTTTTCCTTGAATCCGCCGGATTCCCTTGAATCCGACTGGATTTCCTAATTTTTACTCGAATCCGCCGGATTTAATTGAATCCGCCGGATTCCCTCTTCGTCCCTGCAACCTGCGATCTGTTCAAAACCCTAACCCACGGGTTTTATAACCAAGTCACCAAAACTCGAATTCTAACCGTTATATACCACAAATAACATTACATAAGCATCATGTAATGATTATAACTAGTTTCTAACATCAAATTTCACCTCAAATCAATAATCTCTAAGATTTCAAACATAATCAAAAATAAATCAAACTTACTTACAATTTTGAATGAAGAACATGATGATTATGATGAAACTAATCAGAATTGCAGCTCCAAATTCGGTTTCTACTTTTGATTTGAAGTTTTCTGTGAGTTTTGGTTTGATTGAATTCAAAGAATGAAATGAAATAAACTTTCCTAAAAGGGAAAGTGATATATATGCCGACTCAACAAACCGCCTTCAATTATACGGGTATAAGTTAATACCCCATCTCAATCTATTGTCTGGAACCCGAAAACCATTTGCGAGTCCAAACATTTTATTGTACCGTCAACTATATTAATTTACAACAATTAATAATTTACTTATCACATTGGAATATTCGACTCCTATTCCAATTATTTCAACTATTTCAAATAATATTATTTCCAAACACATTTAAATGCTTATTTAAATCAAGAAATAATATAAAACAACTAGGTCCATTTCGAGGATGTTACAACTCTCCTCCCCTTAAAGAGATTTCGTCCCCGAAATCTAACCTCAATCAATCTAACTAATGTGATATAATCACATACCTCTTTGTGACAACTCTCCAAATTAGGTATTAATTAAATAATATGCATGTGCATTACTATGCTAATTTCCTGATTAAGTTTTAACAAAACTTTTGTCGTGGTGTAAGCCTAGCAAGCCCAATACTTTTAAACAAAAAGTATTACAAAACATGTAATTAACTATAATTACGTACAAACGTATCGGAACGAACCCGACAAAAATAAATGACAAAAGTTTCGTGATACAAAAATAATTAATAATATAATTATTAATTACGAGTATTTATATATCTATAACATATAGATATAAAGGTCTAATTTTACGTTTAACATAAAACGTATTATAACACGAACAGAAATAATTCTAAAACGCGCATACGACGTCAAATCATAAAAAGGCAAATTTTCTAGTTCATTCGATAACATTTAGAACATTACCTCAAAATATGAAATCCTAAATTAACTGAAATTTTGCGCTCAATTAACTGTGCGCAGTAAAATGTACAAAATTGTACAACGTTTTAAAATAATGATAATATCATTATTCTGATTATAAAATACGAACCAGTAGAACACCTACATAATAAAAATATAAAAAGTTTACTTTTATATTGCTAAAATTATACCCGTACTCGAAATTGAGGTGCCAAAATCTGGCACCTAACTTCAATAATTGAGAGACCACAACTGTGATCTCCCATACTCGTTCAAATTATTTTACTCCCTCCTCTCTTTTCTCTGTAATCATACAAACACACACACACATATCATCTTCTTCTTTTTTTTCATCTGGAACAACAACAAGATCATAACCAGGAAGCAGTAGCTGTGGTAGAACAACAAGGCCAGGAACAACCACCTCATCATCATCATCATCGTTCATCATTTTCATCTTCTTCTCTTTGTAAGGAAACTCCAAATTCTTAATTTCTTTACTTTAAATTCGTGTTCTAACATGTTTATATAACTTAATCTATGTATATAACATATATATATGAAAGATTGAAGGTTTGATCATGAAAATGTTTTTATAACCCAAAACTTCAAATACAAAATCAATACATGAAAACATGTTATAAAAGTGTAATAAGTTGTTAAAATGCTATATATTGATTGTATAAACGTTTGGGTTTGATGTACAAAGAATTTGGAACCAAAATAATCGAGCATCATTATGGCCCTGTTCGAACAGGACCTGGAAGTAACATGAATCCGGCGGATTCATGTAGAATCCGGCGGATTCCCCTATGAAACTCGCACACAAATCTTCGGCTAAAACGGTGAACGAGTAAAAGACACGCTCGAATCCGGCGGATTCACCTAAATCCGGCGGATTCCCAAAGCTTCACATGAACGTTTTGTGAACACAAAAGAATCCGGCGGATTCAACTAAATCCGGCGGATTCACCTATTCTTGACCCGACCCGGCGGCTTGAACCGAAGATCCGGCAACACCTTTTCATTTAACGAGAATCCGGCGGATTCAAATAGAATCCGGCGGATTCCCGTGTCTGGTCAACACCTTGACTTTTATTTTAAAACACAAAACGTTTCCGTAAACGATATTATTTGTGCAAGACGTATACGAGACTTGATAAATTGTTAAATGACATTATAAACCGAGACAAACTATGAATACGGACATTGGACTTATTTAATTCGTACGAACAAACGATATATGACATATATATATATGAACTTTATGAACTATACAATTTGAATACGATTACATTATCGGGATATTTAACACTTATTAAACAAACGTAAAGATATTAAAAACAAATGATATTTATTAAACGGGATAAATATATCATCAAGTTTTATAACAAATAAAACTTACAACCTTTTTAAAAATACGAAACAACGTATTACAATATATATATATATATATATATATATATATATATATATATATATATATATATATATATATATATATTCGAGGACACACGATATATATAGACACAAACGTATATGTTTTCTTAAACAAATGAAAACTTATATATATATTTTGATATACGTAAACAATGTATTGATTAAATATATATATATATACATACGACACTTAAGAATATATATTCACAAATATATATATATATACAATGATTTTGGAATAACATACGTACAACTGTAAACAAAGTATATGTACAAATGAAAATAAAACGACCTTCCGTTAAATAGACAATTACATATTGGTTTGTACACTTAACAAGTATACGATTTATGAAATAATAACAATATTTCAACGCAATGTCATTAATAAAGTCAACAACTTATATTACTAAGAAATCAACCATTTCTTCAAACAAACAAACTGTTAACATGAGTGATTAAAACAAATCAAACGTACTTATGTTAATATATTTATTGCATATAGGTTAACAAACCTTGGGCAATTATCTATTTGGCTGCTAGCTTTCATACCGAGCAAATCACCGTGAGTTCACAGCCCCTACTTTACAAATGTTTTATGCTTTTAAACATGGGGGTGTAAACATAGAAACTGCATGCAAACACATGCAGCAAATTATATAATTGCGTTATTGCTTTATACAACTGTTTGACATGAAATATTATTTCACAACTGTTTTGGGAATTAGACAACAAATCCTAGTACGGACCAGACTTGTGATGTGTGCATGAAAGACCTTATGTCATGCAGACTGTAACCATTAGCTAGGTGACTCTAGCCACTGAGTATACGAATAGTACTATTGCCGTGACGACCCTCCTATGGATGGAGCGTATACTTAACTGTCCTTCAGGCAAGAAACATAAGATTTGGTTGTGGTTTGGTTATAGGGTTAGGTCGCGTTACTTTAACCTGCGAGGTTTAGCTCACCTTTCAGGGGATTATAGTCTAAGCATTCCCACACATATTATTTAGGATAAACATATCCTACAACTGTTTTATGTCAGTATACTTACTGATTATATTCATATACTGGTAAACAACCAGACATACATTTTGGGTAACAATCCACATAAAACTATATTTTAGGGTAACTATCCCTAACATCTTATAAATTGCAAAACCTGCAAACATTTATTTATTGAATAACATTTCAATAACTTTAACGTAAATGGGTTAACATACCACATATTTATACAAACCTGTGAATTCACTCAACATATTTGTTGACGACTTTCTTTCTATGTTTTACAGGAAATTAGCTATGTAAGTAAGGATCGCATGCATTCAGGATGACAACCCTGGACTACTTAGGATGCCATACTTTATGGGACAGCTTTTGAGGATTTCCTCTGTATTACTGCAGACATTGCAGTTATACTCATGAAATCTTATTTTAACATATGTATTGTAAAACTTAAATGTTTTAAACTTTATTACTACTGTACGACTTACACAGTCGTACTACTTTTGTAATAACTATTTAACTGGCATCCTTAATATATTATGTTCTGTATGATCATATGCTCTGATACGATGAATGCACAATTGTAACGTCATCACCCCCGTTGTTAAACTGTTGAAACAAGATGCTTCCGCTAAATCTTAACTTGCTTCCGCTAAACATTAAATAAGCACAATTATGGATTTTTGGGGTGTGACAGACTTGGTATCAGAGCCATTGGTTATAGCGAACTAGAAGTCTTTAGGTGACTGAAAACCTTAGAGACCTAGACTATAGCCTTGGCTAGAACATTCATGCATTCATACATACATACGTTTGCATACATCTAACAAACGACTGACACGTCACACACAATTTCCTTTGTCACAGTATGTCTAGTCAATCAGTTTACCATGTTTATGCTTCGGACGAAGAGCCGACTGAGGCTCCTTTTGAGGGTCCCGCGATCACTGTAGGGGATGAGTCATCTGTTCATTTGAGAGACATGTCAGACGACACTAGTGACGCTTACATCGCGCCACCACCGACAGCACATGAGGTTACCCCTATCACTACAGGTATTCACCATCAGGCCGGTGAGACTTCTCGCAGGCCTGTATATAGGAGGACACCGAGGATGTGTGTCCGAGATTTTCCTATAGGTCCGTTGGCACCAGCGGACGAGTCTGTTGAGTCTCCACAGAGGGCACCCAGGTTTGCTCATCTAGAGTGGATGACTCCTATGTTGAGGCACTGGAGGTCATTAGAGGGTTTTCCCTCCACCTTTGAGACAGGAGAGTCCTCACGACCCCCAGCACCACTGTCTACCACTGGAGAGCCGATAGAGCAGACTCTCCCTACATTAGTTGCTGTTATGCGTACATTGTTTTGTATTACTTCTAGCAGGGGTTCTCACCTTGGACAGGTACAGGATGAGATCTCTCGTCTGTATGGGGACATGGCTGGTATGCATGAGCATCATCACTTTTTGTTGAACCATGTGTTTACTGCCCAGGAGATAGCTGAGTCCGCACGTGCTCGTGTGAGGACACTTGAGAGACATGTTAGGATTGCAGGGCTTGTGGTTGGTGCTTGTGTGGTGATGGCTGTATTGAGGACAGCCGTGGGATCATTTCTACCGTATTTCCGTTAGACCTATGTAGGGCGGGATGTGCCTACTTAGGATTGTATATATACTATGTATTAGACTTGGAACTTTGGTTCGACGGGTATAGACAGACCTGTCATGTTTTGTATATCATTTGGATCGACGGTGTGTAGACAGACCCGTCATGCTTTGATTAGTCTTTGGATCGATGGATATCTAGGATAGATCCATCATGTTTTGTATAAAAACTTGTGAACTAACTATAATCAATTATATGATATGACGTATGTATTTGGTTTAATATTATTGTTTATATTACTGTGCGTTGTGATTGGATTATATATTGACAATATAGACTACATAACTGTGGATACTGAAATATGTCTTTGTAACCTATAGATCTCTTGAAACTGGAAAAATGGCAGAACCTGTCATAAGTGAATATTCATCAGATGATGACATAACCATCGACGAGCAGATACAATATGAATATGTCGATACAGAAACAATTCCGATAGTGGAACTGGTGGAAGAAGAGATTGAGAACCACCACTTTGGATTGATTGACATAGAGGAATATGAGAGAGTTAGAGACCAAGCTGAAGAGCTAGATGGTCAAAACTGGGAACTTGCATCTAAATGCAAGAACTATGAAACTGAGTTGAGAATCCTAAAGAGGCCTATGTCTGTCCGAGTTAGGGATAGAATTCGCTTCTGGAAGAAAGTAGCTAGTGATCGTAAGAAGAGAGTCAAGACTTGGATTAAACGTCTGAGCAAATGCTCAACTGAGAATGATCTGGACTATTATCCAACTCTACGATACAAGACTATGCTAGAAAGGCATTACTCCTCTCCTAACCTGGACCAGGAGTGAAAGAAAAAGAACTGCACTACGACAGAGAACATAGCTAAAGATAGCTTAATAAAGAACTGATGAAGAACTGTCGTAGGAATATAATCGTTTTGTTAGGATCTAAGTATAGCTAAGTTTAGTTTAATTAGTACTGTAGCAACTCGTGTAGTATTGGAAATCACTCTTGATGGATATAGGAGATATCATCAAGTTTTGTAATGAAACGATGTAAGAACGTTCTAGTTAATGTATAATATAACTTAGGTTCGATTCGAAATTTCGTGCGAATTATATTCATCTCCATATACAAGTGATAGAAAAGTTATCACGTAATAATTGTTGAAACCATTTCTTGCAAACTTTGAAAACCTACCATACTATGAATTATTTATCTTATCTTGAATTCCATAAAACATTGATTGCACTTAAACGATGATGAAAAGAAATATGTATTTGGCATTATATAATGACGCCTGGCCAACGTGATTATATTGTACAAAGTACATATGGGTGTTTCAAAGTCGTGCGATATACAATGTGAAACATTATTCTCTCAAATTCTCCATACTATTCATTTGATAGACAATGTGAAATCTTGTTCATCACATTCATTATCTTGGCATTGACTTCTGCATTTTATTCATCGCAGAACTGAACTATGCCGCCAAAACGACGAATTACTAGGAACAGTCAGAAAACAACTGTACCTCCTACATCTGAAACCATTCCACCACCTAACACTGAGGAAACTACTGAGCAGTTAATAGCTAGACGCATAGCTGAAGGTATTGCCGAGTATGAGGCAAGCCGAAACCGTGAGACTGGGATTAATAACAGTGGATCGACCCCTGTTATTGCTGAGACTGTTGTGAATAACCGCAAAGGGTGTTCATATAAGACATTTCAGACATGTAAACCACCATCTTTCTGTGGCACCGAAGGTGCTATTGGTATTATACACTGGATAGAAAAGATGGATTATGTGTTGGACATCAGTGATTGTCTACCAGACACTGCAGTGAAGTATGTTGCCTGCACACTAGCTGATAAAGCTTTGACTTGGTGGAACAGTCAAGTTCAGTCGATGGGACGACCAGCTGCTTATTCCATGACATGGGAAACATTGAAGAGTATGATGATGGAAGAATTCTGCCCTCGCAGTGAGATGCAGAAAATTGAGACTGAGCTATGGAACATTGCTATGATTGGTGCTGATATCACTGGTTACACAACTAGGTTCCAAGAACTAGCTCGTCTTGTGCCACATATGGTAACGCCTGAGTATAAGCGTATTGAACGCTATGTGTATGGACTGGCACCACAGATCAGGAGTTTAGTTACGTCCTCCAAACCTGACACTTTCAGGAGCGCTGTTACCTTAGCGCAGAGTTTGACTGATGAAGCAGTTAGAATGGAGACACTGACCAAGAAGACTGTGTCGGTTAAGGTTGAGCAGAGCAGTGCTGAAGCTGGTAGTTCTGGAGGTAAGAAGCGTAAGTGGAATGACCGTCAGGGTCAATCCAACAAGAAAGGATCTGGAAATCCAAAGTCTTACGCTGCCACCATTGTGGAATCGAAGCCATACTTGGGTAACAAACCTAAGTGTGATAAGTGTAGCAAACACCACGAGGGTGAGTGTTGGTTTTGCGACAGCTGTAAGGGATGGGGTCACAAAACCCAAAACTGTAAGGTAAACCCTGCCCCTAAGGGAAACACTGCTCGCCAGAACCAAGGATGTTTTGAGTGTGGTGACACGAGGCACTATCGAAACCGATGCCCTCGACTCAATAACCAAAACCGTAACGCCAACAACGCTCGTAACCGCAACAACAATGGAAACAACCGCGGTAACAACAACAACCGAACCAACAACAACAATGCTAACAACAACAACAATCAGCCAGCTCGTGGACGCGTGTTCATGTTAGGAGCACCAGAGGCACGTCAGGATCCTAACACAGTCACTGGTACGTTTCTTGTAAACAACCATTTTGCTTCTGTGTTATTTGATTCCGGTGCTGATTTAAGCTTTGTGTCCACTGAGTTTAGACCACTATTAGAGATCGAATCCCTTAAGCTAGATAACAAATACACAGTAGAGCTAGCTGATGGTAAGTTGATTGAATCAGGAGAAATAGTACCAGGATGTTCCTTAACTTTAGAAGGTCATTCTTTCAAAATAGACTTACTACCGGTAGAATTAGGGAGCTTCGATATAGTGGTTGGCATGGATTGGTTATCACTGAACCGCGCAGAGATCATCTGTCATGAGAAGATTGTACGGTTACCTCTACCGTCAGAAGAAATGTTGATGGTTCAAGGAGAAAAGAGTAATCGTGTGGTGAAAACGATTACATGCATGAAGGCAAATAAGTATCTACGAAAAGGGTACCAAGCATTTTTGGTACATGTTGTGAATAAGAAACCCGAGGAGCGACGCATAGACGACGTGGCCGTAGTACGCGACTACCCAGGAGTATTTCCTGACGAGCTACCAGGGATACCACCTCCTCGGCAGGTTGAATTCCATATCGACCTAGTGCCGGGAGCTGCACCGATTGCTCGTGCGCCTTACCGTTTAGCTCCATCAGAAATGCAGGAACTGTCTGCACAGTTGCAAGAACTGTTGGATTTAGGATTCATCCGACCGAGCTTTTCACCGTGGGGAGCTCCGGTGTTATTTGTCAAAAAGAAGGATGGATCAATGCGGATGTGTATCGATTATCGAGAACTGAACAAAGTACCGATTAAGAACCGATACCCATTGCCACGCATCGACGATTTGTTTGACCAGCTGCAAGGGTCAAGTTATTACTCAAAGATCGACTTGAGATCGGGTTACCATCAACTGAAGGTACGGGATGAAGATATCCCTAAGACTGCATTTAGGACTCGATATGGTCATTACGAGTTCCTGGTTATGCCATTCGGGCTAACGAATGCGCCAGCAGTGTTCATGGATCTAATGAATAGAGTATGTAAACCTTACCTTGATAAGTTCGTCATCGTGTTCATTGATGATATCTTGATATACTCGCGAACAAAGGAAGACCATGAACGACATCTGAGGCTGATTCTTGAATTACTGGAGAAAGAGAAGCTTTATGCAAAGTTCTCTAAATGCGAGTTTTGGATGCGTGAGGTTCATTTCCTGGGTCACGTGATCAATAACAAAGGAATTCACGTGGACCCATCCAAAATTGAGGCGATTAAAAATTGGGAAGCCCCAAAGACCCCAACTGAGATACGACAATTTCTTGGGTTAGCCGGTTACTACCGAAGGTTCATTGGGAATTTCTCGAAAATAGCTCAGCCACTTACCGCCCTAACGCAAAAAGACAAGAAGTTTGATTGGGGCGAGAAGCAAGAGAATGCTTTTCAAATGCTGAAAGAGAAATTGAGCACCGCACCTATCCTATCCTTACCAGAAGGAGTAGAAAACTTTGTTGTCTACTGTGATGCTTCACATCAAGGATTAGGTTGCGTGTTGATGCAAAACGACAAGGTCATTGCATATGCGTCTCGTCAATTGAAGATTCACGAGAAAAACTATACTACGCATGACTTAGAGCTGGGAGCAGTCGTTTTTGCACTTAAGATTTGGAGACACTATCTATACGGTACAAAGTGTACAATCTTTACCGATCACAAAAGTCTCCAACACATATTTGACCAGAAAGAACTCAACATGAGACAGAGACGTTGGGTTGAATTGTTGAATGATTACGACTGTGAAATCAAGTACCATCCAGGAAAAGCTAATGTAGTAGCGGATGCCTTGAGTCGTAAGGAAAGAGTGAAACCTCGAAGAGTTCGAGCGTTAGGACTGACAATCCACTTGGATCTGATTTCCCAAATTCGTGATGCTCAACAAGCAGCCTTTACTCCAGAACGTATGAAGGACGAATCCCTCAAAGGGATGGAGAAACAACTGGAGTCTAAGGAAAATGGAGTATTGTACTTCATGAATCGAATTTGGATTCCTTGTGTTGATGAGCTACGTAGCCTAGTATTGGACGAAGCTCATAAGTCTAATTACTCGATACATCCTGGTGCAGATAAGATGTACCACGATCTGAAAGGATTTTACTGGTGGCCTGGCATGAAAAGAAACATTGCCACCTATGTTAGTAGATGTCTGACTTGTGCAAAAGTTAAGACTGAGTACCAAAAGCCATCCGGACTTTTGCAACAACCAGAGTTGCCCAAATGGAAATGGGAACACATCACGATGGATTTCATCACGAAACTACCGAAAACATCATCTGGAATGGACTCCATATGGGTGATTGTCGATCGACTGACAAAGTCAGCTCACTTTCTTGCCATTAAGGAAACGGATAAGATGGAAAAGCTGTCTAGAATTTACATAAAAGAAGTTGTTTCTAGACATGGAGTTCCATTATCCATCATCTCTGATAGAGATGCACGTTTCACCTCTCGCTTCTGGCAAACATTGCAACAAGCTTTAGGCACTAGACTCGACATGAGTACCGCCTACCATCCACAAACTGATGGTCAAAGCGAGCGAACGATACAAACGCTTGAGGACTTGCTACGAGCATGCGTGATTGATTTTGGAGGAAACTGGGATGTTCATCTCCCTTTAGCTGAATTCTCGTACAACAATAGTTATCATACGAGTATACAGATGGCACCTTTCGAGGCGTTGTACGGACGCAAGTGCCGATCCCCACTATGTTGGGCAGATATGGATGACAGACAATTATCAGGTCCTGAGATAGTCCAAGAGACAACGGACAAAATATCTCAAGTGCTTAATCGATTAAAAACGGCACGAGACCGACAAAAGAGTTATGCAGACAATAGACGGAAACCTTTAGAGTTTCAAGTAGGTGACAGAGTCCTACTCAAGGTATCTCCTTGGAAAGGAGTTGTGCGATTTGGAAAACGCGGCAAACTGAACCCACGTTACATCGGACCCTTTGAGATCCTAGAAAGGATTGGTCCTGTAGCTTATAAGCTTAAACTGCCGCAAGAACTTAGTAATATTCACGACACGTTTCACGTGAGTAATCTTAAGAAGTGTCTATCTGACGAAGCGTTAATCATACCTCCTGACGAAATCTATGTCGACGAAAAACTCAACTTCGTGGAGGAACCGCTTGAAATAATGGATACGAAAACACAAAAACTCCGAAACAGTCGGATCAAACTTGTCAAAATTCGATGGAACTCGAAAAGAGGTCCAGAGTTCACCTGGGAACGTGAGGACGAGATACGCAAGAAGTATCCCCATTTATTTGAAACCGTGACCACGACTCACGACACAAATTAAATCTCGGGACGAGATTTCCCTAACGAGGGGAGAATGTGACAACTCTCCAAATTAGGTATTAATTAAATAATATGCATGTGCATTACTATGCTAATTTCCTGATTAAGTTTTAACAAAACTTTTGTCGTGGTGTAAGCCTAGCAAGCCCAATACTTTTAAACAAAAAGTATTACAAAACATGTAATTAACTATAATTACGTACAAACGTATCGGAACGAACCCGACAAAAATAAATGACAAAAGTTTCGTGATACAAAAATAATTAATAATATAATTATTAATTACGAGTATTTATATATCTATAACATATAGATATAAAGGTCTAATTTTACGTTTAACATAAAACGTATTATAACACGAACAGAAATAATTCTAAAACGCGCATACGACGTCAAATCATAAAAAGGCAAATTTTCTAGTTCATTCGATAACATTTAGAACATTACCTCAAAATATGAAATCCTAAATTAACTGAAATTTTGCGCTCAATTAACTGTGCGCAGTAAAATGTACAAAATTGTACAACGTTTTAAAATAATGATAATATCATTATTCTGATTATAAAATACGAACCAGTAGAACACCTACATAATAAAAATATAAAAAGTTTACTTTTATATTGCTAAAATTATACCCGTACTCGAAATTGAGGTGCCAAAATCTGGCACCTAACTTCAATAATTGAGAGACCACAACTGTGATCTCCCATACTCGTTCAAATTATTTTACTCCCTCCTCTCTTTTCTCTGTAATCATACAAACACACACACACATATCATCTTCTTCTTTTTTTTCATCTGGAACAACAACAAGATCATAACCAGGAAGCAGTAGCTGTGGTAGAACAACAAGGCCAGGAACAACCACCTCATCATCATCATCATCGTTCATCATTTTCATCTTCTTCTCTTTGTAAGGAAACTCCAAATTCTTAATTTCTTTACTTTAAATTCGTGTTCTAACATGTTTATATAACTTAATCTATGTATATAACATATATATATGAAAGATTGAAGGTTTGATCATGAAAATGTTTTTATAACCCAAAACTTCAAATACAAAATCAATACATGAAAACATGTTATAAAAGTGTAATAAGTTGTTAAAATGCTATATATTGATTGTATAAACGTTTGGGTTTGATGTACAAAGAATTTGGAACCAAAATAATCGAGCATCATTATGGCCCTGTTCGAACAGGACCTGGAAGTAACATGAATCCGGCGGATTCATGTAGAATCCGGCGGATTCCCCTATGAAACTCGCACACAAATCTTCGGCTAAAACGGTGAACGAGTAAAAGACACGCTCGAATCCGGCGGATTCACCTAAATCCGGCGGATTCCCAAAGCTTCACATGAACGTTTTGTGAACACAAAAGAATCCGGCGGATTCAACTAAATCCGGCGGATTCACCTATTCTTGACCCGACCCGGCAGCTTGAACCGAAGATCCGGCAACACCTTTTCATTTAACGAGAATCCGGCGGATTCAAATAGAATCCGGCGGATTCCCGTGTCTGGTCAACACCTTGACTTTTATTTTAAAACACAAAACGTTTCCGTAAACGATATTATTTGTGCAAGACGTATACGAGACTTGATAAATTGTTAAATGACATTATAAACCGAGACAAACTATGAATACGGACATTGGACTTATTTAATTCGTACGAACAAACGATATATGACATATATATATATGAACTTTATGAACTATACAATTTGAATACGATTACATTATCGGGATATTTAACACTTATTAAACAAACGTAAAGATATTAAAAACAAATGATATTTATTAAACGGGATAAATATATCATCAAGTTTTATAACAAATAAAACTTACAACCTTTTTAAAAATACGAAACAACGTATTACAATATATATATATATATATATATATATATATATATATATATATATTCGAGGACACACGATATATATAGACACAAACGTATATGTTTTCTTAAACAAATGAAAACTTATATATATATTTTGATATACGTAAACAATGTATTGATTAAATATATATATATATACATACGACACTTAAGAATATATATTCACAAATATATATATATATACAATGATTTTGGAATAACATACGTACAACTGTAAACAAAGTATATGTACAAATGAAAATAAAACGACCTTCCGTTAAATAGACAATTACATATTGGTTTGTACACTTAACAAGTATACGATTTATGAAATAATAACAATATTTCAACGCAATGTCATTAATAAAGTCAACAACTTATATTACTAAGAAATCAACCATTTCTTCAAACAAACAAACTGTTAACATGAGTGATTAAAACAAATCAAACGTACTTATGTTAATATATTTATTGCATATAGGTTAACAAACCTTGGGCAATTATCTATTTGGCTGCTAGCTTTCATACCGAGCAAATCACCGTGAGTTCACAGCCCCTACTTTACAAATGTTTTATGCTTTTAAACATGGGGGTGTAAACATAGAAACTGCATGCAAACACATGCAGCAAATTATATAATTGCGTTATTGCTTTATACAACTGTTTGACATGAAATATTATTTCACAACTGTTTTGGGAATTAGACAACAAATCCTAGTACGGACCAGACTTGTGATGTGTGCATGAAAGACCTTATGTCATGCAGACTGTAACCATTAGCTAGGTGACTCTAGCCACTGAGTATACGAATAGTACTATTACCGTGACGACCCTCCTATGGATGGAGCGTATACTTAACTGTCCTTCAGGCAAGAAACATAAGATTTGGTTGTGGTTTGGTTATAGGGTTAGGTCGCGTTACTTTAACCTGCGAGGTTTAGCTCACCTTTCAGGGGATTATAGTCTAAGCATTCCCACACATATTATTTAGGATAAACATATCCTACAACTGTTTTATGTCAGTATACTTACTGATTATATTCATATACTGGTAAACAACCAGACATACATTTTGGGTAACAATCCACATAAAACTATATTTTAGGGTAACTATCCCTAACATCTTATAAATTGCAAAACCTGCAAACATTTATTTATTGAATAACATTTCAATAACTTTAACGTAAATGGGTTAACATACCACATATTTATACAAACCTGTGAATTCACTCAACATATTTGTTGACGACTTTCTTTCTATGTTTTACAGGAAATTAGCTATGTAAGTAAGGATCGCATGCATTCAGGATGACAACCCTGGACTACTTAGGATGCCATACTTTATGGGACAGCTTTTGAGGATTTCCTCTGTATTACTGCAGACATTGCAGTTATACTCATGAAATCTTATTTTAACATATGTATTGTAAAACTTAAATGTTTTAAACTTTATTACTACTGTACGACTTACACAGTCGTACTACTTTTGTAATAACTATTTAACTGGCATCCTTAATATATTATGTTCTGTATGATCATATGCTCTGATACGATGAATGCACAATTGTAACGTCATCACCCCCGTTGTTAAACTGTTGAAACAAGATGCTTCCGCTAAATCTTAACTTGCTTCCGCTAAACATTAAATAAGCACAATTATGGATTTTTGGGGTGTGACACTCTTAGCATCCATTAATCCTCAATAGCAACTTACAACTATCCTTAGATCGGTTCGATTCTTTCCACATTCACATGTTCCCCTGAACATGCTTCTATCTTTTCCTACGCACACATACAGTGCATTCATTCGATATCATCAATCAAATATATCCTTTAGAATAAACACTTACTTTAACAAGTGAATTCACCATCAATTAAACAACAATTTAAACCTACAATCACTTAATAGTTCTGTACAATCAGAAATTAGCAATATGCTAAAATCTTTAACCTACTCTCACTATTCATCTCTGTTAACAACAAAACAGCTACAACAACATCACAACAATAGTGGTTATAAAACCACATACATCTAGCAACATTGAAATATAATTCAGCTCACGATTAACAATCAGTCTAATAATAACCTCACATCTCTACTGTCAGAGATTTAAACTTCAAATCTAGGTCAACTTTTCATTCAAAAGTTTCATACCTACTCTTTTGAACAACATATAATGTTCACATATCACTACAACTATATGAAATCCTTTACTTAAAAGTAATCCAGATTCATATTACCTTAATAAGCAAAGCAGAGGTCAAACTCAATAGGTAAGACTACAATCAACAAGTACTTTGCTCAATCAACAAAAGTACCAAAATCAGACATTACCTACATTCAACCAACCTCTACATTGACTTATTTCCACTTGTAATTCCTTTCATTACAACATATCAATTGTTAACAACAACAATAACACATCCAATAATCACAACACTAGTGATTATACATTTCAGTACGCCTATCAATACTTACTATTTATCTTCAAATCCTAACTAACCATCAAGTTAGAATTTATATATTACTTAAACTGGTAAAACATCAAGAATCTATTATTAACAAGCGGTTATTTCAATTCAAATTCTTAAATTTCAAGCTACTACTTGATTATATCAACTTCTTAATCACTAGCAATTAGAATTTATACAACTTTAATCACATAATCACTTAGTACTACATCCCATCAATATAGCAACTAAGCCAACATTAATCTATATTATGATACTACAATTCAAGTATCACAATATCACAATGTGCTACTTTTCAACACATTTCCAACAAAATCTACATTAAGTTAATCACAATTAACTGACTTCCACATAACCTATGGCACAATTTCAAGTAACTTTCTAAAATGGACACGTACACCTCAATTCAATTTAATTCTATATAATAGGCCATTCAGACTGTTAAAGTCTTTATCAAGCCTTCATATTACTACTAATCATCACATATCCATACCACAGGACATGGAACAGTTACAAATCAACAACTCTATGTTTCACTATATACTTATCAACTCGTATATAACTTAAACATTTCAATCTAAACTTTACAAGAAAAGTTTACTGAAAACAATCATCACCTACTGATTTCAAGGTTTCCCTTACTTCAACACATTCAACTATACACACATACCTAATTTCTCAAAATATGAACAACTTTCCAATTCATATTCCTCAATTTATCAAACAAGGATCAACTAAACCTTTAACACGATTTACATCCTGATATACTTTCATATCATTTATTATTTGGATATAATCCCACTTTACCACTTTATCACTTACTTCATTTGTATACAATCAACAAATAACTAAAGAATCCATTCAATTCTTTCAATACTTAAATAACTCATCATGAGGTACAAATCAACCTATGCAACTATTAATAATAACTTTCAATTAATTCTCATCTCACATTCTTACCCAGATCCAGACTATCATCACAAGCCTCACACACTGGTAAGATTATCTTATCACAACTCTAATTAATGTGACTTAATTTGCACCTTTCAACAAATTATAACTGTCATATCATACAATGGCTTCACATCTGTATAATTCCTTAACATATATTCAGCTCAAATATCCAATATTACTTAACTGAATACTCAATTACACTTAACAATATTTCAATTACTTAATACTAGCTTTAAGTAATAATCAAGTTTCACAAACTTAAACAATTCATCTATCTCCTTTGGATCTTAAATGACCCATTTCAACATGTTTTGACTAATCAAGGAATTCATTCATATTCCACAAAATCATAACATTACAATCTATGTTAGACTATTTCAACACACACAGTTGACTACTTGTCAACTTCAATTTCAATCAATCAATCAATAAAATTCTCTAATTGCTTTTCTCAAGTTTGACCCAACCTCAAACCAATCACAAGCAATAAATTTTATACACAATTCTCTATTCATGGTTTGACCTTCAAAGTTAACATACCATCAAGTTAACTCCCAACAAACCATTTCATATTATATGTTTACTTTCAAACATATTATTTAAATTATTACATTCAATAATCTTATCAATCCTTCACAAGGACAAAAACAACCTACATTAATCTTGGCTTCATACAAGCCATTTACAACATAGTGATTCATTTAAACACTATCGATTCCGCCTATGGTCAATTTAACACAATCGTTTACAACTATATTTTCAACAAAATCATATTTATCATTTATGTTTATCATCAAAACAACTATCAATGACAAATATATTTACACTCGCACCTTACAGTTTAACTGCCACAGTTCTATCAACTGATTGTTTTCTTATCCAGTTGTGCTGTAGTCGACCTCCGTTGGAGCATCCTCGGGAGGAGGTTGATGAATTGTGGTTTAAGATCACCCTGGCACATTGTATACGATTTGGTAGGAGGGAGTTTTGTCTAGTGACTGGCCTTCGTTTCGGTCCGAACGTTGATATTGCGCAGCTGATTAGCCCGGACGTTCTTCGTACGACACCCGCATTTAAAGCACGGGTATTTCCGAATTTGGGTAAGTTGAAAGTTAAAGATCTTCAGGACAAGGTTTGTGATCGAAACACATTCGAGGGGCCGAATAAACTAGGCGATGAGGATTGCGTTCGATTGTGCATGATACTTTTAATAAACATTGGTTTTTTGGGAAAGCAGCCGAGCTATAGTGTTGAAGATTTTTATATGCATCTAGCTGAGGATTTTGGTGTGTTTGACAGGTAGTTTAAACGAGTGTATTGTCTGTTTAGAATATTGTCAATGTATCCAAGTTCTGACAGATACTAATATACATTTTCCGCGATTTTGTTTGTTTGTCAGGTACCCTTGGGGTAATCTTGTTTGGGAAAGAACTTACGCGCAACTGAGTAAGGGGTTGGAGGAACGGGAGGCGAAGGATGAGATGAAATACACGTTGAGTGGTTTCGGCTGGGCGTTTAAGGTTGTTCAATGTTAATTATTATTGTTTAACTTAGTTTTGTACATAAATACTAGTATGCTGATATTAAGTCTATTTATATTTTACCAGAGTTGGATTTGGGATGCTTTTTCCAAACAATTAGCAGATGTTGCATTCAGGTTGCCAAATCAAGTGCCTCGTGGTGTCCATCTTACGCGCAAATTGAGGGTTGGCGAATCTCAAAAATTTGACCAATACTTAGAAGTGCCGGTAATTTCCTTTTGTATATTTCATTTGATTTTATTTACTTTGATTTCATTTATAAAGTGTGATGAAACATGATAGTGATGATAGATTGTTGATATTGCTGAAAGTGTGATGACTTGTAAGCTAAAACATTAGCTGGTCTATTAGTTTTATAGAAAGGACATTTCCGATTTTTTTTTGGTATTTGTTTATATATTGTAGGATGGTACCCCTGATGACATGCTTCCGAAGATGACGCTGAGGCCAACAAAAACATAGAAGGAGTGCGTTTGGTGGAAGGATAGCTACGCTTTCTTTAATGAGCAGAAACATGCCGGTGTGGTCAAGAGGCCCTCTAAGAAGCCCCGAAAGAGCCCAAAAGTTATTGTTCAACCATCTCCTGCCACGGTATCCCATCCCCAGGCGCTAGATGATCTTGCCTTTTCAGCACCTAATGACGATCATCCGAGTACACGTACATCTAGTTCGGGAATGGAGGAGCCCTCCTTATGAGCTCGTGTCGACGCACAGGATCGGATCATTGACACCTTACGTGGGCAGGTTGAGACCTTTCGTCAGCAGGTGGCCACATTACTCGAGCGGGTGGACGCGCAGGATGCCATTATTGCTGGGTTACAAGGTCAGGTATGCGTGTATATGTATATATGTATGTATGTGTGTATATGTATCTGTATGTATATATCATTTGTTTACTTTTGTTTACAGGATATTCAGGATGACATGCTTTACGATGAAGGTTATGTTTCCGACACTTATATTGCCACTGCAGGCAAGAGCTCGGCTCCACGAGGTTTGCGTCGTAGTATGCGAGATCGACGACGGGCCCCGTCTAGGCTATCACCGTTTATTACCCCAACACAACTTAAAAGGCCCGAATTGAAGAAAAACTTGAAAGTGCATGAGGGGGCGTACGAGGAAGTATCGGTTAGTTTAGGGGTCGATGACCGGGCGGTTGATGAGCCGATTGTGCCTCCGGTCGTTGAGGAGCCGATTGTGCCTTCGGTCGTTGAGGAGCCGATTCAGCCGGTACCGCCGCCAGCTAAGGTAAAAATAAATAAAATGTTTATATAATAGTATAAATATATGTACATTTTATTAATATATTGTTTATTAATATATTGTTTATTAATATGTACATGTTACTAAAATATATATATGTTTATATATACATATATACATATATATACATATATACATATATATACATATATACATATATATACATATATATATATATATATATATATATATATATATATATATATATATATATGTTTATATATATATGTTTATATATATATAAACATATATATATATAAACATATGTATATAAACATATATATATATGTTTATATATATATGTTTATATATATATGTTTATATATATATAAACATATATATATATATATATATATATATATATATATATATAAACATATATATATATAAACATATATATATATAAACATATATATATATGTTTATATACATATGTTTATATATATATATGTTTATATATATATAAACATATATATATAAACATATGTATAAAAATGTATATAAACATATATATAAACATATGTATATAAACATATATATACATATGTTTATATATATATATGTATAAAAATGTATATAAACATATATATATATATATGTTTATATATATATAAACATATATATAAACATATATATATAAACATATGTATATAAACATATATATACATATGTTTATATATATATATGTTTATATATATGTTTATATATATAAAAACATATATATATAAACATATATATATATATATGTTTATATATATGTTTATATATATATAAACATATATATATATAAACATATATATATATATATATATATATATATATATATATATGTTTATATATATATGTTTATATATATGTTTATATATAAACATATATATAAACATATATATATATGTTTATATATATGTTTATATATATATATATATATATATATATATATATATATATATATATATATATATAAACATATATATATATCTTTATATATATATATATAAACATATATATAAACATATATATATATGTTTATATATATGTTTATATATATGTTTATATATATATAAACATATATATATAAACATATATATATATATATATATATATATATATATATATATATATATATGTTTATATATATATGTTTATATATATATATATATGTTTATATATATGTTTATATATAAACATATATATATAAACATATATATATATATAAACATATATATAAACATATATATATATATATGTTTATATATATATGTTTATATATATATATATGTTTATATATATGTTTATATATATATAAACATATATATATAAACATATATATATATATGTTTATATACATTTATATACATATGTTTATATATATATATATGTTTATATATATATATGTTTATATATATATAAACATATATATATAAACATATATATATATGTATACATTTATATACATATGTTTATATATATATGTTTATATATATATAAACATATATATATAAACATATATATATGATGAGCGAACTATAAACATATATGTATATATAAACATATATATATAAACATATGTATATAAATGTATACATATATGTTTATAGTTCGCTCATCATATATATATGTTTATATATATATGTTTATATATATATAAACATATATATATAAACATATGTATATAAATGTATACATATATATATATATATGTTTATATATATATATATATATATATATATATATATATATATATATATATATATATATATATATATATGCTTATTAGTATATAATATATTGATGGGCCGTTATTAAGGGTAAAAAATTCAAGCGTCGGGCGAGAAGGAAGTCGGCTGAAGATGAGGACGAGATTGATGAGGACAGGAGGATGGCCATGGTTGAGAGTTTAGTGGACCCGAAGACTGGTTTCCTGACTACTCCACCCCATGGAATACCTGGGTTGATTGAGGGACCGTCCACTGTTCGGGATTTATATGAATCTGGAGACCTTGTGCGCTGTATGTTTCTGCGACCGGCCTTTACTTATTTGTGCGTGGGTAAAGAATTTTGGGGCCGTTTATATGGATTCGTCGAGTCAGGATACTTAGAGAACACTGTAAGTCTCTAACTACATTTATTACATTTAGCTTTATCTTTATTTAATTATTGAGTCAGGATACTTTGTTACTGTTAAATTAAGGGTATTAATACTTTTTTTCAGCATATCGACGGTTGGGCCTCCTTATTGATGTGGTGGAGATACCAGGCTTTTACTCGTCCCACACAGCTTCACATACCATTGAGATGGACGATCATGCCTGTTGGTTTTTTGGATATGATAAAAGGGTTCGAAAAGTACAAAGATCGGAAGAAAAAACGAGTAAGCTCGGAAGGTGAGATTGAGGCCGACGGATACAAAGGAGAAACGAGAGCGAACTATAAGTATCTGATGGGCTTCGCAGACGGAACTCGTGCACCATACCCTGCATGGTGAGATTGTGACAAAGTAAGTAAAAAATATCTATACTGCTGTATCAAAATATGCATTTACATTAAAACTTACATTAAATAATAATATATGTATATGCAGATACTATTGCCGCTCCACATTCCATGAGTAGATCACTGGATACTAGTGGTGCTTGATCTTCGTTTTTTTGATGTCACGGGATACGATAGCCTGCCAAAGCTGTGTGTAGATGAGCGTATAGAACTTGTCAAGGAATTAGGTCGCTACATAGTATATTATTTGGATGCAATTAAGTTTTGGAGTAAATGGAGTGTTGGACCGGGGAAGCCTTTTAAAGATACTTGTCAGTTGCGTTTAGAGTTGTTGAAGGATGTGCCTGTGCAGAACAGCGGACTAGGCGACTGTGGAGTCTGGGTGTGCAGGAATATGGAGACTATTGCCTATAACCAAGATTATAGGCTGAGTGTGGATGCCGGGTCATTTGCGTTTGAGTACAGGAAGAGGATGATGCAGACTTTCTTTAGCTCGCGTTTTGACTGGCAGCCGCTACCTCCACTACCGCCACCACTGCCAGTGCAGGAAGGGCAGGAAGGACCACCACCTCCTTGATTATCCGACTAGACTTTTGTATTAGTTTATTTAGTTTATCAATTTTGATGTATTGTACTAGATTAATCCACTTTGATGTACTAGATATTTTATCTTAAAACAAAATTATGAAAAATCTTTTTAAAAAGTTTTAAAAATCTTTTACTTTCAGACAATGACGAAAAATCTTTCAGACAATATATATATATATTTTCACTTTCAGACAATCCACTTTCAGACAATCACGAAAAATCTTTTTAAAAAACAAAATTTGTGATCGAAAACATAATTACAATCTTATTCGGAAAATCTATTAAAAATATATATATATATTTTCACGGAAAAAGAAACAAATACATGGTCAAAAAAAAGTACAAAAGCTTAGGGGGCGTTTGGTTGGTGGGATTTTGTGGGATTTGATGGGATTTGCATTTGAAATTCTAGGAAATCCCATGTTTGGTTGGAGGATTTCAAATGCAAAAGATATCTAAAATCCTATGAGCAAGGGATTTCTAAAACCATCAGATTTACAAGGGATTTCAAATCCTTGGGAACACGGAGAATTATTTTGTCATTTCTGGACAAAATTGCCCTTCGTCTATTACAACCTTCCACCACCGAAACTTTATCACTCAAACATCGGTCGTGCGCTAATCCTTCGTCACCATTCTCCATCCTCAATCGCTAATATTTTCTGGTCCTCCATCTTGATGTTCTTTGTTTCTATTTCCTATCTGTTTGTTCTCTGTTCCTACTTTGCCTCATTCACAAAGGGGATTTCTAAGTCTAGGGTTTGTAATTACAGTTCAGTATAAGCAAAATGAAGATAATCAAATTGTTATTTTGGTATAACAGTTTTAATGTTTGATCATAATATTATCATTATTCTTGAAAATCTTTGATGTATGTGTAAAGAGTACTATTGCGAATTTGACATTATACGGAGTATATGATAGAATTTTTAATTAAATAAAAATTTAATTTCTAATTTACCTGTAAAGTTTAAGAATGGCGTGAAAGATTTGAAGGTTTGTATGCATCTGGTCACGACACCCAAGTTAAAGAAGTAGGAGTGTGATGCTGTTACGAGTGAATTGAGCTTCTTTAGTCACTTATATTATATAAATTCATCTCCAATTAAAACGATCCAAATATTTAGAAAGGGTAATATTGTCAGAGATCATAATTTATAAAGTTTCTGAATTTGAAATCCTATTAAGATATCTATCAACCAAACACTCGATGGGATTTTAAATGATAGGATTTTAAATAACTAGGCAATTCAAATCCTATGGGATTTTAAATCCCAGTATTTCAAATTCACGAACCAAACGCCCCCTTAAGGTTTTTTAATTGAGGTGGTTGGAGTACTTAATTCGATTTTTAATTGTAATGGGTTGCAGGTCGTAGCAACGGGTCGCGTGACCGCTGCGACCAAGGTTTCGGTCTTTTACTCGGTTAACATTGGTTCACGTGTACTGGTCGCAGGTCGCAGCAACGGGTCGCATAATCGCTGCGACCAAGTGATTTTCTCGGGTACGTCGAAATTGGCTTGTCTTTTACTCGGTTATCGTTTGGGTCGCCGGTCGCCGCAAACGGGTCGCAGGTCGCATGCTGCGACCGGCGACCGGGTGGGGTAAATTCGCAATTTTTTTTAAAAAGTGGCAAATCGAAATAAACTTGTAAAAAAAAGTGCATTTCGATTAATTTCCCTATAATTATAGCAAAAGTTTAACACTTCGTAATAGGTATCTTTTTAACCTTTACATATAACTTTTGACAAAGTTAATCTATTCTGTTTTCTTAAAAGAAAAATTTATAATAAATCTCATTAAATGTACACGATATATTATATATTTTATATAGATAAAATTGTATACATTCAAACATGTAGGTTTAACGATATCGTTAAAGCGTGCAGAGTAAAAATCCCCTCGCTATATAGCCATCTCGCAGCGAAGCGCGGGGTTTCTACCCCTCGTATAGTACAATGGTTGACGGTGTGTCATTTCATACCATGAAAGTGTCATTTCATTTATTAGTGACATTATTGTAATTTTGTAAAAAAGTAAGGTTATTTGTATACTAGTATTGTTGAATTGATCAAGTATGGCAGCTGTAGTTCTACAATTTACATCCTTTAGTAGTGTGGCAATTTAAGACCCATGTGTCTAGTTGAGTTTTTCTAATTTTTATAGATGGGTCTAGTTGGGTAATTAAAAAAAAAAAACTTAATTATATCATTATTACTCATTATGACCCAATAGGTAATAATGATATACTTAAGACTTACTTTAATTACCTAATTAGACCCATCTATAAAAATTAGAAAAACCCAACTAGACTCATGAGTCTCAAATTGCCACCTCTATCCTTTAGGTACCAAAATTGTAACATCCACTTTTCAAAGAGGTTTGGATGTGATAGATTAATTCTCAATCACCACTAACCAAAACACATCCTAAACCACAAAATCAAAAGACATTTCTTATAAAATAAACAAAGTTTTGCCCAACAAAATTGAAAATTTTAAACTAAAATGAAAGGCTACTTTTGTGAGTTCATCTTCCTTTTCCACATACGTTTTCAGCTTGCCGTTATTTATTTGGTTGGTTACCGACAATCATCGGAGGTTGCCTTAGAAATTCTGGCATAAAAAACGATGCCGCATAGCAGCACCTAAGAAATCAGAAAACAAATTTATAAAACTCCATAAAGTTTGACACTAATGATAATAATACTAAAAAAACAGATGACCTTTTTCACAGCCATATATATCCGTTTGTGTACTAGTGTCTCTTCATATACTTTTTTGTTTTTTATATGAAATTCGTTTAGTAAGATTATTTAAAATAAATTTATATCATTAAAATTTCAAGTTTTTTTGTGAAACACTTAAAATTTAATAACCTATTTACGGCCCTTATTCGACAGTTCTTCGATATAGTACTGGAAACGTTTTATGCGAAATACAAATATATGGAAGTCGAGAGCAACCGATGGTAGTTATATTACGAAACAAGTATTATGTCAAACGTATTACCTAGATTTCCGTTTATAAAATGAATTATCCCTTTTGAGTGGCAAATTTGCCCCTAATTAGGGGCAAATTTGTCACTCAAAAAGTATGAAATATCATATATGTACTTCATTTTTTTAAAAAGCCATTTTTGACATTCAAAATACAAATTAAGAGCAAACACTCTCAACTACCTTTTTTTACTAATAACAATAATAATACTACAAGTAAATTACGTTGCCGGTAGTCCATGTGGTATGCACATCAGCACGTTATTTCACTCCCAGTCCCTAAATCGTATTTTTTGCGGTCTCTATTTTCTAGTAAATATTTCATCAATACCCTTCTAAATTTTTATGAAATATATTATAAAATTGTTAAATTCCATGATAGTATCATAGTAGTATATTAAATGCAAGTGAAAAACCAACTATACAACTCAGAATTATCCATACTGAATTTTGACAATCCAAAAGGTATGGATAGATATATTTTACTCGTAATTCATAATTTTACATGCAACAGTACTACAACTTACACGAGTTTACTTAAACATACACTCATACACAAGTTAATTTTTTATATCTGTCACTTGAGTGATTTCGGCGCTTAAACCTTCTTAAATTTCTTCTTCCTAATGAAGAAGTAGAGGGCTACGCCCAGCAATGGCAATGTTGACATGATGGCAATATAAGAAAGCATCCATGTTGATCTTCTATTTTGTAGAAGCAACTGATCTAACCATTTTATAATGCCGGTCAGATCAACTGGCTTGGCCTCCAGCTGCTTGGAGATGTGACCACTAGAATGCACCAATACATGCTCCTCTGTATTTGATTCACCACTTTCATCGTTACCTTTCGGCCCTTCGTATGGATCTTCTACGACATCACGTGATAATGTATTATTGCTGATGGCAGCAACCATTCCATTTGAAACATTAACATATGGGCCTTGATCAACAGAAGATTCAGGTCCAGAATGTGGGGGATTCTGAAATATATATTGTTAACAATTGCGTAGATTACAGAATTTCGGTTCTGGGTAGCAATATTAAACCCCCCTTTACTTATGAATGCATTTGTTTGGGTTATGTCTAATCCCTAATGGGTTGATAAGTTGCTCACACTTTTAGCACATTCAGCCTGCTAAAATAGCACTAATTGAGAAATTAAATTAGATCATCATTATAGACTTATAGTAGTGAAGTTTCTGATATCATTTCTATTGCATTAGTTATTAGTTATTTATTACAAACTAGAAAATTGTGTTTCAGACTTTCAGGTCAACAACCCATCCCAACCTGACCAATTTCGATACCAGCCCAGAAACTTACTTTCCATTTGGCATTCTACTTCTTGAACAGTAAACTATCAACTAAGATGGTATTTTTTTTAGTTTCAAAATGTGACCGCTTTCAATATCCAATTGGTGCCATTCTCACTGTTTACTTCTAAAAGACTGACAGCTCTATTTTAAGTCTATGGGTGGCAAGTAGTTACTATATGATACACTTCTCGCTTCTTGTAGTTTATAGTATACTAAATTGGAGTAGCAAAGATTACATAGACTATTGACCAAAGAGGCCTACTGAACATGATTTTCACCTTCTTTTGTGAATGCATGAAGGTGCTACTGTGCAGAACACCGAGAAATTCATTCACTGCTCTCACCCACCTGGAAGTTGAGAGTATATACACTTGGGTTAAGGAAAGATGAGTTCCTAATTAGCTATAAATCAAAAAATATATATAATAAAACAAAATATTAAAACACACACACACACACACAAAGATCTCAATCTAAACAAGCTCAGGTCTAACCCAGCTATTATATTTTTGTAGTAAATTACTAAATGGTCAATAAAATTTGCTCCAACTCACAGATATCGTCCCTCGAAATTATCTGCAAAATTGGTCCCTACTACCACTGTTTACTTGCAAGAATGGTACCTCACCCAAGTGAAATGACCAAAATACCCTAATCTCTCTCTGTATATACATACAGATACTATTTTTTTGCATATCAGTAGATATTAATGTACTTTTTAATATTATAATGAACTAAAAGTTGTAAATGGCAACATGCACCAAGTTATAATGATATCTCATATATACATTTGAATTTCGAAGTCTGAACTGCTAGTAAGGAAAACCGCATTGATACTAAAGCTATATAGAGAGCATACCATAAACTAGATCCAGTAAGACCCTCAAAGAAAGCAAGATGTCCTCCATTTCGTGTTACAGCCAACACAATGTTTTTATTGGCTCTTGCAGTAACAACATAAATGAAAATTAGAGTTGATCATGAATAGGAAGTAGACATCGCAAAAGGATTGGTCATTTGGATTTGGTCACAGATCAATACAGGCAATATATACGGTATCAGTCAAATCGGTTGGATTGTCCTAAAACACTTTTTGTCCAATATTTCTAATTATTTATAATTAATTAGCACGACAAACATTACAAAGATTGTATTTCTTTCAACAAAAGTCCAATTTTTTCAATAATATAACTCAGAAATTTTTATTATGTTTTAGAAAAATGCAGTTTTGGTGACCATTGACCTGTTCAACCCAGTTCTTTTTAACCTATTGTGTCTTGAATTTGAACGTTTGAACCAATAGGATGTTACAGTCTTTCTGACTAATACGTACACAGCCTAATCGGGGTATCCCCAATTTCCCATGACTGTTTTTGACCTATTCCCTGACCACCCCCACCACCCCCAAGATGTTCACTTAGTAAGGTTCGAACCTGAGACCTCTTGTGAGGATATCAGGACACCTTACCACTAGGCCACCTTGGTGACGGTTACTCACTAGAATAGAAGATGGCCTGAATCGACAAATTTGTGAATAAAAGAGTCAAAATAGCCAACTATGTTAGAGTATACCTGCACTCATCCCATGGAATTGCCTCCCAAGTACAAACAGGATCATCTAAAGCACTTATACACAGTAATGGAATAGAAACTTTCGTCACATACTGAGCACAGCTACAATGCCTATAGTATGCATCTACCGTCTTCAACAAGAAAGACATCATCAAGGAGAAGCTATGCAACATCATTTAAAATATGTTTATAGAGGGTTATAATTCAGGTTACCTCAAACTTCCCAACTAGACGAGTAGCATAATTGTCAAAATCCCGTATAGTACGTGACTAGCAAAAGGGGAAAGATAACTAAGCATTATATACTCTAGAACATAAACCAACAATCTAGAAATTAGTGCATGTTACCTAACCAAAATAAATAAATAAAACCAATAAACTTTTTACTTTACTGAAAGTCTATATACCTTTACAATACCATCCCAATCTGCAAGTCGGGAATATAGAGTTTGATGCCTGCAATGCAAAACTAAACTTAGCTAATAAATAGCAGTCGGCTATTGATTAAAATGACTCAACAGTTGATATTTACTGCTTTAAAGTGATCAATAATAAAAACAAAGATAGAGACCACATACAGTTGTGCATACTCTTGAAGACCAACAGTAAGAGCCCTATCATAGAATTTTTGTACCGTCCTGCGACATATGAATCTAGAGCCAATCTGCCAAAACATTTATTCTTAAATAAACACATAATGTCTAAACGTGACAGATGGAACCAAAAAGCTGCAACACATTTCTGATGGAGAAAAAGTTACTTAATGTAGCGGGGATACTCAGGGCGGAGAAATCAGAAAATCATGCCAAGAGATACGCATAAGCAAATGTAGAGGGGCCGCATTATATGTGGCTCAAAAGATATTAGGTGAAGAGACAATGGGTTAAAAGGGATATCTGGAAGACTGGAACATACAATATTGTCTAATGTGGCAATAATGCCTCAAGATAGATGAAATAAGTGCTTCTTGATCTACCAAGAACAACCTCAAGAATTGTGAGGCAGCCCCAAAAACAGTTGCCTTGGCTTTCTGTTATAGAGTTCCTCAAATAAGACTTTAGATTGTTATCTCTGGAAAAAATGGGTACAAATCATGGTTCACCCAAATTTCTTTCAGATACTTGCGGTTCATGACAAGGGTATTTGAAAATAGGTTTTTGGAGATAGGACTTTGCAACTATGGCTGTTTGGTGATGGTTGCTACATAGATGTGTGGGTGTTGATTTAGGATGCGACTCAACTTGTATGACTCTCATACAAGATAAACTATATTTTCTGGTAGACACCCATATTACTATAAAATCAAACCACGGAAATAGAGATGGTACGTAATCCATGGACCAGTATAATGTCACAATTACCCTACATGGGTGCCTACAATAAAAAAAGATAATGCCATGAAAAGCCAGTCTTATGAGCATCCCCAGTTCCTAAATGTACCACGTAACAGTTCCAATTTTTCCTAAATATATACACTAAAAAGTGTAAATGAGCTGTGATTATTACACATTATTATATTGATGAATTTGTAGCCTTAAGAGACAAAACTGAGGACCAGGACATATGTCACCGCCAGTAGAGGAACACAATGAAGACAGCACAAAAATTTCGCATTCACACATATAATCTAGTCAACATATATTATTCCCCACAACAATGTCGTTCACTCATCCAGGGAAGACCCATTTACAAAGGTCAAAGATTCAACTTACGTTTCTGGGCAAGTAGAACACTAACCAAAAGGTCCCAAGGAGAGCAGATAGCAACTGCTCCAGCAATAGGAAGATCTTCCCCATCTTCTCCAAGATACTTCACCTGCAAATTTATCATACACAACATATTTGGTCAACGAAGGTCTTACTGACAACCAAGAACAAAAATGAACCCATTTACATGCATCAACATGAACCTAATGTCAGGTCTAGAAGATGGTACATTATTATTATTATTATTTTTTGGAACGGCAATTGTGTGACCCCTAGCCCAGAAGGCGTAGCGAGCCCACACAACAAGGTCAGGCCCAGCCCAGTAGGCAATGGCGCCCTTCCCTTTACGCACGCAAGAGGAAACCTCTATCGCCCCAGACTAGGCTCAAACTTGAGACCTTGCCTAGGAGAGTAAAACCTCCCCCCAGGTGGGACCCGGGTAACCACTTCAGCTAGAAGCTCATGGTTAGAAGATGGTACATCATCCAATGGACTCATTAGTATGCAACCCAACAAGATCCATAAAACAAATGACAACTCGCCTTAACTCATTTACCAAAACAGTAACCAAGTCTACTCACATTTGCACACAGGATTAGCAATACTAGAAATAGATATTTAAGCATAGTTGTCAATTTGCAGCTTGTTACAGTTATGATCAATATTAGTTTAAGTTTATTCAGTTTCCTAGTATACTAGTATCCTAAATTCCTAACTTATTTGATTGCCTTGTAATTATCTGTTCCCACGTCATTTATTTATTTGATTTCCTCTCGCTTTTTTCACAGTAGGTCACACTTAATTCACTACTTTCTTCATCTTCTTCAGCCTTCTGGTCCAATTTCATCTACTTTCTCATTGTTTTCTGAGGTGACTTGACTCGTTCCAAGTCGTTCACTAACTCGTGAGTGATGAGTCGGATTGCGAGTCAAGTCAGGTCAATTTTCGAGTCAGGTATCGAGTCAATTTATATTAGGTGTTATTTCACTGTACTCAGGCATCAACAAGTTTAACATCTATATATTTAAGCATGGTTAGATAATTCTCTTTGATGCAGCACTCTGAACATGCAAGAAAAAGCACGACCAACAATGCAGATGACTTTCATGATAATACAAAAAGAAACAAAAGTATGAAAGAGTAAATGCACCAGAATGTTGGCACCAATGCTAGTCCCGACGGCAAAAAGAGGTGCTTCCGGATATTCATGATGAAGACGGTTGATGACATCTCGAGTGTCTTTTGTCCACCCCGCATTATAGAAGCAATCTGACTGTAAATATAAAAGCATTACACAATCAACTTTAACTTAAGTGATCAAAATAGAAAGGATTAATGCACTCCATGATCATTGCACTCTTCAAAATCATTGAGTTGAATCTTGTACATTCTTTTATATTTAAAAAGGGTCAATGTGCCTTATGTAGGGTGTTAATATTCACCTGCAAACCATTCTACTTATTTGTTTATAGCAAGGTTAAGTGGTTACACCTCTACACCCGAGCCACGTGGGAAACACATGGGTCAGCTTGATTCAATCAAATCCTTCCATCACTTGATCACAGACAGTTCCTCGAAGTGTTTTTAGTCGAACTAGCAAGAATGTCATATAATTTTTCACATGTACACATTGTAAAAAGCAATAAAATCGGGAAAAACAATTCAAGGCAGAACACTACAAATTGTACAATCAGATATTAGTAGCAGAGACCTAAACAACCCGCTCTAGGAAGAACACGTCCATTTGATTCATATATATGTTTTATAACAACAGTTAATTGGTTAAAAAACTATCAAGTTTCTAATAAGCAAAGGTCAAACAGGAATGCTAATTGTAAGCAAGGGTACTAAAAATTAACTTAAACTGAATGGGCCACTTAGGGTATAAGAATGGGTCAGATAGATCATAAACAACAAATGGGTAAAGCCATCCCCAATGTCATCTTCATGGTCACTGCCAAAACAATATAGTGCTCAGAACCAGAAACGGTAGAGTGGCCCCCTTTTCATCCTTTTCATTTTAAGTTCCACCAATCACAGGTAAGACTACAATATACATATACATACAAGGTTGGAATCACGCCAGGACACCGTGAGAGCCGTAGACCATGCGTGTGTATAATCATATAAATATATTAAAGATGGTACTGGAACGATAGGTTTTATATATGAAAATACAGTTATGCAAATCTGATAAACATTTGTCTTACATTGTGGTAAATTTAACAACGGTGTGCCCAAACATAAACAAGTATAGACCCATATATCTCTTATATTACGGTATTACCCTTTAATTCATCGCTACCAAAAGCATGCAGCATATGTTAGAGCTCACCGTAACAGAAATTCCTCCGAGCCCTCGGTGATTGCAAACAACAACATTCCATCCTCGTTTTGCCGTGGAGAAGGCAAGATGCTTGATATACTGAAAATTTTCAACGATTATAACCATCTAGTCAATACAAGAGAAAGGACAAGACATGCAACTTTATTTTAAATTTCATTAATAACCACAATTTCTCAATTTATTCATTCTCACATGATACATCATGAAATAAATGGCGCATAATGTAGAGCAAGATATTATTAGATGATTGATTAATACATCACGAATAAGGAACAAATAGTATGCTACATAGCTGAACTCCTGAATATAAATTATAAATGCCAAAAACAACCAGCTTGCTATGTAGTGAAATTTAATGCGAGTCTTGTTCTCACAATATCTCAAAGAGAGACTTGCAAAAAGTACTAAAAACCTTACAAACAAAATGGTAATGATGTCTATACATTTTTGGAGCACAGACTAATTAATCCTCATCGAAAACTATTCTTAAAGCAAGATCATATTCAACTAAACCCATTTGTAATATATGTCATGATAGATACACTTGCTGGAATGACAACGGGATGGTAATATAATCTGAATCCAATGGGGAAACTTGAAACCTGAAATTTCAGGTCGGGATTGTTTATCAGGCTAGGGGGCGGGTTTTGGGGCACAAATCAGAAATTTTACATAATATATAAAATATTTATACGTTCACATATATATTAATCACTTTTACGTTGGGCATATTTTGGTAAGAGGTAGGTGTAAGGGATGGCACGCCGCTCCCCAAACCCACTCCATTGCAATTTAATGTTCTTTGTTTCTTGCTTTTCAAAGAAATAAGGTTTCCATCAACGAAGACAAGATTCTAGAGAGCCTACTTGAACAATGTCAAGATAACCTACCAAATATTACATAAATTTCAAACAGATGTCACAGCGCGAGAAAATGCAAAATTGAACACACAACTAAAGCTTTGCATTCACATACGGTGGTCGCAGCGAAGCTCTTTTTGGAACCAACTGAATGTATTTAGAATATTGCAACTTCATGAAAGATAAATTCAGTGTACATATATTAGACAAATAGGCATTCTTTAACTGCCTTGAATTCCAGTTATTATACCGTCTGCATATAATCAACCTTTACATCAGCAATAGATTTATATAACTTACCACTATTCCCAGCTCATAACCTCAAAAGCTAGTGAGTGTCCATCTGTACATGTACATCTTTTTTCTAATATCTAGTAGGGTTTGATGGTACAATAGTTCATTAAAGTTTGATTTAGTACGACAATCAGACTAACCAAAAGTCAATACCCATAAGAATCAAAGCACATTCAGTAAGCATTCATATTTGAAAGGACCAAGTTTAATTGACAATAAATTGAACTTACAGCTGAAGAGGAATCACTTGTCAATCCAGGTATTACAATCACGATGGGGGTTTTATCCTCTTCATATGTTGAATCCCTCAAAACTGCAAGGTTATGCAAAATTCAAACCACAATAAAGGGAAAAAAAAATCCGACAACCTTTGGCAACTTTTTACAAGCTTCTGATCAAGAATTTTGTTTCAAAAATCAAGACAAATGATCAAAAACCGTTTCAATGAAATTTGAAGTAATAAGCGACAGGTAAGTTCTTAACACTGCCCTTTCATAATGAGAGCAAACTTAGAGAAGGAGAGGTTTCCAATGGAAGCAAGATGTATCCTACAAGTAAAAACCACTACATTCGAAAACAAGCAATAGTAATAAAGAGTGATTTCAGAAACATTTAGCATCATTTATCAGCAAGTTATAGCACACATAGGTATAAGAACTTGTAGCTTAACTGAATAATATTGAAGAATAAATGTAATCACATACTTATAACATTTGCATAATATCTAACATGGTCATTTTTTATACCCTTATCGCGTTGAGGAAAACAATTTCATCATGCTCATGAAGCATTTTGTGCTAATTAAGCGTGACTACAAACTAAGCATAACGAAAAACAAAATCTTTATTATATAGGATTAAAAATATATGTTAGCAACATCAAAGAGGCATTTAAACTTTATTTAAAATATAATGTGTTCAATTCATCAAGTGGAAATTGTTACTGGTCCCCTAGCACAAGATCAATAAACCCATGAAAAGCAATGAATACAAACTTTGTACATTTAACAGCAAGATTACAAGATAATATACAATTTTTATATGCGTGTAGTGTGATGCGATAAATAGCATGGATAATTGGATTATAAAATATGTTATATGTAAGTGTTACCATCAGAACTCTTTAGCCAATCCAGAGCAAAAGTTCCGCCATCAGAAGCATGAAATAATTCTCTGTGAGTAGAGATAAAAATACAGAATAAGAAAAGTAATTTAGATAACAAACATATCACCATCGTTATAGATTGTTTACTTTTCTTTGTTGAATTACTTGTATACAACAAAATGAAATTAACAACTTTGTATTCTGCTTCTAAACTTGTGTATTTTCGTTGAAGTTTTGTTCTACGCTTATTCGTTTCCTACAACCCAGCTTATGGATGGATGATGAAGTGTTTATGCAACCATTATGTCAAGGGTTGCATAATGATGTTAAATATTAAAGATAAATGTAGCAAATGTATGACATACGTACATACCTTGTATAATCCACTGGAGGAGGTCTCCCATGAAAATTCAAGAAAGTAGTTTGGACATGAGGACTTGAAAGCCAAGGTGTAGCCATGTACCTTTATTATTATTATTATTAAACAAGTAACACCAAAGATTGTATTTTTATCATTTTTCATCATTAAAAAAATACAGATTTCAATTGAATATGAATATATTTATTGAGTAGCTGTAGGGAGTGAAATAAAAAAGTAAATAGAGAAAAAGGGAAGAAGGTACCTGGAATGAAGAAGGCGACACTTGGAAGCAACACCATGGTAAATGTGGGAGGAAGGATTGTAAGTTAGAGAGACAGGGGAGCCTCGGAAGAAGGTAAAAAGAAGGTCGTGAATGAAATGAAACTCTAAAAAATTGTAAATGAAAACGATGAGAAAACAGGTAAAACCTATTTGATAATGAAGAATGGGTATCAATCTCAAACCCTCAAAGATGAGACCTAAAGATGAAGAAAATTGATGATACTCCATTTTCAAGAATGGGTTCCAGACAGAGAGAGATCTGGAATCAGACGAAGAAAACAAAGAAAGAGTAGGCAGGCAGTTGGTTGGGAGGACCGAAGAAGCAAGGATGGAGAAGCCGGTCAATTTTGCAGGAACAAAAACAAAGGAAATTTTAGTTTGCTGTTGGTAATACTCGATTGGACTAAATGAATGGATAGTATTTATCATTCCAAAATTACATTTTCATCGTATTTTCTTGACTTGTGATTTCAAAATTAAGATTTAGGGTACTGATTTGTACACCATCAAATATTAGCCATACATCATTAAAACTGTTTTACAGTGGTGCACAGTACAAGTACAACATGATGATGATGCATAATAGTGGTGTATGGCTAGTTTTTGTATATAACATGATAATGATGCATAAGAGTGGTGTATGACTAATTTTTGGTGGTGTACAAATCACCACCCTAACGTTTAATATTTGTTTGCTCAATGATCCAAAATGTTTTCCCTGTATCAGAAGTTTCTAAATGATATTTTAGAAGTGCCCATCAACTTTTTGATTATATGTCTACAAGAACTATGATATGTAGTTGGTTTGTTGATTAGATTTACTTAGGTTGTATTTGAAACAAAGGGACCGATACTTTTTTCTTGTGCTCCGTATGTCCTTAGTTGAAACAAATGGACAGTTAATTAGCAACTTTTAACATACTCGACACTATGGTTCGGTAGTAACCAGTGGTTGCAACAACTTATTTTGGTTGAGATAAAAGTTTGCAGTTGTATTTTGATAGATGATTTACTCATCATTCCAAACTAGAGATGGCTTTGTACAACTACATATATGGTTATTATGTTCGTTTTGGACGTCTATAATGAATTGAAGACTCAATTGGGAGGAAAAGATGCATGTGTATGGTGGCGCCAAATTGTGAAAAGAGCTGAGAAGTCGTGCCTTTTATTAGTTACTTTCTTGTAGTTTTTAGGGTTTAAGTCAACGATCGCCAACGTACTCTCCTTTGTGTTCCGAGATCACCAATCAACCGGTTTTATTACCAGGATCACCAACGAACTTTGTAATTATGTGCTGAGATCGCCAACCCAATACTTGTTTACCTGGAACGTAATTAACCTAGTGACGTGGCATTGCCACTAATATTAATTTAAAACACATGGCATAATAAAATAATACTCCGTATGTATATATCTTCTTTTTCTATTAGCGTCGACCACCCAAAATCACAATAAAAAAACTAAACCAAAATGGAATCTCAAAAACCTAAAACTAAGACTCCTCCCAACAGTGACTAACTACTGACGTGTCAGTTTGTGCCACGTCTGCGCCACATCAGCTTTTCCCACAACTGACACAAACTGACATTTACTGACATTTCACTCCCTACAGTAACATCACTTCACTTATTTTCAGGGCCCCACACACTATTTCATTTATTTATTTAATACAAAAACACTTATATTTGCAAAATAAAAAACATTACATTAATATTAAACTAAAGATTAAAATTCCTAAAAGTAAAAAAAAATACATTTATTGAAAATGAAAAAAAACATTACATTAATATTAAATAAAAGATTACAATTCCTAAAAAATAAAAAAAAATACATTTATTGAAAACTAGAAATATTATTAGTCATCTACTCCGAGCCGTCTTCGTTTTCGTTGTCGTCATCGTCCGGTTGTACTGCGTGACCAAAAACCGTGTTGTAATCCGTCTCATAATTATCAACCACGGTTTTTCGGACCTTTTCGAGCATTTTTTTCTCCTTGCCCTTGAGAAACGACGGTATTGGTTTATATAACATTTTCCACGATTTAAGAATGGTTTTTTTGGTCGCGTTATGTTTTATCGCTTCCAATGCTTCTTTTTGTGATTCCGCGGCTTGTATGTTTGCCAAACGTTCTTTTTTTTTAGAGATCTTGAAGAAGTGGCGGCGTCACTTGAGCCCGAGCTTTTTTGGGATTTTCGTGAAGAAGTACGACCGGGCGGGCTACGTATCAAGTCGTTTTGGAACAACCGTTCCATGTTAGCTGCAAGAGGCTCGGAAGTAGGAATGTCGTCACCAAGATTTATCGTCTCGAGCTCGGGTTGGGTTGGCACTTGTCGGTTGCCCATGATTCCACCTGTTTCAAGAAACTTTGGATGATTTTTCACTACGTGCCAACAATCTTCGTATATGAATGCTCTTTTTTGTTGGTCCTTGAACGCGGCCTTACACGCCTTAATAATTTGTTCGTCACTTGCACCGCTTTGACGAGGATTCGTTAGACCTTTGTGGATTGCAATGAAGATTTTGCAATCGGTACGAATCTTGTTCCATTTTCCTTGAATTTGACTCAAGGTACGGGGTTTAGGCGCCACCGTATTATAATCGGCTTCGACTTTGTCCCAAAAAACTTCGTAGCTTTGAGAAGCGCCTCGTTTATCTTTTTCGGATCGGTGGATCCAACGCTCGGCTAATATAACCGCTTCCTCGTCGCTCCATTTGACTTGTACCCTTGTTGCCGGAGCTTTTTCTTTTGATTTTCCTTTCTTCACCACGGGTTCGGGTTCGGGCTCGGGAACGGGTTCGGGTTCGGGTTCGGTTTCGGGAATCGTTTATTCGTCGATATCGGGATGTGGCGGCGTGTTGATGTTTCCGAATTGTGGATGGCTAATTGGTGTTGGTGGGTATGTTGTGTAGGCCGAGTGATGTGGTTGGTGCATATAATGTGGGTTTCCAAATGGCGCGGGAGTTTGGTGGATTGGAATATGTGGTGAAAAATGATGATACGTTGAGTAGTTTTGGTAACCTTGGAATGGTGGCGATGGATTTGAGTATAGTGCAAAGCCGGGTGGTTGACTAGGAGAAGAGTTGCTCGATTGAGCGGAAGAAGTGGCACTTGGGGAATCGTGATTGCGGGTTTGATTCGGTATTGGATTGTTGATTAAGTTGTTCCACATATCGTCGGCGGTTGAGTGACGTCGACTCATTTTTGTATTTGTGTTTGATATGAGAGAAGTGGTATGAATATTATTTTATGAGTTGTATATTGAATTTGGTTTGAATATTGGTTAAAAGGTTGAAAAAAGGTTGGATAAAAGTATAAATAAAGTGTGAAATGAGGTGGGTTTTTGTATGAAATTTGGGGTTGGGTTAAATTGGTATTTATAGGGGAAGAAAATTGGTTTGGAAAAAAAAATAATGTTTTTTTTTTTTGTAGCCATTTTACCCCCCAACGGTCCAAATTTTTTTTTTTTTTTTTTTAAAATCGTCACTTTTTAGCGAAAAAAAAAAAAAAATAACTGACGCGGGCCCCACGTTCTCACTCCCTCCGTCGCCAAACCGAAGCCTCAAACCGACGCCGGCCAACCGACGGGCCGTGCCTATGGCGTCGGTGCCGTCGATTGAAACCGACGCCCCCAACCGACGTCCGTCGGGACGAGTCTAATAATCTGTACCCACAAATCATTCAATCAAACCCAGATTCATCATCATCAGTGTACACTCCATCAGTTCCGTCTCTTTACCCATCTCTTGATTTTGATCATGAAAACCTAATCATTGACACTCATCATCAATCCTACGATCCAAGCATTTTAACATCATTGGAACCATCTGAAGAAATGATCATCAAGATCCCAAATTCAATCATTCATTTAAAAGATAAACACCAAAGTGTCGAGCTTGCTTCCGGCAATTTCGAGATAGTCCAGCTCCGGCAAGGGAACGCCGTCGTCGCCGCTCAGATTGGTTGAGTAGTTTAGCATGTTGTTGACCAACACAACCGGAAAATCATATATAAAAGTGTGATGTTTCCTTTCGTTTTTGTTCTTGTTATTAGGTCTCGTTTTTTAGATCTCGGTTCTTAAATCTCGATTTTCAGATTTCGATTTTATGGATCTCGTTTCTTGGATCTCGTTTCAGATTTGACTGTAAAATGTTTGTATGTGTGTCAAAGATCTGTTTGGAAGACGTATGGTGTGTGATGGTGGTTAAAAGCAACGGTGGTTCACGACCGTATGTGGTGGTGTGAACGGTGGTTCAGATGAGTAGCGGCGTTGAATCGATGGTCGAGGTGTTGTTTTCGTCTGAGGAAGATGAGGGAGATTGAGAGGACATGATGGAGGTGAGTTAGTGTTAGTGATTGGATCGATGAATTGAATTGTGAGTGAAATTGGATAGTGAAAAATGAAAACCCTAGTTGTTATTCACGGCTGTATGTATGAATATTTGTGATAAATAAACACGTAGACAACATATTTCCACCCTGGAATTAAAAATAATAAAAAACTATTAAAAAATCAAAAGTTACAGGTTTAGCCGGTTACCGGTTACCATATGGTGACATCAAGACAAATTTTAAAAGTTCATTGGTGATCATGATAATAAAATCGGTTGATTGGTGATCTCGGAACAAAAAGGAGAGTACGTTGGCAATCGTTGACTTAAACCCTAGTTTTTAGTATGCATTTACAAGTCTATTCCCTTGTAAATAACTTTGTGTAGTTTGTTACAGAGTAATATGTTTTCTTGTACCTTGTAAGTAACCTTTCGTTTATTGATATCTTACATTACATGTTAGCAGTATTATATATTATATTATATATATTATATATAGTCTTTGAAATAGCATGTAAATTGACACGTATCATTCACAAAGCTGCTTGTACGTACATATGTGCAAACACATACATACTTATTATCCTTTGGGGTATTACTTATCTGTCTTCTCTCTTTACTATTATAAGACGAGCTGATTTGTGTAATCATTTTCAAATTAGCTTTGTAATTAATCACTAACCCTCACTATGATTAGCCAATAAATCACTAGGTTGATTATATAATTATCCTTTTGCCCCTTTCTAATTGTAATACCAATCACTTTCAAAGCCAATTCAAAATCGGGCTCCATTTTTTGCTGTAGAATTTGAATTTCAAATTCAAACATGAAAATTATTTTGACAATATTAATGGTTAAAATTAAATATTATTAACTAGTTTAAGACCCGTAAAATTTGCGGGATGACACATTAACTTATGGTGTAAGGGCATAATAAGTATGTTCATGCTTGTAGGATGGGACAGTGCAATGTGTTTAACGAACGTAATATAGTTATGTGTTTGCACTAATTGCGCGGGTTTTCTTTATGATTACTGTTTTCTTCTTTAAAAGATGTTAATTGTTTTAGTTTATGATCCGTGATTTTGCGTAACTATACATGAAAAACTGTTGATCATGGTTTGATTGATCTAACGAATTATATAAATGATATTCTTAGTGTGCAATTATTTACTCGGAACTATTCAATTTAACATGTATATTTTTTTAAAAACATTTTCCTTAATATATAAAACAAAATATTGCAAATAGGATTTCACATACCTTGGCCATTGTCTCATGTAAGGTGAGTTATAAGGCTTATAAGTTGTAAGGATTAAACAATAAATCATAAACCAAATGTTGTTGTTGGCGCCCGAACAGGTCGGTGTCGTTAACGATGACTATCCGGGCACCAGCAGTGGGTTTTAAATTTATAAGGCTGGGGCCTAGGGTTACTATTATTGCTAATCTAAGGGCTAGCAAGGATAAGCGTGACCTAGGATCGTTCTTTAAAGAGCGACAAATTGAAACTAGGAGAAATTAGAAACTTTTATGAATTTAGCTAGGGCGGAAGGGAGTTGATTTGGATTTTGGGTTTTCTACTCTAAGGTTAAACTAAATTAAATCATAAATGGATATGGAGGTTACTTCGGGCGTTCAGCAGTTAAAAGCGATTGTCTACTATGAAGTGGTTCAGGTGATATTAAAATGTGAAGAGTTCTAATGATGATAGGTTCATAAGTTAATGTGAGTTATTGCTACAATCCTACTATCGGGCTAACGCGGAGGTGTCCACAATTAGGCAAATAGAATGTCACGTGGGTTGCAGAATATATTAAAGCATACACCGAAAGTTCTCTCAAATGCATGTCCATATTATCTGACAGTTAATCTCGAATCCTATTCCCCAATCTCGGTCATCATAGACGTCCGAATCATGGCACCGTTTGTTGAATAAATAATCTTGTAAACGGGTTTTACCCTCGTCGGAATAAGTTGGAAGAACTGGTCTAAGCGGTCAGATAAGATGTCATCACTTATTCGTATGAATTATCAACATTACTCAAGTATGTAACAAGACAGGGGTGGTTTATATTGCAAATAGAAACTTAAGTAATACGTTTGTTAATTAATCCATAACACAACTACCTTCGGTCGTTCTCGACTTCCATACGTTTGTACTTTGCCATAAGCATTTCCAGTACTATATCGAAGAACAGTTGAATAGGGGCCGTCATGTTATTTCACAACAATTAAGGCTAGGTGTATTTTACTAGTACGATAATCCTAAGGCAACAATCAAACAAGAACATGCAATAAGACAATCAAGACAATAGTTAAACCTAAGCATACAAATGTATTAATTAAATCGAGGATATTCCGAAAGTTGTCTCAAAAATACCGTCTGTCCAAATTAAATCTTTATCTACCTCTATTCCCATATTCCGTGTCTCTTGGATCCTAATTTGGTCTAGAGAACACCGGCCATGCCGAGCTCAATGATTCAATCAAACATAGTATAACTAAGTGACCAGTACCCTATGAGTTAGCTACGTTCATTTTTGGATAAGGTTTTAGTCACAACATGAGTTGGGCAGATAAACAATAAAGATTCAATTCCTACATCTATTCATGATACAAAACACCCGTAATCTCATAGCATACATTATAATCACATATTTAAATCTTTCCTAAACGACTATCATAGCAGACAATTGAGTTATTTAGCAAATCATGGCAATTCTAGCATGCATATTTAAATTTATTAAAGAAAGAAAGGACATAATTAAATATGGAAGATAGATTAAAAACCTGATAAAGAAATACAATAACTCGTAGCTACAAATGCGTCCCGGAGCACCTCCGTACAAATCTTCCTTGACTAGTTAATTAGCTAGTCTAATTAACCAATGAAGTATTACAATAAAGAAAGAAAAGAATGGATGGTGAGAAAGTGTGAAATATGCTAGAAAGAGTGCATATGTTGGTGTGTCTCAAATGAACCAAAAGCCTCCTATTTATAGGTGAGCTTTGGCTCACATTAGCACAAGTTATCCTTGAGGCTCATGTTAGAAGACTTTCCAAAAGTGGCTTGTACAATGCGAAAAGTAGGCGAACCGGGTACCGTACAACGCGAAAAGTAGGCGAATCGGGTACCAAAACTTGCCAAAAATGGAAACCGGGACGGGGATAGGGTGGCCGGTGGCGGTGGGCCCCACCCCGCCCCGTTGCGCAATCTTTTGCTTCGTTTCTTGATTCGTGCGTGTTTTCTTCGTTATACGTTCGTTTGAGTTGATTCTTTTTTTGTTGGATTCATAATTCAAAAACGAAGATTTTGACATAGGATATGCCTGAAAATGAGGTCCCTAGCTCCAGATATTGCGTACGGATCATTTGGATCTTCCGGCGGGCGAGAAATCTTCATTTTTCACCCGTTTTGGTTGATTCTTCTTTCGTTGGATTCGAATTTTAAAAACGAACATCTTGGAAATATCGGATGTTGATGGAGGGCACTTTAGTCTTGAAATCTCGTTTTTAAGCCCTGAATCTTCAAACGTATGTGGAATCTTCGTTTCTCGACCGTTTTGCTCGGTTTTTATCGTGCAACTTCGTATTGACCATCTTGGCATAATGTTACTGATTTGTGCTGTTTTTGAGTTAATATGCCGAAAGTCGTTCCAGAATGAGAGAGATATCGGTAGTAAAAACGTGACTTTTTACGCGACATCAAGTATCCCACACTTAGAATTTTGCTTGTCCTCAAGCATGTCTTCATTAAATCTGGAAAAAGCTGGAGGGGTGTCTTCGTATTTCGGAGAACTTTGGTTCCTGCAGGGTTGGTAAAAAGATTTCGGACGAAGTTCCATCCCTTGATGTTCCCCCAACTTTTGGTTCTAGCAAGCTTTCTTTTCAATCTTTACAAATGTAAGATATACATGACTGGGGCCCTCACAAGTGGTCACTCAATTCACTCAAGTGTATCGGGTTTCCTAACTTCTAAATCACTCAGGGCCAGTCATGTAGCTCTTCCGTTGTCATAAGCTTGATCGAGAATCAAATCTACGATACTTAAGTGAGGACGGTGCTAATTATCCCTAGACATTCGTAAGAGGGTGAAGACGGTGTATGGGATAAGGACTTTGGTAGGTGGTTTGAGTTGGAGTTTAATATAGCCTAAGAGTTGTCTGTAATAACTTGTTTTTGACGTTTTTAAGATAGTACCTCTTTATGAATTTCTCTCTTTGAGAGCCTCCTTTCCGTAATTCTTTCTTGTTTTGAATAACATTCCCCTCGGCTTTAAATGATCCTTGGGTCTTTTAGCTTTTTGATTTCTTCGGCAGCTTTGTTCGTGCTTTCTTTGGAGTCCTTGCAGAACTTCGTCTCTTGCAATGTTTCGCTGACAGAACAGAAACTTAGGCTATGGCCAAGAGATGTAAAGAAAAGGTTGGTTTTTGAAGTGAGTATTTGAAACGAAAAGGCTAAGGCTCAACAGGTTTTCTAAATGATCCTCAATGCCAAAAATGGGCATTGGCAGGGTTAGACTTGAAAACGGGGGTTTTATGAGAGGGTTCTATCCTAGTGAATGTCGAGATCCTTTAATTGCACCTTCGTCACGTATGACGCTCACTTTTGTAGTTTCGAATTGCATTCATCGAGCAAGTTCTGACTCAAGAAGGCATACATCGGCACACTCACAAACGAATAAGTGAAGCATTAAAGTAAATGCTTTTGCATGGCTCAAAATCCCTCGCTTAATTTTGGTGGTTTTGTGCCTAGTCATGCGATTGCTTGTTTGAAACTCAGTTTGGAAATTTATCAAAGAGTTTTACCTGTCGTAGTCGATTTGCCAAACCATTCGGATTTTTGTTGACCGAAAATACCCTACCCTTTCTGGGCTTTCCATGAATTTTTTTTTTTTTTTTTTTTTTTTGAAAATTTTTGCTAAGAAGTTTGATCAAACGTTTATGTTGCAATACAGTAGTGAATGCTACTGCTACTATCCCACACTTAAAAGAACATTGTCCCTAATGTTCTCTAAGTTAGGTTAATCCCACACTTAGAGTTTTAATACGGATCAATATTTTCACATATCACTACAACTATATGAAATCCTTTACTTAAAAGTAATCCAGATTCATATTACCTTAATAAGCAAAGCAGAGGTCAAACTCAGTAGGTAAGACTACAATCAACAAGTACTTTGCTCAATCAACAAAAGTACCAAAATCAGACATTACCTACATTCAACCAACCTCTACATTGACTTATTTCCACTTGTAATTCCTTTCATTACAACATATCAATTGTTAACAACAACAATAACACATCCAATAATCACAACACTAGTGATTATACATTTCAGTACGCCTATCAATACTTACTATTTATCTTCAAATCCTAACTAACCATCAAGTTAGAATTTATATATTACTTAAACTGGTAAAACATCAAGAATCTATTATTAACAAGCGGTTATTTCAATTCAAATTCTTAAATTTCAAGCTACTACTTGATTATATCAACTTCTTAATCACTAGCAATTAGAATTTATACAACTTTAATCACATAATCACTTAGTACTACATCCCATCAATATAGCAACTAAGCCAACATTAATCTATATTATGATACTACAATGCAAGTATCACAATATCACAATGTGCTACTTTTCAACACATTTCCAACAAAATCTACATCAAGTTAATCACAATTAACTGACTTCCACATAACCTATGGCACAATTTCAAGTAACTTTCTAAAATGGACACGTACACCTCAATTCAATTTAATTCTATATAATAGGCCATTCAGACTGTTAAAGTCTTTATCAAGCCTTCATATTACTACTAATCATCACATATCCATACCACAGGACATGGAACAGTTACAAATCAACAACTCTATGTTTCACTATATACTTATCAACTCGTATATAACTTAAACATTTCAATCTAAACTTTACAAGAAAAGTTTACTGAAAACAATCATCACCTACTGATTTCAAGGTTTCCCTTACTTCAACACATTCAACTATACACACATACCTAATTTCTCAAAATATGAACAACTTTCCAATTCATATTCCTCAATTTATCAAACAAGGATCAACTAAACCTTTAACACGATTTACATCCTGATATACTTTCATATCATTTATTATTTGGATATAATCCCACTTTACCACTTTATCACTTACTTCATTTGTATACAATCAACAAATAACTAAAGAATCCATTCAATTCTTTCAATACTTAAATAACTCATCATGAGGTACAAATGATCAACCTATGCAACTATTAATAATAACTTTCAATTAATTCTCATCTCACATTCTTACCCAGATCCAGACTATCATCACAAGCCTCACACACTGGTAAGATTATCTTATCACAACTCTAATTAATGTGACTTAATTTGCACCTTTCAACAAATTATAACTGTCATATCATACAATGGCTTCACATCTGTATAATTCCTTAACATATATTCAGCTCAAATATCCAATATTACTTAACTGAATACTCAATTACACTTAACAATATTTCAATTACTTAATACTAGCTTTAAGTAATAATCAAGTTTCACAAACTTAAACAATTCATCTATCTCCTTTGGATCTTAAATGACCCATTTCAACAGGTTTTGACTAATCAAGGAATTCATTCATATTCCACAAAATCATAACATTACAATCTATGTTAGACTATTTCAACACACACAGTTGACTACTTGTCAACTTCAATTTCAATCAATCAATCAATAAAATTCTCTAATTGCTTTTCTCAAGTTTGACCCAACCTCAAACCAATCACAAGCAATAAATTTTATACACAATTCTCTATTCATGGTTTGACCTTCAAAGTTAACATACCATCAAGTTAACTCCCAACAAACCATTTCATATTATATGTTTACTTTCAAACATATTATTTAAATTATTACATTCAATAATCTTATCAATCCTTCACAAGGACAAAAACAACCTACATTAATCTTGGCTTCATACAAGCCATTTACAACATAGTGATTCATTTAAACACTATCGATTCCGCCTATGGTCAATTTAACACAATCGTTTACAACTATATTTTCAACAAAATCATATTTATCATTTATGTTTATCATCAAAACAACTATCAATGACAAATATATTTACACTCGCACCTTACAGTTTAACTGCCACAGTTCTATCAACTGATTGTTTTCTTATCCAGTTGTGCTGTAGTCGACCTCCGTTGGAGCATCCTCGGGAGGAGGTTGATGAATTGTGGTTTAAGATCACCCTGGCACATTGTATACGATTTGGTAGGAGGGAGTTTTGTCTAGTGACTGGCCTTCGTTTCGGTCCGAACGTTGATATTGCGCAGCTGATTAGCCCGGACGTTCTTCGTACGACACCCGCATTTAAAGCACGGGTATTTCCGAATTTGGGTAAGTTGAAAGTTAAAGATCTTCAGGACAAGGTTTGTGATCGAAACACATTCGAGGGGCCGAATAAACTAGGCGATGAGGATTGCGTTCGATTGTGCATGATACTTTTAATAAACATTGGTTTTTTGGGAAAGCAGCCGAGCTATAGTGTTGAAGATTTTTATATGCATCTAGCTGAGGATTTTGGTGTGTTTGACAGGTAGTTTAAACGAGTGTATTGTCTGTTTAGAATATTGTCAATGTATCCAAGTTCTGACAGATACTAATATACATTTTCCGCGATTTTGTTTGTTTGTCAGGTACCCTTGGGGTAATCTTGTTTGGGAAAGAATTTACGCGCAACTGAGTAAGGGGTTGGAGGAACGGGAGGCGAAGGATGGGATGAAATACACGTTGAGTGGTTTCGGCTGGGCGTTTAAGGTTGTTCAATGTTAATTATTATTGTTTAACTTAGTTTTGTACATAAATACTAGTATGCTGATATTAAGTCTGTTTATATTTTACCAGAGTTGGATTTGGGATGCTTTTTCCAAACAATTAGCAGATGTTGCATTCAGGTTGCCAAATCAAGTGCCTCGTGGTGTCCATCTTACGCGCAAATTGAGGGTTGGCGAATCTCAAAAATTTGACCAATACTTAGAAGTGCCGGTAATTTCCTTTTGTATATTTCATTTGATTTTATTTACTTTGATTTCATTTATAAAGTGTGATGAAACATGATAGTGATGATAGATTGTTGATATTGCTGAAAGTGTGATGACTTGTAAGCTAAAACATTAGCTGGTCTATTAGTTTTATAGAAAGGACATTTCCGATTTTTTTTTGGTATTTGTTTATATATTGTAGGATGGTACCTCTGATGACATGCTTCCGAAGATGACGCTGAGGCCAACAAAAACATAGAAGGAGTGCGTTTGGTGGAAGGATAGCTACGCTTTCTTTAATGAGCAGAAACATGCCGGTGTGGTCAAGAGGCCCTCTAAGAAGCCCCGAAAGAGCCCAAAAGTTATTGTTCAACCATCTCCTGCAACGGTATCCCATCCCCAGGCGCTAGATGATCTTGCCTTTTCAGCACCTAATGACGATCATCCGAGTACACGTACATCTAGTTCGGGAATGGAGGAGCCCTCCTTATGAGCTCGTGTCGACGCGCAGGATCGGATCATTGACACCTTACGTGGGCAGGTTGAGACCTTTCGTCAGCAGGTGGCCACATTACTCGAGCGGGTGGACGCGCAGGATGCCATTATTGCTGGGTTACAAGGTCAGGTATGCGTGTATATGTATATATGTATGTATGTGTGTATATGTATCTGTATGTATATATCATTTGTTTACTTTTGTTTACAGGATATTCAGGATGACATGCTTTACGATGAAGGTTATGTATCCGACACTTATATTGCCACTGCAGGCAAGAGCTCGGCTCCACGAGGTTTGCGTCGTAGTATGCGAGATCGACGACGGGCCCCGTCTAGGCTATCACCGTTTATTACCCCAACACAACTTAAAAGGCCCGAATTGAAGAAAAACTTGAAAGTGCATGAGGGGGCGTACGAGGAAGTATCGGTTAGTTTAGGGGTCGATGACCGGGCGGTTGATGAGCCGATTGTGCCTCCGGTCGTTGAGGAGCCGATTGTGCCTTCGGTCGTTGAGGAGCCGATTCAGCCGGTACCGCCGCCAGCTAAGGTAAAAATAAATAAAATGTTTATATAATAGTATAAATATATGTATATTTTATTAATATATTGTTTATTAATATGTACATGTTACTAAAATATATATATGTTTATATATATATGTTTATATATATATATACATATATATATATATATATATATATATATATATATTACTACTATAGGATCTGACTTATCTTTTATTTCTAAAGATTTTTTGTTTTTCTTAATAAAAGGTCCGTAGGGATATAGATAAATTGTTCATATTATGTTGAATATGAGTTTAAATTTTTTCATGTTAAAAGAAAAAGTGATTTATATGTTAGAAAAATATACGTCTGCGTTTTCAGGACCTTTTACCGTTTTCAATTCCTTTTTCAATTGTTTTAATTATAAACTAAACATACGTTAAATAAACATAAACATGTCTAAGGACAAGGATTATAAAATTATTCCTTTATTTATAGAATCTGAATTACAACACGGTAGTATACTGGAACTTGCTTCCTGCTCTATAGGTACAGACTCCGACTTGACTATAGGAGATATACATATATTAAAATCTAAATGTTTTGAACATTGAGAAGTTGATAATATAATAGAGGGTTTTTTCATGTAAATTTTCGAATGCTTCTTCTTTCATTTTCTTCGTCTTTTATAGATGAACTTGATCTTCTTGATTCTTCATGTAAACTGACATCTTCCGGTGACTCTTTCATAAAGTCTTCAATAATAGAGTGTTAACCGGCTGCTTTCTTTTTCTTCCTTTTGCTTTAATAATTTTGCTTTTTTCGGCCATAGAATCCTTTCTTTAATATTTTCTTTGTCTTTTCTTTTCTTGAATACTCTTCATGATCTTCTTTCTTGGAATCTTCACACCTTTGTTGACTTCTTTTCTCTAATAATTTAACTTTGTCGGCCATGATAAAAGAATAATTTTCTTTCTGGTTTATAGAGAATAATAATTCTTATTTTTATATAGAAATATTTCTTTTCTGGATTATATGAAAGATATTTTTGTTCTTTAATATAGATCTTTAATTTAATACAATATTTGCATAAGGATCTTGAGAATCTTGAAATAAATCTTCGCTAGAACTTGGAGATCCTTTGATTTCATTTATAATTCTTTGTATTTCTTCTTTAGATGAACATGATTGTAATCTTCTAACATAATCTTCGTCTTGAATTTCTGGGACTTCAGTAGAGGAACTGTTTTCAATACTCCATTTTTTATAATATTCAATAACTGCATTAATATCAGCTTGGGCTTCATTAATCTGCTTCCACCATTTTGCACTGAATTGTCTATAGAATAAGGGTGGAGATGTATCTTGAACTTCTTGTTTTTTATAGGTGAATAATATTATCCATGGTAACTTGAATATAGCAGTGAATTGTAGGGTATACTCAGCTGGGCATATATGATCTTGCATAAAATAATCTTTATATTTATGATATCCTTCTAATACTCTTGGTGGAAAGGTGGCCGGGATATTTCCAAAATATCTGAACCATTTAATAAACCATCTTGGATAGATTCCATTAAATTTGTCAGAAAAGTAGAAAAACCAGGTGTGGCTAAAGCTTCTTACTAAAAAGGCATAGAACCAAGCATCTTGATAATCATAGTAATTATAGACTGGATAAGTAGGGTAGTTGGAAAGGGTTTTGTAATCATAGGGTTTTGTAGACCATTCTTCTGGAGTGATTATTTTAAATATCTTTGCTTTACTACAATTGATATAATCAGAATTTTTCTTGGTTATAGTATGATCAATACTAGCAGATCCACTTGAAATTAGAACTGCTTCATAATATTCTCTGGTTTTATAGTTATCGACATAAAAATGACATCCTCTGGGATATAAATAATCGGTTAAGGTTAAAAAACTTTGTTGTAATTTTTGTTCTTCTAAAGGTTCTAAAATTTTGATAATTTGTTTGTTTGGATTTATCTGGTATTCTGGAGTACTGGATTGACTGGAAGTAGAAGGACTTGTTTGAGTTGCAAAAGGACTTCTTGGTGATATAGGAACTGTTGATCTATTAGGAGAAATCTGACTTATAGATGAATTTGGAATAGGTACATTTTGTACAAGAGCAGAATATGGAGGTCTTGCTCTTGGTGCTATAGGACCAAATCTGTTTGGGTGTATAGGTAAAGCTGGAAACTCTCTTTGATTAGAGGATGATGGTTGGGTTTGTTTGGTTAAAATAACTTTCTTGCTTGAGCTGCTCATTTTCCCTGCAAAAATTCTCGAGATAAAAAGTCTGGTAGAGAATTATTCTCTCCTTTGATAAATTCAATAGTAAAATCAAAATTACTTAATATAGCTTGCCATCTTGCAAAAATCTGTTTAGAGATTAAATTTTTTATATCCTTTTCTAAAATATATTTTGCAGATAAACAATCAATTCTTAAAATAAAAGTTTTCATATATAAATCGTCTTCAAACTTTTTGATGTTTAAAACAATACTCAAAATTTCTTTTTTAACAGTAGAATAATTCTTCTGGGTATCATTCCATGATCCAGAATAAAATCTTACTAATTGTTCTTTATCATTATTAGACAACTTTTGTTTTAATATACCACCATAACCTAGATCACTTGCATCTGTTTCTACTATTAGGCTAGCATCAGGATGAGGTATATTTAAGCATGGTAGAACTTTAATTTTTTCTTTTATATGTCTTACTATTTTAGTATGTTCTTCAGTCCAAGACTTTGGATTCTTTTTTAATCTGTCATATAATGGTTTGCATATTATTCCTAAATCTTTAAAGAAATCATGTATATAATTCAAACATCCTAAAAATCTTTGTAATTGAGTTTTATCCTTTATTTCATCAGGAAATTTATTTGTAAATTCTAAACTTCTTTCAATGGGTTTAATAGTTCCTTGAATAATATTATGTCCTAAAAATCTTATTTCAGTTTGAAATAAAGACATCTTTGTTGGTGAAACTGCTAAACCATTTTTATATATAGTGTTATAGAAAGCATTTAAATGTTTAAAATGTTGATCTATATTTTTTGAAAATATTAAAACATCATCAATATAGACTATAGCAAAATTTCCAAGTGGTAATATTATATCATTCATTATATTTTGAAATTCTGATGGGGCATTCTTTAATCCAAAGGGCATTACATTCCATTCATAATGTCCAAAGGGTACATTAAAACCAGTTTTATATTTATCTTCTTCTTTAATTTGTATTTGCCAAAATCCAGATTTCATATCAAATTTAGAAAATATTTTTGAATTATATAATTTTTTTAATAAATCTCTTTTATTTGGTATAGGATACCTAATCCATTCTAAAACTTTATTTAAAGGTTTATAGTTTATTACTAATCTTGGTACTCCTCTTTCTATTTCAGCGTTATTTATTACATAAAAGGCGGAGCATGACCAAGGGGATTTTGATGGACGTATAAGTCTTTTTTCTAATAAATCTTGTATTTCCTTTTTACAATGTTGTTCTAATTCTATAGACATATGTATAGATTTTGATTTTGTAGGAATATCTTTTTCATTAAAATTTTTAATATAGGGTAATCCTACAATATGTTGTTTTCTTTTCCAAAATGCATTGGGAATAGCTGCACATATATTATTTCTAAATTTTTCCTCTAATAATTTTATCTTTGTTTGTATGGTTTTATCTATTAACTGATTACAAATTCTTTTTTCATTTATTTCACTTACTAAATAATCTATATGTTTTTTCTTATTTATTAATATATTAACTTCTTTAGTTTCTACAGGGTGAATAAATTTAAAAGTTATTTCTTTGTTTAAAACTTTAGTAGTTAATCCATTTTCGTCCGCAACAAAAGGATACAACTGTAATATAAATGGTTGTCCTAATAACAATTGGGAAGTTAAGTTTTTTACTAATATTAACTGGGTATTAAAGCAATAATTTTCTTTACATATATGTACGTTTGATAATTTATAGTTTACTTTTAATCTTGATCCACTTGCAGAGGATAACTTTTCTGTAGATTTTTCAAAATATTTAGTTGGTATTAATCCTTCTTGAATACAATTTAAATCTGCTCCTGAGTCTAATAGAGCAATTATAGTTATTCTATATTCGTTATTAATTAATAAATTTATTTTAGTATACCATCTTTGATATTTTACTGTTTTTACTATATTTATTGTTTGATTATTATTAGAAGGTTCATTTAATAATTCGATTTCAGGATTTTCTTTAAAATCTTCTTTTTTATTCTCTATGTTTTCTATTCTTTGTTTTAATAATTTTACTTCTAGTTTTACATTATTAAGTTCTTCTTGTAATTCTTGAATTGTTATAGGATTTTTATCTTTACTAAATCTTTTACATATCTCATTAAAATTATATCCTTGATTACTTTTTATGACCTTTTCTTCTTTGGTATTTAGTTTTTCTTCTAATTTTTGAAAATATACTTTTTTCAAATCCTTATCTTCTATTTTATTTATTAAGTCTATTAATTGTTCAATTTCTTCATTTTTGGTAATTACATTTATAGATTTATAATCACAATTACAATTTCCTAAACATTCACAGCTTTGTGATTCAGAACTAGAGCTACTTTCTTCTAAAACATTTATATCATTTTCGCTATAATCTGACATACTATCTTCACTAGAACTATCTTTAAGAATAATCTTACTTATTTGTTTCTTAAGTTCATCTGATATATCTAATTCATTTATTTTCTTTTTAGCATAACAATCTTTTGCCATATGACCATTTCTTCCACATTTATAGCATATTATAATATCTTTTTGTTTATTTTCTTTATAATTTTTATATGGAGTTTTTCTTCTTCTAAATTTATTTCTTTTATATTCGGGTTTTTTATCATATTCTTGTTCTCTTTTATAATTTCTCTTATTCCTAATATATCTATTTTTAGGCTTATATTAAATTTTCCTAGAAGGAGGTAATTTCAAGGTTTCATATCCATATTGTTGACAAAAGTCTCCTAATTCTTGTCTAGAATTTATACCTTCTTTCTTAATCTTGGCTTTTAACTTAAAATCTGAACATATAGCTAGTCCTTCTTGATTAACATAATTTATAATCTCTCCATAAGTTAAATCTTTATAAGGTATATTATTGTTATAATCTTGGCTTAATTTATTTCTAATCCTTTCTGCAAATAACTTAGGTAATCCTGCAATAAATCTTTCTTTCCAATATGCTTCTTTACAATCAGGCCTAGTCATAACCTTAGCTAAAAACACATCTTTATACCATCTAAAATCTTGTAGTTTTCTACATGTCAAGTTTAATAATATAGCTGAATTTCTTTCTTGATATGCTGCTGGATTTCCTACATAATTTTTTAATATAGCAAAAATTAATGAATTTACCATGTCATCTATCTGTGTTTGATTTGTTTGATTATTTTCAGTTTTTATTATAGTCTTTTTTGCATTTAATATAGCATGCTTATCTGCATCTGTTACATAGCTATCCCACCATCCTTTCAGTATTCCAGTGAATCCTGCTATAATCATTTCAACTACTTGTGATTCTTCATTATTTTGTGATTTATAAGCAGTAGATGCCATTGTCATTTCTTGTAATAAATTTAATATCTGATATTCAGTTTGGCCGTCTATATTCCATTCGTATATAGAATTACCATCATATTTAGCTTGTACTAAAGTATGTCTTTCTTCATATTGTAAATCAGGTGGTGACGGTCTATAATAATAATTTCTAGTTTCTGGTCTTGGAGTATAAGTTTTATTTGATGTATAAGAATTATATTTTACTTTATTTATTTCTTTATTATTATTAAATTGATTTTCAATATCGGATAAATTATCATCTGAATAATTTTCTTCATTTACTGTATTTATAGTTTTGTCTGTAATACTTAATAAAGATAATTTCTTTTCAATTTCTTTTAATATAACATTTTGTTTTCCTAAATTTATAGGAGTATCTATATGATGAGGTATAAATAATGGACTTTTTTCATATTCTGGTTTTGTATTAGAAGTGCTTGGTTTGTTTTCTTCAACTTTGTTTTCTTCTATTTTTTCGATTCTATTTAATTGTTGTCCTATTGTATTTAATACTTCATTAGTATAATTATTTTGGTATACTATTTGTTTTAGAGTTTTATCTTGTTCTTGTTGTTCTTTTACTTGTACTAAGGGTACACCTATATAATCTTTATTATCTTGTTTTATAATTATATCTTCACATGGTGGATGTATTCCTATAGATTCTTCTTTATTCTTAAGATTTCTATATGTTTTATTTAGTTTTATTATAGTTTCTGCTTTTTCTAAAAATGGGTAATATATTTTTTCTTTTGCACAATATAATTGTAACCATGAGAAAAATGGCATGACTTCATTATTTTCATATAAATATAAATGCCAAGTCAATTGATTACAACTTCTTCGGTTTTTAGTGAATTTATTATTATACCATTCTAACTTTTCTTTATTATAGTCATTATTTATTTCATTTTCTAAATAGTTTAAATCGTGTATAGTTATAGTTGTCTTGATTTTTGGCATCTTTAACAAATAATTAGTTTTGATCTTAACTTTTCTATTAAATACCAATTTATTTCTAATAAAGTCATTGTTGATTTTATATATTTATCTTTTATTGATTCTACCTTTTCTATTTTGTCTTTAGCTAGATATTCATAATTTATATTAGTTTTTTCTTTAAAGCTTTTTAAACTTTTTAATAATGTTTCTCTTTCTTGATATAAAAACATTAATTGTAAGGATATATTACTATTATGCTCATTATTCATTTGTATTTTACTCATACTTATTGTTTATAATTGATCATAATAATCTACTTCAGATTTTGTAGGTTTATAAGAAAAATCTTCACTTTTATTTTCTTCTTCATATAAGGGCTGAGGTATATGTTGACTAAAGTCTACTCCTTTCATTCTCATAGATCTAGCTTTTCTTAAATCTATTGTTTCTTCTGACCTAGAACTAGATGTTTCAGGTATATAAGTGGAAAATCTAGATGGCTCTAATTTTTCATTTTCAAAATTTATATTTATACTTCCATCTGTATGTTCTACTATGTTTGATATTTTATTTTTATTTTCTATAGGTTTAGGTATACATATATCTTTAATATTCCAACTTTGATTTTGAGTTATTTCATTCCATTTTAATTTTTTAGGTACATTTACTCTAGAATGTTTAGAATTTGCTTCAAATACTAAAGTTTCATCTTTAGGTGATACTAACCTGGAACGAGGTTCTATAGTAGTTGTCATAGTTTTATAATATACTCTATATATTACTACTATAGGATCTGACTTATCTTTTATTTCTAAATTTTTTGTTTTTATAGTTAATGTTAAAGTATCTAGTATATTTTGATCAAATAAAGATATAGTGAAATTTGGATAGCAATTAAAATATATTGGACCATTACATATATTAGATTCTGCCATAGCTAATAAAGAATTTTTAAAATCTAATAGTCTAGCATCTCTTAATATAACCAATATAGGGACATCTAATCCTAATCTTATCATAGGTTTAATAGCAACTTGAACTAATCCTATATGTAAAAATTTATAATTTTTTCTATGTTCTCTTATAGCAGTATTAGAGAATAGTTGTATATTTTGGTGATTTTGTAATAAAGGTATTACTTTCTCAGTTGTTTTTATAGAATATCCTTGAAAATAATCAAATGATCCTATTTTGTAAATAGTTCTAACATCTTGTTTAGGTATACTCCAATCACATAAACTTTTTTCAATTTTATCTATAGAAACTTCAATAGAATTTGTTTGATCCTGTTCTTCTTCAATATCAGAAGTAGAACCATCCTTTCGATTTAGTAGTAATTTAGATAACCTATTCATATTTTGCAAATATTTGTTCTTATTTTAACTTGTTATCAGAAAATTTAATTTATATTATTAGACCAATATACTTTCTCCGGGAACACCCCCATATCGTCGTGGTACGGCCGTCTTACTTCAACTGCGGCTAATCCATCCGACTGATCGCCAGGGCTTACCAACGCAGACGTATATTTTTCTAACATATAAATCACTTTTTCTTTTAACATGAAAAAATTTAAACTCATATTCAACATAATATGAACAATTTATCTATATCCCTACCACCTCAAAAAGAAAATATATATATATATATATATATAAACATATATATATATAAACATATATATATAAACATATGTACATATATATATAAACATATGTACAAATATATATAAACATATATATATATAAACATATATATATATATATATATATATATATGTTTATATACATATGTTTATATATATATATACATATATATATATATATGTTTATATATATATATATGTACATATGTTTATATATATATGTACATATGTTTATATATATATGTTTATATATATATATATGTATATATATATATATATATATATATATATATAAACATATATATATGTATATATATATATATATATATATATATATATATATATATATATATATATATATATATATATATATATATAAACATATGTATATAAACATATATATATATGTTATATGTTTATATACATTTATATACATATGTTTATATATATATATATATATATATATATATATATATATATATATATATATATATATATATATATATATATATATATATATATATATATACATATATATATGTTTATATATGTATATAAACATATATATATATGTTATATGTTTATATACATTTATATATATATGTATATATATATATATAAACATATATATATGTTTATATATATATGTTTATATATATATGTTTATATATATATAAACATATATATAAACATATATATATAAACATATGTATATATATGTTTATATACATATGTTTATATATATATGTTTATATATATATGTTTATATATATGTTTATATATATATAAACATATATATATAAACATATATATATATATATGTTTATATACATTTATATACATATGTTTATATATATATGTTTATATATATATAAACATATATATATAAACATATATATATGATGAGCGAACTATAAACATATATGTATATATAAACATATATATATAAACATATATATATATAAACATATGTATATATATGTATATATATATATATATATATATATATGCTTATTAGTATATAATATATTGATGGGCCGTTATTAAGGGTAAAAAAATTCAAGCGTCGGGCGAGAAGGAAGTCGGCTGAAGATGAGGACGAGATTGATGAGGACAGGAGGATGGCCATGGTTGAGAGTTTAGTGGACCCGAAGACTGGTTTCCTGACTACTCCACCCCATGGAATACCTGGGTTGATTGAGGGACCGTCCACTGTTCGGGATTTATATGAATCTGGAGACCTTGTGCGCTGTATGTTTCTGCGACCGGCCTTTACTTATTTGTGCGTGGGTAAAGAATTTTGGGGCCGTTTATATGGATTCGTCGAGTCAGGATACTTAGAGAACACTGTAAGTCTCTAACTACATTTATTACATTTAGCTTTATCTTTATTTAATTATTGAGTCAGGATACTTTGTTACTGTTAAATTAAGGGTATTAATACTTTTTTTCAGCATATCGACGGTTGGGCCTCCTTATTGATGTGGTGGAGATACCAGGCTTTTACTCGTCCCACACAGCTTCACATACCATTGAGATGGACGATCATGCCTGTTGGTTTTTTGGATATGATAAAAGGGTTCGAAAAGTACAAAGATCGGAAGAAAAAACGAGTAAGCTCGGAAGGTGAGATTGAGGCCGACGGATACAAAGGAGAAACGAGAGCGAACTATAAGTATCTGATGGGCTTCGCAGACGGAACTCGTGCACCATACCCTGCATGGTGAGATTGTGACAAAGTAAGTAAAAAATATCTATACTGCTGTATCAAAATATGCATTTACATTAAAACTTACATTAAATAATAATATATGTATATGCAGATACTATTGCCGCTCCACATTCCATGAGTAGATCACTGGATACTAGTGGTGCTTGATCTTCGTTTTTTTGATGTCACGGGATACGATAGCCTGCCAAAGCTGTGTGTAGATGAGCGTATAGAACTTGTCAAGGAATTAGGTCGCTACATAGTATATTATTTGGATGCAATTAAGTTTTGGAGTAAATGGAGTGTTGGACCGGGGAAGCCTTTTAAAGATACTTGTCAGTTGCGTTTAGAGTTGTTGAAGGATGTGCCTGTGCAGAACAGCGGACTAGGCGACTGTGGAGTCTGGGTGTGCAGGAATATGGAGACTATTGCCTATAACCAAGATTATAGGCTGAGTGTGGATGCCGGGTCATTTGCGTTTGAGTACAGGAAGAGGATGATGCAGACTTTCTTTAGCTCGCGTTTTGACTGGCAGCCGCTACCTCCACTACCGCCACCACTGCCAGTGCAGGAAGGGCAGGAAGGACCACCACCTCCTTGATTATCCGACTAGACTTTTGTATTAGTTTATTTAGTTTATCAATTTTGATGTATTGTACTAGATTAATCCACTTTGATGTACTAGATATTTTATCTTAAAACAAAATTATGAAAAATCTTTTTAAAAAGTTTTAAAAATCTTTTACTTTCAGACAATGACGAAAAATCTTTCAGACAATATATATATATATTTTCACTTTCAGACAATCCACTTTCAGACAATCACGAAAAATCTTTTTAAAAAACAAAATTTGTGATCGAAAACATAATTACAATCTTATTCGGAAAATCTATTAAAAATATATATATATATTTTCACGGAAAAAGAAACAAATACATGGTCAAAAAAAAGTACAAAAGCTTAGGGGGCGTTTGGTTGGTGGGATTTTGTGGGATTTGATGGGATTTGCATTTGAAATTCTAGGAAATCCCATGTTTGGTTGGAGGATTTCAAATGCAAAAGATATCTAAAATCCTATGAGCAAGGGATTTCTAAAACCATCAGATTTACAAGGGATTTCAAATCCTTGGGAACACGGAGAATTATTTTGTCATTTCTGGACAAAATTGCCCTTCGTCTATTACAACCTTCCACCACCGAAACTTTATCACTCAAACATCGGTCGTGCGCTAATCCTTCGTCACCATTCTCCATCCTCAATCGCTAATATTTTCTGGTCCTCCATCTTGATGTTCTTTGTTTCTATTTCCTATCTGTTTGTTCTCTGTTCCTACTTTGCCTCATTCACAAAGGGGATTTCTAAGTCTAGGGTTTGTAATTACAGTTCAGTATAAGCAAAATGAAGATAATCAAATTGTTATTTTGGTATAACAGTTTTAATGTTTGATCATAATATTATCATTATTCTTGAAAATCTTTGATGTATGTGTAAAGAGTACTATTGCGAATTTGACATTATACGGAGTATATGATAGAATTTTTAATTAAATAAAAATTTAATTTCTAATTTACCTGTAAAGTTTAAGAATGGCGTGAAAGATTTGAAGGTTTGTATGCATCTGGTCACGACACCCAAGTTAAAGAAGTAGGAGTGTGATGCTGTTACGAGTGAATTGAGCTTCTTTAGTCACTTATATTATATAAATTCATCTCCAATTAAAACGATCCAAATATTTAGAAAGGGTAATATTGTCAGAGATCATAATTTATAAAGTTTCTGAATTTGAAATCCTATTAAGATATCTATCAACCAAACACTCGATGGGATTTTAAATGATAGGATTTTAAATAACTAGGCAATTCAAATCCTATGGGATTTTAAATCCCAGTATTTCAAATTCACGAACCAAACGCCCCCTTAAGGTTTTTTAATTGAGGTGGTTGGAGTACTTAATTCGATTTTTAATTGTAATGGGTCGCAGGTCGTAGCAACGGGTCGCGTGACCGCTGCGACCAAGGTTTCGGTCTTTTACTCGGTTAACATTGGTTCACGTGTACTGGTCGCAGGTCGCAGCAACGGGTCGCATAATCGCTGCGACCAAGTGATTTTCTCGGGTACGTCGAAATTGGCTTGTCTTTTACTCGGTTATCGTTTGGGTCGCCGGTCGCCGCAAACGGGTCGCAGGTCGCATGCTGCGACCGGCGACCGGGTGGGGTAAATTCGCAATTTTTTTTAAAAAGTGGCAAATCGAAATAAACTTGTAAAAAAAAGTGCATTTCGATTAATTTCCCTATAATTATAGCAAAAGTTTAACACTTCGTAATAGGTATCTTTTTAACCTTTACATATAACTTTTGACAAAGTTAATCTATTCTGTTTTCTTAAAAGAAAAATTTATAATAAATCTCATTAAATGTACACGATATATTATATATTTTATATAGATAAAATTGTATACATTCAAACATGTAGGTTTAACGATATCGTTAAAGCGTGCAGAGTAAAAATCCCCTCGCTATATAGCCACACCCTCTCGCAGCGAAGCGCGGGGTTTCTACCCCTCGTATAGTACAATGGTTGACGGTGTGTCATTTCATACCATGAAAGTGTCATTTCATTTATTAGTGACATTATTGTAATTTTGTAAAAAAGTAAGGTTATTTGTATACTAGTATTGTTGAATTGATCAAGTATGGCAGCTGTAGTTCTACAATTTACATCCTTTAGTAGTGTGGCAATTTAAGACCCATGTGTCTAGTTGAGTTTTTCTAATTTTTATAGATGGGTCTAGTTGGGTAATTAAAAAAAAAAAACTTAATTATATCATTATTACTCATTATGACCCAATAGGTAATAATGATATACTTAAGACTTACTTTAATTACCTAATTAGACCCATCTATAAAAATTAGAAAAACCCAACTAGACTCATGAGTCTCAAATTGCCACCTCTATCCTTTAGGTACCAAAATTGTAACATCCACTTTTCAAAGAGGTTTGGATGTGATAGATTAATTCTCAATCACCGCTAACCAAAACACATCCTAAACCACAAAATCAAAAGACATTTCTTATAAAATAAACAAAGTTTTGCCCAACAAAATTGAAAATTTTAAACTAAAATGAAAGGCTACTTTTGTGAGTTCATCTTCCTTTTCCACATACGTTTTCAGCTTGCCGTTATTTATTTGGTTGGTTACCGACAATCATCGGAGGTTGCCTTAGAAATTCTGGCATAAAAAACGATGCCGCATAGCAGCACCTAAGAAATCAGAAAACAAATTTATAAAACTCCATAAAGTTTGACACTAATAATAATAATACTAAAAAAACAGATGACCTTTTTCACAGCCATATATATCCGTTTGTGTACTAGTGTCTCTTCATATACTTTTTTGTTTTTTATATGAAATTCGTTTAGTAAGATTATTTAAAATAAATTTATATCATTAAAATTTCAAGTTTTTTTGTGAAACACTTAAAATTTAATAACCTATTTACGGCCCTTATTCGACAGTTCTTCGATATAGTACTGGAAACGTTTTATGCGAAATACAAATATATGGAAGTCGAGAGCAACCGATGGTAGTTATATTACGAAACAAGTATTATGTCAAACGTATTACCTAGATTTCCGTTTATAAAATGAATTATCCCTTTTGAGTGGCAAATTTGCCCCTAATTAGGGGCAAATTTGTCACTCAAAAAGTATGAAATATCATATATGTACTTCATTTTTTTAAAAAGCCATTTTTGACATTCAAAATACAAATTAAGAGCAAACACTCTCAACTACCTTTTTTTACTAATAACAATAATAATACTACAAGTAAATTACGTTGCCGGTAGTCCATGTGGTATGCACATCAGCACGTTATTTCACTCCCAGTCCCTAAATCGTATTTTTTGCGGTCTCTATTTTCTAGTAAATATTTCATCAATACCCTTCTAAATTTTTATGAAATATATTATAAAATTGTTAAATTCCATGATAGTATCATAGTAGTATATTAAATGCAAGTGAAAAACCAACTATACAACTCAGAATTATCCATACTGAATTTTGACAATCCAAAAGGTATGGATAGATATATTTTACTCGTAATTCATAATTTTACATGCAACAGTACTACAACTTACACGAGTTAACTTAAACATACACTCATACACAAGTTAATTTTTTATATCTGTCACTTGAGTGATTTCGGCGCTTAAACCTTCTTAAATTTCTTCTTCCTAATGAAGAAGTAGAGGGCTACGCCCAGCAATGGCAATGTTGACATGATGGCAATATAAGAAAGCATCCATGTTGATCTTCTATTTTGTAGAAGCAACTGATCTAACCATTTTATAATGCCGGTCAGATCAACTGGCTTGGCCTCCAGCTGCTTGGAGATGTGACCACTAGAATGCACCAATACATGCTCCTCTGTATTTGATTCACCACTTTCATCGTTACCTTTCGGCCCTTCGTATGGATCTTCTACGACATCACGTGATAATGTATTATTGCTGATGGCAGCAACCATTCCATTTGAAACATTAACATATGGGCCTTGATCAACAGAAGATTCAGGTCCAGAATGTGGGGGATTCTGAAATATATATTGTTAACAATTGCGTAGATTACAGAATTTCGGTTCTGGGTAGCAACATTAAACCCCCCTTTACTTATGAATGCATTTGTTTGGGTTATGTCTAATCCCTAATGGGTTGATAAGTTGCTCACACTTTTAGCACATTCAGCCTGCTAAAATAGCACTAATTGAGAAATTAAATTAGATCATCATTATAGACTTATAGTAGTGAAGTTTCTGATATCATTTCTATTGCATTAGTTATTAGTTATTTATTACAAACTAGAAAAATGTGTTTCAGACTTTCAGGTCAACAACCCATCCCAACCTGACCAATTTCGATACCAGCCCAGAAACTTACTTTCCATTTGGCATTCTACTTCTTGAACAGTAAACTATCAACTAAGATGGTATTTTTTTTAGTTTCAAAATGTGACCGCTTTCAATATCCAATTGGTGCCATTCTCACTGTTTACTTCTAAAAGACTGACAGCTCTATTTTAAGTCTATGGGTGGCAAGTAGTTACTATATGATACACTTCTCGCTTCTTGTAGTTTATAGTATACTAAATTGGAGTAGCAAAGATTACATAGACTATTGACCAAAGAGGCCTACTGAACATGATTTTCACCTTCTTTTGTGAATGCATGAAGGTGCTACTGTGCAGAACACCGAGAAATTCATTCACTGCTCTCACCCACCTGGAAGTTGAGAGTATATACACTTGGGTTAAGGAAAGATGAGTTCCTAATTAGCTATAAATCAAAAAATATATATAATAAAACAAAATATTAAAACACACACACACACACACAAAGATCTCAATCTAAACAAGCTCAGGTCTAACCCAGCTATTATATTTTTGTAGTAAATTACTAAATGGTCAATAAAATTTGCTCCAACTCACAGATATCGTCCCTCGAAATTATCTGCAAAATTGGTCCCTACTACCACTGTTTACTTGCAAGAATGGTACCTCACCCAAGTGAAATGACCAAAATACCCTAATCTCTCTCTGTATATACATACAGATACTATTTTTTTGCATATCAGTAGATATTAATGTACTTTTTAATATTATAATGAACTAAAAGTTGTAAATGGCAACATGCACCAAGTTATAATGATATCTCATATATACATTTGAATTTCGAAGTCTGAACTGCTAGTAAGGAAAACCGCATTGATACTAAAGCTATATAGAGAGCATACCATAAACTAGATCCAGTAAGACCCTCAAAGAAAGCAAGATGTCCTCCATTTCGTGTTACAGCCAACACAATGTTTTTATTGGCTCTTGCAGTAACAACATAAATGAAAATTAGAGTTGATCATGAATAGGAAGTAGACATCGCAAAAGGATTGGTCATTTGGATTTGGTCACAGATCAATACAGGCAATATATACGGTATCAGTCAAATCGGTTGGATTGTCCTAAAACACTTTTTGTCCAATATTTCTAATTATTTATAATTAATTAGCACGACAAACATTACAAAGATTGTATTTCTTTCAACAAAAGTCCAATTTTTTCAATAATATAACTCAGAAATTTTTATTATGTTTTAGAAAAATGCAGTTTTGGTGACCATTGACCTGTTCAACCCAGTTCTTTTTAACCTATTGTGTCTTGAATTTGAACGTTTGAACCAATAGGATGTTACAGTCTTTCTGACTAATACGTACACAGCCTAATCGGGGTATCCCCAATTTCCCATGACTGTTTTTGACCTATTCCCTGACCACCCCCACCACCCCCAAGATGTTCACTTAGTAAGGTTCGAACCTGAGACCTCTTGTGAGGATATCAGGACACCTTACCACTAGGCCACCTTGGTGACGGTTACTCACTAGAATAGAAGATGGCCTGAATCGACAAATTTGTGAATAAAAGAGTCAAAATAGCCAACTATGTTAGAGTATACCTGCACTCATCCCATGGAATTGCCTCCCAAGTACAAACAGGATCATCTAAAGCACTTATACACAGTAATGGAATAGAAACTTTCGTCACATACTGAGCACAGCTACAATGCCTATAGTATGCATCTACCGTCTTCAACAAGAAAGACATCATCAAGGAGAAGCTATGCAACATCATTTAAAATATGTTTATAGAGGGTTATAATTCAGGTTACCTCAAACTTCCCAACTAGACGAGTAGCATAATTGTCAAAATCCCGTATAGTACGTGACTAGCAAAAGGGGAAAGATAACTAAGCATTATATACTCTAGAACATAAACCAACAATCTAGAAATTAGTGCATGTTACCTAACCAAAATAAATAAATAAAACCAATAAACTTTTTACTTTACTGAAAGTCTATATACCTTTACAATACCATCCCAATCTGCAAGTCGGGAATATAGAGTTTGATGCCTGCAATGCAAAACTAAACTTAGCTAATAAATAGCAGTCGGCTATTGATTAAAATGACTCAACAGTTGATATTTACTGCTTTAAAGTGATCAATAATAAAAACAAAGATAGAGACCACATACAGTTGTGCATACTCTTGAAGACCAACAGTAAGAGCCCTATCATAGAATTTTTGTACCGTCCTGCGACATATGAATCTAGAGCCAATCTGCCAAAACATTTATTCTTAAATAAACACATAATGTCTAAACGTGACAGATGGAACCAAAAAGCTGCAACACATTTCTGATGGAGAAAAAGTTACTTAATGTAGCGGGGATACTCAGGGCGGAGAAATCAGAAAATCATGCCAAGAGATACGCATAAGCAAATGTAGAGGGGCCGCATTATATGTGGCTCAAAAGATATTAGGTGAAGAGACAATGGGTTAAAAGGGATATCTGGAAGACTGGAACATACAATATTGTCTAATGTGGCAATAATGCCTCAAGATAGATGAAATAAGTGCTTCTTGATCTACCAAGAACAACCTCAAGAATTGTGAGGCAGCCCCAAAAACAGTTGCCTTGGCTTTCTGTTATAGAGTTCCTCAAATAAGACTTTAGATTGTTATCTCTGGAAAAAATGGGTACAAATCATGGTTCACCCAAATTTCTTTCAGATACTTGCGGTTCATGACAAGGGTATTTGAAAATAGGTTTTTGGAGATAGGACTTTGCAACTATGGCTGTTTGGTGATGGTTGCTACATAGATGTGTGGGTGTTGATTTAGGATGCGACTCAACTTGTATGACTCTCATACAAGATAAACTATATTTTCTGGTAGACACCCATATTACTATAAAATCAAACCACGGAAATAGAGATGGTACGTAATCCATGGACCAGTATAATGTCACAATTACCCTACATGGGTGCCTACAATAAAAAAAGATAATGCCATGAAAAGCCAGTCTTATGAGCATCCCCAGTTCCTAAATGTACCACGTAACAGTTCCAATTTTTCCTAAATATATACACTAAAAAGTGTAAATGAGCTGTGATTATTACACATTATTATATTGATGAATTTGTAGCCTTAAGAGACAAAACTGAGGACCAGGACATATGTCACCGCCAGTAGAGGAACACAATGAAGACAGCACAAAAATTTCGCATTCACACATATAATCTAGTCAACATATATTATTCCCCACAACAATGTCGTTCACTCATCCAGGGAAGACCCATTTACAAAGGTCAAAGATTCAACTTACGTTTCTGGGCAAGTAGAACACTAACCAAAAGGTCCCAAGGAGAGCAGATAGCAACTGCTCCAGCAATAGGAAGATCTTCCCCATCTTCTCCAAGATACTTCACCTGCAAATTTATCATACACAACATATTTGGTCAACGAAGGTCTTACTGACAACCAAGAACAAAAATGAACCCATTTACATGCATCAACATGAACCTAATGTCAGGTCTAGAAGATGGTACATTATTATTATTATTATTTTTTGGAACGGCAATTGTGTGACCCCTAGCCCAGAAGGCGTAGCGAGCCCACACAACAAGGTCAGGCCCAGCCCAGTAGGCAATGGCGCCCTTCCCTTTACGCACGCAAGAGGAAACCTCTATCGCCCCAGACTAGGCTCAAACTTGAGACCTTGCCTAGGAGAGTAAAACCTCCCCCCAGGTGGGACCCGGGTAACCACTTCAGCTAGAAGCTCATGGTTAGAAGATGGTACATCATCCAATGGACTCATTAGTATGCAACCCAACAAGATCCATAAAACAAATGACAACTCGCCTTAACTCATTTACCAAAACAGTAACCAAGTCTACTCACATTTGCACACAGGATTAGCAATACTAGAAATAGATATTTAAGCATAGTTGTCAATTTGCAGCTTGTTACAGTTATGATCAATATTAGTTTAAGTTTATTCAGTTTCCTAGTATACTAGTATCCTAAATTCCTAACTTATTTGATTGCCTTGTAATTATCTGTTCCCACGTCATTTATTTATTTGATTTCCTCTCGCTTTTTTCACAGTAGGTCACACTTAATTCACTACTTTCTTCATCTTCTTCAGCCTTCTGGTCCAATTTCATCTACTTTCTCATTGTTTTCTGAGGTGACTTGACTCGTTCCAAGTCGTTCACTAACTCGTGAGTGATGAGTCGGATTGCGAGTCAAGTCAGGTCAATTTTCGAGTCAGGTATCGAGTCAATTTATATTAGGTGTTATTTCACTGTACTCAGGCATCAACAAGTTTAACATCTATATATTTAAGCATGGTTAGATAATTCTCTTTGATGCAGCACTCTGAACATGCAAGAAAAAGCACGACCAACAATGCAGATGACTTTCATGATAATACAAAAAGAAACAAAAGTATGAAAGAGTAAATGCACCAGAATGTTGGCACCAATGCTAGTCCCGACGGCAAAAAGAGGTGCTTCCGGATATTCATGATGAAGACGGTTGATGACATCTCGAGTGTCTTTTGTCCACCCCGCATTATAGAAGCAATCTGACTGTAAATATAAAAGCATTACACAATCAACTTTAACTTAAGTGATCAAAATAGAAAGGATTAATGCACTCCATGATCATTGCACTCTTCAAAATCATTGAGTTGAATCTTGTACATTCTTTTATATTTAAAAAGGGTCAATGTGCCTTATGTAGGGTGTTAATATTCACCTGCAAACCATTCTACTTATTTGTTTATAGCAAGGTTAAGTGGTTACACCTCTACACCCGAGCCACGTGGGAAACACATGGGTCAGCTTGATTCAATCAAATCCTTCCATCACTTGATCACAGACAGTTCCTCGAAGTGTTTTTAGTCGAACTAGCAAGAATGTCATATAATTTTTCACATGTACACATTGTAAAAAGCAATAAAATCGGGAAAAACAATTCAAGGCAGAACACTACAAATTGTACAATCAGATATTAGTAGCAGAGACCTAAACAACCCGCTCTAGGAAGAACACGTCCATTTGATTCATATATATGTTTTATAACAACAGTTAATTGGTTAAAAAACTATCAAGTTTCTAATAAGCAAAGGTCAAACAGGAATGCTAATTGTAAGCAAGGGTACTAAAAATTAACTTAAACTGAATGGGCCACTTAGGGTATAAGAATGGGTCAGATAGATCATAAACAACAAATGGGTAAAGCCATCCCCAATGTCATCTTCATGGTCACTGCCAAAACAATATAGTGCTCAGAACCAGAAACGGTAGAGTGGCCCCCTTTTCATCCTTTTCATTTTAAGTTCCACCAATCACAGGTAAGACTACAATATACATATACATACAAGGTTGGAATCACGCCAGGACACCGTGAGAGCCGTAGACCATGTGTGTGTATAATCATATAAATATATTAAAGATGGTACTGGAACGATAGGTTTTATATATGAAAATACAGTTATGCAAATCTGATAAACATTTGTCTTACATTGTGGTAAATTTAACAACGGTGTGCCCAAACATAAACAAGTATAGACCCATATATCTCTTATATTACGGTATTACCCTTTAATTCATCGCTACCAAAAGCATGCAGCATATGTTAGAGCTCACCGTAACAGAAATTCCTCCGAGCCCTCGGTGATTGCAAACAACAACATTCCATCCTCGTTTTGCCGTGGAGAAGGCAAGATGCTTGATATACTGAAAATTTTCAACGATTATAACCATCTAGTCAATACAAGAGAAAGGACAAGACATGCAACTTTATTTTAAATTTCATTAATAACCACAATTTCTCAATTTATTCATTCTCACATGATACATCATGAAATAAATGGCGCATAATGTAGAGCAAGATATTATTAGATGATTGATTAATACATCACGAATAAGGAACAAATAGTATGCTACATAGCTGAACTCCTGAATATAAATTATAAATGCCAAAAACAACCAGCTTGCTATGTAGTGAAATTTAATGCGAGTCTTGTTCTCACAATATCTCAAAGAGAGACTTGCAAAAAGTACTAAAAACCTTACAAACAAAATGGTAATGATGTCTATACATTTTTGGAGCACAGACTAATTAATCCTCATCGAAAACTATTCTTAAAGCAAGATCATATTCAACTAAACCCATTTGTAATATATGTCATGATAGATACACTTGCTGGAATGACAACGGGATGGTAATATAATCTGAATCCAATGGGGAAACTTGAAACCTGAAATTTCAGGTCGGGATTGTTTATCAGGCTAGGGGGCGGGTTTTGGGGCACAAATCAGAAATTTTACATAATATATAAAATATTTATACGTTCACATATATATTAATCACTTTTACGTTGGGCATATTTTGGTAAGAGGTAGGTGTAAGGGATGGCACGCCGCTCCCCAAACCCACTCCATTGCAATTTAATGTTCTTTGTTTCTTGCTTTTCAAAGAAATAAGGTTTCCATCAACGAAGACAAGATTCTAGAGAGCCTACTTGAACAATGTCAAGATAACCTACCAAATATTACATAAATTTCAAACAGATGTCACAGCGCGAGAAAATGCAAAATTGAACACACAACTAAAGCTTTGCATTCACATACGGTGGTCGCAGCGAAGCTCTTTTTGGAACCAACTGAATGTATTTAGAATATTGCAACTTCATGAAAGATAAATTCAGTGTACATATATTAGACAAATAGGCATTCTTTAACTGCCTTGAATTCCAGTTATTATACCGTCTGCATATAATCAACCTTTACATCAGCAATAGATTTATATAACTTACCACTATTCCCAGCTCATAACCTCAAAAGCTAGTGAGTGTCCATCTGTACATGTACATCTTTTTTCTAATATCTAGTAGGGTTTGATGGTACAATAGTTCATTAAAGTTTGATTTAGTACGACAATCAGACTAACCAAAAGTCAATACCCATAAGAATCAAAGCACATTCAGTAAGCATTCATATTTGAAAGGACCAAGTTTAATTGACAATAAATTGAACTTACAGCTGAAGAGGAATCACTTGTCAATCCAGGTATTACAATCACGATGGGGGTTTTATCCTCTTCATATGTTGAATCCCTCAAAACTGCAAGGTTATGCAAAATTCAAACCACAATAAAGGGAAAAAAAAATCCGACAACCTTTGGCAACTTTTTACAAGCTTCTGATCAAGAATTTTGTTTCAAAAATCAAGACAAATGATCAAAAACCGTTTCAATGAAATTTGAAGTAATAAGCGACAGGTAAGTTCTTAACACTGCCCTTTCATAATGAGAGCAAACTTAGAGAAGGAGAGGTTTCCAATGGAAGCAAGATGTATCCTACAAGTAAAAACCACTACATTCGAAAACAAGCAATAGTAATAAAGAGTGATTTCAGAAACATTTAGCATCATTTATCAGCAAGTTATAGCACACATAGGTATAAGAACTTGTAGCTTAACTGAATAATATTGAAGAATAAATGTAATCACATACTTATAACATTTGCATAATATCTAACATGGTCATTTTTTATACCCTTATCGCGTTGAGGAAAACAATTTCATCATGCTCATGAAGCATTTTGTGCTAATTAAGCGTGACTACAAACTAAGCATAACGAAAAACAAAATCTTTATTATATAGGATTAAAAATATATGTTAGCAACATCAAAGAGGCATTTAAACTTTATTTAAAATATAATGTGTTCAATTCATCAAGTGGAAATTGTTACTGGTCCCCTAGCACAAGATCAATAAACCCATGAAAAGCAATGAATACAAACTTTGTACATTTAACAGCAAGATTACAAGATAATATACAATTTTTATATGCGTGTAGTGTGATGCGATAAATAGCATGGATAATTGGATTATAAAATATGTTATATGTAAGTGTTACCATCAGAACTCTTTAGCCAATCCAGAGCAAAAGTTCCGCCATCAGAAGCATGAAATAATTCTCTGTGAGTAGAGATAAAAATACAGAATAAGAAAAGTAATTTAGATAACAAACATATCACCATCGTTATAGATTGTTTACTTTTCTTTGTTGAATTACTTGTATACAACAAAATGAAATTAACAACTTTGTATTCTGCTTCTAAACTTGTGTATTTTCGTTGAAGTTTTGTTCTACGCTTATTCGTTTCCTACAACCCAGCTTATGGATGGATGATGAAGTGTTTATGCAACCATTATGTCAAGGGTTGCATAATGATGTTAAATATTAAAGATAAATGTAGCAAATGTATGACATACGTACATACCTTGTATAATCCACTGGAGGAGGTCTCCCATGAAAATTCAAGAAAGTAGTTTGGACATGAGGACTTGAAAGCCAAGGTGTAGCCATGTACCTTTATTATTATTATTATTAAACAAGTAACACCAAAGATTGTATTTTTATCATTTTTCATCATTAAAAAAATACAGATTTCAATTGAATATGAATATATTTATTGAGTAGCTGTAGGGAGTGAAATAAAAAAGTAAATAGAGAAAAAGGGAAGAAGGTACCTGGAATGAAGAAGGCGACACTTGGAAGCAACACCATGGTAAATGTGGGAGGAAGGATTGTAAGTTAGAGAGACAGGGGAGCCTCGGAAGAAGGTAAAAAGAAGGTCGTGAATGAAATGAAACTCTAAAAAATTGTAAATGAAAACGATGAGAAAACAGGTAAAACCTATTTGATAATGAAGAATGGGTATCAATCTCAAACCCTCAAAGATGAGACCTAAAGATGAAGAAAATTGATGATACTCCATTTTCAAGAATGGGTTCCAGACAGAGAGAGATCTGGAATCAGACGAAGAAAACAAAGAAAGAGTAGGCAGGCAGTTGGTTGGGAGGACCGAAGAAGCAAGGATGGAGAAGCCGGTCAATTTTGCAGGAACAAAAACAAAGGAAATTTTAGTTTGCTGTTGGTAATACTCGATTGGACTAAATGAATGGATAGTATTTATCATTCCAAAATTACATTTTCATCGTATTTTCTTGACTTGTGATTTCAAAATTAAGATTTAGGGTACTGATTTGTACACCATCAAATATTAGCCATACATCATTAAAACTGTTTTACAGTGGTGCACAGTACAAGTACAACATGATGATGATGCATAATAGTGGTGTATGGCTAGTTTTTGTATATAACATGATAATGATGCATAAGAGTGGTGTATGACTAATTTTTGGTGGTGTACAAATCACCACCCTAACGTTTAATATTTGTTTGCTCAATGATCCAAAATGTTTTCCCTGTATCAGAAGTTTCTAAATGATATTTTAGAAGTGCCCATCAACTTTTTGATTATATGTCTACAAGAACTATGATATGTAGTTGGTTTGTTGATTAGATTTACTTAGGTTGTATTTGAAACAAAGGGACCGATACTTTTTTCTTGTGCTCCGTATGTCCTTAGTTGAAACAAATGGACAGTTAATTAGCAACTTTTAACATACTCGACACTATGGTTCGGTAGTAACCAGTGGTTGCAACAACTTATTTTGGTTGAGATAAAAGTTTGCAGTTGTATTTTGATAGATGATTTACTCATCATTCCAAACTAGAGATGGCTTTGTACAACTACATATATGGTTATTATGTTCGTTTTGGACGTCTATAATGAATTGAAGACTCAATTGGGAGGAAAAGATGCATGTGTATGGTGGCGCCAAATTGTGAAAAGAGCTGAGAAGTCGTGCCTTTTATTAGTTACTTTCTTGTAGTTTTTAGGGTTTAAGTCAACGATCGCCAACGTACTCTCCTTTGTGTTCCGAGATCACCAATCAACCGGTTTTATTACCAGGATCACCAACGAACTTTGTAATTATGTGCTGAGATCGCCAACCCAATACTTGTTTACCTGGAACGTAATTAACCTAGTGACGTGGCATTGCCACTAATATTAATTTAAAACACATGGCATAATAAAATAATACTCCGTATGTATATATCTTCTTTTTCTATTAGCGTCGACCACCCAAAATCACAATAAAAAAACTAAACCAAAATGGAATCTCAAAAACCTAAAACTAAGACTCCTCCCAACAGTGACTAACTACTGACGTGTCAGTTTGTGCCACGTCTGCGCCACATCAGCTTTTCCCACAACTGACACAAACTGACATTTACTGACATTTCACTCCCTACAGTAACATCACTTCACTTATTTTCAGGGCCCCACACACTATTTCATTTATTTATTTAATACAAAAACACTTATATTTGCAAAATAAAAAACATTACATTAATATTAAACTAAAGATTAAAATTCCTAAAAGTAAAAAAAAATACATTTATTGAAAATGAAAAAAAACATTACATTAATATTAAATAAAAGATTACAATTCCTAAAAAATAAAAAAAAATACATTTATTGAAAACTAGAAATATTATTAGTCATCTACTCCGAGCCGTCTTCGTTTTCGTTGTCGTCATCGTCCGGTTGTACTGCGTGACCAAAAACCGTGTTGTAATCCGTCTCATAATTATCAACCACGGTTTTTCGGACCTTTTCGAGCATTTTTTTCTCCTTGCCCTTGAGAAACGACGGTATTGGTTTATATAACATTTTCCACGATTTAAGAATGGTTTTTTTGGTCGCGTTATGTTTTATCGCTTCCAATGCTTCTTTTTGTGATTCCGCGGCTTGTATGTTTGCCAAACGTTCTTTTTTTTTAGAGATCTTGAAGAAGTGGCGGCGTCACTTGAGCCCGAGCTTTTTTGGGATTTTCGTGAAGAAGTACGACCGGGCGGGCTACGTATCAAGTCGTTTTGGAACAACCGTTCCATGTTAGCTGCAAGAGGCTCGGAAGTAGGAATGTCGTCACCAAGATTTATCGTCTCGAGCTCGGGTTGGGTTGGCACTTGTCGGTTGCCCATGATTCCACCTGTTTCAAGAAACTTTGGATGATTTTTCACTACGTGCCAACAATCTTCGTATATGAATGCTCTTTTTTGTTGGTCCTTGAACGCGGCCTTACACGCCTTAATAATTTGTTCGTCACTTGCACCGCTTTGACGAGGATTCGTTAGACCTTTGTGGATTGCAATGAAGATTTTGCAATCGGTACGAATCTTGTTCCATTTTCCTTGAATTTGACTCAAGGTACGGGGTTTAGGCGCCACCGTATTATAATCGGCTTCGACTTTGTCCCAAAAAACTTCGTAGCTTTGAGAAGCGCCTCGTTTATCTTTTTCGGATCGGTGGATCCAACGCTCGGCTAATATAACCGCTTCCTCGTCGCTCCATTTGACTTGTACCCTTGTTGCCGGAGCTTTTTCTTTTGATTTTCCTTTCTTCACCACGGGTTCGGGTTCGGGCTCGGGAACGGGTTCGGGTTCGGGTTCGGTTTCGGGAATCGTTTCGTCGTCGATATCGGGATGTGGCGGCGTGTTGATGTTTCCGAATTGTGGATGGCTAATTGGTGTTGGTGGGTATGTTGTGTAGGCCGAGTGATGTGGTTGGTGCATATAATGTGGGTTTCCAAATGGCGCGGGAGTTTGGTGGATTGGAATATGTGGTGAAAAATGATGATACGTTGAGTAGTTTTGGTAACCTTGGAATGGTGGCGATGGATTTGAGTATAGTGCAAAGCCGGGTGGTTGACTAGGAGAAGAGTTGCTCGATTGAGCGGAAGAAGTGGCACTTGGGGAATCGTGATTGCGGGTTTGATTCGGTATTGGATTGTTGATTAAGTTGTTCCACATATCGTCGGCGGTTGAGTGACGTCGACTCATTTTTGTATTTGTGTTTGATATGAGAGAAGTGGTATGAATATTATTTTATGAGTTGTATATTGAATTTGGTTTGAATATTGGTTAAAAGGTTGAAAAAAGGTTGGATAAAAGTATAAATAAAGTGTGAAATGAGGTGGGTTTTTGTATGAAATTTGGGGTTGGGTTAAATTGGTATTTATAGGGGAAGAAAATTGGTTTGGAAAAAAAAATAATGTTTTTTTTTTTTGTAGCCATTTTACCCCCCAACGGTCCAAATTTTTTTTTTTTTTTTTTAAAAATCGTCACTTTTTAGCGAAAAAAAAAAAAAAATAACTGACGCGGGCCCCACGTTCTCACTCCCTCCGTCGCCAAACCGAAGCCTCAAACCGACGCCGGCCAACCGACGGGCCGTGCCTATGGCGTCGGTGCCGTCGATTGAAACCGACGCCCCCAACCGACGTCCGTCGGGACGAGTCTAATAATCTGTACCCACAAATCATTCAATCAAACCCAGATTCATCATCATCAGTGTACACTCCATCAGTTCCGTCTCTTTACCCATCTCTTGATTTTGATCATGAAAACCTAATCATTGACACTCATCATCAATCCTACGATCCAAGCATTTTAACATCATTGGAACCATCTGAAGAAATGATCATCAAGATCCCAAATTCAATCATTCATTTAAAAGATAAACACCAAAGTGTCGAGCTTGCTTCCGGCAATTTCGAGATAGTCCAGCTCCGGCAAGGGAACGCCGTCGTCGCCGCTCAGATTGGTTGAGTAGTTTAGCATGTTGTTGACCAACACAACCGGAAAATCATATATAAAAGTGTGATGTTTCCTTTCGTTTTTGTTCTTGTTATTAGGTCTCGTTTTTTAGATCTCGGTTCTTAAATCTCGATTTTCAGATTTCGATTTTATGGATCTCGTTTCTTGGATCTCGTTTCAGATTTGACTGTAAAATGTTTGTATGTGTGTCAAAGATCTGTTTGGAAGACGTATGGTGTGTGATGGTGGTTAAAAGCAACGGTGGTTCACGACCGTATGTGGTGGTGTGAACGGTGGTTCAGATGAGTAGCGGCGTTGAATCGACGGTCGAGGTGTTGTTTTCGTCTGAGGAAGATGAGGGAGATTGAGAGGACATGATGGAGGTGAGTTAGTGTTAGTGATTGGATCGATGAATTGAATTGTGAGTGAAATTGGATAGTGAAAAATGAAAACCCTAGTTGTTATTCACGGCTGTATGTATGAATATTTGTGATAAATAAACACGTAGACAACATATTTCCACCCTGGAATTAAAAATAATAAAAAACTATTAAAAAATCAAAAGTTACAGGTTTAGCCGGTTACCGGTTACCATATGGTGACATCAAGACAAATTTTAAAAGTTCATTGGTGATCATGATAATAAAATCGGTTGATTGGTGATCTCGGAACAAAAAGGAGAGTACGTTGGCAATCGTTGACTTAAACCCTAGTTTTTAGTATGCATTTACAAGTCTATTCCCTTGTAAATAACTTTGTGTAGTTTGTTACAGAGTAATATGTTTTCTTGTACCTTGTAAGTAACCTTTCGTTTATTGATATCTTACATTACATGTTAGCAGTATTATATATTATATTATATATATTATATATAGTCTTTGAAATAGCATGTAAATTGACACGTATCATTCACAAAGCTGCTTGTACGTACATATGTGCAAACGCATACATACTTATTATCCTTTGGGGTATTACTTATCTGTCTTCTCTCTTTACTATTATAAGACGAGCTGATTTGTGTAATCATTTTCAAATTAGCTTTGTAATTAATCACTAACCCTCACTATGATTAGCCAATAAATCACTAGGTTGATTATATAATTATCCTTTTGCCCCTTTCTAATTGTAATACCAATCACTTTCAAAGCCAATTCAAAATCGGGCTCCATTTTTTGCTGTAGAATTTGAATTTCAAATTCAAACATGAAAATTATTTTGACAATATTAATGGTTAAAATTAAATATTATTAACTAGTTTAAGACCCGTAAAATTTGCGGGATGACACATTAACTTATGGTGTAAGGGCATAATAAGTATGTTCATGCTTGTAGGATGGGACAGTGCAATGTGTTTAACGAACGTAATATAGTTATGTGTTTGCACTAATTGCGCGGGTTTTCTTTATGATTACTGTTTTCTTCTTTAAAAGATGTTAATTGTTTTAGTTTATGATCCGTGATTTTGCGTAACTATACATGAAAAACTGTTGATCATGGTTTCATTGATCTAACGAATTATATAAATGATATTCTTAGTGTGCAATTATTTACTCGGAACTATTCAATTTAACATGTATATTTTTTTAAAAACATTTTCCTTAATATATAAAACAAAATATTGCAAATAGGATTTCACATACCTTGGCCATTGTCTCATGTAAGGTGAGTTATAAGGCTTATAAGTTGTAAGGATTAAACAATAAATCATAAACCAAATGTTGTTGTTGGCGCCCGAACAGGTCGGTGTCGTTAACGATGACTATCCGGGCACCAGCAGTGGGTTTTAAATTTATAAGGCTGGGGCCTAGGGTTACTATTATTGCTAATCTAAGGGCTAGCAAGGATAAGCGTGACCTAGGATCGTTCTTTAAAGCGCGACAAATTGAAACTAGGAGAAATTAGAAACTTTTATGAATTTAGCTAGGGCGGAAGGGAGTTGATTTGGATTTTGGGTTTTCTACTCTAAGGTTAAACTAAATTAAATCAGAAATGGATATGGAGGTTACTTCGGGCGTTCAGCAGTTAAAAGCGATTGTCTACTATGAAGTGGTTCAGGTGATATTAAAATGTGAAGAGTTCTAATGATGATATAAGTTAATGTGAGTTATTGCTACAATCCTACTATCGGGCTAACGCGGAGGTGTCCACAATTAGGCAAATAGAATGTCACGTGGGTTGCAGAATATATTAAAGCATACACCGAAAGTTCTCTCAAATGCATGTCCATATTATCTGACAGTTAATCTCGAATCCTATTCCCCAATCTCGGTCATCATAGACGTCCGAATCATGGCACCGTTTGTTGAATAAATAATCTTGTAAACGGGTTTTACCCTCGTCGGAATAAGTTGGAAGAACTGGTCTAAGCGGTCAGATAAGATGTCATCACTTATTCGTATGAATTATCAACATTACTCAAGTATGTAACAAGACAGGGGTGGTTTATATTGCAAATAGAAACTTAAGTAATACGTTTGTTAATTAATCCATAACACAACTACCTTCGGTCGTTCTCGACTTCCATACGTTTGTACTTTGCCATAAGCATTTCCAGTACTATATCGAAGAACAGTTGAATAGGGGCCGTCATGTTATTTCACAACAATTAAGGCTAGGTGTATTTTACTAGTATGATAATCCTAAGGCAACAATCAAACAAGAACATGCAATAAGACAATCAAGACAATAGTTAAACCTAAGCATACAAATGTATTAATTAAATCGAGGATATTCCGAAAGTTGTCTCAAAAATACCGTCTGTCCAAATTAAATCTTAATCTACCTCTATTCCCATATTCCGTGTCTCTTGGATCCTAATTTGGTCTAGAGAACACCGGCCATGCCGAGCTCAATGATTCAATCAAACATAGTATAACTAAGTGACCAGTACCCTATGAGTTAGCTACGTTCATTTTTGGATAAGGTTTTAGTCACAACATGAGTTGGGCAGATAAACAATAAAGATTCAATTCCTACATCTATTCATGATACAAAACACCCGTAATCTCATAGCATACATTATAATCACATATTTAAATCTTTCCTAAACGACTATCATAGCAGACAATTGAGTTATTTAGCAAATCATGGCAATTCTAGCATGCATATTTAAATTTATTAAAGAAAGAAAGGACATAATTAAATATGGAAGATAGATTAAAAACCTGATAAAGAAATACAATAACTCGTAGCTACAAATGCGTCCCGGAGCACCTCCGTACAAATCTTCCTTGACTAGTTAATTAGCTAGTCTAATTAACCAATGAAGTATTACAATAAAGAAAGAAAAGAATGGATGGTGAGAAAGTGTGAAATATGCTAGAAAGAGTGCATATGTTGGTGTGTCTCAAATGAACCAAAAGCCTCCTATTTATAGGTGAGCTTTGGCTCACATTAGCACAAGTTATCCTTGAGGCTCATGTTAGAAGACTTTCCAAAAGTGGCTTGTACAATGCGAAAAGTAGGCGAACCGGGTACCGTACAACGCGAAAAGTAGGCGAATCGGGTACCAAAGCTTGCCAAAAACGGAAACCGGGACGGGGATAGGGTGGCCGGCGGCGGTGGGCCCCACCCCCCCGTTGCGCAATCTTTTGCTTCGTTTCTTGATTCGTACGTGTTTTCTTCGTTATACGTTCGTTTGAGTTGATTCTTTTTTTGTTGGATTCATAATTCAAAAACGAAGATTTTGACATAGGATATGCCTGAAAATGAGGTCCCTAGCTCCAGATATTGCGTACGGATCATTTGGATCTTCCGGCGGGCGCGAAATCTTCATTTTTCACCCGTTTTGGTTGATTCTTCTTTCGTTGGATTCGAATTTTAAAAACGAACATCTTGGAAATATCGGATGTTGATGGAGGGCACTTTAGTCTTGAAATCTCGTTTTTAAGCCCTGAATCTTCAAACGTATGTGGAATCTTCGTTTCTCGACCGTTTTGCTCGGTTTTTATCGTGCAACCTCGTATTGACCATCTTGGCATAATGTTACTGATTTGTGCTGTTTTTGAGTTAATATGCCGAAAGTCGTTCCAGAATGAGAGAGATATCGGTAGTAAAAACGTGACTTTTTACGCGACATCAAGTATCCCACACTTAGAATTTTGCTTGTCCTCAAGCAAGTCTTCATTAAATCTGGAAAAAGCTGGAGGGGTGTCTTCGTATTTCGGAGAACTTTGGTTCCTGCAGGGTTGGTAAAAAGATTTCGGACGAAGTTCCATCCCTTGATGTTCCCCCAACTTTTGGTTCTAGCAAGCTTTCTTTTCAATCTTTACAAATGTAAGATATACATGACTGGGGCCCTCACAAGTGGTCACTCAATTCACTCAAGTGTATCGGGTTTCCTAACTTCTAAATCACTCAGGGCCAGTCATGTAGCTCTTCCGTTGTCATAAGCTTGATCGAGAATCAAATCTACGATACTTAAGTGAGGACGGTGCTAATTATCCCTAGACATTCGTAAGAGGGTGAAGACGGTGTATGGGATAAGGACTTTGGTAGGTGGTTTGAATTGGAGTTTAATATAGCCTAAGAGTTGTCTGTAATAACTTGTTTTTGACGTTTTTAAGATAGTACCTCTTTATGAATTTCTCTCTTTGAGAGCCTCCTTTCCGTAATTCTTTCTTGTTTTGAATAACATTCCCCTCGGCTTTAAATGATCCTTGGGTCTTTTAGCTTTTTGATTTCTTCGGCAGCTTTGTTCGTGCTTTCTTTGGAGTCCTTGCAGAACTTCGTCTCTTGCAATGTTTCGCTGACAGAACAGAAACTTAGGCTATGGCCAAGAGATGTAAAGAAAGGGTTGGTTTTTGAAGTGAGTATTTGAAACGAAAAGGCTAAGGCTCAACAGGTTTTCTAAATGATCCTCAATGCCAAAAATGGGCATTAGCAGGGTTAGACTTGAAAACGGGGGTTTTATGAGAGGGTTCTATCCTAGTGAATGTCGAGATCCTTTAATTGCACCTTCGTCACGTATGACGCTCACTTTTGTAGTTTCGAATTGCATTCATCGAGCAAGTTCTGACTCAAGAAGGCATACATCGGCACACTCACAAACGAATAAGTGAAGCATTAAAGTAAATGCTTTTGCATGGCTCAAAATCCCTCGCTTAATTTTGGTGGTTTTGTGCCTAGTCATGCGATTGCTTGTTTGAAACTCAGTTTGGAAATTTATCAAAGAGTTTTACCTGTCGTAGTCGATTTGCCAAACCATTCGGATTTTTGTTGACCGAAAATACCCTACCCTTTCTGGGCTTTCCATGAATTTTTTTTTTTTTTTTTTTTTTTTGAAAATTTTTGCTAAGAAGTTTGATCAAACGTTTATGTTGCAATACAGTAGTGAATGCTACTGCTACTATCCCACACTTAAAAGAACATTGTCCCTAATGTTCTCTAAGTTAGGTTAATCCCACACTTAGAGTTTTAATACGGATCAATATTTTCAAAGTTATTCTCTATTTGTGAGTATTAATCCCACACTTAGAGTTTTTCTTAAAATTCTTGTGTGGTTTAAGCAAAGTAAGGTTTAGAAAAGATACTTCCTTGCTCTACGTGTGATGCCACTGGATTTAAAGGGCCAGGTTCAAATGTATGTGAATTTGCTGGAGATGGACCAGGCTCATTAAGAATGAACTTGTTCCGCAAATTCTATTTTCAATTCTGCATAGTACACAACCTTCATAAGACACAAATATTAATACGAGTTAATACTAAACATAAATAATAATAATAACTAGAAGTAGCTAATCCGTGTCAGCATAGAGCGCCTCCCAGTCGGTGAAGTCATCATCCATAAAGATCGTGTTTTCCACGATCGATGTAGGAGATGCTGACTCCTCGATGGTATAGACAGGAGATGCAGCACCATCCTCTGGATTCTGGATCCAAGTGTCCAGTGCAGCAGTCTCCTCCTCTAGTGGGATCATAAAAGTGGGGTGGTCCTGCGCAGTCCAGCTCCAAGATGGGAATAAATCCCATGGTGGAATGTGCGGAGCGGGATCAGGTCCCATCTGAAAGGGGCACACAGGTGTAGAGGTAAAGCCTAAAGCAGTGTGGATTTCAGAGATGGCGGTGTGCTGGACCTCAAGGGCTCTCAGTATAGACCAAGTGACAGCAGGGTCCGCAGTAGTAACCCCATGCTCAAAGATGGGTACTCTGGAGGTCCCTGCGGTCTGTCCTGCTGGTTGGTGAGGTGAGGGTAACCTGGCCTGGATGGGACGTAACAGGAATGACTCCTGAACGTACACCTCCACCAAGTCTGCCGAGATCTCATCCAAACTAGGAGGTGGTGACTGGGATCCTCTGACAGTCCTCATGCTACTACCCGATGATGAACTCCGGGAGTGGTGCATGGTACGCAAGCGTCTCTGTCTGGGGGCTCGTGCTCTGTCTGACTGCGAACTCATCCTGAAAAATATGAAAGGTTAATGGTCTAAGATCATTAGTCCTTTATGAGGTACTGCATAGAAAATTGGATTAGCTTAAACACAATAGAAAAATAAAATTAATGCTGAAAACATAAGATAGGCTTGGGGTGCCTCCCAAAAGCGCTTTGTTTATCGAGTCTCGTAGCTTGACTTTTTGATGACTACTAATATATTAAGATGATTCGTAGTTGTAGACTTCCTCAGTTGAGGGAAAGTCTTCTACGTAGTGTTTTAGTCGGTGACCGTTTACTTTGAAATTTCCGTCTGGGGTCTCGAGTTCTATGGCACCATAAGGAAATACTTTAGAGATTGTAAAAGGGCCGCTCCACCGCGTTTTGAACTTACCAGAAAACTTTTTAAATCGGGAGTTAAAGAGTAGAACTTTATCACCTGGATTGAAGCGTGTGGGGCGGAGCTTGGAATCGTGAAACAGTTTGGTTCTTTCCTTAAATTTGTAGGAACTTTCGTAGGCTTGATCCCGTAATTCCGCTAGTTCATTCAGTTGCATTCTTCGGTGTGTTCCTGTTATCGTTGGATCTAAACTACAGTTCTTCAGTGCCCAGTAAGCTTTGTATTCGAGTTCGATCGGGAGGTGACATGCTTTACCATACACGAGCCTATAGGGAGTTGTTCCTAAGGGTGTTTTGTAGGCTGTCCGGAATGCCCATAAAGCATCATCTAGCTTATCTACCCATCTTTCTTTGTGTTGACCTACTGTTCGTTCCAAGATTCTTTTTAGTGCTCGGTTTGTAATTTCTGCTTGCCCATTCGTCTGTGGGTGGTAGGCCATAGAGGTTTTGTGAGTAACACCATACTGTTGCAATAATTTCATAAACTGAGTATTGCAAAAGTGCGTGCCTTGATCACTGATGATCGCCCGAGGTGTTCCAAACCGACAGAACAGCTGTTTTAAGAACTTGGTTACTACTCTTGAGTCATTTGTTGGAAAGGCTTGAGCTTCTGCCCATCTTGACACGTAATCGATAGCTACTAGAATGTATTCTTTTCCGTAAGATTTCGGAAATGGTCCCATGAAATCTAATCCCCATATATCAAATATTTCACATGCTTGGATATTCGTTAACGGCATTTCGTTACGCGTTGTGATATTTCCAAACCTTTGGCAAATATCGCAACGTTTTACCAAGTCTTGGGCGTCTCTGAAAATAGTTGGCCAATAGAATCCTGAGTCATATACTTTCTTTGCTGTCAAGTTGGCTGCGTGGTGTCCTCCGGTGGGTCCATGATGGCTTTGATGAAGAATGTGTTCGGCTTCCCTCCCGTTGACACATCTTCTTATAATCTAGTCGGGACAGACCTTAAACAAATATGGATCATCCCAAAAGTAGTGCTTGACATCGCGGAAGAACCTTTGTCTTTGTGATGACGGCATTCCTTTTCTTGTGATCCCTCCAACTACGAAATTGGCTATGTCTGCAAACCAAGGATCATTCGTAAATTGTGATCCTTGCAATTGTCCTCCTAAACTCATTAACTGCTCTTCTGGAAATCGATCTTTGATGTCCCCTTCTGCAAGTTGTTCCATTGATGGATTTTCAAGTCGACTCAGATGATCTGCGGCGACATTCTCTGCTCCCTTTTTATCTTTTATTTCAATGTCAAATTCTTGTAGGAGTAGAATCCATCGTAACAGTCGTGGTTTTGCGTCTTGCTTTTTGAAGAGATATTTCAGAGCTGAGTGATCCGTGTATACTATTGTCTTTGACAATATCAAGTAGGATCGAAATTTATCAAAGGCGAATACTACAGCTAGCAGCTCCTTTTCGGTGGTTGTATAATTTTCTTGAGCATCTGTGAGAGTTTTGCTAGCGTAGTAGATTGGTCGAAAGTGGTTATCCTTCCGTTGCCCGAGAACTGCTCCTACAGCGAAATCGCTTGCATCGCACATGATTTCAAATGGAAGGCTCCAGTCCGGAGCGACCATGATTGGTGCATTAGTTAGCTCTTTCTTTAGGTAGTCAAAGGCTTTCATACAACCTTCGTCAAATGCGAATTTGATATCTTTTCCTAAAAGGTGGGTGATAGGTCGAGAGATCTTGGAGAAGTCCTTGATAAAACGACGGTAGAACCCAGCGTGGCCTAGAAAACTTCGAATGGCTTTGACGTTGGTGGGTGGTGGGAGTTTCGCAATAGTTTCGACTTTGGCTTTGTCTACTTCGATTCCTGACTTTGATATTCTATGTCCTAAGACTATTCCTTCCTTTACCATAAAGTGACATTTTTCCCAATTCAAAACGAGATTTGATTCTTCACACTTGGCGAGCATCCTATCGAGGTTGGATAAACAAGATGCAAAAGAGTCTCCAAAGACAGAGAAGTCGTCCATGAAGACTTCCATGCATTGTTCGATCATGTCATGGAAAATTGCAACCATGCATCTTTGAAATGTTGCAGGTGCATTGCATAATCCAAATGGCATTCGTCGATATGCGAACGTTCCATACGGGCATGTAAACGTCGTCTTCTCCTGGTCTTTCGGATCGAGCGGAATTTGGAAATAACCGGAGAATCCATCAAGGAAACAGTAGAATTCGTTTCCTGATATCCTCTCGAGCATTTGGTCAATGAACGAAAGTGGAAAGTGATCCTTGCGAGTTGCTTCGTTTAACTTTCGGTAGTCAATACAAACCCTCCAACCGGTGACGGTCCGAGTTGGTATGAGCTCATTTTCTTCGTTTGTAATGACCGTCATTCCTCCTTTCTTTGGGACGACTTGAACAGGGCTAACCCAAGGTGAGTCAGAAATTGGGTATATTAGTCCAGCATCCAAGAGTTTGATAACCTCTTGTTTCACTACATCTTGAATTTTAGGGTTTACTCGTCTCTGCCTTTGAACTGATGGTTTGAAATCGTTCTCCATTAGGATTTTATGCGTGCAATAGTTGGGACTAATTCCTTGTATGTCAGAAATTTTCCATGCGATTGCCTTCTTGTGTGATTTCAACACATCAACTAGCTGAGCTTTCTCTTTTGGTTTCAACTCCTTTGAGATTATCACCGGAAGTTGGGAGGTTCCTTGGAGGTAAGCGTATTCAAGGTGAGGTGGTAATTCCTTTAATTCCAAGTTTGGTGGTTCCTCAATAGACGGCTTCATTCTAGCTATTTCGTCTCTATTCAGCTTCTCATATTCAGCTTGGAAAGGTGCCTCGTTTATCTCAGGTTCGGATGTAGAGATTGATGCTATTTCGACCCATTCGGTTTGGTTTGAAAATTCGTTCGTCTTTAGCTCGTATTTGTTGACCGATGATGAGGATACTTCGTCATTTCGGGTGAGAATAATTTCTCCGTTGTCGGTGAATTGGAATTCTTGAAATTGAGCGGTTGAGGATTGGTTTATGGTTAATTCAGGGTTTGGAAATGATAGAGGTTCGGGTTGGTTGATTAATTGAGATTCAAATGGTGGTGGCTCAATACTCATTCCCTTGAAGGAATCCAGGATTTCTTTAATTGAAGGAGCTGGATTCGGGGCATCGAGTGTGGATGTATCTCTTTTTAGCCAAGGTATCGGTGTACCGCATCCCAATGGGACGGCTATTGTTTTGCCGTTGGTGTTAGACAGCTCCTTTTCAAACAAGGGAAATAGAAGTTCTTCAGAATTTGCTGGCGAAGTGATTGCGGACTGCAGCCCAGGATCCTCGTCATATAATCTTCGAATGGTGACTACTGTGGTAGGTATCGGGTTCTGGCTGGATAGTGCTAACACTTCGTGGAGATGTTCGTCAAAGATGTCCTGCATAGTGTCGCACAAACCAAGGTCCTCTTCCAGGGGTTGCTTCATTAATCGATCGACATTAAAGGTGACCTCCTCTTTCCCGACTCTTAGTTTTAAGGATTTTTCGTTTACGTCGATTACGGCCTTGGCATTATTTAAGAATGGTCTGCCAAGGATGAGTGGGATGTGGGTGTCTTCCTCTATATCCATGATGATGAAGTCTACTGGAAAGACGAACTTATCGACCTTGACCATGACATCTTCAGCAATTCCTCGAGGGAGTTTAACTGATCTGTATGCTAATTGAATGGTCATACGAGTAGGCAGTAGGTTGTCTAATCCTAATTTCTTATAGAGGGAATAGGGCATGAGATTAACACTAGCACCTAGGTCAGCTAAAGCGTTACTAATTTGGATATCTTGGAGAAAACAAGGTATTGTAAAACGTCCAGTGTCTCCTAACTTAGGTGGAAGACCATGTTGTACAATTAAAGAGCATTCAGCATCTAAGGGTAAACTAACTATTTGCCTAAGTTTTTCTTTGTTTGAAAGAAGTTCTTTAAAGAATTTGGCACATGTGGGCATTTCTACTAAAGCATCTAATAGTCTAACATTCAAGTGCAAGCTTTTAAACATTTCCAGATATTTACCGAATTGGGCTTCTTGCTTTTCCTTCTTAAGTCTACCTGGATAAGGTATTCTCATGCGAGGTACATAATCCGGAGTTTTGGTTGGTGATGAGTCAGGTGTTGTGACAGGGATGTCAATTGACACATGTTCACTTGGTGTAGGTGTGGGCGAAGAAGTGTTTTCGGGGGTGTTATCTGGTGGTGGTGGATCAACTTTGGTTATTTTTCCTCCCCTAGTGACAATTAACACATCATTGGATTGAATGGTAGTTGCCGACGTACTTTCCTCTATAAAGTTCAAGTTTTCCAAAATAGACTCCATGTTAGAAATTAATTTGTTGGAAATTTTTATCATGGCTTCAATGTTGTCTTGAAACTCGTCATTCCGTTTGTTTACAAGATTTTGTTCAAGAATAAAAAGTGGTAAAAGTTGTTTTGAGGAAGGTAAGCGTTTAATAGGTGAAGGAACAGCCAAAAGCTGGGTCCAATCAGGGTAAGGTGTTGTCATGGTTGACGAAAGGTGGTTAACTAAAACTATTCTAATCCTAAATTAATCCTAAATGCAAAAAGTAACTTTTGATTGATGTTAATCTTTCAAGAGGATCGCTAAATACTAAAGTCAATAACTTCCTAAAATCGGTTGCCGACGCTCCCCGGCAGCGGCGCCAAAAACTTGTTGGCGCCCGAACAGGTCGGTGTCATTAACGATGACTATCCGGGCACCAGCAGTGGGTTTTAAATTTATAAGGCTGGGGCCTAGGGTTACTATTATTGCTAATCTAAGGGCTAGCAAGGATAAGCGTGACCTAGGATCGTTCTTTAAAGCGCGACAAATTGAAACTAGGAGAAATTAGAAACTTTTATGAATTTAGCTAGGGCGGAAGGGAGTTGATTTGGATTTTGGGTTTTCTACTCTAAGGTTAAACTAAATTAAATCAGAAATGGATATGGAGGTTACTTCGGGCGTTCAGCAGTTAAAAGCGATTGTCTACTATGAAGTGGTTCAGGTGATATTAAAATGTGAAAAATTCTAATGATGATAGGTTCATAAGTTAATGTGAGTTATTGCTACAATCCTACTATCGGGCTAACGCGGAGGTGTCCACAATTAGGCAAATAGAATGTCACGTGGGTTGCAGAATATATTAAAGCATACACCGAAAGTTCTCTCAAATGCATGTCCATATTATCTGACAGTTAATCTCGAATCCTATTCCCCAATCTCGGTCATCATAGACGTCCGAATCATGGCACCGTTTGTTGAATAAACAATCTTGTAAACGGGTTTTACCCTCGTCGGAATAAGTTGGAAGAACTGGTCTAAGCGGTCAGATAAGATGTCATCACTTATTCGTATGAATTATCAACATTACTCAAGTATGTAACAAGACAGGGGTGGTTTATATTGCAAATAGAAACTTAAGTAATACGTTTGTTAATTAATCCATAACACAACTACCTTCGGTCGTTCTCGACTTCCATACGTTTGTACTTTGCCATAAGCATTTCCAGTACTATATCGAAGAACAGTTGAATAGGGGCCGTCATGTTATTTCACAACAATTAAGGCTAGGTGTATTTTACTAGTACGATAATCCTAAGGCAACAATCAAACAAGAACATGCAATAAGACAATCAAGACAATAGTTAAACCTAAGCATACAAATGTATTAATTAAATCGAGGATATTCCGAAAGTTGTCTCAAAAATACCGTCTGTCCAAATTAAATCTTAATCTACCTCTATTCCCATATTCCGTGTCTCTTGGATCCTAATTTGGTCTAGAGAACACCGGCCATGCCGAGCTCAATGATTCAATCAAACATAGTATAACTAAGTGACCAGTACCCTATGAGTTAGCTACGTTCATTTTTGGATAAGGTTTTAGTCACAACATGAGTTGGGCAGATAAACAATAATGTTGGTACATGTTTAGTGTCTGTCAGTTGGTCTAGCTCGTAGTTTGTATTTAGATTTGTGTTTCCTGACTCCTGCGACGTAGCGTGCAACGTCGCAGGTGCGACGTCAGGTATGGGCCTGCGACGTAGCCAACGTCGCATGGGCTTGGGCCTGCGACGTAGCGTGCGACGTCGCAGGTGCCAGTTTTGTATTTAAACGTTTTGTGTTTTCTGTTTTAGGGTTGATGAAACCCTAAACGCAATTAGTCGAAATCTCTGTAATCTGACCGATTATAATACAATATAATACGTTTCGTTTGATATTCATTGCGTATTGATTGTTCGTGTGTTTAGTGTATAACTTAATCGTTGATTCCGCAAACGATTGAGTGACTCGGTTCGTACTAGATCCAAGGTTAGGGACAAACAACTGGTATCAGAGCAGAAAGTGCTCGTTTTGGCGATTCGGATCGAGTTTGGGATTTAAAAGGACGTGATATTCGTGAGTTTTCGTGTTTATTACGTTTGTTTTGTGTTTTTACAGGTTTTCGATCATTATTACTGGGATTATTGAAGGTTTCTGTCGTTCGACATTCGTGGTTTTGATTTTAGGGTTAAAAATTCGTTTTTAGGGTTTGTGGCCGCTGCTCAGCGCGTTTTGCGACGTTACCTGCGACGTCTGCTGCGACGTCGCGTGCGACGTAGTAATTTGGACTTTAATTAGTCTGTGCGACGTACTCTGCGACGTCATCTGCGACGTACCTCTCAACGTCGCATAGTGTGATTCTGCGACGTCCTCTGCGACGTCATCTGCGACGTACCTCTCAACGTCGCATATTTCTGATTCTTAATTGAATCCTTTGCTTTTTGCGACGTACCTCTCGCCGTCGCATAATCTTTGTGCGACGTACTCACCTACGTCGCTAAGATCAGAAGTTTGTTTTTCGATTAAGTAATTACAATGGCAGCTGATAAAGAGGATATTAGAGGACTGAGAGAAATGATTAAACAAAGTAATGACATAGGTTCAAGTAATAAGCCTCCACTATTTACTGCGGACATGGATTACATGTACTGGAGAGACCGAGTTGAGCAATACATTGATTTTCATTGTCCAGAATTATGGGGACCATTACGTGAGCGTTATGTACCTCCATTAGCTGAAGGAGAATACCGTGGTATTCGTCCTGCTAAGACCTATAAAGCTATGTCTCCCGAGGAGAAGAAAGATTTTGATACTGAAAGAAAGTCTTTTTCAATGATTAAAATGTGTCTAACCAAGGATGTTCTTTGGCTTTTCAGAACTCATGAAACAGCCTTTGATTTATGGAAGGCAATTGAAACTCGTTGTGGAGGAAATGATAAGTACAAGGAAGCCAAGCTCGAACTGATTAAGAAACAGTACGATATCTTTGACATCCTTCCTAATGAAGACATGACTTCTTTATTCACTAGGTACTCACGGTTAGTTGGTGAGTTGTTTGAAGGGGGTTATACTTTTCCTTCAATTGAAGTAAATAAGAAGCTACTGGATGTGTTGCCAAGTTCTTGGGATGTTAAAGTTCAATTTTTAAAAGAAAATGAAGAACTTGCAAACATGTCTTTGGATACGTTGATAGGGGATCTTCAAGCTCACGCGATGGAGATTAAGAAGAAAGAAACTAGGTCTGGTGCTGCTGTTCAGAATCCTAGTGTGTATGGTGTTCAGATCAACTCTGGAAAGACTTATGGATCTGGAGTCGCCTTCGTGACAAATACAAATGCTCCATCAACTTCTTCTTCTGCTTCCGATGGGATTCATTCTGTTTTCATGACTGGACCGTCTTCAAATCAACAACAGGTTCAAGTCTCACCTGCTATTCAGGAGCAAGCTGCCATTTACACAGCTTTCTTAAGCTCATACAAGGATTTGGTTACTCAACCAAATCTTACTTTGGAGCTGACTAAGGAAGACTATGATCAGCTTGATGAAGATGATCTGGAGCAAATGGATTTAACTTGGAATGTGGCGATGATCACCCGAAGAATTCAAAAGTTCTTGCAGAGGACAGGGCATAAAAGTTTGGAAGGTGATGGAAAGACGGGCTTCGGATTTGACAAGAGTAAGGTCCGATGTTACAATTGTCAAAATTTGGGTCACTTCGCCAGGGAGTGCGAGAAACCCAAAATGCCAGCATCGGGATTCACAACACCATCTACTCCTCCAAAGGCCAAAGAAATGGAAGTTTCTAAGAAAGGGCCTGCTGATAATGCCCTGATTGCTTTTGAGCCTACAAGTCAAGATTGGACGCCTGTCTCCCAGCATTACCAATAGTGTCTGATGGCTCACATTGTGAATGAGGTACATGATGAACCGTTAAATTGTATTTCATGCATTAAGTTAACTGAATCTCTAAAGGCATATCAGACATAGACTGCTGAGTTGAGGAAAAAGAATGAAAAACTAACCGACTCAAATAATTTTTTAAAAGCTAATGAGAAACTTTATGAAAAACATCTTGAGGCTCATCGGTTAGATACTCAAAAATATAAATCTAAGGTTTTTAGTCAAGAAGATGCCATTAAAAGCTATCTTGTTGAAATTGAGCTGCTAAAGAAAGAACTTACAGATTTAAAAGATGAGTATGAGAATTATAAGAGTAAAATCTTAGGTTCAAATTCCTCAACGGTTGTCTTTAATGAAATTCTTAGCAAGCACGGTACTAAAGGGAAAAAGAATGAGGGATTGGGATACAACTCATGTGACACCCCCAAATTTAATGATTTGCGGAAGCTTGATTTGGGTGTCACTAATCAATATACAAAGCACATAAGATATAATGAACGACCACTATATGCGTCGTTATAAACTTGTATAGATAAAGTAAATGTTTACATCAAAATATAGTTACATTAGCTCGGTTCCTGAAATTGAGAGATTACATAGCATAATTACTTTTACAAAATATAATAATGCAGTCCAATCTCTAGTTGTATGTATGCTGACTCGAGCTAATAATTCCTGCTTGTGCAGCCAAACTACTGCTGGGTACCTGTGATAAATACTAAAATGGGTCAGCGAAAACGCTGGTGAGCTCACAGGTTTGCATGTCAATATATAGTTGTCAGAACCGCAAGATTTATATTGAATTTAAAATGCAATTAAGCAAAATAAAAGTTATACTGTCCATGAGCACATAGTCTGAGCTTAACTTGATTTGTCAGGCCCAATTAAGGAAACCTAACTTGGAGTGCCTCCTACGAGTGCCTAATCAACACTCGTCTTCCCAAATGCTAATACATCCGTTTGACCGGTTAGTGCGTGCTAACCCGGATGAGGATTGTCAATCCCATATGATATCATATACTAACATTCACGCTATAAAATACTAGAGACTATGCTTATGGAGGACTTTAAATTGATTAGCTTGAAACTCATGTAGTATTTGAAGTTTGGCACTTGCGTTCTACTTGTAAAACAAAATCGAGTAGTAATATCACACCCCTAGTTGTAAAGCAGTGAAAATGGGGCTATGAAACTCACCTGAGTCTTGGAGTGTTTAAGTTAATAAACTTGAAGTAATTAGCTGTGAGTTGATGTCCAAAGACTTGAAACCTGAATGTGTCCACGACACTTGATTGTTATTAATTGTACCGGTATCTCGAAAGACTACCTTTGTAGTTGTTATTTAATTATATATGTCCAAATTACTACGATTTGGTTGATTAATTGTTTTGTTTCAAGTTACTACGACTTGATTGACTAAATTATCCAAGTTACTACGACTTGGTTGATTGAATAATCTGTTTTGTAAGTTTTGAAAACGTGTACGGCCCGTTGGTGATTTAGTTGAAATAATAAAAATTCTAAAATGTTGACTTTGCTATAGTACTGCTACAGTACTGCTACAGTAAATTTGACTTCAAAATTCTGGTTTTTCTGTGTTTTGCGACACAACATGCGACACAAAGATTCGACATGCGACACAATGGTTGTGTCGCAGACGTCATGCGACACAAGGATACGACACAGGGACTGTGTCGCATCGAATACGAAATGCTAATTTAATAGCGACATAGCGGTTGTGTCGTATAGAAGTACGACATAGTTTGCGACATAGAGTGCGACACAATATTGTGTCGCATGAGTTACGACACTAAAGGATTTATACGACACAAGGTGCGACATAAAGGGCAAAATACGACACAACATGCGACACAAGGCTTGTGTCGCATGGATGAACACCAGCCCAGAAACATCGGCTGTTCGTGATTTTTCCGGCCAAAACTCAAATCAAACTCATTTTTAGACTATAAAACCTTGTTATCTTCCTAGTATTGGACATATATAAGTTGTGTAAACATCAAAACATCCAAAGATTACATCAAAATAAACAAATCTAAGTTTTTAGAATTTTTCTTACAAATGCAAATCGAAGACGATGGAGGCCGAAAATGATGGTAGAGCTTTTGTAATTCTTGTTCCCCTTGAAATGGTGATTCCGAATATATGGTTTTTGTTGTCGGTTTTGCGAGATCCGAAAATTTGGTGATTTTTGGTTGAGAGGTTTTTGGGTGTAAGTGTGTGTTTTATGGAAAATGGAAATGAAAGAAAGAGGAAAGGAGAGGTGGGGTGTAGGTGAAAGCCTCACCTCGCAGTCTCCGTCCCGTGCTCCGCGTGGTGTTCGTTTTCTCCGTCATTTAACATTAAATATTTGTTTTATTCATTTAATTGTCCGTTTTAAATTACAAATCATTATAGAATGTTTTATTGTAATATTTCACCAATTATCTATTTATGGTATTTAAAATGAATTTCGTTTTATTTATTTGCGCGTTTGTATTTTTAATTGCGTATACATTAATTGTGTAATAAAACTTGGATACGAAATGTCACAATAAATAATATTCTGAATAACATTTAGTTATTAAATAATATTTGTATTACTTAATAAAATTGTTCACCAACGTCCGTGTTTATTGTATCGAAATTCATTCGATTGAAACTCGTACGATTTAAACAAACCGCATAATTGTGTAGATATATATTCAACAATATATATGATAATTGATACATTAATTAGCCTAACACAGAACTAATTACATGTATTAAAACTTGATTAGGCACTAAATTCTAGTCCTAAATTGACGGGTGTCACATTCTCCCCCTGTTAGAAGAATTTCGTCCCGAAATTTATGTTGAAGTCGCGTTTGATGTTGAGTTAGTGAATAGTTGAGGATACTTGAGTCGCATTTGGTCTTCTCGTTCCCAGGTGAATTCCGGACCGCGCCGCGAATTCCACCTAACCTTGACAATGGGAATACGACTTTGTTTAAGTTGTTTGACCTCACGGTCCATGATCTCGGCGGGTTCCTCAACAAAGTGAAGTTTCTCGTCAACTCGAATTTCATCGAGTGGAATGATAAGTGTCTCATCAGACAGACACTTCTTTAGATTTGAAACATGAAATGTGGGATGCACGCTGCTGAGTTCGGATGGCAGCTGCAATCGATATGCTACTGGACCAATCCTTTCAAGGATCTCGAATGGTCCAATGTATCTGGGATTCAACTTTCCTCGTTTGCCAAATCGGATTACGCCTTTCCAAGGCGATACTTTGAGTAGAACTCGATCCCCAACCTGGAACTCGAGTGGCTTGCGTCTCACATCAGCATAACTTTTCTGACGATCACGCGCGGCTTTGAGTTTGTTTTGAATTTCTACGATTCTCTCGGTCGTCTCGTGAATGATTTCTGGACCCGTGAGTTGGCTGTCCCCAACTTCGGTCCAACAGATAGGTGACCGGCACTTACGACCGTACAGTGCCTCGAAGGGTGCAGCTTTGATGCTGGTATGATAACTGTTGTTGTACGAGAACTCGCACAATGGTAGATGTTTTTCCCAGTTTACACCGAAGTCTACTACGCAGGCCCGTAGCATGTCTTCAAGTGTTTGAATGGTTCGTTCACTTTGACCGTCGGTTTGAGGATGGTATGCGGTACTCATATCCAGTCGAGTACCCAGGGATTTTTGAAGTGATTGCCAAAATTGTGAAGTGAAACGACTATCCCTATCGGAGATAATTGAGATTGGAACACCGTGTTTGGTCACGGTTTCCTTCAGATAAATGTTGGTGAGGCGTTCCATTTTGTCAGATTCCTTGATTGCCAGGAAGTGAGCAGATTTTGTGAGACGATCCACGATCACCCAAATGGAATCGCAACCGTTCGAGGATTTGGGTAGCTTGGTTATGAAGTCCATGGCAATTTGTTCCCATTTCCATTCAGGAAGACTGGGTTGTTGAAGTAAACCAGAAGGTTTTTGATATTCAATTTTGACTTTGGAGCAAGTAAGGCACTTGCTGACATAGGTGGCGATTTCAGATTTCATGTTCGGCCACCAGTAGAAGTCCTTGATACCGTGGTACATTTTATCGGACCCCGGGTGGATAGAATATTTAGACTTGTGAGCTTCATCCATCACCAAGTCTCGTAGGTTCCCATATTTAGGCAACCAGATTCGGTTTGAGAAATACCTAATCCCGTTAGGTCTGATTTCGAATTGTTTATCCATGCCCCGCAAGGCTTCATCTTTGACATTTTCGGGTTTTAAGGCTTCGAGTTGAGCAGTGAGAATTTGAATGTTTAAATTGTTGTGAATGGTCATACTGAGGGCTCGAACCCGAAGTGGTTTCACTCGCTCTTTTCGACTGAGGGCGTCAGCAACAACATTTGCTTTGCCTGGATGATATTTGAGTTCGCAGTCATAATCGGTAAGCAACTCGACCCATCGACGTTGCCTCATGTTGAGATCCTTCTGATCGAATATGTGTTGAAGGCTTTTATGGTCGGTAAAGATTGTACACCTGGTACCATAAAGGTAATGTCTCCAGATTTTGAGGGCAAAAACGACAGCTCCTAGCTCGAGGTCGTGGGTGGTGTAATTCTTTTCATGAATCTTGAGCTGTCGGGAAGCATAAGCTATGACTTTGTCTCGTTGCATGAGCACGCAACCGAGACCTTGATGAGAAGCATCGCAGTATACCACGAAGTCATCAGTGCCTTCGGGTAATGATAGGATAGGAGCACTGCAAAGCTTTTGTTTTAAGAGTTGGAATGCCGATTCTTGTTTATCAGTCCAGTCAAACTTTTTGTCTTTCTGGGTCAGCGTCGTGAGTGGTATGGCTATCTTGGAGAAATTTTCAATGAATCGTCGATAATATCCGGCCAGTCCTAAAAACTGCCGTACTTCGGTCGGAGTGGTTGGCGATTGCCAGTCTTTGATAGCCTCGATCTTTGACGGGTCAACGTGAATCCCCTGACTGTCAATCACGTGACCAAGGAATTGAACGGTTTTGATCCAGAACTCACACTTAGAGAACTTGGCATAGAGCTCCTCGTGTTTAAGTAGTTCAAGGATGGTTCTGAGGTGTTGCGCATGCTCTTCTTTGCTTCGTGAATATATGAGGATGTCATCGATGAAGACAATGACACACTTATCAAGGTAAGGTTTACACACCCGATTCATAAGGTCCATGAATACAGCCGGTGCGTTGGTTAGGCCGAATGGCATCACTTGGAATTCGTAATGCCCGTAACGGGTTCTGAAAGCGGTTTTTGGAATATCGGCATCGCGAACACGCAATTGGTGATAACCGGATCGGAGATCAATCTTTGAATAACAACTCGACCCTTGAAGTTGGTCGAACAAATCATCGATTCGAGGAAGTGGATACCGGTTCTTGACAGTTAACTTGTTCAACTCTCGATAGTCGATACACATTCGAAAAGAACCATCTTTCTTCTTAACAAATAGGACCGGAGCTCCCCAAGGTGAAGAACTCGGCCTGATAAATCCTCGTTCCAGGAGTTCCTGTAATTGGGTGGACAGCTCCTGAAGTTCGGATGGAGCTAAACGGTATGGTGCTCGGGCCACAGGCGCAGCACCTGGTGCAAGATCGATTGAGAACTCAACCTGTCTTGGTGGTGGTAGACCAGGCAGTTCCTCAGGAAAGACTTCTGGGAAGTCTCGAACAATTGGAACATCCTCAAGTCGCTTCTCCTCCGACTTTTTCTCCATGATGTGCGCGAGGATTGATGGATAACCCTTTCTCAGAAATTTCCGGGTTTTAAGACAAGATATGATGTTAAGCCTCGTCCCTCCGGTCTCCCCCTGTATGACTAGGGTTCTACCGACAGTGAGAGGTATGCGAACAATTTTGTCATAGCAGATGATTTCGGCACGATGTTTGGATAACCAGTCCATGCCTACGATGACATCGAAACTTCCTATCTCAATAGGCATAAGATCTATGGAGAAGATTTCGTCGGCTAGATTTAAAGTGCAATTAGGTATCACACTATTGGTTTCTATCAATTTGCCATTTGCTAGCTCTACGGTGTACTTAACGTCTAAAGCAACAGGTGTAATGTCAAGTAGAGGGCAAAATTCATCGGAAATAAAACTCCTATCGGCACCAGTATCAAACAGTATGGAAGCAGTTAAATTGTTGAGGAGGAACATACCCGTGACCACGTTCGGGTCCTGACGGGCGTCCCCTGAGTTGATCACGAAGGCGCTACTTTTGTAGTTGTTGTTGTTGTTGCGGTGGTTGTTGTTGTTGCCCTTGTTCTTCAATTTTGGGCAAGAATCCCTAAAGTGTCCTGGGTTTCCACATTCGTAGCAGGACTTAGGTTGTCGGGTATTTTTGTCAGAGGAGCTGTTGTTGGATTTGGGGGCTCGGCAATCCTTAGTCGAATGCCCGTACCTCCTGCAGTTGTTGCAAGGAGTACCGCACTGACCAAAGTGGTGATAGTTACACTTGGGACAATAAGGTCTGTCCCCGGTGTAGCTGCGGTTGGATTCAGAGTTGGTGTTGTAGACTTGGATGGCGTTGTTTTTCTTGTTTGAGTTGTGGTGGTGCTCAGTATATTTGCGTTTGTTGTTGTTAGAGGATGAGGTGTTGGAAGTCTCACGGCTGACAACTAGAGCCATGAGTTCGTGAGCCAATCGAATGGCACTCTCAGTAGTAGTTGGTTTGGATGAGGCGACGTTGCCCTGGATGTTCTCGGGAAGTCCACGAATGTATTTCTTAATGCCCTTACTTTCTGGTTCGACCAAACCCGGGCATAATAAGGCAAACTGCTGAAACTTGGTGGTATATTCAGCAACATCATTTCCCCGCACCTCCAGATGCCAGAATTCTTCTTCCAGCCTGTGCAATTCCTCTTCAGGACAGTATTTTTCTGTCAATTTCTTCTTCAGTTCGGCCCAAGGAAGCCGATTTGCAACCTCAAGCCCTACAGAGTTTGCGTGGGTTTTCCACCACGTGAGTGCACCTTCCTGAAAGGTGTAAGCAGCGAATTTGACTTTGTTGTTCTCAGTACAGTCGCAGAGACTGAAAACAGATTCCATACGCTCAATCCAAGGGATCAAGCCAATGGCACCTTCCGTGCCCTTGAAGTATAGCGGTTTACAGCTAAGAAAGTCCTTATAGGAGCAAGGTTTGGGTGGTGGAGTATTGGTTGCTGTGTCCTCGCTACCGGGTGGTGTTCGGGTAGCCAAGGCTTCGGTCACACTGCGGGCAATTATTCCCGCGATCTCAGCTTCGCTAAGGGTAATTTGACGACGAGGAGGCATGATGCTGAGTAAGAAAGAACAAGGAAATGAAATAAGATACTAGTCCGAGTATGATGAACTAGTGGTGTGTTTGTCATTTCGAGACAAAGCGTTAGAGAGAAAGAGGCCTATATTCATATAATATAATATAGCCTAAAGTTGTAATGAGGTCTACTTATGTAAATATATGTATATCACATAATAACCTATTGAGTGTCTAGCACAGACGTGTTTTGAGTCCCGTTTCCCTCGAGGTCAGAGTCAAATAATGCATTCCTGTTCAACATAACTCTTTTAGATTTCACATCATCTTTCTCTAATTGTACATAGTTGATCAGGCTATGTTAAATTAAAGTCGTATGATGTAATCCCTGAACTAGTCATAACTAATAAGGAATGCTGCCTAACGGTCATAGTCTAGGCCCACTAAATGCAACCTAGTTCACTATAACCTTAGGCTCTGATACCAATCTGTGACACCCCCAAATTTAATGATTTGCGGAAGCTTGATTTGGGTGTCACTAATCAATATACAAAGCACATAAGATATAATGAACGACCACTATATGCGTCGTTATAAACTTGTATAGATAAAGTAAATGTTTACATCAAAATATAGTTACATTAGCTCGGTTCCTGAAATTGAGAGATTACATAGCATAATTACTTTTACAAAATATAATAATGCAGTCCAATCTCTAGTTGTATGTATGCTGACTCGAGCTAATAATTCCTGCTTGTGCAGCCAAACTACTGCTGGGTACCTGTGATAAATACTAAAATGGGTCAGCGAAAACGCTGGTGAGCTCACAGGTTTGCATGTCAATATATAGTTGTCAGAACCGCAAGATTTATATTGAATTTAAAATGCAATTAAGCAAAATAAAAGTTATACTGTCCATGAGCACATAGTCTGAGCTTAACTTGATTTGTCAGGCCCAATTAAGGAAACCTAACTTGGAGTGCCTCCTACGAGTGCCTAATCAACACTCGTCTTCCCAAATGCTAATACATCCGTTTGACCGGTTAGTGCGTGCTAACCCGGATGAGGATTGTCAATCCCATATGATATCATATACTAACATTCACGCTATAAAATACTAGAGACTATGCTTATGGAGGACTTTAAATTGATTAGCTTGAAACTCATGTAGTATTTGAAGTTTGGCACTTGCGTTCTACTTGTAAAACAAAATCGAGTAGTAATATCACACCCCTAGTTGTAAAGCAGTGAAAATGGGGCTATGAAACTCACCTGAGTCTTGGAGTGTTTAAGTTAATAAACTTGAAGTAATTAGCTGTGAGTTGATGTCCAAAGACTTGAAACCTGAATGTGTCCACGACACTTGATTGTTATTAATTGTACCGGTATCTCGAAAGACTACCTTTGTAGTTGTTATTTAATTATATATGTCCAAATTACTACGATTTGGTTGATTAATTGTTTTGTTTCAAGTTACTACGACTTGATTGACTAAATTATCCAAGTTACTACGACTTGGTTGATTGAATAATCTGTTTTGTAAGTTTTGAAAACGTGTACGGCCCGTTGGTGATTTAGTTGAAATAATAAAAATTCTAAAATGTTGACTTTGCTACAGTACTGCTACAGTACTGCTACAGTAAATTTGACTTCAAAATTCTGGTTTTTCTGTGTTTTGCGACACAACATGCGACACAAAGATTCGACATGCGACACAATGGTTGTGTCACAGACGTCATGCGACACAAGGATACGACACAGGGACTGTGTCGCATCGAATACGAAATGCTAATTTAATAGCGACATAGCGGTTGTGTCGTATAGAAGTACGACATAGTTTGCGACATAGAGTGCGACACAATATTGTGTCGCATGAGTTACGACACTAAAGGATTTATACGACACAAGGTGCGACATAAAGGGCAAAATACGACACAACATGCGACACAAGGCTTGTGTCGCATGGATGAACACCAGCCCAGAAACATCGGCTGTTCGTGATTTTTCCGGCCAAAACTCAAATCAAACTCATTTTTAGACTATAAAACCTTGTTATCTTCCTAGTATTGGACATATATAAGTTGTGTAAACATCAAAACATCCAAAGATTACATCAAAATAAACAAATCTAAGTTTTTAGAATTTTTCTTACAAATGCAAATCGAAGACAATGGAGGCCGAAAATGATGGTAGAGCTTTTGTAATTCTTGTTCCCCTTGAAATGGTGATTCCGAATATATGGTTTTTGTTGTCGGTTTTGCGAGATCCGAAAATTTGGTGATTTTTGGTTGAGAGGTTTTTGGGTGTAAGTGTGTGTTTTATGGAAAATGGAAATGAAAGAAAGAGGAAAGGAGAGGTGGGGTGTAGGTGAAAGCCTCACCTCGCAGTCTCCGTCCCGTGCTCCGCGTGGTGTTCGTTTTCTCCGTCATTTAACATTAAATATTTGTTTTATTCATTTAATTGTCCGTTTTAAATTACAAATCATTATAGAATGTTTTATTGTAATATTTCACCAATTATCTATTTATGGTATTTAAAATGAATTTCGTTTTATTTATTTGCGCGTTTGTATTTTTAATTGCGTATACATTAATTGTGTAATAAAACTTGGATACGAAATGTCACAATAAATAATATTCTGAATAACATTTAGTTATTAAATAATATTTGTATTACTTAATAAAATTGTTCACCAACGTCCGTGTTTATTGTATCGAAATTCATTCGATTGAAACTCGTACGATTTAAACAAACCGCATAATTGTGTAGATATATATTCAACAATATATATGATAATTGATACATTAATTAGCCTAACACAGAACTAATTACATGTATTAAAACTTGATTAGGCACTAAATTCTAGTCCTAAATTGACGGGTGTCACAACTCAGTCCCTCCTCCTACTACTCACTGTCCCCTGCCTGTTAAGGAAGGCTTTGAAGAGATTCCAGTTGATTGGTCAAAGCTTTATGGTATAAAAGCCAAAGATGCTAAAGAGACCAAACATAACAAACTGGCAAAGGAGAAAACCAAGCGGTCAGAGTACCCCTTGCCAACGTTTGTTAAGTCTGTGCATGAATCTCCTGTTAGTGTTAAGGAGAGTGTTGAGTTAAAGAATGAATCTCCTGTTATTATTGAGGAGATTGTTGAGATTGAGGACATTACGGATCAGGAGTATCCTGAGGTTAAGAAGGTTGCTGTTAAACCTGAAAAAGTGATTTCAAAGGTTGAACCTGAAATTAAGGTTCAACCAAATAAGGGAAAAGCCAAGGTTTTAAACTCGAAACAACAAACTTTACAGTCACCTGTAAAGATTTTGCAAAGAAAATTATTAAATGAAAATGTTTCGTATGATAAACCATCAACTTCAACCTCTCAATCAAAACAAACATCTTCTAAGACGTGTACTCAATGTTCATGTTCTAGAAATGTTTCTCCACCTCCTGTGGTAATTCCTCAGCCTCAACCGTTTGTTGAGACTCGTTCTTGTTTCTACTGCAAGAAACAAGGACATTTAATCCGTGAATGTCCAAAGCTGTCAAATCAGCGATATGGGAGAGAGATGCCTAGGACATCTGTTTATAGAAACTCTTTTTCTAAATCTCCACCTAGGCGTTATTCAAACTCTCCCAAGCCTGTTTCGAAACCAAGTAATGTTGAGCAAAAATCTTTGCCAATTCAAAAGCCCAACATTACTTCGATTACCAATTCCGAATCTTCAAAAATATGGAAACGTAAAGAGTCTGATGTTGACTCTTCAGTCGTCAACAATAACACATCAGATAAAAATTCTAATTTGTTTAAAGATAAAATCCTATCTGACGTGATTATTGTTGATGACCACGGTCGACCTAAGTCTGTAAAGGCTTGGGTCACCGTTTCTCACTAATCTTCCTTCGTTTGTGTGTTGCAGCAGTCAGAACGTGTTAAAGATAGTGAATGGTATTTGGATAGCGGCTGCTCGCGACATATGACATGCGATGTATCTCTTCTTGTGGATATTAAACCATACGCAGGAGGATATGTTGCCTTTGCTGGAGATACTGGGGGAACCATTTCTGGAAGAGGAACGCTAACTAACGGCAATGTTAGTTTTGAAAATGTGAACTATGTGGAACAGCTTACGCACAACTTGCTAAGTGTTTCACAGGTCTGTGATAAAGATTATACCACTGCGTTCACAAAGACAGAGTGTGTGATACTGAAGCCTGGGTATGTCATTCCGGAAGAATGGGTGTTACTGAGAGCACCAAGAAAGAATGACACATACATTTTGAACATGAGAACTGTTGAGACCTCGAACGAGTATTCGTGTCTCTTGTCTAAGGCTTCTGAAAAGGAATCACTGCTTTGGCACAGACGAATGGGACATATTCATTTCCGAAAAATGAATTTCTTGACTAAAAATGACCTAGTGCTAGGAGTTCCGAAACAGTCATTTGCTCTAAAGGATGACTGTATCTCCTGCCAAAAAGGAAAGCTACGTAAGAAGTCCCATAAGTCTAAGCAGGTGAATTCCATAAATGCTCCATTGGAACTACTGCATATGGATCTTTTCGGTCCAGTCTCTACTAAGAGCATTGGTGGTCGGTCTTACTGCTTGGTTGTTACTGATGACTACTCAAGGTTTTCGTGGGTTTATTTTTTGACCACAAAGGGGGAAACTCCTGAGATTCTGGTGTATTTGTTGGACAAGTTGGCAAATCTGTGCAACTTGAAGGTGAAAAGGATACGAAGCGACAATGGAACTGAATTCAAGAACTCAACTCTCGAATTGTTTTGTGCTACAAGAGGTATTGAGCATCAATTTAGTGCTCCAAGAACTCCACAACAGAATGGAGTTGCAGAAAGAAAGAACAGGACAATCATCGAGACAACTCGGACTATGTTAGCTGACTCCAAGTTACCAATCATCTTCTGGGCTGAGGCAGTAAATACTGTCTGTTATGTTCTCAACAGAGTACTCACGGTTAAGAAAAAGAACAAAACGTGTTATGAACTTTTCAATAACCGTAAACCAAATCTGCAGTTCCTAGAACCATTTGGGTGTCCATGTCTGATCATGATAACAAAAGATAAGGTCTCTAAGTTTGGTGATAAAGCTGTTGAAGGGATTTTTCTTGGATATTCAGTCAACTCTCCGAACAAAAGAGTCTTTAACAAATCAACGAATCAGATTGAGGAGCATTTTGAAGTGAAATGTTTAAGGTATACGGAACCTCCTCAAGGAACGGGTCCGGATTGGTTTTTCAACTATGGAAACCTCTTCAACTCTTTCAATATTCCGGAAGAAGATGAAACGGATGAATTGGTTTCTATACTTCATGAGCTTGATCTTAGTCAAGATACACCTGTTAATAATAAACCATCCGACCCATCTCCCAAAGCAACACCCGCACCTCCACCGACTAATCCTACACCTCCACAAACTACACCTACACCTTCACCACCACCCACACAACCACAAACAACTACCAAATCACCACCATCAACACCATCTCCTACTCCATCATCTTCGACTGCTCCTTCTAAAACAGTTTATAACTACACAAAGGAGCTTCCATATGATCCAAACATGCCTCCTTTAGAGGAACCTCAAGAAGAAGATGAAATGGAAGAAACAATGGCATACTCTCACTTATTTTCTCATGAAGATGAAGGAGAAGAAGAAGAGTTAGCCTCTCCTGAGTCTGCTGCTACTCCTGAAACTGAGGGAGATTTGAACAATCTGGGTGTGGATCTTGTGCCAGGTGCCATACCAGAAACTCGTATACATAAAGATCACCCCATTGATAATATCATTGGTGATCCTCATGCATCTGTTCAAACACGACAGCAAGCAAAGCAGACTTCAGCTCAGCAACTTTTGGGACTTATAGCTCATATCGATTCATGTCATTTGTCTCAAATTGAACCTAAAAAGGTTGAACAAGCCTTAAAGGATCCATCTTGGGTCGAGGCTATGCAGGAGGAACTACAGCAGATAAACATGATGAATGTTTGGGAAATTGTTCCTCTACCCAAGGGTGCTCACTTGACGGGTACTCGTTGGGTTTACCGTAACAAAATGGATGATCGTGGGGCGGTTATTCGAAATAAAGCCCGTCTGGTAGTTCAAGGATATAGTCAACTAGAAGGTATTGACTATGATGAAGTTTTCGCTCCTGTCGCTCGTTTGGAATCAATTCGGATTTTTCTAGCCTATGCTCCTTTTAAAGGATTCCGTGTGTATCAACTTGACGTGAAGTGTGCCTTTCTATATGGAGATGTCGACGCAGTGATTTATGTGTGTCAACCTCCCGGTTTTGAAGACCCAAAGCATCCTAATCATGTTTGCAAACTTAAGAAAGCTTTGTATGGTCTTCATCAATCTCCTCGACTTTGGTATGAGCGACTTGCCAAGTACTTGCTGAAGAATGGTTTTGATAGAGGACAGATTGATAACACGCTTTTCATCAAACGGGAAGGAGCGGATCTGTTACTTGTGCAGGTCTATGTGGACGACATAATTTTTGGATCAACTAATGATCAGTTGTGCAAGGATTTTGAAAGCCTGATGAAATCTGAGTTTGAAATGAGTGCTATGGGGGAACTCACGTTCTTTCTGGGACTACAGGTTGAGCAATCTGACAATGGAATTTATATCCACCAGTCAAAATATGTCACTGACATGTTAAAGCGATATGAATTGCTCAACTGTAAACACTACGGCACTCCAATTGAAGCAAGACACAATCTTGGACCTAATGAGGACGATGAAGATTGCAAGGAGAAAGACTATCGCTCAATGATAGGCTCTCTCATGTACCTGACTGCCTCAAGACCAGATATAGTGTTTGCTGTTTCTCTCTGCTCACGATTTCAAGCAAATCCGAAGGTGTCTCATATGAAGGCAGTAAAACGCATTTTTGGATATCTCGCTTTTAGGCCATCTCTGGGTCTATGGTATTCAAACGAGAAAAACTTCGAGTTAACTGCCTATTCGGATTCGGATCTTGGTGGCTGCAAGATAGATATGAAGTCAACTACTGAAGGATGTCAGTTCCTTGGATCGCGCTTAGTTTCTTGGCAGTGCAAAAAGCAGACTGCGGTAGCTATTTCCACAGCTGAAGCCGAGTATGTTGCTGCTGCAAGTTGCTGTTCTCAAGTTCTCTGGATTCAGCATCAGCTGTGTGATTACGGGTTCAATCTCTCTATGACTCCTATTTACATTGATAATACAGCTGCTATATCTATAACACACAATCCCGTACAGCACTCTAAGACCAAACATATTGAACTTAGGTTCCACTTCATACGGGATTGCTTTGAGAAACACCTTATAGATGTCGTACATATAGATACCCTTAAGCAGTGTGCGGACCTTTTCACAAAAGCCTTTTTGCGATCACGTTTTATTGAACTGGTCAATCTGATAGGTTTAAGGTTCTTTCAGTCAAAGAAATGATTTGTGACTTGGATTTTTTTTTTTTTTGGTTTTTAAATTCAATTTAAAAAAAAAAAAAAAAAAAAAAATTGCAACAACCACTCTTTATACTCTTTAGTATTAAAGAAAACGCAAGGTTGCTACATTTTTAAAATAGACGTTGAAGTTGTGTCTGTAAACAACTTGGGATATGATAGTACATCGGGTGACATGCACAAAATGGAATTTTAAGGTTTATCTTGGATGTGTCAGTAGGTTTATCTGACACACTTAAAACAGTTTTTATCTAAATTATCTTCATCATACGATGTATTGGTAGGCATGGTACACATCGGTCTCTGAGATCTTAAGAAGTCATTTAAATACATGTCTATGATCATGTGGTAAACACCTTGTGATGTATGACTCTAAGTCTTAATTCCTTAGCATAGCTTGACATATTTCTATTTTTGGATCGTATATCTGAGATCTTTTGGGGGAGTATGCTGATTGTTTCCTCTGTTGTACGTAAGTGCAGACCTGGTCTCAATTCAGCTTACTCTCAAAACTAAGCAAACGTGAGTCAATGCACTTGCAAAGTCTTAAATTTAAGATACTAAACAAGGTCGCCACAAATTTGGTTTGACTGAGTTTGGTTTTGCTTACACCTGAATCAAGTTATGTTGCTCTGTTGTACGCAAGTACAGACCTGTCACCGCTGGCTTGATTCTTAAAATTGATTCTCTTATATTCTTTCTAGATTTAGAAACTATGTTCATGTCTAAGTTATAGGGGTATATCTATGGTGGGGACCACGGAGAAATATCCATACTAACAATAAAAGGTTAACTCACAGACACGGATGTAACGTGTTTAGATGGACAAACAATACCAATAATCGTTTTTGAAATAATTTTTATAACAGGTGTTTTAAATGTGCCACGTAAATTTAAAGTGGACAAATATACTGATGATCGAAATAACACTTACTATTCCTAATAAATGCATGTTATACCGATATGATCCCTAATAAGACAACTCAACTCCGTCACCAAAATTAGAGTGTTAGTATTTTTATTTTGTTCATTTTTTACTTTTTGTAAAATTAAAGAAAATATCAAAAAGATTTTTTAGTTTTATGCTTTATTTTTATTCTGAGTTATTTTTCCCAAGTCACGAGTTATTTGGAAATTATTTGCTAAAATAACGAGTAAACGGTTTGAAAAATTCAAAATTGGATCAAAAATGTTATATGCGACGTCCCACTCTACGTCGCCTGCGACGTCCCAGTCTACGTCGCATGTAGGGTTAGACTATATATAGTCTCAACTGCGACGTAACATGTCACACTATTCACTATTCACGTGCGACGTACCCTGCGACGTAGCATTGGCGATTTGCGACGTAGCAATTTTCGAGCAATTTTCGTGATTTGTAGCCGTTTTCATTCCGATTCACTTACGTAGTTTTGATCTACTCGTTATTCCGCACACTTAGGTACCGATTTTACCATTTTTCACCGTGTATATTATGTTTAATTGCTATGTATGTATTACGGGTTAAAAGGGTTTCGGTTTTGGGATAAATTAGATGGTCTATCGTGTAAATTACTGGTTATAAATTATGTTTTCGTGATCACCATCGTTAGCCGCACCTTGTAGTGCGTTTGATTTTGAAAACCCCTAAATTCGAGGGTTAGGGTTTCTGGGTTGGGGACGCCTGTTCGTCAGTGCGACGTACGTTGCGACGTCGTGGCCTACGTCGCTTTAATTAATTATTATTAATTTCCTACGTCGCCCTTCCCTACGTCGCTTTTACTGCGACGTCCGATGCGACGTACCACTCTACGTCGCTATTTTAAATAAAGTGATTAAATTCACAATAAATTGCAAAATGCGACGTCCCTCTTGACGTCGCTCGAATTTTATGCGACGTCCGGCCTTACGTCGCTTTTCAATTTATTTTGATTTTTGGCGACGTACAGTTCTACGTCGCTCTGTGTTATTGCGACGTCAGTGGCTACGTCGCTAGTTCCAGGAAGTTTGAAAAGGTTTTTCTTAAAAATGTAACATTTTTGCTAACCTTTTTCGAGTTGCAATCTGTTTCTGTTTTTGCAGATATGGCTTTGATTTTTGAAGCTCGTCACAATACGGCTGCTTACCTTACTGACACTTCTGATAAAGCTGCACCGTATCGTCAGATGATCGCGTTTTTGAGACGTTCAAGGGTATTCCACGCCATTTCCGATAACACTATGGCGTTTGGAAATCTGATCAACCCTTTTTGGAGAAATGCGACTGTTGTTACTGATAACGACGTTAGACGATTGGTCTCTACCGTTCTGGGTACGGAGATCACTATTACAGAACAGAGTATTCGGGAACTTTTACAGCTGAATGATCAACCGGATATGCCTGTCGGTTTTGATCATATTTTTGTTACCGGAGCTATGCAACGGATAGGATATCCCGGGATTCCCTCTGATCAGTATAGAAAAGCGAATCTCACACGCGTCTGGAGATATTTGATGCATGTGATCATTGTTTGCTTGGGGAATCGGAAAGGTGGAATGGATGGGATGAGCCGAAGTCTGGCTTCTGCTATGTTAGCGTTGGTATACAACAAGCCGTTCAACTTCTCGGGATTTATCTTCAAGGCTATGGTTGATAATGCGAATGCCGGGGATCAGAAATGGATTTTATATCCGAGATTTGTACAGTTGCACATCAATCGTCATCATCCGAATCTTCAGGCACAGGGTGATATCGATCAGCCGCTAAAGATTTCACCGATGATGAGTCGGATTTTCACTATTTGTGCAGGGTATGAGAAAGGGGTCGAGGCACCAAGGGATGTTCCTTTATTCGGTGCTATTGTGGATGAAAATTATGTACCGCCCCCAGATCCTCAGTATATGGATATTCCAGCACCACAGCAACCGCAGCAACCGCTTATGAATGTTCCTGTTCAGGCTGCGGGGGAGCATGTGGATGCTCTTTTGGAGAACATCGAGCAGTTTGGGCACGTGGACTCAGACAATCCAGCATCTCACGACACGGTCGAGAGTTCTGATTCTGAAGAACCGGCCAATGTAGGTCCTCAGGATGGGGGTCCGACGCCTGAGCATTCGGATGGTACTGTTTCGCATCCCTCTGAGATGGAACGTATCAGGTTATCCGATTCATTCAGATATTTGAGAATTCAGCGTCGGATCAGGGCAGGACGCAAGTATGTACCTCCAAGGGATACTGGGAAATGTACACGAGACGGTGATGATTCTGCTGATGAAACTTATCGTCCTCGTCGTCGTGTTCGTCGTTCTTCATCAGCCAGAGCTCCAGTCAATCCACAGCAGCAACCTGATTTTGAGATTCAACCGACTCCAGCTTTCATGCAAAAGATAATGGAAGATATGCAGCAGATGAAGCAAAAGCTGGAGGCTCAAGAAGAAAAGATTGCTGAACAAGCTGCGTTGATCGAGGTTCAGTCTAAGGAGCTTGAGGATACGAAGCTTAGGGTTAATGTTTTGGAAGGCAGGTTTCTTGCCTCGGGGGAGTATGGGTCTGGGATACCCACTTTAGAGTCAAGTGAACCTGCGTCTGTAAATCCCAACCCTGTAATTGAAAATATTAATGAAAATATTTCACATTTGGATTATTTTTGTGTTGATGATATTCCAGGGCAACCGAGACCGCTGGCTGTTGACTACTAATTTGCTGATTTATCGTTTATTCAGAGAATGGCCTGTGGAGTTGGATCTGAGGAAGAAACAGAGAATGTGTTTGAGATGAATGAGGATGTTTCGATTGAAGAGGAACAGTTGAATGCAGATGAAACATATGATGATGCACAATATGGGGAAGCTTACGATGGTGCACCAATTATAGAATCTGATTCAAGTGAAGACGAGAGTCTTGATAAAGCTCAACATGGAGAATCAAGTTCTGCTGCAACTCAGCTCCAGAGACACAGGCACCGGACTCAGCAGCGAAGAAATTAACTGCTGAAGAAAAAAGAGAGAGAAACAAGAAATGGTGGCCTAAGGGATGAAATCCAGTCCCTATTCCAGTTAAATGTCAAGTGTACCGGGTTAGTCAAAATTATACCGGAGTTATTAAAAGCTGGAAGTGTCAGAGGAATCTTTTTATGATTAAGAGAGAAGATGGAGTTCAGTACTTCAGAATGCGTTTTGATAGATTGAGCACGTTGCCAAAAGGAGAGATTAATCGATTAGCTCAGCTTAAATTGATTAATCCTTTCGAGAATGATTATGCTAAGTTCATTCAGAGAAATTTACGTCGGGAAGTGTTATCGAAGACATATTCTAAATTGAAACCGACGTTGGGAACTCGGTATATGTGGAAAAAGAAGATTGATCCAGTCACCAGGAAGCCGATGGTTAAAGTTCACTATTCGCCTGCTAAATGTTTGACTGAGATACCTCTGGAATCAGTTCCTTATTATTTTCTGAGAAGACTTGTAAAATGGGAACTTGATCCACAGACTGGTGAAGCGGTTATTACTTTCGTTCCAGATTCTGAACCGTGGCCAGAAGTTGGAGGTATATGGAATTTGAGGCAAGCAACGTTTAGACTGTATGATCCGATGAGTTTGATTAATTTTCATGAAAAAGATTTAAGAAAACTCTATGATAATCGGATTCGTGTTGGTCAGAAGAATGAATTCAACAGACGTTTAGCACAGCAGTTTTACAATGTTGTTACTGTTTGTGTGGCTAATGGAATTCATGCCGACAGCCAGTTTCCTGCGGGCTGGGTTTAATGAAGATTTTTGAAGACCAAGCTGAAGACACGGGGGAGTTTGTTGGTACATGTTTAGTGTCTGTCAGTTGGTCTAGCTCGTAGTTTGTATTTAGATTTGTGTTTCCTGACTCCTGCGACGTAGCGTGCAACGTCGCAGGTGTGACGTCAGGTATGGGCCTGCGACGTAGCCAACGTCGCATGGGCTTGGGCCTGCGACGTAGCGTGCGACGTCGCAGGTGCCAGTTTTGTATTTAAACGTTTTGTGTTTTCTGTTTTAGGGTTGACGAAACCCTAAACGCAATTAGTCGAAATCTCTGTAATCTGACCGATTATAATACAATATAATACGTTTCGTTTGATATTCATTGCGTATTGATTGTTCGTGTGTTTAGTGTATAACTTAATCGTTGATTCCGCAAACGATTGAGTGACTCGGTTCGTACTAGATCCAAGGTTCGGGACAAACAAATAAAGATTCAATTCCTACATCTATTCATGATACAAAACACCCGTAATCTCATAGCATACATTATAATCACATATTTAAATCTTTCCTAAACGACTATCATAGCAGACAATTGAGTTATTTAGCAAATCATGGCAATTCTAGCATGCATATTTAAATTTATTAAAGAAAGAAAGGACATAATTAAATATGGAAGATAGATTAAAAACCTGATAAAGAAATACAATAACTCGTAGCTACAAATGCGTCCCGGAGCACCTCCGTACAAATCTTCCTTGACTAGTTAATTAGCTAGTCTAATTAACCAAGGAAGTATTACAATAAAGAAAGAAAAGAATGGATGGTGAGAAAGTGTGAAATATGCTAGAAAGAGTGCATATGTTGGTGTGTCTCAAATGAACCAAAAGCCTCCTATTTATAGGTGAGCTTTGGCTCACATTAGCACAAGTTATCCTTGAGGCTCATGTTAGAAGACTTTCCAAAAGTGGCTTGTACAATGCGAAAAGTAGGCGAACCTGGTACCGTACAACGCGAAAAGTAGGCGAACCGGGTACCAAAACTTGCCAAAAACGGAAACCGGGATGGGGATAGGGTGGCCGGCGGCGCCAGCCAGGTGGCCGGCGGCGGCTGGCTGGTGGCCGGCGGCGGTGGGCCCCACCCCGCCCCATTGCGCAATCTTTTGCTTCGTTTCTTGATTCGTGCGTGTTTTCTTCGTTATACGTCCGTTTGAGTTGATTCTTTTTTTGTTGGATTCGTAATTCAAAAGCGAAGATTTTGACATAGGATATGCCTAAAAATGAGGTCCCTAGCTCCAGATATTGCGTACGGATCATTTGGATCTTCCAGCGGGCGCGAAATCTTCATTTTTCACCCGTTTTTGTTGATTCTTCTTTCGTTGGATTCGAATTTTAAAAACGAACATCTTGGAAATATCGGATGTTGATGGAGGGCAATTTACTTTTGAAATCTCATTTTTAAGCCCTGAATCTTCAAACGTATGTGGAATCTTCGTTTCTCGACCGTTTTGCTCGGTTTTTATCGTGCAACCTCGTATTGACCATCTTGGCATAATGTTACTGATTTGTTGCAAACTCATTTTCCTCGCTTGTTTCCAAAGCCGCTCTACCTATCACTCCATTATGGGGTAAACTCGCTTGAAGAAAATATGAAAACACATTTATAAGATGTAAATAAAAAAGATTTTTTTCTCCCTAATCAGCTTCAAAATACCCGATTGTTCCAATTTCCATATACACTATTGTGCAATCCATACCACCGATTGTCAAGACGCTTTACCAACTGAGAAGTAACTTTATATCGCACAATTTTTGACACCTTGTCATCATAAATACTTCAGGATCTTTGAATCGTGAAAGTGAAATGAAATAAGATTCAACTTCTTAACCTTCTTTAAAGTTCCCCAATCAAAATCATCTTCAATGTTTCATCTTGTACTATTGAGACAAATGCAACTTGGGCGACGCTCACATGGGTAGAGGTAGCAAGGTTACCGATACGAAGGTTGCAAATAGTGGCACCATTATTATTGAAGTTAACATTTTTTAATAATAAAATTTATTACTTAGCCACATATATACGATTATACATCTAAATTAAAATTTAGAATCATTCTATACGTGGATATACAACCACTTTCGGATATTCTTATAATTAAACACTACTTAGTAAGAACTTTAAAAAATTCTATTAACCCCATCTACAAACAGAATTCTACTACAGATAATCAATTAGTTACTACGTATTAACTTACTTGAAACCGTTATAATTTCTCCACATGCGTATGTAATTCCACTTCTTTGACTAATAGACTCACCCATGTTAGACCCAACATTGTTATTTATATGTTGTCCATTAGCTCAAAATTAAATATTTAATAAGATTACTTAAACCATTTGTTTAGGAGAAAGTATTGTAATGTTCATTTATTGTCTACAACTTTATAGCTAATACATGTCGTATATAGAGCAAAATATTTGGCTACATACCTCAGTGACTTCCTACATACACCAATACGTTTGCCATAATTTAAAATGGCGTATTAATTACTCTCTAAATTTATCGATTTTACCCATGTGAATTAATATATAAGGTAGCTAAATTGCCAGAATACACAATACCCCTCCCCCTGCCCAAAAGCACTTTAATTACGGGGTCACTTAAAAGGCTTGTAATCTTACAATTAGCTTAAGAAGGAATGTTCATATGAAGGTAAATTTGTTGCCTTGTAGCCATAACATGTTCACACAAATTGTATTTGCACTTTTAAAGATGTTGGCCCAACTTTTTTTTGGGTAAAGGGGACGGTACTCCGGTAAAAACTATACGAATATATAAAATAAAATATTTACATCATTCATTGGGCATACCCAAAGGGGATGATTAATGCACATCCCAAACAAATACATCAAACTCAATAACGTAAATGACCCCTATATCTCACTTGACCAGCCCATACTTCAGCTTTCTCCTAACATAACTATTCTCAAGCCAAAATTTCTTCACCACATCCCGCACATACTTCTTTACTTTAGTCACAGTCCATATCTCACTTGACCAGCCCATACTTCAGCTTTCCAAAGTTGGCCCATTAACAACTCGTACTCACTCATTTTCCAAGCCCTCTTGTATTCAGCCCATATTCACATACATAAACAATTTTAAAAACAGCCCATTTTCATTTTTTATACCCAAAGATCACATCTATTATTGCAACCCAATTTCATCTTTGCATTTAACTTTTCCCTGTTCATATTACATTCATGTTTCAATGCAAAATGATTCCCATCTAACACAACATGGTCAATTTGACTATTTTTAGCTTGACCCGATAAATTCAAAACTGCATCATCAGATTCTTTTATCTTCAACTTACAGCAATAAAACTTGATCCACCATTTATCATACATCCATTTACCTACCCTCTTGCTGATCCATTCCCAAATAATTCCCTCTTCATTTCTAATCCATAATACATCCACCCCAAATAAATCATTCCCCTTCATTTTCTTCCAATCTTTATACATCTTTTTCCAAACCAATGCCTACTCCCATCATCCTAACATTTCCATCTACCGTTGTTCCCATTATATTGACTTAGATGTATAGTCTGATTCATACCCAGATGACCACTAATCCAACTTTCTCTTAACAGTCAACTTTTATTACATTGACCCTGGTAGATTCAACACAACATTTACTTGAGCAAGTTCCATTTTACACATATAACTTACCAGCAGACATACCATATCCCACAAATTTAATTTAACATCTTGAATATGAGCTGACCCAGAACTCTTTATCTTGGTAATTTGGCACAAAAGATCATCATTTATCAGCTTAGACCAGTTATATTGACCCACTTTAAATCATTGTACACAATGTTGACCCATTAAGCTATATTGACTCAAATAGCCTTGTTGTTCCATGCTCTCTATGATATCAGTAATTCCATCAACTACTATATACTTGTAGCTGTAGTAATCATCAAACCACTCCAAATAGTTGATCAGATCATTACAGTTGTTATAACAATAGCAAAAATATGATAGTATCAAATGATTAAACTTCTGCCATTCACTCCAGCTAACTTCTTGTAGATTAAAATCTAGATCCATTTGACACCAATTTGCATTATTTAGCCAAATAATCTAGTTTGCATAAACCATTTTGATATTCAAGACATAGACAACAAACTCTAATCCTAAATGAGAAAGGATGTAACATTGACATACATCCGTGTTATCATTTCAAAATAGAGAATGACCTTGACACAAGTGGTATTCTAGTACATACATACGGGTCATAACTTCCTGTCGTACACTAAAAAATGTAAGAGTACCTACAACTACTACTCTTAACAGGAATGATCACCAAATGTATTACTAACTCACCTCCAAAAGAAAGTTTAAACACAAAGGTCTTCCAAAGGAAAAAGTGAACATTTTCCATCCTTATAACACCTTTAGATAAAAGTAGTATGCCATACCCCTGCATATTTCCCAGATTCCCGAATCCAATGTATCTCTGATCATTTAAATTAACACAAAAAAAATCCAATTAAGTTTGTGAACAAATACAAACCTAAAGGTGTTAAAATAATCATAGAAGCAATACAATGAAGAATATGAACCTAGAGATTACAAAACTACCCAACTCCACCTTATAACTCCTAATAAACCACTCACCTATAAGGTTAATAACAGACTTAGAAACTCAAAACTCTCCTCACCAGTTGGCCAATAGATCAAATCCATGCCATGTATCTTTAACTCTTGCCCGTATTTCGGAACAAAGGAACTTCTACTACTCCTTATCACAAGCAGTTTCAACAAAGCATGATTTATCTCATTAGCAATCCTATCAAATAGTAATAAAATAGGTTTAGGAAACTTAGAAGTGGTAAAATAAAATAATGAATAAAATCTCACAGTCAACCTTATAACATCCAGGGATACTATCAAGGTGCTAACCTCCAACATTAATATTCTTTTAATCACCCAAATCTTACTGAGTGTTCCTATACCTACCAATCATAAAACAGTGAAAATGCAACATCATTTAACCCTCATCAGGAGACCACTCAACATTTTGCATCTCACAAGCACACAAAGAAAATTCACCACAATATCAGAGTATATATTAAGGAACACCACTAACCACCTCCCCCTTATACCACCTGACCCAATCCAACCCATCCCCACAGACAAACACACATCCACTTTAAACCACATTCCAAAAAAACAACAGCATGATTCCTGTTTCACGAGCAACCTGTTTCAACACAATCCAGTATTGACCCGCTACCCATCCACCCATTTTGTTACCTCTATATTGGAAAGTAAACATACCAGCTCTCGGTCTTCAATTTCTTGTTGTAAAGCATCAAGCATGAACCTTTTGACCAAAGAGAAACTGATGCTGTGTAAACAGAGTTAAGTTTTTAATAAAGGAAATACCCCCTTACTATACACAACACAGGCAAGAATACCTGGTCATATTATAGTATATCACAATAAGTCCGAGTCGAACACGAGGAACGGATGTCAATATTGAATAAATTGGAAATTGTTACAAATAAAAGCAGTAAATAAGGGGGACGTTTCAGTTCCGAACGAACAATTGACTAACAATTATGAAAGATGATTTTTATATTTTAAAAATAATTAAAAAGACAAAAATAATAAAATAACTAATCAAATAAAATACTTGACTCAAATGATAAAGAAATGCATTTGTTTTGATTACTTTCCTTAGAATCTGATTATCACTTTATTGAATTGCTAATATATGGATTTTACTGTGATATAACAAACATTACCAATTATCCTTACAAGATTAATCGATTAAACGCAATTTTGAAATATATAAAGTTGTTTTCAACACGTTAACAGTACAATTTAACGTTATCCACCAAATTGTGTTACAGTTTAAACCAACACCGTTTATATGATTTACTCTTGCAACTTGAATCAACAAAGTTTATAACTAGTAAATAGTTATCACATTCGTCAATGATTATTAACAAATATTTGTCACAACCTATCAAACTCAATATATCTAGTGATAATTATCAATCAAAACCAACAATCATCAATAATTATTCATCAATAGAGAAATCAATCTTAAATCAATAAATAATCACGTTAGGTAATCATCAACATGGATCATCAAGTAAACATATAAACATTCGTAAACATATAAACATTCGTAAAATCCAATATAATCCGCAATTCAATAATCAAATCATCATCTAAGTATCATCATCTAAACAAATGCAATAATAATTTAGCCACTCATAATGTTACAGAAAATCAGAAATGAAAACGAAATCAAAATCATAATCAAATGAAAGGAAGAAACGTATTCGAACCGATAAACCGAAAACTATGAATTAGCAATTGATAACTGTCACGGTCCCAGCGGTCGGTCGGGTTTTAATCCGGTCGTTGAACCTTCCAACCAGGAAGCGCGGACAGGGTGTTTTAAATTTATAGAGCAGGGGAATCCTAAGCTGTATACTACTGACAGACCTAAACGGGCAGTAAGTGGTATGTATGACTCAGGTGTCGTTCTTCAAACCACAACGGGCATGGGAGTTTAGAAAGTTTAATTATCTTTGGAAATCTAGCTAGGGTTTGTAAGAGTTTTTTTTGATAGGTTTGGTTTTTATAACTAAATACTAATTCTAAGAAAAAGAAAATAAACAAAAGAGGTTTGTACGGAGGCTCGGACGACAGAGGGATACGCGAGTGTTTACTATGATTTCGTTGTATGTTATTGGTGAATAGTCAAGGGTAGGGCTACTAGGTGTGATGATTAATCCGGAGAGGATAGGAACATAATTAATGCAAAGTATTGTATCTACGACCGTTCCGCGGCTTCCATACGTTTGTACTCCACCAACTGGTGTTTCCAGCACTATACCGAGTAGTAGGGCGTTTTACGGTTTTTCCGTTACATTAATTAGGGTTCCACATTACTCTCACAAATTTCCTATATCCTAATGAGCTATAACTATGAACCTATTAGATATCTAACGTAGAGTTGTCCGCAATTAGATAAATAACATGTCACATGGATAGCAGTTATAGAAGTCAAATACACCAGAAGTTCTCCCAAATGTACAGACCAATTTAACCGACAACTATCCTAGAATCCTGGTCCCCAGTCATAGTCATCAGAGACGTCTGTATCGATGCGTGAATTGTTGATTGAACAAGAACACGAACGGGGATAATCCCGCGGACCAAGTTGGGATAGTCGGGCTAACGATCAGTCAAATTGTTCAGCATTACAGATATAAATCATCACAACTATTCCATGCATGTTAATACTGTGTAAAACAATATTCTGTATCTGAAAATCTAATTATGTAGTTACGAATATGACCAGGAGGTTAACTCTAGCATGCATCAATCCTAAGGCAACAATCAAATAAGAACATGCAATAGGGTAACACATAACAGAACACCATAGTCCTGAGCATAGCAAACAACCAATAACCAGATCATAGATATCCCGAAAGTTCTCTCAAAGATACCTAACAGATAAACATGGATCTAATCTATATCTAATCCTACGCTCCGTGTCTCTTATGATCTGTTTCAATCTAGAGAACACAGCCACACCGAGTTCATTGATCATCAAGCATAGAATAGGTAGAGAATGTACCGCTAGTAATTGGCCAAGTTCTAGCAGGAAGCTTCTAACCACAACATAAGTTGGATAGATAAACATTCGAGATCCAGTTTATAACTTCATACACAGTTTAAAGTAACACAGACAGAGTAACAGCATGGCATAAACATATTGACTATTCTAACATAACTACGTCATAGTAAACACAAAGAAATGTCTAGCCTAACATTATATATCTAGCATACAATCCTAAACAAGCATACACAAAGCAACACATGTTTAAATAAGGAAAGTAAGAGATATTAAATAGAACCTGATACGAATTTATTACAGACAGATCTTCGCAAATACAACGTCTTGGAGTAACTCATACAAAAGCTAAAAGCTACCTCTACCTAACTAGCTCTACAAATAGCTCAATTCTAGAGAGAGAAAGTCTCTAGAGAGAGAAACTAGAGAGAGAGATGTGTGTGAGAGAGAAAGTGTAGGGAGAGAATGAGAATGAAAAAAATGGTATGTTTTGAAGTGAGGAGGGAGTCCACTATTTATAGGCAAACCATAAAATCGCACGTACAACTCGCGAAGCAGCACGTACAAGCAAACGAAGCACGAAAGGGGGGAGCAGGGGCCGTATACGGCTTGTATAGGGTCGTATACGGTCTATACAAGGCCGTATACGGTCTCTATAGGGCCGTATACGGTGCCTAGGGCCGTATACGGGCTCCGTCTAATTTCGGGCGTTGCTTAAAATGTCCGTATCTCCTTCGTTACGCGTCCGTTTGACCTGATTCTTTCGCCTGTGGTTTCGTAATTTCGTTACGCTTATAATGATGCCAATCTCATAGAATTTGGATATGTATAACTTAAGTGTATCCAAAATAACTTTTAGTGGCTCTGAAAGTGCAGTGTCTTCTCCGTCCATTGTCCGTTTCACTTGATTCTTGATTTTTCCGTCTCGATTTTACCTATACAATAGATGGTAGAAGTTAGGAATTGTGTCTTGACAGGTAAATGAGGGCGGAGGAATCGGCTTGTATTAAAATGCTGTGTTTTGTGCATTTTCTGAGTGTTTTCAGTGATTTTTGTCACAACGTCTACTTTTGAACCACTTCAGTGAATTTTAGTGAATAATCAATGTTTTAGAATGTTTTCACCAAAGATTGGCCCAAATAGTGAGGAATAAAGCTTCTAAAAACATGACTTTTTACTTCACATCAAGTTATCCCACACTTAGACGTTGCTTGTCCTCAAGCAACAACTATCTGAAAAGTATTTTAAGTCATGTTTTTAGGGGTGAGTCAGAGAATATTTCCTAAGATTAGCATTTCCTCATATGAGTAAGTTACTCTAAAAGTGTGAAGGAAGATAAGATGATCCTTCCATAAACAAGAAGAGGTTCTCTTAGGCATACTTCCAAATCTCGTGATCTTGGAGTACACAAGACTAGGCGATCTCACTGAAGGTGGTCACTCAATTCACTCAAAGTGTATCGGGTTTCCTATCAATCTAGCTCAAATGAAATCGCTCAAAATAGCCAGTCATGCTGCACTTATCGTCATAGGCTTGATCGAGAATCGGATCTCCACCGCTTAGGTGAGGATGGTGCTAATTATCTCAAGACATTCAGAGGGTTGTAACGTTTGGTGAGGGTGAAGGGTATGGATAGTGGTATTTTTGGTTTACGAGGGTGTTTAGCTTATCCTAAAATCACTAAAATCATGAACAACTTTATTTAGAACGGAAGGGAATGGAGAGTTGGTAGCTGCTTTAGCTTCTGTCGGATTTGTCATGAGGAGCTATGTCTTGAAACTTTCAGCTTTATTTAGCGGAGCTATTTTCTTTTCTTTTCTTGATTTTTCTTCTTTTGTCTTTTCTTTTTGTTTTCTTCAGAATTTTTTTGCCAGAGAATTTCCAAGGAATTTTATATTTTGAATCCTTTAGAAATCCTTTCTTCTTATCTTGATCATTTTGATTCTTTTCCAGGTGCTAATTTTCCCGCACCATCGTTGATATCGCGTAAAAAGTCACGTTTTTACTACCGATATCTCTCTCACTGGAACGATTCTTGGCATATCAGTTCAAAAACATTACAAATCAATAGTATTATGCCAAGATGGTCAAAACAAGTTTGGACGATGAAAATCAAGCAAAACGGATGAAAAACGAAGATTCCACACACGTTTGAAGATTCAAGACATCAAAACGAGATTTCAAGACTAAAGTATCCTTCACCAACATCCATTCTATCCAAGATGTTCGTTTTCAAAATACAAATCCAACAGAAGAAGAATCAACTAAAACGGATAAAGAATGAAGATTCTACGTCCGCCGGAAGATCCAAATGATTCGTACGCGATGTCTGAGTTAGGGACCTCATCTTAGGGGCTATCTTATGTCAAAATCTTCGTTTTTGAATTACGAATCCAACAAAAAAAGAATCGACTCAAACGGAAGCATAACGAAGAAAATACGCACGAATCAAGAAATGAAGCAAAAGACGGCGAAACGGGGCGGGTGGCTGCCAGCCGCCGCCGGCCACCACCCAGCCGCCGCCGGTCTGCTGTCTCCCGCCTCGCTTTCCTTTTTTGGCTAATTCGCGTACCTGGTGTACCTACTTTCCGCATTGTACAGTACCCGGTGCACCACCTTTCCGTGTTGTACAGTACCCGGTGCACCTTTTTACCCGCATTACGCTAATGTGCACCTCTTGATGCTAATGTGAGCTAAACCTCTTCTATAAATAGGAGGCATAAGGCTTCATTTCAAAATGTCCCATATGCATTAGTCATATCACTTTCTTACTTTCTTACTCTACTTTCTTACTTTAAAATTAGCATTAGATTAGTTTATCACTTTGTTTAGAGTAGAAAGAAAGCTAGGAACGTGTTGTAATCTTTGGTGTACGCTTGGAGTTACGCTCATTAACTCAAGTCTATTACTTCTCGCATATTAATCTCGGTTATTTCTATCCTTATCTATCTTAATTAAATATGTTTGCTTTAATTATGTTAGAGATCGTTTATGCCATGATTAGCGAGTAGATTACTATTGTATTTGTTGTGATGTAGTTAGTATATATAATTGTGGGATGACTTTGAATACGTCGTGAAATAATATTACGGCCCCTATTCGATTGATTACTCGGTATAGTATTGGAAATACTTTTGAGCATAGTACAAATATATGGAAGCCGGTAACGACCGAAGGTAGTTGTATTATGGATCGACGTTATAAAATTGGAAACTTTGTGAACGGACTTATCTTGTGATTTTAAACCTAAAACTTATATTCGCCTTTCGATTAACAAACGTGATTGTAACCTTGTAAAGAGGAGTCGCGAACCTCAATACTCGGTCAATAATTATCTGTGTAAAAACTATGTTTTTAATTGTAACGTCATGCAAGCATTATAAAATGCAATGTGATTACGTGGACTTGCCATGAGTATTGTACACTTCCAATCACAATGTACTTATCATGTAAACATCGCGAAGCAATTAAACTCACAACGGAAACATCGGTAAACGATTGAATACGATGTGAGCTACCATAGTATTTTCCGAAATGGTCTGGGTTTGACTCTCTGTAAAAAGCCGTCAGCATTTTAATTAGTTGTTTTAGTTTATATTAGATTAGATTAGGTAGGCTATAGGCTAAATGACCATTTACGAAAACCTAGGGATTTGTTAATTGTACTGAGAAAGGCAAGTTTGAAATCCAACTTAAACCGATACTTTATCCTAAAACCATGAAACCTAAAGTACGGTACGCAAGAAACCTAAATGCTTTCCCTTGCTTATCACGCTTAAGTTTCATTGGTAGAAATTGATTAAATAAGTCCGGACACAAGTTCTAAGTTAGTTGTTTAATGGATTCATATTCATTGTGGTATTAAGAACGGCTAGACATGTTATGGACTTGCTACTCTATTCCTTCGCCCACGAGCGAATACGTTCAATAATATGTGCCACTGACTCCCTCACAGGAGAGTGTGGAGAGTTGAGCATCGTCTGTCTGGTCAGAATCATGATACCTTAGTTCCTCGTGACATATTAGTTGATAACCGACTAATAAGGAATCTATTGGTTATACCACAAGTTAATGAATCTCGCAAGCAACCCAATTTAGTTAATCGTTTCCCCGTAAGAGTCATCATCCCATGATTATTAGCTAACGAACTCACAACAAATACTACTTTGCATTATCTGACATTTTATTACATTTTATTCGCTTTATTTAGTTTACTTAGTCAACTGAACCAAAAACCCCCAACGCACTCTTTTAAAACATTTACTAGAAAAGCAAGACTGATTGGATCACCTCCGTTTCAATTTAGTTTCTCTTTAAGAACGACTCTAGGTCATACTTACCATCTACTAGCCTTTGGTTCAGTATTCGTAAGTTACACTTAGAACCCAGCAATTATAAAATTTTAAGCATCCACCGATCGTCCGTTTTAGGACGCATCAAGGTTTTGGCGCCGTTGCCGGGGAGACTAACTGTCCGATACAGAGGCCCAACCAATCCCTATTCTAGTAAACCCTTAGGATAAAACTTTCTAAAAAAAACACAAAAACCTTTCCTTTATTGTCTATTTCCTTTTATTGTTTTTCTTTTTAGTGTATGACCTGTTCCCCTAGATCTGCACCACTGTTTAACTTTTCAGATCCAGAACTTATAGTACGCACTATTCGACGAGAAAAGAAGCAATCTGCACTTAAGCAAGCAATGGCTGAACGCATCACTCTCGCTGATAACAGTAAACCCTCTATCGAAGGAAAAGGAGGACCAATTATCTACCCCGAAACCCCTGGTCAATCTTTCGAGCTTAAACACCACATCATCCAACTAATCCAAAAACACTGTCAATTCCATGGATTGCCTAGTGATGACCCAAACTCTCACCTCGACAAGTTCATCTCTCTTTCAAATTCCTACAAGCAAAACGGAATTGGCCAAGATACAATCTGTCTATACCTTTTCCCTTATTCGCTCACCCATCATGCGCAAACATGGTTTGATGGTTTAGAGACCGGCTCTATCCCTTCATGGACTGTGATGGCGACAAAGTTTCTAACCAAGTACTTTCCGCCCTCTAAACAAACCAAACTCCGAAATGACATCATGAACTTTCGACAAGCTTTCGATGAGTCATTATATACCGCATGGGAACGATTCAAAGGAGCCTTGAAGAAATGCCCCAATCACCGTCTCGATAAGTCTGCACAATTGTGCACTTTCTACAATGGTTTAGATCCTAACCACCGAACTACCCTCGATGCTGCTGCACAAGGAAGCTTCATGGCCAAGACCGACGAAGAAGGATGGAACCTTATAGAAAACATGACTATGCATCACCACGATTGGAATTCTGGAGATCATTCAACATCTTCCACACCTATCGCCGCTGCAAATCCGATTCCAGTCGAAGCAATTAAGGCACTAACGGAGAAAATGGACTCGCTCGTCAAACAGTTTGGAGAACTTAAGAAACAACAGCACCAAGTACACCAAGTGCAAGTCTGTCAACACTACACCAACCCGCAACCATCTGGTGAATACCAAGTTGAATACGAAGAAACAGACTGCACTGTCTACTATGCTCAATTTCCAGCTTGACCACCCAGTTTCAACCAAAACAACAACCAACCTAGAGGACCTCCCTTTCCACCGAGAAACAACCAACAACCAACAACCATACCAACCCCGATACCCACCTAGATACCCACCTTATCCACAACAACCACAACTTCCTTACAACCAACCCCTTGCACTTCCTGCACCCACTTCCGACACGAACCAAACCACTGAACAAAACACCAAGGCAAATGCCCCAGCTACAAGTTCTGATGACGCCTTCACCCAATTCATGCAAGGTCAACACCTGCTCAACCAAAAGACGTCCGCTAGACAAGATCAAGCTGACCTCTTCATGAGAAATCAATTGGCTGTGCTAAAGAATTTGGAAGCTCAAATTGGACAATTGGCACAACGTCTTGAGAATAGACCCCGAGGAAGTTTACCTAGCAACACGGTTCAAAATCCGCATATTGAGGAAGCAAAGCAACTTACAACACCCAAGGAAGCAGCTACTACTCCACCTGCTGCTGTTCCAGTAAAGGAAGAACCAAAGGTCAAGATACCAGCTGTGGAAAACACTCAAACCATGAACAAAGAGGTTAGAATCCCTTACCTCGCTAGACTTAAAGTTCAACCTAAGAAACTGTCGTCCTTTAAGTTAGATGGAAAATTCCTTGATACCATGTCTAGAGTTCCTGGTTGTAATAAGTATATTAGGAAATTGCTATCCACTAAAGATAAATTGCCTGAAGTGAACAACATTCCACTTAGTTCTGAAACCTCAGCCCTACTTAAAAATAGCCTTTCCGAAAAACTAGAAGATACTGGTAGATTTACACTCCCTTGTTCTATCTACAATTCCGGAAATATGAGCGCTTTAGCCGACTTAGGAGCCAGCATTAACCTTATGCCCTACTCCCTGTTTAAGAGGTTAGAACTTGAAAACTTGAAACCCACTAAAATGACCGTCCAGCTAGCCGACCAATCTGTTAGATACCCCAAGGGAATAGCTGAGAATGTCCTTGTTCAAGTTGACAATTTTTTCTTTCCAACGGATTTCGTGGTAATGGACATCCACGAGGACATAAACATACCAATCATCCTTGAAAGACCATTCATGAACACAGCTAGAGCAGTGATTGATGTGTATAACCACACGATTGTTTTACGGTCGCATGGTGAAAGCATCACTTACAAGATCGACCAACCGGAATGCACCCCAGAAGAAGAAGAATGTTATGCTATATCCGCAGGCAGAGTATGTTCAGATGACGAATCAGATCCCGAAGAAGAGCAATGTTTCACTCGACCCACAACCTTGATCTACGACACTGAATCTGACCACGACGAGGACGAAGATTATCAAGACGCAGAGGAAGATGAAGAATCTGAAGATAACGAATCAGAACCTGAGGAAGAAGAGGAAGAACCAGCTAAGGAAAATGAAGAAACGGAAGAAATGGAAGAAGAACCAGAGGAGGAGGAAGAAATGGAGGAAGATGAAGATCGAACTAGTTCACCACAAATGGCTGAAGTAAACAGAATACAAAGCTATGATGATTACTCTTCATCAGAAGAATCGGTTGATTATGAAGCCCTCCGTCAAGAGCTCAAAACCTCTCACATAAGGAGAATGGGAAACATCCTTAACTCCTATCTTGACCCTTCTAAACCTTTCACCCGAACACGACTCCGAGAAATAGATACCTTTGAAGAAGAACTTCGTTCATCAAAACACCCGAACCTGTATACTGAACTTTACCAGAGAATCGCTGCATATAAGGCAAGGCAAAGGGGTGGCTTTGTTGAAGGAAACCTTCAAGACACAACCATTGAAGTTAAAACCATCGAAGTCAACAGTACCCAACCTTTCAACAATGCACCCTCAGATGAAGAACCCCACCAATTCCCTGATTCACATAACCAAGATTCTGAAGATGAAATCGAATATGGCAGCGATTGTATCGACGTCACTATCGATGAACGCTCTATTCCACAAACCCCTCTTGCTCCGCCAAATTCACCCGTCATCACAGCCGAAAGATTAGAAATTCCACTCATCGACACTCACGAAGAAATGATTGACCTAATTGATGAGAATGAAGATGTGTGCGTCATTGTAGAGGCTATCAAAGAGTCAACCAACAACTACACCACCGCCCAGAGACACCTGATAAGGAAAATTGAACAAGAATACGAGTCGTACCTTGCCAATTATGGAGAACCAGTACCCCAAACTCTAATCCGACATATTCAAGCATTCTTCGATTCGCTTCAAGAACAACTCAACAGAGAAGCTCAACAGCCCGAAAGACCCAACTATCCAATGGGAGAAATCGAATTCTACGGAAACCAAAGGCGAATATACCAAAAAGTATATTGTGCCTTAGCCGGATCATCTTTTCCGTACTCATCAAGTCAAAAAGCAATTCTTGCATCAATGAGAACCAATCTGGAAAGAGCCACCGGGAACCCAAGAAGTTATGCCGACATCAGAATGGTGGGAGATCTTAGAACTCTTCTAGATCTCATCGAAACTGGAGAACACCTCACAGCCTCAGAGAACTGCAGGATCGTCATTCAATCCACCATTGGGCACCACGTTGAACTAATAATTGATGAGCTAAACGAACCAGCCTATGAAGAGGAAACTCGTGAGGTACCGAGATTCATCCACACATGTCACAAATCAATTTAGCCACTTATGTGACAACTCGGCTGCGCGGAATGTACCAAGAAGAAGACGTAGAACTCGACGTCTATCGAAATGGATATCGCGAGATATTCAGCAAGCTAATCTGCATCTTCACCGACTCGGGCTTTCCCTTCAACCGTGAGCAACATCAACTCATCAGACAGGTGTGCCAAGCAACCAGATCTTTCGGAGGAGACCCTTTGGCTAATGATTTTGAAGAAGTGAAAACCGAATTCATGGCCCTAATCGCCTCGATAGGAAGGAACCACCCACAGCGTGAAATCGTTCGAACTTACACCTGCACTCGAATTGACCCTAACGGACCAGTCACAAGGGCAGTTCGATACATCTGCTATGGAATGGCAATCCTCGACCGACTCGCCACCGATCACTTCAAAAGCTTCAGAATGGAATCCACCAACCCACCAACTCTCATTGCTGACATGATAGAGCAATTCCTACAATACTATCCACCATGATACTCTCTACCAGGAAACCACAGTGACCACGCCACCACTACGGATGCATCAAGCATCATCTGAAAAAAAAAAAAGAACCAAGTCGAGCTCTCGACTTTAAAAGAGCGCTTCTCAGGAGGCAACCCGTGTTTTTATTTATGCAATTTTACTTTCCAAGAAGTGATGACATCTCCGACTATCTTTCACACTCGGATATTGCAAAGAATGCTCCAGCCTGCAAGGAAGCATAAAATCCCGAAGAATCGCATATCCAACGTGTTCACACTTACGAGACCAATCACAAGAAGACTTGATCAAGAGCGCACCAAGAAAAACGAGCCCGGCAAATGCACAAAGACACTGCAATCACCGGGGAGTACTTCTAAACCGTCTCTTTCATTCGTTTTAAATATACCATATCCATTATGTTTATCACTGAGTGTGGGATTTAAACCCAACACACACTGACAGAATGAGTCTTACATGTTTAAGACCCTAAGTGTGGGATTTTACCCCATCCAGAGCTTAGTATAACATCGAGGACGATGTTCCTTTAAGTGTGGGATAGCAGTAGTTGCACTACTGTTAAATGGATATTGGTATATGCTTGATTCTAAAATCGTTGCTCTTTATAAGACCTTGCTTCTCCATAAAAGTAAAAATTTTTTTTCAAAATTGAGTTAAAAATATGTAGAAAATGAAAAATTTTAAAGAATGATTTACTTTGGGGAAGAAAGAAAAATAAAATATAAATTCTTTTGGAAAACAAGTTTGATAATCCCATAAAGAGCATCGCATGACTAAGCACACAACAAGCCAACTTTCGATTCGTGAGGTATCTTGAGCCATATGAAAAGCATTCACTTTTAATGCTTCACTTTTCCGATTCTTGAGTGTGCCGATGTATGCGTTTAGAATCAGAACTTGCTCTTGTTATGCATTTCGAATCCGAACTTGTGAGTCAAAAAGGAGATCGAATCACATCATTCTTGAACCCATCCATACACCCAAAAATAAGTACGTTATCCCTTTACCTACTCAAAAACATCCCTCAAACTTCATACAAAGTTCCAAAGATGAAAAAAGAGAAGCATCAAGGATATGACGTCAAAAGATAGAAAAATTCCCAAGAAAATTCGAAGTAAAGAAAGTCGAATGGAGAAAGAAGACTCCGCCCAAAATAGAAAAAAGGCGTCAATCCTCCCAAAAATTCAAAAATTTCAGCTTTCCGCTTCACCAAAAAGAAAACCTATGAAAAACCAACAAAACCCCCTCTCATACCACCAACACTCCACTCCAAAAACCCTACATCACTTCCCTTAGAATGATTGTGGCTAGATCGACTTCGCGCTCACCTAAAAGGTAACGATTTGATACTCGATCAAGCTTATGACGATAAACAATACATGATTGGCATTCTAAGCGATTGATATAATAGAATAGGAAACCCTAAACACTTTGAGTGATTTGAGTGACCACCTTGAGAGGATCGCCTAGTCATGTATCAAACATCAAAAGATCAAAAGCATGCTCCTAAAGATTACAACCTTGCTTTCTCAAAACTCAAATATCTTTATTTTTTCAAAACCCCCCTTTAGTAAAGAGTTTCGCCTTAAAAAATTTCATTATCTTCTTATCTTTAACAATGTTGAAAACGAGTTTGCTTGAGGACAAGCAAAGTTCTAAGTGTGGGATACTTGATATCGCGTAAAAAGTCACGTTTTTACTATCGATATCTCTCTCATTCTGGAACGATTCTTGGCATATTAGTTCAAAAACATTACAAATCAATAGTATTATGCCAAGATGGTCAAAACAAGGTTGCACGATGAAAATCAAGCAAAACGGATGAAAAACGAAGATTCCACACACGTTTGAAGATTCAAGACATCAAAACGAGATTTCAAGACTAAAGTACCCTTCACCAACATCCATTCTATCCAAGATGTTCGTTTTCAAAATACGAATCCAATAGAAGAAGAATCAACTAAAACGAATAAAGAATGAAGATTCTACGTCCGCCGGAAGATCCAAATGATTCGTATGCGATATCTGGAGTTAGGGACCTCATCTCAGGGGCTATCTTATGTCAAAATCTTTGTTTTTGAATTACGAATCCAACAAAAAAAGAATCAACTCAAACGGACGCATAACGAAGAAAATACGCACGAACAAAAAACAAAGCAAAAGCCGCCGCCGGCCTGCTGTCTCCCGCCTCGCTTTCCTTTTTTGGCTAATTCGCGTACCTGGTGTACCTACTTTCCGCGTTGTACAGTACCCGGTGCACCACCTTTCCGCGTTGTACAGTACCCGGTGCACCTTTTTACCCGCATTACGCTAATGTGCACCTCTTGATGCTAATGTGAGCTAAACCTCTCCTATAAATAGGAGGCATAAGGCTTCATTTCAAAATGTCCCATATGCATTAGTCATATCACTTTCTTACTTTCTTACTCTACTTTCTTACTTTAAAATTAGCATTAGATTAGTTTATCACTTTGTTTAGAGTAGAAAGAAAGCTAGGAACGTGTTGTAATCTTTGGTGTACGCTTGGAGTTACGCTCATTAATTCAAGTCTATTCCTTCTCGCATGTTAATCTCGGTTATTTCTATCCTTATCTATCTTAATTAAATATGTTTGCTTTAATTATGTTAGAGATCGTTAATGCCATGATTAGCGAGTAGATTACTATTGTATTTGTTGTGATGTAGTTAGTATATATAATTGTGGGATGACTTTGAATACGTCGTGAAATAATATGACGGCCCCTATTCGACTGATTACTCGGTATAGTATTGGAAATACTTTTGAGTATAGTACAAATATATGGAAGCCGGTAACGACCGAAGGTAGTTGTATTATGGATCGACGTTATAAAATTGGAAACTTTGTGAACGGACTTATCTTGTGATTTTAAACCTAAAACTTATATTCGCCTTTCGATTAACAAACGTGATTGTAACCTTGTAAAGAGGAGTCGCGAACCTCAATACTCGGTCAATAGTTATCTGTGTAAAAACTATGTTTTTAATTGTAACGTCATGCCAGCATTATAAAATGCAATGTGATTACATGGACTTACCATGAGTATTGTACACTTCCAATCACAATGTACTTATCATGTAAATATCGCGAAGCAATTAAACTCACAACGGAAACATCGGTAAACGATTGAATACGATGTGAGCTACCATAGTATTTTCCGACATGGTCTGGGTTTGACTCTCTGTAAAAAGTCGTCAGCATTTTAATTAGTTGTTTTAGTTTAGATTAGATTAGATTAGGTAGGCTATAGGCTAAATGACCATTTACGAAAACCTAGGGATTTGTTAATTGTACTGAGAAAGGCAAGTTTGAAATCCAACTTAAACCGATACTTTTTCCTAAAACCGTGAAACCTAAAGTACGGTACACAAGAAACCTAAATGCTTTCCCTTGCTTATCACGCTTAAGTTTCATTGGTAGAAATTGATTAAATAAGTCCGGACACAAGTTCTAAGTTAGTTGTTTAATGGATTCATATTCATTGTGGTATTAAGAACGGCTAGACATGTTATGGACTTGCTACTCTATTCCTTCGCCCACGAGCGAATACGTTCAATAATATGGGCCACTAACTCCCTCACAGGAGAGTGTGGAGAGTTGAGCATCGTCTGTCTGGTCAGAATCATGATACCTTAGTTCCTCGTGACATATTAGTTGATAACCGACTAATAAGGAATCTATTGGTTATACCACAAGTTAATGAATCTCGCAAGCAACCCAATTTAGTTAATCGTTTCCCCGTAAGAGTCATCATCCCATGATTATTAGCTAACGAACTCACAACAAATACTACTTTACATTATCTGACATTTTATTACATTTTATTCGCTTTATTTAGTTTACTTAGTCAACTGAACCAAAAACCCCCAACGCACTCTTTTAAAACATTTACTAGAAAAGAAAGATTGATTGGATCACCTCCGTTTCAATTTAGTTTCTCTTTAAGAACGACTCTAGGTCATACTTACCATCTACTAGCCTTTGGTTCAGTATTCGTAAGTTACACTTAGACCCCAGCAATTATAAATTTTTAAGCATCCACCGATCGTCCGTTTTAAGACGCATCAATCGTCCTTCTAGCTCTCTTGCTAATTTTCCCGCACCATTTGTTGAGAAGCTTGATTTTGGAGAACGCGAATGAGTAGGATATTTGAAACAGATATTCTAAAAGGTGTTTATTTTGGTCAAAAATTACTAAAAGCAATTAAGTGATCAAAATTAGTTTGTGAGGTCAGGTGTAAAAATTACTCTCAAGATAATTACGTAGAAACACGATTATCTCTATTAGTAAGTAATATTTTGTGTTGAAAAGAAAGATTAAATCCGTGGATCCTTGTTGAACAAGTGTTTTTATATCAAAGCTCAAGAACAGATTAAGGATAATACCGATTGTGTGATAAAAAGATCAATAAAATGCTGATTAAGTAGTAAAAATATAAAATAAAATGCAATCGACACGATGATGTACGAGGAAAGCCCTTGATCAAGGTTGATCGCCGGCACAAAACCTCGGGAAGGATCAAATGATCCTTGCCTTTGTTGATATTATTAAAATAAAAGTAATTGATTACAAACTAAGAGCACAAGAATGATCGGCTAAGTGAATTTGTGTGTGAATTTAGCTAAGTGTTGATGAAACAAACGTAAAAGAAAGAAATAGCAGAGTGTTTGTGTGATTTGCAGGTGTGAGTAGTGAAAATTCGTTAACCTAATCGATCACCCAAGCCTCGTTTAAATACTAAGAGTGTATAACAATAATTCCGAAATATCAGGGATCCTCCGAGGAAAGATGAAGACCACCAACGTCTCTTTTGACTCTATTCCACACGTGCAGCGGACTTCGTCTTCACCAAATCGTATCAAAGCCTTGCCACATAATCTGGAGCATATCTCATTAACGCGTTCCATGTATGACCTGGTCAATACTCAAAGAAAATAAACACGTTAAACAACACATGATCCTGAACTAATACAGGTTCAGGATCCTGAGCTATGGGTACTCCAGAATAAACTTATGATCCTCACTTAGGGATCTCCCTCATTCAATATCCTGCACGATTATGTTAGATAAATATATCCTGACTAGGATCCTACAAGATAAATAATAACAATATATCCAGGATCCTTATCTATATCTGTGATCCTGAAAACAGACTTATAAACAATCATTATCCTGAGATACGAATATAAAATATAAACGACTTTCATACCTGCGAGGTGTACATATGATTCTAATTAGGATCCTGCAAAGGTTAGTAAAAATCTACCCACAACAATTACCCCCGAAGTTATAACGTTTTTCAGGATCCTTAAACGTTGTAACTTCTCCAAATAACCGTTCAAATCGCGTTAGGTGAGATATTTTATACGTATCGAAAATTGCGTCCGGATATTAATCATTTCTGATAGCTATTAGACTCTTATCACATCAAACCATCATTTGAATCCTTCTCTCTCTCATCCTCCTTCTTCGCTCCTCTTATCTAAAACTATTCAGTGACCCCACAGCAAATCCCCGAATATAATCAGAACAATCGTAAGGAGATTCAACTATGTCAGGTAATTTTTCTTCTTTCTTTCCATAATTCTGTTCTTCTTGTTCATAATAATTCCAACAATGTTTCAGTGCATTTCACCTTATCCGACGTGGATCCAGAGATTTCTCTCAAAAGAGAAGCGCTTGGCGACGTGAGAAAGCTAAGCGAAAGATTTCTCTCAAACTAGAGAAAGCTAAACGAAAGATCAAAACTCTTAAAGCTATGCTTGCTGCAAAATCCAGTCATTCCCATGAGGAGGGAACAAGCACGAACAATACCCCACTGGCAGAGATGAAGAGGGATGCCACTATTGCTGTCTTGGAATCCAAAATTCATATGGCCACGGAAGCTTCTGAAAACGGACTAGATGCCAGCCTATGGGACGTCAAGGGATGGAAGGACAAACTAGCAAGAATAAAAGATGACTTTCCTACAAATCCATTCTTCATTGGCCTTGGAGGATCCTGGATTCCAAAAGGAAGAGCAACCAAGGCGCCCAAGATGAGGATCACCGAGACGCTGACCCAATGCGAAGTGTCAAACTGCAAAGATAACAAAGACATGGCAGCAACCGATGACACATTCAACAGCGAAGAATCCTCGGGCTAGGATGGCATTTGACTAGCCGGAGCCCAATTTTTATTTTGATGCCCATTTATTTTGCAAGGGTTGTGATTGTAACTAGACAATTTTTGGGGTGAGGTTGACCTGGAATGGTCAACCATGGTGGTTTTTGAATGTGGTTCATGTTGGCCACACGACAATTTAAATTTCCCGCACTTCTTTTGAACTCTGATCTCAGGATTGAACCATCCTAAGATCTTTTGCTGTTAATAATATTAGGATATTATTTATATCTTCTGTCTTCAAGATACCGAGGAGATTCCCTCAGTATGAATATTTGCTTGATGGTTGTTTAAAAACAGGATCCTGAGGAGATTCCCTCAGGATACATCCAGGATAATGAGAAGATTCTCTCAATATCCACCTGCATCAGAGGCTTCAAGGATCCTTAATTGGACCTAAGATAATCTCGAGTTTAGGATCCTCAGATTCAAGGATCCTTAACTGGATTTCAGATAAACTTGAGTTTAGGATCCCAAAATATATCGCAAATAATGATGAACTCCCAATGAGTATTTTCTGTAACATGTAAATGTTCATAATTTGTCAAACAATTGTGAAAATAATTTATTTTTTGAAAAATGTTGTGATCTTAAAAAGATTTTTGATCCTTAGATCAAAACAGTTTTGTCAATTATGAAAACATTAGAGCTAATAAAGTTATTTATTAGACTTAACCAATGAAAACTTTGATAATGTGAATACATTATAACCATTAGATAGTTTAAGAAAACTATAAAAGTGACATGTAAACGCCAAATCATTGGGTAATGTGAAAATATTACAAACCTTTTGATTCTTGGGCTACGCCATTTGAGACATGAAAATGCCTAACCAATTGGTAATGTGAAAACATTATAAACCTTAGAGTGACGTGAAAACGACACAAACCTTAGATCGATACGTATAGTGCACATCAGTATTGACATTCTTTAGCGCTTGATCTATAGGCCAACAGAAATGAAGTTGTCGGGTACCAGAGGCATCACTGATTCCCTAACCATGGCACTATAATCAAACATCGTGCGCACCCGGCGAGGTGTCAAAACCCTTTTCGTAGAGAGGTGTTTATCCGTACGGAAACCTCTAAACCTTAGAGGATCGCTGGGATCCTTAACGGAGGAGAGGTGGCCAACCTCTAATCTGCATTCCATGATCCTTAAATGCATGAATCTACAAAAAATACAAAATATTGGGTAAAGGTGGGTGTTAGTATGCCTAACACCCCTCCGATGCTTAAGTCAGTACAATATTTAATGAGAATAATAATTATGAAAAACTTTCATGCATATATTAATATTTAATTATGATACAAACATACACATATAGTAAAGAGTATTAAAATCAATAAAAAGTTAAGGATCATAGGAGTACCTCATATGTTGAACAAAAATATTCAACTTACACATGGTAGAGTTTCAAATAAATGGCATTCCAGGATCTTGTAAGTAGTTCTCCATCCATATTGGTCAACCAATATGCCCCCTTTCCGGCATCCGAATCTATCAAATATGGACCTTCCCACTTTGGTGCTAGCTTTTCTTCCGCAGGATTCTTAGTATTTTGAAATGCTTTCCTTAATACCAAATCTCCTACTCGGAACCTTCTTATCTTAACATTTTTGTTGTAGGATCTTGATATCCTCTGTTGGTATGCAGCAATTCTGAATTTAGCACGGTCCCTTAACTCATCCACAGTGTCTAAATCCTGAATCAATGCTTCTCTGTTTGCTTCCAAAGTCTGCATCTGAGATCTTGCCGTTGGGATCACCATTTCTGTGGGGATCATAGCTTCGGATCCAAACACCAAAGCAAAAGGAGTTTTCTTAGTTGCTTCCTTTTTTGTGGTCCTATCAGCCCATAAAACAAAAGGCAATTCCTCAGCCCATCTTCCTTTCTTAGCATCCAGCCTCTTCTTTAGGTTGTTAATTATGATCTTGTTGCTGGATTCTGCTTGCCCATTAGCTTGAGGATGGACTGGTGTTCAAGTTATCATCTTGATTCCCCAACTTTCACAAAACTTAGTTGTTCTTCTTCCAATAAATTGAGATCCGTTGTCACATATTATTTCTGCCGGGATCCCAAACCTTGTGAGGATATTTCTCTTGATAAATGATATAACATCCTTTTCCTTCACTTGAACAAATGCTTCAGCTTCAATCCATTTTGAAAAGTAATCCGTCATTGCGAGCATAAACACCTTTCCTCCAGGAGCTGTAGGTAGTTTTCCCACAATATCCATTCCCCATTTCATAAACGGCCATGGCGAGATAATCGGATGCATCGGTTCTGCTGGTTGATGATGGATGTTTCCGTGCCTTTGACAAGCATCACATTTGCGAGCAAAATCCATAGAATCCTTCATTCATTGAAGCATATATTCTACCGTCATAAACATAGACCCTCCTTTACATTCAGGCGTTCATCCCTAGGAATACTCACGGTGTACAGGGCAATTAGGCATTTCCACAGTGTTCCTGATCCTAGATGTACTAACGGTGTACCGGGCATTTAAGCATTTCCACAGCTTTCCAGATCTTAGGTGTAATAACGGTGTACAGGGCAACGAGCATTTTCACAGCTTTAATTCCTAGACCCGAGTTCTAGAAGGGTCACTTCTAGGTATTCCATGATGAAACAGTCCTACGGCATTTCCTTAGCTTCCACGTATTTAACGCTATACGAAGTACTGTGCCGTTTTACAGAAAGTTCATAGCTTCCTACTGTAACTGGAGATAACTGTATCTACGTAGTATTAGGGTTTGCAAAGTCCTATCCTAAGGGCAACAGTCACGTGAAAGTCTGGAAAGGGTGATGAGACACTAGATCTATATTCAGGATAAGCTTAGACAGATAACAAAGTATAACAACTCCCAATTATATAATGATCGGAAACATTATTCCACAACGGATTGTGCCCACGACTTTCATAGCTTCCACGTTCCGTACTCCACACATTAGTGATGTTTCCGGCGCTATACAAATGAAAGCCGTATAACGTTACCTCCGTTGTTTCATAATGATGTTATCCCAATATGAAAGTGCCCCCTGGATGTGAATCTAAGTGTTGATCGATAGTAATAGATTGGCGGAATCAATCAATTACACAAACAACTAATAAACTCAAAACGAAAACAATGATTAATCAAAGTAAACGAGTATATTAGCTTGTAAATCGTATTGGAACTGTTTACAGAAGTGCTTAGTCGACAAATGGTGCTAGGGTTTTCGTCAACCCTAGCCGAAAACCCGTAGGTTTCAATTTATACTAAAACAAAATCGGCAGACATGCGTCACTTGGGAAGTGTCGCATGTCGCCGCCCTCATGCGTCACTTACCTAAGTGTCGCTATGCGTCACTAAGGCAAGTGTCGCCTAATGCTAAACTTAAGTGTCGCAAATACAGAAAATGACTTTTCTAATAAAACTAACTAACGACACTTACAACTCAATAGACCAACTGACAGACACACAAACATGTATCAACAAACTCCCCCGTGTCTTCAGCTTGGTCTTCAAAAAAAAAAAAAAAAAAAAAACATCTTCAGTTTAAACCCAACCTGGTGGAAATACTCCACCAGCATGAATACCCACTCGAACACAAATCTCGACCACCTTCTCGAACTTTGAAGCTTCTTCTTGATCATAACGATGATACTCCATCTTACTTTTGTGAAGAGCTTTCAAATCTTTCTTCGTCAAATTGATAAGGCTGATCGGATCAAAAACACGAAGAGTTCTTCCATACTTTGCAGATAAACTCCAATTATCCTTCTCAATCACTGGATCTTCAACCGAAAGATATTCAATGACTGCTTCTTGAGTAACAGAGTCAAACCACCAATATCGTAATCTTTTCAGAAAATCAAGTGGTAATGACTGCAAAGGCACAGTTTTCTGACTAGCAGCTGGAGGATAATGATACTTCACAATCGGTTGCTGAGTTCTTGAATCCAACTTTTTCTTGTATGAATAACGAACTCCCAACTCTGGTCTAACCCACAAATACTTCTTGCTGTTAATATCTCTTCTGAGAATCTTCTGAAACATATTACCACGAAAATCATCAGTGTGGTTAACGATGTTCAGCTGAGCAAGACGATTTAATTCCTCCTTCGGCAATGTGCTGATACAGTTAAATCTTGGCCGAAAATACTGTACTCCATCTCTTCGCTTAATAAGAATCAGAAAGTTGACTTCATCAAACTTCCAACTTCTGATTAATCCAGTCAAATCACCTCGAACCTGATATGTTTTGCAAATCTTCAATTCAGGCTTGAGCTTTCGAAACATTGGGCGCTCTGAAGATGTAGACGGTTGCGCTTGTTCAGGAACAGATTCAGCAGTTGCTTGTTCCTGAGTAGTATCTGTTTGAGGCTCTTGGTCATCATCAGAATCATCGGACTCAATGATCGGTGCATCAAAATCATACGGTTGAGCTGGTTGTTTCTGAACTGGTTCCGATTCTCGCTCAGGTGCTGGTTCCTGATGAGGATTAACCAAATATTCTTCGTCTGACCCTGGAACCTCAGCATCCATCTCTATATCATCCGGATCGACTGATCTATCTTCTTCATCATCCGGATTTATCAAACTCTGAATGTATGTGAGATTAACATTCGAATAATCAACCGAAATGGGTCTCGGTTGTCCTGGAACATCAACAAAATAATCCAAAACAACAGTAACCGCTTCCAATTCTAACAACCTAGATTCTGGGGGAGGGGTTACATTTGTTTCTAAGGTTCTCTGACCTTCCTCCCCCGAAACAACAGTAACCGCTTCCAATTCTAACAACCTAGACTGCACATCTTTCAATTCTAGCTGCAACTCCTGCACATGAGCTGCTTTTATCTCCAAATCTTTTATTTGAGCAGCTTGAGCTTCAATCACGGCAGCCTGATCATCAAAACGCTTGTTCATCTGAGTTATCTGATCAAGTAACTGCTGAAGCATCGCAGTCGGCGGTTGTTGTTGTTGTTGTTGTTGTTGATCTTGGTGACCAGGTTCCTGAATAGTAATTCCTGTTCGCTGGCGTCTTCTCAATGGTAAATTAGCATAAGACGGAGAAGACCCAGCTGGTCGCTTTCCAAGATTAGGCGGTACATGAACACGCCCCGCAGAAATCCTTCTCAAAATACGCTTAAAGCGTCGAGGATCAGCCAACTGTATACCATCCAATGCATCCTGAGGTGGTACATCACCTGGAGAATCAGGTGGTGTAAGACCACCATCAGATTCCTCAGCTGGAACCTCTTCAACTTGCTCAATATCCTCCAAATCTTGAGCTACAGCAGCATCAACTAAATCTGCATCATTGACCGGAGGAGCAACAACATCCTCATAACCATCCCCAGGCGGCGCAACATAGTTTTCGTTTACTATGTGCCCAAATAACTCACGATCAGGTAAGATCTGAGAATCTTTTGGTGGCAGCTTACAATCATTGAAAACACGTAACATCATGGGCGTTGGAAATAGTAACGATCTTAGATCCGGAGCTATTCCCAAATTCAAATCATTTAACAACAGCTGAACAAAACGAGGATATAACAGCCATTTTTCTTTTCCAGCTCGAACATTATCAACCATATTCCCGAAAATATAACCACTGAAGTTATACGGCTTGTTATAAACTAATGCCAGCATCAGAGATAACGTCATGTGACTTGCAGCATCGTATCCTCCTTTTCGCGGAGATAAACACACAATTACAATGTGAGCTAAGTATCTCCAAACCCGACAGAGATACTGTTTACGAAAATCAGTAAGCTGATCAGCCGGATAACCCAATCTCTGAAGACCCCTGTAGATAAAAGTGGTCTCAAAAACAGTCGGCATATTGTTTGCATCATCAAACCGCAAAACACGGCGAACTGAATCCTGTGTAATCTGAATCTCACGACCAAACATAGTGGACACAATCCTCGGAGTGTCGTTCTCTGTTCAGATAAATGCGTGGTCATAAAACTCCTCGATTTGATTCATATACACTGGTACTGAAGCTGTAATAGCGTAATGAATCCTCGAACGTCTAAGAAACTCGATCATCGGCCGAAAAGGCAACGAGTTCTTATGCGTAGATTCCAAAAATGCAACAATGTTGTGCCTGGTGTTTGTGCGACGATAATAATCATGAAGATTCTCCATCTGTAACTATAAACAGGACAAGAACACGAAAAATCGTTACAGAATAAGCTCAAAATCATAATCGAAAAATCTGATTTTATAGCGTCACTAACGAAGTGACGCACGTAACACATCCGACACTTAAGAAGTGACGTATGAAAATCAGAAATCAGAAGGATGCGTCACTTGAGGTAAGTGACGCATTGAAGGCGTCACTGGTGTAAGTGACGTTGTCCCAACATGTATCATTCAAGCGGTACTGATCAAGTGACGGGTATGCGTCATTTAAAAAGTGACGGTCAGTTAAAGCGGCACTGACAGCGTCAGTTAAGGAAGTGACGGATCAAAGCGTCACTCGGTAAGTATGATGTGGGAGTGACGCATAAAGGCGTCACTCAGCAAAGTGACGTTTAAAGGCGTCACTTGTGGAAGTGACACTTAACCTGTGAAATTACCATTAAGCGTCACTTAAGGAAGTGACGCTTGAAGTGACGCAACGATGAAGATCATCGTGTCACTGTTCAAGCCCGGAAATCACGACGAACCTAATTTGGGGTTTTTTGAAAACGAGTTAACCAAACGGTGCGGCAAGTGAAAGCGAGTAAAACACACCGTTTATTAACACAAAACAATAACAAAACGATCCCCAATAATCGTGATTACATAAACCCTAAAAACCCGAAACTTCAATCGGCGATTAAATCATGGATACGCAATTATAATAGATAAAACGGTACCTAATGATGCGTATGAGTGAGATGAACAAGGTAACGGAGGCCGATTGCACGCAAAATACACAAAAAGCCGTAGATCGATCGGAAATCACATACAGTCGAAGTGACGCAGCGACGAGAGAAGTGACGCAAGGTTAGTGGAAGTGACGCGTAGTGAATAGTGTTGGTGGTAGAAATAAGTGCCGGAAACGGACTATTTATACCAAGACCCTAATCAGCGTCACTTAGAACGACTCTTAAAGCGTCACTTATAAAGTGACGCATATCGACAGTTTTTGAAAAAATTTAAACTTTTATCGATCTTTTGCGGAGTGCTCAATTTGACAGTAAATGTGACTTGGTTAAAAAATAAAAAATAAAATTAAAAATAAAATTTAAAGACACAAAATTACAAATATGAAACCAAACTAAATGCATTATTTTTGGTGACGGAGTTGATTGAGTCTGGTTAGGGATCATATCGGAATAACATGCAATTATTAGGAATAGTAAGTGTTATTTCGATCATCAGTATATTTGTCCACTTTAAATTTACTTGGCACATTTAAAACACCTTTTATAAAAATTATTTCAAGACAATTATTGGTATTGTTTGTCCACCTAAACATGTTACATCCGTGTTTGTGAGTTAACCTTTTATTGTTAAAATGAATATTGCACCATGGTCCCCACCATAGATATACCCCTATAACTTAGACATGAACATAGTTTCCAAATTTAGAAAGAATATAAGATAATCAATTTTAAGAATCAAGCCAGCGGTGACAGGTCTGTACTTGCGTACAACAGAGCAACATAACTTGATTCAGGTATAAGCAAAACTAAACGCAGTCAAACCAAATTTGTGGCGACCTTGTGTAGTATCTTAAATTTAAGACTTTGCAAGTGCATTGACTCACGTTTGCTTAGTTTTGAGAGTAAGCTGAATTGAGACCAGGTCTGCACTTTCGTACAACAGAGGAAACAAGCAGCATACTCCCCCAAAAGATCTCAGATATACGATCCAAAAATAGAAGTATGTCAAGCTATGCTAAGGAATTAAGACTTAGAGTCGTACATCACAATGTGTTTACCACATGATCATAGACATGTATTTAAATTACTTCTTAATACCTCAGAGACCGGTGTGTACCATGCCTACCAATACATCGTATGATGAAGATAATTTAGATAAAAACTGTTTTAAGTGTGTCAGATAAACCTACTGACACATCCAAGATAAACCTTAAAATTCCATTTTGTGCATGTCACCCGGTGTACTATCATATCCCAAGTTGTTTACAGACACAACTTCAACGTCTATTTTAAAAATGTAGCAACCTTGCGTTTTCTTTAATACTAAAGAGTACAAAGAGTGGCTGTTGCAAAATTTTATTTTATTTTATTTATTTTTTTTTTATTTTTTATTTTTTTAAACACACATAAAAGCAAATAACGTTAACTATCCAAGTCACACATTACTTTTTAGACCCAAAGAATCTTAAACCGATCATGTTGACCAGTTCATCAAATCGAGCACGTGAAAAGGCTTTGGTGAATAGGTCAGCATTTTGTTTAAGGGTGTCTATGTGGACCAGGTCTATCAAGTGTTTTTCATAGCAATCCCGTATGAAGTGGAACCTAAGTTCAATATGTTTTGTCTTAGAGTGCTGTACGGGATTGCCTGTGATAGAAATAGCAGCAGTGTTATCTATGTGAATGGGAGTCATAGTAAGAAGTAACCCGTAATCGCGTAATTGGTGCTGAATCCAGAGAACTTGGGCACAGCAACTAGCGGCAGCAACATACTCAGCCTCTGCTGTAGAAAGAGAGACTGTAGTTTGCTTCTTGCACTGCCACGAGACCAAACGCGATCCCAGAAACTGACATCCACCCGTTGTAGACTTCTTATCGATACTGCAACCTCCATGATCCGAATCTGAATAGGCTGTGAGAGCGAAAGTCTTCTCATTTGAATACCAAAGACCAAGGGTAGGTCTAGCTCTGAGATAACCAAAAATTCGCTTTACTGCCTTCATATGTGACACCTTTGGTTTAGCCTGATAACGCGAGCAAATCGACACGGCAAATACAATGTCCGGTCTTGAGGCAGTCAAATACATAAGAGAACCTATCATTGAACGATAGTCCCTCTCCTTGCAATCTTCATTTTCCTCAGCAAGTTTGAGATTGTGATTAAGCTCGATGGGAGTCCCATAGGTTTTACAAGTGAGCAGGTCATACCTAGTCAACATGTCATTGACATATTTTGACTGATGTATATAAATACCTTTTGCAAGCTGCTCAACTTGTACACCTAAAAAGAAAGTGAGCTCCCCCATTGCGCTCATCTCAAACTCAGACTTCATGATTTTCTCAAAGTTCTTACACATTGCCTCATTGGTAGACCCGAAGATAATATCGTCCACGTAAACCTGCACAAGTAGCATATCTTCCCTATCCTCTGACTGTTCACGAAGAATAAATAGTGTGCTATCGATGTTCCCTCTCACAAAACCATGTTTAATCAGATGTGTAGTTAGCCTCTCGTACCAAAGTCTTGGTGCTTGGTGAAGACCATACAACGCCTTGTTCAATTTACAGACGTATTCAGGATGCGCAGGGTCTTCAAAACCAGGAGGCTGCTTAACGTACACATCGTTGTCAACCTTTCCATACAGAAACGCACTTTTCACATCAAGTTGATTGACGCGAAATCCCTTGAAGGACGCGTATGCCAGAAAAATGCGTATGGATTCCAATCGAGCAACAGGGGCAAATACATCATCATAGTCCAACCCCTCAATTTGGCTGAAGCCTTGAACTACTAGACGTGCTTTATTACGAATTACAACGCCCCTATCATCCATCTTATTACGAAAAACCCAACGAGTGCCAGTCAAGTGGGCACCCTTGGGTAATGGAACTACTTCCCAGACTTGCAACTTTTCAAATTGTTGTAGTTCCTCTTGCATGGCCTCGATCCAGGATGGATCTTTTAAGGCCTCTTCAACTTTCTTAGGTTCATTCTGCGAAAGATAACATGAATTAACATTAGCCACCAGACCCGAAAGTTGTTCAGTATCAGTCTGTTTCGCTTGATGTCTTGTTTGAACCTTTGCATGAGGATCACCAATGATATTATCAATGGGGTGATCCTTATGTATCCGAGTCACTGGAATTTGATCTGGCACAAGATTCTGTTCCAGGTTACTCAGATCTCCCTCATTTGCAGAAATATTCGGAGAAGCATCATCATCTTCATCTCTTTGAGAAAATAAATGAGAATAATTCATATTTTCTGCTTCCTCTCCCTCATCACTTACCTCATCCTCTCCTCCTTCCTCTAATGACGGCATGTTTGGATCATAAGGAAGCCCCTTGGTGTAGTTATACACTGTTTTAGAGGTAGAGGAGCATCTTTCGAAGGTGTAACTTGAGAAGTAGATGTTGGATTAGGTGTTGTTGATGGTGGTGTGGGTGTAGTATCAATTGGTGGTGGTTCGGGTGTTGCATTAGGAGATGGGTCGGATGGTTTACTAACTGGTGTATCTTGAGAAAAATCAAGTCCATGTAGCATGGAAACTAACTCTTCCGTTTCATCATCTTCTGGAATATTGAAAGAGTTAAAGAGGTTTCCATAATTGAAAAACCAATCCGGACCTGTTCCTTGAGGAGGCTCCGTATACCTTAAACATTTTACTTCAAACTGTTCCTCAATCTGATTCGTTGATTTATTAAAGACTCTTTTGTTCGGAGAATTGACTGAATATCCAAGAAAAATCCCTTCAACAGCTTTGTCACCAAACTTAGAGACCTTATCTTTTGTAATCATGATCATGCATGGACACCCAAATGGTTCTAAGAACTGAAGGTTTGGCTTTCGGTTATTGAAAAGTTCATAACACGTCTTGTTCTTTTTCTTAACCGTGAGCACTCTGTTGAGAACATAACAGGCAGTATTAACTGCCTCAGCCCAGAAGATGATTGGTAATTTGGAGTCAGCTAACATAGTCCGAGCTGTCTCTATAATTGTCCTGTTCTTTCTTTCTGCAACTCCATTCTGTTGTGGAGTCCTTGGAGCACTGAATTGATGCTCAATTCCTCTTGTAGCACAAAACAATTCGAGAGTTGAGTTCTTGAATTCAGTTCCATTGTCGCTTCGAATCCTTTTCACCTTTAAGTTGCATAGATTTGCCAACTTATCCAACAAATACACCAGAATATCAGGAGTCTCCCCCTTTGTAGTCAAGAAATATACCCACGAAAACCTTGAGTAGTCATCAGTAACTACCAAGCAGTAAGACCGACCACCAATGCTCTTTGTTGAAACTGGACCGAACAGATCCATATGCAGTAGTTCCAACGGAGCTGCAATAGAATTCACAACCTTAGACTTGTGGGACTTCTTGTGGAGTTTTCCTTTGTGACAAGAAACGCAGTCGTCTTTTAGAGCAAATGACTGTTTTGGAACTCCCCTCACTAAATCATTGTTAATCAGAAAATTCATTTTACGGAAATGAATATGTCCCATCCGTCTGTGCCAAAGGAGTGATTCCTTTTCAGAAGCCTTTGAAAGAAGACAAGTATAGTCACTTGTAGTCTCCACAGTTCGCATATTCATCACATAGGTGTCATTCTTTCTAGGTGCCCGCATCAATACCCAATCCTCAGGAATGACATACCCCGGTTTCAATATTACACATTCCGTCTTTGTGAATAACGTGGTGTAGTCCTTGTCACAAACTTGTGAAACGCTCAGCAAGTTGTGAGTCAGCTCAGCCACATAATTCACATTTTCAAAGCTAACTTTTCCATTTGTTAGCGTTCCCTTTCCCGAAATCGTTCCTCCTGAATCTCCCGCGAAAGCAACGTATCCTCCCGAGTATGGTTTAATATCCGTCAGAAGAGACACATCGCCAGTCATGTGTCGCGAGCAGCCACTATCCATATACCATAAACTATCCTTCACACGTTCCGACTGCTGCAACACATCAAAGAAAGAGATTAGTGAGAAACGGAGACCCAAGCCTTTACAGACTTAGGTCTTCCATGGTCATCAACAATAAGCACGTCAGATAGGACTTTATCTTTAAACAAATTAGAATTTTTATCTGAAGTGTTATTGTTGACGACTGAAGAGTCAGCATCAGACTCTTTTCGTTTCCAAACTTTTGAAGGTTCGGAATTGATATCAGAAATAATGTTGGGCTTTTGAATTGGCAAAGGTTTTTGCTCAACATTACTTAGTTTCAGAACAGGCTTGGGAGATTTTGAGTAATGCCTAGGTGGGGATTTTGAAAAGGAATTTTTATAAACTGATGTCCTAGGCATCTCTCTCTCATAGCGCTGATTTGACAGCTTGGGACAGTCACGGATCAAATGTCCTTGTCTCTTGCAGTAGAAACAAGAACGAGTCTCAACTAACGGTTGAGGCTGAGGCATTACCACAGGAGGTGGAGAAACATTTATAGAACATGAACATTGAGTACATGTCTTAGAAAATGTTTGCTTTGGTTGAGAGGTCGAAGTTGAAGGTTTATCAGACAAAACTTTTTCATTTACTAATTTTCGTTGCAAAATCTTTACAGGTGACTGTAAAGTTTGTTGTTTTGAGTTTAAAACCTTGGCTTTACCCTTATTTGTTTGAACCTTAATTTCAGGTTCAACTTTTGAAACCACCTTTTCAGGTTTAACTTCAACTATCTTAACTTCAGGATACTCCTGATCCGTAATGTCCTCAATCTCAACGATCTCCTCAAAACAAACTGGAGATACATCCTTTTGCTCAACAATCTCCTCAGCACTAACAGGAGATTTATTCAGTGGCTTAACAAACTTAGGAGTGGGATACTCTGGCCTCGTGGTTTTCTCCTTCTCCTGTTTGTTAGATTTAGCCACTTTACCCTTGATACCCAACAACTTAGCATAATCAACTGGAATTTCATCAAGGCCTTCCTTAACAGGTAAAGGAGTATAAGTAGTAGGAGGTGCTATTTCAACAAAACCTATTCCTTTTCCTCCCTTACTTTTCCTATCTTGCTTATGATTGCTAATAATTTCATTAAAGATCATTGTCGCAGAAGTTGACCCTAAGACTTTATCTTGATAATTACCATACTCACTTTTTAAGTCTGAAAGCTCTTTGTTCAACAGTTCAATTTCAGTAAGATAACTTTTAATTGCATCCTGTTGACTAAAAACTTTAGCTTTATAAGTTTGAGTATCTAACTTATGAGCTTCAATATGTTTTTCATAGAGTTTTTCATTTTCTTTCAAAAACTTATTTGACTCATTAAGTTTTGCAACTTTATCTCGCAACTCTTGGTTATCCTTTTGAAAAGCCTCTAGAGATTCAGTTAGATTAATGCATGAGATACAGTTTAAAGGTTCAGGTGATTCATTTTGTACCTCAGGTGTAATATGAGCCATGAGACACTGTTGAAACTTTGTAGCCTCCGCATTCCAGTCATGAGTAGTTGGCTCAAAAACCACCAAAGCATTGTCCACAGCTAACGTCTTGCCCTCTTCTTTCGTTTTTGGAGGATCAGGTTTAGTAAGGCCCGACGGTGGCATCTTGGGTTTCTCGCATTCCCTAGCGAAATGACCCAAATTCTGGCAGTTATAACAACGGACCTTGCTTTTATCAAAACCAAATCCTGACTTCCCATTGCCTTCTAAACTCTTGCGTCCAGTTCGTTGCAAGAATTTTTGAACCCTTCTTGTTATCATAGCAATGTTCCAATTCAAGTCCATCTGTTCTAGATCATCTTCATCCAATTGTCCGTAATCCTCCTTGATCAGTTCCAAAGTTGTATTTGGTTGAGTAACCAAATCTTTGTAAGAGCTCAGAAAAGCTGTATAAATTGCAGCTTGCTCTTGTATTGCTGGTGAAACTGGAGCCTGTTGTTGATTTCCTTGAGATGTACCAGAAAGATAAGCTATATGATGACCTCCAGAAGAAGCAGAAGATGAATTGGTATCCGTTATAAATGCTACTCCACCGTAACTCTTGCCAGAATTGACTAGTCCAACTCCACCAGTTGTGGCATTCTGTACAGATCCACCTGACTTACATTCTTTCTTCTTCAATTCCATCGCATGAGCTTGTAGAATACCTATCAATTGATCCAAAGTCATCCTCTGTAATTCTGGATTTTCTTTTAAAAATTGGACTTTCACATCCCAAGCACTTGGCAACACGTCCAGCAACTTCTTGTTTACCTCAAGTGCAGGGAGATTGTATCCTCCTTCATTTAACTCACTAACCAGATGTGAGTATCGAGTGAATAAACTGGAAGTCAGCTCATTAGGAATCATGTCAAATAGATCATACTGCTTTTTGATTAATTCTAGCTTAGCCTCCTTGTACTTTTCATTTCCTCCGCATCTTGTCTCAATTGCCTTCCACAGATCATAAGTTGTGTCATGAGATTTAAAGAGTCTCATAACATCCTTTGGCAAACACATACAGATAGAAGAATGAGCCTTTCTTTCTGTTTCATACTCCTTTTTCTCTTGAGGTGACATAGCATTATATGTTTTAGCTGGAGGAACACCACGATAATTTCCTTCAGCCACTGGAGCAACATATCGTTCTTTTAAAGGTCTCCACAGTTCAGGACAGTGGAAATCTATATACTGTTCATATCTATCTCTCCAATACACATAATCCAAATCTGGTCCAAAGAACGGAGGTTTATTACTGGAGCCAATATCATTGCTCTGTCTGAGCATCTCTCTCATTCCTCTAATATCTTCCTTATCAGACATTGAAGCGTACCTGTAAAATCAACTTAAAAAAAACTTGGAAGCTGATTAGTAACAAAGGCGTCACTTGGTAAGTGACGCACCTTAGTGTCGCAAAGAGTAGCGGCACTTGATAAGTGACGCTATCGAGTGACGGATAAACAAACAGAACGACACTAGAGATGAGTGTCTTATAAACACGTAAGTGGCGTACTCAAGTGACGGACTTGAGTGTCGCTTAGCAATAACAGGCGTCACTAATGTAAGTGACGGATGATACACAAGTGTCGTATCAAATGACGCAGTAGAGTGTCGGATTGAACAGTAGGTGTCACTAATGTAAGTGACGTATAATACTCAAGTGACGTTACTAAGTGACGCACTTGAGTGTCGTAAAAACCCTAATTGTTCCTTACAGAAGTGTCGCTCGAAGTGCCGCACAAAGTGTCGAAGTGACGCTCTGAGTGACGCAGAAACGGCTGTGAACACCCAAAAACCCTAAAAATCGAATTTTCGTAAACCTAACGAAAATTCTTGAGTCCCAATCGTACGAAACCTGTAAATCTTTACTCAAAACACAGTAATAGCACCAAATCGATCCTAATCTTGCTAGAATGTCTTTGATCTTCACAAAATCGAACCGAAAACACTTCAATACACGTACACACGTCGATCAAATCAACTCCGAGGCTCTGATACCAGTTGAAAGTGCCCCCTGGATGTGAATCTAAGTGTTGATCGATAGTAATAGATTGGCGGAATCAATCAATTACACAAACAAGTAATAAACTCAAAACGAAAACAATGATTAATCAAAGTAAACGAGTATATTAGCTTGTAAATCGTATTGGAACTGTTTACAGAAGTGCTTAGTCGACAAATGGTGCTAGGGTTTTCGTCAACCCTAGCCGAAAACCCGTAGGTTTCAATTTATACTAAAACAAAATCGGCAGACATGCGTCACTTGGGAAGTGTCGCATGTCGCCGCCCTCATGCGTCACTTACCTAAGTGTCGCTATGCGTCACTAAGGCAAGTGTCGCCTAATGCTAAACTTAAGTGTCGCAAATACAGAAAATGACTTTTCTAATAAAACTAACTAACGACACTTACAACTCAATAGACCAACTGACAGACACACAAACATGTATCAACACAATATCATATATTTGAAGTAACATCATCACTACTATTTAAATCATGACAAACATAGAAGCACACTACTCACAATGCATAACAATAAACATTTCTAATATTAATAAATCACATATATCAAACAAGAACAATATGACAAATTAATAATAGAAAGGATAAATGATACCGATACGAATTGCGAGCAGAATAACAACTTGTAGTTCTTCATTAAAATCCAAGCATTACATAAGCTAGCCTCTACTAATTAACTACATAACTAATCTCTCTCTAGTTCTCCTCTAACTCCTAAGAGTAGTGCTAGAGAGAGAAACTAGAGAGAGGAACTAACTACAAGAATAATTCTCCTCTAACTCCTAAGAGTAGTGCTAGAGAGAGAATGTGTGAGAGAGAAAGTGAGAAATGAGAAATGAGAATGGTGTGTGAAATGTGGAGGTGATGGGCTCTATTTATAGGAAAAGATCAACTTGGAGCCAAAACAATGAGCCATGGAGCCAAACTTGGAGCCAAAGTTGAAGCCATTCTTGGAGCCAAAGAAATAATGCTTGGAGCCAAAGGAGAAATACGTATAAACATCAAAGCGCATCGTACAAGCGAACCAAGCATGAAGGGGGATGAGCGGATGGACCCAAGCCTTGCCAATACAGCATATGGGGTTAGAAGGGCCGTATATGGCCTTAAAAGGCCGTATACAGTCATGTGGGGCCGTATATGGCTAGCCAAGGCCGTATATGGGGTGTTTCGGCTTTCCTTCGTTGCTTAAAACGCCCGTATCTCCTTCGTTACATGTCCGTTTGACGCGATTCTTGCGCTCACGGTTTCGTAATTCCGTTACGCTTCTAATGGTACCTCACAGAAATTGGATGAGTGTAGCTCAAGCATGTTTGGAATGACTTTTAATGATATGTAGAAGCCGTATCTCTTCCGTTCTTCACCCAATTTGCATGTTTCTTGATTCTTCCGTCTCGTTTTTACCTATTGCAACATATCATAAGGTTAGAATGTGCTTATCATAAGGTAAATGAGGGTGTGAGAATTGGTTGTTGTTTATTCGCTTTGTTTTGCTTGTTATTTGGACGTTTTTAGTGGTTTTTGTAGCAACGCCTATATTTGGAACACTTTAGTGAATTTTAGTAAATAATGATTGTTTTGGAATGTTTTCACTAAAGATGTGTCCAAAAAGTGTGGAATATCGTACTTAAAAACATGACTTTTTGCGTCACATCAAGTTATCCCACACTTAGACGTTGCTTGTCCTCAAGCAACACTCAGTTTTTGAAAACATTTTAAAACATTTTAGGGCGAGTCACAACATGTTTTAAGAGTTACCACTTTCAGATGTAAGTAAGATAATTTCAAGAATATAAGGAAAGATAAGATGATCCTTTTATAAACAAGAAAAGATTCTCTTAGGCATACTTCCAAATCTCATGATCTTGGAGTACACATGACTAGGCGATCTCACTAAAGGTGGTCACTCAGTTCACTCAAAGTGTATCGGGTTTCCTATCAATCTAGAACAAACGAAATCGCTCAAATAGCCAGTCATGCAGCACTCATCGTCATAGGCTTGATCGAGAATCGGATCTCCACCACTTAGGTGAGGATGGTGCTAATTATCCCAAGACATTCATGAGGGTTGTAGTATTTGGTGAGGGTTAAAGGGTATGGATAGTGGTATTTTTGGGTGTAAGGGTTGCTTATCTTAAAAACAACTGAGATCATGAAAAACTTTATTTTAGAACGGAAAGGAGATAGCTATTCGTCTTCTTATCAGATTCTTCTTGAGAGGATGATACTTTGAAGGACTTAGCTTTATTCTTGCGGAACTATTTTTCTTTTCTTTTCTGCTTTTTCTTCTTTTTATTTTCCTTTTCTGCTTTTTCTTCTTTTCTATTTTCTTTTTCTGCTTCAGAACTTCTTTACCAGAGAATTTCCAAGGATGTTTTTCTTCTTTTGATTCTTTCAGAAATCCCTTATCTTGAACGTTTCGAGTCTTTTCACGGTGCCAATTTTACACACCAAGGATTCTCAAGAGAGATGACTTTTGGAGAACACGAAATGGTAGGATAAGTGAAGCGGATATTCTAAAATATGTTTTCCATAACCTCAGAAATTCTAAGATAAGTTTGGGGGTATTTTGGGAAAGTAGGGTTTAAAGATGAGGGTTTAATGAAACGAAAGGTTTAGGCTCAACAGGGTTTACTAGGCGGATCATCGATACTAAAAATGAGTATCGGAAGGGTTTTGGGCTTGAAGAGATATGTAAAAAGTGGGTTAAATCCTTGGGAATATCAAGGTCATCTAATTGCACCTATACCGCGTACGGTACACACCAATGTGGTCTCGAAGCGTATGTCAAGAGCAAGTTCTAATTCAGAGATACATGCATCGGCACACACAAGAAATGAATTGTGAAGCATTAAAGATGAATGCTTTTGGGCTCAAGATACCTCACTGCAAATAGGGTTGTATGTGCTTCGTCATGCTCCTATTAGATTATCATTTCTTGCTTAATAAATTTCTACCTTATTTTCCCTAGATTCCAAAATGTATTACTCATATTTGAAGATAGCTCCTCTCAAAAGATATTATGACTCAAAATAGTAGAGTTAATTGAGAGATTAGGCTCGTACTTTTTAGATTTTCTTGAAAAATTTTGAAAAAATTGAGGAACATTTTCTGAGTTTACTATTTCGGACATTAAATATCATAAAAACTAACCAAGGTATTCTATACCTGCTATCCCACACTTAGAGGAACATTGTCCCTAATGTTCTTTTGAGTTGAGATTTACTGAAAGTTAAATCCCACACTTAGAGTTTGAACATGTAAGAAAATGTTTCTCAAGTGTTTGTTTTGGGCTGGAATCCCACACTTAGTGATAAGCTTAGGATAGAGTATAGACTATTTAACAAACTTAACAAAGCAAATAATATACTGAATCATAAACAAAAGAGGGTAAAGGGTAAGGACACTCCCCAGATAGCGAGCTGCAATGAAGCTGAGAGTCTGAATTTGCTGAAAAGAGATGTTGCCAAGATCCTTTTCTGCATCCATGAAGATCGGCTCGGCTTCAAGCATCTTGCTATTGGTTTATTCATCCATCATTCTCTTGTGAATTAATCTCGTAAGTGTGAACACATTGGATGTACCATTTTTACAAACTCGGTTTTTATTGCAAATGGAAAGAGAAATCACTGTCTCAGAATTTTGAAAAGATGTTTTCTATTACAAATCAGTTTTATAAAACATGTGTTTTTAAACGAGTTCGAGCATAATGCATAAAAGTAGTATGCAAGTATCTCAAATGCTCGAAACACATGAATTATCAGTTTTCAAAGTGATTTCCCTATTTTCTAAGACCAGTGATTTATTTGCAAATGAGTTGTAATTCCGGAGAAGTTTTCATAAAGTATTTTAGGTACGCTCAAGTGTGAAGGATAGTCAGAGATTTTCTTCACTTGTTGACACTTTCTCTCAACACGTCTTATTCCACGGGTTGCCTTCCAAGCAGCGCTGCTTTTATAGTCGAGAGCTTGACTTCCAAAAGGATAGAAAATAATATGAAGTGATGTCATCCTCCGGACACAAGTAGAGCTTCATTTTTGTGTCTAGAAGTGTTATCTCCTCTCCCTTGCAAAGCAATGCTCCAAAGATTTTCAAATTTAATGAACTGTGAGCTCCCCTTGTTGTCTTCCCATTATACTCAAAGATTCCTTTATCCATAGGCGTCGGTTCCTGTTTGCTAGGCATTTGTACAAGTAGAACAAGCAAATGTGATCTAAGAAACAAGTGATTATCTTCCAAATCATAGACTCACTAGTTTGCAAATAACCTATCAAAGTGAGTACTTTGTAGATGATCCAAATCAGTGTATGACTTGGAATCAAATCTCACACCAAAAGTGTTAGTTGCCTATAATTTCACCATAGCACAAACAATAGATATGGAAATACTAGCATGAGTAGTTTAAATCAGGCAACCAAGTATAAAGATTTCCAAAGCACACATTTTTAAACGAGTTCGAGCATAATACACATATTGACATACAAATCAGGTTATCAGATAATTCAGTTAAAGATCTTTCATGTATGTTCATAGAAACATATGTAAGTACCTCCAATGCTCTAAATATGTGATTGGGTGTATAAGATGACTAAGGTTCCTAATTCTCATTCTAGTAGGTTTCCATGTTCATGAGTGAAAGGGATAGTAAGAACTAGAGATCTTAGATAATGGTTAAAAATAGATGTTGTAATAAAGTCCAAACAAGTGGGAGTAGGAAGTTTTAAGGTTTTGACAAAAATCTGACTTTCGCAAACCATCCTTTTTGTTCATGAAAATAAAGAAAACTTGGGGCATTTATGTTAGGGTTTCATTTTCTATTTATTGAGTTAGCATATTACTATTACCAAACCTATGTTAGACACGGGTTGCCTCCCAAGAAGCGCTTGTTTTTGTTCGAGTCTCTAGCTTGACTCTAGCACTATTTAGCAGAAGATCTTAGTGGCTCCCTTGCATCCATCAGTAGACACAAGGGGTAATATAGGTACATACCTAAGAGTCTAAGGCAAGTTGAGGTTAAGGCATGTCCAATATTAGGAGATGGTTCAAAGTGAGAGAATGGTTTAACTGGAGGTATAACAAATCTCTCATCCTTTATTACTTCCTTTGGTTGGATTGACAAAATGGGTTGGTCAAAGGAATCCTTACTACTCCAGGATGTATAAGTCATTATGTGGTGGAGAGAAGGTTTGTAGGGAAACCATGACACAGAACCCTCCTTGTTTCCTATGGTCTTTGGGTCAATGATAATGTTGTACTTTGGGCATGGAGGTGGGACAGAGTCCATTAACGTCTCCAATCTTGTAGCAACATTCTCATCGACAACTTGGGTAACTGGCTGGTCTAAGGCAATTAAAGGTTCAACTAGATCAGCGGGTGATTCATCAAGAAAGACATGTGGGATATCATCAACCACAACTTGTTGTGGGATAGTATCAACCACGTCGGTTTGAATTGGGATGAGATCACTTCTCAGAGTTGGTGCACATTCCTCTGGTCCTTCTGAAGCTGAATCTTCTTTGTAAATCTCCACATCCGGGTTCTCCATTTCTATTTCTTCGTCTACCTCGTCATACTCGTCACCCTGGCCAGTAGTTTCGAGTTGTAGTGGTTCGGAAAGTTCCTCTAGAATGAACTCTTCGTCGGTCTCGGACGTAGATAGGTTAAGAATGGATGGAAATGAGGATTTAGAAGATTGGGTAGGTGTAGGATTTGAAGAAGTTTTGCAACCAGACTCATGAGAATGAAAGTCTATGTCAAGTGATGTAGATGTGGTGTGTGGGTGCCTCTCATCTTCCTGTAGCCTATAGTCAGTTGTAACTTGATCCCTAGTTCTCTCACTTCTCACTTGGACTAGTGTTTCTATTTCAGACAGCCTATTGGTACACCTTCTAAGCATGTCGTCTTGTTCTTTAAGTAATTGTTCAAGTGGGTTGTGAGAGGGTGAAAGAGTAGCGTTACTGCTGAGATAAGCTATGGGCATATCTCTCAAGTTAGAACTTTCATACGGTTGTGGTTCGTGTACAGATTAAGATGAGTGTGGGTAGACATTGAATGGGTCAGGATAGTAAGGTTGGTTTTGATGTTGTTGGACAGCATAAGGGTCATATTGGTATTGTGATTGAAGATCTAAATACCCTATGTTATCCGGATAAGTCATACTATACCCTTGACATTCATTATCTACGTGGGCATCATTCCTACATCTATCTTGGTTTAAATTAATGAGACTTTCCAATTGATCACTTAGTTGTTGTACAGTTACCATTGCCAAGTTATCAGTAAAGACAACACAAGAATAAGGATTTAGAATTAAAGTTGTAGTATGAAGGTAAGTTATTCTAAGCTACACTAATTTAATCTAACTACACTAATCTAAGGGCAGAAAGTAACTTCGGATAGGGATGGTGAATCCCAATCCAAAAGGATCGCTTAAAAACTAAATTTGTCTAAACAGGCTCCGAATCGTACTACCATCCCCGGCAGCGGCGCCAAAAACTTGACGCGCGTCCAACGGTCGGATCAGGAATCGCTTCCCGTCGTTGCGGACCTTTCCGCTGGGTGCGGCGTCAGTGGGTAGTTTTAAATTTATATTTTGTCGGGGGAGCCTAATCCTCCGTACTATCTACTGGTACTTGGTACGAATACCTGATACTAGTATATGGTAAGGATGATCCAGGGTCGTTCCTCACGACGGCAGAATTGAAACAGAGCTCGTTCAGATAACTTAGTGATCAAGCTAGGGTTTAGATAGTTGGATAGGTATTTGATTTGATTTTTTTATCTAATTAAAACTACTAAAACTAATAAAACATAAAAGTAAAAGGATGCTAGCACATATGTAACACTTAAACATAACAAAGACGTGGTTCACCATGATTTAGGATAGCATACAGTTAGGATGATGTTTATTGGGGACACAGTCAGTTAACAGACAGATAAACTTAGTTGTAAACACTATGACCCTACTTATTTAGTTCCGGATCTAAATACGTATGTCACTGAGTGCCTAGGCTATCATGAACCCTGATCAGATCAGAGTGTTTTCAAACCCCCCTGAACTTTTGCTTGAATAAGACAAAGTCACCCTTGATTTATCTAGGGAGCATGCATAAGGCAACAGGCCGCAATTGTATTTACTGACCTTTCTTAACCCCTAAGTCTATTTGTTATTATCTAACTGTGTACTGGTTGTTAACTGTTGTTATTCTAAACTATCGGTATTGTAGAGTTAAGCAATGTTTATGGAGCATTAAGCCCTCTTGACAGAACTCTGTATTCATTCATTGAAGCATATATTCTACCGTCATAAACATAGACCCTCCTTTACATTCAGGCGTTCATCCCTAGGAATACTCATGGTGTACAGGGCAATTAGGCATTTCCACAGTGTTCCTGATCCTAGATGTACTAACGGTGTACCGAGCATTTAAGCATTTCCACAGCTTTCCAGATCTTAGGTGTAATAACGGTGTACAGGGCAACGAGCATTTCCACAACTTTAATTCCTAGACCCGAGTTCTAGAAGGGTCACTTCTAGGTATTCCACGATGAAACAGTCCTACGGCATTTTCTTAGCTTCCACGTATTTAACGCTATACGAAGTACTGTGCCGTTTTACAGAAAGTTCATAGCTTCATACTGTAACTGGACATAACTGTATCTACGTAGTGTTAGGGTTTGCAAAGTCCTATCCTAAGGGCAACAGTCACGTGAAAGTCTGGAAAGGGTGATGAGACACTAGATCTATATTCATGATAAGCTTAGACAGATAACAAAGTATAACAACTCCCAATTATATAATGATCGGAAACATTATTCCACAACGGATTGTGCCCACGACTTTCATAGCTTCCACGTTCCGTACTCCACACATTAGTGATGTTTCCGGCGCTATACAAATGAAAGCCGTATAACGTTACCTCCGTTGTTTCATAATGATGTTATCCCAATATCATATATTTGAAGTAACATCATCACTACTATTTAAATCATGACAAACATAGAAGCACACTACTCACAATGCATAACAATAAACATTTCTAATATTAATAAATCACGTATATCAAACAAGAACAATATGACAAATTAATAATAGAAAGGATAAATGATACCGTTACGAATTGCGAGCAGAATAACAACTTGTATTTCTTCATTAAAATCCAAGCATTACATAAGCTAGCCTCTACTAATTAACTACATAACTAATCTCTCTCTAGTTCTCCTCTAACTCCTAAGAGTAGTGCTAGAGAGAGAAACTAGAGAGAGGAACTAATTACAAGAATAATTCTCCTCTAACTCCTAAGAGTAGTGCTAGAGAGAGAATGTGTGAGAGAGAAAGTGAGAAATGAGAAATGAGAATGGTGTGTGAAATGTGGAGGTGATGGGCTCTATTTATTGGCAAAGATCAACTTGGAGCCAAAGCAATGAGCCATGGAGCCAAACTTGGAGCCAAAGTTTAAGCCATTCTTGGAGCCAAAGAAATAATGCTTGGAGCCAAAGGAGAAATACGTATAAACATCAAAGCGCATCGTACAAGCAAACCAAGCGTGAAGGGGGATGACCGGATGGACCCAAGCCTTGCCAAAACAGCATATGGGGTTAGAAGGTCCGTATATGGCCTTAAAAGGCCGTATACGGTCATGTGGGGCCGTATATGGCTTGCCAAGGCCGTATACGGGGTGTTTCGGCTTTCCTTCGTTGCTTAAAACGCCCGTATCTCCTTCGTTACATGTCCGTTTGATGCGATTCTTGCGCTCACAGTTTTGTAATTCCGTTACGCTTCTAATGGTACCAATTTCACAGAAATTGGATGAGTGTAGCTCAAGCATGTTTGGAATGACTTTTAACGATCTGTAGAAGCCGTATCTCTTCCGTTCTTCACCCAATTTGCATGTTTCTTGATTCTTCCGTCTCGTTTTTACCTATTGCAACATATCATAAGGTTAGAATGTGCTTATCATATGGTAAATGAGGGTGTGAGAATTGGTTGTTGTTTATTCGGTCTGTTTTGCTTGTTATTTGGACGTTTTTAGTGGTTTTTGTAGCAACGCCTATATTTGGAACACTTTAGTGAATTTTAGTAAATAATGATTGTTTTGGAATGTTTTCACTAAAGATGTGTCCAAAAAGTGTGGAATATCGTACTTAAAAACATGACTTTTTGCGTCACATCAATCCTTCACATCACACACTTGCTCTTCATTGTTATCATTATCATGGATTGCAGATGCTGCGATGTGTATAATTGGTATTTTGACATCCGGTGGGATCCTTAGACTTGACCCCAGGTTAGCTAGAGCATCCGCTTCAGTGTAATCCTCACGTGGTACCTGTTGAATGTCGAAGATCTCAAAGCAACCTGCAAGATCCTTAACAATCTCCAAATACGCAGCTAATCTATCTACTTTTATAGTGTAAGTTCCATTATAATGATTAGCGATCAATAACGAGTCAACGTATACATTCAAATATTTTATACCAATATCCTTAGCTAATTGTAATCCTGCAATTAATGCTTCATATTCTGCCTCATTATTTGTAGCTTGAAATTCACATCTTATGGCTTGAGGCATGATATCACCTTGAGGTGATTTTAACACAATTCCTAATCCGGTTCCTTTTATATTAGAAGCACCATCAGTATATAATGTCCATTTTTCATTTATTTGATTTAGTTCTTGTACTTCTAAATCTACTTCATTTTGAAGGTCATTAGTAAAATTAGCAATAAAATCCGCTAAGGCTTGTGATTTAATTGCATTCCTAGGTTCATAAATCAGATTATAAGCACTTAATTTTACAGACCATTTAGCTAGGCATCCTGACATTTCTGGTTTTCTCAAAACATTTTTAATAGGATAATTAGTTCTTACATGTATGGGGTGTGTCTCAAAATAATGTCTAAGTTTAGTGGATGCCATGACTAATGCAAGTATAAGTTTTTCAAGATAAGAATACCTGGTTTCAACATCTAATAGGCTTTTACTTACATAGTAAACATGATGTTGTTGTCCTTCATGATCCTTCACGGGCACTCTACTTACAGCGTTTCGGGACACTGATAAATAGAGAAACAGTGGCTCACCATTCTCAGTCTTTATCAATAAAGGAGCTGATGACAAGTAATTCTTCAACTCTTGAAATGCATCTTCATGCTTCTCTCCCCACTCGAACTTTTTTTTCTTCTTTAGGATATCATAGAATTCTTTGCATCTGTCCTAGGATCTTGAAATAAACAGTTCAGAGCTGCTATCCTTCCCGTTAACCTTTGTATATCCTTTGGACTTGATGGAGACTTCAGATTAAGAATAGCTTTAATCTGTTCTGGGCTAGCTTCTATCCCTTTCTTGGTCACCATATATCCCATGAATTTTCCTGCCCCCACTCCAAAGTGGCATTTTGCAGGATTGAGCTTCATGTTGTAGTGATCCAGGATGTCAAAGGCTACCTTAAGATCCTGAAGATGATCCTCATTTTTCTTTGACTTTACCACCATATCATCGATGTATACTTCCATTGTGCTCCCCAGTTGGTCTTTGAACATCATGTTGACTAGTCTTTGATATGTTGCACCTGCATTTTTAAGACCAAAAGGCATAGCAACATAACAATATATACCTGTTGTGGGTAGATTTTTACTAACCTCTGCAGGATCCTAATTAGCGTCATATGCACATCTTACAGGTATGAAAAGTATTTACATTTTATATTCGTATCTTAAGATAATGATGATTTGCGAGTCTGCTTTCAGGATCACAGTTATAGTTAAGGATCCTGGAAATATCTTTATTATTTGTCCTACGGGATCCTATTTAGGATATATTTATCAAACATAATTATGCAGGATCCTGGACCAGGAAAATAATTAATCAATGATCCTATGTTTATTCTGGAGTACACATAGCTCAGGATCTTGAACCCGTATTAGTTCAGGATCATGTGCTATTTAACGTGTTTAACTTTCTTGAGTATTGACCAGGTCTTAGGAGAAACGCGTTAATGAGATATGCTCCGGATTACGTGAAGGAAGGTCTAATCCATGACGGAAGTATTAGAACTTAAACAGATAAAATATGAGTTAGGAAATGAAAGAAAGGATGCCGGCTGTGTTCCCAGATGCTTAAAACCCCTAAACTCTACTTAACCGATAGTTTAACTTATTCAGCATACAACCAGTATTACTCTGTTAAAATTGGATAGACATAGGTGTTAAGAAATGTCAGTGTTGTGGACTGTCGCCTTATTCCTTAACCCCAATCAGAGGGTCGCTTGGTCTCCGAAAGAGACGGTGAGGTGGGTCTGAAGATAGTCCCATCTGACCAGAATCAGGATAGCATAGGATTCAGTGACATATGCTTTAGGGTTACACCTAGACGTAGGGTCCTAGTGTTTACACCGACCGTTTAGAAGATTCTTAACCAGAGTAATCACCTATCATCTATATAATATCATCCCGAAACCCTAATCGTCGAAGTTTCAGCAATCACTCTCTACCTTCTGCTTATAATCTCGTTTTCTTTTCTACATTTTAATTTCCTGTCTTTATAAACCCATCCTATTGTCAAATTATCTTTGGTAGGTTACAATTCAATTAAATTCGTTCCGATTTTGGACGACACTCGAGTTATACTTGCCACCTTACCCACAAGGTAGGTAGCTTTAATAGTTTGAGCCCAGCAAAATATAAATTTTAAAACTTCCACCGCTCGTCGCCTCTGTTGCGGTCGGTGCAACGATTTGGGGTAAAACCCGACCGACGGATAGGGGCACGACAAGTTTTTGGCGCCGCTGCCGGGGATCGGTTTCGTCAAGAATTGAATTCTGCCTTAGATAGTTAACTTTAGGAGAACCTTCCTTAAGATTATCATTACTTAGGAAGTTAATTGCTTTATTAGTTAGATAACTTAGTTCTTAAACCCTAGAAAATACAAAAAAAATTAGAAAATGGAAAACCCTAATTCTCCTTCAAACCTCATCTCTCCTCTCAATCAAATAATGACGGATGAGATGACGGCCTTAGAAGATGCGGAATTCTTTGACTGTCCAGAGTATGAGTCAAACTCCTCTGACGTTAAAGAGGTCCGTGTTAACCATGAAGTTGAGAACCCAAAAATATCGAGCTTAGACTTAGGTTTTGATGAATCTCAGCAGAAGATTCCAGCTTCTGTTACTGTTGCTTTAAGTGGTCAACCCACACTTGACCCTGAGATTCTGTCAATCTTGTCTAGGTATCCACACTATATTAGACCTGCTACTTTACTTGATGATGAACCGTTTGGAATCGAAGTATTCTTCTATCCTCCCGTGCCTTGGTTGGATTTGAATGAGCGTCTTCATTGTTTAGATGAATACTTTGAGTACCATCTCCCAGATATTCTGCGAGCCCACCCCACTACTCTTTATTCAAGTGTAGTTGAGGAAGAGCGTCTCCAATATCAGGTCGAGAATGAACTTAGGATAGAAACACCAACCCGATTAAACACTGAATCTAGGAATCATCTACCCGAATCAAAAGCAGACCATCACCTGGGAAATTCTCAAAAGCCCAATCGGAGGATAGATATCCATGCCAACTTTCTGAAATATCTTAAGATATCTGATTTTTCATTTACATTTGAGCAGAGAAAGACCTTTGTTGAGATTGATAGGATAATTAGACTTCTTCGTGCTAACCATAGTAGAAAAGATGAGCTATTGTTAAAATCAGAATTAGATATTTTAATGGATTTACTTGCCAGCACCGATTATCCCTCTGATTCACAACCTAGGATTAATCGTTATGTTGCGTTCCTGATTGACGAGCTTGAATTTTGGATAGAAAGAACCCTATCAAGTCTGACATGATTCTTGCAGATATTCCATTCTTTGTTGATCCTGCTACTTATTTAATTAATGAACTTAGAGCTATTTTTCCCGAATCAACTGAGGAAACCATGAACGCTGCTTTCTTTGCAAAAAGGAAACAGATCCATATCCAGCTGATCCAGTTATTCCAAAAAACCAAGTTCCCGTTTACTAACCAACAGAAGATTTATATCAAAAAGCTTTCGCAAGCAGTTCACACTACTTACGGAAATCCTGACTCTTCTGAGGAAACGAAATTTGTGAATTTACTTTCAAAACTGCTCTATGATCTGTCTTATCTAGATACAGGATTTAGGGATGGCATTTCAAACCAGAAAAAGGTGAAATGGGAATTCAATCGTTTTGTCGATGCATTGTTACAACTCAGTCAGGAAGAACGAGAATTCTTAACAGAATTTGAACGGTATTTCATAAACCCTGCTGATTTAGTTTACTATGTCATCCGAGCTCTCCGAGGTACGTTTATTTCTCGCTATACCTTGTCTCTATCCAAAGCATCAACCGTGCCCAGCAGTGTCATCTCGGACACTATCCGGTAAAACTGTAAGTCTGGTATGGACGAGCTTTCGTCTTTAACAAAGCGCTCTTGGGAGGCACCCCATTGCTTATCTAGGTTAATTAATATTAGTTAGTGTTAGGTTAAATTAATTTATCGTTTTAAAGTTTTCAGCTAAAAACCAAGAAAACGTCTTTTAAACTTTAAACTCACGCGATTCGCGTAAGTCCGAACTTTTCAGAAAAATTTAACAAAGCTTTTATTTTAAAATTTTGGTAAATTAATTATGATTTGTTTTAAAGTTTGAAGTACACAAAAATATTGTTTCGTTTTAAATAAACTCGTTTTGTTTAAACGCAAAGAACTTTTCGCGCGCAATTTAAATCACAATTTTAATTTGTGAAATTTTTTTATAAAGATTCGTATTTACTTTTGGTTACTTTGTTAAAAATCTTGAAACCTTTCGAAAACCAATCGTACGTATCGTATCTTTCGCGTTTTAAATCGAAACGTATTTAAACCAAGAAGTCAAAAAGTCAAAAATTTTCTCTCCCTTCTTCTTCCCCAAACCGTCGGCCTCCATCTCCAATCTCCAAACCCTCATTTTTCCACCATTTTTGATGATTTAAAGCTTCAAGTTCTTCATTTGATCATCTCTCTTGCATACATAACATCATTTCATCACTTGCAAGGTAATTCCTAACTCAAATCTTCAAATTTCATTAACTTTTTAAAAGTTACGGTTTCAACTCTTGATCTATGAAATCCATGGTGAAAACTTGTGTTTTATAGTTCAAAAGTGTTCTTGCATAGTTGCTTAACATGATTGCATGCTTGATTGAGTAGATTACTTGATAATTTGTGACTTTGATCTTCAAGTGTTGACTTTAAGTGGTCAAAGTTGCTTGATTTGTTGACTTTTGGTAACTAGTAGCTTGTTTTGACTTGTTTTGATTAATTCATGCTTAGTATAATTTGATAAACATGTCTACATGATTGCAAGTTTATTTTGAATGATCCTTGGAATTATAGAAAGTTAAAGTAAGCATGTTATGATTAAAATTTACCAAGTATCAGACTTTGTTGAGACCTGAGACACTGTTAGATCTGCTCAGAATACAAGTATGATTGCCGCTGTTAGAAGAAGTTCACCACTGTTAGAGTTTTTGTATTGACAGTGCCACTGTCAATTAGTTTTAGTCTAACAGTGCCACTGTTGAACGTGTAATTTGTATTTTGTATTAAGTACTCACCTCTGTTAGTAATATACGAGTACTACCCCTGTTAGATATATAGACAACCACTGTTGGTTAGATAAAGTTGGTTAGAGTTATATTAGGAGTAGATGAGGATTCCTAATATGTTTGATTCTGTAAAGGACTCTATATGTTATAAATAGAGATCCTATGAAACCCTAGATAGATACGAGTCATTCTAGTTCTTAGCTTCAAGGTTGTAAACCCTAACACAATTGTGTGTTCGTATTATTGATAATAATATTGAAGCTTTTGGTTAGATATTATCTCTACAAGTTTGTTCTTCAAGTTATTAATAAACTATTCCGCAAGCTTATTAATAATCAATCAAAGTAATACATACTAAGATCTCTAGCTGGGATCATCAAGTGGTATCAGAGCTTGATATTACTTTGATCTTGAAGAAGGTAATTGAATTTCGCAGCTTTTTCAACAAATAACAAGATGTCTACTGAAACAATGGAAGGTATTCAAGCTACAAAGATTCCCATGCTCAAACCTGATGAGTTTGAGCTATGGCAGACTAGGATTAGGCAATACATGTTGCTTACAGATTATATGATGTGGGAGGTGGTTACTAATGGACCAAACTATACTAAGGATGCAGATGGTAAAAAGGAGGAAAGACCACCACCAAAGACTGATGCAGAGAAGAAAGAAAGAGCAATAGAATGGAAGGCATTAAGTACTCTACTTTTGTCTATTCCTAATGAGTATCAAAGGAAATTTGAAAACTGTGAATATGCTCAGGTTCTCATGGAAGCAATTGTTAAGAGATTTGGTGGTAATGACAACACCAAAAAGAATAAGAGATCTCTTCTCAAACAACAATTTGAAAACTTTGCAGGTGTAAAGTCTGAAACTTTGACTCAGACTTTTGACAGATTTCAAAAACTTGTGGGTGATCTTGAAAATCACAATGTTAAGATTGATAAGGATGATTTGAATAGGAAGTTTCTAAGATCACTAGGCACAGATTGGAATATGTACACTGTGGGACTTAGACAAAGTGCAGATCTTGAAGAAAAGGAGATTGAAGATCTATACAATGATCTGAGAAACTTTGAGCCTGAGGTATTGGCTCTAAAACAGTCCAATGGTAGCTCTAACAATGCTGCTTTTGTGTCTGTTGGTGAATCTGGTAGCTGTAGCACATCTGGTGCTAATGATAATGTTTTGGAAGCTTTCTTTGCAAGTCATGTAAATTCATCCTTAACAACAGAGGATTTGGAACAGGTTAATGAAGAGGATCTTGAGGAGATGGCAGATGGCTATGATTACTATCAGGGCAAAAAGGTTTATGCAGAGGTCAGGGAACAGAAACTTTACTTACAAGAGAGATGGTGTAGCTAGTTTTGACAAGAGCAAGGTGGAGTGTTTCAACTGTCACAAGATGTGACACTTTGCTAGAGAATGCAAGAGCACACAGGCTGGAGGATCTCAGAATACTTCTAATGGTATTGTAAGAAATAATTCTGGTCCACAAAGAAGATTGGTACCTGTTCAGAACACCACTTCAGATTCATTGGTTGCACAAGATGGAATGGGAGGATTTGACTGGAGTGACCAGGAAGAGCTTGTAGTCAAGAATCAAGCTTTAATGGCTGTCACAGAAGAACCAGAGCCTTCAGACATTCCATATGAGGTACAATCTAAATTATGTTCTCCTACATGCAAGAAAATGGTTAAATTTTATAGGGATCATAATATGGTTGTGTGTAATGAATTGAAAGCTTGTGTGGAAAAGAGTCAACATGCAACTTTAGCTATTGAAAACTTAGAAAGACAGATAAAAGCTTTTGAAAAGAATGAATTACAATTTCACCTAGATATTAAATATCTGAATTGGGAAAAGAAAGCTTTACAAACAAAAGTTGATATGCTAAGTGCAAAGTTGGCTGAGGCAATTTCTGATAAAGAGTCAATAAAGTTGAAAGTTGATGAATTGGAAAATGCTTCAAAAGGTGTTCAAAACTTAATCAAGTCTCAAATTCATGATAAATTAAAAACTGGATTAGGTTACAACCTTAATGCTGTACCCCCACCTTATAATCACACTTACTTCCCATCTAAAATTGAGTTTGACTTAGAAAAACTTAAGGTAGATGTGTCTGAGGAGGTTAAAAAGGTAGATCCAGTAGTTAATTGTGCTAAAAATGTAAATTTTGATAAAGTGGATGTATCTGATTGGACTGAGGAAGATGAGAGTGATAGTGATAGCTCATCTAGTGGTAATTCTATGGATGATTGTGTTAAGCCTATTACTGGTCTAGTTTCTGAACTAAATAGTACTAAACTAGAAGAGGGTAAAAAGTTGTTTGTTGAGAAAGCAAAGGCTCAGATAGATCAAGTTAGAAAATCCAATAAATCTAGATCTGGTCTAGGTTATGTGCACAAAAGAGTCAATCATGAATCAAAAGATAAGTCAAAAGATAAATCTGAATGTGATAAATGTGCATGTAAATCAAACATGTCTGATTTAAATACTGCAAATAAGGTAAATAAATCCATTCTCAGGGGTAATCAGAGAAATTGGAACCAATTGGTTTCACAAAGGCTGGGTAATGGGTTTGAATGTGTGAAAAGAAAATCATGTTTTATTTGTGGTAGGTATAATCATCTTCAACAGGACTGTTACTACAATCCTAAAAATAATAGGAACAGTGGTAAATGACAAATGTTGAAAATTAAGCCAAACAGAGGCAAGGCTGCAGCCCCTGTTAATGCTGCAGCAGTGCCACTGTCAAAGGCTAACAAAGGCAAGACAAGAACAGGGGAGGATTTGACCACTGTCAGGCATGGTACCTCTGCTGGTATTAAACATTTCAAAAGAATGTTTATACCAAGTAAAGCTACCACTGCTAGGGTAATAAATACGAATTTGAAGGTGACCACTGTCAGATCATTAACCCCTGTCATGTCTAAAACAGATTGTTTTTGGAAACATAAGAATGCATCTACATCAAATGTATCCAAAATCAATGGAGCATTGAGATCAATCACCTTTAAGAGGGTTGATATCAAAAATGCTCATGGGAAACCCAAAGCCAAATTGGTTTGGGTTCCCAAGAGAAACTAATATGTTCTCTGTTTATATGTGCAGGGCAAGCCAAAGAGCTTATGGCACATTGATTCTGGCTGCTCAAGGCACATGACTGGAGATAGGGAAAAGCTGCAGGATTTCAAAACATTTAATGGAGGAAATGTAGCATTTGGCAGCAATCCTAAAGGAGGAAAGATCACAGGAAAAGGTAAGGTAAAAAGCAGTAAGCTCACTTTCAATGATGTTTATTATGTTGAGCAATTGAGATATAATTTGCTTAGTGTGAGTCAAATCACAGATAAGCAAAATCCTGTTTATTTCACTGACACAGAATGCCTTATACTTTCTGAAAAACTCAAAATACCTGAAGATAAAATTTTAATGAGAGTTCCAAGAAAGGATAATGTATACTGTAGTGATTTAAACAAGATGGAATCTCAAAATGTTAACTGTGACAACCGTCAATTTAGGACTATACTTTAGTGCCTAATTAAGTTTTAATACATGTAATTAGTTCTGTGTTAGGCTAATTAATGTATCAATTATTATATATATATTGTTGAATATATATCTACAATTATGCGGTTTGTTTAAATCGTACGAGTTTCGAATCGAATGTAATTTCGACACAATAAATACGGACGTTGGTGAACAATTTTATTAAGTAATGCAAATATTATTTAATAACGCAACTTTGTTTAGAATATTATTTGTTATAATATTTAGTATCCAAGTTTTATCGCACAATTAATATAAACGCGAATAAAATGTAATTGCGCAAACAAAACAAAACAAATTACCTTTTATAATGAAATTATTAAATGTTTAGTAAAATGCTTCAACAAAAATACAGAATAATTATTCGTATTTTAAAACGTATATTAAAACATAGAAAATAAATATTTAACGTTCAAACGACGGAGTAAACGAACACCGCACGGAGCGAGAACGCGGGGCAAAAATGGGGACTTAACCTCCCACTCCCACCCCACTTTCTTTCATTTCCTTATTTCTTTCTCTCTCCCTCTTTCATTTTCTCTCAAGTTTCATCACAACCAAAATCAACTAAAACCGCAAAATAAACATACTAAACAACCTCGGATCTTCAAGCCCCTTTGGAAATAAACGACCACCTCGCGACGATCTACAATCCTACCTTTCCGGAATTTCATTTCGGCGATTTGTAAGTTTCCGACACAACTCCGAAAACTCTCGTTTTTAAGTTTTATAACTTGCTAGTTGTTTGTATAACCTTGTAATGTCCTAAAATGGGTTGGGTAAAAATATTATGCCGATCGATGGCCGGAAAACGCGTTTTTGGAGTTGAAACTCCGATCAGACCCCGTACGTCGCATTTGGCCTGGAGCAAATGCGACGCAGCGACCTACGTCGCACTATATCCCCAACGTCGCATATAGCGACGCAGCGACCTACGTCGCACTATATCCCCAACGTCGCATATAGCGACGCAGCGACCTACGTCGCACTATAACCCCAACGTCGCACTTAGCGACGCAGACCCTTACGTCGCAGAAATCAACTACGTCGCCTATAGCGACGTCACGTACAACGTCGCATTAAATTGCGAAAGTCGCACATAGCGACGTCATGCCCAACGTCGCAGTCCGGATCTGCGACGTAGCACCCTACGTCGCATAAAACAGAATCTTCAAACCTCAAAATTTTGAAGTCAAAGTTACTGTTCAAAAAAAGTCAAATTTACTGTAGCAGTACTGTAGCAGTACTGTAGCAAAGTCAACATTTTAGAATTATTATTATTTCAACTAAATCACCAACGGGCCGTACACATTTTCAAATACACAATTGAATCAACTAAGTCATAGTAACTTAGATAATTCAATCAAACAAGTCGTTGTAACTTGTATCAACTTATTCCAAACAAGTCGTAGTAACTTGTAACAAAACAATCAACCAAATCGGGGTAATTTGGACATCAAGTTAAGCAAACAATTTCAATGGTAGTCTTTCGAGATACCGGTATAATTAATAACAATCAAGTGTCGTGGACACATTCAGGTTTCAAGTCTTTGGACATCAACTCACAGCTAATTACTTCAAGTTTATTAACTTAAACACTCCAAGACTCAGGTGAGTTTCATAGCCCCATTTTCACTGCTTTTCAACTAGGGGTGTGATATTACTACTCGATTTTGTTTTACAAGTAGAACGCAAGTGCCAAACTTCAAATACTACATGAGTTTCAAGCTAATCAATTTAAAGTCCTCCATAAGCATAGTCTCTAGTATTTTATAGCGTGAATGTTAGTATATGATATCATATGGGATTGACAATCCTCATCCGGGTTAGCACGCACTAACCGGTCAAACGGATGTATTAGCATTTGGGAAGACGAGTGTTGATTAGGCACTCGTAGGAGGCATTTCAAGTTAGGTTTCCTTAAGTGGGCCTGACAAATCAAGTTAAGCTCAGACTATGTGCTCATGGACAGTATAACTTTTATTTTGCTTAATTGCATTTTAAATTCAATATAAATCTTGCGGTTCTGACAACTATACATTGACATACAAACCTGTGAGCTCACCAGCGTTTTCGCTGACCCATTTTAGTATTTATCACAGGTACCCAGCAGTAGTTTGGCTGCACAAGCAGGAATTATTAGCTCGAGTCAGCATACATACAACTAGAGATTGGACTGCATTATTATATTTTGTAAAAGTAATTATGCTATGTAATCTCTCAAATTTCAGGAATCGAGCTAATGTAACTATATTTTGATGTAAACATTTACTTTATCTATACAAGTTTAAAACGACGCATATAGTGGTCGTTCATTATATCTTGTGCTTTGTATATTGATTAGTGACACCCAAATCAAGCTTCCGCAAATCATTAAATTTGGGGGTGTCACAGATTGGTATCAGAGCCTAAGGTTATAGTGAACTAGGTTGCATTTAGTGGACCTAGACTATGACCGTTAGGCAGTATTCCCTATTAGGTATAACCAGTTCAGAGATTACAGCATACGAATTTAATTTAACATTGCCTGATCAACTATGTACAATTAAATAAAGATGATGTAAGATCTGAAGGAAGTTATGGCTGAACAGGATACATTAGTTGACTCTGACCTCGAGAGAAACGGGACTCAAAATACGTCTGTGCTAGACACTCAATAGGTTATTATGTGATATATATACATATTTACATAAGTAGACCTCATTACCACTTTAGGCTATATTATATGAATATAGGCCTCTTTCTCTCTAACGCTTTGTCTCGAAATGACAACCACACCACTAGTTCATCATACTCGGACTAGTATCTTATTTCATTCCTTGTTCTTTCTTGCTCAGCATCATGCCTCATCGTCGTCAAATTACCCTTAGCGAAGCTGAGATCGCGGGAATCATTGCCCGCAGTGTGACCGAAGCCTTGGATACCCGAACACCACCTGGTAGCGAGGACACAGCAACCAATACTCCACCACCCAAACCTTGCTCCTATAAGGACTTTCTTAGCTGTAAACCGCTATACTTCAAGGGCACGGAAGGTGCCATTGGCTTGATCCGTTGGATTGAGCGTATGGAATCTGTTTTCAGCCTCTGCGACTGCACTGAGAACAACAAAGTCAAATTCGCTGCTTACACCTTTCAAGAAGGTGCACTCACGTGGTGGAAAACCCACGCAAACTCTGTAGGCCTTGAGGTTGCAAATCGACTTCCTTGGGCCGAATTGAAGAAGAAGCTGACAGAAAAGTACTGTCCTGAAGAAGAATTGCACAGGCTGGAGGAAGAATTCTGGCACCTGGAGGTGCAGGGAAATGATGTCGCTGATTATACCACCAAATTTCAGCAGTTTGCTCTATTATGCCCGGGTTTGGTCGAACCAGAAAGTAAGGGCATTAAGAAATACATTCGTGGACTCCCCGAGAACATTCAGGGAAACGTCGCCTCATCCAAACCAACTACTACTGAAAGTGCCATTCGATTGGCCCACGAACTCATGGCTCTAGTTGTCAGCCGTGAGACCTCCAACACCTCATCCTCCAACAACAACAAACGCAAATCCACTGAACACCACCACAACTCAAACAAGAAAAACAACGCCATCCAAGTCTACAACACCAACTCTGAATCCAACCGCAGCTACACCGGGGACAGACCTTATTGTCCCAAGTGTAACTATCACCACTTTGGTCAGTGCGGTACTCTTTGCAACAACTGCAGGAGGTACGGGCATTTGACTAAGGATTGCCGAGCCCCCAAATCCAACAACAACCCTTCTGACAAAAATGCCCGACAACCTAAGTCCTGCTACGAATGTGGAAACCCTGGACACTTTAGGGATTCTTGTCCAAAATTGAAGAACAAGGGCAACAACAACAACCACCGCAACAACAATAACACCAAAAGTAGCGCCTTCGTGATCAACTCAGGAGACGCCCGTCAGGACCCGAATGTGGTCACGGGTATGTTCCTCCTCAACAATTTAACTGCTTCTATTCTGTTTGATACTGGTGCCGATAGGAGTTTTATTTCCGATGAATTTTGCCCTCTACTTGACATTACACCTGTTGCTTTAGACGTTAAGTACACCGTAGAGTTAGCAAATGGCAAGCTGATAGAAACCGATAGTGTGATACCTAATTGCACTTTAAATCTAGCCGACGAAACCTTCTCCATAGATCTTATGCCTATTGAAATAGGGAGTTTCGATGTCATCGTAGGCATGGACTGGTTATCCAAACATCGCGCTGAAATCATTTGCTACGACAAAATTGTTCGCATACCTCTCGCCGTCGGTAGAACTCTAATCATACAGGGGGAGACCGGTGGGACGAGGCTAAACATCATCTCTTGTCTTAAAACCCGAAAATTTCTGAGAAAGGGTTATCCATCAATCCTCGCGCACATCATGGAGAAAAAGTCGGAGGAGAAGCGGCTTGAGGATGTTCCAATTGTTCGAGACTTTCCAGAAGTCTTTCCTGAGGAACTGCCTGGTCTACCACCACCAAGACAGGTTGAGTTCTCAATTGATCTCGTACCAGGTGCTGCGCCTGTGGCCCGAGCACCATACCGTTTAGCTCCATCCAAACTTCAGGAGCTGTCCACCCAATTACAGGAACTCCTGGAACGAGGGTTTATCAGGCCGAGTTCTTCACCTTGGGGAGCTCCGGTCCTATTTGTTAAGAAGAAAGATGGTTCTTTTCGAATGTGTATCGACTATCGAGAGTTGAACAAGTTAACTGTCAAGAACCGGTATCCACTTCCTCGAATCGATGATTTGTTCGACCAACTTCAAGGGTCGAGTTGTTATTCAAAGATTGATCTCCGATCCGGTTACCACCAATTGCGTGTCCGCGATGCTGATATTCCAAAAACCGCTTTCAGAACCCGTTACGGGCATTACGAATTCCAAGTGATGCCATTCGGCCTAACCAACGCACCGGCTGTATTCATGGACCTTATGAATCGGGTGTGCAAACCTTACCTTGACAAGTTTGTCATTGTCTTCATCGATGACATCCTCATATATTCACGAAGCAAAGAAGAACACGCGCAACACCTCAAAACCATCCTTGAACTACTTAAACACGAGGAGCTCTATGCCAAGTTCTCTAAGTGTGAGTTCTGGATCAAAACCGTTCAATTCCTTGGTCACGTGATTGACAGTCAGGGGATTCACGTTGACCCATCAAAAATCGAAGCAATCAAAGATTGGCAATCGCCAACCACTCCGACCGAAGTACGACAGTTTTTAGGACTGGCCGGATACTATCGACGATTCATTGAAAATTTCTCCAAAATAGCCATACCACTCACGACTCTGACCCAGAAAGACAAAAAGTTTGACTGGACTGAGAAACAAGAGTCGGCATTCCAACTCTTAAAACAAAAGCTTTGCAGTGCTCCTATTCTATCATTACCCGAAGGCACCGATGACTTCGTGGTATACTGCGATGCTTCTCATCAAGGTCTCGGTTGTGTACTCATGCAACGAGACAAGGTCATAGCTTATGCTTCCCGGCAGCTCAAGATTCATGAAAAGAATTACACCACCCACGACCTCGAGCTAGGAGCTGTCGTTTTTGCCCTCAAAATCTGGAGACATTACCTTTATGGTACCAGATGTACAATCTTTACCGACCATAAAAGCCTTCAACACATATTCGATCAGAAGGATCTCAACATGAGGCAACGTCGATGGGTCGAGTTGCTTACTGATTACGACTGTGAACTCAAATATCATCCAGGCAAAGCAAATGTTGTTGCTGACGCCCTCAGTCGAAAGGAGCGAGTGAAACCACTTCGGGTTCGAGCCCTCAGTATGACCATTCACAACAATTTAAACATTCAAATCCTCACTGCTCAACTCGAAGCTTTAAAACCCGAAAATGTCAAAGATGAAGCCTTGCGGGGCATGGATAAACAATTCGAAGTCAAACCTAACGGGATTAGGTATTTCTCAAACCGAATCTGGTTGCCTAAATTTGGAAACCTACGAGACTTGGTGATGGATGAAGCTCACAAGTCTAAATATTCTATCCATCCGGGATCCGATAAGATGTACCACGGTATCAAGGACTTCTACTGGTGGCCGAACATGAAAGCCGAAATCGCCACCTATGTCAGCAAGTGCCTTACTTGCTCCAAAGTCAAAATCGAATATCAAAAACCTTCTGGTTTACTTCAACAACCCAGTCTTCCTGAATGGAAATGGGAACAAATTGCCATGGACTTCATAACCAAACTACCCAAATCCTCGAACGGTTGCGATTCCATTTGGGTGATCGTGGATCGTCTCACCAAATCTGCTCACTTCCTGGCAATCAAGGAATCCGACAAAATGGAACGCCTCACCAACATTTATCTGAAGGAAATCGTGACCAAACACGGTGTTCCAATCTCAATTATCTCCGATAGAGATAGTCGTTTCACTTCACAATTTTGGCAATCACTTCAAAAATCTCTGGGTACTCGACTTGATATGAGTACCGCATACCATCCCCAAACCGACGGCCAAAGTGAACGAACCATTCAAACACTGGAAGACATGCTACGGGCCTGCGTAGTAGATTTCGGTGTAAACTGGGAAAAACATCTACCATTGTGCGAGTTCTCGTACAACAACAGTTATCATACCAGCATCAAAGCTGCACCTTTCGAGGCACTGTACGGTCGTAAGTGCCGGTCACCTATCTGTTGGACCGAAGTTGGGGATAGCCAACTCACAGGTCCAGAAATCATTCACGAGACGACCGAGAGAATCGTTGAAATTCAAAACAAACTCAAAGCCGCGCGTGATCGTCAGAAAAGTTATGCTGACGTGAGACGCAAAACACTCGAGTTCCAAGTTGGGGATCGAGTTCTACTCAAAGTATCGCCTTGGAAAGGCGTAATACGGTTTGGCAAACGAGGGAAGTTAAATCCCAGATACATTGGACCATTCGAGATCCTCGAAAGGATTGGTTCAGTGGCATATCGATTGCAGCTGCCATCTGAACTCAGCAGCGTGCATCCCACTTTTCATGTTTCAAATCTGAAGAAGTGTCTGTCTGATGAGACACTTATCATTCCACTCGATGAAATTCGAGTTGACGAGAAACTTCACTTCATTGAGGAACCCGCTGAAATCATGGACCGTGAGGTCAAACAACTTAAACAAAGTCGTATTCCCATCGTCAAAGTTAGGTGGAATTCGCGGCGCGGTCAGGAATTTACCTGGGAACGGGAAGACCAAATGCGACTCAAGTATCCTCAACTCTTCACTGATTAAACGTCAAACACCACTTCAACATAAATTTCGGGACGAAATTCTTCTAACAGGGGGAGAATGTGACAACCGTCAATTTAGGACTATACTTTAGTGCCTAATTAAGTTTTAATACATGTAATTAGTTCTGTGTTAGGCTAATTAATGTATCAATTATTATATATATATTGTTGAATATATATCTACAATTATGCGGTTTGTTTAAATCGTACGAGTTTCGAATCGAATGTAATTTCGACACAATAAATACGGACGTTGGTGAACAATTTTATTAAGTAATGCAAATATTTTTTAATAACGCAACTTTGTTTAGAATATTATTTGTTATAATATTTAGTATCCAAGTTTTATCGCACAATTAATATAAACGCGAATAAAATGTAATTGCGCAAACAAAACAAAACAAATTACCTTTTATAATGAAATTATTAAATGTTTAGTAAAATGCTTCAACAAAAATACAGAATAATTATTCGTATTTTAAAACGTATATTAAAACATAGAAAATAAATATTTAACGTTCAAACGACGGAGTAAACGAACACCGCACGGAGCGAGAACGCGGGGCAAAAATGGGGACTTAACCTCCCACTCCCACCCCACTTTCTTTCATTTCCTTATTTCTTTCTCTCTCCCTCTTTCATTTTCTCTCAAGTTTCATCACAACCAAAATCAACTAAAACCGCAAAATAAACATACTAAACAACCTCGGATCTTCAAGCCCCTTTGGAAATAAACGACCACCTCGCGACGATCTACAATCCTACCTTTCCGGAATTTCATTTCGGCGATTTGTAAGTTTCCGACACAACTCCGAAAACTCTCGTTTTTAAGTTTTATAACTTGCTAGTTGTTTGTATAACCTTGTAATGTCCTAAAATGGGTTGGGTAAAAATATTATGCCGATCGATGGCCGGAAAACGCGTTTTTGGAGTTGAAACTCCGATCAGACCCCGTACGTCGCATTTGGCCTGGAGCAAATGCGACGCAGCGACCTACGTCGCACTATATCCCCAACGTCGCATATAGCGACGCAGCGACCTACGTCGCACTATATCCCCAACGTCGCATATAGCGACGCAGCGACCTACGTCGCACTATAACCCCAACGTCGCACTTAGCGACGCAGACCCTTACGTCGCAGAAATCAACTACGTCGCCTATAGCGACGTCACGTACAACGTCGCATTAAATTGCGAAAGTCGCACATAGCGACGTCATGCCCAACGTCGCAGTCCGGATCTGCGACGTAGCACCCTACGTCGCATAAAACAGAATCTTCAAACCTCAAAATTTTGAAGTCAAAGTTACTGTTCAAAAAAAGTCAAATTTACTGTAGCAGTACTGTAGCAGTACTGTAGCAAAGTCAACATTTTAGAATTATTATTATTTCAACTAAATCACCAACGGGCCGTACACATTTTCAAATACACAATTGAATCAACTAAGTCATAGTAACTTAGATAATTCAATCAAACAAGTCGTTGTAACTTGTATCAACTTATTCCAAACAAGTCGTAGTAACTTGTAACAAAACAATCAACCAAATCGGGGTAATTTGGACATCAAGTTAAGCAAACAATTTCAATGGTAGTCTTTCGAGATACCGGTATAATTAATAACAATCAAGTGTCGTGGACACATTCAGGTTTCAAGTCTTTGGACATCAACTCACAGCTAATTACTTCAAGTTTATTAACTTAAACACTCCAAGACTCAGGTGAGTTTCATAGCCCCATTTTCACTGCTTTTCAACTAGGGGTGTGATATTACTACTCGATTTTGTTTTACAAGTAGAACGCAAGTGCCAAACTTCAAATACTACATGAGTTTCAAGCTAATCAATTTAAAGTCCTCCATAAGCATAGTCTCTAGTATTTTATAGCGTGAATGTTAGTATATGATATCATATGGGATTGACAATCCTCATCCGGGTTAGCACGCACTAACCGGTCAAACGGATGTATTAGCATTTGGGAAGACGAGTGTTGATTAGGCACTCGTAGGAGGCATTTCAAGTTAGGTTTCCTTAAGTGGGCCTGACAAATCAAGTTAAGCTCAGACTATGTGCTCATGGACAGTATAACTTTTATTTTGCTTAATTGCATTTTAAATTCAATATAAATCTTGCGGTTCTGACAACTATACATTGACATACAAACCTGTGAGCTCACCAGCGTTTTCGCTGACCCATTTTAGTATTTATCACAGGTACCCAGCAGTAGTTTGGCTGCACAAGCAGGAATTATTAGCTCGAGTCAGCATACATACAACTAGAGATTGGACTGCATTATTATATTTTGTAAAAGTAATTATGCTATGTAATCTCTCAAATTTCAGGAATCGAGCTAATGTAACTATATTTTGATGTAAACATTTACTTTATCTATACAAGTTTAAAACGACGCATATAGTGGTCGTTCATTATATCTTGTGCTTTGTATATTGATTAGTGACACCCAAATCAAGCTTCCGCAAATCATTAAATTTGGGGGTGTCACATTAACTGTCTTATTTCTAAAGCTACTGTTTCTGAATCTGAACTATGGCATAGGAGGATGTGTCACTTGAATTACAAGACCATGAATAAACTTGTTAGGAATAAGCTAGTGAGAGGCTTACCTGAAAAGTTATTTGAATGTAGTGACCACTGTGTAGCTTGTCTCAAAGGCAAGCAACCCAAAACCTCTTATAAGACCAAGCTTGTGAATTCCAATACCACTCCCTTACACCTGTTACATATGGACTTGTTTGGCTCTACCAATGTAGCTAGTCAAGGGAAGAAATCTTACTGTTTGGTGATAACTGATGATTATTCTAGAATGAGTTGGGTATTCTTTCTTAGGACCAAGGATGAGACATGTGAAATACTTAGATCATTCATAACTAGGATTGAGAATTCAACTAATCAAAAGGTTAAGATCATCAGATGTGATAATGGGACAGAATTTAAGAATCATGAGATGAATAAGTTCTGTGAGGAGAAAGGTATAGAAAGACAGTTTAGTGCACCTAGGACTCCACAACAAAATGGAGTAGCTGAAAGGAGGAATAGGACACTAATTGAGGCTGCTAGAAGCATGCTAGCAGATGCTAAACTTCCAATGTCTTTTTGGGCAGAGGTAGTCAGCACTGCTTGTTATGTTTTGAATAGGATTTTGATCATTAAACCTCATAACAAGACACCCTATGAGTTATTCTTTAAGAGAAAACCTTTGGTTAGCTTTTTAAAACCATTTGGATGTCCTTGTACTGTCTTAAAACCAGGGATCACCTTGGTAAGTTTCAGAGTAAGGTAGATGAGGCTGTATTTGTTGGATACTCTATTCAAAGCAAGGCTTATAGAGTATTTAATAAAAGGACTAGGATCATAGATGAGACCATGGATGTGACCTTTAATGAAAATACATCAAATGTAGAAGGAAAAGGTCCAGAAGTATTGTTTGATATTGATGCACTAACCCATGCTTTTAGATATCCAGATTTGTCTACTAGTGCAGGTACAAATGCAGGTAATGATGCAGGTGAAGATGGGCCTTCAAGATCAAGTCAGACTAAAAAGGATGACTTGAAGTATGTATTGTTTCCTATTTGGTCTCCAGATCCACCAGCAGCTTTCCAATCAGAGCAACAAGAGAAAGATGGACCTTCAGATGATACAAGTGGGTCAAATGGCAAAAATGGTTCAAACAAGGATGAAGATGGTTCAACTCCAACAGATCATCAACCATTTACTTCAAAGGGTTCTCATATAGATTCAGATCATGATTCAGAAGGAGAGCATGAATCTCCAAAGTATTTTGAACAAAGTCCTCCATTTCAAGTTTTGGAAAGGACTTCTTTGTCAGATTCTGAAGCAACTCCAATGCCTTCAAAAGAAAGAGAGGAAAGAGATTCTTTTTCAGAATCAGAGATGGATAATCTTTTGGGTCCTAATTTGGAAAGAGAATTACTTGATACATCCACATCTAAGTATCTGGTTCACAAAGATCACTCCTTGGATTTGGTCATTGGTGATATTGATTCATCTGTTCTGACCAGACAGCAGTCAAAGGTAAGAGAAGAAGATTTACATACTTCACTATATGTTTGTTTTCTTTCTCAGACTGAACCAAAGAAGGCAGTGGAAGCTCTCAAAGATCCAAGTTGGATAGAGTCAATGCAAGAAGAATTGTTGCAGTTCAAACTACAAGATGTATGGGATTTGGTTGATCTACCAAAAGGAAAGAAAGCTATAGGCACAAGGTGGATCTTCAAGAACAAGAGAGATGAAAGAGGAATAGTGATAAAGAATAAAGCAAGGTTGGTAGCACAGGGGTACACACAGGAAGAAGGAATTGATTATGATGATGTCTTTGCTCCTGTTGCTAGAATAGAAGCTATTAGGTTATTTTTAGCTTATGCATCTTATCAGGATTTCAAAGTTTATCAAATGGATGTGAAGAGTGCTTTTCTTCATGGTCTAATTGATGATGAGGTGTATGTATGCCAACCACCAGGGTTTGAAGATCCAACATATCCAGATAGAGTGTGCAGATTGAAGAAAGCTTTGTATGGGTTACATCAAGCACCAAGAGCTTGGTATGATACTCTATCTGAGTATCTTCTCAAGAATGGATTCAAGAGAGGTACTATTGACAAGACTTTGTTTACCAAGAGGGTTCAGAGAGATATATTGTTGGTACAGGTTTATGTTGATGATATTATTTTTGGGTCAACTAGGGATTCATTGTGCAAAGAGTTTGAGGGCTTAATGCATAAGAAATTCAAGATGAGTTCAATGGGTGAACTCACTTTCTTTTTAGGATTGCAGGTTAAACAGAAGACAGATGGAATCTTTATTAACCAAGGGAAGTATGTGCATGATATTTTGAATAAATTTGGTTATAAAGATGTAAAGATAGCTAGCACTTCTATGGAGGCACACAAACATCTTAATTCTGACCCTGAGGGAGAGGAAGTAGATGTGCACTTGTACAGGTCAATGATTGGTTCTTTCATGTATTTAACTTCATCTAGACCTGATATTATGTTTGCAGTGTGTCTTTGTGCTAGGTACCAAACCAATCCAAAGCAGTCACACATGTATGCTGTGAAAAGGATCTTTAGATACTTGAAAGGTCAACCAGATTTGGGACTTTGGTATGCTAAAGGATCAGATTTTGAGCTTAAGGCTTTCACAGACAGTGACTATGGTGGTGAGAACATGGATAGAAAGTCAACAAGTGGAGGATGTCAATTTCTTGGAAATAGGCTAGTGTCATGGCAATGCAAGAAGCAGACCACAGTTTCCACATATACAGCAGAAGCAGAATATGTTGCAGCATCAAGTTGCTGTGCACAGGTTCTTTGGATTCAGAATCAAATGTTGGATTATGGTTTGACTTTCATGAACACTCCTATTTATATTGATAATACCTCTGCTATTAGTATCATTCAAAATCCAGTTAAGCATTCAAAAACCAAACACATTGAGATCAGATATCATTTTATACGAGATTGTTATGATAAAAGATTGATTCATATTTTTAAAATTCATACTGATAATCAACTTGCAGATCTTTTTACAAAAGCATTTGATGTAGGAAGATTTACATTTTTGATAACTAATATTGGTATGATCAATCTCACTTAGTGTTTTGGTCTGGATTTGATACTAACAGGGATGAAGTATATTGTGTGTGACAGGGTCAAGTGTTGCCACTGTTAGCTTCATCATGATAACAGTTGGTACCACTGTTAGTTTACTTTTGCCACTGTCAATGTATTTTCAACCCCTGCTGTATATGTGTGTAGATTAACCCCTGCTGGTTGTTTTTCTTAGTTTAATATTGCAGGACTCAGCCACTGTCAAGAGACATCACTTGAGCTGGAGTCTAATGTTTTCTTTGTTTCTTCTTATTTTGGTTAAAAAAAAAAAAAAAAAAAAAAAAAAAAAACGGTTCTTTTTCTAATAAAGCTAAGTTTATGCCCCTGTTAGTTCTAAGCTGGAGTTTCCTTGGTCGGATGCCCCTGCTAGACTATCAGCCGCTGTTAGCTTTGTTAGATGGTTAAGAAGGGTTGACTATAATTGACCAAGTGAGGTACCCCTGTTGGGCTTATTTGTCAGTTGTGCCCCTGCTGGGTATAACCAGCAGTGCCACTGTTAGTTCTATTTTTAGGGCTTGGCACTGTCATCATATAAGTACTCAAGTACTTCACTTTTTCAATTACGCTTTCAAAATTTTCAAAACCCTTCAATAATCGCTCTCGTTTAGATTTGTTTCTTGTAAACCGCTCTTCGTTCTTTCTTCAATTTCATCAATGGCATCGTCATCTTCATCAGATTCTGGTACTTCTACACTAAGTGTTCATTCTGAACACAATATGAGGGCTTTCTTGAACAAAGAAATTGCAGATGATTATTTTCACCCTATTATCGATTTCTTGAGTAACTGTCCAGTTACTTATACCCTTACTGTTGCTCCACGATTAATACGATCTCACATTCAAGAATTCTGGCAGAACGCAAAGGAAGGGAATGTTAATGGAATTACTCACATTCATTCCACTGTCAAGGGTAAGAAGGTAATGGTGACTGAGATTGTTCTCCGAGAACTTCTGCAGTTTGATGATGAAGGAGGAATTCTGGAATTATCAAGAGATGATTTGTTTAAAGGTATAACTGATATGGGGTATGAAGGTTCTGGAAAAGCAAGATCAGAATATACTTTCTTGAAGTCATGGTTCTGTCCTCAATGGAAGTTCTACATTCATACTTTTCTGGTATGTTTGTCACAAAAGAGAACTAGTTTTAATGAATTTAGTTCTAGTATTGCATATCCTATTATCTGCTTGGCACAGGGTATTAAATTTAATATTTCTAGGTTTATCTTAGATAATATGATTAGGAATGTAAAGGGTGATACATTCATTATGTACCCTAGATTTGTTCAGCTTTTGTTGAATACTCAATTGTCAAATTTGCCAGCAGAGGATAGTGTAATAGTTAGTTCTACTCTATCCTTGAGGACTATTAGAGCTATGAATCAATATCAGAATACTTTTTCCAAAAAGGAAACTGCATTATTTTCTACAATGTTAGTTGCTCCTTCTGCCACTGGTGGTGTATTACCAACACTACTTGGACCAAATGATGACAGGCCAATAACACAAGTTGGTTCTGAACACACATCAGGAGGTGGCACCAAAAGAAAACAAGGGAACCAACAGCCTACCCAAAGTAAAGCCAAGAGATCCAAGAAGGCTAAACAGGCTGTGGAGATTCCTGTTTCTCCACAGTCTCAGTCAAATGATCCACCACAACAGGTGAACATACTTGATGAAAATGTTCATTCTGGAAGGGCTGCCACTACTGTTTCTAGCCCACTGGCAGGGCAGGATAGTGGTAACATCAATCAGACCCAACCAGAGGCAACTATATTTGATGAACCTATGGGTGATGATTTAAATGTAGGTCCCAGTACCAATAACAAAGGGACATCTGCAGTGGCAGATGTAGTCGATGATTCATCTAGGAGGTCACACTCCAATGTTGATGAGGCTAGTGATGTAACTAGGGAATTGACTATTGCTGATTTGGTACATGATGTCAAGCTGATTTGGACTAAGTTTGAGAGGGAAAGAGCTTTGAGAAGGGAGCACCAGGTTATGTTGGCTGCTCAGGATGCATTGATAAAGAAGCAGAGGGAGGAAATCACTGATTTACAAACCAGGTTGTCTGTTCTTGAAGATGCAGTTGATAAAGTTTTGTTGCCTGCTACTAACATTAGGGAATCTTCAGGCAAGGGGGAGAATAAAGATGATGATCATGAGCAGAATGATATGCCTGAAGATAAGAAGAATAATGGTGATGATTCAGATGGTCAAGATGATAACAATGATGGTGATACTGAAGGTGCAGGTGATTTTAGCTTCATGGACATACCTGAGTTTAATGAGATAAGTGATAGAGGTGTTGAAGATGAATTGAATGTCTCAGATTATGTGATTAATGATGACATGGATGAACAGGTGATGGATGCTGAGAATGATAGGAGAATGGTGGTGTATGTGGGAGAAAATGTTCAAACAGGTGATAATGTTGCAGATGATAGTACACAAAGTGGTCCAGCTTTAAATGTTTTTCCATTAAACAAAGGATTACCTTTTAAGGCTGTGGCTAATCTGTATATCTGGGATATTATGGGAGCAAATCTTGATATGAGCAAAAGAGTAAGTTTTAGTGATAGGTTGGTTTATGAAGAAAAGAGTGATAATGAGGATGATAAATCTGTTGAAACAGAAGATATGGAAAGTGGTGATGTAGAGGTTGAGGGGGAGTTTATCGAGGCAAAACCTGAAGCAAAAGAGGAAGAAAGAGTGAAGATTTATAATAGAAAGAAATCAATTCCAAAGAGAAAGTCTACCTCTGCTAAGGTACAAACCCCTGTTGAAACTCAATCTTTCACCACTGCTAGTAGTGTTTCTACCTCTGCTAGTAGTTTGGTATCTACCCCTGTTGAGGTATCTACCACTGTTGGTACTTCAACAGCAACCCCTGTTAATACAACCCCTGTTACTACAATTCCTACCCCTGTTATCACAAAATCAACCACTGTTATATCAACCTCTGTTAACACTTCAAATATTCCCACTGTTGTCACAACTACTGTTAGTCCAGTTTACACCACTGCTACAGCAATGACCACTGCCAGGGCTCTAGAAGTGCCTGTTACAATAAGAGAGCCTACACAAACACCCAAACCTAAGTCTGATCTTCCAAAGATTGATTCAAAAGACAAAGGTAAGGGAAAATTGAAAGAAGAGAGAAAGATTAAGAAGATTGTAGAGCCTCTAATTGATTTGAATGAGGCCAGGAGAGCTCAAGAGGAGCATGATGAGAGAATGTTGAGAATGGCAGTTGAGTCTAAGAGAAAGGAAGGACCTGATGTTGATGTTATATTGGAAGACTTGAGTATGGTAACCTTATCATAGAAGGCTGCACAGATGCTGAATGATATGGCTGCAAAAGGTCAAGGGTTATCTGCTCAAAAGGTCCATGACATGATCAAGAAAAAGGTTGGTAATGATGGTTTGGATCCAGGGTTTGCAAAGCTTAAACAAGCTGCTGAAGAAAAGGAAAAACTGAAAAGACAAGCAGAGATTGAGAAGAAAAGAAACAAACCACCAACTGCAGCTCAAAGGAAAAAGGATTTACTCAGAATTCTTGGTGATAGATATGCACCAAGAAGTGTACTTGAAGGATGGGATGTACAGAAATTGGAAAGAGCATATGAAAGATATCAGAATGAAGAAAAGGAAGATTTTGAGAAAAGGATTCAGAAAGACAAATTCATTAAGAAAAAGTTGGCTGAGGATAGAAAGAAGATTGCTGAGCAAGTGAGAAGAGAAGAGCAAGAGAGAATTGAAAAGAAAGAGCAAGAGGAAATAGAAGCCAATGAAAGAGAGTTAAAAAGGCTTTCTGATCAAAATATGAAGAGCAGATGGAATGGAGTTCTTGCTTCTGATAGTGTAGTTCCTGATTTAGAAAGAGATGCAGAAGAGTTGAAGAAATATATCAAAGAAGTGAAGGATTATAAAGAAAATATTCACATCAATCATGATAGATCATCAAAGATAATTGAATGGAAAGGAATAAAATCAAAAGTTGCTAATGGTGATAAAGAACAGATCAAGATTGTTAGAGAGGATGGGAATGAGCAATGTTTGTCATCTGTTGCTGATGTGCTTAAGAATGCGAATAGATTAGACATTCTAGATCTGTTTGAGCTAAACAGTCAAGGAGATAGGCAGGCTTCACTGGTGATTATGGAAAGAGAATTGGGAAGATGTCTGAATATGCTGTTTGAGCCTGAGCCATTCATCAATTTGTTCTTACATTGTATTGATGCTGTGAATATATGGAGACATTTTGTTAGAGCAGGAGTTCATATGATTCTATTCAGAAGTGGAATGTCAATCTACATGCTTGATGAAAGAAGATATGTTATGGGAACTCAGACTCTAAGAAATGTGCTTGCATCTCAATTGAGGACTACAGTGATTTCAGAAGGAGCATTTAATGCTTTATATATGGTGCTCAATCAGTTCCATAAAAGAATGGAGTTGGAAAGAATGAAAGAGGAGGAAACAAGGAGAAAACATAATCAAACTCAGAAAGATGAAAAGAAAGATGAAGAAACTTGATTCATTGCTGAGAATGATCAAGTTTAGGGGGAGATTGTTGAGACCTGAGACACTGTCAGATCTGCTCAGAATACAAGTATGATTGCCGCTGTTAGAAGAAGTTCACCACTGTTAGAGTTTTTGTATTGACAGTGCCACTGTCAATTAGTTTTAGTCTAACAGTGCCACTGTTGAACATGTAATTTGTATTTTGTATTAAGTACTCACCTCTGTTAGTAATATACGAGTACTACCCCTGTTAGATATATAGACAACCACTGTTGGTTAGATAAAGTTGGTTAGAGTTATATTAGGAGTAGATGAGGATTCCTAATATGTTTGATTCTGTAAAGGACTCTATATGTTATAAATAGAGATCCTATGAAACCCTAGATAGATACGAGTCATTCTAGTTCTTAGCTTCAAGGTTGTAAACCCTAACACAATTGTGTGTTCGTATTATTGATAATAATATTGAAGCTTTTGGTTAGATATTATCTCTACAAGTTTGTTCTTCAAGTTATTAATAAACTATTCCGCAAGCTTATTAATAATCAATCAAAGTAATACATACTAAGATCTCTAGCTGGGATCATCATACTTTATTTAAAATCTTCAATTTTTAAAAGATACTTGTGTTAATTAAATCATGGCAAGTTTATTAGATTTTCAATAAATCCTTAGTTAGCTTTTGGTCCTCGATTATTTTAATTATTCACCACCTTAATTAATAAAGTGTTGAATATTTTTAATATGACCATCACACGTAAGCTACCGTCATTCATTTATCAAAATCTTTAAGTCTTGCAGAACCATTAAAAGTAACCGAATAAGTTGACACGTGTCTTTAACCATATGGTATTTGCATGAATAAATTAGTTTATGCTCTTTTTGGTTTACTTGATATATTTGAGGTAATTACATGGTTTTTACAAACCTCATGCTCACTTAGATTAAGTTGCCATGAATGAAAGTAAGAATTTTTGCTAGTTATTTGAAAGGACGAGTTCACTTTGATTAAATGCTAGTATTATTATTACTTTAATACCCTTGGAATAGGTTAGACACTAATGATTGTGAAAATTGCGGATTGAGGATTGGTTAGGCCTAGGTTTAGTTTAAAATAAATTGCGGATTTATTCATATTTTAAAGCCTGCATTTCCAATTTTTGTTTAAAATTTGGGAATGTACTTAGCAATTTGTTATTACTTATGCATCTCACTTTCTTGTCTACAGATGGATCTATCGAACCCTTCGTTGAAGAAGCTTGCTTCGTCCCGTGAGAATTTGGACGATATCGAGAAATGGATGGGACGATACTTAGATACTTAGGGGAAAATAGAGTCATCATATGGCCGGATATGAGACGCTTGGGTATTAGGGATGAGTTGGAAGATTTGATTAAGTATGATACAGATGGTGAGGAGCATGCTGCGTTCTTTCACTTATTCTCCATTGATGAGGTCATATACCGAGAGGTCGTCACTGAGTTTATGATGACTTACGAGTTCCAAGAGAGATTGGAGATCACTGATAAGAAGATCATTTTTCGGTATCGTGGGAAGAAGTATCGTATGACAGTGGGTGATTTCGGGGTATACCTTGGCCTCTATACACAGTCACAGGCCAGTTCTGATTGGTTCACCAGCAGTTTTCAGTCCATCTCCAGTTTACCGTCACGGGATCACAAGGAGATATGGAGAGATTTGACGGGTATAGACTTCAGAAGTGGAGTGAAAGCTTCACTCATGACCCGACCAGCACACCATACTCTTCACAAGCTCCTGTGCTGTACTATCTTTGGAAAGAGAGATGCTGGACCTGCTACATCAGAAGAGCTCAAGTTCATGGATGCGATCATAAGGAAGCAGAACCTGAATGTCGCATACATCATCGCGGATAGATTGTGGAAGGAGAAGAGAGAGGATAGACGCCACGTATTCATGGGAGCCATTATCACGAGATTGTTGGTTGGCATGGGGATTCTCACTGACCGCTACCGTGAGGACTACACCCATCACACTAGCTCGCAGCCGTTTGATCTTGAGTACTGTAAGTTGATCAAGATGATTGATGAGGGTCCTGAGAGACAGTGCTTATGGTATCATTCGCAGCAGCCCATTCCTGGATGCTTCATGACCAGGAAGCGCGTGACTACAGAGGATAGAGATGTTGGTCCCCAGCCACAGATACCAGTAGCAGCAGAGGTACCTGAGCCAGCACGAGGAGCAGACACATCAGTACCGCCTACACAGGCCGTTGTTCATCACACGGATCCGGTCACTCCTCTTACTCAGTACTATCTATTACATGCTTTACAGGTTATCCGTGATCAGCAGGTTCTGACAGCTAAGAGACACGGAACCCCTGAGCCTGATCACTTCCTGTATAGATGTGGACCACCACCACCACCCACTACCCATACCGCCACTCACCCTGATATCGCGTAAAAAGTCACATTTTTACTACCGATATCTCTCTCATTCTGGAGCAATACTTGGCATTTGGACTCAAACAACACACAAATCAGTGATAATATGTTAAGAAGACCAAAACGAAGGTTGCACGATAAAAATCAAGCAAAACGGCCAAGGAACGAAGATTTCACACACGTTTGAAGATTCAAGGCATCAAAACAAGATTTCAAGACTAAAGTGCCCTTCACCAACATCCATTCTATCCAAGATGTTCGTTTTCTAAATACGAATCCAATAGAAGAAGAATCAACCAAAACGGATAAAGAATGAAGATTCTACGCCCGCCAGAAGATCCAAATGATTCGTACTAGGGACCTCATCTCAGGGGCTATCTTATGTCATAATCTTCGTTTTTGAATTACGAATCCAACGAAAATAGAATCGACTCAAACGGACGCATAACGAAGAAAATACGCACGAATCAAGAAACGAAGCAAAAGACGGCGAAACGGGGCGGGTGGCAGCCAGCCGCCGCCGGCCTACCACCAGCCGCCGCCGGCCACCATAGGGGCGGCGCCGGCCTGCTGTCCCCTGCCCCGGTTTCCTTTTTTGGCTAATTCGCATACCTGGTTCACCCACTTTCCACGTTGTACAGTACCCGGTGCACCACCTTTCCGCGTTGTACAGTACCCGGTGCACCTTTTTACCCGCATTACGCTAATGTGCACCCCTTGTTGCTAATGTGAGCCTAAACTCACCTATAAATAGAGGGCTTTGGTTCATTTGCAAAATACACCTACATACACCTAGATCTACATCAAAATACACCTACATATCTATATTTCTTTCTTTATAATTGTAATTGTAATTCTTCCAAGTTAATTAGACTAGCTAATTAACTAGTCAAGGAAGATTTGTACGGAGGTGCTCCGGGACGTATTTGTAGCTACGAGTTATTATATTTCGTTATCAGGTTTTAATCTATCTCTCATATTTAATTATGTTCGTACTTTCTTTAATAAATTTAAATATGCATGCTAGAATTGCCATGATTAGCTAAATAACTCAATTGTCTGCTATGATAGTCGTTTAGGAAAGATTTAAATATGTGATTATGTTGTATGTTATGAGATTGCGAGTGCTTTATATCATGAATAGATGTAGGAATTGAACCTTTATCGTTTATCTGCCCAACTCATGTTGTGACTAAAACCTTATCCAAAAATGAACGTAGCTAACTCATAGGGTATAGGTCACTTAGTTACTATGTTTGATTGAATCATTGAGCTCGGTATGGCCGGTGTTCTCTAGACCAAATTAGGATACAAGAGACACGGAATATGGGAGTAGAGGTAGATTAAGATTTAATTCGGACAGACGATATTTTTGAGACAACTTTCGGAATATCCTCGATTTAATTAATACATTTGTATGCTTAGGTTTAACCATTGTCTTGATCGTCTTATTGCATGTTCTTGTTTGATTGTTGCCTTAGGATTATCATATTAGTAAAAAACACCTAGCCTTAATCATCGTGAAATAGCATGATGGCCCCCATTCGACTGTTCTTCGATATAGTACTGGAAATGCTTACGGCGAAGTACAAACGTATGGAAGTCGAGAACGACCGAAGGTAGTTGTGTTATGAATCGATTAACAAATGTATTACTTAGGTTTCTATTTGTAATATAAATCACCGCTGTCTTGTTACATACTTGAGTAATGCTGATAATTCATACGAATAAGTGATGACATCTTATCTGACCACTTAGACCAGTTTTTCCAACTTATTCCGGCGAGGGTGAAACCCGTTTACAAGATTGTTTATTCAACAAACTGTGCCATGATTCGGACGTTTATGATGACCGAGATTGGGGAATAGGATTCGAGATTAACTGTTAGACAATATGGGCATGCATTTGAGAGAACTTTCGGTGTATGCTTTAATATATTCTGCAACCCACGTGACATTCTATTTGCCTGATTGTGGACACCTCCGCGTTAGCCCGATAGTAGGATTGTAGCAATAACTCACATTAACTTATGAACTTATCCTCATTAGAACTCTTCACGTTTTAATATCACCTGAACCACTTCATAGTAGACAATCGCTTTAATTGCTGAACGCCCGAAGTAACCTCCATCTTTTAATTTAATCTAGTTTTATTTAGAACACCCAAAACCAAAACCAACTCTTTCAAAACCTAGTTAAACACATAAAAGTTCCTAAAACCCCTAGTTTCAATTTGTCGAGCTTTGAAGAACGATCCTAGGTCATGCTTGTCCTTTGCTAGCCCTCAGATTAGCAATAGTAGTAACCCTAGGCCACAGCCTTATAAATTTAAAACCCACTGTTTTAACTGGATAGTTATCGTTAACGACACCGACCTATTCGGGGCCAACACACCCATATACTGCCACTCGCCCAAACACTACATTCCCTCCACCACATCCACATACCTCCACTCAGCCACCACACCCATATAGACGCCCACGCACACCTACCACCTACTCCGCACCATTACCCACTCACAGATCCACATCTGATACAGCCAGGGTCTACTCAGTTCATGTACCATCACCAGCCCGTCAGCAGGCATCATTGCCTCGTCTGACTGTACCCATTCCTACCCATGACAAGCATCCAGAGGATAGTACTTCATATAGACCAGATCTGCTATATATTGGCACCGATGCATTATTCACTGGTAGCATCGGCCCTTTCTTGGATTTTGGCCCCATCTTCTCAGATCAGGTTCCTACTGAGAGCACTCTCAGGCAGATGTACCTTGATATGTTGCAGACGGCAGGTGTTACCACTGAGGATATGCTCGCACAGGGTTATGATAATGTGATGACGCTTCCAGCGATGACTCTCAGACAGATATTGATTCAGCGAGGATTGATTCCTCCAGATGAGCAGAGGGTATCTAGCGGACAACAGTCAGTTGCAGGACCTCCAGCTCAGCTTGATGACATACCAGCAGAGGATCCTCCATTCTAGCCTACATATTTTGTGATTCATATCTTATATCACTGACTTCTGGATTGTATTGAATTACAGTGATCTTTTTCTTGCATTTGGTTAAACTTTTTGGGATATTTGTCAACCTTTATGGTTGAAACCTTATTATTATATTCCGTTTATCTTATTTACTTATTATGTTTGTTTCTTTATTTAGAATAAGTGATTGAATGTGTGTTGAATGAGCACGGAACCACATGAGATGACGAGCGTTCAAGAAAAGAACCGTGGAGCAAAAGGCAGACAACCAAGGAATTCACCACTGCGGACCGCGGAACTTACACACATCTCGGGAGAAGGAGCCTTGGTTTATCTTCTTCTGAAACTCGCACATGCACCGCAATTCTTCAAAGATCTAAGTGTGGGATCTCAACCCACATTCCAAGACGTCTTAGCAAGAATCGTCTCCAAATCTTAAATCACAAAAGTGTGAAATTTACTAATAAGAATTTCCACTTACATTATGGATCGACTCTCGGCTAAGCATGAAGGAGAAGCGCTGTGCACCAGACAAGGACATGCGAAGCTGAATCACTCTTAATGAAGATCTTCGAACTCTCAGCTTTCGCCTCTAAACGATCAATCGTCATCTGGGGAGTTTCTTACCTTTCACCTCGTTTTCATCACTTGATTCATTTTGTTAGTTTAGGAATGCAAAGTAATCTATACTCTATCCTAAACTTATCACTAAGTGTGGGCTTCCAGCCCAAACAAAACACTTGAGAAACATTTTCTATATGTTCAAACTCTAAGTGTGGGATTATATTTTTTCTAATATAATCTCAGCTCAAGAGAACATTAGGGACAATGTTCCTCTAAGTGTGGGATAGCAGGTATAGAATACCTTGAATTAGATGTTTTACAGATTTTAATGTCTGAATAGCTTTACTCAGAAAATGTTCCTCAAAATTTTCAAAATTTTCAAAACTTTTTGAACAAAAATAATAAAGTATGGGCCAAATCATCCGATTAGCTCTACTATTTTTGAGTTACGATATCGTTCAAAGCGGAACCACTTCTAATATGAGTTAGTTGTTCAGGAATATTAGGGAAATTAATGTAGAAATTTCTTAAATAAGTATTTACAATCTAAGGAGCATGGCTAGGCACATACAAACCCTAATTTGCAGTGAGGTTTTGACCCTTAAAAGCATTCATTTTTAATGCTACATTGTTCATTTCTTGTGTGTGCCGATGCTAGTATCTCTAAATTAGAACTTGTTCCTGACATACGTTTCGAGACCACATTGGAGAGTACCGTACGCGGTATAGGTGCAATTAGATGATCTCGACATTCCTTAGGATTTAACCCATTTTTACATACCTTTTCAAGCCCAAAACCCTTCCGATACTCATTTTTAGTATCGATGATCCGACTAGAAAACCCTGTTGAGCCTAAACCTTTCGTTTCTTCAAAACCCTATATCTTTAACCACTCTTCCCAAATTTCCAACAACTTATCTTGGAATTTCTAAGGTTATGAAAAACATCTTGAAGAATCTCCTTCTGAATTGATCTACTCCTCCGTGTTCACCAAAATTAGAAAATCAAGAGTGCGAAAAATTGGCACCAGAAGAAAAGACTCGAAGAAGTCCGTGATAAGAAAGAAGAGATTTTCGAAAGAAAAGCAAAAATATCCTTGGAAGTTCTCTGGCAAAGAAGTTATGAAGAAAGAAAAGAAAATAAAAAGCAGAAAAAGAGAGAAAAGAAAAAGAAAAGAAAATAAAGCTAAAGTGCTTCAAAGTATCGATCGTTCAAAGAAAGATCCGATGAAATACGAGTAGTTATCTTCTCCGTTCTCCAATAAGTTTTTCATGATTCTTAGAATGCCTAAGATAAGCAACCCCTTAAACCAAAAATCACCACTATCCATACCCCTTAACCCTCACAAACATTACAACCCACTCGAATGTCTTGGGATAATTAGCGCCGTCCTTTTCCTAAGTGGTGGAGATCCGATTCTCGACCAAGCTTATGATGATGAGTGCTGCATGACTGACTATTTGAGCGATTTCGTTTGTGCTAGATTGATAGGAAACCCGATACACTCTGAGTGAATTGAGTGACCACCTTTAGTGAGATCGCCTAGTCACGTATACTCCAAGATCACGAGATTTGGAAAGTATGCCTCGGAAAGTCAATGCTTATCTCTGAAAGGATCATCTTAGCTTTCCCTATGTTTTCTAAATAAATTTCCCATATGACAAAGTGGTAACTTTTTGGAAATGTCTTGACTCACCTAAAATTTATAAAATGTTTTCACAGGACACAACTGAGTGTTGCTTGAGGACAAGCAACGCTTAAGTGTGGGATACTTGATGTGACTCAAAAAGTCATATTTTTAAATACTTATTTCCTCACTTTTTGGATTATTCTCTGGTGAAAACATTTCAAAACAATCATTTATCATCAAAAATCACCAAGGTAGTCTAAATACAAGCGTTGCTACAAAAATCAGTTAAAACACCTAATTTACACGCAAACCGAGGCGAAAACGATCACCTTAAATATTCCATTCTTGATTGTCCTATCAAATTAGATCTTAATGCATATTTTATGATTCATTAGGAAAATCCAAGATCGGTGGTGAAAGAATCAAGAGAAACGGGTAAAGAATGAAGAAGATGTGCAGACTGGAAGTCCACCGATCGTCATCCGGAACACGCAAAAGTCAAACACTTCCAAATTTGGCAAACTTAGTGTCATTAGAAGCGTAACGGAAAAACGAATCCAACGGCGCGAGAATCAAGAAAAACGGAGCCCGAACGAAGAAGATGCGGACGAACCAAGCAACCGAGAAGTCAGCGGAGGCCAAACCAAGCACCTACCCCCCCTCCCCTCCAGGGTACCGTATACGGCCCCTTAGGTGCCGTATACGGTAGTAAGGGTGCCGTATACGGGGTCTGCAAGCTTGTGAGGTGCTGTTTGACCCCCTTGGTCCGCTTGCCCCGTATGCTGCTTTGACGCTTGTATTCTATGCTTCAAGACTTGTACCATGGCTTCTACTCTTCCCCTATAAATACCAACCTCCATTTCATTTCAAAGCACACCTCTCACAATATACTCCTAACACTTCTCTCTCTCTACTTTCTCTCTCTAGTACTACTCTTAGGAGTTAGAGGAGAATTGTTCTTGTAGTTAGGTAATCTCTCTAGTTTCTCTCTCTAGCACTACTCTTAGGAGCTAGAGGAGAACTAGAGAGATATAAGTTAGCGGTTAGAGCTAGAGGAAAGTTGTAATTGGGTAATCAAGCTGTAGCAAGGTTATTCAAGTCAGACTGTTGTAATCCTCAGTATTACTCTTCTAATCCGGTGATATTATCTTACTTTATTACTGTTATAATGTTTACTTTGCATATTATTTCAGTACGATTTATGATTGTTGCCATGCTGATTAGCTAGAATAATATGTGATTGTTGAAATGTAGATGTTAGGATTAGGGATGATGTTTAATTAATATATCTTATATATGATCGGTAGTTGTTATGCTGCATACATGTTTAGACTTATCCTGGATGTAGACTTAATTAATCACCCTTTCTGGTCTCTCACGTGACTGTTGCCTTAGGATATGATCTGATCAACCCTAACTACGAATAAACAGTTATCTCCTGTTTGTATGAAACTGTGAGATCGCCATAATACGTCAGAATACTTGGTATAGCATTGGAAATACCACTGGTAGAGTACAAATACATGGAAGCCAAGGAAATGTCGTTGGTCTATCTCACCGTGGATTACCTGGAAGCAACACTTCCAGACACGGGTCTAGGTCTTGTTAAGCCGTGAAAATGCTATAGTACACCGTTAAACTACCTCTGGTTATAAAGCTGTGTAAAGATATAATTAGATCTTTAAAACACCGTAGATATACCTAGGGTTAGAGTACTGTGGAAAATAAGGACACTATACACTGTACACATACCTAGGGATGAACGACCAATGGCAAAGGAGGGTCTAATCCATGACGGAAGTATTAGAATAAACAGATAAAATATGAGTTAGGAAATGAAAGCAAGGATGCCAGCTGTGTTCCCAGATGCTTAAAACCCCTAAACTCTACTTAACCGATAGTTTAACTTATTCAGCATACAACCAGTATTACTCTGTTAAAATTGGATAGGCATAGGTGTTAAGAAAAGTCAGTGTTGTGGACTGTCGCCTTATTCCTTAACCCCAATCAGAGGGTCGCTTGGTCTCCAAAAGAGACTGTGAGGTGGGTCTGAAGACAGTCCCATCTGACCAGAATCAGGATAGCCTAGGTTTCAGTGACATATGCTTTAGGGTTACACCTAGACGTAGGGTCCTAGTGTTTACACCGACCGTTTAGAAGATTCTTAACCAGAGTAATAACCTATCATCTATATAATATCATCCCGAAACCCTAATCGTCGAAGTTTCAGCAATCACTCTCTACCTTCTGCTTATAATCTCGTTTTCTTTTCTGCATTTTAATTTCCTGTCTTTAGGTTAGATTAGATAAAACCAAACCCATACCTACCTTGTTTCTAAACCCATCCTATTGTCAAATTATCTTTGGTTGGTTACAATTCAATTACATTCGTTCCGATTTTGGACGACACTCGAGTTATACTTGCCACTTTACCCACAAGGTAGGTAGCTTGAACAGTTTGAGCCCAGCAAAATATAAATTTGAAAACTTCCACCGCTCGTCGCCTCTGTTGCGGTCGGAGCAACGATTCGGGGTAAAACCCGACCGACAGATAGGGGCACGACAATCCCAGATCCAATCTATGCTACATGAGTTTCTACGTCAAGGGGTCAACAATCTAATCCAGGATCCTCATACAGGACTCCTGATGGTGGTAACATGTTCAATAATTTTACTTCTAATAATACTGTTGGGACTAACAATTTTCAGGATCCTGGAGTGTCGCACCCCCGAAACACGTGGCAGCGGAAGTATGAGGTGTCACGGGGGCTACGACCAAATCAAATATCACAACACAAAGATTAAAGCAAACGACCTCTATATGAGACGTTTGAAAAACATTACATTCCATAGATAAAATGTTTACATAATATTTGGAGTTCACAAAAATAGTCTAGAGATTTCTAATACATAATTGTTGATACAAAATATCGTAATGCAATTAAATCTCCAGTTTGAAAATATGCGACTCGAGCTATGCTTTCCAAAAGCATCATACAGTCTTGATTCCTGTGGGTAGTCCTACTGCGTCTGTTAACCTGAGAATACATACCAAAAGGGTCAACGTAAAGTTGGTGAGTTCATAGGTTTGTTAAACAGTTGTCCAAAATATAGGTATGAAACACAAGATTTTTGTTTGTATCGCTAAACCACGATAAGTAAGTGTGTTGCACGTATGCAATATAATAATGTATACTATTGCCAATATCATAATTGTAAATCACAAGATTTAATAGTTTGTATTGCTTTATCACAATATCGAAATGTTTGTATTGCTTTACCACAATATCGAAATGTTTGTATTGCTTTACCACAATATCGAAATGTTTGTATTGCTTTACCACAATATCGTATTGTATCGCTTTACCGCAATTTCGTTTTGTATTGCTTTACCGCAATATCGTTTTGTATTGCTTTACCGCAATATCGTTTTGTATTGCTTTACCGCAATATCGTTTTGTATTGCTTTACCGTAATATCGCAAGCGTAGATCAACATATTTATATGATTTTATTGGCCTTAGTGGAAAAGAAAGTAACTTATGCAAATCAGTATATCAATAGTCTGTAAGTCTATAAAATAGCAAGTCTGTGCATGTGTTCAAGTAAAAGTAGTTGTGTAAAGCAGTTGTAGTATGTATTCTCCCCCAAAACAATTTAAAACAAGTAAAATGGGGCTATGAAACTCACCTTAGATTAGCAAGTAGTAAGCAAATATCAAATAAGCAAGCAAGCCGGTGTGCAACCTTCTAACGTCCTAAAAACGTATAAGGTTGGGTATAAATAGATGTCTCAAAAGACCATCTATGTAGTGGAGGGTTAATATCCACTTAAATCACAATGTAGGTGGAGGGTTAATGTCCACCTAATGCTAGTTGTCCATTCAACTAGTTATGTCCAAATAAGTTGTTCAAGTTCGATTATTATAAACGTGTACGACCCGTTGGTGAAAGTTTGTAATAATAATTCATTTAGACATTATTATTAAGTTTGTTTTGTTGTATACTATTTATTAGTACATATCGTGTGTTGCAAACCGATTATTTTAGTTTGTATAAGTCTTAAACCGTAGGTCAAAGTTGGTCAACTCGTTGGTCAAAGTTGGTCAAACCCGGTCAAACTGGTCAAACCTGGTCAAACTGGTCAAGGTTGGTCAAACTTTAACAATACATGTCAACTATGAGACACTTCATGTGACACTTCATGAGACACTTCATGTGACACTTCCTGAGACACTTCATGTGACACTTCATGAGACACTTCTGTGACAACCGTCAATTTAGGACTATAATTAGTGCCTAATCAAGTTTTAATACATGTAATTAGTTCTGTGTTAGGCTAATTAATGTATCAATTATTATATATATTGTTGAATATATATCTACAATTATGCGGTTTGTTCAAATCGTACGAGTTTCAATAGAATGAATTTCGATACAATAAATACGGACGTTGGTGACCAACTTTTATTTAATAACGCTTTATGTCAAAAGTATTCTTATTATAATACTTCGTATCCATTCGTACCGCACAATCAGAAAGTTACCAAATTTAAAATGTAAAACGCGCAACCAAATTAACTTACGTTTTTATAATTCAAATATAAAGTGATTAGTAAAATATTTAAATAAAATATAGCGTGATAATTTGTATTTTAAAATGTACCAATTAATATTTAAAACAATTATTTAACGTTTAAATGACGGGGCAAACGAACACCGCACGGAGCGCAGTGCGCGGACTGAAAATGGTGGGGATTCACCAAAACCCCCTCCACTTTCTCTTTTCTTTTCATTTCTTATTTTCTTTCTCTCTCTCTTTCATTTCTTTTCTCTCAAAACCCCAAACACCCAAAAACTCACAAATTCACAAAATAAGCACCTCAAACAACCTCGGATCTTCAAGCCCATTTGGAAATAAACGACCACCTCGCGACGATCTACAATCCTACCTTTCCGGAATTTCATTTCGGCGATTTGTAAGTTTCCGACACAACTCCGAAAACTCTCGTTTTTAAGATTTATAACTTGCTAGTTGTTTGTATAACCTTGTAATGTCCTAAAATGGGTTGGGTAAAAATATTAGGCCGATCGATGGCCGGAAAACGCGTTTTTGGAGTTGAAACTCCGATCAGACCCCGTACGTCGCATTTGGTCTGGAGCAGATGCGACGTAGCGACCTACGTCGCATTATATCCCCAACGTCGCATACAGCGACGCAGCCTACTACGTCGCATTGACTTGCGAACGTCGCACATAGCGACGCAGACCTTAACGTCGCAAAAACGAACCTACGTCGCATAAGCGACGTAGCACCCTACGTCGCTATTGACTTAGCACTGTTGACCTTAGCGACGTAACCCTTTACGTCGCAAAACTCTTACGTCGCAGCCTACGTCGCAGGCTACGTCGCTAAAAACAGAACCTTCAAAACTCGAAATTTTCAAAGTCAAAGTTACGGTAGCAATTCACTGTAGCAACTATATAATAACCTTTTGAACTATTGTTACAACCGTCACCAACGGGCCGTACGCATTTTCAAAACATACTTCAACACTCAAACAAGTCGTAGTAACTTGTAACAATACAATCAACCAAATCGGGGAAATTTGGACATTAAGTTAGACAAACAATTTCAATGGTAGTCTTTCGAGATACCAATACAATTAATAACAATTCAAGTGTCGTGGACACATTCAGGTTTCAAGTCTTTGGACACCAACACACTGCTAATTACTTCAAGTTTATTAAGTTAAACACATCAGGAATCAGGTGAGTTTCATAGCCCCATTTTCACTGCTTTACAACTAGGGGTGTGATATTACTACTCGATTTTGTTTTACAAGTAGAACGCAAGTGACAAACTTCAAATACTACATGAGTTTCAAGCTAATCAATTTAAAGTCCTCCATAAGCATAGTCTCTAGTATTTTATAGCGTGAATGTTAGTATATGATATCATATGGGATTGACAATCCTCATCCGGGTTAGCACGCACTAATCGGTCAAACGGATGTATTAGCATTTGGGAAGACGAGTGTTGATTAGGCACTCGTAGGAGGCAAATCAGTTAGGTTTCCTTAATTGGGCCTGACAAATCAGTTAAGCTCAGACTATGTGCTCATGGACAGTATAACTTTTATTTTGCTTAATTGCATTTTAAATTCATTATAAATCTTGCGGTTCTGACAATTATACATTGACTTACAAACCTGTGAGCTCACCAGCGTTTTCGCTGACCCATTTTAGTATATATCACAGGTACCCAGCAGTAGGTTGACTGCACAAGCAGGGATTTCTAGCTCGAGTCAGCATACATACAATTAGAGATTGGACTGCATTATTATATTTTGTAAAAGTAATTATGCCATGTAATCTCTCAATTTCAGGAACCGAGCTAGTGCTATATTATTTTTGATGTAAACGTTCACTTTATTAATACAAGTTTAAAACGACGCATATAGTGGTCGTTCATTATTATCTTTGTGCTTTGTATATTGATTAGTGGCACCCAAATCAAGCTTCCGCAAATCATTAAATTTGGGGGTGTCACAGATTGGTATCAGAGCCTAAGGTTATAGTGAACTAGGTTGCATTTAGTGGGCCTAGACTATGACCGTTAGGCAGTATTCCTTATTAGTTATGACTAGTTCAGGGATTACATCACACGACTTTAATTTAACATAGCCTGATCAACTATGTACAATTAAAGAAAGATGATGTGAAATCTGAAAGAGCTATGTTGAACAGGAATGCATTAGTTGACTCTGACCTCGAGAGAAACGGGACTCAAAAACACTTCTGTGCTAGACACTCAATAGGTTATTATGTGATATACATATATTTACATGAATAGACCTCATTACAACTTTAGGCTATATTATATTATATTATATGATTATAGGCCTCTTTCTTTCAAACGTTTTGTCTCGGAATGACAAACACACCACTAGTTCATCATACTCGGACTAGTATCTTATTTCATTTCCTTGTTCTTTCTTACTCAGCATCATGCCTCCACGTCGTCAAATTACCCTTAGCGAAGCTGAGATCGCGGGAATAATTGCCCGCAGTGTGACTGAAGCCTTGGCTACCCGAACACCACCCACTAGTGAGGACACCGCAACCAATACTCCACCACCCAAACCCTGCTCCTATAAGGATTTCCTTAGCTGTAAACCACTATACTTCAAGGGCACGGAAGGTGCCATTGGCTTGATCCGTTGGATTGAGCGCATGGAATCTGTTTTCAGTCTCTGCGACTGCACTGAGAACAACAAGGTCAAATTCGCTGTTTACACCTTTCAGGAAGGTGCATCCACGTGGTGGAAAACCCACGCAAACTCTGTAGGCCTTGAGGTTGCAAACCGACTTCCTTGGGCCGAACTGAAGAAGAAACTGACAGAGAAATACTGTCCTGAAGAGGAATTGCACAGGCTGGAAGAAGAATTCTGGCATCTGGAGGTGCAGGGAAATGATGTCGCTGATTATACCACCAAGTTTCAGCAGTTTGCCTTATTATGCCCGGGTTTGGTCGAACCAGAAAGTAAGGGCATCAAGAAATACATTCGTGGACTCCCCGAGAACATCCAGGGAAACGTCGCCTCATCCAAACCAACCACTACTGAGAGTGCCATTCGATTGGCCCACGAACTCATGGCCCTAGTTGTCAGCCGTGAGACCTCCAACACCTCATCCTCCAACAAACGCAAATTCACTGAACACCACCACAACTCAAACAAGAAAAACAACGCCATCCAAGTCTACACCTCCAACTCTGAAACCACCCACAGCTACACCGGGGGCAGACCTTATTGTCCCAAGTGTAACTACCATCATTTTGGTCAGTGCGGTACTCCTTGCAACAACTGCAGGAGGCAAGGGCATTTGACTAAGGATTGCCGATCCCCCAAATCCAACAACAACCCCTCTGACAGAAATACCCGACAACCTAGGTCCTGCTATGAATGTGGAAACCCAGGACACTTCAGGGATTCTTGCCCAAAGTTGAAGAATAAGGGCAACAACAACAACAACTCCCGCAACAACAACAACGCCAAAAGTACTGCTTTCGTGATCAACTCAGGGGACGCCCGTCTGGACCCGAATGTGGTCACGGGTATGTTCCTCCTCAACAATTTAACTGCTTCCATTCTGTTTGATACTGGTGCCGATAGGAGTTTTATTTCCGATGAATTTTGCCCTCTACTTGACATTACACCTGTTGCTTTAGACGTTAAGTACACCGTAGAGCTAGCAAATGGCAAGCTGATAGAAACCGATAGTGTGATACCTAATTGCACTTTAAATCTAGCCGACGAAACCTTCCCCATAGATCTTATGCCTATTGAGATAGGAAGTTTCGATGTCATCGTAGGCATGGACTGGTTGTCCAAACATCGAGCCGAAATCATCTGCTACGACAAAATTGTTCGCATACCTCTCACTGTCGGTAGAACCCTAGTCATACAGGGGGAGACCGGAGGGACGAGGCTCAACCTCATATCTTGTTTAAAAACCCGAAAATTTCTGAGAAAGGGTTATCCTGCAATCCTCGCGCACATCATGGAGAAAAAGTCGGAGGAGAAGCGACCTGAGGATGTTCCAATTGTTCGAGACTTTCCAGGAGTCTTTCCTGAAGAACTACCTGGTCTACCACCACCAAGACAGGTTGAGTTCTCAATCGATCTTGTACCAGGTGCTGCGCCTGTGGCCCGAGCACCATACCGTTTAGCTCCATCCGAACTTCAGGAGTTGTCCACCCAGTTACAGGAACTCCTGGAACGAGGGTTTATCAGGCCGAGTTCTTCACCTTGGGGAGCTCCGGTCCTATTCGTTAAGAAGAAAGATGGTTCCTTTCGAATGTGTATCGACTATCGAGAGTTGAACAAGTTAACTGTCAAGAACCGGTATCCACTTCCTCGAATCGATGATTTGTTCGACCAACTGCAAGGGTCGAGTTGTTATTCAAAGATTGATCTCCGATCCGGTTATCATCAATTGCGTGTTCGCGATGCCGATATTCCAAAAACCGCTTTCAGAACCCGTTACGGGCATTACGAATTCCAAGTGATGCCATTCGGCCTAACCAACGCACCGGCGGTATTCATGGACCTTATGAATCGGGTGTGCAAGCCTTATCTTGACAAATTTGTCATTGTCTTCATCGACGACATCCTTATATATTCACGAAACAAAGAAGAACACGAGCAACACCTCAAAACCATCCTTGAACTGCTTAAACACGAGGAGCTCTATGCCAAGTTCTCTAAGTATGAGTTCTGGATCAAAACCGTTCAATTCCTTGGCCACGTGATTGACAGTCAGGGGATTCACGTTGACCCGTCAAAAATCGAGGCTATCAAAGATTGGCAATCGCCAACCACTCCAACCGAAGTACGGCAGTTTTTTGGACTTGCCGGGTACTATCGACGCTTCATTGAAAATTTCTCCAAGATAGCCATACCACTCACGACTCTGACCCAGAAAGACAAAAAGTTTGACTGGACTGAGAAACAAGAGTCGGCATTTCAACTCTTAAAGCAAAAGCTTTGCAGTGCTCCTATCCTATCATTACCCGAAGGCACCGATGATTTCGTGGTATACTGCGATGCTTCTCATCAAGGTCTCGGTTGTGTGCTCATGCAACGAGACAAAGTCATAGCTTATGCTTCCCGACAGCTCAAGATTCATGAAAAGAATTACACCACCCACGACCTCGAGCTAGGAGCTGTCGTTTTTGCCCTCAAAATCTGGAGACATTACCTTTACGGTACCAGATGTACAATTTTCACCGACCATAAAAGCCTTCAACACATATTCGATCAGAAGGATCTCAACATGAGGCAACGTCGATGGGTCGAGTTGCTTACCGATTACGACTGTGAACTCAAATATCATCCAGGCAAAGCAAATGTTGTTGCTGACGCCCTCAGTCGAAAAGAGCGAGTGAAACCACTTCGGGTTCGAGCCCTCAGTATGACCATTCACAACAATTTAAACATTCAAATTCTCACTGCTCAACTCGAAGCCTTAAAACCCGAACATGTCAAAGATGAAGCCCTGCGGGGCATGGATAAACAGCTTGAAATCAGACCTAACGGGATTAGGTATTTCTCAAACCGAATCTGGTTGCCTAAATTCGGGAACCTACGAGACTTAGTGATGGATGAAGCTCACAAGTCCAAATACTCTATCCATCCGGGATCCGATAAAATGTACCACGGTATCAAGGACTTTTACTGGTGGCCAAACATGAAATCTGAAATCGCCACCTATGTCAGCCAGTGCCTTACTTGCTCCAAAGTCAAAATCGAATATCAAAAACCTTCTGGTTTACTTCAACAACCCAGTCTTCCTGAATGGAAATGGGAACAAATTGCCATGGACTTCATAACCAAACTACCTCGATCCTCGAACGGTTGCGATACCATTTGGGTGATCGTGGATCGTCTCACCAAGTCTGCTCACTTCCTAGCAATCAAGGAATCCGACAAAATGGAACGCCTCACCAACATTTATCTGAAAGAAATCGTGACCAAACACGGTGTTCCAATCTCCATTATCTCCGATAGAGATAGTCGTTTCACTTCACAATTTTGGCAATCACTTCAAAAATCTCTGGGTACTCGACTGGATATGAGTACCGCATACCATCCTCAAACCGACGGCCAAAGTGAACGAACCATTCAAACACTGGAAGACATGCTACGGGCCTGCGTAGTAGACTTCGGTGTAAACTGGGAAAAACATCTACCATTGTGCGAGTTCTCGTACAACAACAGTTATCATACCAGCATCAAAGCTGCTCCCTTCGAGGCACTGTACGGTCGTAAGTGCCGTTCACCTATCTGTTGGACCGAAGTTGGGGATAGCCAACTCACGGGTCCAGAAATCATACACGAAACAACCGAGAGGATCGTAGAAATTCAAAACAAACTCAAAGCCGCGCGTGATCGTCAGAAAAGTTATGCTGATGTGAGACGCAAACCACTCGAGTTCCAGGTTGGGGATCGAGTTCTACTCAAAGTATCGCCTTGGAAAGGCGTCATCCGATTTGGCAAACGAGGGAAGTTGAATCCCAGATACATTGGACCATTCGAGATCCTCGAAAGGATTGGTCCAGTGGCTTACCGATTGCAGCTGCCATCTGAACTCAGCAGCGTGCATCCCACTTTTCATGTTTCAAATCTGAAGAAGTGTCTGTCTGATGAGACACTTATCATTCCACTAGATGAAATTCGTGTTGACGAAAAACTTCACTTTGTTGAGGAACCCGCTGAAATCATGGACCGTGAGGTCAAACAACTTAAACAAAGTCGTATTCCCATTGTCAAGGTTAGGTGGAATTCGCGGCGCGGTCCGGAATTTACCTGGGAACGGGAAGACCAGATGCGACTCAAGTATCCTCAACTCTTCACTGATTCAACGTCAAACACAACTTCGGCTTAAATTTCGGGACGAAATTCTTCTAACAGGGGGAGAATGTGACAACCGTCAATTTAGGACTATAATTAGTGCCTAATCAAGTTTTAATACATGTAATTAGTTCTGTGTTAGGCTAATTAATGTATCAATTATTATATATATTGTTGAATATATATCTACAATTATGCGGTTTGTTCAAATCGTACGAGTTTCAATAGAATGAATTTCGATACAATAAATACGGACGTTGGTGACCAACTTTTATTTAATAACGCTTTATGTCAAAAGTATTCTTATTATAATACTTCGTATCCATTCGTACCGCACAATCAGAAAGTTACCAAATTTAAAATGTAAAACGCGCAACCAAATTAACTTACGTTTTTATAATTCAAATATAAAGTGATTAGTAAAATATTTAAATAAAATATAGCGTGATAATTTGTATTTTAAAATGTACCAATTAATATTTAAAACAATTATTTAACGTTTAAATGACGGGGCAAACGAACACCGCACGGAGCGCAGTGCGCGGACTGAAAATGGTGGGGATTCACCAAAACCCCCTCCACTTTCTCTTTTCTTTTCATTTCTTATTTTCTTTCTCTCTCTCTTTCATTTCTTTTCTCTCAAAACCCCAAACACCCAAAAACTCACAAATTCACAAAATAAGCACCTCAAACAACCTCGGATCTTCAAGCCCATTTGGAAATAAACGACCACCTCGCGACGATCTACAATCCTACCTTTCCGGAATTTCATTTCGGCGATTTGTAAGTTTCCGACACAACTCCGAAAACTCTCGTTTTTAAGATTTATAACTTGCTAGTTGTTTGTATAACCTTGTAATGTCCTAAAATGGGTTGGGTAAAAATATTAGGCCGATCGATGGCCGGAAAACGCGTTTTTGGAGTTGAAACTCCGATCAGACCCCGTACGTCGCATTTGGTCTGGAGCAGATGCGACGTAGCGACCTACGTCGCATTATATCCCCAACGTCGCATACAGCGACGCAGCCTACTACGTCGCATTGACTTGCGAACGTCGCACATAGCGACGCAGACCTTAACGTCGCAAAAACGAACCTACGTCGCATAAGCGACGTAGCACCCTACGTCGCTATTGACTTAGCACTGTTGACCTTAGCGACGTAACCCTTTACGTCGCAAAACTCTTACGTCGCAGCCTACGTCGCAGGCTACGTCGCTAAAAACAGAACCTTCAAAACTCGAAATTTTCAAAGTCAAAGTTACGGTAGCAATTCACTGTAGCAACTATATAATAACCTTTTGAACTATTGTTACAACCGTCACCAACGGGCCGTACGCATTTTCAAAACATACTTCAACACTCAAACAAGTCGTAGTAACTTGTAACAATACAATCAACCAAATCGGGGAAATTTGGACATTAAGTTAGACAAACAATTTCAATGGTAGTCTTTCGAGATACCAATACAATTAATAACAATTCAAGTGTCGTGGACACATTCAGGTTTCAAGTCTTTGGACACCAACACACTGCTAATTACTTCAAGTTTATTAAGTTAAACACATCAGGAATCAGGTGAGTTTCATAGCCCCATTTTCACTGCTTTACAACTAGGGGTGTGATATTACTACTCGATTTTGTTTTACAAGTAGAACGCAAGTGACAAACTTCAAATACTACATGAGTTTCAAGCTAATCAATTTAAAGTCCTCCATAAGCATAGTCTCTAGTATTTTATAGCGTGAATGTTAGTATATGATATCATATGGGATTGACAATCCTCATCCGGGTTAGCACGCACTAATCGGTCAAACGGATGTATTAGCATTTGGGAAGACGAGTGTTGATTAGGCACTCGTAGGAGGCAAATCAGTTAGGTTTCCTTAATTGGGCCTGACAAATCAGTTAAGCTCAGACTATGTGCTCATGGACAGTATAACTTTTATTTTGCTTAATTGCATTTTAAATTCATTATAAATCTTGCGGTTCTGACAATTATACATTGACTTACAAACCTGTGAGCTCACCAGCGTTTTCGCTGACCCATTTTAGTATATATCACAGGTACCCAGCAGTAGGTTGACTGCACAAGCAGGGATTTCTAGCTCGAGTCAGCATACATACAATTAGAGATTGGACTGCATTATTATATTTTGTAAAAGTAATTATGCCATGTAATCTCTCAATTTCAGGAACCGAGCTAGTGCTATATTATTTTTGATGTAAACGTTCACTTTATTAATACAAGTTTAAAACGACGCATATAGTGGTCGTTCATTATTATCTTTGTGCTTTGTATATTGATTAGTGGCACCCAAATCAAGCTTCCGCAAATCATTAAATTTGGGGGTGTCACAACTTCAAATTTATGTGCCGGTTTCTAATTTGGGAAACTTTTCAGGTCTTGTTTTTGGTCAAAGACATTATTTAAGCCACCCAAACACATTTTCGTTGTTACTTTCCAAAAATAGTAAGTTTTGTCGTTTTTAGAAACCGAGCCGCTTTTGTTGACTTGGTCAAACCTACCCGGTTTGACCCGAAACTTCTACCCAACCCATAAATCAGTTTATAGAGTCCAAATAATTTTTCGGTTCATGTCGGAGTTGATCCATGGTGTCGGTTTCTAACATGCAACCTAAGAATTCAATTTCTCATGTTTTCGACTTTTGTCGGTTTGGTTCGCCATTTGATTTCTACCACTTCTAGTCCAAATCAAGTCTCACGAATTTTACCCACTGATTATCAAGGTTTCTGATCTAACATATAATTTTTACAGAAACTATAGTGTCCATTTACATATTTAAATAAATTCGCGAAGGAACCGAACTCGGTTATCGAAAACTTCCAGACCAGACTCAAAGATCAGGTTATTCACAAAAATACGTACAGATCTGGAAAAAGTGTAAAACACGAAAGTTGTAGATCTTTTCAATATGCAAATTTTAAAAAAAAATTCGTTGTCTAAGTATTCTTAGAACTCCAGATATGCTCGTTTTACTAGACTGTGTTTATGAAAGCAGATTATTTATCTTTTTAGATGTTTCATAAAAACGTATTTTAACAAGTTTTTAGGACATAATCTAGTTAGATGGACTATATAACATGTAAATAGACATATATGAAAGTAGAAGTAAGTCCTCACAATGATGAAAATGAAGATGATTGGAAAGAATTGAGATGAGATGTTATTGAGCTTCAATTCCTTGCTAAAATCTTGAAGAATGGCTAAGTAATTGAGTGGTGGTTCTTGGTGGTTTATGGTGGTGAGATGGTGGTTAGAGGGTGGTGGAATCCCTGGAAATAGAGAGAGAATTGGAGAGTGTTTTCTTGGGTGAAAGTGTGCAAATGATTGAGTATTGCATGAAGAGTTAATGGGTTAAGGTGGGAAGGGTAATGATTGAGAATTGCATGTTTAGGGAGTGGTGGATGTGGGAGGTGGCTACATGGGGTCACATGGGGGAGGAGGAGAACGACCAAGGGGGCCCACAAGGGGTATTTTAGTCATTTTCTTATTTACCATTTAATTTGTTATGTTTCCCGTTCGTTTACCCGATTGTTTCGATGTTTATTCGTACGTAAAACGTTAATTGTACGTGTTTAATCAACGATTTAAATTTTGATATTCTTAATTGATATAAAAGTTTAAATACTTGGAACATTTATAAAAATGTTCCGTTAATTTATCGGTCTCGATTTGCGTGCTCATTTTACGGAGGTTTAATCGCGTAACGTTATTTTGAGTCGTTTAGATTGATGATATAATTTGGATAATTTCCATTGAAGTATTATTTAAAATATTTAATTTGTGTTGTCAAATTATTTATTGACGTTTGTTTGGTTGCCGAATTCGATTCGCGCGTTTTTACTGAGTTTGAGACGTTTTTGCCAAAACGTCTAGGTTTTTCGTGTATTATTTTAGCAAAATAATAATATGTGATAAATAACTTCTAAAAATAGATTCAAGTTATTTATAGAAATATTTTCACCAACGTCGTATATTAAGTCGGACTCCGTCCGGTTGTATCGCACAATTTCATCAAATTGCGTAAGCGTAATTACAACTAATTACGTAAGCGTTATAAATCAATTACGGGAGTGTATATTCACACAAATACACAAATAGTTACAAGTAATTACAAGTATTTTAGCCTAATACTAAACTAAACACACGTAATTAGGGTTTCTAGCTGGTTAATCAGTAACCCTAAATCGTCGGGTGTCACATTCTCCCCCTGTTAGGAGAATTTCGTCCCGAAATTAGTTCACAGTCTCAGATAATGTGGGGTTTAAGTGGGAATGTAGATATTACTAGTGTTTGTCAAGTCTGTGCGGGATAGTACATTTGCTAATACGCGATTCCTGAGTTTTTCGGTTGGCTTAAATTAGTTAGCCAGTTCTAGGATGAGGTGGAGAGATGAGTGTGACACCCCCAAATTTAATGATTTGCGGAAGCTTGATTTGGGTGCCACTAATCAATATACAAAGCACAAAGATAATAATGAACGACCACTATATGCGTCGTTTTAAACTTGTATTAATAAAGTGAACGTTTACATCAAAAATAATATAGCACTAGCTCGGTTCCTGAAATTGAGAGATTACATGGCATAATTACTTTTACAAAATATAATAATGCAGTCCAATCTCTAATTGTATGTATGCTGACTCGAGCTAGAAATCCCTGCTTGTGCAGTCAACCTACTGCTGGGTACCTGTGATATATACTAAAATGGGTCAGCGAAAACGCTGGTGAGCTCACAGGTTTGTAAGTCAATGTATAATTGTCAGAACCGCAAGATTTATAATGAATTTAAAATGCAATTAAGCAAAATAAAAGTTATACTGTCCATGAGCACATAGTCTGAGCTTAACTGATTTGTCAGGCCCAATTAAGGAAACCTAACTGATTTGCCTCCTACGAGTGCCTAATCAACACTCGTCTTCCCAAATGCTAATACATCCGTTTGACCGATTAGTGCGTGCTAACCCGGATGAGGATTGTCAATCCCATATGATATCATATACTAACATTCACGCTATAAAATACTAGAGACTATGCTTATGGAGGACTTTAAATTGATTAGCTTGAAACTCATGTAGTATTTGAAGTTTGTCACTTGCGTTCTACTTGTAAAACAAAATCGAGTAGTAATATCACACCCCTAGTTGTAAAGCAGTGAAAATGGGGCTATGAAACTCACCTGATTCCTGATGTGTTTAACTTAATAAACTTGAAGTAATTAGCAGTGTGTTGGTGTCCAAAGACTTGAAACCTGAATGTGTCCACGACACTTGAATTGTTATTAATTGTATTGGTATCTCGAAAGACTACCATTGAAATTGTTTGTCTAACTTAATGTCCAAATTTCCCCGATTTGGTTGATTGTATTGTTACAAGTTACTACGACTTGTTTGAGTGTTGAAGTATGTTTTGAAAATGCGTACGGCCCGTTGGTGACGGTTGTAACAATAGTTCAAAAGGTTATTATATAGTTGCTACAGTGAATTGCTACCGTAACTTTGACTTTGAAAATTTCGAGTTTTGAAGGTTCTGTTTTTAGCGACGTAGCCTGCGACGTAGGCTGCGACGTAAGAGTTTTGCGACGTAAAGGGTTACGTCGCTAAGGTCAACAGTGCTAAGTCAATAGCGACGTAGGGTGCTACGTCGCTTATGCGACGTAGGTTCGTTTTTGCGACGTTAAGGTCTGCGTCGCTATGTGCGACGTTCGCAAGTCAATGCGACGTAGTAGGCTGCGTCGCTGTATGCGACGTTGGGGATATAATGCGACGTAGGTCGCTACGTCGCATCTGCTCCAGACCAAATGCGACGTACGGGGTCTGATCGGAGTTTCAACTCCAAAAACGCGTTTTCCGGCCATCGATCGGCCTAATATTTTTACCCAACCCATTTTAGGACATTACAAGGTTATACAAACAACTAGCAAGTTATAAATCTTAAAAACGAGAGTTTTCGGAGTTGTGTCGGAAACTTACAAATCGCCGAAATGAAATTCCGGAAAGGTAGGATTGTAGATCGTCGCGAGGTGGTCGTTTATTTCCAAATGGGCTTGAAGATCCGAGGTTGTTTGAGGTGCTTATTTTGTGAATTTGTGAGTTTTTGGGTGTTTGGGGTTTTGAGAGAAAAGAAATGAAAGAGAGAGAGAAAGAAAATAAGAAATGAAAAGAAAAGAGAAAGTGGAGGGGGTTTTGGTGAATCCCCACCATTTTCAGTCCGCGCACTGCGCTCCGTGCGGTGTTCGTTTGCCCCGTCATTTAAACGTTAAATAATTGTTTTAAATATTAATTGGTACATTTTAAAATACAAATTATCACGCTATATTTTATTTAAATATTTTACTAATCACTTTATATTTGAATTATAAAAACGTAAGTTAATTTGGTTGCGCGTTTTACATTTTAAATTTGGTAACTTTCTGATTGTGCGGTACGAATGGATACGAAGTATTATAATAAGAATACTTTTGACATAAAGCGTTATTAAATAAAAGTTGGTCACCAACGTCCGTATTTATTGTATCGAAATTCATTCTATTGAAACTCGTACGATTTGAACAAACCGCATAATTGTAGATATATATTCAACAATATATATAATAATTGATACATTAATTAGCCTAACACAGAACTAATTACATGTATTAAAACTTGATTAGGCACTAATTATAGTCCTAAATTGACGGTTGTCACATTCTCCCCCTGTTAGAAGAATTTCGTCCCGAAATTTAAGCCGAAGTTGTGTTTGACGTTGAATCAGTGAAGAGTTGAGGATACTTGAGTCGCATCTGGTCTTCCCGTTCCCAGGTAAATTCCGGACCGCGCCGCGAATTCCACCTAACCTTGACAATGGGAATACGACTTTGTTTAAGTTGTTTGACCTCACGGTCCATGATTTCAGCGGGTTCCTCAACAAAGTGAAGTTTTTCGTCAACACGAATTTCATCTAGTGGAATGATAAGTGTCTCATCAGACAGACACTTCTTCAGATTTGAAACATGAAAAGTGGGATGCACGCTGCTGAGTTCAGATGGCAGCTGCAATCGGTAAGCCACTGGACCAATCCTTTCGAGGATCTCGAATGGTCCAATGTATCTGGGATTCAACTTCCCTCGTTTGCCAAATCGGATGACGCCTTTCCAAGGCGATACTTTGAGTAGAACTCGATCCCCAACCTGGAACTCGAGTGGTTTGCGTCTCACATCAGCATAACTTTTCTGACGATCACGCGCGGCTTTGAGTTTGTTTTGAATTTCTACGATCCTCTCGGTTGTTTCGTGTATGATTTCTGGACCCGTGAGTTGGCTATCCCCAACTTCGGTCCAACAGATAGGTGAACGGCACTTACGACCGTACAGTGCCTCGAAGGGAGCAGCTTTGATGCTGGTATGATAACTGTTGTTGTACGAGAACTCGCACAATGGTAGATGTTTTTCCCAGTTTACACCGAAGTCTACTACGCAGGCCCGTAGCATGTCTTCCAGTGTTTGAATGGTTCGTTCACTTTGGCCGTCGGTTTGAGGATGGTATGCGGTACTCATATCCAGTCGAGTACCCAGAGATTTTTGAAGTGATTGCCAAAATTGTGAAGTGAAACGACTATCTCTATCGGAGATAATGGAGATTGGAACACCGTGTTTGGTCACGATTTCTTTCAGATAAATGTTGGTGAGGCGTTCCATTTTGTCGGATTCCTTGATTGCTAGGAAGTGAGCAGACTTGGTGAGACGATCCACGATCACCCAAATGGTATCGCAACCGTTCGAGGATCGAGGTAGTTTGGTTATGAAGTCCATGGCAATTTGTTCCCATTTCCATTCAGGAAGACTGGGTTGTTGAAGTAAACCAGAAGGTTTTTGATATTCGATTTTGACTTTGGAGCAAGTAAGGCACTGGCTGACATAGGTGGCGATTTCAGATTTCATGTTTGGCCACCAGTAAAAGTCCTTGATACCGTGGTACATTTTATCGGATCCCGGATGGATAGAGTATTTGGACTTGTGAGCTTCATCCATCACTAAGTCTCGTAGGTTCCCGAATTTAGGCAACCAGATTCGGTTTGAGAAATACCTAATCCCGTTAGGTCTGATTTCAAGCTGTTTATCCATGCCCCGCAAGGCTTCATCTTTGACATGTTCGGGTTTTAAGGCTTCGAGTTGAGCAGTGAGAATTTGAATGTTTAAATTGTTGTGAATGGTCATACTGAGGGCTCGAACCCGAAGTGGTTTCACTCGCTCTTTTCGACTGAGGGCGTCAGCAACAACATTTGCTTTGCCTGGATGATATTTGAGTTCACAGTCGTAATCGGTAAGCAACTCGACCCATCGACGTTGCCTCATGTTGAGATCCTTCTGATCGAATATGTGTTGAAGGCTTTTATGGTCGGTGAAAATTGTACATCTGGTACCGTAAAGGTAATGTCTCCAGATTTTGAGGGCAAAAACGACAGCTCCTAGCTCGAGGTCGTGGGTGGTGTAATTCTTTTCATGAATCTTGAGCTGTCGGGAAGCATAAGCTATGACTTTGTCTCGTTGCATGAGCACACAACCGAGACCTTGATGAGAAGCATCGCAGTATACCACGAAATCATCGGTGCCTTCGGGTAATGATAGGATAGGAGCACTGCAAAGCTTTTGCTTTAAGAGTTGAAATGCCGACTCTTGTTTCTCAGTCCAGTCAAACTTTTTGTCTTTCTGGGTCAGAGTCGTGAGTGGTATGGCTATCTTGGAGAAATTTTCAATGAAGCGTCGATAGTACCCGGCAAGTCCCAAAAACTGCCGTACTTCGGTTGGAGTGGTTGGCGATTGCCAATCTTTGATAGCCTCGATTTTTGACGGGTCAACGTGAATCCCCTGACTGTCAATCACGTGGCCAAGGAATTGAACGGTTTTGATCCAGAACTCACACTTAGAGAACTTGGCATAGAGCTCCTCGTGTTTAAGCAGTTCAAGGATGGTTTTGAGGTGTTGCTCGTGTTCTTCTTTGTTTCGTGAATATATAAGGATGTCGTCGATGAAGACAATGACAAATTTGTCAAGATAAGGCTTGCACACCCGATTCATAAGGTCCATGAATACCGCCGGTGCGTTGGTTAGGCCGAATGGCATCACTTGGAATTCGTAATGCCCGTAACGGGTTCTGAAAGCGGTTTTTGGAATATCGGCATCGCGAACACGCAATTGATGATAACCGGATCGGAGATCAATCTTTGAATAACAACTCGACCCTTGCAGTTGGTCGAACAAATCATCGATTCGAGGAAGTGGATACCGGTTCTTGACAGTTAACTTGTTCAACTCTCGATAGTCGATACACATTCGAAAGGAACCATCTTTCTTCTTAACGAATAGGACCGGAGCTCCCCAAGGTGAAGAACTCGGCCTGATAAACCCTCGTTCCAGGAGTTCCTGTAACTGGGTGGACAACTCCTGAAGTTCGGATGGAGCTAAACGGTATGGTGCTCGGGCCACAGGCGCAGCACCTGGTACAAGATCGATTGAGAACTCAACCTGTCTTGGTGGTGGTAGACCAGGTAGTTCTTCAGGAAAGACTCCTGGAAAGTCTCGAACAATTGGAACATCCTCAGGTCGCTTCTCCTCCGACTTTTTCTCCATGATGTGCGCGAGGATTGCAGGATAACCCTTTCTCAGAAATTTTCGGGTTTTTAAACAAGATATGAGGTTGAGCCTCGTCCCTCCGGTCTCCCCCTGTATGACTAGGGTTCTACCGACAGTGAGAGGTATGCGAACAATTTTGTCGTAGCAGATGATTTCGGCTCGATGTTTGGACAACCAGTCCATGCCTACGATGACATCGAAACTTCCTATCTCAATAGGCATAAGATCTATGGGGAAGGTTTCGTCGGCTAGATTTAAAGTGCAATTAGGTATCACACTATCGGTTTCTATCAGCTTGCCATTTGCTAGCTCTACGGTGTACTTAACGTCTAAAGCAACAGGTGTAATGTCAAGTAGAGGGCAAAATTCATCGGAAATAAAACTCCTATCGGCACCAGTATCAAACAGAATGGAAGCAGTTAAATTGTTGAGGAGGAACATACCCGTGACCACATTCGGGTCCAGACGGGCGTCCCCTGAGTTGATCACGAAAGCAGTACTTTTGGCGTTGTTGTTGTTGCGGGAGTTGTTGTTGTTGTTGCCCTTATTCTTCAACTTTGGGCAAGAATCCCTGAAGTGTCCTGGGTTTCCACATTCATAGCAGGACCTAGGTTGTCGGGTATTTCTGTCAGAGGGGTTGTTGTTGGATTTGGGGGATCGGCAATCCTTAGTCAAATGCCCTTGCCTCCTGCAGTTGTTGCAAGGAGTACCGCACTGACCAAAATGATGGTAGTTACACTTGGGACAATAAGGTCTGCCCCCGGTGTAGCTGTGGGTGGTTTCAGAGTTGGAGGTGTAGACTTGGATGGCGTTGTTTTTCTTGTTTGAGTTGTGGTGGTGTTCAGTGAATTTGCGTTTGTTGGAGGATGAGGTGTTGGAGGTCTCACGGCTGACAACTAGGGCCATGAGTTCGTGGGCCAATCGAATGGCACTCTCAGTAGTGGTTGGTTTGGATGAGGCGACGTTTCCCTGGATGTTCTCGGGGAGTCCACGAATGTATTTCTTGATGCCCTTACTTTCTGGTTCGACCAAACCCGGGCATAATAAGGCAAACTGCTGAAACTTGGTGGTATAATCAGCGACATCATTTCCCTGCACCTCCAGATGCCAGAATTCTTCTTCCAGCCTGTGCAATTCCTCTTCAGGACAGTATTTCTCTGTCAGTTTCTTCTTCAGTTCGGCCCAAGGAAGTCGGTTTGCAACCTCAAGGCCTACAGAGTTTGCGTGGGTTTTCCACCACGTGGATGCACCTTCCTGAAAGGTGTAAACAGCGAATTTGACCTTGTTGTTCTCAGTGCAGTCGCAGAGACTGAAAACAGATTCCATGCGCTCAATCCAACGGATCAAGCCAATGGCACCTTCCGTGCCCTTGAAGTATAGTGGTTTACAGCTAAGGAAATCCTTATAGGAGCAGGGTTTGGGTGGTGGAGTATTGGTTGCGGTGTCCTCACTAGTGGGTGGTGTTCGGGTAGCCAAGGCTTCAGTCACACTGCGGGCAATTATTCCCGCGATCTCAGCTTCGCTAAGGGTAATTTGACGACGTGGAGGCATGATGCTGAGTAAGAAAGAACAAGGAAATGAAATAAGATACTAGTCCGAGTATGATGAACTAGTGGTGTGTTTGTCATTCCGAGACAAAACGTTTGAAAGAAAGAGGCCTATAATCATATAATATAATATAATATAGCCTAAAGTTGTAATGAGGTCTATTCATGTAAATATATGTATATCACATAATAACCTATTGAGTGTCTAGCACAGAAGTGTTTTTGAGTCCCGTTTCTCTCGAGGTCAGAGTCAACTAATGCATTCCTGTTCAACATAGCTCTTTCAGATTTCACATCATCTTTCTTTAATTGTACATAGTTGATCAGGCTATGTTAAATTAAAGTCGTGTGATGTAATCCCTGAACTAGTCATAACTAATAAGGAATACTGCCTAACGGTCATAGTCTAGGCCCACTAAATGCAACCTAGTTCACTATAACCTTAGGCTCTGATACCAATCTGTGACACCCCCAAATTTAATGATTTGCGGAAGCTTGATTTGGGTGCCACTAATCAATATACAAAGCACAAAGATAATAATGAACGACCACTATATGCGTCGTTTTAAACTTGTATTAATAAAGTGAACGTTTACATCAAAAATAATATAGCACTAGCTCGGTTCCTGAAATTGAGAGATTACATGGCATAATTACTTTTACAAAATATAATAATGCAGTCCAATCTCTAATTGTATGTATGCTGACTCGAGCTAGAAATCCCTGCTTGTGCAGTCAACCTACTGCTGGGTACCTGTGATATATACTAAAATGGGTCAGCGAAAACGCTGGTGAGCTCACAGGTTTGTAAGTCAATGTATAATTGTCAGAACCGCAAGATTTATAATGAATTTAAAATGCAATTAAGCAAAATAAAAGTTATACTGTCCATGAGCACATAGTCTGAGCTTAACTGATTTGTCAGGCCCAATTAAGGAAACCTAACTGATTTGCCTCCTACGAGTGCCTAATCAACACTCGTCTTCCCAAATGCTAATACATCCGTTTGACCGATTAGTGCGTGCTAACCCGGATGAGGATTGTCAATCCCATATGATATCATATACTAACATTCACGCTATAAAATACTAGAGACTATGCTTATGGAGGACTTTAAATTGATTAGCTTGAAACTCATGTAGTATTTGAAGTTTGTCACTTGCGTTCTACTTGTAAAACAAAATCGAGTAGTAATATCACACCCCTAGTTGTAAAGCAGTGAAAATGGGGCTATGAAACTCACCTGATTCCTGATGTGTTTAACTTAATAAACTTGAAGTAATTAGCAGTGTGTTGGTGTCCAAAGACTTGAAACCTGAATGTGTCCACGACACTTGAATTGTTATTAATTGTATTGGTATCTCGAAAGACTACCATTGAAATTGTTTGTCTAACTTAATGTCCAAATTTCCCCGATTTGGTTGATTGTATTGTTACAAGTTACTACGACTTGTTTGAGTGTTGAAGTATGTTTTGAAAATGCGTACGGCCCGTTGGTGACGGTTGTAACAATAGTTCAAAAGGTTATTATATAGTTGCTACAGTGAATTGCTACCGTAACTTTGACTTTGAAAATTTCGAGTTTTGAAGGTTCTGTTTTTAGCGACGTAGCCTGCGACGTAGGCTGCGACGTAAGAGTTTTGCGACGTAAAGGGTTACGTCGCTAAGGTCAACAGTGCTAAGTCAATAGCGACGTAGGGTGCTACGTCGCTTATGCGACGTAGGTTCGTTTTTGCGACGTTAAGGTCTGCGTCGCTATGTGCGACGTTCGCAAGTCAATGCGACGTAGTAGGCTGCGTCGCTGTATGCGACGTTGGGGATATAATGCGACGTAGGTCGCTACGTCGCATCTGCTCCAGACCAAATGCGACGTACGGGGTCTGATCGGAGTTTCAACTCCAAAAACGCGTTTTCCGGCCATCGATCGGCCTAATATTTTTACCCAACCCATTTTAGGACATTACAAGGTTATACAAACAACTAGCAAGTTATAAATCTTAAAAACGAGAGTTTTCGGAGTTGTGTCGGAAACTTACAAATCGCCGAAATGAAATTCCGGAAAGGTAGGATTGTAGATCGTCGCGAGGTGGTCGTTTATTTCCAAATGGGCTTGAAGATCCGAGGTTGTTTGAGGTGCTTATTTTGTGAATTTGTGAGTTTTTGGGTGTTTGGGGTTTTGAGAGAAAAGAAATGAAAGAGAGAGAGAAAGAAAATAAGAAATGAAAAGAAAAGAGAAAGTGGAGGGGGTTTTGGTGAATCCCCACCATTTTCAGTCCGCGCACTGCGCTCCGTGCGGTGTTCGTTTGCCCCGTCATTTAAACGTTAAATAATTGTTTTAAATATTAATTGGTACATTTTAAAATACAAATTATCACGCTATATTTTATTTAAATATTTTACTAATCACTTTATATTTGAATTATAAAAACGTAAGTTAATTTGGTTGCGCGTTTTACATTTTAAATTTGGTAACTTTCTGATTGTGCGGTACGAATGGATACGAAGTATTATAATAAGAATACTTTTGACATAAAGCGTTATTAAATAAAAGTTGGTCACCAACGTCCGTATTTATTGTATCGAAATTCATTCTATTGAAACTCGTACGATTTGAACAAACCGCATAATTGTAGATATATATTCAACAATATATATAATAATTGATACATTAATTAGCCTAACACAGAACTAATTACATGTATTAAAACTTGATTAGGCACAAATTATAGTCCTAAATTGACGGTTGTCACAATGAGCTACACTCATTTAGTGTCTACCAAGATTGAAAAGTCGAGTTTTCGAGAATGAATGTACCCATATGGTTGTTAGGGTTTTGTCCGGCTTCCCCGGTGTTGATCACCTAGGCCCTGTCACGGGCGTTGTTGTTGTTTTGATTGTTGATCTTGTCTTTTAGTTCTGGACAATCCTTCTTATAGTGTTCAGGGTTACGACACTTGAAACATGTTCTCTGTGCATCAGGGTTTGCGGGAATCCTGCAGTCCTTAACTTGGTGTCCATATCGCTTGCACCTCTCGCAATGTGTACCACAGTAACCTTCGTGGTGTCGATTAAAGTTAGGGCAGTAGGGCCTGCGTCCTTCATAACTATTCTTTCCCTCGGATCCGGATCCGGTAGCATTGGCCTTGACAGTATCGGCCTTTTTGTTTTGCTGTTGTTGCTGGTTGTTGTTGTTGCTAGACCATTTCCTTTTGTTGTCCCCGGTGGCTTTCTCAGTGGTTGTCTCTCGGCGGACAATCTGGGCCATGAGTTCATGTGCCATGCGGACAGCACTTTGGATGGTCCCGGGTTTGGAAGAGGTGACATTCCCTTGGATTGAGTCAGGTAGCCCCCAAATGTATCTCTCGATACGTTTGTATTCGGGGTCCACCATGGATGGGCAAAGAAGAGCAAGCTGGTGGAACCTGGTTGTGTAGCTGGTGATGTCGTTTCCTTGAACTATGAGGTTCCAGAATTCTTGTTCGAGCTGTTGGAGTTGCTCACGAGGACATTATTCTTCCCTCAACAGGTTTTTGAGTTAATCCCAGGATATTTGATAGGCAGCATCAATACCATGGGTTTGGGCGTATGAGTTCCAGAAAGTGAGTGCACCCTCAGCTAGTGTGCAGGTAGAGAATTTTACTTTGTCATCCTCTTGGCAGTTACTTATTCGGAAAACGGACTCCATTTTCTCAATCCATCGAATGAGACCGACGGCTCCTTAGGTTCCTTTGAAATGAAGGGGTTTACAATTCTCGAAATCTTTGTAGGTGCAAGGCTTTGGCACTGGTGGATTGTTGCCTGCCCCTCCAAGGTTTCCTTGGTTTGGATCGGGATTGTTTCTGGCAGCTTCTAGGGCAACTTGAACCCTCTGATTAACGAGTCGTTCGATATCAGCGGAGCTCATTTGACGTTTTGGTGCCATGATTCTAAAAGTAAGAAAATGAGAGGCACGTAAGATGTCGTTGAGTAGGATTTAAGGTCATTGCAGGTGTATAAAGGAAAGTAAAACATGTGTTTATGACACGTCAAAATAATTAAGTAAAACAAGGAAGAAAATTTCTATAACCACACTGAGGCGCAAGTTCAAAATGATTACAAGACTTAGAAGGTTCTCAAAATATGTCGGGCAGCATTACATCCGGTCTTAGTTCAAGAGTTTACAAAGATAACAAAGATAGATAGCTGGGCACATCCCCCCCAACAGGTTACAAGGTCAAGAGATAAACTAATCCTGAGGGGAACTTGGTGGTGGAATAAGTGTAACGACTTGCTCCTTGGTTGCAAGCATTCATTGCGGCAGCGATCGAAATGGTTTAGTTGTTATTAAGATAGTCGTGTTTAGAGTAGTTAAAGTCATAACCCGAGTTATGCGTAAGTTGTTGGAATCCATTCAAGTGTTGGAAATATTATTCTTAATGTGTTGGTGTTGTGGTTAGCCGATTTCATCGTCGGACATCTGTACGAAGATGGTTCCTAGCGGTTGGAGTATCAGTAGTAGTAGTATAGATAGGATAAGGTCTAATTCGAGGTGGTCTGTCGGTCCTTCTAGTCGGGTGTAACACACGCGATTTATAGGTTTACAATAAAAGTGGGAGGGAGTGTGCGAAGTAAACGGAGTAAGTGTAACGCGCCTAGGTGACAAATTCTCGCGAGGTTCTAACTCCATACGTGTTGCCGAATGATTTGGACGAGAGTTGAAGGGAGAGGGTGAGGTAGGTGTCACTTGTTTGGGTGGAGAATCCTCAGGTGGATTCTCCTCAAGTGAGCCCTATTCGATTATGTCGTTGCCCGATACGGTTGGGCGAGTAGGTTCCGGGGAAGTCTCCACAGTATTAGGTAAGTTTTGAGTCTAGTGTTCTGTGTCGGATGACGTAGCAGTGGGAGTGGTTGTCATGAAATGCGGCGGATAAGTTTGTAACTTAAGGTTATATATATATATATATATATATATATATATATACACACACACACACACACACACACACACATATAAAAACCTAGCACATAAGCACGTACAAAGGTTGGTCCCGTTCTATCCTCGGTTTGCGTTACTACCGTATTCTCATTTACTATAACCATTTCAGGTCTTGCATCGAATCTCCTTTAATTGTACATAGTTGATCTGGCTATATTAAATTAAATTCAAATGATGCAATCGTTGAACCAGTCATACCAAACAAGGAATACTAACCTAATGGTTATAGTCTAGGTCACTAATGCAATCCTAGTTCGCTATAACCTTAGGATCTGATACCAATCTGTCGCACCCCCGAAACACGTGGCAGCGGAAGTATGAGGTGTCACGGGGGCTACGACCAAATCAAATATCACAACACAAAGATTAAAGCAAACGACCTCTATATGAGACGTTTGAAAAACATTACATTCCATAGATAAAATGTTTACATAATATTTGGAGTTCACAAAAATAGTCTAGAGATTTCTAATACATAATTGTTGATACAAAATATCGTAATGCAATTAAATCTCCAGTTTGAAAATATGCGACTCGAGCTATGCTTTCCAAAAGCATCATACAGTCTTGATTCCTGTGGGTAGTCCTACTGCGTCTGTTAACCTGAGAATACATACCAAAAGGGTCAACGTAAAGTTGGTGAGTTCATAGGTTTGTTAAACAGTTGTCCAAAATATAGGTATGAAACACAAGATTTTTGTTTGTATCGCTAAACCACGATAAGTAAGTGTGTTGCACGTATGCAATATAATAATGTATACTATTGCCAATATCATAATTGTAAATCACAAGATTTAATAGTTTGTATTGCTTTATCACAATATCGAAATGTTTGTATTGCTTTACCACAATATCGAAATGTTTGTATTGCTTTACCACAATATCGAAATGTTTGTATTGCTTTACCACAATATCGTATTGTATCGCTTTACCGCAATTTCATTTTGTATTGCTTTACCGCAATATCGTTTTGTATTGCTTTACCGCAATATCGTTTTGTATTGCTTTACCGCAATATCATTTTGTATTGCTTTACTGCAATATCGCAAGCGTAGATCAACAGATTTATATGATTGTATTGGCCTTAGTGGAAAAGAAAGTAACTTATGCAAATCAGTATATCAATAGTCTGTAAGTCTGTAAAATAGCAAGTCTGTGCATGTGTTCAAGTAAAAGTAGTTGTGTAAAGCAGTTGTAGTATGTATTCTCCCCCAAAACAATTTAAAACAAGTAAAAGGGGGCTATGAAACTCACCTTAGATTAGCAAGTAGTAAGCAAATATCAAATAAGCAAGCAAGCCGGTGTGCAACCTTCTAACGTCCTAAAAACGTATAAGGTTGGGTATAAATAGATGTCTCAAAAGACCATCTATGTAGTGGAGGGTTAATATCCACTTAAATCACAATGTAGGTGGAGGGTTAATGTCCACCTAATGCTAGTTGTCCATTCAACTAGTTATGTCCAAATAAGTTGTTCAAGTTCGATTATTATAAACGTGTACGACCCGTTGGTGAAAGTTTGTAATAATAATTCATTTAGACATTATTATTAAGTTTGTTTTGTTGTATACTATTCATTAGTACATATCGTGTGTTGCAAACCGATTATTTTAGTTTGTATAAGTCTTAAACCGTAGGTCAAAGTTGGTCAACTCGTTGGTCAAAGTTGGTCAAACCCGGTCAAACTGGTCAAACCTGGTCAAACTGGTCTAGGTTGGTCAAACCTGGTCAATGTTGGTCAAACTTTAACAATACATGTCAACTATGAGACACTTCATGTGACACTTCATGAGACACTTCATGAGACACTTCAAATTTATGTGCCGGTTTCTAATTTGGGAAACTTTTCAGGTCTTGTTTTTGGTCAAAGACATTATTTAAGCCACCCAAACACATTTTCGTTGTTACTTTCCAAAAATAGTAAGTTTTGTCGTTTTTAGAAACCGAGCCGCTTTTGTTGACTTGGTCAAACCTACCCGGTTTGACCCGAAACTTCTACCCAACCCATAAATCAGTTTATAGAGTCCAAATAATTTTTCGGTTCATGTCAGAGTTGATCCATGGTGTCGGTTTCTAACATGCAACCTAAGTGATGATCCCAGCTAGAGATCTTAGTATGTATTACTTTGATTGATTATTAATAAGCTTTCGGAATAGTTTATTAATAACTTGAAGAACAAATTTGTATATAACATTATATCTAACCAAAAGCTTCAATATTATTATCAATAATACGAACACACAATTGTGTTAGGGTTTACAACCTTGAAGCTAATAACTAGAATGAATCGTATCTATCTAGGTTTTACAGGATCTCTATTTATAACATATAGAGTCCTTTACAGAATCAAACTATTATGGAATCATATCTATTCCATAATTCTCTCTAACCAACTATATCTAACCAACAGTGGTTATCTATATATCTAATAGGGGTAGTACTCGTATATTACTAACAGTGGTTGAGTACTTGATACAAAATACAAATTACACATTAACAGTGGCACTGTTAGACTAACACTATTTGACAGTGGCAACTACTAACTAGCAGTGACAACTACTAACAGTGGTAAACTTCTAAATGCGGCAGCATACTTGTACTCTGAGCAGATTTGACAGTGGCTCAGGTCTCAACAATCTCCCCCTAAACTTGATCATTCTCAGTAATGAATCAAGTTTCTTCATCTTTCTTTTCATCTTTCTGAGTTTGATTCTGTTTTCTTCTTCTCTCCTCCTCTTTCATTCTTTCCAACTCCATTCTTTTATGAAACTGATTGAGCACCATATACAAAGCATTAAATGCTCCTTCAGAAATCACTGTAGTTTTCAATTGAGATGCAAGCACATTTCTTAGAATCTGAGTTCCCAGAACATATCTCCTTTCATCAAGCATGAAAATTGACATTCCACTTCTGAATAGAATCATATGAACTCCAGCTCTAACAAAATGTCTCCAAGTATTCACAGCATCAATACAATGTAGGAACAAATTGATGAATGGCTCAGGCTCAAACAGCATATTCAGACATCTTCCCAATTCTCTTTCCATAATTACCAATGAAGCCTGTCTATCTCCTTGACTGTTTAGCTCAAACAGATCTAGAATGTCCAATCTATTCACATTCTTAAGCACATCAGCAACAGATGACAAATATTGCTTATCACCATTCTCTCTAACAATCTTGATCTGTTCTTTATCACCATCAGCAACCTTTGATTTAATTCCTTCCCATTCAACTATCCTTGAAGATCTATCATGATTGATGTGAATATTTTCTTTATAATCCTTCACCTCTTTGATATATTTCTTCAACTCCTCTGCATCTCTCTCCAAATCAGAAACTACATTATCAGAAGCAAGTACTCCATTCCATCTGCTCTTTATATTTTGATCAGAAAGTCTTTTTAACTCTCTTTCTTTGGCTTCTCTCTCTTCTTGCTCTTTCTTTTCAATTCTCTCTTCCTCTTCTCTTCTCACTTGCTCAGCAATCTTCTTTCTATCCTCCTCCAACTTTTTCTTAATGAATTTATCTTTCTAAATCCTTTTCTCAAAATCTTCCTTCTCCTCATTCTGATATTTTCCATATGCCCTTTCCAATTTCTGTACATCCCAACCTTCAAGCACACTTCTTGGTGCATACCTATCACCAAGAATTTTGAGCAAGTCCTTCTTTCTTTGAGCAGCAGTTGGTGGTTTGTTCCTTTTCTTTTCAAGCTCAGCTTGTCTTTTCAATCTTTCCTTTTCTTCATTAGCTTGTTTAAGCTTTGCAAACCCTGAATCCAAACCATCTTTATCATCCTTTCTGTTGATCATATCATGAATCTGTTGAGCAGACAAACCTTGACCTCTTGCAGCCATATCATTCAACATCTGTGCAGCTTTTTGAGACAAAGTTACCACACTAGAATCTTCCAGAATAACATCAACCTCAGGACCTTCCTTTCTTTTAGACTCAACTGCCATTCTCAACATTCTTTCATCATGTTCCTCCTGAGCTCTTCTAGCCTCATCCAAATTAATTGGAGGCTCTACAACCTTCTTAATCTTTTTCTCTTCTTTCAATTTTCCCTTACCTTTGTCCTTTGAATCAATCTTTGGCAAATCAGACTTAGGTTTGGTTGGTTGTGTAGGCTCTCTGATTGTAACAGGCACTTCTAGAGTCCTAGCAGTGGTCATTGCTGTAGCAGTGGTGTAAACTGGAGTAACAGTAGGTGTACCAACAGTTGTAGGAATGTGTAAAGTGCCAATAGAGGTTGATACAACAGTGGTTGGTTTTGTGTTAACAGGGGTAGGTGTTGTAGTAACAGGGGTTGTGATGACAGGGGTTGAAATTGTAGTAGCAGGGGTTGCTGTTGAAGTACCAACAGTGGTAGATACCTCAACAGGGGTAGATACCAAACTACTAGCAGAGGTAGAAACACTACTAGCAGTGGTCAACAATTGAGTTTCAACAGATGTTTGTACCTTAGCAGAGGTAGACTTTCTCTTTGGAATTGATTTCTTTCTGTTGTAAATCTTCACTCTATCTTCCTCTTTAGCTTCAGGTTTTGACTCTATTAACTCCCCCTTATCCTCTACATCATCAGATTCCATCTTCTCTGTTTCAACAGATTTATCATCACTCTTTTCTTCATATACCAACCTATCACTAAAACTTACTCTTTTGCACATATCTAGATTAGCTCCCATAATATCCCAGATATACAGATTAGCCACAGCCTTAAAAGGTAAATCTTTGTTTAATGGAAAAACATTTAAAGCTGGACCACTCTGTGTACTATCATCTGCAACACTATCACCTGTATACACCACCATTCTCCTATCATTCTCAGCATCCACCATCTGTTCATCCATGTCTTCATTGACCACATAATCTGAGACATTTAATTCATCTTCAAAAACTTTATCACTCATCTCTACATCAGCAGGTATATCCATGAAACTGAAATCATCTGCACCTCCAGTATCACCATCATTATTATCATTCTGCTCATGACCATTCTTATCTTCAGGCATATCATTCTGCTCATCATCATCTTCATTCTCCCCCTTGCCTGAAGATTCCCTAGCAGGCAACAAAACTTTATCAACTGCATCTTCAACAATTGACAACCTGGATTGTAAATCAAAAATTTCATCCCTCTGTTTCTTTATCAACTCACCCTGAGCAACCAATAGAACCTGTTGCTCTCTTCTCAAAGCTCTTTCCTTCTCAAACTTATTCCAAATCAGATTGACATCATGTACCAAATCAGCAATAGTCAATTCCCTAGTTTTATTACTAGCCTCATCAACATTGGAGTGTGACCTCCTAGATGAATCATCGACTACATCTGCCACTGCAGATGTCCCTTGGTTATTGGTACTGGGACCTACATTTGAATCATCACCCATAGGTTCATCAAATATAGTTGCCTCTGGTTGGGTCTGATTGATGTTACCACTATCCTGCCCTGCCAGTGGGCTAGAAACAGTAGTGGCAGCCCTTCCAGAATGAACATTTTCATCAAGTATGTTCACCTGTTGTGGTGGAATATGTGACTGAGACTGTGAAGAAATAGGAATCTCCACAGCCTGTTTAGCCTTCTTGGATTTCTTGACTTTACTTTGGGTAGGCTTTTGGTTCCCTTGTTTTCTTTTGGTGCCACCTCCTGGTGTGTGTTCAGAACCAACTTGTGTTGTTGGTCTGTCATCATTTGGTCCAAGTGATGTTGGTAATACACCACCAGTGGCAGAAGGAGCAACTAACATTGTATTAAATAATGCAGTTTCCTTCTTTGAAAAAGAATTCTGATATTGATTCATAGCTTTAATAGTCCTCAAAGATAGAGTAGAACTAACTATTACACTATCCTCTGCTGGCAAAGTTGACAATTGAGTATTCAATAAAAGCTGAACAAATCTAGGGTACATAATGAATGTATCACCCTTTACATTCCTAATCATGTTATCTAAGATAAACTTAGACATATTAAATTTAATACCCTGTGCCAAGCAGATAATAGGATATGCAATACTAGAACTAAATTCATTAAAACTAGTTCTCTTTTGAGACAAACATACCAGAAAAGTATGTATGTAGAACTTCCATTGAGGACAGAACCATGACTTCAAGAAAGTATATTCTGATCTTGCTTTTCCAGAACCTTCATACCCCATATCCATTATGCCTTTGAACAAATCATCTCTTGATAATTCCAGAATACCTCCTTCATCATCAAACTGCAGAAGTTCCCTAAGAACAATCTCAGTCACCATTACCTTCTTACCTTTGACAGTGGAATGAATGTGAGTAATGCCATTAACATTCCCTTCCTTTGCATTCTGCCAGAATTCTTGAATATGCGATCGAATCAATCGTGGAGCGACAGTAAGGGCATAAGTAACTGGACAATTACTCAAGAAATCAATGATATGGTGAAAATACTCATCGGCAAGTTCTTTATTCAAGAAAGCCCTCATGTTGTGTTCAGAATGAACACTTAGCGTAGAAGTACCAGAATCAGACGAAGATGACGATGCCATTGAAGAAATTGATGAACGAACGAAGAGCGATTTACAATAAACAAATCAAAACGAGAGCAATTTATTGAAGGGTTTTGAAAATTTTGAAAGTGTAATTGAAAAAGTGAAGTATTTGAGTATTTATATGATGACAGTGCCAAGCCCTAAAAATAGAACTAACAGTGGCACTGCTGGTGATACCCAGCAGGGGCACAACTTATAAATAAGCCCAACAGGGGTACCTCACTTGGTCAATTATAGTCAACCCTTTTTATCCATCTAATAAAGCTAACAGCGGCTGATAGTCTAGCAGGGGCATCCGACCAGGGAAACTCCAGCTTAGAACTAACAGGGGCATAAACTTAGCTTTATTAGAAAACGAAATTTTTTTTTTTTTTATTATTATTTTTTTTTTTTAATTTTTTTTTTAACCAAAATAAGAAGCAACAAAGAAAATATTAGACTCCAGCTCAAATGATGTCTCTTGACAGTGGCTGTGTCCTGCAATATTAAACTAAGAAAAACAAACAGCAGGGGTTAATCTACACAAATATACAGCAGGGGTTGAAAATACATTGACAGTGGCATAAGTAAACTAACAGTGGCACCAACTGTTATCATGATGAAGCTAACAGTGGCAACACTTGACCCTGTCACACACAATATACTTCACCCCTGTTAGTATCAAATCCAGACCAAAACACTACGTGAGATTGATCATACCAATATTAGTTATCAAAAATGTAAATCTTCCTACATCAAATGCTTTTGTAAAAAGATCTGCAAGTTGATTATCAGTATGAATTTTAAAAATATGAATCAATCTTTTATCATAACAATCTCGTATAAAATGATATCTGATTTCAATGTGTTTGGTATTTGAATGCTTAACTGGATTTTGAATGATACTAATAGCAGAGGTATTATCAATATAAATAGGAGTGTTCATGAAGGTCAAACCATAATCCATCATTTGATTCTGAATCCAAAGAACCTGTGCACAGCAACTTGATGCTGCAACATATTCTGCTTCTGTTGTAGAAGTGGAAACCGTGGTCTGCTTTTTGCATTGCCATGACACTAATCTATTTCCAAGAAATTGACATCCTCCACTGGTTGATTTTCGATCCATGTTCTCACCACCATAGTCACTATCTGTGAAAGCCTTAAGCTCAAAATCTGATCCTTTAGCATACCAAAGTCCCAAATCTGGTTGACCTTTCAAGTATCTAAAGATCCTTTTCACATCATACATGTGTGACTGCTTTGGATTGGTTTGGTACCTAGCACAAAGACACACTGCAAACATAATATCAGGCCTAGATGAAGTTAAATACATCAAAGAACCAATCATTGACCTGTATAAATGCACATCTACTTCCTCTCCATCAGGATCAGAATTAAGATGTTTGTGTGCCTCCATAGGAGTGCTAGCTATCTTTACATCTTTATAACCAAATTTATTCAAAATATCCTGCACATACTTCCCTTGGTTAATAAAGATTCCATCTGTCTTCTGTTTAACCTGCAATCCTAAAAAGAAAGTGAGTTCACCCATTGAACTCATCTTGAATTTCTTATGCATTAACCCCTCAAACTCTTTGCACAATGAATCCCTAGTTGACCCAAAAATAATATCATCAACATAAACCTGTACCAACAATATATCTCTCTGAACCCTCTTGGTAAACAAAGTTTTGTCAATAGTACCTCTCTTGAATCCATTCTTGAGAAGATACTCAGATAGAGTATCATACCAAGCTCTTGGTGCTTGATGTAACCCATTCAAAGCTTTCTTCAGTCTGCACACTCTATCTGGATATGTTGGATCTTCAAACCCTGGTGGTTGGCATACATACACCTCATCATCAATTAGACCATGAAGAAAAGCACTCTTCACATCCATTTGATAAACTTTGAAATCCTGATAAGATGCATAAGCTAAAAATAACCTAATAGCTTCTATTCTAGCAACAGGAGCAAAGACATCATCATAATCAATTCCTTCTTCCTGTGCATACCCTTGTGCTACCAACCTTGCTTTATTCTTTATCACTATACCTCTTTCATCTCTCTTGTTCTTGAAGATCCACCTTGTGCCTATAGCTTTCTTTCCTTTTGGTAGATCAACCAAATCCCATACATCTTGCAGTTTGAACTGCAAAAATTCTTCTTGCATTGACTCTATCCAACTTGGATCTTTGAGAGCTTCCACTGCCTACTTTGGTTCAATCTGAGAAAGAAAACAAACATATAATGAAGTATGTAAATCTTCTTCTCTTACCTTTGACTGCTGTCTGGTCAGAACAGATGAATCAATATCACCAATGACCAAATCCAAGGAGTGATCTTTGTGAACCAGATACTTAGACATGGATGTATCAAGTAATTCTCTTTCCAAATTAGGACCCAAAAGATTATCCATCTCTGATTCTGAATAAGAATCTCTTTCCTCTCTGTCTTTTGAAGGCTTTGGAGTTGCTTCAGAATCTGACAAAGAAGTCCTTTCCAAAACTTGAAATGGAGGACTTTGTTCAAAATGCTTTGGAGATTCATACTCTCCTTCTGAATCATGCTCTGAAACTGTATGAGAACCCTTTGAAGTAAATGGTTGAGGATCTATTGAAGTTGAACCATCTTGATCCTTGTATGAACCATTTTTGCCAGTTGACCCACTTGAATCATCTGAAGGTTCATCTTGCTCTGATTGGAATGCTTCTGGAGGATCTGGAGACCAAATAGGAAACAATACATACTTCAAGTCATCCTTTTTAGTCTGACTTGAGCTTGAAAGCCCATCTTCACCTGCATCATTACCTGCATCTGAACCTGCACTAGTAGACAAATCTGGATATTTAAAAGCATGGGTTAGTGCATCAATATCAAACAAAACTTCTGGACCTTTTCCTTCTGCATTTGATGTATTTTCATTAAAGGTCACATCCATGGTCTCATCTATGATCCTAGTCCTTTTATTAAATACTCTATAAGCCTTGCTTTGAATAGAGTATCCAACAAATACAGCCTCATCTACCTTACTCTGAAACTTACCAAGGTGATCCCTGGTATTTAAGACAGTACAAGGACATCCAAATGGTTTTAAAAAGCTAACCAAAGGTTTTCTCTTAAAGAATAACTCATATGGTGTCTTGTTATGAGGTTTAATGATCAAAATCCTATTCAAAACATAACAAGCAGTGCTGACTGCCTCTGCCCAAAAGGACATTGGAAGTTTAGCATCTGCTAGCATGCTTCTAGCAGCCTCAATTAGTGTCCTATTCCTCCTTTCAGCTACTCCATTTTGTTGTGGAGTCCTAGGTGCACTAAACTGTCTTTCTATACCTTTATCCTCACAGAACTTATTCATCTCATGATTCTTAAATTCTGTCCCATTATCACACCTGATGATCTTAACCTTTTGATTAGTTGAATTCTCAATCCTAGTTATGAATGATCTAAGTATTTCACCTGTCTCATCCTTGGTCCTAAGAAACAATACCCAACTCATTCTAGAATAATCATCAGTTATCACCAAACAGTAAGATTTCTTCCCTTGACTAGCTACATTGGTAGGGCCAAACAAGTCCATATGTAACAGGTGTAAGGGAGTAGTATTGGAATTCACAAGCTTGGTCTTATAAGAGGTCTTGTGTTGCTTGCTTTTGAGACAAGCTACACAGTGGTCACTACATTCAAATAACTTTTCAGGTAAGCCTCTCACTAGCTTATTCCTAAGAAGTTTATTCATGGTCTTGTAATTCAAGTGACACATCCTCCTATGCCATAGTTCAGATTCAGAAACAGTAGCTTTAGAAATCAGACAGTTAACATTTTGAGATTCCATCTTGTTTAAATCACTACAGTATACATTATCCTTTCTTGGAACTCTCATTAAAATTTTATCTTCAGGAATTTTGAGTTTTTCAGAAAGTATAAGGCATTCTGTGTCAGTAAAATAAACAGGATTTTGCTTATCTGTGATTTGACTCACACTAAGCAAATTATATCTCAATTGCTCAACATAATATACATCATTGAACGTGAGCTTACTGCTTTTTACCTTACCTTTTCCAGTGATCTTACCTCCTTTAGGATTGCTGCCAAATGCTACATCTCCTCTATTAAATGCTTTGAAATCCTGCAGCTTTTCCCTATCTCCAGTCATGTGCCTTGAGCAGCCAGAATCAATGTGCCATAAGCTCTTTGGCTTGCCCTGCACATATAAACAGAGAACATATTAGTTTCTCTTGGGAACCCAAACCAATTTGGCTTTGGGTTTCCCATGAGCATTTTTGATATCAACCCTCTTAAAGCTCTGTTAGCCTTTGACAGTGGCACTGCTGCAGCATTAACAGGGGCTGCAGCTTTGCCTCTGTTTGGCTTATTTCTCAACATTTGTCCTGTACCACTGTTCCTATTATTTTTAGGATTGTAGTAACAGTCCTGTTGAAGATGATTATATCTACCACAAATAAAACATGATTTTCTTTTTACACATTCAAACTCATTACCCAGCCTTTGTGAAACCAATTGGTTCCAATTTCTCTGATTACCCCTGGGAATGGATTTATTTACATTATTTGAAGTATTTAAATCAGACCTGTTTGATTTACATGCACATTTATCACACTCATATTTATCTTTTGACTTATCTTTTGATACAGGATTAACTCTTTTATGCACATAACCTAGACCAGATCTAGATTTATTTGATTTTCTCACTTGATCTATCTGTGCCTTTGCTTTCTCAACAAACATCTTTTTACCCTCTTCTAGTTTAGTACTATTTAGTTCAGAAACTAGACCAGTAATAGGCTTAACACAATCATCCACAGAATTACCACTAGATGAGCTATCACTATCACTCTCATCTTCCTCAGTCCAATCAGATACTTCCACTTTATCAAAATTCACATTATTAGCACAATTAACTACTGGATCTACCTTTTTAACCTCCTCAGACACATCTACCTTAAGTTTTTCTAAGTCAAACTCAATTTTAGATGGGAAGTAAGTATGATTATAAGGTGGGGGTACAGCATTAAGGTTGTAACCTAATCCAGTTTTTAATTTATCATGAATTTGAGACTTGATTAAGTTTTGAACACCTTTTGAAGCATTTTCCAATTCATCAACTTTCAACTTTATTGACTCTTTATCAGAAATTGCCTCAGCCAGCTTTGCACTTAGCATATCAACTTTTGTTTGTAAAGCTTTCTTTTCCCAATTCAGATATTTAATATCTAAGTGAAATTGTGATTCATTCTTTTCAAAAGCTTTTATCTGTCTTTCTAAGTTTTCAATAGCTAAAGTTGCATGTTGACTCTTTTCCACACTAGCTTTCAATTCATTACACACAACCATATTATGATCCCTATAAAATTTAACCATTTTCTTACATGTAGGAGAACATAATTTAGATTGTACCTCATATGGAATGTCTGAAGGCTCTGGTTCTTCTGTGACAGCCATCAAAGCTTGATTTTTGACTACAAGCTCTTCCTGGTCACTCCAGTCAAATCCTCCCATCCCATCTTGTGCAACCAATGAATCTGAAGTGGTGTTCTGAACAGGTACCAATCTTCTTTGTGGACCAGAATTATTCCTTACAATACCATTAGAAGTGTTCTGAGATCCTCCAACTTGTGTGCTCTTGCATTCTCTAGCAAAGTGTCCCATCTTGTGACAGTTGAAACACTCCACTTTGCTCTTGTCAAATCCAGCTACACCATCTCTCTTGTAAGTAAAATTTCTGTTCCCTGACCTCTGCATATACCTTTTAGCCCTTATAGTAATCATAGCCATCTACCATCTCAAATCCATCTCTTCAAGATCCTCTTCATTAACCTGTTCCAAATCCTCTGTTGTTAATGATGAATTCACATGACTTGCAAAGAAAGCTTCCAAGACATTATCATTAGCACTAGATGTGCTACAGCTACCAGATTCACCAACAGACACAAAAGCAGCATTGTTAGAGCTACCATTGGAGTGTTTCAGAGCCATCACCTCAGGCTTAAAGTTCCTCAGATCATTGTATAGATCTTCAATCTCCTTTTCTTCAAGATCTGCACTTTGTCTAAGTCCCACAGTGTACATATTCCAATCTGTGCCTAATGATCTTAGAAACTTCCTATTCAAGTCATCCTTATCAATCTTAACATTGTGATTTTCAAGATCACCAACAAGTTTTTGAAATCTATCAAAAGTCTGAGTCAAAGTTTCAGACTTTACACCTGCAAAGTTTTCAAATTGTTGTTTGAGAAGAGATCTCTTATTCTTCTTGGTGTTGTCATTACCACCAAATCTCTTAACAATTGCTTCCATAAGAACCTGGGCATCTTCACAGTTCTCAAATTTTCTTTGATACTCATTAGGAATAGACAAAAGTAGAGTACTTAATGCCTTCCACTCTGTTGCTCTTTCTTTCCTCTCTGCATCAGTCTTTGGTGGTGGTCTTTCTTCCTTTTTACCATCTGCATCCTTAGTATAGACTGGTCCATTAGTAACTACCTCCCACATCATATAATCCGTCAGCAACATGTATTGCCTAATCCTAGTCTGTCATAGCTCAAACTCATCGGGTTTGAGCATGGGGATCTTTGTAGCTTGAATACCTTCCATCGTTTCAGTAGACATGTTGTTATTTGAAAAAGCTGCAAAATTCAATTACCTTCTTCAAGATCAAAGTAATATCAAGCTCTGATACCACTTGATGATCCATCTAGAGATCTTAGTATGTATTACTTTGATTGATTATTAATAAGCTTGCGGAATAGTTTATTAATAACTTGAAGAACAAATTTGTATATAACAGAATATCTAACCAAAAGCTTCAATATTATTATCAATAATACGAACACACAATTGTGTTAGGGTTTACAACCTTGAAGCTAATAACTAGAATGAATCGTATCTATCTAGGTTTTACAGGATCTCTATTTATAACATATAGAGTCCTTTACAGAATCAAACTATTATGGAATCATATCTATTCCATAATTCTCTCTAACCAACTATATCTAACCAACAGTGGTTATCTATATATCCAACAGGGGTAGTACTCGTATATTACTAACAGTGGTTGAGTACTTGATACAAAATACAAATTACACATTAATAGTGGCACTGTTAGACTAACACTATTTGACAGTGGCAACTACTAACTAGCAGTGACAACTACTAACAGTGGTAAATTTCTAACAGCGGCAGCATACTTGTACTCTGAGCAGATTTGACAGTGGCTCAGGTCTCAACACTAAGAATTCAATTTCTTATGTTTTCGACTTTTGTCGGTTTGGTTCGCCATTTAATTTCTACCACTTCTACTCCAAATCAAGTCTCACGAATTTTACCCACTGATTATCAAGGTTTCTGGTCTAACATATAATTTTTACAGAAACTATAGTGTCCATTTACATATTTAAATAAATTCGCGAAGGAACCGAACTCGGTTATCGAAAACTTCCAGACCAGACTCAAAGATCAGGTTATTCACAAAAATACGTACAGATCTGGTAAAAGTGTAAAACACGAAAGTTGTAGATACTTTCAATACGCAAATTTTAAAAAAAATTCGTTGTCTAAGTCTTCCTATAACTCCAGATATGCTCATTTTACTAGACTGTGTTTATGAAAGCAGATTATGTATCTTTTTAGATGTTTCATAAAAACGTATTTTAACAAGTTTTTAAAACATAATCTAGTTAGATGGACTATATAACATGTAAATAGACATATATGAAAGTAGAAGTAAGTCCTCACAATGATGAAAATGAAGATGATTGGAAAGAATTGAGATGGGATGTTCTTGAGCTTCAATTCCTTGCTAAAATCTTGAAGAATGGCTAAGTAATTGAGTGGTGGTTCTTGGTGGTTTATGGTGGTGAGATGGTGGTTAGAGGGTGGTGGAATCCCTGGAAATAGAGAGAGAATTGGAGAGTGTTTTCTTGGGTGAAAGTGTGCAAATGATTGAGTATTGCATGAAGAGTTAGTGGGTTAAGGTGGGAAGGGTAATGATTGAGAATTGCATGTTTAGGGAGTGGTGGATGTGGGAGGTGGCCACATGGGGTCACATGAGGAGGAGGAGAACGACCAAGGGGGCTCACAAGGGGTATTTTAGTCATTTTCTTATTTACCATTTAATTTGTTATGTTTCCCGTTCGTTTACCCGATTGTTTCGATGTTTATTCGTACGTAAAACGTTAATTGTACGTGTTTAATCAACGATTTAAATTTTGATATTCTTAATTGATGTAAAAGTTTAAATACTTGGAACATTTATAAAAATGTTCTGTTAATTTATCGGTCTCGATTTGCGTGCTCGTTTTACGGAGGTTTAATCGCGTAACGTTATTTTGAGTCATTTAGATTGATGATATAATTTGGATAATTTCCATTGAAGTATTATTTAAAATACTTAATTTTTGTTGTCAAATTATTTATTGACTTTTGTTTGGTTGCCAAATTTGATTCGCGCGTTTTTACCGAGTTTGAGATGTTTTTGCCAAAACTTCTAGGTTTTTCGTGTATTATTTTAGCAAAATAATAATATGTGATAAATAACTTCTAAAAATAGATTCAAGTTATTTATAGAAATATTTTCACCAACGTCGTATATTAAGTCGGACTCCGTCCGGTTGTATCGCACAATTTCATCAAATTGCGTAAGCGTAATTACAACTAATTACGTAAGCGTATATAAATCAATTACGGGAGTGTATATCCACACATATACACAAATAGTTACAAGTAATTACAAGTATTTTAGCCTAATACTAAACTAAACACACATAATTAGGGTTTCTAGCAGGTTAATCAGTAACCCTAAATCGTCGGGTGTCACATGGAGTTAGCCCTATAATGGCGAGAGAAATATAGAAATTGAAGGATATGATATCAAGCGTCCCCGGAGTTGTACAACCAATTCCAGAAGTTGCACCAACGGCGCATAGGATCTCAAGATTTGCACCACCTATTTGTGATGCTAAGATCCCGAAGAGATTTCAAACACCCAATATGAAGCTGTATGATGGAACGACGGATCCTGAAGAGCACATTGCGCAATACAGGGAGAGGATGGAAATCATTCCAATTCCTTCTGATCTTAAAGAGGCATGCTTATGCAAGGGCTTTGGCTCTACTCTCACAGGATCCGCACTAAAATGGCTATTGAACGTTCCTCTTTACTTTATTACTTCGTTTGCTCATTTAGTTAATTTGTTTAATAATCAATTCTCTTACAGTAGAACATTTGAAAAACTAACTACTGATTTGTATAGGATTGTCCAAAAAGTTAATGAGTCTCTTCGAGATTTTGTAGGGAGATTCGGGAGAGAATCCTTGAACATACCTAATTTGGATATGCCTACTGCTGTACAAGCCTTTAAGATGGGGATCAAAAGGGATTCCCCATTCTATGAGGATCTTGTTATGAATCCTTGCAGGAACCTTGATGAAGTCAGAAACAGAGCTTTAAGGTTCATCATATTAGAAGAAGATGCAATGATACAGAAAAGGGTGGATACTCAATCAGCATACGATAGACCTAACAGGAAATCAGACTCATCCTCGTTCAGATCAAACAGAAGCAAACCCTATACCAGAAATGAGGATCGTCGTGTGAATGCTGTTGACGAAGATGACGAAGAATATCCTAATATAACTGATTATAATTTTTCTGTAGATACAACATATATATTGTGTGCCATGCAGGATCTAGGAGACAAGGCAAGATGGCCAAAGAAGAATGACAAACCTTATGCATGGAAGGATAAATCTAAATGGTGTGCCTACCATGAGGATTTCGGCCACACAACTGAGAATTGCATAACTCTCCGGAAAGAGATCGGTCATCTGCTCAACAAAGGACACTTGAATGATTTGCTTGGGAAAAAGAAGGATCACGCCAAGGATCATGATAGAGTTCAGGATCCTGAGTCTCAGGATAATCGCAGGATCCCTACTAGAGCAGGATCCTCACCTTCAGACGCCAAGGTAATCAATTTTATTTCTGGTGGCTCTGATATATGTGGTACTTCTTATTCCGCAGCAAAGAGGCACGCGAGAGAGTCCAAATCAGATAAGCCATATAAACCTACAAGGACTTCCATGAAGAAAGACGAGAAGGTCATAGCGTTTGATGAGGATGATTTGGAAGATGTTCAGGATCCTCACCACGATGGTTTGGTTATTACTCTCTATGTTGCCAATCATTTTGTGCGAAGGATCCTGATTGATGGAGGAAGCTCAGTCAACATCATTCGTCTAGAAACTTTGAAAAGAATGGGTATTCCAGATTCGGAGATCACATCAAGATCCACTGTATTGGTAGGATTCAGTGGAGAAGCAAAGAATACAGTTGGTGATATCAAGTTGCCGATTTACATTGAAGGGGTAAACTCTATTCAAAAGTTTTGTGTTATGGATTGTTTGTCAAGCTATAACATTATCCTAGGAAGACCATGGTTACATGATATGAAAGCGGTACCATCAACTTATCATCAATGTGTCAAGTTACCAACTCCATGGGGGGTAGTCAAGATCAGCAGTGACCAACAAGAAGCAAAGGATTGTTATACAACGTAAATGAAATCTACTGCCAAGCCTCCGTCAGCATAGCAATTAAAGAACAAGGCATGGGATGTCCTAGATACAAAGGAATAGGGCGTCAAAGAAATGCCGTTGAATTCGAAGGATCCTGAGGAAAAGGTGCTTTGCTATCGCGTAAAAAGTCACGTTTTTACTATCGATATCTCTCTCATTCTAGAACGATTCTTGGCATTTTAAACTCAAAAATAGTACAAATCAGTAGTATTATGCCAAGATGGTCAAAACAAGGTTGCACGATGAAAATCAAGCAAAACGGATGAAAAACGAAGATTCCACGCACGTTTGAAGATTCAAGGCATCAAAATGAGATTTCAAGACAAAAGTGCCCATCACCAACATCCATCTCATCCAAGATGTTCATTTTCAAATTACGAATCCAACAGAAGAAGAATCAACAAAAACGGATGAAGAATGAAGATTCTACGTACGCCGGAAGATCCAAACGATTCGTACGAGACATCCAAGGATGGGAGACATATTTTTGGGATATATTTTCATCAAAGTCTTCATTTTTGAATTACGAATCCAACAAAAAAAGAATCGACGCAAACGGACGCATAACGAAGAAGATACGCGCGAATTAAACAACGCAACGAACGGGGCGGCTAGGTGGCGAACCGGGGTGGCAGCATAGCAGCCACCGCCGGTCACCATGTGGCCACCGCTGGCCACCACCCCTTATCCCATTTGCGCTTTTTGGTCCTTGCGTGTACCCGGTGCTAGACCTTTACATGCTTTTTCGTACCCAGGGCACCACCTTTACGCCCTTTTTCGTACCCGGTGCCACTACCTTTTTCACTTTTCCATCCTTTTGCTAATGTGCTCCTCAAGATGCTAAAATGAGCCAACCTTTACCTATAAATAGGAGCCTTCATGGTTCATTTCAACACACACCTTCCTAGCTTATCTTTCTCACTCTAGAAATAAGCTCCTACTTTCTCACTCTATATTTCTTTCTTTAGATTAGTTTTTACTAGTATTTAAACTAGTTTAGGAATTTAATTAGTAGTAGAAGGAAAGTGTGGAACTCATTGTAATCTTCGGTGTACGCTCGGAATTGTGTCAATTAATTCAAGTCTATTCTCTCTCGCATTTAATCCTGGTTCTTTCTATCCTTATCTATCTTAATTAATTACGTTTATATTGATTATGCTAGATTTAGTTATTGCCATGATTAGAGAGTATTATACTTGTTGTGTTTGTTTGCGATGTAGTTAGTTAATTATGAGATGATTTATAATTAAATATTAAAGATCGGTAATATTACTTTGATCGTCTTATTGCATGTTCTTGTTTGATTGTTGCCTTAGGATCATCATAGTAGTAAAATATAAATGGTCTTAATTATCGTAAAGTAATATGACGGCCCCTATTCGACTGTTACTCGATATAGTACTGGAAACACTTCAAGGTGGAGTACAAATGTATGGAAGTCGAGGAACGACCGAAGGTAGTCATATTACGAAACGGTACAATTTTACGAAGTAATATGGCGGCCCCTATTCCACTGTTACACAGTATAGCGTTGGAAACACTTTAGGTGTAGTACTAATACGTGGAAGCTGCGTAACGACCGAATGTAGTTATATTACGGACTAATATATATAAAATGAGAAACCTAGTTTAATTAACCTTTCTAAATAGACTTTTGAACTTCAAATTAATCTATTGCCCTTCCACCAATAAACGTGATTACAACACCTTTTTAACGACGTCGAATTAAAAGGTAGTCAGTCATCTGTGTCAATATAATTTGTCAAAGGTATGAAACTATGGAACCGCAAGGCTACATGGGGGATTACCGTAGGACAAGACATGGCCAAGGTTTGAAGCGGTGGAACCACTTTAAGCGAGGAACGCTGTGGATAATTAGGGGATTTATTGGGTAGTCTTAAGCAATGGCTGGTTTAAAGTCATAAATGAACTTTTTAAATATACGAATCTGTTAGGATGACGAGGAATCATTATATGATTGAGTTATGTCTAGTACCTTAAGATTTTGTTCCCGTTCATATGAAAGTATTATTAAACCATAATTAAGATTTTGCTTATTATTCTAAATACTTTGTAATGTTACCATAACCTAGCTCCCGGTGTGACATGCTAATGGGACTTTAATTAGTAGGGAATCTAGTGTTTACATATAAGTATTCAAGAATAATAATTAACTAATATCTTTCAAAACAGTTTTTACAAATATCATCCCATAACTTAATTAACGAAGTCTCAGCAAACACTATCTTTATTTATCTGCTTTAGCTTTTACTTTTATTTCGCTTTTATTTATTTACTTGCCTAAGTTAATATAAAAACCATAACTTCCCCACTATTTTATAAACCCTTCACTAGTTTGAAAGCCCTCATCTATCACGCCTTAGTTTCAATTCAGTCGGTTTGAAGAACGGCTCTAGGTCATACCTACCGCTTGCTCACCCTTACGATTAGCATCGTTAGGGAAAACTTAGGCCCCGCAATTACAAATTTAAAACACCCACTGATCGCCGCCTCCGGCAGCCGGTTCAACGACAAGGGTTAAAATCCTTACCGACCACTGGAGGCGCATCATGCTTATATGATCAGGCATTCCTGAGGATCTTGAACGGGATCTGATGAAATTCTTGAATCAGAGGAAGTCAACTTTTTCCTGGAAGCCGGAGGATATGACAGGTATATCTAAAGATATTATAACTCATAAACTTAAATTGATAACAATTTCAGGCCGGTTCAACAAAAGAGAAGAAAATTTGCACCGGAAAGGAATGCTATTATCCAGGCAGATGTTGAAAGACTACTTGCTTCTGGCATGATAAGGGAAGTAAAGTTCCCAAGATGGTTGGCAAACGTGGTGGTGGTACAAAAGAAAAATGGGAAATAGAGAGTGTGTGTGGACTATACGGATCTCAATAAAACCTGCCCAAAGGATCCTTTTCCATTGCCTCATATAGATTCAATGGTGGATGCTACAGCTGGGCATGAGATCCTAACCTTCATGGATGCTTCATCGGGATTTCAACAAATTCAGATGGAACCTTCAGACCAGGAAGACACAGCCTTCATAACCCCTACAGGTATCTATTGTTATATTGCTATGCCTTTTGGTCTTAAAAATGCAGGTGCGACATATCAAAGGCTGGTCAACATGATGTTCAAAGACCAATTGGGAAGCACAATGGAAGTATACATTGACGATATGGTAGTGAAGTCAAAGAAAACTGAGGATCATCTTTAGGATCTCAAGGTGGCCTTTGACATTCTGGATCAGTACAACATGAAGCTTAATCCTGCGAAATGCCACTTTGGAGTGGGGGCAGGAAAATTCTTGGGATACATGGTGACTGATGTGACGTAAAAAGTCATGTTTTTAGAAGCTTTATTCCTCACATTTTGGACCTTTCTTTGGTGAAAACATTCCAAAACATTGATTATTTACCAAAATTCACTAAAGTGGTTACACTCTGAAAATGCACAAAACACAGCATTTTAATACAAGCCGATTCCTCCGACCTCATTTTCCTGTCAAGACACACTTCCTAACTTCTACCATCTGTTGTATAGGTAAAATCGAGACGGAAAAATCCGGAATCAAGTGAAACGGGCAAAGGACAGAGAAACCACTACGCTTTCAGAGCCACTAAAAGTCATTTCAACTATGCCTGAGTTCTACACATCCAATTTCTATGAGATTAGCATCATTAGAAGCGTAACGGAATTTCGAAACCACAGGCAAAAGAATCGAGTCAAACGGACGCATAACGAAGGAGATACGGACGTTTTAAGCAACGAACGAAATCAGACGGACACCGTATACGGCCTTGGCAACCGTATACGGCCTAACCAAGACCGTATACGGCCTCATACACACCGTATACGGCCCCACCAAGGCCGTATATGGCCCTATGTACCCTATATCGTGCTCCGTTTGCTTGTACGTGCTGCTTCGTGAGTTGTACGCGCGATTTGATGCTTTGCCTATAAATAGTGGACTTCTCCACACTTCTCAAACACACCATTTCTTCATTTCTCATTCTTTCCCTACACTTTCTCTCTCACACACATCACTCTCTCTAGTTTCTCTCTCTAGAGACTTTCTCTCTCTAGAATTGGGCTAGTTAGAGAGATAGTTAGGTAGGGGTAGCTTTTAGCTTTTGTACGGAGTCGCTCCAAGACATTGTATTCGCGAAGATCTGTCTGTAATAAATTCGTATCAGGTTCTATTTATATATCTCTTACTTTCCAGTTTTAAACATGTGTTGCTTTGTTTACGCTTGTTTAGGATTGTATGCTAGATATATAATGTTAGGCTAGACATTTCTTTGTGTTTACTATGATGTAGTTATGTTAGAATAGTCAATATGTTTATGCCATGCTGTTACTCTGCCGGTGTTACTTTAAACTGTGTATGAACTCATAAACTGAATCTCAAATGTTTATCTATCCAACTTATGCTATGGTTAGAAGCTTCCTGCTAGAACTTGGCCAATTACTAGTGGTACGTTCTCTACCTATTCTACACTTGATGATCAATGAACTTGGTATGGCTGTGTTCTCTAGATTGAAACAAATCATAAGAGACATGGAGCGTAGGATTAGAGATAGGTTAGATTCATGTTTATCTGTTAGGTATCTTTGAGAGAACTTTCGGGATATCTATGATCTGATTATTTGCTATCTGTTATGCTAGGATTACGGTGTTCTGTTATATGTCACCCTATTGCATGTTCTTGTTTGATTGTTGCCTTAGGAATGATGCATGCTAGAGTTATCCCCCTGGTTCATATCAGTAACTATATGATTAGGTTTTCAGACACGGAATATTGGTTTACACAGTAGATTAACATGCATGGAATAGTTGTGATAATTTATATCTGTAATGCTGAACAATTTAACTGATCGTTAGCCCGATTATCCCAACTTGGTCCGCGGGATTATCCCCGTTCGTGTTCTTGTTCAATCAATAATTCACGCTACGATACAGACGTCTCTGATGACTGTGACTGGGGACCAGGATTCGAGGATAGTCGTCGGTTAAATTGGTCTGTACATTTGGGAGAATTTCCGGTGTATTTGACTTCTATAACTGCTATCCACGTGACATGTTATTTATCTGATTGCGGACAACTCTATGTTAGATATTTAATAGGCTCGTAGTTATAGCTCATTAGGATATAGGAAATCTGTGAGAGTATTGTGGAACCCTAATTAATGTAACGGAAAAACCGTAAAATGCCCTATTACTCGGTATAGTGCTGGAAACACCAATTGGTGGAGTACAAACGTACGGAAGCCGCGGAACGGTCGTAGGTACAATACTTTGCATTAATTATGTTTCTATCCTCTCCGGATTAGTCATCACATCTAGTAGCCTTACCCTTGACTATTCATTTAAAACACATAACGAAATCATAGTAAACACTCGCTTATCCTCTGTTGACCAAGACTCCGTACAAACCCCTTTTAGTTTATTTACTTTATTTAAATTAGTATTTAGTTATAAAAACCAAACCTATCCAAAAGCTTTTAAAAACCCTAGCTAGATTTCCAAAGATAATAAAACTTCCTAGACTCTCATGCCCGTTGTAGTTTGAAGAACGACACCTGAGTCATACATACCGCTTACTGCCCTTTTAGGTCTATTAGTAGTATACAGCTTTGGATCCCCCTGCTCAATAAATTTAAACCCTGTCCGCGCGTCCTGGTTGGTCGGTTCAACGACCGGATTAAAACCCGTCCGACACCTGGGAAGCACGACAAGTTTTTGGCGCCGCTGCCGGGGACTACAACGACCGATTTTAGGAATTTTGTTATCTTAGTTATTTAGCGATCCTTACGGAAGATCAATATCATCCGGAAGTTACAGTTTTTATCCCTAGTTAGTTAGTTTTTAATTTCTCGTCCTTAGTTAAACCTATCCTTTCCAAAACCCTATTTTCTTCTAAAAACAAGTTATGGCGAATCGTATCACTCTCGCCTCATCAACCCAACCACTACTAGAAGGACGAGGAGGACCAATCGTATCACCAACTGACGAAACCCCTAAAATCAGACCACATTTCATTAAATTGATTTAATCTCAGTGTCAGTTTCATGGTCTTTCGGTTGAAAATCCAAACGCCCATCTTAACAAATTCATATACCTTTCCGACTCTTTCGAACAAACCGGATCCAGTATCAAAGTCACCCGACTTCACCTGTTTCCTTACTCTTTAGCTTTCCGAGCTCAGACATGGTTCTATGAACTCGAACCCAATTCGATTCATACATGGGAGGAGATGGCTACTAAGTTCTTAACTAAGTTTTTCCCTCCGTCCCTACAAACCAAGCTCAAAAATGAAATCATTAACTTTCGTCAAGGAACTACTGAATCATTAAGCTCAGCTTGGGAACGCTTTAAGAATCTGCTTGGAAGATGTCTGAATTATTAGTTGGCTGAAACGAATCTGGTCTGCACATTCTACAACAGTCTGAATCCTCATCACCAACAAACCCTCGATGCTGCTTCATCCGGAAATTTCATGCTACATACTTCAGAAGAAGCCTGGAAGTTGATTGAGACGATAACGATGCACCAACATGACTTGGAGCTTGATGAATCAACCTCGAAAAACAAGGACACTTCTACTCAAGCATTCGACACTTTAAGAACTCAACTCGAATCCATCTCTAAAGTTGTCAAGGATATGCAAGATTCTTCCAAACCTAAGAAGCAACCTCAACGGCTCTTCTCACGCTCGAAGCCTAAGGAAGATGTTCTCGCCACATCTGGAACCACTGATCAAAGCATTCATTCAAAACCTTTCACTCAGCGGTTATCCAAAAAACCCATCTCTCACTTGTTAGTTCCCTCTACACCCTCTACTTCTTTTCAACTGTCTTCTCGTCTAAACAATACGATTTTCAATAACTTCATGGTTGAGCAAAATAATAAAAATAAACAAATTGTTGATTTTCAAAACCAAATTGATAGTTTGCTTAGAATTTCAAACGATTTTATTAAGAACATGGAGGATAATGTTAAAAGATTGTTTTTTAAAGTTGAGGAGAAGCAGAGAGAAGAAGCGATTAGCAAAGCTATTCATCATTCATCTTATGATTATGACGATATCCTTGTTGTCACTAGAGGGGGGAAAGAGACTAAGAATGAGAAATCGGTAAATATTCCTTCAAACGAACCTTCTAGTTCTTCTCTACCCACTGATTCTAAAACGCCCCTCATTTAATACAACAATATAATATTAAGTTTGGCGGAAGCGACTACTTGAAATACATATTCTATTAAATCCTGCTAGAAATTTTCGTAACCCTTTATACAATATGTTTAACTACTAAACAAACATAGTTAACATGTTTGCAAACCCGAGGCATTATATACTATAAAACATTATTTATTACAAACTGGATCAGAGTTGCAAGTTTCAAACATTCCCAGCATCAAAACGTCCCTTCCTGGCTATCCACATAATTAAACATAACCTGCAGGAAGTAAATTGAGGGATTAGCACGAAGCTAAGTGAATGAATAATCAACTACAATTCAATTTAGCTAGCAATCTGTTCACAATCAATAATGCAACAAATATCGTCAAGAGGAACGGTGGTTCCTAAGGACCCTGTTCCGGGTGGCCCCATCAGAACACTTAAATCAACTGTAGGCCAAAACAGTGATTAACCGCTAACTAAATGCTAATCTCTATCAACACATGTACGCAACCCTGTGTTGACCAACATTAGCAATCAAGTCCAACCGACAATCTAGTTGACCTCTGTATTCATCAATCAAGCTCACAGGCTAATCAAACCACCAATCAAATGGCATATCATTTCCAAGTTAACATTCTATCAATAGTAATCCTATAATTACTGATTGAAATCAAACTGACACAACCAAATCAAACTATAAGTTTCAAATCCACTCACCTGATTCGTCTCAGTTACTTACTCAGCAGTCTTATCTCGCTGAGCCCTTGGATTATCTGAGAACATAAAATCAATCATAAGTTAGTAATTTGTTTTCAACTAATGGTACTTATGTAATTAAACACATTACATAAGTAATCACATTGTTAATCAATTCCAAACATAAGTAACAATAATATCTTTCTACAAAAGTGCCACTAAAACATCAATAAAGTGCCACTAAAGGAATATTATATACAATACTCAGTCGACGTTAAACTTCTTTACTAAGTCTCATAACTCATTAGAATTATCCACATTATAACATATATTTTCAATGGATAAGTGCCACTAAAGTACCACCTAAATGCCACTAAAGGAATATGACATAAGAAGTGCCACTAAAAACACCATCTTCCAAACATTTATGCATTTTCAAATTTTGCAAAACTCATCAAATTTATTCATTCAAACGCGATCCAGGCAAGGGTGGTGGGATCGCGTTCGTCAGTTGAAAAAGTTCTGTGATGAAATTTCACATGGTAACGCGATCCGGGTAACATGAGCTGGATCGCGTTCCTAAGAAGAAAATGTTCTGTAACCGTTTTTCATATAGCAACGCGATCCAGGCAAAGGGTCAGGATCGCGTTCCTACGCGTTTCAGCTCTTATTCAGACCTGCAAACACACAGCTTAAACCCAATTTCATATATCACCAACAAACAACCACAAACTCGTTTCTAGCAACATTTTTCAGCCTATATATCATCATTTAAGCATATTACAACATGTAATAACATCAAAATCATCAAACATCTCTATTCACTCAATTTATGAACTAAACCAAATCAAAAACTTACCAAATCAAGGATTTCAAAGTGAAGATGATGATGTTTATGCTATCACAAGATCACAATCAGCTCAAGATCACTAATTTGAATTTGAATCAAGATTTCTAAGTGATTTGAGGGTTTTAGAGGTTTTAGGTTAAGTTTCCAAATAAGGAAAGTAAAGAACTTTCCTATTTGGGAAAGTTTATAAGTCGGTCAATTTTTAACACCGACCCGTATCCACTTAAAACAATACCCTTTAAAACATATTGTCTGGAACCTAAAAACCATTTGCGAGAAACTTCTTTTATTGCACCGTCAACTATAGTAAATTAAAACAAACAATAATTTACTAAGCACAATAAGTCCTGAGGCTTATTTAACTAAGTTTCGCAATTTAAACATATTTATCAAATAATTTCTAATATGATTAAATGTATCAATTTAAAATTAGAAATTACCGGACCAAAAGAGAGGATGTTACAACTCTCCCCCCCTTAGGAAGATTTCGTCCCCGAAATCTCATCACGATAAAATAATCCAGGATATCTGGATCTCATACTATTCTCAGTCTCCCAAGTTAGGTTTTCACCTAAACTATGTTTCCATTTCACTAACACCATGGGAATCTGTTTCTTCCTAAGTTTAGTAACTTTTCTGTCAAGAAGTTCTACTGGTTCTTCAACTAACTTCTGACTCTGATCAACTTTCAAATCTTTCAAAGGAAGAATCTGAGACTGGTCTTCAACGTTACATTTCCTCAAATAACAAATGTTAAACGTATCATGAATACCAGCAAGCTCTGGAGGAAGATCCAATGTAACAGACTGATCATTAACAATCTGACGAATTCTAAACGGTCCAATATATCGAGGAGCCAATTTGCCACGTTTCCCAAACCGTATTACCCCTTTCCAAGGTGAAACTTTCAAGTAAACAAGTTCACCTTCAACAAAAGTAACTGGTCGACGTTTAGGATCAGCATATTGTTTCTATCTATCACGTGCAGCTTTCAATTTTTCACGAGCCACTGCAACTTTATCAGCTGTCATTTGAACAATATCTGGACCTGCAAACTGTTTCTCACCTGCCTCTAGCCAACAAGTTGGAGTTCTACAACGGCGACCATAAAGCATTTCATATGGAGGCATGCCAATACTAGAATGATAAGAGTTATTATAAGCAAACTCAACCAATGGCAAATGAGAATCCCAAGAACCCCCATACTCCAGAATACAAGCTCTCAACATATCCTCCAATGTCTGAATCGTACGTTCTGACTGACCATCTGTTTGAGGATGATAAGCTGTACTAAGATTCACTCTGGTGCCTAACTCACGCTGCAAACTTTGCCAAAATTGAGATACAAACCTTGGATCTCTATCAGACACAATCGATAACGGAATACCATGCCGAGTAACAATCTCATTCATATATAACTGTGCAAGCTTACTCAGAGATGCAGTATCACTAGTAGCTAGAAAATGAGCACTCTTGGTTAATCGATCAACAATGACCCAAACCATGTCATTTCCACGGACAGTTCTAGGCAGTTTGGTAACAAAATCCATAGTCAATTGTTCCCACTTCCATTCGGGAATCTCAAGCTGTTTCAACGATCCATACGGCTTCTGGTGTTCAGCTTTAACTTGAGAACAAATATGACAAGAACTAACAAACCTTGCTACATCCATCTTCATTGTAGGCCACCAATACAAAGGTTTCAAGTCATTATACATTTTAGTGCTTCCTGGATGTACAGACAATCTGGACTTATGGGCTTCATTCAGAATAATATCCCGAAGACCACCAAACAAAGGTATCCAAACACGAGACTGAAAGGTTTTTAATCCTCTCGAATCATCCAATAACAATTCCTTTCGATTCAACATAATTTCAGATTTCAAATTATGATCTAACAAAGCCTTTAACTGTGCAGCTTTTATCTGAGCCACCAAATCAGAAGAAACTTCTAAACGCATAACATAAACTCGATCAGAAGTTACCTTGCGGCTTAAAGCATCAGCAACCACATTGGCTTTCCCTGGATGGTATTTAATCTCACAATCATAATCTTTGATTAATTCTAACCATCGTCTCTGCCGCATATTCAACTCTTGCTGTGAAAATATATACTGAAGACTCTTGTGATCTGTACAAATAACACATTTAGTACTATACAAGTAATGCCTCCAGATTTTTAAAGCAAACACAACTGCTGCAAGCTCTAAATCATGGGTAGGATAATTTCTTTCATGAGGTTTGAGCTGACGAGAAGCATAAGCAATCACACGATCTCGCTGCATCAAAACACAACCCAAACCAGCAATCGATGCATCACAATAAACAATAAAATCATCGGACCCATCTGGCAATGCTAACACAGGAGCCTGACATAACAACTGTTTCAGAGTCTGAAAAGCTGTTTCCTGTTGTTCAGTCCATATAAACTTTTCATCCTTATGGGTCAATTTAGTCAACGAACCGGCAATTTTAGAAAAATCTTTAATAAACTTCCGGTAATAACCCGCCAAACCAAGAAAACTTTTTATTTCTGAAGCAGACTTTGGAGCTTTCCAATTCATTACAGCTTCAATTTTCGAAGGATCAACTTTAACACCATCATTACAAATAATATGACCCAAAAACTGTACTTCCCGAATCCAAAATTCACATTTAGAAAACTTTGCATACAAATGTTCTCTCTTTAAGGTTTCTAATACCAACCTCAAATGCATTCCATGCTCTGATTCGGATTTAGAATATACCAAAATGTCATCGATAAACACAATCACAAATTTATCAAGAAAAGGTCGACAAACACGGTTCATCAAATCCATAAAAACTGCGGGAGCATTCGTCAAACCAAAAGGCATAACCAGGAATTCAAAATGACCATACCTGGTTCTAAATGCAGTTTTAGGAATATCACAATCCCTAACACGAACTTGATGATAACCTGATCTCAAATCAATCTTTGAATAAAATGAAGATCCCTGCAACTGATCAAATAAATCATCTATCCGAGGCAGAGGATATTTATTCTTTACTGTCCTTTTATTCAATTCCCTATAATCAATGCACATTCTAAAAGAGCCATCTTTCTTTTTCACAAACAGAACTGGTGCACCCCAGGGAGAAGAACTAGGTCTAATAAACCCTTTATCCAACAACTCCTGTATCTGATTCATCATTTCACGTATCTCAGACGGAGCTAATCTATAAGGGGCTTTGGCTATAGGTGAAGAGCCAGGAACAAGATCAATCTGGTATTCAACTTCCCTAACCGGTGGTAAACCAGGTAATTCATCAGGGAATACTTCCGGATACTCAGAAACAACCGGTACATCAGAAAGGGACTTCTTTTCTAACTTAGCATCAATCACATAAGCTAGATACGATTCACAGCCCTTGGACAAAGATTTCATAGCTTTCATCATACTAATCAAAGGTATACAAACATTATCCCGTTCTCCTCGAGCCACGACATATGACTTTTCAGAGATTGGAATTCTAATCAGCTTATTGTGGCAATCTATGCTTGCTTTATACTGACTTAACCAATCCATACCAATAATCACATCAAAACTAGCAATTGGCATCAACAGAAAGGAAATTGGGAAAGTCTGGCTATCTATTATAATACTAGCTCCAATTACCGAGGTGGTAACAGGAACCGATTTGCCACTAGCTATTTCTACTTCAACTGGGTTTGTTATCACAGTAGGCATCATTTTCAACTTATCACAGAAGTACATGGATACGAAAGAACAATTTGCACCAGAATCAAATAAAACACGAGCTGGTACAGAATTTACAAGAAAAGTACCCGTGATCACGTCATCTGTATGGACAGCTTCATCAACTGTCATTTGAAAAGCCCTACTAACTGCAGATGGCGGATTCTTCCGCTTCTGACCGGAAGAAGCTGATGAACCAACAACTGTCCCCGAACCCTGTCTCTTAGCCTCAGAACACTGATTTGCACGATGACCTTCCTTATGGCAATTCCAACACACATAAGTGGGAAAAACACAATCTTTGGCTTCATGCCCAATCACACCACATTTTACACATCTAGTGGTTTGCACAGTACACGGCCCAAAATGTCTAGCTCTACACTTAATACACCAATTGGGACGATCAGAAGTACCACTACGACTTTCTTGTTTCTTACCCTGCTGATTTCCTTGCCACCGTTGCTTACCTTTACCAGAAGATTCACTCTTAGATTTTTGAGAAACCATTTCTTTACTTGATGCCTGTTGAGGTTTTAAATCACTGTCAACAGATCGAGCTAACATGAAAGCTTGAGAAAGAGAGCCAGCTAATCTCACTGAAGTTCGATACTGATTAGGTAAAGTACCCACAAACTGTTCTATCTGAGTTCTCTCATCAGGAACCCACTACTGAACAAACCTGAGTTTCTCTGTAAACTGATTTATCAAATCATCCATTGACATGTTATCAGTTAATTGCAAATCCATAAACTCTTTTCTAATCCGAGCTATATCATAGTTTGAACAATACTGCTTACAAACTTCATTACGAAAATCAGACCATCGGATAGATGCTTTCTGAAAAGAAGTTAATACAGAAGTAATCGAATCCCACCAATTCATAGCTGCTCCTTTTAAAAGTTGAGTTGCATAAGGAACTTTTAGTTCTTCCTCACATTGACAGACTTCAAATTTCTTTTCAACATCTCTCAACCAATCTAGAGTTACAGAAGGATTCGTACTACCCGAATACACAGACGGATTACTGCTCATAAAGGTTTTAAAGGAACACACCTTTTGCTTTGGCGGTGAAATCGTACCAAACACAGGATGAGATGATTCAGCCTCTTTTTGTTGTTTATACATTCTAAGTGCTTGGTTTTCCTCTTCCAATTGAAGTAGATACTGATCCCTTTCTGCCTCCTCTCTAGCATGGAAAGAAGTACCAGCATTCTCATTCCGGTCATCATGAGTCTCAGCAGCAACTTCAGGCCTTGAGGCATTATTAGGGTTAACAGGTAGTTGCTCGTTATCCGCCATATCTGTAAACACCACAACAGCTTACAAATCATTAGTCGTTAGCACCTATTCTACTAACCGATTCACATTCAGTACATAATCCCTTTCCCAAGAATGTTTGACACAACACAATCAAAGTTTAGGATTGAACATACAATCATATTCAATTGCCCCAAACTATTGCTCTGATACCAACTTAAAACGCCCCTCATTTAATACAACAGTATAATATTAAGTTTGGCGGAAGCGACTACTTGAAATACATATTCTATTAAATCCTGCTAGAAATTTTCGCAACCCTTTATACAATATGTTTAACTACTAAACAAACATAGTTAACATGTTTACAAACCCGGGGCATTATATACTATAAAACATTATTTATTACAAACTGGATCAGAGTTGCAAGTTTCAAACATTCCCAGCATCAAAATGTCCCTTCCTGGCTACCCACATAATTAAACATAACCTGCAGGAAGTAAATTGAGGGATTAGCACGAAGCTAAGTGAATGAATAATCAACTACAATTCAATTTAGCTAGCAATCTGTTCACAATCAATAATGCAACAAATATCATCAAGAGGAACGGTGGTTCCTAAGGACCCTGTTCCGGGTGGCCCCATCAGAACACTTAAATCAACTGTAGGCCAAAACAGTGATTAACCGCTAACTAAATGCTAATCTCTATCAACACATGTACGCAACCCTGTGTTGACCAACATTAGCAATCAAGTCCAACCGACAATCTAGTTGACCTCTGTATTCATCAATCAAGCTCACAGGCTAATCAAACCACCAATCAAATGGCATATCATTTCCAAGTTAACATTCTATCAATAGTAATCCTATAATTACTGATTGAAATCAAACTGACACAACCAAATCAAACTATGAGTTTCAAATCCACTCACCTGATTCGTCTCAGTTACTTACTCAGCAGTCTTATCTCGCTGAGCCCTTGGATTATCTGAGAACATAAAATCAATCATAAGTTAGTAATTTGTTTTCAACTAATGGTACTTATGTAATTAAACACATTACATAAGTAATCACATTGTTAATCAATTCCAAACATAAGTAACAATAATATCTTTCTACAAAAGTGCCACTAAAACATCAATAAAGTGCCACTAAAGGAATATTATATACAATACTCAGTCGACGTTAAACTTCTTTACTAAGTCTCATAACTCATTAGAATTATCCACATTATAACATATATTTTCAATGGATAAGTGCCACTAAAGTACCACCTAAATGCCACTAAAGGAATATGACATAAGAAGTGCCACTAAAAACACCATCTTCCAAACACTTATGCATTTTCAAATTTTGCAAAACTCATCAAATTTATTCATTCAAACGCGATCCAGGCAAGGGTGGTGGGATCGCGTTCGTCAGTTGAAAAAGTTCTGTGACGAAATTTCACATGGTAACGCGATCCGGGTAACATGAGCTGGATCGCGTTCCCAAGAAGAAAATGTTCTGTAACCGTTTTTCATATAGCAACGCGATCCAGGCAAAGGGTCAGGATCGCGTTCCTACGCGTTTCAGCTCTTATTCAGACCTGCAAACACACAGCTTAAACCCAATTTCATATATCACCAACAAACAACCACAAACTCGTTTCTAGCAACATGTTTCAGCCTATATATCATCATTTAAGCATATTACAACATGTAATAACATCAAAATCATCAAACATCTCTATTCACTCAATTTATGAACTAAACCAAATCAAAAACTTACCAAATCAAGGATTTCAAAGTGAAGATGATGATGTTTATGCTATCACAAGATCACAATCAGCTCAAGATCACTAATTTGAATTTGAATCAAGATTTCTAAGTGATTTGAGGGTTTTAGAGGTTTTAGGTTAAGTTTCCAAATAAGGAAAGTAAAGAACTTTCCTATTTGGGAAAGTTGATAAGTCGGTCAATTTTTAACACCGACCCGTATCCACTTAAAACAATACCCTTTAAAACATATTGTCTGGAACCTAAAAACCATTTGCGAGAAACTTCTTTTATTGCACCGTCAACTATAGTAAATTAAAACAAACAATAATTTACTAAGCACAATAAGTCCAGAGGCTTATTTAACTAAGTTTCGCAATTTAAACATATTTATCAAATAATTTCTAATACGATTAAATGTATCAATTTAAAATTAGAAATTACCGGACCAAAAGAGAGGATGTTACAGATTCGGTACCTGTTGACATTCCTGTCACTTCTCCTGAACCAGAATCTTCCAAAGCCCCAGAAGTAGTTAAACCAATATGTATACCTTTCCCTGTTAGGCTTAAGAAAGAGAAACAAGAAGCCCAGTTTGGAAAATATCTAGAGATGTTCAAAAGCCTACACTTAAACGTTCGATTATTAGATGCTTTAGTTGAAATGCCTAGTTGTGCCAAATTCTTTAAAGAACTTATATCCAACAAAGAAAAACTTAGACAAATAGTTAACTTGCCCTTAGACGCAGAATGTTCTTTAATTATGCAACAAGGACTGCCCCCAAAGCTAGGAGACACTGGCCGTTTCACTATTCCTTGTTACCTTCAGGATGTTCAAATAAGTAACGCCTTAGCTGACTTAGGATCTAGTGTAAACCTTATGCCATACTCGCTTTATAGGAAACTAGGATTAAGCGAACTTTTACCAACACGTATGACCATCCACTTAGCTGATAGATCAGTCAAACTCCCTCGTGGAATTGCTGAAGATATTATGGTACGTGTTGATAAATTCGTCTTTCCTGTTGATTTTGTTGTTATGGATATTGAGGAAGATGCTCAGGTACCACTCATCCTTGGCAGACCTTTCCTAAATAATGCCAAGGCCGTCATTGACGTGAATGAAAAATCTTTAAAACTTAGAGTGGGAACTGAGGAAGTCACTGATGTGTGCTAAGTATAGGCAATTATAATAACAAGTTTAATTAAGGAAATACTAAATAATACTATCACACAATTCAGGCAAGATTGACCCGTTCATGTAATATAACTTAATAAGTAAGTCCAAATTCGAACACAAGGAACACAGGAAAACGTTATTCTTATTTATAACTAATTATCTATTTATTCTATTTACAAATATTTACAATTATAATACAATTAAATACAAGGATCCAATTTACAATAATCTACAAGATAAGGGGGACGTTTTAGTTCCGAACGAACATATTTATATTTATATTTTTGATACAGATTCTAATAGATAAGTTCTAGGAAACAACTTCAGAATACTCAATTGGATAGAAGATTATAACTTATTTAAACAATTATTTATTAAACGTATTATATCAACTTATGTCTATTTGCTTTGTTGGCTATTATTATTGGTGAATTACTAATGTAGAAAATCACAAAGATTAAAATAATTTTCATATAGCAACACTCCCAAAGATTAAGTAAAGTATAACTATTTATTAAGATCTATCAGCATTTTATTAATACAATTCCAAGATTAGGTTGAATTACAGTGTTACTTAACATTAATAATTGACAATCATTAATTAATTTATAAAACTCACAAGATTAGTAAAGCTATCTATATAAATCAATTAACTGTTATCAATATTAACATAACACAGACAATTTTTGTATAATAAGCATTCAATAATATAGTTCCAACATAAACATATAATTCATATAATAAATCTAATAAACATACGTTTAAACATTCATAATGAAAACCTAATAAGCAATTAATCCTAATAAACAATATCCAAAATAACCCAAAAGATTAATAAAGTTACAAGGATAAAGAAACCGAACCAATTAGCAAACCAGCTTTTCCTAGGGTTAAAAACCTTCAAACCCTAGCTCCTTTGCCTCCAAAATCGCACCTTAAAGTCGTCCTTAAACCCTAACTTTCGGTTTTAGTATTCTTGAATCGTATATGGTTTTAGCTAAATTGAGCCTCTATTTATAGTTTTACTGGCCGACCTTCCAACCGCCGGTTGGATACTCCAACCGCCTGTTGGAGTAATTTGAATACGGGTCCAACTCCACGTGTCTGCACCGCCTTAAACCCTAAAGCTCAACCGCCGGTTGGTTAATCCAACCGCCGGTTGAATGTTAATTCCAGAATATTCCATTTTCGGGCTTGGGCTTAATTCTTGGACTCTCAATCTTCATAACCGGACTTCTTTGTTTTCTTGGCCCAATTCTTTATTTTAACTCTTTTAGTCTTCATTTCTTTAAGGTCTTTAATCTTAATTTCTTTAAGTGCTTTCATTCTTCAGTTCTGGTCTCGTTCTTGTTCCTTTTTCTTCATTCTTCAATTAAAATACATTTATGCAATTATTAACAAAATAAGTATCTAAAATCATATAAATGCAATAAAATGTATATAAATATAGGGATAAATTAATATAAAATATACTATCTATTTGATGCTTATCAAATATCCCCACACTTAAGTTTTGCTTGTCCTCAAGTAGAATACTGAATAAAATTTAAAAATAAGCATCAAACTAATATTTAAGAATCTGAATACCTATATTAAAAATCTGTTTCATATATTAAAAATTTAAACAATTTAATTAACATGGATAACTATAATGTATAAATAAAATTATTGTTATTTGTGCAATATATAGCTCATGAATGATTACTAATATATTTGTCCACTTTAAACAATCTATATTCATATTTCTGAATACCCTTTTTATTGTTAGTATGTATATTACTTATGATTTCCATATATGATATACCTTTAAATTTAATTATACAATTTACTTTTATATTCCAATTAAATATATGAAATACATTTTTAAGAATCAAGACATTGGTGACAGGTCTGCATTTTCATGCAACAGAGCGACATAACTTGATTCAGGTTTAAGCAAAACCAGACTTGGTTAAACCATTTTGGCGACCTCATTAGGTATCTTTTATTTTTAAGACTTTTCAAGTACTTTTGACTTGCGTTTGCTTAATTTTTAAGTATATATTAATAGAAAACAGGTCTATACTTTCGTATAACAGAGGAAACCATCAATATATACCCCCAAATGTATTCACATAAGTAAAAAGATATAAAATTATTGCATAATAAATTTAAAAATTAAGACTTTTATGTCATACATCATATTATGTATCATAATAAACAAGTTATTTTATTAATTTGTTTTAAAATTCAGAAATCTTCATATAGATTGCCTATTAGTACATCATATCATATAACTATATATCACTTCCTTATTAAGTAGCTTACATTATATATACAAAACATTTAATCCATATTAAAGTCTAAACTTTTAGATACAAAACAAAACTTTTAACAAAAGTATTCTAACTAATAAATATTTAGTTATTAACTTAAAATTTTAAATTTTCAAAATTTTAGAACAATAGAAACTTAAATGTTTAATTAAAGAAATTCTTTTCCTTACGAACCCTATCCCCACACTTAAATTATACAATGCCCTCATTGTATAAAAATGATAAACAAAAAGTGAGTAAGGGAAAGAAAAGTAGAACAGAAAAACTCCCCTGACTGAAATTATAAATTTCATCATCGGCCAATAAATATTGTCTTGGTTGGTTCCTTGATCTCTTGAAAAATAATCTACAACATCCACACTTTCGTAGTTAATCATGATTGCATTTAGCATATGCAATAAGCCTTTAAACCCCTCGGTATCCCAAGTGGACGAGTTATAGTCTCGTGAGGGTTTCCAGGGAACACACCCACAAAGTTCATAATTAATAAGATAAACTTATTAAATTTCCAAAAATTAACTCGTTGTACAGCTGAACTATTCCATATTGTATACCAACTTCGAAAAGTGGCAATGGTATTCTAAAAATAAACAGGCAAACAAATTAAACGTACCAAATATAAAAATAAAAATAAAAATGAAAAATACAAATTAAAGATAATCCAGAAACATATAACCACATGCTACTAATTTTTGTCATTTCTAATGGGCTAGTTGGGCAATAAAAGCTTATGAAACTACTGCTATTCCTCAATTCATCTCCTAATAAAGCCAAAAAGTATTCAACCGCTAGTTGGGTACCTACAACCGTTGGTTTCTTAATTCAATTACTGGCAGGAGTCTTAGATAAAAGTAGATACAATGTAGCTCCAATTTCTTATTTTAAAATTTAAACTTAGATCAAATCTTCTACTGGGTTAACTAAATTGAAGATCTTAACTTATTATGAAAACTATGTTATCAAATATATTATAAACCATTCATATTAACATTAATAAGTTTTAATTTAAACCCCAAAGTTTTACACTTATCACCTAATCTGAATCTCTAAACAAGAATTGAAAATATTAGAATCAATTTAAGAGAAATTATTTTACTAGAATGAACCCTAAATAACAAATTTCTCAAAAACTAAATATGACAATTTCGTAATTAGATATTCCAAAAATATGAAACCTTAACAAATATTGCAATTATTTATTATCATAACAATTTACTTTAAGAATAATTGTATGGTGTTCTTTGGTTATTGTGAAAAAGTGTGGTAATTATAACTGCTGCTCTTAGTGTTTAATCGAAAAAAAGTGTCCAGCCGCCGGTTGGTTGCTAGCAGCGATTTTTAAAAATAATGACATTTTTCATATTTTATTTAATTAGCCCTTTTTAAATTTAATTTACGTAGCAACGTTTTATAATGATTATTGTTTCGTAAATCTATCCTTAATAACAATCTAAAAACTAAAAACTAAAAATAAAGTAAAATCTACTTAACTAAATCTACCTAAAAATTCTACAATATAATATACAAGCACGGGTTGCCTCCCGAGAAGCGTTTGTTTTTGTTTGAGTCACGAGCCTGACTCCCACCTTACTTACCTAAAAATCTAGCGACTTTCCCCACACTTAAAAGTAAGCATGGATGGTAATATCTATAAATATCATTTAAATGTAAATTTAATAAAAGTAAAATACGAAGATACTTAACGTTTATAGCATGTAAATGTCCATTCTGAGATGCTCCATGATTTTCCAAAAATTGCGAGAAACTTTCCTTCTGCTCGAATCACCAAAAAGGATCTTCATAGTTGTAAAACAATGAATCTGTGTTTACAGATACTCCAACCGTTGGTTGTATAGACTCAACCTTCATTTGAATTTCCACCATAGACAGTGGTTTGATCCAATTAGTGTGTAATATCTGATTAACGCAAATGTTGTTTTTGGTATCTTTTCCAATCCCTTGATCATCTTCCTTTAATTGTTCCTCCTCTGGGTGCAATGATAGTAAGTTGTCAATAATCGTCATCATTTCCTCTTTTGTCATCACCCCATTCCGGTTTCCCAAGTCAAGTATCTCCTCGTCAGGATCATAGTGATCAAATTTAGGCAAAATTGACCAATCTACCTCCAAATCTTCTTCCTGTTTAAATTCACTAAAAATTTTGTTAGAAAATAAAGATTCAGAAAATTGAGTATACTTATTGATTTAATTATCCATCTCTTCAAGTTCTTGAATGAAATTTCCTTCACGATGGCCATTCGTTTTAGTTTCTTCCATTCTAGTACTTGTTCCAGGAATTGTGTAGCTAATACAATTGATGGTCGAGATATATTCATCAATCTCTTGATTCTCAATCATCACTTGGTAAATAGGATTATTACTCGAATTTTGATAATCCTCTTGAATGTAATCTGTGGTAAATACCTGTTAAAACTAAGAGAAAAAGAAAAAGAGTAGAAAAGAAAAATAAAATCTAACTAAAAGTATTTTTTATTTTTTTTTAGATACAGATGTTATGTCCGGGTCATACCATCAGTAAATGCAATGTTAGTTATAAGTAGGTTGATGTAAACTACTCACAATTATTTAATAATAAAACAAATTCAAAATTAAATGATTGAAAAAGAATACCCAACCCAACTTTCCAATTGATTAGTAATGCAAGTTAGTTATGCAAGTTAGTTATTTATACAACAGCTAAAGTTAGATTTCTTGTACAAAGCTAGTCAATAGATCTCGATAGCTCCATTGATAGTACACAAAAGCGGAGAAACAGGTCAGCGCGAAGCGTATTAAATACCTATCTCTTTCGAGAAGCACCTTATCTCTTATATGATAAATCAATGAGGTAGGGCTGAACTCTCCTTATACCTTTGTTTTTGTCAGTATTCTCAACGGGTGAGCCGATATTTCTTATCGATTTTGCAAAGTATCAGAAACACAGATTATACAAGTAAAATAATTAGTTTAAAATAAAATACACCGCTCCCCCGGTAAAACAAAAGTTCAACCGGTTAAGTGTTCCCCGGCAGCGGCGCCAAAAACTTGATGTGTGCTAAGTATAGGCAATTATAATAACAAGTTTAATTAAGGAAATACTAAATAATACTATCACACAATTCAGGCAAGATTGACCCGTTCATGTAATATAGCTTAATAAGTAAGTCCAAATTCGAACACAAGGAACACAGGAAAATGTTATTCTTATTTATAACTAATTATCTATTTATTCTACTTACAAATATTTACAATTATAATACAATTAAATACAAGGATCTAATTTACAATAATCTACAAGATAAGGGGGACGTTGTAGTTCCGAACGAACATATTTATATTTATATTTTTGATACAGATTCTAATAGATAAGTTCTAGGAAACAACTTCAGAATACTCAATTGGATAGAAGATTATAACTTATTTAAACAATTATTTAATAAACGTATTATATCAACTTATGTCTATTTGCTTTGTTGGCTATTATTATTGGTGAATTACTAATGTAGAAAATCACAAAGATTAAGATAATTTCCATATAGCAACACTCCCAAAGATTAAGTAAAGTATCACTATTTATTAAGATCTATCAGCAGTTTATTAATACAATTCCAAGATTAGGTTGAATTACAGTGTTACTTAACATTAATAATTGACAATCATTAATTAATTTATAAAACTCACAAGATTAGTAAAGCTATCTATATAAATCAATTAACTGTTATCAATATTAACATAACACAGACAATTCTTGTATAATAAGCATTCAATAATATAGTTCCAACATAAACATATAATTCATATAATAAATCTAATAAACATACGTTTAAACATTCATAATGAAAACCTAATAAGCAATTAATCCAAATAAACAATATCCAAAATAACCCAAAAGATTAATAAAGTTACAACGATAAAGAAACCAAACCAATTAGCAAACCAGCTTTTCCTAGGGTTAAAAACCTTCAAACCCTAGCTCCTTTGCCTCCAAAATCGCACCTTAAAGTCGTCCTAAAACCCTAACTTTCGGTTTTAGTATTCTTAAATCGTATATGGTTTTAGCTAAATTGAGCCTCTATTTATAGTTTTACTGGCCGACCTTCCAACCGCCGGTTGGATTCTCCAACCGTCGGTTGGAGTAATTTGAATCCGGGTCCAACTCCACGTGTCTGCACCGCCTTAAACCCTAAAGCTCAACAGCCGGTTGGTTAATCCAACCGCCGGTTGAATGTTAATTCCAGAATATTCCATTTTCGGGCTTGGGCTTAATTCTTGGACTCTCAATCTTCATAACCGGACTTCTTTGTTTTCTTGGCCCAATTCTTTATTTTAACTCTTTTAGTCTTCATTTCTTCAAGGTCTTTAATCTTAATTTCTTTAAGAGCTTTCATTCTTCAGTTCTGGTCTCGTTCTTGTTCCTTTTTCTTCATTCTTCAATTAAAATACATTTATGCAATTATTAACAAAATAAGTATCTAAAATCATATAAATGCAATAAAATGTATATAAATATAGGGATAAATTAATATAAAATATACTATCTATTTGATGCTTATCAGTCACCTTCAATGTCGATTAACTGATGAAACTTCCTATGGGAGAAGACCTTGGTCTTGTAGATTCTATGCAGGAAATAATTGAAGAACACTTGGAAGAAATCCTCGCAGTAAGCAGCATTAATCCCCTTCCGAACACTGTCATCACAACAAGGAAAATCTGTGAAGAAGGTGCGGGTCTATGCTCAGCTATCTCGGATCCATCCATTGCATCAAAGGAAGTACTATTACCTTTAAAGAATTCCAACTTACAGCCTAACAGATTTATCACTGCTGTACCACTTGGACAAGGTACTCCGGTCACTCTCTTGAGAAGAAGCCCTAATTCTGAAGTTCCTGATTCATCTCTCTCAAAAGAAGAAATTCTTAAGACTCTCAAGGAAATGGAGTCAATGCTTAAACCATCCGATCGGCAACTCTATGAAAGTTGTGAAAACTTGAATCCAGAGATTACTTTTAGCACATCTTCTTCAGCTCAATTTCAGAGATTCGCATTCACAAAGACAAAAAAGAAATAATCACTGAAGATAATGCAATCTCTCAATCTTCCCAAGTAAAATACGAGCTAAGAAAGGATGAGCTTTCCAACAATACAGAATGGGTTGAAATAGCATCAGCCGACATTCCAGTGTCACCTACAGTTGAGTCAGATTATCAGACAACGTACGATGAGCTTAAAAGAGACGAAATTGCTAGGATGAAACCTTCCACTGAAGAACCACCCGAATTGGAGCTAAAGGAACTTCCCTCGCACCTTGAATATGCTTTTCTCGAAGGAACCTTGCACTTACCAGTTATCATATCCAAAGATCTGAAGCCTGAAGAGAAAGCACTACTCATTGAGGTTCTAAAGTCACATAAGAAAGCGATTGCATGGAAAATCTCTGACATACAAGGGATCAGCCCAAATTACTGCACTCACAAGATCTTAATGGAAAATGACTTCAGGCCTTCTATTCAAAGGCAAAGGAGAGTTAACCCGAAGATTCAAGACGTGGTGAAAAAGGAAGTTATCAAACTCTTGGATGCTGGTTTAATTTAGCCTATTTCAGATTCCCCATGGGTCAGTCCAGTTCAAGTCGTCCCAAAGAAAGGAGGCATGACGGTCATCGCTAACGAAGACAACGAGTTGATTCCAACACGAACCGTCACCGGTTGGAGGGTATGTATCGACTATCGGAAACTCAATGAAGCTACACGCAAAGATCACTTCCCTCTACCGTTCATTGATCAGATGCTTGAAAGATTGTCAGGAAACGAATTCTATTGCTTCCTCGATGGTTTCTCCGGCTATTTTCAGATACCTCTCGATCCAAAGGACCAAGAAAAGACGACGTTTACTTGTCCATACGGAACCTTTGCCTACTGACGTATGCCTTTTGGCTTATGTAATGCACCGGCAACATTTCAAAGATGCATGGTAGCAATCTTCCACGATATGATTGAACAATGCATGGAAGTGTTCATGGATGATTTTTCGATTTTCGGAGATTTGTTCACCACTTGTCTTTCTAACTTGAACAAGATGCTCACCCAATGTGAAGAATCAAACCTAGTTCTGAATTGGGAAAAATGCCACTTCATGGTAAAAGAAGGCATAGTTTTAGGACACCATATATCCAAAGCTGGAATTGAAGTTGACAAAGCAAAAGTAGAGACTATCTCAAAACTTCCACCACCCACCTCTGTCAAAGCCATCCGAAGTTTTCTAGGACACGCCGGGTTCTACCATCGCTTTATCAAAGATTTCTCTAAGATATCCCGACGTATGACTCATCTCCTCGAGAAGGATACTCCGTTTGTCTTTACAGATGAATGTCTCAAAGCCTTCGATCATCTGAAAGATCTGCTTGTTCATGCACCGATCATGGTTGCTCCAGATTGGAGTCTCCCATTTGAAATCATGTGCGACGCCAGTGATTTCGCAGTCGGAGCAGTTCTGGGACAGCGGAAGGAGAAGCAGTTTCAACCAATATACTACGCCAGCAAAACGCTCACTGACGCCCAAGAAAATTATACGACCACAGAGAAAGAGCTGCTAGCGGTAGTATTTGCTTTTGATAAATTTCATTCTTATCTAATCTTGTCCAAAACTATTGTCTATACAGATTACTCTGCTCTGAAATATCTTTTTAAGAAGCAAGATGCTAAACCTCGCCTTCTACGATGGATTCTACTCCTTCAAGAATTCGACATTGAGATCAAAGACAAAAAGGGAGCAGAAAACGTCGCAGCGGATCATCTAAGCCGATTAGAGAATCCTTCAATGGATAAGTTGCACGAGAAAGGCATTCAAGACCAGTTTCCAGAAGAACAGCTCATGCATGTTGGAAAGTACTATCAAGGGTCACGATCTACAAATGACCCCTGGTATGCTGACTATGCCAATTATTTGGTGGGAAAAGTCGTACCTAAAGGAATGCCAACCTCTCGAAGACATAAATTCTACCGCGATATAAAATATTACTATTGGGACAACCCTTTCCTCTTTAAGGTTTGCCCTGATCAAATCATTAGAAGCTGCGTTGATGGGAAAGAGGCATAACATATCTTACACCAAAGCCACCATGGACCTACTAGAGGACATCAAGGTACCCACATGACCGCAAGAAAAGTGTACGATGCCGGCTTTTTCTGGCCAACCATATTTCGAGATGCGTACGATCTGGTAAGACGCTGCGATATCTGCCAAAGGCAAGGCAATATAACAGCCCGGAATGAAATGCCACTAACAAACATCCAGGCCGTGGAAATCTTCGTTATCTGGGGATTAGATTTCATGGGACCATTCCCTAAATCTAACGGTAAAGAGTACATCTTGGTTGCAGTCGACTACGTCTCCAGGTGGGCCAAGGCCCAAGCTCTCCCAACAAATGACGCCAAAGTAGTAACCAAATTTCTCAAAAAGCTATTCAGTCGATTTGGGACTCCAAAAGCAATAATCAGTGATCGTGGTACACACTTTTGCAACGTTCAATTCATGAAAGTTCTGCAACAGTATGGTGTCACTCACAAGACATCAACAGCTTATCACCCCCAGACTAATGGGCAAGCTGAGGCAACAAATCGAGCTTTGAAAAGAATCTTGGAAAGAACTGTTGGTAATCATGGGTACAAATGGGCTGAAAAATTAGATGATGCATTGTGGGCATTCAGAACTGCCTATAAAACACCATTAGGAACCACACCGTATCGTCTAGTTTATGGCAAGGCATGTCACTTACCAATTGAGCTGGAATATAAAGCATACTGGGCTTTGAAGAACTGCAACTTAGATATTTCTACAGCTGGAGCAAATAGATGAATGCAGTTGAACGAGTTAGCCGAACTAAGGGATCAGGCATATGACAGTTCGTTAATCTTCAAAGAACGAACTAAGAAAATTCACAATGCTAAGCTGAGGCCCTCTAGATTCAAAACAGGAGATAAAGTGCTGCTTTTTAACTCGCGATTCAAGAAATTCTCTGGCAAGTTTAGGATCAGGTGGAGCGGACCATTCATAGTATCAAAGGTATTTACCTACGGTGCAGTTGTCGCACCCCCTAATTCGGGTTGCGGAAGCGAATCGGGTCGGGGCGCGACTAATCAATATACAAAGCACACAAGATATATAATGAACGACCACTACATGCGTCGTTTTACAACTTACATTGATTAACGTAAAAGTCTACATATGTTTTACAAAAGACGAGATCGCATAGATATTTGAGAGATTCTAATACATATCTAATTTATACAAAATATAGAAATGCAGGGAAATCTCTTGATGTTTATATGATTGCATGCGACTCGAGTTACAGTATCCTGATGGGCAGTCCAACCTACTGCTGAGTACCTAAGATAACATGCTAAACGGTCAGCTAAAAAGCTGGTGAGCTCACAGGTTTAATATGATAAGATATGATTTATGAACCGCAAGATTTAATGAGTTGATTTACAAAACATGCAAATAAATGAATAATGAGTATCACTGCCAAGAGCACATAGTCTGAGCTTAACTGAGGGGTCAGGATCCACCTTTAAGGACCTGAGCGAGGTGCCTCTCTATGAGTGCCTAATCTACACTCAATACTGAACAAATGATAATGCGTCCGTTTGACAGGTTAGTGCTTGCTAACTCGGACGGGGATTGTCAATCCCATATGATACCATACACTAACACTCACGCTAAATCATATTAACAGAACTATGCTTCAGAGGACTTTGATTGATTAGATGAAAACAACTCATGCAGCATACGTGATAATTTGATACTTGCGTTCACATGTAAAACAAAACAGTGCATGTATCTCACCCCTAGGTAAAAGCATTTAAAATAGGGGCTATGAGACTCACCTGAGTCTAATGAGATGCTACTAAGCACAAATGATGATTCACAAGACAATGATGTCGATCAATCGACTGAAACCTGCAGGGCGTCTTAGACGCGCAAGGTTTTGATAAATGATTAGATGTCTTAACAGACTATCTATGCTAGTTGTTCATTCAACTATCAATGTCCAAATACATTTGATTTGTTTGTTTGAGTTATTGAAAATATTTACGGCCTGTTGGTGTGATTTGAAATAATTATTCCAAAATATAATTATTATAATGTTGTCATAATGTACTTATAAAGCATGTTTTATATGAGTTGGAGTCGCATCGTATAAGTGTTTGAGGTTGCGCGTGTTCGACACTTAGTGTACAATAGTTAAGACTACCAGTGCAAGTTATGACGCACGTTATCACTGTTTGTTATGGTTAAGGCTGTTAGTTATGAGTTATGACTGCCTTTGTATGTTGCGATCTCAGTTATTACTCCCCTTTATAACTCGTTATTACTGCCCTTTATAACTTGTTATTACTCCTCTTTATAACCGTTATTACTGCTAGTTATATCTTGTTATTACTCCTAGTTATAACTTATTATTACTGCTAGTTATAACTTGTTATTACTCCTAGTTATAACTCGTTATTACTGCTAGTTATAACTTCCTTCCCACTGTTAGTTATAATTGTCTTCCCTCTGTTAGTTATAATTTTCTTCCCTCTGTTAGTTATAATTTCCTTCCCACTGTTAGTTATAATTTCCTTCCCACTGTTAGTTATAATTCCCTTATTTTTACTCGGTTTCGACTCACGATTTCACCCGTTTCTAGTCCGATTCAAGCCTAACCAAAAATCACACATGTCCTCATATATGTCTAGTTCAGTTTTGCACTTTATGGTATTTTTATATATTCATTTACTATTTTTAACAAAAATGAATACGAAGAGTGGTCGGTTTCGTCTCAACAGTGAGGTCAGTCCAAAGACTCGTGTTTTTAGCTATGATCCGTGAGGATATGGTCCAAGGGCCAAAAATAAAAGTTGTAGACGACATCTTAAGGAACATTTTTCGTTTAGATGTCGAGAGTTGTTTCTTCCTAGTTTTCAAGATATAGACATTTTGGTGTGATGAAAATTTCTGGACAGAATCTGTCTTCATCCATATATGTTTGAAAAACGTTTTCCGTTATGATTTTTGGACATCCCTAAGTTGTATGAACAATATAACATCTATATAAACATAATAAAAGTATTTTTCGAAGGTGTCGGGATTTCTTACAATGCTCGTATGAAGAATCCGAAAAGGTGGAAATGTAGCTCGCGTTCTCGTGATCGTTTTTGCTTCAATCGACTTAATGATCCAAAGAGGTTTTGATGGTGAATTATGGTGGTGAAAGTGGCTGATTTTAGAGAGATAAAGATCAGAGATTAGAGAGAGAATGAGAGAGATTGAGTTGGTGATTGAATGAAGAGAGATGAGATGATGGTGGTGGTTAAAGTCAAGAACAAGATCCATGTTTCATGGATCTTGTTTGGCTGATTTTTCCAAGTCAAAAAGGAGGTGGATTTTTGTTATATTTTGTCTCAAATAATTGGTATTATATCCGTGTTCGTTTACCCGATAGTTTAAATGTATATTTAGACGTTATGTATTATATATACGTTTTTAAATAACGAATAAACTTTCGATATTTTTGAGTTGAAGTATTTTATCAAAATACTTGTTAATGAGTTATAAAAATATAACTTTGGTTGGTTTTGATTATCGAACGCGTTTCACTCATTTTTGGTTGCGTATGATTGTTTTATACGATACGAAATACCTTTGAAATATTATCGAAATAATATGTAATAAATAATGAGTTGTAGTAAATAATAATTCTATATTACTTAATACTTGTTTTCACCAACGTCGCATAGATGAATCGGAATTCGGCCGATTTGAAAATGCACGATTTAAACAAATCGCGTACTGATATATATATATATAACAATATACATATTGATACATACAATTAGCCTAAGACATAGCACTAATTACATGTATTAATAGATGATTAGGAACTAATAACTAGTCCTAATTTGATGGGTGTCACAGCAGTCGAACTCGAGGCACCAGAAGGTAATTTTAAGGTTAATGGTCATCGCTTAAAGCATTACTTCGAAGACTTTCCCATCAGGGAAGATGTCTTTATCTTTGAACCACCAAGAGTCGACAGAAAGGTACAAAGAGTCAAGCTAGAGACTCGTAAAACAAGCGTTCTTGGGAGGCACCCCAAACCTATCTTTATTTAATTCTGTCATTTTATATCTTAGTTTATTTTTATTAAGTATGGTTGTCTCTGAACTAATAAAATTGCAGGCTTGCCACTTATCTGATTCGAATTGCAAAATCTGAGATAACTATTATTCATTTACTATCACTATTAGCATTACTTGTTTATTTTATTTTGTTTCAGGATGGACGCTGTTGACGCTGATCATGTAGCTGAGAGACCACGCAGACGACACAGACCTCGGAGACGCAGAGCACAGAGAGCAGCTATGCTGACCATCACTAAGGATGACCTGACTGATGTCCCAATCACTCACGAGGAGTTGCCCGATGAGAGGCCCTCATCACCTTTGCCAGCCCCTGTACCTACTTTCGAGTACGGTATCACTACGGCCGACCCAGCTGCTTCGTGGGCCCTCTTCCGGACACTCTCCATCCAGCATGACATCATGTCCTCTATCTGTGAGCAGCTCGAGATTCCGGGACCTGCTGCCATTCCCTACAGGCTTGGTCCAGATCCAGGACCATCTCGACCTCCATGGTCCTTCTTTCCTCCTGCAGATCCACCTGTTGTCTCTACTGTCGGGCCTTCTACTGGTCTCACTATTGCAGCTGCTGATCCGGATCCAGCATTGCCCACAGGAATTGCATCACCAGATCGCAGCCTCACAGAGCAGCTTCTGGCCGCTTTTGATGCTCACACTTCTGCTTCCCCCTACCACTGACGAGATCGTGAGTCAGGCTATGACTAATATTGATTTTTCCATTCCATCTCCAACTTCCGTTTTCGACAGGGATGTTGAGGCAGAGTTTGATCCTGACACTGATGACCTACTTGATGATTACTAGATTTTATCTTTATTATTTACTTTCTGTATTATGACTTTATACTTACGTTTTAGACCTGCTACCTAGATGAGATACTGTGATATGTGTGTTGTTGTTTATTGCAGAATTCAGCTTTGTGTGGAATGGATGATCTTAAACGAGCCTGCTCCTTAAAATCCAGCAATTCACTAGCACCACTCCTGCACAAACCTGGTCTATTCCAGTAAACACAAATGGGGAGTCTCTCTGTTCCTTTTCCCCGTTTAAATCTTGTTTTACTATGCTCATGTTAGTGTATTTAATTTCTGTGCCCCATCCTAAACTTATCACTAAGTGTGGGATTCCAGCCCAAATTAAACACTGGAGATACATCTACCTACATGTTCAAACTCTAAGTGTGAGATTTTACTAGTAAAATCTCTACTCAAGAGAACATTATGGACAATGTTCCTCTAAGTGTGGGATGGCAGGTATAGAATACCTTAAAAGGTGATTTTTATGTCCAATAATAGCAATCTTTCTCTCAAAACTTTTTTCAAAAATAAGGTCAATTTTTTTCAAAATTAATGAGGCTAACTCAGTTTTTGAGTCTCAGATACTACTGAGAGAAACCATTTTAAAAATATAAGTATGATATTTCTAAAAGCCTAAAGGAAATAAGGTAAAAATTGCTTAAGCAAGAAGTGATAATCAAAGGAGCAGGACTAGACACATACAACCCCTTTGCAGTGAGGTATCTTGAGCCCAAAAGCATTCATCTTTAATGCTTCATGATGTGACGCAAAAAGTCATGTTTTGAAGGCCATTATTCCACACTTTTTGGGCACATCTTTAGTGAAAACATTCCAAAACTATCATTATTTACTAAAATTCACTAAAGTGCTCCAAATATAGGCGTTGCTACAAAAATCACTAAAAACGTTCAAATAACGAGCAAAACGGAGCAAATAAGCAGCAACCAATTCTCGCACCCTCATTTATCCTATGATAAACACATTCTAACCTTATGATATGTTGTGATAGGTAAAATCGAGACGAGAAAATCAAGAATCATGCAAATCAGATAAAGAACGGAGAAGACTGGACGGTTACCGACTCCTATAAAGTGATTTCGGCTATGCTAAAGTTATACAAATCCAATTTCAGTGATATTGGCATCATTAGAAGCATAACGGAATTACGAAGACACAGGCGAAAGAATCAGGTCAAACGGACGCGTAACGAAGGAGATACGGACGTTTTAAGCAACGAACTAAATCAGATGGAAGCCGTATACGGCCTTGCACACTGTATACGGCCCTTCATAGACCGTATACGGCCCTTAGCACACCGTATACAGCCCTATGAAGGCCGTATACGGCCCCTGGTACCCCATATGCTGCCCGTTTGTGCTTCGTTTGCTTGTACGTGCGTGCTTCGCGAGTTGTACGACTGATTACAAGCTTGGCCTATAAATAGGGGGTCACCCCTCCAACCTTCAACACACTTCATCATTCCATTCATTTCTCCATTTCCACTTTCTCTCTCACACACACTCTCTCTCTAAACTTTCTTTCTTTCTTTCTCTCTCTAGAAATTAGGGTTAGGTCTAGTTAGTTCTTAGTTAGTATTTAACTGAAACTAACGGAGGGGCTACTTTTGTAATAGCGTGGGGAATAGTTCAGGGGCTTTTATTGTAATATTGTCAAGGATATTGCGGAAGTTCTGCTTGTACTCTCTCTCTAAACGCTTATTCAATCTACGCTTTATTAACGGTTACTTCTTTCCTTATCTATGATAATGATAATTGCTATTGTTATTATGCTAGATTTAGGATATGTTATTATGCGTAGTGAGTAGTTTCCTTGTGTGTTTGTTATGATGTAGTTAGTTATATATGTGTGGGGTGATGTTGCTTTAAAACGTATAATTGGATAACATTATGATATAACGGAGGTAATGTTATACGGCTTTCATTTGTATAGTGCCGGAATCATCACTTATGTGTGTAGTACGGAACGTGGAAGCTATGAAAGTCGTGGGCACAATCCGTTGTGGAAATAATGTTCCCAGTTATATTATATAAATGAAAACCGGTGATCTATTAATCTTATATTTATGAATTTCTAAACCAAATCGCCTTTCCTCCAATTAAACGTGGTTAGAACCTTTATGACAAGGAGTCGCGAACCTTGTTCAAACGGTCACTACCTATCTGTGTTTTCTGAAACTATAAACATGGTCTGAATTGCGTAGCTGTGGAAATACTGTTTAAAACCTTTCGTATAGTACACCGTGAATCAATCAGGGATTTATTGGGAAATAGTGAGGGCTGGTTTATATCATAGATGGTTGGGCTTTAATACAAACTTAGTTTAAACTAGTCTAGAGTGACCATAAAGTATGTGACCCCGGAAAGACCACGGTAAACGGCACTGTACTTCGTGTAACGTTGGAAACACCTTTGGTGGAGTACAAATACGTAGGAGCTAAGGAAATGTCGGTGGTTGAAGACTGTGTCACATCCTGGTTTGACTTCAAAGCTGTGGAAATGCTTGATCGCACTGTACACCGTTAGTACGCCTAAAGATCATGAACACTGTGGAAATGCTTAGATGCACTGTACACCGTTAGTACATCTTGGGTCTGTAAAACTGTGGAAATGCATAGTCGCACTATACACCGTGATGAAAGCTCTAGGCTAAAATAAAACCATTAATATAAAGTTAATAGTCACCAAACCAAGTCTTAATCTTAAATGCCTTGTTTGACTTCGTTGTCCCCGTAGTGTTAAGAAAGGTCGGAACCTTAGTGGGTATGTTACTCTATCTCATGCGCCCAGGAATTAATATTCCAAGAAGGGTCGTTACTCCGTCACTGGATAACGTTGAAGAGTTGAGCATCCTCCTCCGATCAGACTCAATTTGGCCTAGTACTCAGTGACATACTGATTGGTCTCCCCAATCAGTAGGGTACTAGTGTTTACACTACGAACAATTAAGCTCAGATAAGACACAAACCTTTAAAAGACGTTTTCATACTAAAACCCTAGCATCACCCCCGCATAAGCTAACGAAGTCATAACAAACATGTGACACCCCCAAATTTAATGTTTTGCGGAAGCGAGTTTTGGGTGCCACTAATCAAATATCAAAACACCAAAGTACAAGCAAACGACTCTACATGAGACGTTATAGATAATACATTACATTACATAAGTTTTCAAAAGTAGTACAAGGTTTTAAGTTATAAGTAATACATCATTACGAGTTCGCTAAATGATTTAGAAGATTTTAAACACATAATCATAGTACAAAAGATAATGCCAATAAAATCTCCAAGTGGTTATGCATGCGACTCGTACTAGCCTAGCATACCCTGCGGGCCATCCTACTGTTGCTGAGTACCTGAGAATACATCACTAAAAAGGTCAACCAAAAAGGTTGGTGAATCTCACAGGTTTGTATGTACAGTAGTAAACAGTTTGCGTAAATCAGTAAGTAAATCATTCACAATAGTAAAACAGTAAAGTATAATTGTACAATAGTAATAAGTCGGTAACCAAGTATTTCATAAGTACAGTAAGGTCGGTATAGTCGGTCATGTCATGCCATGAGCCATCATAGTCGAAGCTTAACACGTCTGTAATTTGCCACCGTGAGTGCTAATCCAAAAACACTCATATGAAACAAATACTAATATGCCTGTTTCTACAGTGAAATCCGTGGTAGCGCTACTACCCCAGGCAGGGATTGTCAGTCCCATATGGATCCATATATTAAACTCGCGCTTATCGTAATTAACAACTATGATTCAGAGGACTTCATTGGATTAAAGGAAACTCATGCAAATAAGTATATCGGCAAGTCTGTAAGTCTGTAAGGTCTGTAAGTCTGTAAAGTCTGTAAGTCTGTAAAGTCTGTAAATTAGAAAACAGTAAGGTCTGTCCAATAGTCGGTAAGTTCGAAAACAGTAAAGTCTGTCAATAAGTCAGTAAGTCTGTAAATCAGCATGTTTGTAAAACAGTGAGTCTGTAAGTCGGTAACAAAGTAGTTTATAAGTCGGTCAAACATTACGTTTAATAGTCGGTAAAGTAATAAGCCAGTATAGTAATAAGTCGGTAAAACAATACATTTGTACATGTATTCAAGTAAGTCAAGTAATTTAGTAAACGAGTAGTTTTAGTAAACTAGTAATTTCAGTAAACAAGCAATGCATCTCTCCCAAAGTGAAAGCAGTAAAAATGGGCAGTGAGACTCACCTGAGTCTAGCAGACGATGCAGAAATCAAGCAGTGTAGTAACCTGAACTAGTAATCCTTTAGTGTCCTAAACGCGTAAGGTTAAGTAAGTAAATGGACATCATTAAGATAATCCATGCTAGTTATCCACTCAACTAGTTAATGTCCAATAGTTTGTTTGTATAAGTGTGTACGGCCCGTTGGTGATGGGGTGTAATAATAATTCAAGTATTATTATTATTATTATTATTATTATTATTATTATTATTATTATTATTATTATATATTTCATTTTGTTGTATATTTGAAAAGTAATTTCAATAGTATGTTGTTTTGTACCATTACGTGAAATGTTTGCGCGAATGTAAGTTCGAGATGGTGTAACTCTTCATGGGTGAAAACCCTACGATGGACAAGTGTAAACTTGTACGTGTGCGAGTGTATTCTCGTACTAGTTTGAGTGTAATCTCATCTAGGTATTAGTGTAATCTCATACATATTTAAGTTGTAATACATATACTACCCAAAGTATATAAGTTCTCTTACACGAGTGTCGTTACATATTATATGATAACATTATCAAGATTAATTTCGAGTTACAATTCTTAGCATTTCTCAATCATTTCATATTCATCAATACGTGGCTCGTTTTGTGTTGACTTGGTCAAACGGGCTCGGTTTGACCCAAGACTTTTACACTAGTCTTAAATATGGTTATAAAGCTTGTAAAAATTATCGTTACGTTTAGTGGTCGCCTCGAAGTGTCGTTTTTACAAAATTACCAAAACAGCCCTTATGTTTATATTTTTCCAGATTTCGTCTCGACAAATCCCTCGTTTTCTCTACTTTCTAGTCCGAATCAAGTTCTACCAAAAATCACAGGTGAACTCCTATGTGTCTAGTATATTGTCAAAATTTCCCAAGAACTATAGTGTCAATCTAGTTAGCTAAATAAATTTTGAGAGGTGTCGGGTCCGAAATCCGGCCAAAACAGTGACAGTCTTACAAATCGGGTTTTCTAGGAGAATTGGTGTATTTCTGAGCTTCGAGCAAAACACAAAAGTTGTAGGCAACGAAAATACGAAGATTTTGGCTTTGGTTTCATGCATTTTCATTGTGTTTTCGATTTTATATGAATTGTTTCGTGAAGGGTACAGAATCTGTCCTACAAACTGTTTTCATATATATGTGTATAAAACATAATTTAAGCTTTGTTCTTGGACATTTTATTGTTGAGTGAACATTCTAACATGTAAATAAGTAAGTTTCAAGTATATATAATGAAAAGTAAAAGGTTCCTTACAAAGAGATGAAGAGGAGAAGGAAAACGGAAGTCGAATGCTCGTTTTGGTGCGTTTCCTTGAATTCCGGCATGGCGGCTCGTGGTGGATCTATGGTGGTGATTGTGGTGGTTTATGGTGGTCTTGTGACAGCCTCCAAAGGCTGTGAAAAACGTTCAAAGAGAGAGAGAGGGAGATTTGAGAGAAATCAAGTGAGTTGAGGGTGAATAATGGGGTATGGGTTGCATGTTTGTGTGTAAGTATCACATGGAGAGGGTATGGGTTGGGTGTGGGCTGCTGAAAATCAGCAGATTTTGTGGGGGTCCCACACCATGTGGGTGGTAAATCTTGTTCTCAAAGTTTCGTTTCACGCGGTGCCCGTTTACCCGTTCGTTTCGTCGTTCATTTAAACGTTATATGTTTAACAAAGTACATTTCGTTTACGTTTTAAATTACAGTATTTTTGATGAAAGTTTTACTCAAGTAATCTCTTTTAAGTTACTAAAATGATATTCAAGTTTTCGTTCGGTCGTCGGTCGCGTTTAGTACATTTATTTAAATCGGGTAACGTTTTTAAACGTTATAATTATACGCGTGTAATCGCGTTATTTTTACTTGAAGTATTTTACCAAAATACTTAGTTTTAAGTTATAAAACTATAACTTTGATTTATTTCGTCGGTAGGGCGCGTTTCATGCATTTTTGTAGCGTTCGGTCACGTTTTAAGCAAAACGTACGTGTCGTTATATTGTAAACATAATATAAAATAATTATCGTTGTTATCAAATAATTTCATATTATTTAATAATGGTTTCACCAACGTCCGTATTTGAATTCCTGCGTGATTTGTTTATACGCAATTTTTGAATAATTGTTTTGTGTTATATATACATATAATCATATATATAATACTTGTACGCTTTGGTATTTTAAGTATATAATACTTGAAATAAAAGTTTAAATTTGGACCAAATTTTGGGTCATTTTTGACCGGGTGTCACATTCTCCCCTTGTTAGGAGAATTTCGTCCCGAAATTTATTCGTAGTAATTATTAGTGTGTCAAAGTAATAGTCGGTGCGTTTTCTAAGAAAGTGTGTGAGTCTACTAAGAGTGATATAACCTCAATCCAGTGTTACCTTCCTCCCCTTGTTAAGCTAATGCCCTACTGGCCATTAAAGGAATAGAGAAAGTGTGTTGCAATGTAATTGACCATTTTGTCGGTAGGACAAGGTCAGTCGGTCAGTCAGTCACTAAAGTGTAGCTACGTTTTGTACTAGTAGCCAAGAGTAATGTAGTAAATTCCGCTGTGTTCATACAGTTTGTAGCAATCAGTAGTGTCGTAGCATAAATTAGATCCTATCAGTCTCATATAGAAACTAAGTGGTTTAGCATACATTAGTTTTATGTGGGATGTTACCCAGCGTATAAAATTTAATCGGTATGTCTTCCGGTATAAAACAGTGTAGGATATGTTATTCCTATACATATGCAAGTTAAACCTCGTCTCATATAGAAACTATAAAATCTAAATTGTCTTTTTTCCCTAACCCTATCGTACACTTAGAATATAGGGAAAACATAGAAGTATTCAAACAGCAAGTAAGATCTACCACAGTAATTAGTATAAAGGCAGTCGGGTTATCTGTAAATGGTCATACCCGTGTTGAGTAAGTCAATGAGTCTCGGGTCCTGGTGGTTACCTTCAGTGTTAAGCACATAGAACCTGCCCTTAGCGGTGTTGTTTTTGTTTTTCAGTTGTGGGCAATCTTTCCTGAAGTGTCCAGTACCGTTGCACTCATAGCAGGTCTTGGGTGCAGAGGTGTTGGTACCAGTTGCGGCTGTTTTGCAATCTTTGGCCACATGCCCAAATCGCTTGCATTTGGTGCAAGGACACGCACCATCGTGATGAAGGCTGCATTTTGAGCAAAATGGTTTGCTTCCCTTATACTCTTTCTTGTCGCCCGAGCCAGTTGGGTAGGTTTTAACAGCATCAACCTTTTTGTTGGAGGTGTTGGGGTTTCCTTCCCATTTACGCTTGCCAGAGTTTCCAGTAGGTGTTGTAGATGTCTCGAACCTTACAATCTGTGCCATAAGCTCATGTGCCATACGAATAGCACTCTTAATAGTTCCAGGCTTTGATGAAGTAACATTCCCTTGAATATCCTTCGGGAGTCCACGGATGTACCTCTCAATCCGCTTGCGTTCAGGATCTACCATAGATGGGCAGAGAAGAGCGAGCTGCTGAAATCGGGTTGTATAACCGATGATGTCAGTACCCTGAACGGTCAAGTGCCAGAATTCATCTTCTAGCCTCTGGAGTTCCTCATTGGGACAGTACTCATCCCTTAGCATCCTTTTCAGTTCTTTCCATGGGATTCCATATGCAGCATCAATTCCCACAGACTGAATGTACGAGTTCCACCACGTCAGAGCACTTTCCAGAAATGTACAGGTGGCATATTTAACTTGGCAGTCTTCCGAGCAGTTACTGATCCTAAAGACTGACTCCATTCTCTCAATCCACCTGATTAATCCAATGGCACCTTCCGTGCCCTTAAAGTTCAGAGGTTTGCATTTGAGGAAGTCATTGTAGCTGCAGGGTTTAGCAACAGGAGCATCGTTCACAGACGGTGATGATCGAGTAGCTAGAGCTTCGGCTACTCCTTGAGAAACAAATCGTGCGAGTTCAGCCGCGCTGAAAGATTGTCTTTTTGGTGGCATGTTCCTTCAATAACAACAAGGAAAAATGTGAGTTTCTGTGTAAGAGTATGATTATCGTAGTTGTATATATAACAGTAATATATTACAACACAAGTGACAATCAACGGTGTAGAATAATGAAGATTGTAATCATTTAACATGCGAGTTCAAAAGATTACAAGATTTTGAGTGTTACAAGAGCTGTCGGGGATATTACGTCCGAACATATATCAGAAGTTATTGCGGAATGTGATAGGGAGATAGAAAAGATTTTTGTACTTAGAGGAATACGGAATCAGGATGTTAAACATGATGGGTGAGTGAATGACGTGTCCTCTGATGACCAATTTGTGTAGATTAAGGTGTCGGAGTTCTTAATCTCTACCTAGGTAAGTCTATTTCGAAGAGATGACCCTCTCTGCCAGGGCACATCCCGGTACTATTTTCCTGACTCGATCAACTTACCACAGGCCTATTCTAAAGTGTATTCGGACAGTAAGTGTGTCACTAAACATTTGAGGATATTAATAAGCCTAATCATATAGGTGTAACCCATATATACTTATTATCCACCTAGTAGTGTCTAGCACAGAACAAGTACAAGTCACGGTTCTCTCGTGGTCAGAGTCAACTAATGCATTCCTGTTCAACATAACCCCTTTCAGATCTTACATCATCTTCCTTTAATTGTACATAGTTGATCAGGCTATGTTAAATTAAACTCGTATGATGAAATTCCTGAACCAGTTATATCTAATGAGGAATACTGCATAACGGTTATAGTCTAGGCCCACTAAATGCAACCTAGTTCGCTATAACCTTAGGCTCTGATACCAATCTGTGACACCCCCAAATTTAATGTTTTGCGGAAGCGAGTTTTGGGTGCCACTAATCAAATATCAAAACACCAAAGTACAAGCAAACGACTCTACATGAGACGTTATAGATAATACATTACATTACATAAGTTTTCAAAAGTAGTACAAGGTTTTAAGTTATAAGTAATACATCATTACGAGTTCGCTAAATGATTTAGAAGATTTTAAACACATAATCATAGTACAAAAGATAATGCCAATAAAATCTCCAAGTGGTTATGCATGCGACTCGTACTAGCCTAGCATACCCTGCGGGCCATCCTACTGTTGCTAAGTACCTGAGAATACATCACTAAAAAGGTCAACCAAAAAGGTTGGTGAATCTCACAGGTTTGTATGTACAGTAGTAAACAGTTTGCGTAAATCAGTAAGTAAATCATTCACAATAGTAAAACAGTAAAGTATAATTGTACAATAGTAATAAGTCGGTAACCAAGTATTTCATAAGTACAGTAAGGTCGGTATAGTCGGTCATGTCATGCCATGAGCCATCATAGTCGAAGCTTAACACGTCTGTAATTTGCCCCCGTGAGTGCTAATCCAAAAACACTCATATGAAACGAATACTAATATGCCTGTTTCTACAGTGAAATCCATGGTAGCGCTACTACCCCAGGCAGGGATTGTCAGTCCCATATGGATCCATATATTAAACTCGCGCTTATTGTAATTAACAACTATGATTCAGAGGACTTCATTGGATTAAAGGAAACCCATGCAAATAAGTATATCGGCAAGTCTGTAAGTCTGTAAGGTCTGTAAGTCTGTAAAGTCTGTAAGTCTGTAAAGTCTGTAAATTTGAAAACAGTAAGGTCTGTCCAATAGTTGGTAAGTTCGAAAACAGTAAAGTCTGTCAATAAGTCAGTAAGTCTGTAAATCAGCATGTTTGTAAAACAGTGAGTCTGTAAGTCGGTAACAAAGTAGTTTATAAGTCGGTCAAACATTACGTTTAATAGTCGGTAAAGTAATAAGCCAGTATAGTAATAAGTCGGTAAAACAATACATTTGTACATGTATTCAAGTAAGTCAAGTAATTTAGTAAACGAGTAGTTTTAGTAAACTAGTTATTTCAGTAAACAAGCAATGCATCTCCCCCAAAGTGAAAGCAGTAAAAAGGGGCAGTGAGACTCACCTGAGTCTAGCAGACGATGCAGAAATCAAGCAGTGTAGTAACCTGAACTAGTAATCCTTTAGTGTCCTAAACGCGTAAGGTTAAGTAAGTAAATGGACATCATTAAGATAATCCATGCTAGTTATCCACTCAACTAGTTAATGTCCAATAGTTTGTTTGTATAAGTGTGTACGGCCCGTTGGTGATGGGGTGTAATAATAATTCAAGTATTATTATTATTATTATTATTATTATTATTATTATTATTATTATTATTATTATTATTATTATTATTATTATTATATATTTCATTTTGTTGTATATTTGAAAAGTAATTTCAATAGTCTGTTGTTTTGTACCATTACGTGAAATGTTTGCGCGAATGTAAGTTCGAGATGGTGTAACTCTTCATGGGTGAAAACCCTACGATGGACAAGTGTAAACTTGTACGTGTGCGAGTGTATTCTCGTACTAGTTTGAGTGTAATCTCATCTAGGTATGAGTGTAATCTCATACATATTTAAGTTGTAATACATATACTACCCAAAGTATATAAGTTCTCTTACACGAGTGTCGTTACATATTATATGATAACATTATCAAGATTAATTTCGAGTTACAATTCTTAGCATTTCTCAATCGTTTCATATTCATCAATACGTGGCTCGTTTTGTGTTGACTTGGTCAAACGGGCTCGGTTTGACCCAAGACTTTTACACTAGTCTTAAATATGGTTATAAAGCTTGTAAAAATTATCGTTACGTTTAGTGGTCGCCTCGAAGTGTCGTTTTTACAAAATTACCAAAACAGCCCTTATGTTTATATTTTTCCAGATTTCGTCTCGACAAATCCCTCGTTTTCTCTACTTTCTAGTCCGAATCAAGTTCTACCAAAAATCACAGGTGAACTCCTATGTGTCTAGTATATTGTCAAATTTTCCCAAGAACTATAGTGTCAATCTAGTTAGCTAAATAAAATTTGAGAGGTGTCGGGTCCGAAATCCGGCCAAAACAGTGACAGTCTTACAAATCGGGTTTTCTAGGAGAATTGGTGTATTTCTGAGCTTCGAGCAAAACACAAAAGTTGTAGGCAACGAAAATACGAAGATTTTGGCTTTCGTTTCATGCATTTTCATTGTGTTTTCGATTTTATATGAATTGTTTCGTGAAGGGTACAGAATCTGTCCTACAAACTGTTTTCATATATATGTGTATAAAACATAATTTAAGCTTTGTTCTTGGACATTTTATTGTTGAGTGAACATTCTAACATGTAAATAAGTAAGTTTCAAGTATATATAATGAAAAGTAAAAGGTTCCTTACAAAGAGATGAAGAGGAGAAGGAAAACGGAAGTCGAATGCTCGTTTTGGTGCGTTTCCTTGAATTCCGGCGTGGCGGCTCGTGGTGGATCTATGGTGGTGATTGTGGTGGTTTATGGTGGTCTTGTGACAGCCTCCAAAGGCTGTGAAAAACGTTCAAAGAGAGAGAGAGGGAGATTTGAGAGAAATCAAGTGAGTTGAGGGTGAATAATGGGGTATGGGTTGCATGTTTGTGTGTAAGTATCACATGGAGAGGGTATGGGTTGGGTGTGGGCTGCTGAAAATCAGCAGATTTTGTGGGGGTCCCACACCATGTGGGTGGTAAATCTTGTTCTCAAAGTTTCGTTTCACGCGGTGCCCGTTTACCCGTTCGTTTCGTCGTTCATTTAAACGTTATACGTTTAACAAAGTACATTTCGTTTACGTTTTAAATTACAGTATTTTTGATGAAAGTTTTACTCAAGTAATCTCTTTTAAGTTACTAAAATGATATTCAAGTTTTCGTTCGGTCGTCGGTCGCGTTTAGTACATTTATTTAAATCGGGTAACGTTTTTAAACGTTATAATTATACGCGTGTAATTGCGTTATTTTTACTTGAAGTATTTTACCAAAATACTTAGTTTTAAGTTATAAAACTATAACTTTGATTTATTTCGTCGGTAGGGCGCGTTTCATGCATTTTTGTAGCGTTCGGTCACGTTTTAAGCAAAACGTACGTGTCGTTATATTGTAAACATAATATAAAATAATTATCGTTGTTATCAAATAATTTCATATTATTTAATAATGGTTTCACCAACGTCCGTATTTGAATTCCTGCGTGATTTGTTTATACGCGATTTTTGAATAATTGTTTTGTGTTATATATACATATAATCATATATATAATACTTGTACGCTTTGGTATTTTAAGTATATAATACTTGAAATAAAAGTTTAAATTTGGACCAAATTTTGGGTCATTTTTGACCGGGTGTCACACAAACACATCTCCTCCATACTGATTTCATCCCTATTTCTATTTTCCATTTATTTACTTTTTTATTTAATTGCTTTTAATTACGGACCTAAGTAACAAAAAACCCACACAAAACTCTTAAAATCCCATCACTAAATTAAACAACTTGTCTCGATACTCTGGTTTCACAATACGATTAGCTTTAAGAACGACCCTAGGTCATACTGCTGTTATACAGCCGTAGTAAAGCTTAGGTCCCCAGCTCTATAAATTTAAAACACCCCACTGCCGTGTCCCCTTCCGTTGCGTTGATGACCGTGTCGGATCAGGGCGCGATAAGTTTTTGGCGCCGATGCCGGGGAGTTAATCGTAAGACTCTGAAGCATCCAGACGAGTTCTCTATTTAGTGATACTTATTTCCTATTCTTATTTTATTTTCCTTGTTCCAACAGACAATACCTTCCCATATCCCACAACGGTACTCGACCAGATCATCCGGATCCGAATCTCTCATTTTCATACCCGATCCTGAGTCGATTATCCGCACCATCCGCAAAGAAAGACGTTCTCGTTTTCCACAAATGTCCGCTCGTGTTACTCTCGCCGACAACACCAAACCATCAATAGAAGGACGAGGAGGACCGATTAGCTATCCAGTGATTGACGGAGCTTCTTTTGAACTTAAACACCACATCGTACAACTCATAAAAGATAACTGCCAATTCCACGGTCTACCCCGTGATGATCCCAACGCTCATATCGACAAATTCATTCAGGTTTCAAACTCCTACAAGTAGAATGTGATTGAGCAGGATATCATCCGCTTATACTTGTTCCCATATTCTCTCGCTTTACATGCTTCTACCTGGTTTGAGGGACTTGAGACCGGCTCAATCACCTCATGGACCGACATGGGTAATAAGTTTCTCGCTAGATACTTTCCCCCGTCCAAACAAACTCAGGCAAAGAATGACACCGCAAACTTCCAACAAGCTCACGATGAATCTATCTACTCAGCATGGGAGCGCTTCAAGAGTTTACTGAGGAAATGTCCAAATCACCAAATGACGAAGACTGACAAGGTGTGCACCTTCTACCGAGGTCTTGATCCTAACCATCGCATCAATCTTGACACCGCAGCTCAAGGAAACTTCATGAAACTTACTGATGACGAAGCATGGAGCTTGATTGAGGACATGATGATGCATCACCACGATTGGAAGTCTGATGAGCAATCCTCATCCTTACCCCTCTCCGCAAATAACACCCGCCAAACTGAAGCCATTAAGTCTCTGAGCGAACAAATTGAGACTCTGACAAAACAGATAGCAGATCTGAAGAAACAACCACAGCAGATCCACCAAGTTCAGGCTTGCCAGAACTGTGCCAACCATACCACTGAAGAATACGAGGTTGAGTACGAAGATCCTACTGACGGTTTGGTCTACTATGCCCAGTTTCCTGTCAGACCTCAAAATCCTCCGGGCTTCGCTAGAACTTCACCACCCAGAACTCGAGGAAACCAATATCCTTCACGGAACAACCAACCACCTTTCCAGCCCAGGTTTCAGCCACGATATCCTACATACCCGCAACAACCACAACTCCCATACAATCAACCACTTCCATTAACCGCCACTGAGGATACCCAGCCTGCTGAACCTGTGAAAACCATCATTCCAGTCACGAGTACTGATGACAACCTCAACAAATTCATCCAAGGTAAGACCGCTTTCAACCAAAAGACTACGGCTCGACAAGACCAAACTGATCTATTCCTTCGAAATCAACTCTCGGTTCTAAAAAGCTTTGAGAACCAGATCGGTCAGTTAGCCCAACGTCTCGATACCCGACCGCAAGGGACCCTACCAAGCAATACTATTCAGAACCCCCACGTCGAGGAAGCCATGACCTTAAACTCTGATAAACCAACTCCTGCTATACCTTCTTCTCCAAGGGAACACTCTCCTGTCCCGCCGACAGTTGAGACCAAATCAATGCCCACGCCGAATCGTGAGGTTGAGATTCCTTTCCCCAACTGCTTGCAAAAGAAGTACAATGCCAAGTCATTCAAACTTGATGGAAAGTTCTTAGACACCGTGTCTAGAATCCCCTCTAGTACGAAGTACATCCGAAGAATGCTGGCAACTAAGGACAAGATTCCTGTCCTTCCTAAAGTCTCTCTGAACACCGAATGTTCAGCCGTCATCCAGAATGCCTTACCGGAAAAACTAGGAGACATGGGTCGATTCACCTTGCCATGTTCCATCGATCACTCAGGCACAATACGCTCCTTGGCCGATTTCGGAGCCAGTATCAATCTTATGCCTTACTCACTCTACTCCAGACTAGAATTAGTACCTCTTCAGCCCACTAAAATGAGCGTCCAGCTTGCTGATCAATCAATCCGATACCCGAAAGGCATTGCTGAGAATGTCATGGTCAAAGTTGACAGGTTTTATTTCCCCACTGACTTTGTAGTGATGGATATACAGGAAGACATTAACATACCCATTATCCTAGGTAGGCCATTCATGAATACTGCACGTGCTATTATTGATGTATACTCTCAGGTTATCAGTCTACGAGCACATGGACAAACAGTATCATACAAGATTGATCAGAACGACTATTCACTGATAGAGCATGCAGAGATATACGCAATATCCATGGGCAGAGTCACTTCGGATGATGACACTTCTGATTCAGAGCCAGAACAATACAGGCCATACGAGCATACTTGTCTTATCTCAGCTACTGAAGAGTCAGAATCGGAAGACGAGGAAATGGAAGAATCTGAACCGGAGGAAGAAATAGAAGAGGAGGAAGATTCAGAGCAGGATGAAGAAGAAGAGGAACAACATGAAACTGAACCAGAGGAAGAGATGGAAGAAACGGAACCAGAAGAAATGGAAGAATCCGAGGAAGAACATGAAGAATCAGAGCCCGAGGAAGTATATCAGTCCACACCACCTCATCAATACCTCCCTGACTCATATTTACCGACAGCAGAGATTATGCAAATTGAGAACCTTGAGAACTTCATCCCTCTGTCACAAGATGAATCAGATGAAGATCCACCGACTGATTACTCTCACGATGCAGAATTTGGTCTCACCATGGAGAAACTCATTGCATCAGCTATTGATCCTGCCAAACCTCTCGTGTCTCCCCGACTTGATGCTCTGTTGAATATTGAGAAGACTATAGCTTTATCCACACAGCACCCAGAGCTTCGAAACAAGCTTTTGAGAAAGATTGCAGCATACAAAGCATCCCGACTTCCCCAAAGGATTCAAACCTTTGACACATCTGCACCTCGAAGTCAGTTCGAGAAGGGAAGTACCTCCGGATCTAGCCGTGATTCTGATTCTCAGGAGGAGAAAGACATCGAGATGGATTCCTCTCAGCCGATATCTCAGATTACTGATGACACCCTTCCACCATCCGATACTGTTGAGTTCCCTGATTTCCAGGCTAAGGATAATCCAGCTGAGGAAAGTGATGACGATGGCATCATCTATATTGACATTCCAGCAGATATCCGGTCCATTCAGTTCCATGCAGTTCCTGTTATTCCCACTTCTCCCCAAATCCCGACTATCTCCAACCATGAGGAAATGATAAGTGCTATTGAAGAATTCGAGAATGACATACCTATGATGACGAGCATTATCATTAACTCAACCAATGATTACACTCCACACCAAAGGAACCTGATTGAGGAAATCATAGCCGAATCTGAGGTCAACCAAGCCGAGAATTCCCAAAATTACAGATTCTTCCACAACCGCCTAAATGCCTTTGCCGAAGACCTCGCTGCTCAGTTGCTACGAGAACACCACGCTACTGGACCAACACCTGAGGAGCTAGAGTTCTTTGAAGACCAAAGACGCATGTACAGGAAAATCTATGACACACTGCTCAGATCCGCATTTCCATATTCTGCTGAGCAACATGAGTTCGGATGTGACGTAAAAAGTCATGTTTTTAGAAGCTTTATTCCTCACATTTTGAACCTTTCTTTAGTGAAAACATTCCAAAACATTGATTATTTACTAAAATACACTAAAGTGGTTCAAAAGTAGACGTTGTGATAAAAATCACTGAAAACACTCTAAAAATGCACAAAACATAGCATTTTAATACAGGCCGATTCCTCCGACCTCATTTTCCTGTCAAGACACACTTCCTAACTTCTACCATCTGTTGTACAGGTAAAATCGAGACAGAAAAATCTGGAATCAAGTGAAACGGCCAAAGGACGGAGAAACCACTGCGCTTTCAGAGCCATTAAAAGTCGTTTCGGCTACGCCTAAGCTCTACACATCCAATTTCCGTGAGATTGGCATCATTAGAAGCGTAACAGAATTATGAAACCACAGGCGAAATAATCGAGTCAAACGGACGCATAACGAAGGAGATACGGACGTTTTAAGCAACGAATGAAATCAGACGGAGATCGTATACGGCCTCAGGCACCGTATACGGCCCATATAAGACCGTATACGGCCTACTATACACCGTATACGGCCCCTGCAAGGCCGTATACGGTCCCCCTACCCCATATCGTGCTCCGTTTGCTTGTACGTGCTGCTTCGTAAGTTGTACGTGCGATTTGATGGTTTGCCTATAAATAGTGGACATCTCCAACACTTCATTCATACCAATTTTCTCATTTCATTTCTTCCTTACACTTTCTCTCTCACACACATCACTCTCTCTCTAGTTTCTCTCTCTAGAGGATTTTCTCTCTCTAGAATTGAGCTAGTTAGAGAGATAGTTAGGTAGAGGTAGCTTTTAGCTTTTGTACGGAGTCACTCCAAGACATTGTATTTGCGAAGATCTGTCTGTAATAAATTCGTATAAGGTTCTATTTATATATCTCTTACTTTCCAGTTTTAAACATGTGTTGCTTTGTTTATGCTTGTTTAGGATTGTATGCTAGATATATGATGTTAGGCTAGACATTTCTTTGTGTTTACTATGATGTAGTTATGTTAGAATAGTCAATATGTTTATGCCATGCTGTTACTCTGCCCGTGTTACTTTAAACTGTGTATGAACTCGTAAACTGAATCTCGAATGTTTATCTATCCAACTTATGCTGTGGTTAGAAGCTTCCTGCTAGAACTTGGCTAATTACTAGTGGTACATTCTCTACCTATTCTATACTTGATGATCAATGAACTTGGTATGGCTGTGTTCTCTAGGTTGAAATAAATCATAAGAGACACGGAGCATAGGATTAGAGATAGGTTAGATTCATGTTTATCTGTTATATATCTTTGAGAGAACTTTCGGGATATCTATGATCTGATTATTGGTTATCTGCTATGCTAGGATTACGGTGTTCTGTTATGTGTCACCGTATAGCATGTTCTTGTTTGATTGTTGCCTTAGGAATGTTGCATGCTAGAGTTATCCCCCTGGTTCATATCAGTAACTGTATAATTAGGTTTTCAGACACAGAATATTGGTTTACATAGTAGATTAACATGCATGGAATATTTGTGATGATTTATATCTGTAATGCTGAACAATTTAACTGATCGTTAGCCCGATTATCTCAACTTGGTCCGCGGGATTATCCCCGTTCGTGTTCTTGTTCAATCAACAATTCACGCTACGATACAGACGTCTCTGATGACTGTGACTGGGGACCAGGATTCGAGGATAGTCGTAGGTTAAATTGGTCTGTACATTTGGGAGAACTTCCGGTGTATTTGACTTCTATAACTGCTATCCATGTGACATGTTATTTATCTGATTGCGGACAACTCTACGTTAGATATTTAATAGGCTCGCAGTTGTAGCTCATTAGGATATAGGAAATCTGCGGGAGTAATGTGGAACCCTAATTAATGTAACGGAAAAACCGTAAAACGCCCTATTACTCGGTATAGTGCTGGAAACACCAATTGGTGGAGTACAAACGTATGGAAGCCACGGAACGGTCGTAGGTATAATACTTTGCATTAATTATGTTTCCATCCTCTCCTGATTAGTCATCACATCTAGTAGCCTTACCTTTGACTATTCATCAATAACACTTAACAAAATCATAGTAAACACTCGCTTATCCTCTGTTGACCGAGTCTCCGTACAAACCTCTTTAATTTTGTTTTCTTTATTTAAATTAGTATTTAGTTATAAAAAAACCAAACCTATCCAAAAACTTTTAAAAAACCCTAGCTGAATCTCCAAAGATAATAAAACTTCCTAGACTCCCATGCCCGTTGTAGTTTGAAGAACGACACCTGAGTCATACATACCACTTGCTGCCCTTTTAGGTCTATCAGTAGTATACAACTTAGGATTCCCCTGCTCTACAAATTTAAAACTCACTGTTCGCCGCTTCTATTGCTGTTGGATCAACGACCGGAATCAAATCCGTCCGACCGATAGAGGCACGACAAGTTTTTGGCGCCGCTGCCGGGGACTACAATGACCGATTTTAGGAATTTTGTTATCTCAGTTATTTAGCGATCCTTACGGAAGATCAATATCATCCGGAAGTTACAGTTTTTATCCCTAGGTTAGTTACTTTTTAATTTCGCGTCCTTAGTTAAACCTATCCTTTCCAAAACCCTATTTTCTTCTAAAAACAAGTTATGGCAAATCGTATCACTCTCGCCTCATCAATCCTACCACTGCTAGAGGGACGAGGAGGACCAATCGTATCACCAACCGATGAAACCATTGAAATCAGACCACACTTCATTAAATTACTTAAATCACAGTGTTAGTTTCATGGTCTTTCGGTTGAAAATCCAAACACCCATCTTAACAAGTTCATCAACCTTTCCGACTCTTTCGAACAAACCGGATCCAGTGTCTAAGTCACCCGACTTCACCTGTTTCCTTATTCTTTAGCTTTCCTAGCTCAGACATGGTTTTATGAACTCGAACCAAATTCGATTCATACGTGGGAGGAGATGGCTACTAAGTTCTTAGCTAAATTTTTCCCTCCGTCCCTACAAACCAAGCTCAAAAATGAAATCATTAACTTTCGTCAAGGAACTACTGAATCATTAAGCTCAGCTTGGGAACGCTTTAAGAATATGCTTGGAAGATGTCCGAATCATCAGTTGGCTGAAACGAATCTGGTCTGCACATTCTACAACAGTCTGAATCCTCATCACCAACAAACCCTCGATGCTGCTTCATCCGGAAATTTCATGCTACATACTTCAGAAGAAGCTTGGAAGTTGATTGAGACGATAACGATGCACCAACATGACTTGGAGTTTGATGAATCAACCTCGGAAGACAAAGACACTTCTACTCAAGCGTTCGACACTTTAAAAGCTCAACTCGAATCCATCTCTAAAGTTGTTAAGGATATGCAAGACTCTTTCAAATTTAAGAAGCAACCTCAACGGCTCTTCTCACACTTGAAGCCCAAGGAAGATGTTCTCGCCACATCTGGAGCCACTGATCAAATCATTCATTCAAAATCTTTCACTCAGCGGTTATCCAAACAACCTATCTCTCATTTGTTAGTTCCCTCTACACCCTCTACTTCCTCTCGAATGTCTTCTCGTCTAAACAATACGATTTTCAATAACTTCATGGTTGAGCAAAATAATAGAAACAAACAAATTGTTGATTTTCAAAACCAAATTGATTATTTGCTCAGAATTTCAAACGATTTAATTAAAAACATGGAGGATAATGTTAAAAGGTTGTTTTTAAAAGTTAAGGAGAAGCAAAAAGAAGAAGCGATTAGCAAAGCTATTCATCATTCATCTTATGATTATGATGATATCTTTGTTGTCACTAGAGGCGGAAAAGAGACTAAGAATGAGAAATCAGAAAATATTCCTTCAGACAAGCCTTCTAGTTCTTCTCTACCCACTGATTCAGTACCTGTTGACACGCCTGTCACCTCTCCTGAACCAGAATCTTCCAAAGCCCCAGAAATAGTTAAACCAACACGTATACCTTTCCCTGGTAGGCTTAAGAAAGAGAAACAAGAAGCCCAGTTTGGAAAATATCTAGAGATGTTCAAAAGCCTACACTTAAACGTTCGATTATTAGATGCTTTAGTTGAAATGCCTAGTTGTGACAAATTCTTTAAAGAACTTATATCCAACAAAGAAAAGCTCAGACAAATAGTTAACTTGCCCTTAGACGCAGAATGCTCTTTAATTATGCAACAAGGACTGCCCCCAAAGCTAGGAGACACTGGCCGTTTCACTATTCCTTGTTACCTTCAGGATGTTCAAATAAGTAACGCCTTAGCTGACTTAGGAGCTAGTGTAAACCTTATGCCATACTCGCTTTATAGGAAACTAGGATTAAACGAACTTTTACCAACCCGTATGACCATCCAATTAGCTGATAGATCGGTTAAACTCCCTCGAGGAATTGCTAAAGATATTATGGTACGTGTTGATAAATTCGTCTTTCCTGTTGATTTTGTTGTTATGGATATTGAGGAAGACGCTCAGGTACCACTCATCCTTGGTAGACCTTTCCTAAATACTGTCAAGGCCGTCATTGACGTGAATGAAAAATCTTTAAAACTTAGAGTGGGAACTGAGGAAGTCACCTTCAATGTCGATAAACTAATGAAACTTCCTATGGGAGAAGACCTTGGTCTTGTAGATTCTATGCAGGAAATAATTGAAGAACACTTGGAAGAAATCCTCGCAGTAAGCAGCATTAATCCCCTTCCAAACACTGTCATCACAACAAGGAAAATCTGTGAAGAAGGTGCGGGTCTATGCTCAGCTATCTCGGATCCATCCATTGCATCAAAGGAAGTGCTATTACCTTTAAAGAATTCAAATTACAGCCCAACAGATTTATCACTGCTGTACCACTTGGACAAGGCACTCCGGTCACTCTCTTGAGAAGAAGCCCTACTTCTGAAGTTCCTGATTCATCTCTCTCAAAAGAAGAAATTCTGAAGACTCTCAAGGAAATGGAGTCAATGCTTAAACCATCCGATCCGCAACTTTCTGAAAGTTGTGAAAACTTGAAACCAGAGATTACTTTTACCACATCTTCTTCAGCTCAGTTTCAGAGATTTGCATTCACAAAGGACAACAAAGAAATAATCACTGAAGATAATGCACTCTCTCAATCCTCCCAAGAGCTGAGAAAAGATAAGCTTTACAATAATACAGAATGGGTTGAAATAGCATCAGCTAACATTCCAGAGGCACCTGCAGTTGAGTCAGATTATCAGACAACATACGATGAGCTTAAGAGAGATGAGATTGCCATGATGAAGCCTTCCACTGAAGAACCACCCGAATTGGAGCTAAAGGAACTTCCCTCACACCTTGAATATGCTTTTCTCGAAGGAACTTCGCACTTACCAGTTATCATATCCAAAGATCTGAAGCCTGAAGAGAAAGCACTACTCATTAAGGTTCTAAAGTTACATAAGAAAGCGATTGCATGGAAAATCTCTAACATACAAGGGATCAGCCCAAATTACTGCACTCACAAGATCTTAATGGAAAATGACTTCAGGCCTTCCATTCAAAGGCAAAGGATAGTTAACCCGAAGATTCAAGACGTGGTGAAAAAGGAAGTTATCAAACTCTTGGATGCTGGTTTAATTTACCCTATTTCGGATTCCCCATGGGTCAGTCCAGTTCAAGTCGTCCCAAAGAAAGGAGGCATGACGGTCATCGCTAACGAAGACAACGAGTTGATTCCAACACGAACCGTCACCGGTTGGAGGGTATGTATCGACTATCAGAAACTAAATGAAGCTACACGCAAAGATCACTTCCCTCTGCCGTTCATTGATCAGATGCTTGAAAGATTGTCAGGAAATGAATTCTATTGCTTCCTCGACGGTTTCTCCGGCTATTTTCAGATACCTCTCGATCCAAAGGACCAAGAAAAGACAACGTTCACCTGTCCATATGGAACCTTTGCCTACCGACGTATGCCGTTTGGCTTATGTAATGCACCAGCGACATTTCAAAGATGCATGGTAGCAATCTTCCATGACATGATTGAACAATGCATGGAAGTGTTCATGGATGATTTTTCGGTTTTCGGAGATTCGTTCACCACCTGTCTTTCTAACTTGAACAAGATGCTCACCCGATGTGAAGAATCGAACCTAGTTCTGAATTGGGAAAAATGCCATTTCATGGTAAAAGAAGGCATAGTTTTAGGACACAATATATCCAAAGCTGGAATTGAAGTTGACAAAGCAAAAGTCGAGACTATCTCAAAGCTTCCACCACCCACCTCTGTCAAAGCTATCCGCAGTTTTCTAGGACTCGCTGGGTTCTACCGTCGCTTTATCAAAGATTTCTCTAAAATATCCCGACCTATGACTCATCTCCTCGAAAAGGATACTCCGTTTGTCTTTACAGACGAATGTCTCAAGGCCTTCGATCATCTGAAAGATCTGCTTGTTCATGCACCGATCATGGTTGCTCCAGACTGGAGTCTCCCATTTGAAATCATGTGCGACGCCAGTGATTTCGCTGTCGGAGCAGTTCTGGGACAGCGGAAGGAGAAACAGTTTCAACCAATATACTACGCCAGAAAAACGCTCACTGATGCCCAAGAAAATTATACAACTACGGAAAAAGAGCTGCTAGCGGTAGTATTTGCTTTTGATAAATTTCGTTCTTATCTAATCTTGTTCAAAACTATTGTCTATACAGATCACTCAGCTCTGAAATATCTTTTTAAGAAGCAAGATGCTAAACCTCGCCTTCTACGATGGATTTTACTCCTTCAAGAATTCGACATCGAGATCAAAGACAAAAAAGGAGCAGAAAACGTCGCGGCGGACCATCTCAGCCGATTAGAGAATCCTTCAATGGATAAGTTGCACGAAAAAGACATTCAAGACCAGTTTCCAGAAGAACAACTCATGCATATTGGTAGATACCATCAAGGATCACGATCTACAAATGATCCCTGGTATGCTGACTATGCCAATTATTTGGTGGGAAAAGTTGTACCTAAAGGAATGCCAACCTCTCGAAGACAAAAATTCTTCCGCGATATAAAATATTACTATTGGCACAACCCTTTCCTCTTTAAGGTTTGCCCTGATCAAATCATTAGAAGATGCGTTGATGGGAAAGAGACAGAACACATCTTACACCAAAGCCACCATGGACCTACCGGAGGACATCACGGTACCAACATGACCGCAAGAAAAGTGTACGATGCCGGCTTTTTCTGGCCAACCATATTTCGAGATGCGTACGATCTAGTGAGACGCTGCGATATCTGCCAAAGACAAGGCAATATAACAACCCAGAATGAAATGCCACTCACAAACATCCAGGCCGTGGAAATCTTCGATATCTGGGGATTAGATTTCATGGGACCATTCCCTAAATCTAACGGTAAAGAGTACATCTTGGTTGCAGTCGACTACGTCTCCAGGTGGGCCGAAGCCCAAGCTCTCCCAACAAATGACGCCAAAGTGGTAACCAAATTTCTCAAAAAGATATTTAGTCGATTTGGAACTCCAAAAGCTATAATCAGTGATCGTGGTACACACTTTTGCAACGTTCAATTCATGAAAGTTCTACAACAGTATGGTGTCACTCACAAGACGTCAACAGCTTATCACCCCCAGACAAATGGGCAAGCTGAGGCAACAAATCGAGCTTTGAAAAAAATCTTGGAAAGAACTATTGGTAATCATGGGTACAAATGGGCTGAAAAATTAGATGATGCATTGTGGGCATTCAGAACCGCCTATAAAACACCATTGGGGACCACACCGTACCGTCTAGTTTATGGCAAGGCATGTCACTTACCAATTGAGCTGGAGTACAAAGCATACTGGGCTTTGAAGAACTGCAACTTAGATATTTCTACAGCTGGAGCAAATAGACGAATGCAGTTGAATGAGTTAGCCGAACTAAGGGATCAGGCATATGACAGTTCGTTAAGCTTCAAGGAACGAACTAAGAGAATTCACGATGCTAAGCTTAGGCCCTCACGATTCAAAACAGGAGATAAAGTGCTGCTCTTCAATTCACGATTCAAGAAATTCTCTGGCAAGTTCAAGATCAGGTGGAGCGGACCATTCATAGTATCAAAGGTATTTCCTTACGGTGCAGTCGAACTCGAGGCACCAGAAGGTAATTTTAAGGTTAATGGTCATCGCTTAAAGCATTACTTCGAAGACTTTCCCATCCGGGAAGATGTCTTTATCTTTGAACCACCGTGAGTCGACAGAAAGGTACAAAGAGTCAAGCTAGAGACTCGTAAAACAATCGCTCTTGGGAGGCACCCCAAGCCTATCTTTTTTTCTGTCATTTTATTTCTTAGTTTATTTTTATTAAGTATGGTTGTCTCTGAACTAATAAAATTGCAGGCTTGCCACTTATCTGACTTCGAATTGCAAAATCTGAGATAAGTATTGTTCATTAACTATCACTGTTAGCATTACCTGTTTATTTTATCTTGTTTCAGGATGGACGCTGTTGACACTGATCATGTAGCTGCGAGACCACGCAGACGACACAGACCCCGTAGACGCAGAGTACAGAGAGCGGCCATGCTGACTATCACTGAGGAGGACCTGACTGATGTCCCGATCACTCACGAGGAGTTGCCCGATGAGGGGCCCTCATCACCTTTGCCAGCCCCCGTACCCACTTTCGAGTACGGTATCACTACGGCTGACCCAGCTGCTTCGTGGGCCCTCTTCCGGACACTCTCCATCCATCATGACATCATGTCCTCTATCTGTGAGCAACTTGATATTCCAAGACCTGATGCCATTCCCTACAGGCTGGGCCCAGATCCAGGACCATCTCGACTTCCATGGTTCTTCTGTCCTCCTGCTGATCCACCTGTTCTCTCTACTGCTGGACCTTCCACTGGCCCCACTACTGCAGCTGCTGATCCTGATCCAGCATTGCCCACAGGATTTGCATCACCAGATCACAGCCTCACAGAGCAGCTTCTGGCTAGTTTTGATGCTCACACTTCTGTCACTTCCTCGGACGAGATTGTGAGTCAGGCTATGGCTGCTATGGACTTCTCCATTCCATCTCCGACTTCTGTTTTCGACAGGGATGTTGAGGCAGAGTTTGATCCTGACACTGACGACCTACTTGATGATTACTAGATTTTATCTTTATTATGACTCTGTACTTACGCTTTAGACCTGCTACCTAGATGAGATACTGTGATATGTGTGTTGTTGTTTATGCAGAATATAGCTTTGTGTGGAATGGTTGATCTTAAACGAGCCTGGTCCTTTAAATCCAGCAATTCACTAGCACCACTCCTGCACAAACCTGGTCTATTCCAGTAAACACAAATGGGGAGTCTCTCTGTTCCTTTCTCCCCGTTCCAATTATGTTTAATATGCCTATGTTAGTACGTTTAATTTTTGTACCTCTTCCTAAACTTATCACTAAGTGTGGGATTCCAACCCAAATGGAACACTTGAGAAACATCTACTTACATGTTCAAACTCTAAGTGTGGGATTTTACTAGTAAAATCTCTACTCAAGAGAACATTAAGGACAATGTTCCTCTAAGTGTGGGATGGTAGGTATAGAATACCTTAAATAGGTGATCTTTATGTCCAATAGCAATCTTTCTCTCAAAATTTTTCAAAAATAAGGTCAAATTTTTTCAAAATTAATAAGTCTAACTCAGTTTTTTGAGTCTCAGATACTACTGAGAGAAACCATTTTCAAAATATAAGTATGATATTTCTAAAAGCCTAAAGGAAATAAGGTAGAAATTGCTTAAGCAAGAAGTAATAATCAAGGGAACATGACTAAACACATACAACCCTTTGCAGTGAGGTATCTTGAGCCTAAAAGCATTCATCTTTAATGCTTCACTTTCATTTCTTGTGTGTGTGCCGATGTCTGTATCTCTGAATTAGAACTTGCTCTTGACATACGCTTCGAGACCATATTGGTGTGTACCGTACGCGGTATATGTGCAATTAAATGACCTTGACATTCCTTAGGACTTAACCCATTTCTTACATATCTTTTCAAGCCCAAAACCCTTTCCGATGCTCATTTTTAGTATCGAAGATCCACCTAGTATACCCTGTTGAGCCTAAACCTTTCGTTTCTTCATAACCCTAATTTTCACCCACTTCCCAAAATTACCCCCCAAACTTATCTTGGAATTTCTGAGGTTATGAAGAACACCCTTTTAGAATATCTGTTTCAAATATCCTACTCATTCGCATTCTCCAAAATCAAGCTTCTCAACAAATGGTGCGGGAAAATTAGCACACAAGAGAAATGAAAGGACGATGGTGCGGGAAAAATTAGCACCTGGAAAAGAATCAAAATGATCAAGATAGTGGAAAAGATTTCTAAAGGATTCAAAATATAAATTCCTTGGAAATTCTCTAAAAAGAAATTCTGAAGAAAAGAAAAAGAAAAGACAAAAGAAGAAAAAGAAAAGAAAAAGAAAAGAAAATAGCCCCGCAAATAAAGCTGAAAGTTTCAAAGCATAGCTCTTTATGGAAATCCGGCAAAAGCTGAAACAGCTACCAACTCTCCGTTCCTCTCTGTTCTAAATAAAGTTGTTCATGATCTCAGTGATTTTAGGATAAGCTAAACACCCTCACAACCAAACAAACCACTATCCATACCCTTCACCCTCACCAAACACTACAACCCTCTGAATGTCTTGAGATAATTAGCACCGTCCTCACCTAAGTGGTGGAGATCCGATTCTCGATCAAGCCTATGACGATGAGTGCAGCATGACTGGCTATTTTGAGCGATTTCGTTTGAGCTAGATTGATAGGAAACCCGATACACTTTGAGTGAATTGAGTGACCACCTATAGTGAGATCGCCTAGTCATGTGTACTCCAAGATCATGAGATCTGGACGTACGCTGAAGAGAATCTCTTCTTGTTTATGGAAGGATCATCTAATCCTCCTCCACACTTTTAGAAGTAACTTGCTTATATGAGAAAATGCTAATCTCGGAACATATTCTCTGACTCGCCCCTAAAAACATGACCAAAAATATTTTTCAGAGAGTTGTTGCTTGAGGACAAGCAACGTCTAAGTGTTGGATAACTTGATGTGACGTAAAAAAGTCATGTTTTTAGAAGCTTTATTCCTCACATTTTGAACCTTTCTTTAGTGAAAACATTCCAAAACATTGATTATTTACTAAAATACACTAAAGTGGTCCAAAGTAGACGTTGTGATAAAAATAACTGAAAACACTCTAAAAATGCACAAAACACAGCATTTTAATATAGGCCGATTCCTCTGACCTCATTTTCCTGTCAAGACACACTTCCTAACTTCTACCATCTGTTGTACAGGTAAAATCGAGACGGAAAAATCTGGAATCAAGTGAAACGGCCAAAGGACGGAGAAACCACTACGCTTTCAGAGCCATTAAAAGTCGTTTCGGATAAGCCTAAGCTCTACACATCCAATTTCTGTGATATTGGCATCATTAGAAGCGTAACGGAATTACGAAACCACAGGCGAAAGAATCGAGTCAAACGGACGCATAACGAAGGAGATACGGACGTTTTAAGCAACGAACGAAATCAGACGGAGACCGTATACGGCCTCAGGCACCGTATACGGCCCATATAAGACCGTAAACGGCCTACTATACACCGTATACGGCCCCTGCAAGGCCGTATACGGCACCCCCTACCCCATATCGTGCTCCGTTTGCTTGTACGTGCTGCTTCGTGAGTTGTACGTGCGATTTGATGGTTTGCCTATAAATAGTGGACATCTCCAACACTTTATTCATACCAATTTTCTCATTTCATTTCTTCCTTACACTTTCTCTCTCACACACATCACTCTCTCTCTAGTTTCTCTCTCTAGAGGATTTTCTCTCTCTAGAATTGAGCTAGTTAGAGAGATAGTTAGGTAGAGGTAGCTTTTAGCTTTTGTACGGAGTCACTCCAAGACATTGTATTTGCGAAGATATGTCTGTAATAAATTCGTATCAGGTTCTATTTATATATCTCTTACTTTCCAGTTTTAAACATGTGTTGCTTTGTTTATGCTTGTTTAGGATTGTATGCTAGATATATGATGTTAGGCTAGACATTTCTTTGTGTTTACTATGATGTAGTTATGTTAGAATAGTCAATATGTTTATGCCATGCTGTTACTCTGCCCGTGTTACTTTAAACTGTGTATGAACTCGTAAACTGAATCTCGAATGTTTATCTATCCAACTTATGCTGTGGTTAGAAGCTTCCTGCTAGAACTTGGCCAATTACTAGTGGTACGTTCTCTACCTATTCTATACTTGATGATCAATGAACTTGGTATGGCTGTGTTCTCTAGGTTGAAATAAATCATAAGAGACACGGAGCATAGGATTAGAGATAGGTTAGATTCATGTTTATCTGTTATATATCTTTGAGAGAACTTTCGGGATATCTATGATCTGATTATTGGTTATCTGCTATGCTAGGATTACGGTGTTCTGTTATGTGTAACCGTATCGCATGTTCTTGTTTGATTGTTGCCTTAGGAATGTTGCATGCTAGAGTTATCCCCCTGGTTCATATCAGTAACTGTATAATTAGGTTTTCAGACACAGAATATTGGTTTACATAGTAGATTAACATGCATGGAATATTTGTGATGATTTATATCTGTAATGCTGAACAATTTAACTGATCGTTAGCCCGATTATCTCAATGTAACACCCCCGAAATTCACTGTTTTGCGGAAGCATAGTTTGGGGTGTTACTAATCAAATATCACAGCACAAAGATAAAGCAAACGACATCTATATGCAACGTTTGTAAATTAGTTACATTCCATAGATATAATGTTTGAAAACTTAGTGTTTTCGTATACAAAATGTAGTTTCCCCTAGAGTCCACGCGTATAGCGGGAGATTCTATTACATAATCGTAATATACAAAAGATAATGCTAAGAATCTCCGTTAATGCAGTTGTGTTGAAATCATGCGACTCTAGCTAAAATCCTGGAGTAATCCTACTCCATCCGGGTACCTGAGAAAACATGCTAAAAAGTGTCAACCAAAAGGTTGGTGAATCTCACAGGTTTGTAAGTAATATCAGCTTTGAACACGAGATTTCATCAGAAATGCCCGTAGGCGTAAAATAAGCAATTTCAATCCAGAAATCGTAAAACCAGTATTTGCAATCCAGCAAATGTAAGTAAGTAAGTTTATACCGTTGCCATGAGGCTCATAATCGAATCTTAACCCGTAAGTAATAAGTTTGCTCCCGTGACATGCTAGTAAATGAGCAAGCATCAGTAACGAATAATTAGTCACCCGTTTCTACGTGTAAATCAGTACGTGGCAGCGCTACTGCCCCGGGTGGGGAGGGTCATTTCCCTAATGGATCCATTAACTAGTGTTCGCGCTTAAGTCCATAACTAACGATATATGATAGAGAGACTTCTGTTTGTAAGTAAACTCATGCAATTTCGTTTGGTATAGTAAACAGTTCTAGTACTTGTGTTCAAAGAAAAGCAGTTGCATGTTTCTCCCCCAATAAGATAAAACAGTAAAAGTGGGGCCGTAAGACTCACCTGAGTCTTGTAGTAATCTGTAACACCCGCCAAATTAGGACTAGTGATTTAGTGCCTAATCATATGTTAATACATGTAATTAGTTCCTTGTTAGGCTAATTAATGTATCGAATTATATATATTGTTGAATATATACGAAAATGCGATTTGATTAAATCGTACGCAATTTAAATCGGATGTATTTCGATTCAATTTAATACGGACGTTGGTGATCAACTTTATTAAATAACGCTTTTATGTCAAAAATATTATTTTGATAATATTTCGTATTCATTCGTATCGTACAAACCAAACTTACACGATTTAAAACATTAAACCGCGCAAACTAAATAAACAAACTTATATTTCATAACTACAATATATTTTAAATTGTTTTTTTGAACTTATAATTAAAATGTAAATAATTATTTAACGATTAAATGACGGAGCAAACGAACACCACACGGGACGCGGGGCGAAAAACTGGAAAAGTGGGGATAAACCCCCACCTCCCATCTTTTTCTTCATTTCATCTTTCCTTCTATCTCTCTCTCTTCTTTTTCTCTCTAAAAAGAAACAAACCACCAAACTCATAAAACCGCAAAATACTACCACGAAACGCGACCGGATCACAAATATTTTTAGAGATTCACGACCACCTCGCGACGATCTACAACGCTACCTTTCCGGATTTTCATTTCGGCAAATTGTAAGTTTCCGACAAAATCCCGAAATCACTCGATTCTTAGTATTTTTCGTTTGTGGTTGTTTATATAACATGTATATGTCCCTTACTAAGCATATAACACGATTTCATAGCTTAAAAACGAGTTTAAAACGGATTTTTGGTCGGAATTAACGTTGACAGCCGGATTTCTGGGCTGGTGTTCATCCATGCGACACAAGCATTGTGTCGCATGTTGTGTCGTATTTTGGCTTTAGTGTCGCATAAAATCCCTTGTGTCGTACCTTATGTCGTACCAAAGATTTAGTGTCGCAAGTCTTGCGACACAACCACTATGTCGCATAACCCATACGACACAATCACTATGTCGCTGTTGAATCAGCATCTCGCATCTATGCGACACAACCCTTGTGTCGTATAGACATTGTGTCGCATTTTCTATGCGACACAACCCTTGTGTCGCATAACATCTTTAGTGTCGTATATTGTGTCGCAAAACACAGAAAACTCAGATTTTTACTAAGTGTCGAGACCTAAAATTTATCACTCGATTTTACCCGAATCCAGATCCCAGATGCGTTTTTCGTCAAAGCAATATAGTAGAAATAAAAATTTTCCAAGCTGACCTGGCAGCTCGACCCCAGCCAGGGGCTCTGCCCCTTGGACCCCGCCAGGGGCTGCCGCCCCTTGGACCCCGCTACCAGGGGCGCTGCCCCCGGACCCCCGTACTTAGATTCCGTAACGGCTTCTAAAACACAATCGAAATACATTTTTCAAAGTAAAACGCCACGGAATCACAATAATAATAGTTGAGATTATTATTACAAATCCATCACCAACGGGCCGTACATGTTTTCAAACAGTTAACAAATCAACCAAATCGTAGTAATTTGGACATATATATAGTTGTGTAACAACTACAAGGGTGATCTTTTGAGATACCCAATCATGATTATAACCATCGCGTGTCGTGGACACCCTCAGGTTACAAGTCTTTGGACTTCATATTCGGCTAATCAACTTACGTTTGGGTAAACGCATTCAGACTCAGGTGAGTCTCATAGCCCCTCTTTTTACTGTTTTACTCAGGGGTGTGATATACTGCTCAACTTTTAACATGTGAACGCAAGTACCAACTTTTCATATACTACATGAGTTTTTCGAAACTAATCATTTAAAGTCCTCCGTCAGCATAGTTGTTAATACGTTGTAGCGTGAATATTAGTATATGGTACCATATAGGATTGACCCTCCTCGTCCGGGTTAGCAAGCACTAACCGGGTAAACGGACGTACTAATATTTGGGAAGACGAATGTTGATTAGGCATTCGTGGAGGCACCTCGCCCGGAATTCTCTATAGGGGACCCGGCCCTCGAGTTAAGCTCAACTATGTGCTCATGGCTGTATACACGATGATTATCATTTAATTGCTGGATGCAATTCATTATTTAATTGCTGGATGCAATTCATTATTCAATTGCTGGATGCAATTCATTATTTAAATCTTGCGGTTCATACGATATTACTTGATTTCAAACCTGTGAGCTCACCAGCTTTATAGCTGACCTTTTAGCATATATCGCAGGTACCCAGCAGTAGGATGTTTCTGCTTCAGGATTTAGCTCGAGTCAGCATACAGACGATTGAGATTTTCTTGCATTAGTATATTTTGTATAAGTACTTATGTACTGAAATCTCATTTTATTTAACTCGAGCTATGTAAAGCTTTAAATGTTGTAAACATTTCAGTTATCAATATATTTTGTTAAAACGACGCATATAGAGTCGTTTGCTATTTATCTTTGTGCTTTGTTATTGATTAGTAACACCCAAATCAAGCTTCCGCAAATCATCAAATTTGGGGGTGTTACATAATCAGTTGCAATTAGCAAGTAGTAAGTAAAGCAAGTAGGTTCTCCGAACCCGTAACCTTCAAATGCCTAATCATATGAAGTTATGTAAGTATGCGTCTCACGAGACGTTTCGTTTAGTTGTACACAACTAGTATATCCAGTGTTTGTCCGTATGTTTGTAATTGTTTGTTTGTTGGAAAACATGTTTGGCCCGTTGGTGACGGTTTGTAGCAAAAATTCTAAAATGTTGACTTTGCTACAGCAGATTTGCTACAGTACTGCTACAGTAAAATTTGACTTTTTTGTACAGTAACTTTGACTTTTCTATAGTGAAAATCCTTTAAAATTTCCAAGTTTTCTGTTTTCTACGACATAAGCTGCGACACAAGGACTTGTATGCGACACAAAGGTTGTGTCGCATGAAGGATGCGACACAAGAGCTCTGCGACACAGTGGTTGTGTCACAAAAAGCTTGCGATGCTAATTCAATAGCGACAGAACGGTTATGTCGTATAAAATACGACATAGTATGCGACATAGAGTGCGACACAATATTGTGTCGCAAAGGTTACGACACTAAAGGATTGGTACGACACAAGGTGCGACACAAACGGGTTTATGCGACACAGCATGCGACACAAGGCTTGTGTCGCATGTATGAACACCAGCCCAGAAACTTTCGGGTTTCAAGAATTTTCGACCAAAAACGCAAATCTAACCCATTTTTGAGCTATAAAATCGTGTATTCTTCATGTATTAGGTTATATCTAAGTTGTGTACACATCAAAACATCAAAACATTACACCAAATTGAATAGATCTAAGATTTTAGAATTTTCTTACTTTTGCGAATCGAGCCAAATGAAGGATGAAACGATGAAAACGGTCTTGATATTCTTGCTCCACTCGTGATGGTGATTCCGAATATGAAATTTTCGTGGTCGAGTTTTGATTCCGAAAATTTGGTAGTATTTTGAGGTTGAGAGAGTTTATGTGTGTGTGTATTTTGGAAGTAATAAAAATGAAAGAAGAAATGAGGAGTGGGAAGGGTGTTGGCTGATCCAAGAGACAAGGGAGGGGAAAACATCCCTCAAAACACGGTATTTACTCCGTGTCCTAATCGATTAATCGTTTGTTTTTAGTATTTAACTAAACAGTTATATTTTTAAAATGTAACTGGAGTATTTAAATAAAAATACATTGAAATTAATAATAAAAACATTTATCGCAATATTTTAATTATTAAGTCGCGTTTATTACGTTTTGTTGCGTTAGTTAAAATGTCGTCGCGATGATATATAAATAATGCTCGTTCGGTTGCGTATTTTATATAACAAAATACGTTCTCATTATTTAAGTAAATTTTTGTCACCAACGTCCAAGTAAACTGTGTCGGACTCCGTCCGGTTAATTTGTACGATTCATCCAAATCGCGTAAATATACACATATATATATAAATCACCTTATATATATATACAAATAGAGTCTGTAATTAGTCCTATTACATACTAATTACAACTAGTTACAAACAATTAGGCATAATTAATTATCCTAATTATGCAGGTGTTACATTCTCCCCTTGTTAAAGAAATTTCATCCCGAAATTAGCTTTAGTGCACGGACGGTGCGTTATCTGGGAAAAGATGTGGGTATTTCTGTCGTATTTGGTCTTCCCGTTCCCAGGTGAACTCAGGGCCGCGCCTAGAATTCCACCTGACCTTTACGATGGGAATACGACTCTGTTTCAATCGTTTGACCTCACGGTCCATGATTTACATAGGTTCCTCGACAAAATGAAGTTTATCATCGATTTGGATTTCGTCGAGCGGTATAATCAGTGTCTCGTCAGACAAACATTTCTTCAAGTTAGAAATGTGGAATGTGTTGTGAACGCTGCTAAGCTCAGCAGGAAGTTGCAGGCGGTATGCCACTGGACCAATCCTTTCAAGGATTTCGAATGGTCCGATGTATCTAGGGTTTAGTTTGCCTCGTTTTCCGAATCGAATGACACCCTTCCACGGTGCCACTTTGAGAAGTACCTTGTCCCCTACCTGGAACTCAAGGTGTTTGCGTCTCACGTCAGCATAGCTTTTCTGACGATCACGTGCGGCTTTCAACCGGTTTTGAATACCAACGATTTTCTCAGTAGTTTCTTGAATGATATCTGGACCCGTGAGTTGGGAATCTCCTAACTCAGTCCAACAGATAGGTGATCGGCATTTACGCCCGTAAAGTGCCTCGAAGGGTGCAGCCTTTATGCTGGTATGGTAACTGTTGTTGTACGAAAACTCGCACAACGGTAAGTGATTTTCCCAAGAAGTACCGAAGTCAACTACGCAGGCTCGTAGCATATCCTCCAGTGTTTGAATAGTTCGCTCGCTTTGGCCATCGGTCTGCGGGTGATAAGCAGTACTCATATCCAGACGAGTACCAAGAGATTTTTGTAGCGATTGCCAAAAGTTAGAAGTAAAACGGCTGTCCCTATCCGAGATGATCGAGATAGGTACACCGTGTCGCGAGATGATTTCTTTGACATAGATGCGAGTCAGACGCTCCATCTTGTCGGTTTCCTTGATGGCCAGAAAATGAGCAGATTTCGTGAGACGGTCCACGATCACCTAAATGGTATCGCAACCACTCGAAGTTTTCGGTAGTTTGGTGATGAAGTCCATGGAAATCTGTTCCCATTTTCATTGAGGAATTTCAGGTTGTTGGAGCAACCCCGAGGGTCTTTGGTGTTCGGCCTTGACTTTGGAACAGGTTAGGCATTTACTGACGTACAAGGCAATGTCAGCTTTCATGTTAGGCCACCAATACAACCCTTTGACGTCGTGATACATCTTGTCAGAACCAGGATGTATAGAGTATCGAGATTTGTGAGCTTCAGCCATCACCAAATCTCGCAAGTTTCCGAATTTGGGTAACCACACCCGGTTAGAGAAGTATCGAGTTCCATCGGGTTTGATTTCGAATTGTTTATCCAAGCCTCGCAAGGCTTCATTTTTCAAGTTTTCATCGTTGAGTGCTTCAAGTTGAGCGGTAAGGATTTGAGCAGGAAGCTCGTTATGAATTGTCATAGAAAGTGCTCGGACTCGAAGGGGTTTCACTCGTTCTTTTCGGCTTAAGGCATCGGCAACTACGTTAGCCTTGCCCGAATGGTATTTGATCTCGCAGTCGTAGTCACTAAGTAACTCAACCCAGCGACGTTGCCTCATGTTTAGATCCTTCTGATCGAATATGTGTTGGAGACTTTTGTGATCAGTGAAGATAGTGCTTTTCGTACCGTAGAGATAATGTCTCCAGATTTTCAATGCGAAGACCACAGCACCTAACTCGAGGTCGTGGGTCGTATAGTTTTTCTCGTGGATTTTTAGTTGTCGTGAGGCATAGGCAATGACTTTTTCCCGTTGCATCAACACACAACCAAGTCCTTGGTGTGAGGCGTCGCAGTAAACTACGAAATCGTCTGTGCCCTCGGGTAAGGACAAGATCGGTGCACTGCAAAGTTTGTTTTTCAATAGTTGGAAAGCTGACTCTTGTTTATCAGTCCAATCAAACTTCTTATCTTTCTGAGTCAGTGTGGTTAGGGGAACAACTATTCTTGAAAAGTTTTCGATGAATCGGCGGTAATAACCAGCAAGACCTAAGAATTGTCTCACTTCGGTTGGAGTGGTCGGTGACTCCCAGCCCTTGATTGCTTCAATCTTGGCGGGATCAACATGAATTCCTTGGCTGTCAATCACGTGCCCGAGGAATTGAACGGTTCGAATCCAGAACTCACACTTAGAGAATTTGGCATATAACTCTTCGTGTTTAAGAAGTCCTAGAATGGTTTTCAGATGTTGAGCATGTTCCTGCTCGTTGCGAGAGTAAATCAGGATATCATCGATGAACACAATGACGAATTTGTCAAGATATGGTTTGCACACCCGATTCATAAGGTCCATGAATACGGCCGGTGCGTTGGTCAACCCGAATGGCATCACTTGGAATTCGTAATGCCCATAACGAGTTCGGAAAGCTGTCTTTGGGATATCATTGTCACGGACTCGGAGTTGATGATAACCCGACCGTAGATCAATCTTTGAGTAAACACTCGATCCCTGGAGTTGGTCAAATAGGTCATCGATTCTAGGAAGTGGGTACCGATTCTTTATGGTTAGCTTATTCAGCTCTCGGTAGTCGATACACATGCGGAAAGATCCATCTTTCTTTTTCACGAATAAGACCGGAGCTCCCCAAGGCGAGGAACTTGGTCGAATGAATCCTCTGTCCAGGAGTTCCTGTAGTTGGTTAGACAACTCCTGCATTTCGGATGGTGCTAAACGGTAAGGGGGTCGTGCCACGGGTGCAGCTCCGGGCACAAGTTCGATTTGAAATTCAACTTGTCTAGGTGGCGGAAGTCCGGGCAAGTCTGCAGGAAAGACTTCCGGGAAATCCCGCACGATCGGAACATCCTCAAGTCGCTTCTCCTCCGACTTCTTCTCCGTTACATGTGCAAGGATGGATTGATACCCTTTTCGTAGGTATTTTCTAGTTTTCAGACAGGAGACAATATTCAGATTTCGTCTGCCGGTCTCCCCTTGTAGGACTAAGGTTCCACCGGAGACAAGAGGTATGCGAACGAGTTTGTCATGACAGATGATTTCAGCTCGGTGCTTGGATAACCAATCCATACCGACAATAATATCGAAGCTGCCGATCTCGACAAGGATTAAATCAATGGAAAACGTTTCGTTCGTGAGGTTAAGTGTACAGTTGTGTATGATGCTATCAGTCTCAATCAGTTTGCCGTTAGCTAATTCTACAATGTATTTAGCATCTAAGGCAGTGGGAGTTATATCAAGTAAAGGGCTAAATTTCTCAGAAATGAAGCTTCTATCGGCAACGGTATCAAATAATACAGAAGCAGTAAGGTCGTTGAGAAGGAACGTACCCGTCACGACATTCGAGTCTTGTCTGGCTTCCCTAGCCTTGATAACGAATGCTCTACCACGAGCAGGGTTGTTGTTGTTTTTCAGCTTTGGGCAATCTTTCTTGAAGTGCCCTGAATTTCCGCACCCAAAGCAGGCCTTTGGTGCATTGATGTTGGGGGTAGAAATGTTGGTTCGGCAATCCTTGGCTAGATGCCCGAACCGTTTGCAGTTGGAGCAAGGGCAAGAACCGTCATGATGGCGGCTGCATTTGTAACAGTAAGGCTTGTTCCCGCTGTACCCTTTCTTTTCCGAAGTCCCCGATGAATAAGCCTTAATGTACTCAGGCTTTTTGTTGGAGGTTTGGTTGGATGAGTTGGGGTTACCTTCCCACTTGCGTTTGTTGTTTGCAGATGGGGTTGAAGTTGTGCCACGGCGGACAGAATTTGCCGTTAGTTCATGGGCCATACGGATGGCGCTCTGAATAGTACCCGGTTTGGAAGAAGTTACCAGGTCTTGGAGTCTCTCAGGAAGACCATCAACGAATTTCTCGATCCTCTTATACTCAGGATTGACCATGGTTGGGCACAGAAGTGCCAGTTGGTGGAAACGGTTTGTGTATCCGGTGATGTCATCACCCTGCATCTTGTGGTTCCAGAATTCCATTTCCAGCTGTTTCAATTCATCCCTAGGGCAGTACTCGCCCCTTAACATCTCCTTCAACTCCTCCCACGGGAGTTTGTAAGCATTAGCAACACCCACAGTCTGGGCATAGGTGTTCCACCAGGTGAGTGTGGTGTCAGTAAAAGTACTAACGGAGAACTTAACTTTGTCTCCTTCCGCACAGTTGCTGATCAGAAATACGGATTCGACTTTCTCGATCCAGCGTACTAGACCGATAGCTCCCTCAGTACCTGCAAAGTTTAGAGGTTTGCAGTTCTGAAAGTCTTTGTATGAACAAGGTTTAGCAGTAGAGGTTTCAGCGGCATCGCTGTTCCTCGTGGAATTTGGTGGAGTATTCCGAGCCAAGGCTTCAGTAACAGCCTGGGTTATAAGGGAGGTAATCTGGGCATCGGTGTATGGTCTTGTCTTTGGCGGCATGATTCTTCAATAAAAGAAATGAAGATACGTGAGATTTTGTAGGAACTTGTAATTGTCACAGATGTACATGTATAAAAGCAGTAATACATAACATCAACATGGAAAAATGACAATTATTATGAGTTGAAATATCAAGGAATATTTGATGGATAATGCGAGTTCAAAGGTTACATCCTACAGAGATATTACAAAAGGTGTCGGGAATTGTTACATCCGACTAGTTTATAGAATAGCGCTAGATAGTCATTAGATTACGAGACAAAGACTACACTAGTCTTAATGTAGATTAATCTGTTCCATCAGCGCGACAAGGCGGTCCACGGTTTCTGCCAGCCTGTTGGTTTGCCTGGCATTGTCTTCAACTAAGGCCAGTCGATGTGCTAGTACACGAGAGTGATTCTCAGTCTCCTGTGAACGTTGTTCACATTCCTCTAGTCGGTTTCGTACAAGTTCATCCGCACCTAATTCGGCGGTCATTGAATCCTGAATTAAGCTTACAGAGAGGTTGGTATCCTCTTGCTCTCGCTGGAGTTGGGATATGTGTTCAAGTGCTTGGCGAAGCAGGTAGGTCATTCGGTGTTGTTCCCGTTCAAGACTTTCGAGTCTTTGCTCCTGACGGCGGAATTGGGTAGCCAATACTGGCAACGTGAGATGTGCCGAGTTCTGAGAGTTATGTACAGGATAAGGGCTGTTTCGAGGCGACCTTGTGTTCCTCCTGGCTACTCGTGGGTTCCGTGACCCATGTGAGTGAGAGTGTGACGGATTAGGTGGTGTGTTTGCCATTCCTGTGGCAGAATGTAAGTAAGACGAGGCTAATATATATACATATATCATATCCAGCCTATTGTCTAGCACGTATCAAGTAATGGTCCGGTTCTCTCGTGGTCAGAGTCAACTAACGTATCCTCGTTCAACATAATCATTTCAGACCTTACATCATCTTTCCTTAATTGTACATAGTTGATCAGGCTATGTTAAATTAAAGTCGTATGCTGTAATTTATGAACCAGTCATGTCTAATAAGAGAATACTGCCTAACGGTCATAGTCTAGGCCCACTAAATGCAACCTAGTTCACTATAACCTTAGGCTCTGATACCAATCTGTAACACCCCCGAAATTCACTGTTTTGCGGAAGCATAGTTTGGGGTGTTACTAATCAAATATCACAGCACAAAGATAAAGCAAACGACATCTATATGCAACGTTTGTAAATTAGTTACATTCCATAGATATAATGTTTGAAAACTTAGTGTTTTCGTATACAAAATGTAGTTTCCCCTAGAGTCCACGCGTATAGCGGGAGATTCTATTACATAATCGTAATATACAAAAGATAATGCTAAGAATCTTCGTTAATGCAGTTGTGTAGAAATCATGCGACTCTAGCTAAAATCCTGGAGTAATCCTACTCCATCCGGGTACCTGAGAAAACATGCTAAAAAGTGTCAACCAAAAGGTTGGTGAATCTCACAGGTTTGTAAGTAATATCAGCTTTGAACACGAGATTTCATCAGAAATGCCCGTAGGCGTAAAATAAGCAATTTCAATCCAGAAATCGTAAAACCAGTATTTGCAATCCAGCAAATGTAAGTAAGTAAGTTTATACCGTTGCCATGAGGCTCATAATCGAAGCTTAACCCGTAAGTAATAAGTTTGCTCCCGTGACATGCTCGTAAATGAGCAAGCATCAGTAACGAATAATTAGTCACCCGTTTCTACGTGTAAATCAGTACGTGGCAGCGCTACTGCCCCGGGTGGGGAGGGTCATTTCCCTAATGGATCCATTAACTAGTGTTCGCGCTTAAGTCCATAACTAACGATATATGATAGAGAGACTTCTGTTTGTAAGTAAACTCATGCAATTTCGTTTGGTATAGTAAACAGTTCTAGTACTTGTGTTCAAAGAAAAGCAGTTGCATGTTTCTCCCCCAATAAGATAAAACAGTAAAAGTGGGGCAGTAAGACTCACCTGAGTCTTGTAGTAATCAGTTGCAATTAGCAAGTAGTAAGTAAAGCAAGTAGGTTCTCCGAACCCGTAACCTTCAAATGCCTAATCATATGAAGTTATGTAAGTATGCGTCTCACGAGACGTTTCGTTTAGTTGTACACAACTAGTATATCCAGTGTTTGTCCGTATGTTTGTAATTGTTTGTTTGTTGGAAAACATGTTTGGCCCGTTGGTGACGGTTTGTAGCAAAAATTCTAAAATGTTGACTTTGCTACAGCAGATTTGCTACAGTACTGCTACAGTAAAACGGATTTGTTTATATAACATGTATATGTCCCTTACTAAGCATATAACACGATTTCATAGCTTAAAAACGAGTTTAAAACGGATTTTTGGTCGGAATTAACGTTGACAGCCGGATTTCTGGGCTGGTGTTCATCCATGCGACACAAGCATTGTGTCGCATGTTGTGTCGTATTTTGGCTTTAGTGTCGCATAAAATCCCTTGTGTCGTACCTTATGTCGTACCAAAGATTTAGTGTCGCAAGTCTTGCGACACAACCACTATGTCGCATAACCCATACGACACAATCACTATGTCGCTGTTGAATCAGCATCTCGCATCTATGCGACACAACCCTTGTGTCGTATAGACATTGTGTCGCATTTTCTATGCGACACAACCCTTGTGTCGCATAACATCTTTAGTGTCGTATATTGTGTCGCAAAACACAGAAAACTCAGATTTTTACTAAGTGTCGAGACCTAAAATTTATCACTCGATTTTACCCGAATCCAGATCCCAGATGCGTTTTTCGTCAAAGCAATATAGTAGAAATAAAAATTTTCCAAGCTGACCTGGTAGCTCGACCCCAGCCAGGGGCTCTGCCCCTTGGACCCCGCCAGGGGCTGCCGCCCCTTGGACCCCGCTACCAGGGGCGCTGCCCCCGGACCCCCGTACTTAGATTCCGTAACGGCTTCTAAAACACAATCGAAATACATTTTTCAAAGTAAAACGCCACGGAATCACAATAATAATAGTTGAGATTATTATTACAAATCCATCACCAACGGGCCGTACATGTTTTCAAACAGTTAACAAATCAACCAAATCGTAGTAATTTGGACATATATATAGTTGTGTAACAACTACAAGGGTGATCTTTTGAGATACCCAATCATGATTATAACCATCGCGTGTCGTGGACACCCTCAGGTTACAAGTCTTTGGACTTCATATTCGGCTAATCAACTTACGTTTGGGTAAACGCATTCAGACTCATGTGAGTCTCATAGCCCCTCTTTTTACTGTTTTACTCAGGGGTGTGATATACTGCTCAACTTTTAACATGTGAACGCAAGTACCAACTTTTCATATACTACATGAGTTTTTCGAAACTAATCATTTAAAGTCCTCCGTCAGCATAGTTGTTAATACGTTGTAGCGTGAATATTAGTATATGGTACCATATAGGATTGACCCTCCTCGTCCGGGTTAGCAAGCACTAACCGGGTAAACGGACGTACTAATATTTGGGAAGACGAATGTTGATTAGGCATTCGTGGAGGCACCTCGCCCGGAATTCTCTATAGGGGACCCGGCCCTCGAGTTAAGCTCAACTATGTGCTCATGGCTGTATACACGATGATTATCATTTAATTGCTGGATGCAATTCATTATTTAATTGCTGGATGCAATTCATTATTCAATTGCTGGATGCAATTCATTATTTAAATCTTGCGGTTCATACGATATTACTTGATTTCAAACCTGTGAGCTCACCAGCTTTATAGCTGACCTTTTAGCATATATCGCAGGTACCCAGCAGTAGGATGTTTCTGCTTCAGGATTTAGCTCGAGTCAGCATACAGACGATTGAGATTTTCTTGCTTTAGTATATTTTGTATAAGTACTTATGTACTGAAATCTCATTTTATTTAACTCGAGCTATGTAAAGCTTTAAATGTTGTAAACATTTCAGTTATCAATATATTTTGTTAAAACGACGCATATAGAGTCGTTTGCTATTTATCTTTGTGCTTTGTTATTGATTAGTAACACCCAAATCAAGCTTCCGCAAATCATCAAATTTGGGGGTGTTACATAATCAGTTGCAATTAGCAAGTAGTAAGTAAAGCAAGTAGGTTCTCCGAACCCGTAACCTTCAAATGCCTAATCATATGAAGTTATGTAAGTATGCGTCTCACGAGACGTTTCGTTTAGTTGTACACAACTAGTATATCCAGTGTTTGTCCGTATGTTTGTAATTGTTTGTTTGTTGGAAAACATGTTTGGCCCGTTGGTGACGGTTTGTAGCAAAAATTCTAAAATGTTGACTTTGCTACAGTACTGCTACAGTAAAATTTGACTTTTTTGTACAGTAACTTTGACTTTTCTATAGTGAAAATCCTTTAAAATTTCCAAGTTTTCTGTTTTCTACGACATAAGCTGCGACACAAGGACTTGTATGCGACACAAAGGTTGTGTCGCATGAAGGATGCGACACAAGAGCTCTGCGACACAGTGGTTGTGTCACAAAAAGCTTGCGATGCTAATTCAATAGCGACAGAACGGTTATGTCGTATAAAATACGACATAGTATGCGACATAGAGTGCGACACAATATTGTGTTGCAAAGGTTACGACACTAAAGGATTGGTACGACACAAGGTGCGACACAAACGGGTTTATGCGACACAGCATGCGACACAAGGCTTGTGTCGCATGTATGAACACCAGCCCAGAAACTTTCGGGTTTCAAGAATTTTCGACCAAAAACGCAAATCTAACCCATTTTTGAGCTATAAAATCGTGTATTCTTCATGTATTAGGTTATATCTAAGTTGTGTACACATCAAAACATCAAAACATTACACCAAATTGAATAGATCTAAGATTTTAGAATTTTCTTACTTTTGCGAATCGAGCCAAATGAAGGATGAAACGATGAAAACGGTCTTGATATTCTTGCTCCACTCGTGATGGTGATTCCGAATATGAAATTTTCGTGGTCGAGTTTTGATTCCGAAAATTTGGTAGTATTTTGAGGTTGAGAGAGTTTATGTGTGTGTGTATTTTGGAAGTAATAAAAATGAAAGAAGAAATGAGGAGTGGGAAGGGTGTTGGCTGATCCAAGAGACAAGGGAGGGGAAAACATCCCTCAAAACACGGTATTTACTCCGTGTCCTAATCGATTAATCGTTTGTTTTTAGTATTTAACCAAACAGTTATATTTTTAAAATGTAACTGGAGTATTTAAATAAAAATACATTGAAATTAATAATAAAAACATTTGTCGCAATATTTTAATTATTAAGTCGCGTTTATTACGTTTTGTTGCGTTAGTTAAAATGTCGTCGCGATGATATATAAATAATGCTCGTTCGGTTGCGTATTTTATATAACAAAATACGTTCTCACTATTTAAGTAAATTTTTGTCACCAACGTCCAAGTAAACTGTGTCGGACTCCGTCCGGTTAATTTGTACGATTCATCCAAATCGCGTAAATATACACATATATATATAAATCACCTTATATATATATACAAATAGAGTCTGTAATTAGTCCTATTACATACTAGTTACAACTAGTTACAAACAATTAGGCATAATTAATTATCCTAATTATGCAGGTGTTACACTCAACTTGGTCCGCGGGATTATCCCCGTTCGTGTTCTTGTTCAATCAACAATTCACGCTACGATACAGACGTCTCTGATGACTGTGACTGGGGACCAGGATTCGAGGATAGTCGTCGGTTAAATTGGTCTGTACATTTGGGAGAACTTCCGGTGTATTTGACTTCTATAGCTGCTATCCACGTGACATGTTATTTATCTGATTGCGGACAACTCTACGTTAGATATTTAATAGGCTCGCAGTTGTAGCTCATTAGGATATAGGAAATCTGAGGGAGTAATGTGGAACCCTAATTAATGTAACGGAAAAACCGTAAAATGCCCTATTACTCGGTATAGTGCTGGAAACACCAATTGGTGGAGTACAAACGTATGGAAGCCGTGGAACGGTCGTAGGTATAATACTTTGCATTAATTATGTTTCTATCCTCTCCGGATTAGTCATCACATCTAGTAGCCTTACCTTTGACTATTCATCAATAACACTTAACGAAATCATAGTAAACACTCGCTTATCCTCTGTTGACCGAGTCTCCGTACAAACCTCTTTAATTTTGTTTTCTTTATTTAAATTAGTATTTAGTTATAAAAAAACCAAACCTATCCCAAAACTTTTAAAAAACCCTAGCTGAATCTCCAAAGATAATAAAACTTCCTAGACTCCCATGCCCGTTGTAGTTTGAAGAACGACACCTGAGTCATACATACCACTTGCTGCCCTTTTAGGTCTGTCAGTAGTATACATCTTAGGATTCCCCTGCTCTACAAATTTAAAACTCACTGTTCGCCGCTTCTATTGCTGTTGGATCAACGACCGGAATCAAATCCGTCCGACCGATAGAGGCACGACAAGTTCTTAAATTCTTATCGCAGCAATATGTACAATGCTACTGGGAATCCTGACGCAGACATAGACATCCGGTTGATGAATGATCTTAGGGGCCTTCTAGATTCTATGGCTAGGAATGATCATATCGACGAGACCTCTCCTCATAGGTTCTACATTGACTGCACCATCGAGTACCACACTCACAAGATTGCCGAAGATCTCGAGTACGTGAGTTCTGACGAGAGGACGCGTGTCATCCCATCTTCCATACCTGAAGGTTCAATGGTTAACATCGCGAACTTCCTCACTGATCGGATCAAGGAAATCTTCGCTGAGGTGCCTGATGAAGAGCATAGTCAAATATTCAACTACGGATTACGTGAGGTTTACGATATAGTAAACAATACCTTCAAGAACTCAAACCTCACGTTTTCCCACTATCAAACTCACCTACTTCAAGAGATCCATGAGTCAATCCGAGAACTTAGAGGAAATTCAGGCATTGCAGATCACGAGACTTTACACCTGCAGTTCTTTGGATTCATGGATTCTCTCCGATGATAGCATCCTGAACGAGAGATGATTGAGGCTGATGGATTCTCTTATGTGGATTCCCGCGGAACCATCTCCAAAGCAGTAAAGGAGATAACTTGGGATCTTCTACACATGAAAGGGGTTACCGAGAAACATCTTCAAAGTTTCCCCATCTTTTCATCAGAGATTCCAAACATCGTCGACATCATCACTCGCCATTTTCTGAGGATCTACCCACGCAACCCCAGGACTCCACTTCTGAGCACTTCCGGTCCTGGTGGTTCCAGCACCAACTAAATCTGAAGGAAGGCAAAGTCGAGCTCTCGACTCTAAAAGCAGCGCTTCTCGGGAGGCAACCCGTGCAATAAGACGTGTAGAGAGAACAGTGTCAATAAGTGAAGATATATCTCTGACTATCCTTCACACTTGGTCGTTACCAAAACACTTTTCTGATATTACAACTCATTTGCATATAAACCATTCATCTCAGAAATAAGGAAATCAAATTGAAAAATGTTAATTCATGTGTTTCGAGCATTTGAGGTACTTACATACTACTTTTATGCATTATGCTCGAACTCGTTTAAAAACATATGTTTTATAAAAATGATTTGTAGTAGAAAACATCTTTTCAAGTTCTGAGACGATGATTTATCTTTTCATTTGCAAATACTTTGAGTTTGTAAACTGGTACAACCAACGTGTTCACACTTATGAGACTGATTCACAAAAAAGGGAAATAATGGATGGAGAAGAAAACCAAATAGCATGACGCTTGAAGCTGAGCCGCTCTTCATGAATGCAGAAAAAGATCTTGGCAACATCTCTTTTCAGCAAATTCAGATTCTCAGCCTTTTTGCTGCTCGCTATCTGGGGAGTGTCTTAACCTTTACTCTCTTTTGTTTATGATTCTGTTTATTATTTGATTTGTTAGTTTGTTAAAGTAGTCTATACTCTATCCTAAGCTTATCACTAAGTGTGGGATTCCAGCCCAAAACAAACACTTGAGAAACATTTTCTTACATGTTCAAACTCTAAGTGTGGGATTGTACTTCCAGTAAATCTCAACTCAAGAGAACATTAGGGACAATGTTCCTCTAAGGGTGGGCTAGCAGGTATAGAATACCTTGGTTAGTTTTCTTTGATTTTTAAATGTCCGAAATAGTAAACTCAGAAAATGTTCCTCAAATTTTTCAAAATTCTTCAAGAAAATTAAAAAGTATGAGCTAATCTATTGATTAACTCTGCTAATTTTGAGCTAAAATATCTTTTGAGAGGAGCTATTTTCAGATGTGAGTAATATATTACGGAATCTAGGGAAAATAAGGTAGAAATTGCTTAAGCAAGAAATAATAATCTGATGGAAGCATGATGAAGCACATACAAACCTATTTGCAGTGAGGTATCTTGAGCCTAATAAGCATTCATCTTTAATGCTTCACTATTCATTTCTTGTGTGTGCCGATGCATGTATCTCTGAATTAGAACTTGCTCTTGTCAAAGTCCCTTTAGCCTTGGTTCTAGATGACTGATAACTATTATTGATTGGCGGAAACAATCAATTGCACGAACAAACAATAAACTCAAACCGAAAACAATTAATCAATCAAAATAAATGAGTATATTAGCTTGTAATTCTTATTGGAACTGTTTACAGGAGTGCTTAGTCGACAAATGGTGCTAGGGTTTCGTCAACCCTAGCCGAAAACCCGTAGGTTTGTATTTATACTAAAACAAAATCGGCAGACATGCGTTACTTGGGAAGTGTCGCATGTCGCCGCCCTCGTGCGTCACTTATTTAAGTGACGCTATGCGACACTAAGGCAAGTGTCACCTAACACAGAAGCTAAGTGTCGCTATACATGAAAATGACTTTTCTATTCAACTTAACTAACGACACTTACAACTCGATAGACCAACTGACAGACACACTAAAATGCATCAACAAACTCCCCCGTGTCTTCAGCTTGGTCTTCAAAACATCTTCATTTCAAACCCAACCTGGTGGAAATACTCCACCAGCATGAATACCAACTCGAACACAAATCTCGACCACCTTCTCGAACTTTGAAGCCTCTTCTTGATCAAATCGATGATACTCCATTTTGCTTTTGTGAAGAGCTTTCAAATCTTTCTTCGTCAGATTGATAAGGCTGATCGGATCAAAAACACGAAGAGTCCTTCCATACTTTGCCGATAAATTCCAATTACCCTTTTCAATCACTGGATCTTCATCTAAAAGATATTCAATAACCGCTTCTTGAGTAACGGAATCAAACCACCAATATCGTAATCTCTTGAGACAATCAAGTGACAGAGACTGCAGTGGCACAGTTTTCAAACTCGCAGCTGGAGGATAATGATATTTCACGATCGGTTCCTGAGTTCTTGGATCTAACTTTTTTTTGTATGAATAACGAACTCCCAGCTCTGGTCTAACCCACAAATACTTCTTGCTGTAAATATCTTTTCTGAGAATCTTCTGAAACAAGTTACCACGAAAATCATCAGTGTGGTTAACAATGTTCAGTTGAGCAAGACGATTCAACTCTTCCTTTGGCAGTGTGCTAATGCAGTTGAATCTTGGCCTGAAATACTGTACGCCATCTCTTCGTTTGATAAGAATCAGAAAGTTGTCTTCATCAAATTTCCAACTTCTTATCAAAGCAGTCAAATCACCTCGAACCTGATAAGTTTTACAAATTTTCAATTCAGGCTTAAGCTTTCGAAACATTGGACGATCTGAAGATGTAGACGGTTGTGCTTGTACAGGAACAGATTCAGCAGCTGGTTGTTCCTGAATAGGTTCTGTTGGAGGTTCGTGTTCATCATTAGAATGATCGGACTCAATGATCGGTGTATCAAACTCATAAGGTTGAACCGGTTGTTTCTGAATAGGTTCCGGTTCTCGCTCAGGCTCCGGTTCCTGATTCGGATTATCCACATACTCTTCATCTGACCCTGGAACCTCCGCATCCATCTCGATATCATCCGGATCAACTGATATGTCTTCTTCATCACCCGGATTTATCAAACTCTGAAGATATGTGAGATTAACGTTTGAATAATCAACCGAAATGGGTCTCGGTTGTCTTGGAACATCAACAAAATAATCCAAAGAAATGTTATCATTAATAGAATATGGATTTACATTTTCGGGTTCTGGGGGAGGGGTTACATTTGTTTCCAAGGTTCTCTGACCTTCCTCCCCCGAAACAACAGTAACCGCTTCCAACTCTAACAACCTAGACTTAACGTCCGTCAATTCAAGCTTCAATTCATGCACCTGAGCTGCCTTGATCTCCAAATCCTTTATTTGGGCAGCTTGAGCTTCAATCACGACAGCCTGATCATCAAAACGTTTATTCATCTCAGCCATCTGATCAAGAAACTGCTGAAGCGTCGCAGGCGAAGGTTGTTGTTGTTGTTGAGCTTGCTGACCAGGTTCTTGAATACTGATTCCTGTTCGCTGGCGTCTCCTATGTGGTAGATCAGCATATGAAGGAGAAGACCCAGCTGGTCGCTTGCACAAATTTGGAGGTACATGAACCCGCCCTGCAGAAATCCTTCGCAAATTACGCTTAAAGTGTCTAGGATCTGCTAACTGAATTCCGTTTAAAGCGTCCTGAGGTGGCACATCACCTGGAGAGTCAGGTGGTGTGGGACCACCGTCAGATTCCTCAGCTACAACTTCTTCAACTTGTTCAATATCTTCCAAGTCTTGACCCACAGCAGCATCAACCAAGTCAGCTTTAGCCTTGGATCTAGATGACTGATAACTATTATTGATTGGCGGAAACAATCAATTGCACGAACAAACAATAAACTCAAACCGAAAACAATTAATCAATCAAAATAAATGAGTATATTAGCTTGTAATTCTTATTGGAACTGTTTAAAGGAGTGCTTAGTCGAAAAATGGTGCTAGGGTTTCGTCAACCCTAGCCAAAAACCCGTAGGTTTGTATTTATGCTAAAACAAAATCGGCAGACATGCGTCACTTAGGAAGTGTCGCATGTCGCCGCCCTCATGCGTCACTTATCTAAGTGACGCTATGCGACACTAAGGCAAGTGTCGCCTAACACAGAAGCTAAGTGTCGCTATACATGAAAATGACTTTTCTATTCAACTTAACTAACGACACTTACAACTCGATAGACCAACTGACAGACACACTAAAATGCATCAACAAACTCCCCCGTGTCTTCAGCTTGGTCTTCAAAACATCTTCATTTCAAACCCAACCTGGTGGAAATACTCCACCAGCATGAATACCAACTCGAACACAAATCTCGACCACCTTCTCGAACTTTGAAGCCTCTTCTTGATCAAATCGATAATACTCCATTTTGCTTTTGTGAAGAGCTTTCAAATCTTTCTTTGTCAGATTGATAAGGCTGATCGGATCAAAAACACTAAGAGTCCTTCCATACTTTGCCGATAAATTCCAATTACCCTTTTCAATCACTGGATCTTCATCTAAAAGATATTCAATAACCGCTTCTTGAGTAACGGAATCAAACCACCAATATCGTAATCTCTTCAGACAATCAAGTGACAGAGACTGCAGTGGCACAGTTTTCAAACTCGCAGCTGGAGGATAATGATATTTCACGATCGGTTCCTGAGTTCTTGGATCCAACTTTTTCTTGTATGAATAACGAACTCCCAGCTCTGGTCTAACCCACAAATACTTCTTGCTGTAAATATCTTTTCTGAGAATCTTCTGAAACAAGTTACCACGAAAATCGTCAGTGTGGTTAACAATATTCAGTTGAGCAAGACGATTCAACTCTTCCTTTGGCAGTGTGCTAATGCAGTTGAATCTTGGCCTGAAATACTGTACGCCATCTCTTCTTTTAATAAGAATCAGAAAGTTGTCTTCATCAAATTTCCAACTTCTTATCAAACCAGTCAAATCACCTCGAACCTGATAAGTTTTACAAATTTTCAATTCAGGCTTAAGCTTTCGAAACATTGGACGATCTGAAGATGTAGACGGTTGTGCTTGCACAGGAACAGATTCAGCAGCTGGTTGTTCCTGAATAGGTTCTGTTGGAGGTTCCTGTTCATCATCAGAATGATCGGACTCAATGATCGGTGTATCAAATTCATAAGGTTGAACCGGTTGTTTCTGAATAGGTTCCGGTTCTCGCTCAGGCTTCGGTTCCTGATTCAGATTATCCACATACTCTTCATCTGACCCTGGAACCTCCGCATCCATCTCGATATCATCCGGATCAACTGATATGTCTTCTTCATCACCCGGATTTATCAAACTCTGAAGATATGTGAGATTAACGTTTGAATAATCAACCGAAATGGGTCTCGGTTGTCCTGGAACATCAACAAAATAATCCAAAGCAATGTTATCATTAATAGAATCTGTATTTACATTTTCGGGTTCTGGGGGAGGGGTTACATTTGTTTCCAAGGTTCTCTGACCTTCCTCCCCCGAAACAACAGTAACCGCTTCTAACTCTAACAACCTAGACTTAACGTCCATCAATTCAAGCTTCAATTCATGCACCTGAGCTGCCTTGATCTCCAAATCCTTTATTTGGGTAGCTTGAGCTTCAATCACGGCAGCCTGATCATCAAAACGTTTATTCATCTCAGCCATCTGATCAAGAAACTGCTGAAGCATCGCAGGCATCGGTTGTTGTTGTTGAGCTTGCTGACCAGGTTCCTGAATACTAATTCCTGTTCTCTGGCGTCTCCTATGTGGTAAATCAGCATATGAAGGAGAAGACCCAGCTGGTCGCTTGCCCAAATTTGGCGGTACATGAACACGCCCTGTAGATATCCTTCGCAAAATAAGCTTAATGCGTCTAGGATCTGCAATATGAATTCCATCCAAAGCATCTTGAGGTGGCACATCACCTGGAGAGTCAGGTGGTGTCGGACCACCGTCAGATTCCTCAGCTACAACTTCTTCAACTTGCTCAATATCTTCTAAGTCTTGAGCGACAGCAGCATCAACCAAGTCAGCTTCATTTACCGGAGGCACAACAATATCCTCATAACCATCCAAGGCGGCGCAACATAGTTTTCATTTACTATGTGCCCGAATAGCTCACGATCAGGCAAAACTGCAGAATCTTTCGGTGGCAGCTTGCAGTCGTTGAATACACGCAGAAGCATTGGTGTCGGAACCAATAACGACCTTTGATCCGGAGCAATTCCCAAATCCAGATCATTTAACAGCAACTGAACAAAACGTGGATATAACAACCACTTATCCTTCCCAGCTCGCACATTCTCCACCAGATTCCCCAAAACATAACCGCTGAAGTTGTACGGCTTGTTGAACACTAATGCCAACATCAAAGACAGAGTCGTATGACTCGCAGCATCGTATCCGCCTTTCCTCGGGGATAAACAAACGATAACAATATGACACAGGTATCTCCAGACCCTGCATAGATATTGCTTCCTGAAGTCTGTTAGCTGATCCTCAGGGTAACCCATTCTCTGAAGACCCCCATAGATAAACGTGGTTTCAAAAGCAGTCGGCATATTGTGCGTGTCATTAAACTGCAAAACATGACGAATCATATCCTCAGTAATCTCAATCTCACAACCAAACATAGTAGAAACGATCCTCGGAGTGTCGTTTTCAGTTCTGATAAACGCGTGATCATAGAACTCCTCAATTTGATTCATATAGACTGGTGTAGATGCTGTAATAGCATGATGAATCCTGGATCTGCGAAGAAATGAAATCATTTGACTGAACGGAAATGAGTTCTTGTGCGTTGAATCCAGAAACGCAACAATATTATGCCTGGTGTTTGTTCGGCGATAATAATCCTGAAGATTCTCCATCTGTAACTAAAGACAGTAAAAGAACACGAGAAAAATCATTACAGAATAAGCTCAAACACATAATTGAAAAATTCTGATTTTATAGCGTCACTAAGGAAGTGACGCCCTAAGCATAACCGACACTTAAGGAGTGCCGTAAGAAAATCAGAAATCAAAAGGGTGCGTCACTTGATGTAAGTGACGCATGGCAAGCGTCACTGGTGTAAGTGACGTTGCCACAACATGTATCATTCAAGTGGTACTAAACAAGTGACGGGTATGCGTCAATTAATAAGTGACGGGTAAGGATAGCGACACTAATAGCGTCACTTAAAGAAGTGACGTTATAAGTGAAAGAGTATTAGAGTGATGCATAAAGGCGTCACTAAGCTAGTGACGGTATAAGTGACGTTAAACTCAGCAAATTACCATTAAGCGTCACTTATGGAAGTGACGCTTGAAGTGACGCAACGATGAAGATCATCGTGCCACTGTTCAATCCCAGAAATCACGAAGAACACAAATTGGGGTTTTTACAAACGGAGTTAACCACAAGGTGAGGAAAGCGTAAACGAGTAAAACACACCGTTTAATAACACAAAACATTAACAAATTGATCCCCAATTTTCGCGATTCTGTAAACCCTAAAACCCGTAACCTATAACCAGTGATTAAATCATGTATACGCAAAAATAGATGGTAAAAATTATACCTAAAGACGCGTATGAGTGAGAGGAACAAGATGACGGAGGCCGATTGCACGCAAAACGCTTGAAAATCCACAGATCGATCAAAAAGAGCAAACAGTCGAAGTGACGTAACGACAAGTGAAGTGACGCTAGAGCAGTGGAAGTGACGCGTAATGAATAGGGTTGGTGGTGAAAATAAGTGCCGGATACGGAACTATTTATACCAAAACCCTAATCTGCGTCACTTAGAACGACTCTTTGTGCATCACTTATTGTGTCACTAGCAGCGTCACTTAAGGAGTGACTCATATCGACAGTTAGTGAAAAATTTTAAAATTTTGTCAATCTTTTGCGTAGTGCTCAATTTGACAGTAAATGTGACTTGGGTAAAACTAAAAATAAAATAAAATAAAATAAAATAAATAAACACAAAATTACAAATATAAACTAAATGCATTCTTTTTGGTGACGGAGTTGATTGAGTCTGTTTAGGGATCATATCGGAATAACATGCAATTATTAGGAATAGTAAGTGTTATTTCGATTATCAGTATATTTGTCCACTTTAAATTTACTTGGCACACTTAAAACACCTTTTATAAAAGTTATTTCAAGACGATTATTGGTATTGTCTGTCCACCTAAACATGTTACATCCGTATTTGTGAGCTAACATTTATTGTTAGTATGAATATTTCACCATGGTCCCCACCATAGATATACCCCTGTAACCCAGACATGAACATAGTTTCCAAATTCAGAAAGAATATAAGAGAATCAATTTTAAGAATCAAGCCATCGGTGACAGGTCTGTACTTGCGTACAACAGAGCAACATACACTTGATTCAGGTTTAAGCAAAACCGGTCGCAGTCAAACCAAACTTGTTTTTATTCAATTGGCGACCTTGATCAGTATCTTAGAATTTAAGACTTTGCAAGTACATTGACTCACGTTTGCTTAGTTTTGAGAGTAAGCTGAATTGAGACCAGGTCTGCACTTACGTACAACAGAGGAAACAATCAGCATACTCCCCCAAAAGATCTCAGATATACGATCCAAAAATAGAAGTATGTCAAGCTACGCTAAGGAATTAAGACTTAGAGTCGTACATCACAAGGTGTTTACCACAGGATCATAGACATGTATTTAAATTACTTCTTAATAACTCAGAGACCGGTGTGTATCATGCCTACCAACACATCGTATGATGAAGCTAATTTTTATAAAAACTGTTTTAAATATGTCAGATAAACCTACTGACACATCCAAGATAAACCTTAAAATTCCATTTTGTGCATGTTACCCGATGTACTATCATATCCCAAGTTGTTTACAGACACAACTCAACGTCTATTTTAAAAATGTAGCAACCGTACATTTCTTATATACTAAAGAGTATAAAGAGTGGCTGTTGCCATTTTTTTTTTAACACACATAAAAGCAAATAATATTAACTATCCAAGTCACACATTACTTTTTAGACCCAAAGAATCTTAAACACATCATATTGACCAGTTCATCAAATCGAGCACGTGAAAAAGCTTTGGTGAATAGGTCGGCATTTTGCTTAAGGTGTCTATGTGGACCAGGTCTATCAAGTGTTTTTCATAGCAATCCCCTATGAAGTGGAACCTTTCTATGTATTTAGTCTTAGAGTGCTGTACGGGATTGCTTGTGATAGATATGGCAGCAGTGTTATCTATGTGAATAGGAGTCATAGTAAGAAGTAACCCATAATCGCGTAGTTGGTGCTGAATCCAGAGAACTTGGGCACAACAGCTAGCAGCAGCAACATACTCAGCCTCTGCTGTAGAAAGAGAGACTGTAGTCTGCTTCTTGCACTGCCAAGAGACCAAACGCGATCCCAGAAATTGACATCCACCAGTTGTTGACTTCTTATCGATACTGCAACCTCCATGATCCGAATCCGAATAGGCTGTAAGAGCGAAAGTCTTCTAATTTGAATACCAAAAATTCAAAAATTCGCTTTACTGCCTTCATATGAGACACCTTTGGTTTAGCCTGATAGCGTGAGCAGATTGACACGGCAAATACGATGTCCGGCCTAGAGGCAGTCAAATACATAAGAGAACCTATCATTGAACGATAGTCCATCTCTTTGCAATCTTCGTCTTCCTCGGCAAGTCTAAGATTGTGATTAAGCTCGATAGGAGTCCCATAGGTTTTACAATTGAGCAGGTCATACCTAGTCAACATGTCATTGACATATTTTGACTGATGTATATAAATACCTTTTGCAAGTTGCTCAACTTGTACACCTAAAAAGAATGTGAGCTCCCCCATCGCGCTCATCTCAAACTCAGACTTCATTATTTTCTCAAAGTTCTTGCACATTGCCTCATTTGTAGAACCGAAGATAATATCATCCACGTAAACCTGCACAAGTAGCATATCTTCCCTATCCTCCGACTGTTCACGAAGAATGAATAGCGTGCTATCAATGTTGCCTCTTACAAAACCATGCTTAATCAAATGTGTAGTTAGCCTCTCATACCAAAGTCTCGATGCTTGGTGAAGACCATACAACGCCTTGTTCAATTTACAGACGTATTCAGGATGCGCAGGGTCTTCAAAACCAGGAGGCTGCTTAACGTATACATCGGTATCAACTTGTCCATATAGAAACGCACTTTTCACATCAAGTTGATTGACGCGAAATCCCTTGAAAGACGTGTATGCCAGAAAAATACGTATGGATTCCAATCGAGCAACAGGGGCAAATACATCATCATAGTCCAAACCCTCAATTTGGCTGAAGCCTTGAACTACTAGACGTGCTTTATTACGAATCACAACGCCCCTATCATCCATCTTATTACGATAAACCCAACGAGTGCCAGTCAAGTGGGCACCCTTGGGCAATGGAACTACTTCCCAGACTTGCAACTTTTCAAATTGCAATAGTTCCTCTTGCATGGCCTCGATCCAGGATGGATCTTTTAAGGCCTCTTCAACTTTCTTGGGTTCAATTTGCGAAAGATAACATGAATCGATATTGGCTACCAGACCCAAAAGTTGCTCAGTATCAGTCTGCTTCGCTTGATGTCTTGTTTGAACAGGAGCATGAGGGTCACCAATGATATTATCAATGAGGTGATCCTTATGTATCCGAGTAACTGGAATTTGATCCGTCACAAGATTCTGTTCCAAGTTGTTCAAATCCCCCTCAGTTGCGGGAGTGTTCGGTGAAGCATCATCATCTTCATCTCCTTGAGAATAGAAATTAGAATAATTTGTCTTTTCTGCTTCCTCTTCCTCATCATCTTCCTCCCCTTCTTCTTGTAAGGAAGGCATCAATGGATCATAGGGAAGCTCCTTCGTATAGATAGACTTAGAAGTTGAAGGAGCATCCGAAGATGGTGTAGTAGGAGATGGTTTAAATGTGGGTGTAGGTGAGGGTGAAGATGTAGATGCGGATGTGGGTGTTGGACTTGATGTTGTGGCAGGTGCGGTAGTGGGTGTTGGAGTAGGTGTTGAGGTAGATGTTTGATTTGATGCGGACTCAGGGTTCGGGTTGGATGGTTTTAAGGGAGAATCAGATGTCTCTTGAGAGAGACTGATTCCATGGAGTAGGGTGACCAACTCTTCATCTTGATCTAATTCAGGTAAGTTGAAAGAATTAAAGATACCCTCATAGTTGAAAAACCAATCCGGACCCGTTCCTTGAGGAGGATCCGTATAACGCAAACATTTTACCTCAAAGTGCTCCTCAATCTGACTGTTTGTTTTGTTATAAACTCTCTTATTTGGAGAGCTCACAGAATAACCAAGAAAAATCCCTTCAACTGCTTTATTGTCAAACTTTGAGATTTTATCCTTAGTTATCATTATTAAACAAGGACACCCAAATGGCTCCAGAAATTGCAGATTTGGCTTACGGTTATTAAAAAGTTCATAACATGTTTTATTCTTCTTCTTAACCGTGAGCACCCGATTCAGAACATAACAAGCAGTGTTAACTGCCTCAGCCCAGAAGATTATAGGCAACTTAGAATCAGCTAGCATAGTCCGAGCGGTCTCGATGATAGTTCTATTTTTAAGTTCTGCAACTCCATTCTGTTGAGGAGTTCTTGGAGCACTGAATTGATGTTCAATGCCTCTTGCAGCACAGAATAACTCGAGAGTAGAATACTTGAACTCGGTACCATTATCACTACGCAATCTCTTCACCTTCAAGTTGCACAGATTTGCCAACTTATCCAATAGATAAACCAAAATGGCCGCCGTCTCATCCTTTGAAGCTAGGAAGTAAACCCACGAAAATCTTGAGTAGACATCCGTGTCTACCAAGCAATACGATCTGCCACCAATACTTTTTGTAGAAATAGGACCGAATAGATCCATATGTAAAAGCTCCAATGGTGCAGCAATAGAATTCACTATCTTAGACTTATGGGACTTTTTATGGAGTTTGCCCTTGTGGCAAGAAACACAATCATCCTTTAATGAGAAAGACTGCTTTGGAACTCCATTCACCAGATCATTCTTTATGAGAAAATTCATTTTACGAAAATGGATGTGTCCCATCCGTCTGTGCCAAAGAAGTGATTCTTTCTCAGAAGCCTTTGAAAGGAGACAAGTATACTCGCTGGTTGTCTCAACAGTTTGCATATTTAAAACATAGGTGTCATCTTTCCTCGGTGCTCGCATTAGCACCCATTCCTCAGGAATGACGAACCCTGGCTTCAGTATAACACACTCAGTCTTTGTGAATGCAGTGGTATAATCTTTATCACAAACTTGTGAAACGCTCAGCAAGTTGTGATTGAGTTGTGCCACATAATTCACATTCTCAAAGCTAACATTTCCATTCGTTAGCGTTCCTCTACCCGAAATGGTTCCACCTGTATCTCCAGCAAAAGCAACATATCCTCCTGCGAATGGTTTAATATCCACTAGAAGAGACACATCGCTAGTCATGTGTCGCGAGCAGCCACTGTCTAAGTACCATTTACTATCTCTCACACGTTCAGACTGCTGTAACACACAAAAATAGGAGATTAGTGAGAAACGGTGACCCAAGCCTTTACAGACTTAGGTACACCGGAGTCATCAACAATAATCACATCAGATAGAATTTTATTTTTTAATAAATCAGAATTTTCATCTGATGGGTTATTGTTGACAACTTTAGAGTCAACAACATACTCTTTTCTTTTCCAAACCTTAGATGGTTCGGAAATTGGCTTGGAAGTGATGTCGGGCTTTTGTTTTGGCAAAGAATTTTGCTCAACATCACTTTGCTTCTTAACCGGCTTGGGAGAGACAGAATAACGCCTAGGTGGGGATTTTGAAAACGAATTCTTATGAAAAGAAGTTCTAGGCATTTCTCTCCCAAAGCGTTGGTTAGAGAGTTTGGGACAGTCACGGATTAAATGTCCCTGTTTCTTGCAATAGAAACAGGAACGCATCTTAGCAAAAGGTTAAGGCTGAGGATATACGGGAGGAGGAGGAGAAGCATTCCTTGAACATGCACAATGTGTACACATTTTAGGTGGTGCTTTCTCATGTTTATAGGTTGAAGTTGAAGGTTTGTTATGAGAAACTTTATCATTATTCACATTTCGTTTCAAAATCTTTACAGGTGTCTGTAAAGTTTGAATGTTCTCGTTTAAAACCTTTTGTTTTTCCTTTTGAACCTTAACTGGTTCAGTTTGCAAAATTTCAGGTTTAACTTCAACCTTTTTGACCTTCGGATACTCCTGTTCGGTAACATCCTCAATCTCAACAACCTCCTCTAAACTAACTGGAGGTGCACTCTCAGGCTTGACAAAAGTAGGCAAGGGATACTCTGACCGCTTAGTTTTTTCCTTTGCCTGCCTTTTGGGATTGGAATTAACTTCTTTAGAATTTGTAGCTGACCATGATGAATAATCAGCCACAAGTTCTTCGGTGCCTTCCTTAACAGGCAGAGGATAATGATTGGTAGGAGGTGGAACTGAGTTATACCCTATTCCAGCCTTACTTTTATATGTCCTCTGCTTGTCAACGATTTCATCGAAGATCTTTTGAGAGTTTGAGAAACTTGTAATCCCCTTTTTAAAATTGTCAGACTCAGACTTTAGTTCAGAAAGTTCTTTATTCAACAAGTCAATTTCTGTTAAGTAACTTTTAATTGCATCTTGTTGACTAAAGACTTTTGCTTTGAAGGTTTGATTATCTATCTTATAACCTTCAATCTGCTTATCATAAAGTCTTTCATTACCTTTTAAAAACTTATTTGATTCAGTGAGTTTCTCAACTTTTTCTCTCAAGCTTACATTTTCAATTTGAAAACATTTTAAAGAAGTTTCCAATTTAATACAAGATAAACAAGTAACAGGCTCTTCAGGTTCTTTATGTACCTCAGGTGTGATGTGAGCCATTAAGCATTGTTGGTACTGCTGAGCTTGAGCACTCCAATCCAGACTAGAAGGCTCGATCACAATCAACGCATCAGAAATTCCAGTCGTCTGTACATCTTTCTCAGGAGTCTTGGGAGGAGATGGTTTAGTGAGACCTGATGGTGGCATCTTTGGCTTCTCACATTCTCGCGCAAAATGTCCCAAGTTCTGGCAGTTATAGCAACGAACCTTGCTTTTATCAAATCCAAAGCCAGATTTACCAGCTCCTTCCAAACTCTTCCTTCCTGTTCTTTGCAGGAATTTTTGAACCCTTCTCGTAATCATAGCAATGTTCCAGTTTAGATCCATCTGTTCCAGATCATCATCATCAAGCTGTCCGTAGTCCTCCTTTGTTAACTCCAAAGTGGTATTTGGTTGTGACACCAAATCTTTGTAAGAACTAAGAAAAGCTGTATATATGGCAGGTTGTTCTTCGATGGCTGGAGAAATAGGAGTCTGTGCACTTTGTGCACCTTGTGAAGTGCCAGCAGAGAAAACTGATGAATGACCACCAGTGGAGCTTGGTAGAGCACTGATATCTGACATAAACGCCAAACCACCAGGGGTATTTCCAGAACTAATTTTACCTCCATACAAAGACGGATTCTGTACAAAGCCTCCACTTTTACATTATTTCTTCTTCAACTCCATAGCATGTGCTTGGAGTATCCCAACTAACTCATCTAACTTCCATGTAGCCAACTCTTGATTCTCTTTCAACATTTGCTCCTTGACGTCCCACTCTTTAGGTAGTGCATCCAAGAGCTTCTTATTAATCTCCAGTTCAGTAAAGGTATAACCTCCTTCCATCAAATCACCCACAAGCTGTGTGTATCTCATGAACAAACTAGTTGTGGTCTCATTAGGTGCAATATCAAAGATATCGTATTGTTTCTTGATCAACTCTAATTTCGCCTCCTTGTATTTCTCATTTCCACCGCAACGAAGTTCAATCGCATTCCACAGATCATAGGCAATTTCATGTTGCTTGAACATGCGCAGAACATCTGGAGTCAGAGCCATCTTTATAGCTGAAAGACATTTGCGTTCAATATCATAGTCCTTACGTTCCTCAAGAGTCATAGCCTTATAAGTCTTGGCTGGACGAACGCCACGATAGTTTCCCTCAGCTAATGGTTTTACATATCTTTCAGTAAGTGGACCCCATAGTTCCGGACAATGAAAATCGATATACTGCTCAAATCGTGATCTCCAGTATGTATAGTCCATATCAGCAGTAAAAACGGGAGGTTTACTACTGGTTCCCACATCGTTGCCTTGTCTAATCATTTCCCTAATACTTTGAATAGTTTCTCTATCAGACATCGTTGAAATGCACATGTAAAATCAACTTAAAACAAGACTAGAAAGCTGATTAGTAATAAAGGCGTCACTTGGTAAGTGACGCACCTAAGTGTCGCAAAGACTAGCGGCACTGGGTAAGTGACGCTATCGAGTGACGAATAAATGAACACAGCGACACTAGAGATTAGTATCGTATAATCAAGAAGTGACGCACTCAAGTGACGGACTTGAGTGACGCTCAGCAATAACAGGCGTCACTAAGGTAAGTGACGCTTTTAGTGACTCACAGTAATAACACGTCACTAACAGTAAGTGACGGATGACACACAAGTGTTATCTCAAGTGACGCAATTAAGTGTCGGAATGAACAATAGACGTCACTAAGATAAGTGACGTGTAATCCTCAAGTGACGTTACTAAGTGACGTACTTGAGTGTCGTTGAAACCCTAATTGAACCTTACAGAAGTGTCGCTCGAAGTGCCGCACAAAGTGACGAATTGACTCTTCGAGTGACGCAAAAACGGCTGTGAACGCCCAAAAAAACCCCAAAAAACGAATTTTTGTAAACCTAACGAAAATTCTTGAATCCCAATCGAACGAAACCTATAATACTTGATTCAAAACGTAATAATAGCACCCAATCGATCCAAATATTGCTAGAATACCTATGATCTTCACAAAATCAAACCGAAAAGCTTCAAATACGCGAACACACGTTGATCAAATCACCTAATGGCTCTGATACCAGTTGAAAGTCCCTTTATCCTTGGATCTAGATGACTGATGACGATAATTGATTGGCGGAAACAATCAATTGCACGAACAAACAATAAACTCAAACCGAAAACAATTAATCAATCAAAATAAATGAGTATATTAGCTTGTAATTCTTATTGGAACTGTTTACAGGAGTGCTTAGTCGACAAATGGTGCTAGGGTTTCGTCAACCCTAGCCGAAAACCCGTAGGTTTGTATTTATACTAAAACAAAATCGGCAGAAATGCGTCACTTGGGAAGTGTCGCATGTCGCCGCCCTCATGCGTCACTTATCTAAGTGACGCTATGCGACACTAAGGCAAGTGTCGCCTAACACATAAGCTAAGTGTCGCTATACATGAAAATGACTTTTCTATTCAACTTAACTAACGACACTTACAACTCGATAGACCAACTGACAGACACACTAAAATGCATCAACATCTTGACATACGCTTCGAGACCACATTGGTGTGTACCGTACGCGGTATAGGTGCAATTAGATGACCTTGACATTCCCTAGGATTTAAATCCCTTTTATCATATCTCTTCAAGCCCAAAACCTTTTCCGATGCTCATCTTTAGTATCGATGATCCGCCTAGCAAACCATGTTGAGCCTAAACCTTTCGTTTCACAAAACCCTCAATAAACCCTACTTCCCAAAATATCCCCAAACTTATCTTAGAATTTCTGAGGTTATGAAGGACATCTTTTAGAATATCTTATCCTACCCCTTTCGTGCTCTCAAAAAGATTGAAGAATCCTTGGTGTGAAAAATTGACACCGTGAAAAGACTCGAAATGTTCAAGATAAGGGATTTCTGAAAGAATCAAAAGAAGAAAAATATCCTTGAAAATTCTCTGGCAAAGAAATTCTGAAGAAAGAAAAGAAAAATAGAAAAGTATAAAAGCAGAAAAAGAAAATAAAAAGAAGAAAAAGAAGAAAAGAAAAAAAAATAGTTCCGAAAGAATAAAGCTTGAAGTCCTTTGAAGTATCGTCCCCACAAGAAGATTCTGATAGAAGACCAAAAGCTACCTCTCTCTCCGTTCTGAAATAAGTTGTTCATGATCTCAGTTGTTTTAAGATAAGCAACCCCTGCAACCCAAAAATACCACTTACCATACCCTTTACCCCTCACAAAACATTACAACCCTCATGAATGACTTGGGATAATTAGCACCGTCCTCACCTAAGTGGTGGAGATCCGATTCTCGACCAAGCCTATGACGATGAGTGCTGCATGACGGGCTATTTGAGCGATTTCGTTTGTTCTAGATTGATAGGAAACCCGATACACTTTGAGTGAATTGAGTGACCACCTTTTGTGAGATCGCCTAGTCATGTGTACTCCAAGATCATGAGATTTGGATGTATGCCTAAGAGAATCTTTTCTTATTTAAGGAAGGATCATCTTATCTTTCCCTGTATTCCTGAAAATATCTTATTTGCTTCTGACAGTGGTAACTCTTAAAATTGTTGATGCTCGTTCTAAAAATGTTTTAAAATGTTTTCAAAAATTGAGTGTTGCTTGAGGACAAGCAACGTCTAAGTGTGGGATAACTTGATGTGACGCAAAAAGTCATGTTTTGAAGGCCATTATTCCATACTTTTTGGGCACATCTTTAGTGAAAACATTCCAAATAAATCATTATTTACTAAAATTCACTAAAGTGCTCCAAATATAGGCGTTGCTACAAAAATCACTAAAAACGTTCAAATAACGAGCAAAACGGAGCAAATAAGCAGCAACCAATTCTCGCACCCTCATTTATCCTATGATAAACACATTATAACCTTATGATATGTTGTGATAGGTAAAATCGAGACGAGAAAATCAAGAATCATGCAAATCAGATAAAGAATGGAGAAGACTGGACGGTTACCGACTCCTATAAAGTGATTTCGGCTATGCTAAAGTTATACACATCCAATTTCAGTGAGATTGGCATCATTAGAAGCGTAACGGAATTACGAAGACACAGGCGAAAGAATCAGGTCAAACGGACGCGTAACGAAGGAGATACGGACGTTTTAAGCAACGAACGAAATTAGACGGAAGTCGTATACGGCCTTGCACACCGTATACGACCCTTCATATACCATATACGGCCCTTAGTACACCGTATACGGCCCTATGAAGGCCGTATACGGCTCCTGGTACCCCATATGCTGCCCGTTTGTGCTTCGATTGCTTGTACGTGCGTGCTTCACGAGTTGTACGGCTGATTTCAAGCTTGGCCTATAAATAGGGGGTCACCCCTCCAACCTTCAACACACTTCATCATTCCATTCATTTCTCCATTTCCACTTTCTCTCTCACACACACTCTCTCTCTCTCTAAACTTTCTTTCTTTCTTTCTCTCTCTAGAAATTAGGGTTCGGTCTAGTTAGTTCTTAGTTAGTATTTAACTGAAACTAACGGAGGGGCTACTTTTGTAATAGTGTAGGGAATACTTCAGGGGCTTTTATTGTAATATTGTCAAGGATATTGCGGAAGTTCTGCTTGTACTCTCTCTCTAAACGCTTATTCAATCTATGCTTTATTAACAATTACTTCTTTCCTTATCTGTTATAATGATAATTGCTATTGTTATTATGCTAGATTTAGGATCTGTTATTATGCGTAGTGAGTAGTTTCCTTGTGTGTTTCTTATGATGTAGTTAGTTATATATGTGTGGGGTGATGTTGCTTTAAAACGTATAATTGGATAACATTATGATATAACGGAGGTAACGTTATACGGCTTTCATTTGTATAGCGCCGGAATCATCACTTATGTGTGTAGTACGGAACGTGGAAGCTATGAAAGTCGTGGGCACAATCCATTGTGGAAATAATGTTCCCAGTTATATTATATAAATGAAAATCGGTGATCTATTAATCTTATATTTATGAATTTCTAAACCAAATCGCCTTTCCTCCAATTAAATGTGGTTAGAACCTTTATGACAAGGAGTGTCGAACCTTGTTCAAACGGTCACTACCTATCTGTGTTTTCTGAAACTATAAACATGGTCTGAATTGCGTAGCTGTGGAAATACTGTTTAAAACCTTTCGTATAGTACACCGTGAATCAATCAGGGATTTATTGGGAAATAGTGAGGGCTGGTTTATATCATAGATGGTTGGGCTTTAATACAAACTTAGTTTAAACTAGTCTAGAGTGACCATAAAGTATGTGACCCGGAAAGACCACGGTAAACAGCACTGTACTTCGTGTAACGTTGGAAACACCTTTGGTGGAGTACAAATACGTAGGAGCTAAGGAAATGTCGGTGGTTGAAGACTGTGTCACATCCTGGTTTAACTTCAAAGCTGTGGAAATGCTTGATCGCACTGTACACCGTTAGTACGCCTAAAGATCAGGAACACTGTGGAAATGCTTAGATGCACTGTACACCGTTAGTACATCTTGGGTCTGGAAAACTATGGAAATGCATAGTCGCACTGTACACCGTGATGAAAGCTCTAGGCTAAAATAAAACCATTAATATAAAGTTAATAGTCACCAAACCAAGTCTTAATCTCAAATGCCTTGTTTGACTTCGTTGTCCCCGTAGTGTTAAGAAAGGTCGGAACCTTAGTGGGTATGTTACTCTATCTCATGCGCCCAGGAATTAGTATTCCAAGAAGGGTCGTTACTCCGTCACTGGATAATGTTGAAGAGTTGAGCATCCTCCTCCGATCAGACTCAATTTGGCATAGTACTCAGTGACATACTGATTGGTCTCCCCAATCAGTAGGGTACTAGTGTTTACACTACGAACAATTAAGCTCAGATAAGACACAAACCTTTAAAAGACGTTTTCATACTAAAACCCTAGCATCACCCCCGCATAAGCTAACGAAGTCATAACAAACACATCTCCTCCATAATGATTTCATCCCTATTTCTATTTTCCATTTATTTACTTTTTTATTTAATTGCTTTTAATTACGGACCTATGTAACAAAAAACCCACACAAAACTCTTAAAATCCCATCACAAAATTAAACAACTTGTCTCGATACTCCGGTTTCACAATACGATTAGCTTTAAGAACGACCCTAGGTCATACTGCTGCTATACAGCCGTAGTAAAGCTTAGGTCCCCAGCTTTATAAATTTAAAACACCCCACTGTCGTGTCCCCTTCCGTTGCGTTGACGACCGTGTCGGATCGGGGCGCGACACTTCACTTTCATTTCTTGGGTGTGTACCGATGTCTGTATCTCTGAATTAGAACTTGCTCTTGACATACGCTTCGAGACCATATTGGTGTGTACCGTACGCGGTATAGGTGCAATTAAATGACCTTGACATTCCTTAGGACTTAACCCATTTCTTACATATCTTTTCAAGCCCAAAACCCTTTCCGATGCTCATTTTTAGTATCGAAGATCCACCTAGTATACCCTGTTGAGCCTAAACCTTTCGTTTCTTCAAAACCCTAATTTTCACCCACTTCCCAAAATTACCCCCAAACTTATCTTGGAATTTATGAGGTTATGAAGAACACCTTTTAGAATATCTATTTCAGACATCCTACTCATTCGCATTCTCCAAAATCAAGTTTCTCAACAAATGGTGCGGGAAAATTAGCACACAAGAGAGCTAGAAGGACGATGGTGCGGGAAAAATTAGCACCTGGAAAAGAATCAAAATGATCAAGATAGAAGAAAGGATTTCTAAAGGATTCAAAATATAAAATTCCTTGGAAATTCTCTGACAAAGAAATTCTGAAGAAAACAAAAAGAAAAGAAAAAAAATAGCTCCGCAAATAAAGCTGAAAGTTTCAAGACATAGCTCTTCATGAAAAATCCTACAGAAGCTGAAACAACTACCAACTCTCCGTTCCTCTCCGTTCTAAATAAAGTTGTTCATGATCTCAGTGATTTTAGGATAAGCTGAACACCCTCACAACCAAACGAACCACTATCCATACCCTTCACCCTCACCAAACATTACAACCCTCTGAATGTCTTGAGATAATTAGCACCGTCCTCACCTAAGTGGTGGAGATCCGATTCTCGATCAAGCCTATGACGATGAGTGCAGCATGACTGGCTATTTTGAGCGATTTCGTTTGAGCTAGATTGATAGGAAACCCGATACACTTTGAGTGAATTGAGTGACCACCTTTAGTGAGATCGCCTAGTCATGTGTACTCCAAGATCACGAGATTTGGATGTATGCCTAAGAGAATCTCTTCCTCCACACTTTTAAAGTAACTTGCTTATATGAGGAAATGCTAATCTCGGAAAATATTCTCTGACTCACCCCTAAAAACATGACTTAAAATATTTTTCAGAGAGTTGTTGCTTGAGGACAAGCAACGTCTAAGTGTAGGATAACTTGATGTGACGTAAAAAGTCATGTTTTTAGAAGCTTTATTCCTCACATTTTGGACCTTTCTTTGGTGAAAACATTCAAAAACATTGATTATTTACCAAAATTCACTAAAGTGGTTCAAAAGTAGACGTTGTGTTGAAAATCACTGAAAACACTCTGAAAATGCACAAAACACAGCATTTTAATACAAGCCGATTCCTCCGACCTCATTTTCCTGTCAAGACACACTACCTAACTTCTACCATCTGTTGTATAGGTAAAATCGAGACGGAAAAATCCGGAATCAAGTGAAACGGGCAAAGGACGGAGAAACCACTACGCTTTCAGAGCCGCTAAAAGTTATTTCGGCTACGCCTGACTTCTACACATCCAATTTCTATGAGATAGGCATCATTAGAAGCGTAACGGAATTTCGAAACCACAGGCGAAAGAATCGAGTCAAACGGATGCATAACGAAGAAGATACGGAAGTTTTAAGCAACGAACGAAATCAGACGGACACCGTATACGGCCTTGGCAACCGTATACGGCCTAACCAAGACCGTATACAGCCTCATATACACCGTATACGGCCCCACCAAGGCCATATACGGCCCTATGTACCCCATATCATGCTCCGTTTGCTTGTACGTGCTGCTTCATGAGTTGTACGCGCGATTTGATGCTTTGCCTATAAATAGTGGACTCCTCCACACTTCTCAAACACACCATTTCTTCACTTCTCATTCTTTCCCTACACTTTCTCTGTAACACACATCACTCTCTCTAGTTTCTCTCTCTAGAGACTTTCTCTCTCTAGAATTGGGCTAGTTAGAGAGATAGTTAGGTAGGGGTAGCTTTTAGATTTTGTACGGAGTCGCTCCAAGACATTGTATTCACGAAGATCTATCCGTAATAAATTCGTATCAGGTTCTATTTATATATCTCTTACTTTCCAGTTTTAAACATGTGTTGCTTTGTTTATGCTTGTTTAGGATTGTATGCTAGATATATAATGTTAGGCTAGACATTTCTTTGTGTTTACTATGATGTAGTTATGTTAGAATAGTCAATATGTTTATGCCATGCTGTTACTCTGCCTGTGTTACTTTAAACTGTGTATGAACTTATAAACTGAATCTCAAATGTTTATCTATCCAACTTATGCTGTGGTTAGAAGCTTCCTGCTAGAACTTGGCCAATTACTAGTGGTACATTCTCTACCTATTCTATACTTGATGATCAATGAACTTAGTATGGCTGTGTTCTCTAGATTGAAACAAATCATAAGAGACACGGAGCGTAGGATTAGAGATAGGTTAGATTCATGTTTATCTGTTAGGTATCTTTGAGAGAACTTTCGGGATATCTATAATCTGATTATTGGCTATCTGCTATGCTAAGATTACGGTGTTCTGTTATGTGTCACCCTATTGCATGTTCTTGTTTGATTGTTGCCTTAGGAATGATGCATGCTAGAGTTATCCCCCTGGTTCATATCAGTAACTATATGATTAGGTTTTCAGACACGGAATATTGGTTTACACAGTAGATTAACATGCATGGAATAGTTGTGATAATTTATATCTGTAATGCTGAACAATTTAACTGATCGTTAGCCCGATTATCTAAACTTGGTCCGCGGGATTATCCCCGTTCGTGTTCTTGTTCAATCAACAATTCACGCTACGATACAAACATCTCTGATGACTGTGACTGGGGACCAGGATTCGAGGATAGTCGTCGGTTAAATTGGTCTGTACATTTGGGAGAACTTCTGGGGTATTTGACTTCTATAACTGCTATCCACGTGACATGTTATTTATCTGATTGCGGACAACTCTACGTTAGATATTTAATAGGCTCGTAGTTATAGCTCATTAGTGTTTTGGTACTAAAAGCAATTAAGTGATCAAAATTAGTTTGTGAGGTCAGGTGTATAAATTACTCTCAAGGTAATTACGTAGAAACACGATTACCTCTATTAGTAAGTAAACGTTTTGTGTCAAAAGGATGAATTGAATCCGTGGATCCTTGTTGAATAGACAATTTAATATCAAAACTTAAGAGCAGATTATGGACAATTACAATTTAACGATAAAAATGTAAGTAAAATGTGATTAAAGCAAAGTAAATGATAAATAAACAAAATCGACACGATGACGTACGAGGAAAGCCCTTGATCAAGGTTGATCGCCGGCACAAAACCTCGGGAAGGATCAAACGATCCTTGCCTTTGTAGATCTTATTAAAATAAAAGTAATGAATTACAAAGTAAGAGCACAAGGATGATCGGCTAAGTGAATGTGTGTGAATCTAGCTAAGTGTTGATGAAATGATTGTAAAATAAAGAAATAGCATAGTGTTTATGTGATTTGCAGGTGTGAGTAGTGATAAAACGTTAACCTAATCGATCACCCAAGCCTCGTTTAAATACTAAGAGCGTATAACAATAATTCCGAAATATCAGGGATCCTCCGAGGAATAATGAAGACCACCAACGTCTCTTTTGACTCTATTCCGCACGTGCATGAGACTTCGTCTTCTCCAAATCGTATCAAAGCCTTGCCACATAATCCGGAGCATATCTCATTAACGCGTTCCATGTATGACCTGGTCAATACTCAAAGAAAATAAACACGTTAATCAGCGCATGATCCTGAACTAATATGGGTTCAGGATCCTGAGCTATGTGTACTCCAGAATATACTTAGGATCCTCACTTAAGGATCCTCCACGTTTAGTATCCTGCACGATAATGTTAGATAAATATATCCTGACTAGGATCCTGCAAGACAAATAACAAGAATATATCCAGGATCCTTAACTATATCAATGATCCTTGAAACAGACTTACAAGCCATCGTTATCCTCATATACGAATATAAAATACAAATGACTTTCATACCTGGGAGACGTGCATATGATGCTAGTTAGGATCCTGCAAAGGTTAGTGAAAATCTACCAACAACAATTGCCCCCGAAGTTATAACGTTTTTCAGGTTCCTTAAACGTTATAACTTCTCAAGATAACCGCTTAAACCAAGGTAGGTGAGACTTATCGGTAACTGCTCCCAAACACTTATACCCATTTTGATTCTCAATTTTTCTCATTCATCTTCTCATCGTCACCAGTCACCGTTAATCTGCAGGTACGACTTTTCTTTTCATTTCTCTATCAAGTTCGTATTTCAACGTTCCGTCCATCATGTCTTTGATTCCCTTAGAAAACGAAGATAATCGTCCAGAGTACGATACTCAGGGTTTGGTTTCGAACCCTGAACCTTGTTCTTTTAACAATTCCGACATCGAACAATTAAAAACCAGAGGCTCATTTCCCCCAAATACTATTTTCAAGGCTTTCGACCCTTTATGCCCACCGGACCTTTCTTCCGACAGGTGGATCTGCTTCCAGGAATACCCCTTTTCAATAGGTCTAAGGTTTCCTTTTCCGTCTTTGATTACTGAGTGTTTCGCCATTACTAAGCTTTGCTATATCCAAGCTATGCCTATGGTTTGGCGTACCCTCTCTGTGATTCAGACCATAATCGACTCTCACCCTATAGATTTAGGATCCCCTGAATTAGCCCTAACCTATCATCTCAGAACTCACGGTTCGCATTACTTTCTGCTAAAAGTCAAACCCCATCGTACTCAACTGGTCTTGCGAACCAAACAAAAATGACCCAAATTGGAGAAGTAGATTCTTTTTTGTTGACCGTAACTCCTTATCCAACAGCGATGAAATTCCTTCCACCTAGTTGCTCAAGGGTAGGAGATAGTTTTTAATAGGGTTTACAAAATATAAAATCTGAATTCTAACCTGATTTTGCTTATTTCAGCTAACTTCGAAGAATTAGCGCTTCCTGACTTGGACACCGAAGGCAAGTTGAAAACTTTTTTGGAAATTTCTGAAGAAGAAAGATCCTTCAAGCTTCCCGAACAAGTCAAAGGCACAGGATCCCAAGATACCCCCATGTCTGGTAAGCTCAAGTAAATCCAACATTTTCTTCTTACATTAACCAATCCTAATTCCTTCTCTTTCTCATGAAAATTCAGGCTCTTACATCAGCTTACTCGATTTTGATAACGATTCCTCAGAAGATAAGGCAGAGAAGCCAACTCCAGCTGCAACAAAATCCAATATGCCAAATCTGCGTTCCAAATCCTCAAGGAAGAGGAAAGCCGACGAGATCCTTGATCCTACTACCCTTGACTCCGAATTCAGCAAGGTAAAAGGAATCCTTATATAAGTTGCTCGTTATTTCAAGAATAGCCAAAAAATCTTAATCATATGTTGATTCTGTGCAGACTATCGAGCATCTCTCCAAGTGCTACAAGGAGAAAGCCAGCGCATTTAATGACATGTGCAAGCTATCCACAGCCGTAAAGAATGCACTAGATAAGAGCACTGCTGAACTTGCTAAGTCAAAGAAGGAGAACAAGGAACTCCAGGCTTATATTCTGAAGATAAGTGCTGAGGCTGATGCCAAGATTGAGGAAATCAAGGAGGAGTTGATGGCAAAGATCAAGAGGGATGCTGCTGTTGCCATCTTTGAGGCCCGAATGAAGATGGTCACTGAGCCCTCTAGCAAAGGTCTAGACACTTCATTTTGGCCCGTGGATATTTGGGCAACCAAACTGGCCAAGGCCAAAGGTGAAACTATACCAGCACCCATGATCCCCAAGGCTGCAGAAAAATCCCCTACTGATCATGATGATGCCAACATGGATACCTTGGCAACAGTTTCAGAAGTTCTTCAAGGGGTGTCAGGGGCAGAGGAGGTCAACACATTGGGCGAGGAAGGCAAATGAATAGCCGGAGCCCAATCTTCATTTTATCGTATTTTCATTTTTAATGGTTTGTTGTGTAAACAAAACAATTAATTTGGGATGAGGTTGACCTGGCATGGTCAACCATGGTGGTTTTTTATCGTGGTTTATGTTGGCCACGGGACATTTTTATTTTCCTGCACTTTCAAACTCTTGATCTTAGGATCTTAGAATCCTTAGATCTTTTGCTGTTAATTATATTAAGGTGTTTCTTATACCTTCTGTCTTTAAAATACTGAGGAGATTCCCTCAATATGTATGTTTGCTTGATAGTTGTTTAGAAACAGGATCCTGAGGAGATTCCCTCAGGATGCATCCAGGATAACGAGAAGATTTTCTCAATATCCATCATAGGCTTCAAGGATCCTTAAAAGGATCTGAAATAATCTCGAGTTTAGGATCCTCAGATTCAAGGATCCTTAACTGGATTTGATATAAACTCAAGTATAGGATCCTAAGATTTCACGATCCTAAAACACTTTGTAGATAACGAAAATTCCCATGAATACTTCCTGTAACATGAAAATGTTTTTAATTTGTCAAAAAATTGTAAAAACAATTTATTTTTCGAAAAACGTTGTAATCTTTAAAAAGATTTCATGATCCTTAGATCAAAACAGTTTTGACAATCATGAAAACATTAGAGCTAATAAAGTTATTTATTAGACTTAACCAATGAAAATTTTGATAATGTGAAAATATTATAACCATTAGATAGTTCAAGAAAACTATAATTATGACATGTAAATGCCAAATCGTTGGGTAATGTGAAAACATTACAAACCGTTTGATACTTGGGCTACGCCATTTGAGACATGAAAATGCCTAACCAATTGGTAATGTGAAAACATTACAAACCTTAGAGTGACGTGAAAACGACACAAACCTTAGATCGATACATATAGTGCACATCAGTATCGACATTCGTTAGCGCTTGATCTATAGGCCAATAGAAATGAAGTTGTCGGGTACCAGAGGCATCACCGATTCCCTAACCGTGGCACTATAATCAAACATCGTGCGCTCCTGGCGAGGTGTGAAAACCCTTTTCGTAGAGAGGTGTTTATCCGTACGGAAACCTCTAAACCTTAGAGGATCGCTGGGATCCTTAACGGAGGAGAGGTGGCCAACCTCTAATCTTCATTCCATGACCCTTAAATGCATAAACTACAGCAAATACAAAATCTTGGGTAAAGGTGGGTGTTAGTTTGCCTAACACCCCTCCGATGCTTAAGTCAGTACAATATTCAATGAGAATAATAATAATGAAAAACTTTCATGCATATATTAATATATAATCATAATACACGCATACATATATATATTAAAGAATAAAATCAATGAAAAACTAAGGATCATAGGGGTACCTCATATGTTGAACAGAAATATTCAACTTACACATGATAGAGTTTCAAATGAATGGCATTCCAGGATCTTGGAAGTAATTCTCCATCCATATTGGCCAACCAGTATGCCCCCTTTCCAGCATCCGAATCTATCAAGTATGGACCTTCCCATTTTGGAGCTAGCTTTCCTTCCGCAGGATTCTTAGTATTTTGAAATACTTTTCTTAATACCAAGTCTCCTACTTGAAACCTTCTTATCCTAACATTTTTGTTGTAGGATCTTGAAATCCTCTGTTGGTACGCTGCAATCCTGAATTTAGCACGATCCCTTAATTCATCCACAGTGTCTAGATCCTGAGTCAATGCTTCCTTGTTTGCTTCCAAAGTCTGCATCCGGGATCTTGCCGTTGGGATCACCATTTCTGTTGGGATCATTGCCTCAGATCCAAACACCAAAGCAAAAGGAGTTTGCTTAGTTGCCTCCTTCTCCTTGGTCCTATCAGCCCATAAAACAAAAGACAACTCTTCAGCCCATCTTCCTTTCTTAGCATCTTGCCTCTTCTTAAGGTTATTGATTATGATCTTGTTGCTAGATTCTGCTTGTCCATTAGCTTGAGGATGGACTAGTGTTGAGGTTATCATTTTGATTTCCTAACTTTCACAAAACTTAGTTGTTCTTCTTCCAATAAATTGAGATCCATTGTCACATACTATTTATGCCGGGATCCCAAACCTTGTGAGGATATTTCTCTTGATGAATGAAATAACATCCTTTTCCTTCACTTGAACAAATGCTTCAGCTTCAATCCATTATGAGAAATAATCCGTCATTGCAAGCATAAACACTTTTCCTCCTGGAGCAACAGGTAGTTTTCCAACAATGTCCATTCCCCATTTCATAAATGGCCATGGTGAGATAATTGGATGCATCGGTTCTGCTGGTTGATGATGGATGTTCCCGTGTCTTTGACAAGCATCACATTTGCGAGCAAAATCCATGGAATCCTTCTTCATTGTAGGCCAGAAGTATCATGTCCTTAAAGCTTATGAAAATAACGCTCTGCCCCCAGAATGATTCCCACAATCACCTTCATGTATATCCTTAAGAACTGCTTTTGCTTCAGGATCCTCAAGGCATCGCAATAATGGTCCTGCAAGTGATTTTTTATACAATATACCATTTTCAATAGTAAAACGGGATACCTTAAACCTGAAAGCTTTAGGATTGTTTTCATCCTTAGGGATCACGTCGTGTTGTAAAAATTCCATGATTGGCTGCATCCATGATCCTGACTTGCCCCTAGAACCTGATGCATTCAAATTATCTCCAGACTGAGGATCCTCAACATCACAGACTTGCTCTTCATTGTGATCCTTATCAGCGATGGCGGGCGCTGCAATATGTATAATCGGTATTTTGACATCCGGCGGGATTCTTAAGCTTGACCCCAGATTTGTAAAAGCATCCGCTTCAGTATTATCCTCACGCGGTACCTGTTGAATGTCGAAGATCTCGAAGCTACCTGCAAGATCCTTAACAATCTCCAAATACGCAGCTAATCTATCTGGTTTCAGCATCTAATAGGCTTTTACTTACATAGTAAACAGGATGTTGTTGTCCTTCATGATCCTTCACGAGTACTGCACTTACAGCACTGCGGGATACTGATAAATAGAGAAACAGTGGTTCCCCATTCTCAGTTTTCATCAATAAAGGAGCTGTTGACAAGTAATCCTTTAATTCTTGAAACGCAGCTTCATGCTTTTCTCCCCATTCGAACTTTTTATTTTTCTTTAGAATATCATATAATTCCTTGCATCTGTCTGAGGATCTTGAAATAAAACGGTTCAGTGCTGCTATCCTTCCCGTTAATCTTTGTATGTCCTTTGGACTTGATGGTGACTTTAGATTTAGAATAGCTTTGATCTGTTCTGGGCTAGCTTCTATTCCTCTCTTGGTCACCATATATCCCAAGAACTTTCCTGCCCCCACTCCAAAGTGGCATTTTGCAGGATTAAGCTTCATGTTGTAGTGATCCAGGATGTCAAAGGCCACCTTGAGATCCTGAAGATGATCCTCGGCTTTCTTTGACTTTACTACCATATCGTCAATGTATACTTCCATTGTGCTTCCTAATTGGTCTTTGAACATCATATTGACTAGCCTTTGATACGTTGCACCTGCATTTTTAAGACCAAAGGGCATAGCAATATAACAATATATACTTGTGGGGATTATGAAGGCTGTGTCTTCCTGGTCTGAAGGTTCCATCTGAATTTGTTGAAATCCTGATGAATCATCCATGAAGGTTAAGATCTCATGCCCAGCTGTAGCATCCACCATTGAATTTATATGAGGCAACGGGAAAGGATCCTTCGGGCAGGCTTTATTGAGATCTGTATAGTCCACACACACTCTCCATTTCCCATTCTTCTTTTGTACCACCACCACATTTGCCAACCATCTTGGAAACTTTACTTTCCTTATCATGCCAGCATCAAGTAATCTTTCAACATCTGCCTGGATAATAGCATTCCTTTCGGGTGCGAATTTTCTTCTCTTTTGTTGGACCGGCCTGAAACTATTATCAATTCCAAGTTTATGAGTTATAACATCCTTAGATATACCTATCATATCCTCTGGTTTCTAGGCAAAGGTTGATCTCCTCTGATTCAAGAATTTCATTAGATCCTGCTCAAGATTTTCTGGGATGCTTGATCCTATAAGCACCTTTTCTCAGGATTCTTCGAGCTCATCGGCACTTCTTTGACGTCCTGCTCCTTTGTATCCAGGACATCACATGCCTTGTTCTTTAATTGCTATGCTGACGGAGGCTTGGTAGCAGGTTTCATCGATGTTGTATAGCAATCCTTTTGTGACACCCCCAAATTTGATTGATTTGCGGAAGCTCGATTTGGGTGTCACTAATCAATATACAAAGCACATAAGATAATAACGAATGACCACTATATGCGTCATTTTAAACTTGTATAAATAAAGTAAACGTTTACATCAAAACAATGTTACATTAGCTCGGTTCCTGAAATTGAGAGATTACATGGCATAATTACTTTTACAAAATATAATAATGCAATCAAATCTCTAGTTGTATGTATGCTGACTCGAGCTAATAATCCCTGCTTGTGCAGCCAACCTACTGCTGGGTACCTGTGATAAATACTAAAATGGGTCAGCGAAAACGCTGGTGAGCTCACAGGTTTGTATGTCAGTGTATAGTTGTCAGAACCGCAAGATTTTTATTGAATTTAAAATGCAGTTAAGCAAAATAAAAGTTATACAATCCATGAGCACATAGTCTGAGCTTAACTTGATTTGTCAGGCCCAATTAAGGAAACCTAACTTGAAATGCCTCCTACGAGTGTCTAATCCACACTCGTCTTCCCAAATGCTAATACATCCGTTTGACCGGTTAGTGCGTGCTAACCCGGATGAGGATTGTCAATCCCATATGATATCATATACTAACATTCACGCTAAAATATTAGAGACTATGCTTATAGAGGACTTTAATTGATTAGCTTGAAACTCATGTAGTATTTGAAGTTTGGCACTTGCGTTCTACTTGTAAAACAAAACAGAGCAGTAATATCACACCCCTAGTTGTAAAATAGTGAAAATGGGGCCATGAAACTCACCTGAGCCTTGAGTGTTTATTGGAATAAACTTGAATTGATTAGCTGTGATGTGTTGTCCGAAGACTTGTAACCTGAAGGTGTCCATGACACGCAATGGTTATTAATTGATTAGGTATCTCGAAAGACTACCTTTGTAGTTGTTTGTCCAAATTACCCCGATTTGGTTGATTGCCTTGTCCAAATTACTAAGATTTGGTTGATTGATTTTAGTATTTGAAAACGTGTACGGCCCGTTGGTGACGGATTTGTCATAATAATCTCAACTATTATTATTTTGATTTCGTAGCGTTTTTACCTGAAAAATGTGTTTTGATTGTGCTTTAGAAGCCGTTACGGAATCTAAGTACGGGGGTCCGGGGGCAGCGCCCCTGGTAGCGGGGTCCAAGGGGCGGCAGCCCCTGGCGGGGTCCAAGGGGCAGAGCCCCTGGCTGGGGTCGAGCTGCCAGGTCAGCTTGGAAAATTTTTATTTCTACTATATTGCTTTAAGGAAAAATGCATCTGGACTTGAAATTGGGTGAAATCGAGTGATAAAATTTAGGGTCTCGACACTTAGTGAAAATCTGTGTTTTCTGGTTTGTGCGACGTAGCCTGCGACGTAGGGAGCGACGTTAGTGTTTGCGTCGCTTCTTGCGACGTAAGAGTTTTGCGACGAAAAGGGTTGCGTCGCCAAAGTCAACAGTGCTAAGTCAATAGCGACGTAAGGTGCTGCGTCGCTAATGCGACGTAGGTCCGGTTTGCGACGTTAAGGTTTGCGTCGCTATATGCGACATTCGCAAGTCAATGCGACGTAATAGGCTGCTTCGCTATATGCGACGTTGGGGATATAGTGCGACGTAAGTCGCTGCGTCGCATTTGCTCCAGGCCAAATGCGACGTACGGGGTCTGATCGGAGTTTCAACCTTAAAAACGCGTTTTCCGGCCATCGATCGGCCTAACATTCTTACCCAACCCATTTTAGGACATTACAAGCTTAGAGGAACAATTATCAAGTTATAAAACTTAAAAACGAGAGTTTTCGAAGTTGTGTCGGAAACTTACAAATTGCCGAAATGAAATTCCGGAAAGGTAAGGTTGTAGATCGTGAAGCCGTGAGTCTTTTATCCTAAACGAGCTTGAAGATTCGAGGTGGTTTGATGCTAGTATTTTGTGGTTTAAGGTGTATGGTGAAAATGGTGGTGATAGAGAGAAAATAAGAGAGGAGAGAGAGAAAGAAAGTGAAAAGTGAAAGAAAAAGATGGTGGGAATGGGAGGTTAACTCCCATTTTCGCCCCGCGTTTCCGCTCCGTGTGGTGTTCGTTTTCCCCGTCGTTCAAACGTTAAATAATTATTTTATAGGTTTTAATATACGTTTTAAAATACAAATGATTATTCAGTATTTTTGTTGAAGTATTTTACTAAACAGTTAATAATTATATTTTAAACGGTGATTTGTCTCATTTTGTTTGCGCAATTACATTTTATTCGCGTTTATATTAGTTGTGTGATAAAACTTGGATACGAAATATTATTGACATAATATTTTTAAATACGATAACGTTATTAATCATTCCTTGTATTACTTAATAAAATTTGTTCACCAACGTCCGTATTTATTGAATCGAAATTCGTTCGATTTGAAACTCGTACGATTTAAACAAACCGCATCATTGTGTAGATATATATTCAACAATATATATAATAATTGATACATTAATTAGCCTAACACAGAACTAATTACATGTATTAATACTTGTTTAGGCACTAAATTCTAGTCCTAAATTGACGGTTGTCACATTCTCCCCCTGTTAGAAGAATTTCGTCCCGAAATTTATGTTGAAGTCGTGTTTGATGTGGAGTCATTGAAAATTTGAGGATACTTGAGTCGCATTTGGTCTTCTCGTTCCCAGGTGAATTCCGGACCATGCCGCGAATTCCACCTAACCTTGACAATGGGAATACGACTTTGTTTAAGTTGTTTGACCTCACGGTCCATGATTTCGGCTGGTTCCTCAACAAAGTGAAGTTTCTCGTCAACTCGAATTTCATCGAGTGGAATGATAAGTGTCTCATCAGACAGACACTTCTTCAGATTTGAAACATGAAATGTGGGATGCACACTGCTGAGTTCGGATGGCAGCTGCAATCGATATGCTACTGGACCAATTCTCTCGAGGATCTCGAATGGTCCAATGTATCTAGGGTTTAACTTCCCTCGTTTGCCAAACCGGATCACGCCTTTCCAAGGCGATACTTTGAGTAGTACTCGATCCCCAACTTGGAACTCGAGTGGTTTGCGTCTCACGTCAGCATAACTTTTCTGACGATCACGCGCGGCTTTGAGTTTGTTTTGAATTTCGACGATTTTCTCGTTTGTTTCGTGAATGATTTCTGGACCCGTGAGTTGGCTGTCCCCAACTTCGGTCCAACAGATAGGTGACCGGCACTTACGACCGTACAGTGCCTCAAAAGGTGCAGCTTTGATGCTGGTATGATAACTGTTGTTGTACGAGAACTCGCACAATGGTAGGTGTTTTTCCCAATTTACACCGAAGTCTACTACGCAGGCCCGTAGCATGTCTTCTAGTGTTTGAATGGTTCGTTCACTTTGGCCGTCAGTTTGAGGGTGGTATGCGGTACTCATATCAAGTCGAGTACCCAGAGATTTTTGAAGTGATTGCCAAAATTGTGAAGTGAAGCGACTATCTCTATCAGAGATAATTGAGATTGGAACACCGTGTTTGGTCACGATTTCCTTCCGGTAGATTCTGGTGAGGCGTTCCATTTTGTCGGATTCCTTGATTGCCAGGAAATGAGCAGACTTTGTGAGACGATCCACGATCACCCAAATGGTATCGCAACCGTTCGCTGACTTTGGTAGTTTGGTTATGAAGTCCATGGCAATTTGTTCCCATTTCCATTCAGGAAGACTGGGTTGTTGAAGTAAACTAGAAGGTTTTTGATATTCGATTTTGACCTTGGAGCAAGTAAGGCACTTGCTGACATAGGTGGCGATTTCAGCTTTCATGTTCGGCCACCAGTAGAAGTCCTTGATACCGTGGTACATTTTATCGGATCCCGGATGGATAGAATATTTGGACTTGTGAGCTTCATCCATCACCAAGTCTCGTAGGTTCCCAAATTTAGGCAACCAGATTCGGTTTGAGAAATACCTAATCCCATTAGGTTTGACTTCGAACTGTTTATCCATGCCCCGCAAGGCTTCATCTTTGACATTTTCGGGTTTTAAGGCTTCGAGTTGAGCAGTGAGAATTTGAATGTTTAAATTGTTGTGAATGGTCATACTGAGGGCTCGAACCCGAAGTGGTTTCACTCGCTCTTTCCGACTGAGGGCATCAGCAACAACATTTGCTTTGCCTAGATGATATTTGAGTTCGCAGTCGTAATCGGTAAGCAACTCGACCCATCGACGTTGCCTCATGTTGAGATCCTTCTGATCGAATATGTGTTGGAGACTTTTGTGGTCTGTAAAGATTGTGCACCTAGTGCCATAGAGGTAATGTCTCCAAATTTTTAGGGCGAAAACGACGGCTCCTAATTCGAGGTCATGGGTGGTGTAATTCTTTTCATGAGTCTTGAGCTGTCGTGAAGCATAAGCTATGACTTTGTCTCGTTGCATGAGCACGCAACCGAGACCTTGATGAGAAGCATCGCAGTATACCACGAAGTCATCGGTGCCCTCGGGTAATGATAGAATAGGAGCACTGCAAAGTTTTGTTTTAGGAGTTGGAATGCCGACTCTTGTTTATCAGTCCAGTCAAACTTTTTGTCTTTCTGGGTCAGTGTCGTGAGTGGTTGAGCTATTTTGGAGAAATTTTCAATGAATCGTCGGTAATACCCGGCAAGACCCAAAAATTGACGTACTTCAGTTGCAGTGGTGGGTGCTTGCCAGTCTTTGATAGCCTCGATTTTTGATGGGTCAACGTGAATTCCCTGACTGTCGATCACGTGACCAAGGAATTGAACGGTTTGAATCCAGAACTCACACTTAGAGAATTTGGCATAGAGTTCCTCGTGTTTAAGTAGTTCTAGAATTGTTTTGAGGTGTTGCGCATGTTCTTCTTTGTTTCGTGAATATATGAGGATATCATCGATGAAGACAATGACAAACTTGTCAAGGTAAGGTTTACACACCCGATTCATAAGGTCCATGAATACTGCCGGTGCGTTGGTTAGGCCGAATGGCATCACTTGGAATTCGTAATGCCCATATCGGGTTCGGAAAGCGGTTTTTGGAATGTCGGCATCGCGAACACGCAATTGGTGATAACCGGATCGGAGATCAATCTTTGAATAACAACTCGACCCTTGAAGTTGGTCGAACAAATCATCGATTCGAGGAAGTGGATACCGGTTCTTGACAGTTAACTTGTTCAACTCTCGGTAGTCGATACACATTCGAAAAGAACCGTCTTTCTTCTTGACAAATAGGACCGGAGCTCCCCAAGGTGAAGAACTCGGCCTGATAAATCCTCGTTCCAGGAGTACTTGTAATTGGGTGGACAACTCCTGAAGTTCGGATGGAGCTAAACGGTATGGTGCTCGGGCCACAGGCGCAGCACCTGGTACAAGATCGATTGAGAACTCAACCTGTCTTGGTGGTGGTAGACCAGGCAGTTCTTCGGGAAAGACTTCAGGAAAGTCTAGAACAATTGGAACATCCTCAAGTCGCTTCTCCTTCGACTTTTTCTCCATGATGTGCGCGAGGATTGCTGGATAACCCTTTCTCAGAAATTTTCGGGTTTTTAGGCAAGATATGAGGTTAAGCCTTGTCCCACAGGTCTCCCCCTGTATGACCAAGGTTCTACCGACGGCGAGAGGTATGCGAACAATTTTGTCATAGCAAATGATTTCGGCGCGATGTTTGGATAACCAGTCCATGCCCACGATGACATCGAAACTTCCTATCTCGATTGGCATAAGATCTATGGAGAAGATTTCGTCGGCTAGATATAATGTGCAATTAGGTATCACACTATTGGTTTCTATCAATTTGCCATTTGCTAGCTCTACGGTGTACTTAACGTCTAAAGCAACAGGTGTAATGTCAAGTAGAGGGCAAAATTCATTGGAAATAAAACTTCTATCGGCACCAGTATCAAACAGAATAGAAGCAGTTAAATTGTTGAGGAGGAACATACCCGTGACCACATTCGGGTCCTGACGGGCGTCCCCTGAGTTGATCACGAAGGCGCTACTTTTGACGTTGTTGTTGTTGTTGCGGCTGTTGTTGTTGTTGTTGTTGTTGCCCTTATTCTTCAATTTCGGGCACGTATCCCTAAAGTGTCCTGGATTTCCACATTCATAGCAGGACTTAGGTTGTCGGGCATTTTTGTCCGAGGAGTTGTTGTTGGATCTGGGGGCTCGGCAATCCTTAGTCGAATGTCCGTACCTCCTGCAGTTGTTGCAAGGGGTATTGCACTGACCAAAGTGATGATAGTTACACTTGGGACAATAAGGCCTGTCCCCGGTGTAGCTGCGGTTGGTTTCGGAGTTGGTGGTGTAGACTTGAATGGCGTTGTTTTTCTTGTTTGAGTTGTGGTGGTGTTCAGTGGATTTGCGCTTGTTGTTGTTAGAGGATGAAGTGTTGGAAGTCCCACGGCTGACAACTAGGGCCATGAGTTCGTGAGCTATACGAATGGCACTTTCAGTGGTGGTTGGTTTGGATGAGGCGACATTTCCCTGGATGTTCTCAGGGAGTCCGCGAATGTATCTCTTAATGCCCTTACTTTCCGGTTCAACCAAGCTTGGGCATAGTAAAGCAAACTGCTGAAATTTTGTGGTATAATCAGCAACATCATTTCCCTGCACCGTTAGGTGCCAGAATTCCTCCTCCAGCCTGTGCAGCTCTTCTTCAGGACAGTATTTTTCTGTCAGCTTCTTCTTCAGTTCGGCCCAAGGAAGCCGATTTGCAACCTCAAGGCCTACAGAGTTTGCGTGGGTTTTCCACCACGTGAGTGCACCTTCCTGAAAGGTGTAAGCATCGAATTTGACCTTGTTATTCTCAGTGCAGTCGCAGAGACTGAAGACAGATTCCATACGCTCAATCCAACGGATCAAGCCAATGGCACCTTCTGTGCCCTTGAAATATAGGGGTTTACAGCTGAGAAAGTCCTTGTAGGAACAAGGCTTGACAGCATGAGTGGTGGCGGTGGTATCGGCTATTTCCTCGGACGTTCGGATTGGATCCCGAGCGGCCAAGGCGTCGGCTACGGCCCGATTAACGGCAGCAGCGAGTTCGGCTTCACTGTAACTCTTTTTCTTCGGTGGCATGATTCTTCAAGAAAAAGAAACAATAGGTACGTAAGAAACTGTAACAGAATGATAATTGTGGTAGAAGTACGTATTAAAGCGACATTACACACATCACAAGTGTAATAGTTCCATAATATAGATTTATATCGAAAGAAATTGTCAATTGATATTACGTTGTTAAACGATTACAGACAATTTCGAGTTTGAGAATTCAAAAGTTACAGACTTAGATATTGTGCCAAAAGTTCCGGGAATTGTTTCATCCGGTCAATTTACATTAGTCCTATGAAAGCGTTATAAAGTGCAGATTCAGCCTAAGCTAATTCTGACGAAGATTGAGTTGTGGCATTAAGGCAGTGAGACGGTCAACAGACTCTGCAAGTCGGCTAACCATTCCGAGTGCCTCCTCGTTTTCCCTCAGGCGTGTCTCACATTGAGTCAACCTTGATCGCAGGATAGTGATTTCGTTGTGATTGTCAGTCACTTGATTGTGAACGATCTCCATGGTCTCGATGGTTTCACCCACTCGATTTTCGAGAACGTTCATATTGTTGATAGTGTTTTCATGGTCTTCAGAGACCTGAGCAACTTGCCCTATTAGGGTGAGTGTCCAGTTTTCTCGGGTCTCTTGCAACTCGATGTCCATGTCACGTAGTTGTTGCTCGTGACGGTGTAGCCTAGCGGACAAATCCGTTAGTGTGAATTGATTGGGGTATGGGCCCGCTCGAGGCAACCTGGGGTTCCTCCTAGCTACCCTTGAACCTTGTGATTCATACGAATGGGAACGAGATGAGTTGGGTGGTGTGTTTGCCATTCTGAGACAGAGTGTTAGAAAGAATGAGGTCTATATTCATATAATATAATATAGCCTAAGATTGTAAGTGAGGTCTATTTATGTATATATACGTATATCACATAATAACCTATTGAGTGTCTAGCACAGACATGTTTTTAAGTCCCGTTTCTCTCGAGGTCAGAGTCAACTAGTGTATCCTGTGCAGCCATAACTTCCTTCAGATCTTACATCATCTTTGTTTAATTGTACATAGTTGATCAAGCTATGTTAAATTAAATTCGTATGCTGTAATCTCTAAACTGGTTATACCTAATAGAGAATACTGCCTAACGGTCATAGTCTAGGTCCACTAAATGCAACCTAGTTCACTATAACCTTAGGCTCTGATACCAATCTGTGACACCCCCAAATTTGATTGATTTGCGGAAGCTCGATTTGGGTGTCACTAATCAATATACAAAGCACATAAGATAATAACGAACGACCACTATATGCGTCGTTTTAAACTTGTATAAATAAAGTAAACGTTTACATCAAAAGAATGTTACATTAGCTCGGTTCCTGAAATTGAGAGATTACATGGCATAATTACTTTTACAAAATATAATAATGCAATCAAATCTCTAGTTGTATGTATGCTGACTCGAGCTAATAATCCCTGCTTGTGCAGCCAACCTACTGCTGGGTACCTGTGATAAATACTAAAATGGGTCAGCGAAAACGCTGGTGAGCTCACAGGTTTGTATGTCAATGTATAGTTGTCAGAACCGCAAGATTTTTATTGAATTTAAAATGCAGTTAAGCAAAATAAAAGTTATACAATCCATGATCACATAGTCTGAGCTTAACTTGATTTGTCAGGCCCAATTAAGGAAACCTAACTTGAAATGCCTCCTACGAGTGTCTAATCCACACTCGTCTTCCCAAATGCTAATACATCCGTTTGACCGGTTAGTGCGTGCTAACCCGGATGAGGATTGTCAATCCCATATGATATCATATACTAACATTCACGCTAAAATATTAGAGACTATGCTTATAGAGGACTTTAATTGATTAGCTTGAAACTCATGTAGTATTTGAAGTTTGGCACTTGCGTTCTACTTGTAAAACAAAACAGAGCAGTAATATCACACCCCTAGTTGTAAAATAGTGAAAATGGGGCCATGAAACTCACCTAAGCCTTGAGTGTTTATTGGAATAAACTTGAATTGATTAGCTGTGATGTGTTGTCCGAAGACTTGTAACCTGAAGGTGTCCATGACACGCAATGGTTATTAATTGATTAGGTATCTCGAAAGACTACCTTTGTAGTTGTTTGTCCAAATTACCCCGATTTGGTTGATTGCCTTGTCCAAATTACTAAGATTTGGTTGATTGATTTTAGTATTTGAAAACGTGTACGGCCCGTTGGTGACGGATTTGTCATAATAATCTCAACTATTATTATTTTGATTTCGTAGCGTTTTTACCTGAAAAATGTGTTTTGATTGTGCTTTAGAAGCCGTTACGGAATCTAAGTACGGGGGTCCGGGGGCAGCGCCCCTGGTAGCGGGGTCCAAGGGGCGGCAGCCCCTGGCGGGGTCCAAGGGGCAGAGCCCCTGGCTGGGGTCGAGCTGCCAGGTCAGCTTGGAAAATTTTTATTTCTACTATATTGCTTTAAGGAAAAATGCATCTGGACTTGAAATTGGGTGAAATCGAGTGATAAAATTTAGGGTCTCGACACTTAGTGAAAATCTGTGTTTTCTGGTTTGTGCGACGTAGCCTGCGACGTAGGGAGCGACGTTAGTGTTTGCGTCGCTTCTTGCGACGTAAGAGTTTTGCGACGAAAAGGGTTGCGTCGCCAAAGTCAACAGTGCTAAGTCAATAGCGACGTAAGGTGCTGCGTCGCTAATGCGACGTAGGTCCGGTTTGCGACGTTAAGGTTTGCGTCGCTATATGCGACATTCGCAAGTCAATGCGACGTAATAGGCTGCTTCGCTATATGCGACGTTGGGGATATAGTGCGACGTAAGTCGCTGCGTCGCATTTGCTCCAGGCCAAATGCGACGTACGGGGTCTGATCGGAGTTTCAACCTTAAAAACGCGTTTTCCGGCCATCGATCGGCCTAACATTCTTACCCAACCCATTTTAGGACATTACAAGCTTAGAGGAACAATTATCAAGTTATAAAACTTAAAAACGAGAGTTTTCGAAGTTGTGTCGGAAACTTACAAATTGCCGAAATGAAATTCCGGAAAGGTAAGGTTGTAGATCGTGAAGCCGTGAGTCTTTTATCCTAAACGAGCTTGAAGATTCGAGGTGGTTTGATGCTAGTATTTTGTGGTTTAAGGTGTATGGTGAAAATGGTGGTGATAGAGAGAAAATAAGAGAGGAGAGAGAGAAAGAAAGTGAAAAGTGAAAGAAAAAGATGGTGGGAATGGGAGGTTAACTCCCATTTTCGCCCCGCGTTTCCGCTCCGTGTGGTGTTCGTTTTCCCCGTCGTTCAAACGTTAAATAATTATTTTATAGGTTTTAATATACGTTTTAAAATACAAATGATTATTCAGTATTTTTGTTGAAGTATTTTACTAAACAGTTAATAATTATATTTTAAACGGTGATTTGTCTCATTTTGTTTGCGCAATTACATTTTATTCGCGTTTATATTAGTTGTGTGATAAAACTTGGATACGAAATATTATTGACATAATATTTTTAAATACGATAACGTTATTAATCATTCCTTGTATTACTTAATAAAATTTGTTCACCAACGTCCGTATTTATTGAATCGAAATTCGTTCGATTTGAAACTCGTACGATTTAAACAAACCGCATCATTGTGTAGATATATATTCAACAATATATATAATAATTGATACATTAATTAGCCTAACACAGAACTAATTACATGTATTAATACTTGTTTAGGCACTAAATTCTAGTCCTAAATTGACGGTTGTCACACTTTTGCTTCTTGTTGGTCAATGCTGATCTTGACCACCCCCATGGAGTTGGTAACTTGACGCATTGATGATACGTTGAGGGTACTGCCTTCATATCATGCAACCAGGGTCTCTCTAGGATAATGTTATAGCTTGACAGACAATCCATAACACAAAACTTTTGAATGGAGTTCACCCCTTCAATGTAGATCGGCAACTTGATATCACCAACTGTGTTCTTTGCTTCCCCACTGAATCCTACCAACACAGTGGATCTCGAGGTGATCTCTGACTCTGGAATACCCATTCTTTTCAAAGTTTCTAGATGGATGATGTTGACTGAGCTTCCTCCATCTATCAGGATCCTTCGCAAAAAATGATTGGCAACATAAAGAGTAATAACCAAACCATCATGATGAGGATCTTGAACGTCTTCTAAATCGTCCTCATCAAATGCTATTATCCTCTCGTCTTTCTTCATGGAAGTTCTTGTAGGTGTATATGGTTTATCTGACTTGGACTCTCTTGCGTGCCTCTTAGCTGCGGAATAAGAAGTACCACATATGTCAGAACCACCAGAAATAAAATTGATTACCTTGGCATCTGAAGGTGGGGATCCTGCTCTTGTAAGGATCCTGCGATTATCCTGAGGCTCAGGATCCTGAACTCTGTCATGATCCTTCACGTGATCCTTCTTTTTTCCAAGCAGATCCTTCAAGTATCCTTTGTTGAGCAGATGACTGATCTCTTTCCGGAGAGCTATGCAATTTTCAGTTGTGTGGCCGAAATCCTCATGGTAAGCACACCACTTAGATTTATCCTTCCATGCGTAAGGTTTATCATTCTTCTTTGGCCATCTTGCCTTGTCCCCTAGATCCTGCATGGCACACAATATATCTGTTGTATCCACAGAAAAATTATAATCAGTTATTTTAGGATATTCTTCGTCATCTTCATCAACGGCATTCACGCGACGATCCTCATTTCTGGAATATGGTTTGTTCCTGTTTGATCTAAATGAGGATGAGTCTGATTTCCTGTTGGGTCTATCATATGCTGATTGAGTATCCACTCTCTTCTGTATCATCGCGTCTTCTTCCAATCTAATGAACCTCAAAGCTCTATTTCTAACTTCATCAAGGTTCCTGCAAGGATTCATAACAAGATCCTCGTAAAATGGGGAATCTCTTTTGATCCCCATCTTGAAGGCTTGTACAGCAGTAGGCATATCCAAATTAGGTATGTTCAAGGATTCTCTCCCGAACCTCCCTACAAAATCTCAAAGAGACTCATTAGTTTTTTGAACAATTCTATACAAATCAGTAGTTAGTTTTTCAAATGTTCTACTGCAAGAGAATTGATTATTAAATAAATTAACTAAATGAGCAAATGAAGTAATAGAGTAAGGAGGAACATTCAATAGCCATTTTAGTGCGGATCTTGTGAGAGTGGAGCCAAAGCCCTTGCATAAGCATGCTTCTTTAAGATCAGAAAGAATTGGGATGATTTCCATCCTCTCCCTGTATTGTGCAATGTACTCCTCAGGATTCGTTGTCCCATCATACAACTTCATATTGGGTGTTTGGAATCTCTTCGGGATCTCAGCATCACAAATAGGTGGTGCAAATCTTGAGTTCCTATGCGCTATTGGAGCAACTTCTGGAATTGGTTGTATAACTCCGGGGACGCTTGATATCATATCCTTCAACTTCTGTATTTCTCTTACCATTACAGGGCTAACTCCAGGATCCTGAAAATTGTTAGTCCCAACAGTATTATTAGAAGTAAAATTATTGAACATGTTACTACCGTCAGGAGTCCTGTATGAGGATCCTGGATTAGATTGTTGACCCCTTGACGTAGAAACTCCTGTAGCATAAATTGGATCTGGGATCCTAGCGCTCCCTTGCATGGATACAAAGTCTCCTTGATGCTCCATGGATGGAGGAGTGCCAAAATCAAGGATCCTGCTTCGGATAGGAGTAGTAACTTGAGAAGCTGGAACATTGTTCCTAGTCCTCATATCCTCCACATCCTTTCTCAGGATTTCGTTGCTTCTCTCCACTCGTTGAAGCTGCTCCTTAACCTGCGTAAACATAGACACGATATCCCGGTTAGCAATCATAACAGGGTCTGGATCCGAAAAGAATCCAGCCCCCAAGGAAGTGGATCCAGCCGAAGATAGCCTCTGATAGACATTTTGTGGCTGTTGTTAGGATGATGTGAGAGGTGGAGCAGGTGGAAGAGTGGTTCTAGCAGATGATGATGATGGCACGGTGGATGATGTAGATCGTCCTTGGCTCGACATTTTTGACAAAAATCTTTGGAAAAGATGACTCAACAAGGATCTTAACAAAAGTTTGATTAAGCAAAACACCAATTCCCCCACGGTGGGCGCCAAATTGTTTTGGTAAAAAATTACTAAAAGCAATTAAGTGATCAAAATTAGTTTGTGAGGTCAGGTGTATAAATTACTCTCAAGGTAATTACGTAGAAACACGATTACCTCTATTAGTAAGTAAACGTTTTGTGTCAAAAGGATGAATTGAATCCGTGGATCCTTGTTGAATAGACAATTTAATATCAAAACTTAAGAGCAGATTATGGACAATTACAATTTAACGATAAAAATGTAAGTAAAGTGTGATTAAAGCAAAGTAAATGATAAATAAACAAAATCGACACGATGACGTACGAGGAAAGCCCTTGATCAAGGTTGATCGCCGGCACAAAACCTCGGGAAGGATCAAACGATCATTGCCTTTGTAGATCTTATTAAAATAAAAGTAATGAATTACAAAGTAAGAGCACAAGGATGATCGGCTAAGTGAATGTGTGTGAATCTAGCTAAGTGTTGATGAAATGATTGTAAAATAAAGAAATAGCAGAGTGTTTATGTGATTTGCAGGTGTGAGTAGTGATAAAACGTTAACCTAATCGATCACCCAAGCCTCGTTTAAATGCTAAGAGCGTATAACAATAATTCTGAAATATCAGGGATCCTCCGAGGAATAATAAAGACCACCAACGTCTCTTTTGACTCTATTCCGCACGTGCATGAGACTTCGTCTTCTCCAAATCGTATCAAAGCCTTGCCACATAATCCGGAGCATATCTCATTAACGCGTTCCATGTATGACCTGGTCAATACTCAAAGAAAATAAACACGTTAATCAGCGCATGATCCTGAACTAATATGGGTTCAGGATCCTGAGCTATGTGTACTCCAGAATATACTTAGGATCCTCACTTAAGGATCCTCCACGTTTAGTATCCTGCACGATAATGTTAGAAAAATATATCCTGACTAGGATCCTGCAAGACAAATAACAAGAATATATCCAGGATCCTTAACTATATCAATGATCCTTAAAACAGACTTACAAGCCATCGTTATCCTCATATACGAATATAAAATACAAATGACTTTCATACCTGGGAGACGTGCATATGATGCTAGTTAGGATCCTGCAAAGGTTAGTGAAAATCTACCCACAACAATTAGGATATAGGAAATCGGTGAGAGTAATGTGGAACCCTAATTAATGTAACGGAAAAACCGTAAAACGCCCTATTACTCGGTATAGTGCTGGAAACACCAATTGGTGGAGTACAAACGTATGGAAGCCGCGGAACGGTCGTAGGTACAATACTTTGCAATAATTATGTTTCTATCCTCTCCGGATTAGTCATCACATCTAGTAGCCTTACCCTTGACTATTCATTTAAAACACATAACGAAATCATAGTAAACCCTCGCTTATCCTCTGTTGACTGAGACTCCGTATAAACCCCTTTTAGTTTATTTACTTTATTTAAATTAGTATTTACTTATAAAAACCAAACCTATCCAAAAGCTTTTAAAAACCCTAGCTAGATTTCCAAAGATAATAAAACTTTCTACACTCCCATGCCCGTTGTAGTTTGAAGAACGACACCTGAGTCATACATACCGCTTACTGCCCTTTTAGGTCTGTTAGTAGTATACAGCTTAGGATCCACCTGCTCTATAAATTTAAACCCTGTCCGCGCGTCCTGGTTGGTCGGTTCAACGACCAGATTAAAACCCGTCCGACACCTGGGAAGCACGACAGTGACCAAGAGAGGGATAGAAGCTAGCCCAGAACAGATCAAAGCTATTCTTAATCTAAAGTCTCCATCAAGTCCAAAGGATATACAAAGGTTAACGGGAAGGATAGCGGCTTTGAACCGTTTATTTCAAGATCCTCGGACAGATGCAAAGAATTTTATGATATCCTAAAGAAGAACAAAAAGTTCGAGTGGGGAGAGAAGCATGAAGCTGCATTTCAAGAGTTGAAGAATTACTTGTCGTCAGCTCCTTTATTGATGAAGACTGAGAATGGTGAGCCACTGTTTCTCTATTTATCAGTGTCCCGAAACGCTGTAAGTGGAGTGCCCGTGAAGGATCATGAAGGGCAACAATATCTTATTTACTATGTAAGTAAAAGCCTATTAGATGCTGAAACCAGGTATTCTCATCTCGAAAAACTTATACTTGCATTAGTCATGGCATCTACTAAACTTAGGCATTATTTTGAGACACACCCCATACATGTAAGAACTAATTATCCTATTAAAAACGTTTTGAGAAAACCAGAAATGTCAGGATGTTTAGCTAAATGGTCTATAAAATCAAGTGCTTATAATCTGATTTATGAACCTAGGAACGCAATTAAATCTCAAGCTTTAGCGGATTTTATTGCTGAATTTACTAGTGATCTTCAAAATGAAGTAGATTTAGAAGTACGAGAACTAAATCAAATAAGTGAAAGATGGACATTATATACTGATGGTGCTTCTAATGTAAAAGGAACCGGATTAGGAATTGTATTAAAATCACCTCAAGGTGATATCATGCCTCAAGCCATAAGATGTGAATTTCAATCTACAAATAATGAGGCAGAATATGAAGCATTAATTGCGGGATTACAATTAGCTAAGGATATTGGAATAAAATACTTGAATGTGTATGTTGACTCATTGTTAATTGCTAATCATTATAATGGATCTTATACTGTAAAAGTAGATAGATTAGCTGCGTATTTGGAAATCGTTAAGGATCATGCAGGTAGCTTCGAGATCTTCGACATTCAACAGGTACCACGAGAAGATAATACTGAAGCGGATACTTTGGCTAACCTAGGATCAAGTTTAAGGATCCCACCGGATGTCAAAATACCAATTATACGTATTGTAGCGTGTGACACCCGACGACTTAGGGTTACTGATTAACCTGCTAGAAACCCTAATTACGTGTGTTTAATTTAGTATTAGGCTAAATACTTGTAATTACTTGTAACTATTTGTATATTTATGTGAATATACACCCCCGTAATTGATTTATATTACGCTTACGCAATTTGGTGAAATTGTGCAAAATAACCGGACGAAGTCCGCCTAATTATACGACGTTGGTGAAAACATTTTTATAAATAACTTTAATCTATTCTTAGAAGTTATTTATCACTTATTATTATTTTGTCAAAATAATACATGAAAAACCTAGACGTTTTGGTTAAAACGTCTCAAACACAACAGAAACGCGCGGAACGCGCCCGACAATCGAACGAAAACCAAAATATATTTTAAGAATTTAAAATATATCATTTAGAGTAAAACTTTCATTTAAAATATCTTATTTGATTTTAATAATGAAAAACGTCTAATAAAAACGTTACGCGATTATACCTCCGTAAAACGTGCATGCAAACCGAGGCCAACGAATTAACGGAACATTTTTATAAATGTTTTTAAGTATTTTAATAAACGTCTCAATCAAAAATATCGAAATTTAAGTCGTCACTTAACGCGCATAAAACGTTTAACGTATAAATAAACGTTTAAACAATCGGGTAAACGAACGAAAAACGCAACGATTTAAGCTAGAAATGAAAAATGACCAAAATACCCTTGTGGGGCCACCATGGGGGCCGGCCCATGTGCCACCTCCAAGTTCACCCACTTAATTTTCATGCAAAAACCAATGATGACCATATTCCTTACACCTCCACTAGATGGGCATGCATTTCTCCCTTTACTTCCAACACTCAAACTCTTTTCTCTCTATCAATCTTCCTCCTTTTCTCTCAAAATTCTGGAGATAAACCAGTAGGGGTGTTCAAAAATATCCGTATCCGAACCCGTTACCCGAAAATCCGAAAACCCGATCCGAATTTATCCGAAAAACCGGATATCCGAAAATTCGGATACCCGAATTTCGGATATCCGATTTTTCGGGTTCGGATTCGGATACCGATTTCCAGAAAATTCGGATATTTCGGATACCTGAAATCCGAAAGTTGAATTTATGTTTTTAATATTTTATTTTTAAATGAATATATAACTAGATTTGAGGGATCATTTTCAACCCTAATCATCACTTTCCTCTCCCCGTCCCCCGTATCTTATTTTCATCCACCTACAACTCAAGATTCAAGAACACCCAAATCCGAAATATTGTTTGAAACAACAATAAATTAGTAAATCATTTGCAAGTTTCTTCCTCTATTCGTCCTAATTGAGCTCGAACCCTTTTCCTAACTTCTAATTTCTTCTTCTTGATTTCCTCTTTTTCCGCTTTAAAAGTCCATAGTGCAGATCTCGACATCTCCTCATCTTCCTTCGTCATCAATCCATTAAAACTTAAACTACCAGAAATCTGTCCAGCTTGCATCAACGTTTGCAATTGATCACTCGATTGCAACCTCTGTGTCACCGCCGCCGGTGGTGTTGCTGACTTGCTGTGTATGTATATGTTTATATATAGATATATAGAGAGGTGTATGTATAGATTGTATATATATACAAGAATCTTTACAAGATTATGGCATGTGGGTGCCTTTTGATTTGTGCTTTTGGGTTGTGTTGTTGGTTTTAACCTGCTTCCCAAACATAGCACAACAAACAGAAACTTTATTATAATTTATATGGTTTTGGTTTTGATCTTTGTTGCTTTGTTTTCTCCCTTTTCATCTGTAGTGCCTCCATCTTTAATCTGTATGTAAATTTTTTTTTTTGTAATAGTATGTGGTTTGTGAGAGAAATTTGAGATGGCGATTAAAATTATTTATTATAATTTTATAAGTGGGTTTTCCAGATTGATGTTGAAGTGTTGAATATGTACATAATTTCGGATAATCGGATATCCGAGTTCGAATATCCGAATTTTCGGATATCCGAAATTCGGATATCCGAAATTTCGGATTCGGATTTCGGATAGCAAAATCAGGTATCCGAAATTTCGGATATCCGAAATTCGGATATCCGAAAATCGGATTATCCGACTTTGAACAGGCCTATAAACCAGGACCTAAATCACCTCCCAACCACCATCAAACACCATTAGACATCATCATTTTAAAGGCTTAAGCAAAAGGAAGGAAGCACAAGTTCATCACCATCTTCTTCTTCTTCTTCTTCATTTTCACCATCTTCTTTGTAAGGATTAACCCTTTATATCTCTAAAATTTTACTTTCATTATGTATATTTACATGTTATAATGTTCATCTATCACTAATATGTCCAAAACTTTTGTTAAAATACGTTTTTACAACTTAATCAAGAACATGCACAAATCTGCCCAGAAAAGTCAGATTCAAAGAAATATTCGTATAAAATCGAAAACTGAGAATTAGAAGATGCATTTTTTTTTGAAATTTGCGTATCGAAAAGATCTACAACTTTCATGTTTTACACTTTTACCAGAAACCAACCCAGTTTTACGAATAACCTGATCTTTGAGACTGCCTGAGTAAAAGTCGTAATATGTGTTCGGAACTTTCTCGGAATTAATTAAATATGTTAACGGACATATTGGAAGCTGAAAATTTGATATGTTAGTCTAGACTCATAGTAGATCAGTTGGTAAAAATTTGGAAGTTTGATTTGGACTAGAGATAGGTGAAATCAGTTGGCGTAATAACCCGACAAAAACCGAAACATGGAATCTTGAAGTTGTAAAGTACATTTTAAAAACCGACACCTCGGGATGATCCCGACATGAGCCGACAATTTTTATGAGCTTTATTAACTGAGATATGGGTTGGGAAAAAGTTTCGGGTCAAACCGAGTAGGTTTGACTAAGTCAACAAAAACGGCTCGGTAGCTAAAAACGACAAAACTTACTATTTTTGGAAAGTGGTAACAAAAATGTGTTAGGATGGCTTAATTATTGTCCTTGACCAGAAACGAGACTTGAAAAGTTTCCCAAATTAGAAACCGACATATAAATCATAAGTGACTCTATAAGTGACTCATAAATCATAAGTGACTCTATAAGTGACTCATAAATCATAAGTGACTCTATAAGTGACTCATAAATCATAAGTGACTCTATAAGTGACTCATAAATTGAGAAGTGACTCATAAAATCAGTAAGTGACTCATAAAATCAATAAGTGACTCATAGTTTGACCAAGGTTGACCAGGTTTGACTAGGTTTGACCAGGTTTGACCAGGTTTGACCAGTTTGACCAGGTTTGACCGGTTTGACCAGGTTTGACCAGGTTTGACCAGTTTGACCAGGTTTGACCAGGTTTGACCAGTTTGACCAGTTTGACCAGGTTTGACCGGTTTGACCAACTTTGACCAGCTTTGACCAACGAGTTGACCAACTTTGACCTACGGTTTAAGACTTATACAAACTAAAATAATCTGTTCGCAACACACGATATGTACTAATAAATATTATACAACAAAACAAACTTAATAATAATGTCTAAATGAATTATTATTACAAACTTTCACCAACGGGTCGTACATATTTTTAATAAACGAACTTGAACAACTTATTTGGACATACTAGTTGATGAACTAGCCTTAGGTGGACATTAACCCTCCACCTACACGATTGGCCTAAGTGGACATTGACCCCCACTTATACAATCGCTATAGATGGTCTTTTGAGACATCTACTTACACAACCTTATACGTTTAGGACGTTAGAAGGTTGCACATTGGATCACACCTTGCTTGCTATTTGATATTGCTTGCTTACTATTTGCTAGAACTCATGTGAGTTTCATAGCCCCCTTTTTACTTGTTTTTGAATTGTTTTGGGGTGAGAATACATACACACAGAAACTTTTCAGATTTTTACTTATGATTGTTTGAAACAGAAACAGAAACTTTTACAGATTTTTACTTATGATTGCTAGAAACAGAAACAGAAACAGAACATATACTAGTTGCATGAGTAGCAGAACTAATCCACTAATAAGTCCTCAATTTCATGGTTCGTTAATTTTTAAGCGCGAATAATTGTGAATAGTACTATTGGGATTGACAATCCCGTCCGAGCTGGTCGCTCCAGCTAACCCACGGGCGCATAATTATTTGAATCAGGATGTGTCCCGGATTAGACACATAGAGGCAGCAGAATTTGTTAAGCTTCGAATACATGAGCTCATGACAATAGTATACTAAATACAGAACCGGATATATGATACAGAACTGGATCCATGCAGAACTTGATTTACTCAGAAACTCTATTTTTATAGAACTGGATCCATGCAGAATTTGATTTCACACAGAAACTCTGTTTTACAGAACTTTGATATGCAGAACTTGATTTCACACAGAAACTGTTTTAACAGAACTTTATTACGCAGAACTTGACTTAACACAGAAACTCTATTTTACAAAACTCTATTTTACAAACAGAAAACCTTGTGTTTACATGATTCCTTTACAGATTAAACCTATGAACTCACCAACTTTATGTTGACCCTTTTAGTATGTATTCTCAGGTTTACAGACGCAGTAGGACTACCCACAGGAAACAGGACAGTAGGATGCTTTTGGAAAGCATAGCTCGAGTCGCATATTTTCAAACAGGAGATTTAAATTGCATTATGACATTTTGTATCAACGATTATGTATTATAAATCTCTAGACTATGTTTGCGAACTTTAGAATCTTATGTAAGCTTTTATTTATGGAATGTAACGTTTTCAAACGTCTCATATAGAAGTCGTTTGCTTTAATCTTTGTGTTGTGATATTTGATTTGGTCGTAGCCCCCGTGACACCTCATGTTTCCGCTGCCACGTGTTTCGGGGGTGCGACAGATTGGTATCAGAGCCTAAGGTTATAGCGAACTAGGATTGCATTAGTGACCTAGACTATAACCGTTAGGTTAGTATTCTTGTTTGGTATGACTGGTTCAGCGATTGCATCAATTGAATTTAATTTAACATAGCCTGATCAACTATGTACAATTAAATGAGATTCGATGCAAGACCTGAAATGGTTATAGTGAACGAGAATACAGTAGTAGACATAGACCGAGGATAGAACGGGACCAACCTATATACGTGCTTATGTGCTAGGCTTTTATGTGTATATATATATATATGTATAATCTTACGTACACTAAACTTATTTGCCACCTTTCATGGCAACCACTCCTACAGCTACGTCACACGACTCTGAAAATGAGACTCAACTCTTATTTACCGCTGAGGAGACTTCCACGGTACCACTTGCCCAACCGCATAGGGTAACTACATAATCGAATAGGACTCACTTGAGAAGAATCTACTTTAGGATTCGCCAACCAAACAAGTCACATCTACTTCACCCACTTCTTTCCGCTTGCAACCAAATAACTCGGGAACACGTATAGAACTTAAACTTTACGATACTTCGTCACTTAGACGGACTATACCTACTTCCGCCACTTCACTTTCTCCACCCGCTCTCGACCTAGACATATGAATCGCGTGTGTTTTACACCACTAGAGGGACTGATTAATAGACCTCCTCGGACTAGACCTTATCCTATTCATACTATTTCTACTTGATCTCGTTAGGTCACTATTTTGACACGTTCGTTAAACGATTTACCCATAACTTGATTCGCGACTTTGAATGCTCCGAACACCTTTATCAAGCATTCGTTCATTTCGAAACAATAACATAGTCATGATTGACTATTTCAAGAACACTACTCGGTCATTGTCATGACTACCTTTTGAAACTACGATTTGGCTATTTACAACTCTTGAGACGCGGAGAATCTTCCGACATGAATACCCCCCCATACGCATAGGAACCCGCTCATCATGCCGTTCTGGTACTAGCTGTTAGACTACGCCGCCACGAGAATAGAATAGATGATATGGATTTTTCACAGACGTAAACTTTCAACGGATTTTTGACAAAACAAAATTTTCAACACTTTTCAATAACTAGAGCTTTCAACGAATTTTTGCGAAACAGAGTCTTTCAACGTGCTGACAAGAGTTTCCAACGTATTTTGATTGACATTAAAGTTTTTTAACAGATATTATGATGACATTTTTAACAAATAAAAACCGTACCTATAGACAAACACTTGATTTTCACTTAATTTTTCTCAAAGATCTATGTTTTCTAACGAACGATAACGACTTATACTTTGAAACACCTGCTGGTCTTCTAACGATTTACATATTGAAAATACGTTTACAACGATTTATATTGGATGTGATCCAACGAATTACTCATAACTTGCGAATTGTTTACAAACTGGTTTATTGACAGTTTTAACAAACTATTTATTGGAATCCAATTACTACTTTCATTTTTCTTTTATCAAGATTTGACCACTACTTTGACTTGTACGTCAACGAATTACCCAATACCCGAGACATAATACACGCTTCCTACTACGATTCCTACAACGAACCACATAGGAATGTTTTCCTACTACGAACCCTATAATAAATGACCTTACTATGACCGACTATTTAGGAATACTTGTCCTACTTATAGTACACGGGGAAATTTTTCCAAACGTATACGAACGGATGTGTTTACATCACGAAATAACAATCAGAACAACAACGCTCGACAGAACCCATAACATTGTTACGGGTACGTTACCTCTCAATAACTTGACTATTTTCAATCTTATTCGGTACTAAATTACGCGATCGCGCCCCACAAACTTAGAAGCTAAGAATAACGCATAAATTACAGATTGATTTTAGCCATGAAATCGTAAATCAGAACCTCATTTTGAACTTAGCAGACAAAACTTTTCTCCCTAGACATAATAAACCATCGGAATTTCCATTCTCTTTCCTTTCTCGATGCCATCTAAAATCTCAGCCGAATAGTTGCCATGAGAAACCTATTGTATTCTTACTGTTACCAGTAGAACATCGATCTAACGAGGGGAGAAAAGATAAAACAAGAATTGTTTCATTAAGAAACCTACAGAAACCTTACAACAGAAAACCAAGAACTTAGACCCTGATGGCTTACCCATCATCAAGGCCCAGTGAATCTCAAGACGAGGTCTGAATTCACTAGAACCACCCACTTACTCTCTCACTGACCCCACACAGACCGTGACTGAAAACAAATTTCGGGACGAAATTCTCCTAACATGGGGAGAATGTGACACCCGACGACTTAGGGTTACTGATTAACCTGCTAGAAACCCTAATTACGTGTGTTTAATTTAGTATTAGGCTAAATACTTGTAATTACTTGTAACTATTTGTATATTTATGTGAATATACACCCCCGTAATTGATTTATATTACGCTTACGCAATTTGGTGAAATTGTGCAAAATAACCAGACGAAGTCCGCCTAATTATACGACGTTGGTGAAAACATTTTTATAAATAACTTTAATCTATTCTTAGAAGTTATTTATCACTTATTATTATTTTGTCAAAATAATACATGAAAAACCTAGACGTTTTGGTTAAAACGTCTCAAACTCAACAGAAACGCGCGGAACGCGCCCGACAATCGAACGAAAACCAAAATATATTTTAAGAATTTAAAATATATCATTTAGAGTAAAACTTTCATTTAAAATATCTTATTTGATGTTAATAATGAAAAACGTCTAATAAAAACGTTACGCGATTATACCTCCGTAAAACGTGCACGCAAACCGAGGCCAACGAATTAACGGAACATTTTTATAAATGTTTTTAAGTATTTTAATAAACGTCTCAATCAAAAATATCGAAATTTAAGTCGTCACTTAAAAACGCGCATAAAACGTTTAACGTATAAATAAACGTTTAAACAATCGGGTAAACGAACGAAAAACGCAACGATTTAAGCTAGAAATGAAAAATGACCAAAATACCCTTGTGGGGCCACCATGGGGGCCGGCCCATGTGCCACCTCCAAGTTCACCCACTTAATTTTCATGCAAAAACCAATGATGACCATATTCCTTACACCTCCACTAGATGGGCATGCATTTCTCCCTTTACTTCCAACACTCAAACTCTTTTCTCTCTATCAATCTTCCTCCTTTTCTCTCAAAATTCTGGAGATAAACCAGGACCTAAATCACCTCCCAACCACCATCAAACACCATTAGACATCATCATTTTAAAGGCTTAAGCAAAAGGAAGGAAGCACAAGTTCATCACCATCTTCTTCTTCTTCTTCTTCATTTTCACCATCTTCTTTGTAAGGATTAACCCTTTATATCTCTAAAATTTTACTTTCATTATGTATATTTACATGTTATAATGTTCATCTATCACTAATATGTCCAAAACTTTTGTTAAAATACGTTTTTACAACTTAATCAAGAACATGCACAAATCTGCCCAGAAAAGTCAGATTCAAAGAAATATTCGTATAAAATCGAAAACTGAGAATTAGAAGATGCATTTTTTTTTGAAATTTGCGTATCGAAAAGATCTACAACTTTCATGTTTTACACTTTTACCAGAAACCAACCCATTTTTACGAATAACCTGATCTTTGAGACTGCCTGAGTAAAAGTCGTAATATGTGTTCGGAACTTTCTCGGAATTAATTAAATATGTTAACGGACATATTGGAAGCTGAAAATTTGATATGTTAGTCTAGACTCATAGTAGATCAGTTGGTAAAAATTTGGAAGTTTGATTTGGACTAGAGATAGGTGAAATCAGTTGGCGTAATAACCCGACAAAAACCGAAACATGGAATCTTGAAGTTGTAAAGTACATTTTAAAAACCGACACCTCGGGATGATCCCGACATGAGCCGACAATTTTTATGAGCTTTATTAACTGAGATATGGGTTGGGAAAAAGTTTCGGGTCAAACCGAGTAGGTTTGACTAAGTCAACAAAAACGGCTCGGTAGCTAAAAACGACAAAACTTACTATTTTTGGAAAGTGGTAACAAAAATGTGTTAGGATGGCTTAATTATTGTCCTTGACCAGAAACGAGACTTGAAAAGTTTCCCAAATTAGAAACCGACATATAAATCATAAGTGACTCTATAAGTGACTCATAAATCATAAGTGACTCTATAAGTGACTCATAAATCATAAGTGACTCTATAAGTGACTCATAAATCATAAGTGACTCTATAAGTGACTCATAAATCATAAGTGACTCTATAAGTGACTCATAAATTGAGAAGTGACTCATAAAATCAGTAAGTGACTCATAAAATCAATAAGTGACTCATAGTTTGACCAAGGTTGACCAGGTTTGACTAGGTTTGACCAGTTTGACCAGGTTTGACCAGGTTTGACCAGTTTGACCAGGTTTGACCAGTTTGACCAGGTTTGACCAGGTTTGACCAGTTTGACCAGGTTTGACCAGGTTTGACCAGTTTGACCAGTTTGACCAGGTTTGACCGGTTTGACCAACTTTGACCAGCTTTGACCAACGAGTTGACCAACTTTGACCTACGGTTTAAGACTTATACAAACTAAAATAATCTGTTCGCAACACACGATATGTACTAATAAATATTATACAACAAAACAAACTTAATAATAATGTCTAAATGAATTATTATTACAAACTTTCACCAACGGGTCGTACATGTTTTTAATAAACGAACTTGAACAACTTATTTGGACATACTAGTTGATGAACTAGCCTTAGGTGGACATTAACCCTCCACCTACACGATTGGCTTAAGTGGACATTGACTCCCACTTATACAATCGCTATAGATGGTCTTTTGAGACATCTACTTACACAACCTTATACGTTTAGGACGTTAGAAGGTTGCACATTGGATCACACCTTGCTTGCTATTTGATATTGCTTGCTTACTATTTGCTAGAACTCAGGTGAGTTTCATAGCCCCCTTTTTACTTGTTTTTGAATTGTTTTGGGGTGAGAATACATACACACAGAAACTTTTCAGATTTTTACTTATGATTGTTTGAAACAGAAACAGAAACTTTTACAGATTTTTACTTATGATTGCTAGAAACAGAAACAGAAACAGAACATATACTAGTTGTATGAGTAGCAGAACTAATCCACTAATAAGTCCTCAATTTCATGGTTCGTTAATTTTTAAGCGCGAATAATTGTGAATAGTACTATTGGGATTGACAATCCCGTCCGAGCTGGTCGCTCCAGCTAACCCACGGGCGCATAATTATTTGAATCAGGATGTGTCCCGGATTAGACACATAGAGGCAGCAGAATTTGTTAAGCTTCGAATACATGAGCTCATGACAATAGTATACTAAATACAGAACCGGATATATGATACAGAACTGGATCCATGCAGAACTTGATTTACTCAGAAACTCTATTTTTATAGAACTGGATCCATGCAGAATTTGATTTCACACAGAAACTCTGTTTTACAGAACTTTGATATGCAGAACTTGATTTCACACAGAAACTGTTTTAACAGAACTTTATTACGCAGAACTTGACTTAACACAGAAACTCTATTTTACAAAACTCTATTTTACAAACAGAAAACCTTGTGTTTACATGATTCCTTTACAGATTAAACCTATGAACTCACCAACTTTATGTTGACCCTTTTAGTATGTATTCTCAGGTTTACAGACGCAGTAGGACTACCCACAGGAAACAGGACAGTAGGATGCTTTTGGAAAGCATAGCTCGAGTCGCATATTTTCAAACAGGAGATTTAAATTGCATTATGACATTTTGTATCAACGATTATGTATTATAAATCTCTAGACTATGTTTGCGAACTTTAGAATCTTATGTAAGCTTTTATTTATGGAATGTAACGTTTTCAAACGTCTCATATAGAAGTCGTTTGCTTTAATCTTTGTGTTGTGATATTTGATTTGGTCGTAGCCCCCGTGACACCTCATGTTTCCGCTGCCACGTGTTTCGGGGGTGCGACATAGCTCCTGCCATTGCTGATAAGGATCACAACGAAGAGCAAGTCTGTGATGTTGAGGATCCTCAGTCTGGAGATAATTCGAATGCATCAGGTTCTGGGAGCAAGTCAGGATCATGGATGCAACCAATCATGGAATACTTACAACACGATGTGATCCCTAAGGATGAAAACAATCCCAAAGCTTTCAGGTCAAAGGTATCCCGTTTTACTATTGAAAATGGTATATTGTATAAAAAATCACTTGCAGGACCATTATTGCAATGCCTTGAGGATCCTGAAGCAAAAGCAGTTCTTAAGGATATACATGAAGGTGATTGTGGGAATCATTCTGGGGGTAGAGCATTGTTTTAAAAAACGTTAAGGACAGGATACTTCTGGCCTACTATGAAGAAGGATTCCATGGATTTTGCTCGCAAATGTGATGCTTGTCAAGGATTCCATGGATTTATTGGAAGGAGAACGACTTAGTTTTGTGAAAGTTGGGGAATCAAGATGATCACTTCAACTCCAGTCCATCCTCAAGCTAATGGACAAGCAGAATCTAGCAACAAGATCATAATCAATAAACTTAAGAAGAGGCTGGATGCTAAGAAAGGAAGATGGGCTGAAGAATTACCTTTTGTTTTATGGGCTGATAGGACCACAAAAAAGGAGGCAACTAAGCAAACTCCTTTTGCTTTGGTGTTTGGATCCGAAGCTATGATCCCAACAGAAATGGTAATCCCAACGGCAAGATCCCGGATGCAGACTTTAGAAGCAAACAAGGAAGCATTGACTCAGGATCTAGACACTGTGGATGAATTAAGGGATCGTGCTAAATTCAGGATTGCAGCGTACCAACAGAGGATTTCAAGATCCTACAACAGAAATGTCAGGATAAGAAGGTTTCGAGTAGGAGATTTGGTATTAAGGAAAGTATTTCAAAATACTAAGAATCCTGCGGAAGGAAAACTGGCACCAAAGTGGGAAGGTCCATATTTGATAGACTCGGATACTGGAAAGGGGGCATATTGGTTGGCCAATATGGATAGAGAACTACTTCCAAGATCCTGGAATGCCATTCATTTGAAACTCTGTCATATGTAAGTTGAATGTTTTTGTTCAACGTATAAGGTACTCCTATGATCCTTAACTTTTCATTGATTTTATTCTTTAATATATATATGTATGTGTGTATTATGATTATATATTAATATGTGCATGAAAGTTTTTCATTATGATTATTCTTATTGAATACCGTACTGACTTAAGCATCGGAGGGGTGTTAGGCAAACTAACACCTACCTTTACCCAAGATTTTGTATTTGCTGTAGTTCATGCATTTAAGGATCATGGAACGAAGATTAGAGGTTGGTCACCTCTCCTCCGTTAAGGATCCCAGCGATCCTCTAAGGTTTAGAGGTTTCCGTACGGATAAACACCTCTCTACGAAAAGGGTTTTGACACCTCACCGGGTGCGCACGATGTTTGATTATAGTGCAATGGTTAGGGAATCGGTGATGCCTCTGGTACCCGACAACTTCATTTCCATTGGCCTATGGATCAAGCGATAACGAATGTCGATACTGATGTGCACTAAACGTATCGATCTAAGGTTTGTGTCGTTTTCACGTCACTCTAAGGTTTGTAATGTTTTCACATTACCAATTGGTTAGGCATTTCATGTCTCAAATGGCGTAGCCCAAGTATCAAACGGTTTGTAATGTTTTCACATTACCCAACGATTTGGCATTTACATGTCACGGTTATAGTTTTCTTAAACTATCTAATGGTTATAATGTTTTCACATTATCAAAATTTTCATTGGTTAAGTCTAATAAATAACTTTATTAGCTCTAATGTGTTCATGATTATCAAAAATTGTTTTGATCTAAGGATCACAAAATCTTTTAAGATCACAACATTTTTTTAAAAATAAATTGTTTTCACAATTGTTTGACAAATTAAAAACATTTTCATGTTACAGGAAGTACTCATTGGAGTTATCGTTATCTGCAAAATGTTTTAGGATCCTGGAATCTTAGGATCCTAAACTTGAGTTTATATCAAATCCAGTTAAGGATCCCAAACTCGGGATTATTTCAGATCCAATTGAGGATCCTTGAAGTCTATGGTGCTGAATGGGTACTGAGAGAATCCTCTCAACATCCTGGATATATCTTGAGGGAATCTCCTCAGGATCCTATTTCTAAGCAAATATCAAGTAAATATAGATGCTGAGGGAATCTCCTCAGTATCTTGAAGGCACAAGACATGGATAATATTCTGATATTATTAACAGCAAAAGATCTAAGGATTCTACAATCCTAAGATTAAAGTTCAAGAAATGCAGGAAATGAAAATGTCTTGTGGCCTACATAAACCACATTCAACACAACCGTGATTGACCATGCCAGGTCAATCTCACCCCTAATAAGTGTTTTGTTACAATCACAACCCTTTACAAAATAAATGAGCATCAAAATAAAAATCGGGCTCCGGCTAGTCAAATGCCATCCTCGCTCGAAGAGTTGTCATCATCAACCACTTTCTCTGCCACCGTTGTGTCTTCAATACCCCTAGGGTTTGAACTTTCACCTTTGGTAGCTGCTAAAGTATCAACAAGCCTTGACTTTAGGGCTGTGGTCGCTTTGCTTTTTGGGACCTTATATCCTCCATGGCTAGCTATGGGTGGAATCGGAGGGTGGTCTTCTTTCATCTCCTTCAACCTGTCTCTCCACGCTTGAACATCCCACATGAAAGTGTTTAGTCCATACTCAACAGCTTCCATAGCCATCCAGATTTTGGTCTCTAACACGGCAATGGCGGCGTCCCTTTTTACTTCGTCGATCGGCATGCTATTCGTGATTGTTGCCTCTTCATTGACTTTATTGGATTTCATGGAAAGCATAGACTTGAGAGTTTTGATTTTCGTTTTGCCTTTGCTAGTTTGAGGGAGTCTTTCTCTCGAGAACCAAGTAAATCGTCGATTGTTTTGACTTTTTCGATATACTTCTCCAGCATGATATCGGCAGCCTGCGTAAGGATTTTGTGTTATGATTTTGTTTGAATAATAATTGGGATTAAAAGGCATTACCATAAAAAGATTGGCAGCAAGATCGTCAAGATCATATATCTGCTCGACTCTCCTTTTCTTCGGTTTAGAACTTGGTTGGGGAAATCTGGAGTTAGAGCCATCGATCTTGATTATTTCTTTCCCGGAAGGAACCTCCGGGTCAATATCAGACAAAGTGAAGTAGGCTGAAAAATAACGAATAAGTTAAAGAGATAAAAAAAAATGAAGTTTCAAGTAAATAGGGAAGAGTATTACTTGACATTCTCGTGCAGCAATCAAGGATGCTTCCGTAGGAACTTGCTGTAGATAAGGGGATGGAAGAATTATGGTGAAAAATGAAAATTACATGCCAATGTATTAATGATTTGATGTGACGAGAGTTTAATACTTATCAGAAAGAGATTAATACTCGGGCGTAGTTATCAAAACGCGTAAATATCTCACCTAACACGATTTAAGCGGTTATTGTGAGAATTTATAACGTTTAAGGATCCTGAAAAACGTTATAACTTCGGGGGCAAATGTTGTGCGTAGATTTTTACTAACCTCTGCAGGATCCTAATTAGCGTCATATGCACATCTTGCAGGTATGAAAAGTATTTACATTTTATATTCATATCTTAAGATAATGATGATTTGCGAGTCTGCTTTTAGGATCACAGTTATAGTTAAGGATCCTGGAAATATCTTTATTATTTGTCCCACGGGATCCTATTTAGGATATATTTATCTAACATAATTATGCAGGATCCTGGACCAGGAAAATAATTAATCAAGGATCCTATGTTTATTCTGGAGTACACATAGCTCAGGATCCTGAACCCGTATTAGTTCAGGATCATGTGCTATTTAATGTGTTTAACTTTCTTGAGTATTGACCAGGTCTTAGGAGAAACGCGTTAATGAGATATGCTCAGGATTACGTGAAGAGGTTCTGATACGATTCTATGAAGATGAAGTCTTATGCACGTGTAAAATGGAGTCAAAAGAGACGTTGGTGGTCTTCACCATTCTTCGGAGGATCCCTTATATTTCGGAATTATTGTTATGCGCTCTTTGTATTTAAACGAGGCTAGGGTGATCGATTAGGTTAATGAATATTCACTATTTTCACCTGCAAATCACACAAACACTCTGTCATTTCATTCTTTTACGATTAATTCATCAACACTTAGCTAAATTCACACAAATTCACTTAACCGATCATCCTTGTGCTCTTAGTTTGTAATCAATCACTTTCATATTAATAAGATTAACAAAGGCAAGGATCATTTGATCCTTCCCGAGGTTTTGTGCCGGCGATCAACCTTGATCAAGGGCTTTCCTCGTATATCATCGTGTCGATTTTATTTACTTATCATTTATATTGCTTCAATCGCATTCTGTTCACATTTTTATTGTCAAAATTGTCATTATCCTCAATCTGTTCTTGAGCTTTGATATTAAAACGTTTGTTCAACAAGGATCCAAGGATTCAATCAATCTTTTTAACACAAAATATTGACTTACTAATAGAGATAATCGTGTTTCTACGTAATTATCTTGAGAGTAATTTTTACACCTGACCTCACAAACTAATTTTGATCACTTAATTGCTTTTAGTAATTTTTGACCAAAACAATACCTGTGGGGGTTATGAAGGCTGTGTCTTCCTGGTCTGATGGTTCCATCTTAATTTGTTGAAATCCTGATGAAGCATCCATGAAGGTCAGGATCTCGTGCCCAGCTGTAGCATCCACCATTGAATCTATATGAGGCAATGGAAAAGGATCCTTCGGGCAGGCTTTATTGAGATCCGTATAGTCCACACACACTCTCCATTTCCCATTCTTCTTTTGTACTACTACCACGTTTTCCAACCACCTTGGAAACTTTACTTCCCTTATCATGCCATCAGCAAGTAGCCTTTCAACTTCTGCCTGGATAATAGCATTCCTTTCCGGCGTAAATTTCCTTCTCTTTTGTTGAACCGGCCTGAAACTATTATTAATTCCAAGTTTATGAGTTATAATATCTTTAGATATACCTGTCATATCCTCCGGCTTCCAGGCAAAAGTTGATTTCCTCTGGTTCAAGAATTTCATCAGATCCTGTTCAAGATCCTCTGGGATCCCTGATCCTATAAGCACCTTTTCTTCAGGATTGTTTGAGTCAAGCGGCATTTCTTTAACGTCCCGTTCCCTTGTATCTAGGACATCCCATGCCTTATTCTTTAATTGCTATGCTGACGGAGGCTTGGCAGTAGACTTCATTGATGTTGTATAACAATCCTTTGCTTCATGTTGATCACTGCTGATCTTGACCACCCCCATGGAGTTGGTAGCTTGATGCATTGATGATACGTTGATGGTATCGCATTCATTTCGTGTAACCATGGTCTTCCTAGAATAATGTTATAGCTTGACAAACAATCCATAACACAAAACTTCTGAATAGAATTTACCCCTTCGATGTAAATTGGCAACTTGATATCACCAACTGTATTCTTTGCTTCTCCACTGAATCCGACCAACACAGTGGATCTTGAGGTAATCTCTGATTCTGGAATACACATTCTTTTCAAGGTCTCCAGACGAATGATGTTGACTGAGCTTCCTCTATCGATCAGGATCCTTCGCACAAAATGATTGGCAACATAGAGAGTGATGACCAAACCGTCATGGTGAGGATCCTGAACTTCTTCCAAAACATCCTCATCAAATGCTATAACCTTCTCATCTTTCTTCATGGAAGTCCTTGTTGGTTTATACGGTTTATCTGACTTGGATTCCCTTACGTGCCTCTTTGCTGCGGAATAAGAAGTACCACATATATCACAGCCACCAGAAATAAAATTGATTACCTTAGCATCTAAAGGTGGGGATCCTGCTCTGGTAGGGATCCTGCGATTATCCTGAGACTCAGGATCCTGAATTCTGTCATGATCCTTCGTGTGATCCTTCTTTTTCTCAAGCAAATCCTTCAAGTATCATTTGTTGAGCAGATGACTGATCTCTTTTCGGAGAGCTATGCAATTCTCAGTTGTGTAGCCAAAATCCTCATGGTAGGCACACCATTTAGATTTATCCTTCCATGCATAAGTTTTATCATTCTTCTTCGGCCATCTTGCCTTATCTCCTAGATCCTGCATGGCACACAATATATCCGATGTATCTACAGAAAAATTATAATCAGTTATTTTTGGATACTCTTCATCATCTTCATCAATAGTATTCACACGACGATCCTCATTTCGAGTATAAGGTTTGTTCCTGTTTGATCTGAATGAGGATATATGAATCTGATTTCTTGTTGGGCCTATCGTATGCTGATTGAGTATCCACTCTTTTCTGTATCATTGCATCTTCTTCTAATCTGATGAACCTTAAAGCCCTGTTTTTGAGTTCATCAAAGTTCCTGCAAGGATTCATAACAAGATCCTCATAAAATGGGGAATCCCTTTTGATCCCCATCTTAAAGGCTTGTACAGCAGTAGGCATATCCAAATTAGGTATATTCAAGGATTCTCTCCCGAATCTCCCTACAAAATCTCGAAGAGACTCATTAGCTTTTTGGACAATTCTATACAAATCAGTAGTTAGTTTTTCAGAGGTTCTACTGCAAGAGAATTGATTATTAAATAAATTAACTAAATGAGCAAATGAAGTAATAGAGTAAGGAGGAACGTTTAATAGCCATTTTAGTGCTGATCCTGTGAGAGTAGAGCCAAAGCCCTTGCATAAGCATGCTTCTTTAAGATCAGAAGGAATTGGAATGATCTCCATCCTCTCCCTGTATTGCGCAATATGCTCCTCAGGATCCGTTGTTCCATCATACAGCTTCATGTTTGGTGTTTGAAATCTCTTCAGGATCTCAGCATCACATATAGGTGGAGCAAATCTTGAGATCCTATGCGCCGTTGGAGCTACTTCTGGAATTGGTTGCACAACTCCAGGGACGCTCGATATCATATCCTTCAGCTTCTGTATTTCCCTTGCCATCATAGGGCTAACTCCAGGATCCTGAAAATTGTTAGTCCCAACAGTATCATTAGAAGTAAAATTATTGAACATGTTACCTCCATCAGGAGTCCTATATGAGGATCCTGGATTAGACTGTTGACTCCTTGATGTAGATACTCCTGTAGCATAGATTGGATCCGGGATCCTAGTGCTCCCTTGCACGGATACGAAATCTCCTTGATGTTCCATAGATGGAGGAGTGCCAAAATCAAGGATCCTGCTTCGGATAGGAGTAGTGACTTGAGAAGTAGGAACACTGTTCCTAGTCCTCAGATTTTCCATATCCTTCTTCAGGATTTCATTGCTCCTTTCCACTCGTTGAAGCTGCTCCTTAACCTGTGAAAATATAGATACAATATCCCGGTTAGAAATCATAACAGGGTCTGGATCCGTTGTGAATCCGGCCCCCAAAGATGTGGATCCAGCCGACGATAGCCTCGCGTAGACATTTTGTGACTGTTGTTGGGATGATGTGAGAGGTGGAGCAGGAGGAAGAGTGGTTCTAACAGATGATGATGATGGCACGGTGGATGATGTAGATCGTCCTTGGCTCGACATTTTTAATAGAAATTTTTGGAAAAGATGACTCAACAAGGATCTTAACAAAAGTTTGATTAAGCAAAACACTAATTGCCCTACGGTGGGCGCCAAATTGTTTTGGTCAAAATTACTAAAAGCAATTAAGTGATCAAAATGAGTTTGTGAGGTCAGGTGTAAAAATTACTCTCAAGATAATTATGTAGAAACACGATTATCTCTATTAGTAAGTAAATATTTTGTGTTGAAAAGAAAGATTAAATATGTGGATCCTTGTTGAACAAGTGTTTTTATATCAAAGCTCAAGAACAGATTAAGGATAATACCGATTGTGTGATAAAAAGATCAATAAAATGCTGATTAAGTAGTAAAAATATGAAATAAAATGCAATCGACACGATGATGTACAAGGAAAGCCCTTGATCAAGGTTGATCGCCGGCACAAAACCTCGGGAAGGATCAAATGATCCTTTCCTTTGTCGATCTTATTAAAATAAAAGTAATTGATTACAAACTAAGAGCACAAGGATGATCGGCTAAGTGAATTTGTATGTGAATTTAGCTAAGTGTTGATGAAACAAAAGTAAAAGAAAGAAATAGCAGAGTGTTTGTGTGATTTGCAGGTGTGAGTAGTGAAAATTTGTTAACCTAATCGATCACCCAAGCCTCGTTTAAATACTAAGAGTGTATAACAATAATTCCGAAATATCAGGGATCCTCCGAGGAAAAATGAAGACCACCAACGTCTCTTTTGACTCTATTCCACACGTGCAGCGGACTTCGTCTTCACCAAATCGTATCAAAGCCTTGCCACATAATCCGGAGCATATCTCATTAACGCGTTCCATGTATGACCTGGTCAATACTCAAAGAAAATAAACACGTTAAACAGCACATGATCCTGAACTAATACAGGTTCAGGATCCTGAGCTATGGGTACTCTAGAATAAACTTAGGATCCTCACTTAGGGATCTCCCTCATTCAGTATCCTGCACAATTATGTTAGATAAATATATCCTAACTAGGATCCTGCAAGATAAATAATAACAATATATCCAGGATCCTTATCTATATCTGTGATCCTGAAAACAGACTTATAAACTATCATTATCCTGAGATACGGATATAAAATATAAACGACTTTCATACCTGCGAGGTGTACATATGATTCTAATTAGGATCCTGCAAAGGTTAGTAAAAATCTACCCACAACAGTGTTCTTCATAACCTCAGAAATTCCAAGATAAGTTTGGGGGTATTTTTGGAAAGTGGGTGAAAATTAGGGTTTTGAAGAAACGAAAGGTTTAGGCTCAACAGGGTTTACTAAGCGGATCTTCGATACTAAAAACGAGCATCGGAAAGGGTTTTGGGCTTGAAAAGATATGTAAGAAATGGGTTAAGTCCTAAGGAATGTCAAGGTCATCTAATTGCACCTATACCGCGTACGGTACACACCAATATGGTCTCGAAGCGTATGTCAAGAGCAAGTTCTAATTCAGAGATGCATGCATCGGCACACACAAGAAATGAAAGTGAAGCATTAAAAATGAATGTTTTTGGGCTCTAGATACCTCACTGCAAAGGGTTGTATGTGCCTAGCCATGCTCCTTTAGATTATCAATTCTTGCTTAAGCAATTTCTACCTTATTTCCTTTAGGCTTTTAGAAATATCATACTTATATTTTGAAAATGGTTTCTCTCAGTAGTATCTGAGACTCAAAAACTGCGTTACACTCATTAATTTTAAAAAATTTGACCTTATTTTTGAAAAAATTTGAGAGAAAGATTGTTGTTGGAAAAAAAAATTTCTATACCTATCATCTCACACTTAGAGGAACATTGTCCCTAATGTTCTCTTGGATAGAGATTTTACTAGTAAGATCCCACACTTAGAGTTTGAACATGTAAGTAGATATTTCTCAAGTGTTTAATTTGGGCTGGAATCCCACACTTAGTGATAAGTTTAGGATGAGGCACAGAAATTAAATACACTAATCACAGGCATAGTAAAACAAAATTGAGACGGGGAGAAGGAACAGAGAGACTCCCCAGTTGTGTTTACTGGAATAGACCAGGTTTGTGTAGGAGTGGTGCTAGTGAATTTGCTGGATTTCAAGGACCAGGCTCGTTTAAAGATCATCCATTCCATGCAAAGCTAATTTCTGCAATAAACAACAACACATATCATAGCATCTCGTCTAGGTAGCAGGTCTAAAGCGTAAGTACAGAGTTTAAAATACAGAAAGTAAATAATAAAGATAAAGTCTAAAAGTCATCAAGTAGGTCATCAGTGTCAGGATTGAACTCTACCTCAGCATCCCTGTCGGAGATGGAATAGAAAAATCCATAGTAGCCATAGCCTGACTCACAATCTCGTCAGTGGAAGTGGGTGCTAAAGAAGTGTGAGCATCAAAAGTAGCAAGAAGCTGCTCTGTGAGGCTGTGATCTGGTGATGCAGATCATGTGGGCAATGCTGGATTAGGATCAGCAGTTGCAGCAGTGGGACCAGTGGAAGGTTCAGCAGTAGAGACAACAGGTGGATCAGCAGGAGGAAAGAAAGACCATGGAGGTCGAGATGGTCCCGGATCTGGTCCAAGCCTGTAGGGAATGGCAGCAGGTCTCGGAATCTCGAGCTGCTCACAGATAGAGGACATGATGTCATGCTGGATGGAGAGTGTCTGGAAAAGGGCCCACGAAGCAGCTGGGTCAGCCATAGTGATACCGTTGTCTGGAAAAGGGCCCACGAAGCAGCTGGGTCAGCCATAGTGATACCGTACTCAAAAATAGGTACGGGGGCTGGCAAAGGTGAACTCCTCGTGAGTGATCGGGACATCAGTCGGGTCCTCCTCAGTGATGGTCAGCATAGCCGCTCTCTGTGCTCTGTGTCTACGAGGTCTGTGTCGTCTGCGTGGTCTCACAGCTACATGATCGATATCAACAGCGTCCATCCTGAAACAAAATAAAATAAACAGGTAATGCTAACAGTGATAGTAAATAAATAACAATTATCTCAGATTTTTCAATTTTGAAGTCAGATAAGTGGCAAACCTGCAGTTTTATTAGTTCAGAGATAACCATACTTAATTAAAATAAACTAAGAAATAAAATGACAGAATTAGTAAAGATAAGCTTGGGGTGCCTCCCAAGAGCACTTGTTTTACGAGTCTCTAGCATGACTCTTTGTACCTTTCTGTCGACTCAAGGTGGTTCAAAAATAAAGACATCTTCCCTGATGGGAAAGTCTTCGAAGTAATGCTTTAAGCGGTGACCATTAACCTTAAAATTACCTTCTGGTGCTTCGAGTTCGACTGCACCGTAGGGAAATACCTTTGATACTATGAACGGTCCGCTCCACCTGATCCTAAACTTGCCAGAGAATTTCATGAATCGCTAGTTGAAAAGCAGCACTTTATCTCCTTTTTTGAATCTTGAGGGCCTCAGTTTAGCGTCGTGAATTCTCTTAGTTCGTTCTTTGAAGCTTAACGAACTGTCATATGCCTGATCCCTTAGTTCAGCTAACTCGTTCAACTGCATTCGTCTATTTGCTCTAGCGGTAGAAATATCTAAGTTGCAGTTCTTCAAAGCCTAGTATGCCTTATATTCCAGCTCAATTGGTAAGTGACATGCCTTGCCATAAACTAGACGATACCGTGTGGTTCCTAATGGCGTTTTATAGGTGGTCCTGAATGCCCATAATGCATCATCTAATTTTTCAGCCCATTTTTTTACCCATGATTACCAACAGTTCTTTCCAAGATTCTTTTCAAAGCTCGATTTGTTGCCTCAGCTTGCCCATTAGTTTGGGGGTGATAAGCTGTTGACGTCTTGTGAGTGACACCATACTGTTGCAGAACTTTCATGAATTGAACGTTGCAAAAGTGTGTACCTCGATCACTGATTATTGCTTTTGGAGTCCCAAATCGACTAAATAGCTTTTTGAGGAACTTGGTCACTACTTTGGCGTCATTTGTTGGGAGAGCTTGGGCCTCGGCCCACTTGGAGATATAGTCGACTGCAACCAAGATGTACTCTTTACCGTTAGATTTAGGGAATGGTCCCATGAAATCTAATCCCCAAATATCGAAGATTTCCACGACCTGGATGTTTGTAAGTGGCATTTCATTCCGGGCTGTTATATTGCCTTGTCTTTGGCAGATATCACATCGTCTCACCAGATCGTAAGCATCTCGAAATATGGTTGGCCAGAAAAAGCCGGCATCATACACTTTTCTTGCGGTCATGTTGGTACCGTGATGTCCTCAAGTAGGCCCATGGTGGCTTTGGTGTAAGATATGTTCTGCCTCTTTTCCATCGACGCATCTTCGAATGATTTGATCAGGGCAAACCTTAAAGAGAGGGCAAACCTTAAAAAGGAAAGGGTTGTCCCAGTAGTAATATTTTATATTGCGGAAGAATTTTTGTCTTTGAGAGGTTGGCATTCCTTTAGGTACGACTTTTCCTACCAAATAATTGGCATAGTCAGCATACCAGGGATCATTTGTAGTTCGTGACCCTTGATAATACTTACCAACATGCATGATCTGTTCTTCTGGAAACTGGTCTTGAATGTCTTTGATGGGGTCCGGGAGGTCGCTCGCGATTTGACTCGCGTCGTTGCGGTGCCTTCCTCAGGGCGCGTCCACCAACGTGTGTTTTAAAAATTTGTAAGTGCGGGGCCTAAGTATACTTAAAACTATGGGTACAGTAGTAAGTATGACCTAGGGTCGTTCTATAAACCAGTTGTATTGTGAAACGTTTACGTTGGAGACGATTTATCAAACTAGTAATAGTTTTAAAAGATTTTTGGAGGTTTTGTTTTGGTTTTTATACTTAGGTAGGAAATTAAAATAAAGCAGATAAAATTTATGTAGTTAGCAGATAATCTAGAGGAGGTGTTTGCTATGACTTCATTAGTTTTCTTAACTGGGATGATGTTTGATTTGTAAAATGATTTCAAAAGATTTGTATTTCATTTATTCCTAGTATTGAGGAGTAAGCACTAGCCCCCTACTGATAAATCAGTATGTCACTGAGAAACTAAGCTATCGTGATTCTGATCAGAGTAGTTTATCCGGCCATACAATTCCAACCGATAACGGAAGAGCGACCCTTATATGGATATAAATCCTGGGTGCATGAATATGACGACAAACCAATCTCGATGTCTGACCTTTCTTAACCCCACAGGAATACTTTAGATTAAACGAAACATTTAAGTTCAAGATCATGTTTTATATATGTTGATCACTTTCTATCGATGGGTTTGTAAAGTCTAAGTATAACGTTTGTACACAATAGGGAACTACGACTCTTCCCGTGGAAATACCAAGTTCTTAGCCGAATTACGGTACCTACTTTGCCTTAAACCCTAGACTTGTTTAACTAAGTTTGTATTTAAGCACATAAATTCTCCATCTATGATATAAACCAGCCCTTACTTTAAAATCCCAATAAATCCCTAATTTGTAAATAGCGTAATATTTGCGTTCGAGAGAAGACAGTGTTTCCACAGGTACAATGTAAATTATGCGTTCTGAGAGGAAAGCGATAATTCCACAATACCGGTGTACTTTGCATTCAAGTTAGAAAACGTTTTTCCATAATCACCATGTAGTTTGTGTTCGCGAGTGAAAGCATTATTTCCATGATGACGATGTACTTGGTGTTCCATTTAGAAAACAATGTTTACATTCTTCACAAATCAGACCATGTTTTAGACACAGATAACTAATCACCTTTGGATAGGGTTCGCGACGTCCTATCATTAAGGTCGTAGCCACGTTTACTGGTCGAAAGGCGTTAAGTTTGATTGAGGTTTAAAATCATAGATAGAAAGTGGATCAACAATTAATTAATCATTAATCGACAACGGATTGTGCCCACGACTTTCATAGCTTCCACGTTCCGTACTACACACATTCGTAATGTTTCCGGCGCTATACAAATGAAAGCTGTATAAGGTTACCTCCGTTGTTTTCATAATGACATCATCCCGATTAATACGACTAATTACATCATAGCAAACACGCAGTAAAACTACTCGCTAATCATGGCAAATGATCCTAAATCTAGCATGATAACAGTGATAACAATCATCATAATTAAATAGATAAAGGACAGAATTAACCAGAGTAACAGCGTAGCTGAATATAACGTGAAGAAATACAAGCAGAACTTCGAGTATCCTCCAAGCAATATTACAATATTACCCCCCCTATTCGTCCGGTCAAAGCCGTGACTAACTAGCCGCTAACTACGAAAATAAAATATAAATCTAACCTATAAGAGAAAATGGAAGAGAATATGAATCTAAGAATGTAAGGATGTGTGTGTCTGTAGAATGTGGTGAAATCATCCCATATTTATACTAGAAGCTCAACCGTATTCCTCAGCCGTATTTCCATCTTCAAAATCTCAACCGTATTCCTCAACCGTATCAAAATCACACCTTGGATGACCAAAACACACGATACGGTTGAGTTTGGCCGTATACGGGAGAGATTGGCCGTATCGGGGGAGGGACAAGGCTGGATACGGGAGGGAATGGCCGTATACGGCTGGCATCAGGCCGTATACACCCTAGCCAGGCCGTATACGGTTGGGTCTAGGCCGTATACGGCTGGGATTGCCCGTATACGGCTTGGTGCCTCCCGTATCGTGGTCCGTCGGTTGTCTTGAATCTTCGATTGGGCGTAACTTCTTCATCCGATGTCCGTTTTGAGCGTTCTTTATATCCACGCGATCGTAATCTCCTAAGGAACAAAATGACATAGGTTAGTGGTCATAATTCCAAGCGGAGCTCAAAAAGTGCTAGAATACGTGAACCGGAATGCTTAAGATCGTTTATGCTCTATTTTATTCGTTTGTAGGCCTTTTTAGTTGATTCTTGAAGCATCGTCTATATTTTAGCCGTCATTATGAAATTTAGTATAAAAATGTATATTTCAAGTGTTTTCATCCATAATTGGGCTAAAAAGGTGAGATAATGGCACGTTAAAACTTGACTTTTTGCTTGTCATCAAATATCCCACACTTAGACTTTGCTTGTCCTCAAGCAAAACTTAAATTTCTCACTTGCTTTCCCAATGAAAATATTTTAAAGTGTCAATGCATTTTGGGTGAATCAAAATGTTTTAGAGCAAACAATTTCATATACAAGTAATATATCCTGGAAGCCAAGAAGAAATAAGGTATTCGTTCCAGAAGCATGAAATAATTTTCTAGGGCAAGCTATTTGGGATACACATGACTAGGCGATCTCACCAGGTGGTCACTCAATTCACTCATAAGTGTTTCGGGTTACCTATCATTCTAATCAAACGAAATCGCTCAACAGCCAGTCATGCGGCATCCTTCGTCATATGCTTGGTCGAGAATCACATCTCCACCACTTAGGTGAGGACGGTGCTAATCATCCCAGGACATTCAGATGGGTTGTAATGTTTGGTGAGGTTTAAAGGGAATGGATAAGCGGGAAATTGGTTTTAAATAAAAGGGTTTTACTTATCTTTGGCCTTTTCAAACTTATGAAAAACTTTATTTAGATAAACTTTTTAATGAAAACGGAAACGGATAGCGAGAAGGGAATGAGATAGCTATTTTGACTTCTATCTCTTAAAAACACACGGAGGATTTATATTCTTTTAAGACTCGGAGTTTTTTCGGAAGAATCGAAGCACTTAGCTTTATTACATATTTTTTATTTCTTTTCTTTTTCTATGTATTTTTGGGCTTTAGAATTTCTTTGCCAAGGAATTTCTAAGGCATTTTTCACTTTTTTATTTTATTGCCCTTTTGAGACCTTTTCAGACTTTCATTTTTCACACTTTTGACAATTTCGAATTTACTTGGTGTCAATTTTACACACCATAAGACTCTCGATTTTTGAGTATTTATATGGAAACGCACGCGAGAAGTTATGAGTAAAAACGAATTTGTGGATTTGGAGTGAAAGCAAAAAGAATACCTAAATATCATTTTTCAAAAATTTTAAAAATTTCTAAGATAAGGTTTTGGTGGGTGTGAAAGTGAATGGGTTGAAAGTTTGGGTTTTAAAGAAACGAAAAGGCTAAGGCTCAACAGAGTTTTCTAGGTGGATCATCAACACTAAAAATGAGTGTTGGAAGGGTTTTGGGCTTGAAGAGATATGTGAAAAGGGGTTTAAATCCTAAGGAATGTCAAGGTCATCTGATTGCACCTATACCGCGTACGGTACTCTACCAATATGGTCTCGACATGCATAACAAGAGCAAGTTCTAATTCCAGATGCAAGCATCGGCACACACTCATCAAACGAATAGTGAAGCATTAAAAATGAATGCTTTTCACGGGCTCAAGATACCTCACTACAAGCTTGGGTTATATGTGCCTAGCCATGCGCTGCCCTTTTAGATTATTATTTCAAGCTCAAGAAATTCCTAACTTATTTACTCTTAACTTCCAAAATACACTACTCATATATGAAAATGCATCCCCTCAAGACATTTAAATTCAAAAATTTTGAAAAATTTTTAAGCAAAAGTGAGTTTTTAAAATTGAGGAACATTTTCCTAGTTTGCTTTTGGAAATAAGAATCGGACCTAAGGTATTCTATACCGCTATCCCACACTTAGAGGAACATTGTCCCTAATGTTCTCTTGAGTTGAGATTTTATTGCAAGTAAAATCCCACACTTAGAGTTTGAACATATCGGAAAATGTTTCTCAAGTGTTTATTTTGGGCTGGAATCCCACACTTAGTGATAAGTTAAGGATATGGCATAGATTACTTGAAAAATAAAGCAAAATAATCTATATCAAAACAAGGATAAGAACGAGAGAACTCCCCTAACAAAGCGGTTGAAGGAAGCTGAGAGTCTGAAGATATGCTGCCTTGAAGAAGAGTACTTGCTAGATATCCTTCTTGCGACAATTCCATGAAGTGCATTCGGCTTTGGAAAGAGCTCTTGGTACAATATGGCTCAGTTCTTCATTCTCTCCACCGTTCTCTCATGTGAACGTATCTCGTAAGTGTGAACACATTGGATATACTTTTTGACCAACTTCTCATTTTTTTTTTTATAGCTTTTACCGAAAAAGTGTCACTATTCCAGAATGTGAAAAGATGTTTTCTACTACAAATCATTTGTAAGACATGTGTTTTTAAACGAGTTCGAGCATAATGTGTGAAAGTAGCACACAAGTACCTCAAATGCTCGAAACACATGACTTATCATTTTGAAAGTGTTTCTTGAATTCTGGAATTAGTGATGTGGTAAAAGTTTGTTAGTTTGAAAATGAAGTGGTGTTTTGAAAGCTTTTGTATATCCAAGTGTGAAAGATAGTCAGAGATATTTCACTTCTTGGAAATTAAAATACTACTACTACTAAAGGATATTTATTCCACGGGTTGCCTCCCGAGAAGCGCTTCTATTTAAAGTCGAGGGCTCGACTTTTGTTCCTCCTGGATCAGCCGGAAGAGGAACCTCCAGGGCTAGAGATGTTCGGTGGTGCCCTGGAATTTTGGGGATAGAACTTGAGGAAATATCGAGTGATGACTTGGGTGATATTCGGGATTCTTGAAACAAAGAGAGGGAAGCTATCGAAGTGTTCCTCAGCCACCCTCTGCAAGTATAAGAGGTCCCAGGTGATATCATAAACTGCTTTGGAGATGGGTCCATCGGAATCTATGAAGTAGGTCCCGTTGTACTCGAGTCTCTCACGCTCTGGTCGTTCCTGCCTTAATGAATCCATGAATCCGAAGAAGCGTAGATGAATGTCTTCATGAGTGCTCACGGTGGTGCTTCTTCCTACTTCTTCAATGGACTCGAGGATGCCTTGGATGAGCTGTTTTTGATGACTGGAATACGTGAGGTTGGGTTTACGAAAGATGTTAATCATTCTATTGTAAACCTCACGCAATCCATCATGAAATAACTGTCTGGGCTCTCCTGTGAAGACAGTACCAAAGATATCTCTAAGCTGCTCTGTGATGAAGTTTGCGATGTTAACCAATGAATCGTCAGGTATGGATGAAGGGATGTCACGGGTCCTTTCCTCCTGGCATACACGCTCCAGCCTTTCGATAATCTTGTGAGCGTGGAACTCTAAAGTGCAGTCGATGTAAAACCTGTGTGGTGAAGAATCGTCGATATGATCATTATTAGCCATAGAATCCATCAATCCCTGAAGATCACTCATCATTTGTTTGTCGATTTCGTCATCAGGGTTCCCAGTAGCATAGTCCATATTGTATCTATAAGAGTGTAAAAACTCCATCTGTCTGGGCGAATATGGAAACGCAGACCTGATCAGTGCTTCATATACCTTGCCATAGATGATTTCTTGGTTTTCAAAGAACAACCGAGTGTCAGTAGATGGCTCGTTGGAAATCTGAGGTTCTTGCAGAAGTTGAGCAGCAAGATTTTCAGCGAAGGCATGAATGCTGTTCTGTAGATGCTGAGGACTTCGGGAGTTGGTGGCATGATTAACATCATATTCTGCTTCGATCCTCTCGATCAAGTCTCTCTGATGTGGCGTGTACTCAATAATAGAATCTCTGATAATCGCCATGAGGGTACGAAAGTCATCTTCGTATTGCTCAATAGTACTGATCATTTCTTCTTGATTAGCGATGATCGGTACTTGGATCATTCCGAGAGAAGAGTCTGGAATGGTGGAAGGTAGACGAAGGTGAATAGAGCGGATATCTATTGGGACATCAATGAATATGACATCGTCCTCGTCACTTTCTGTCGTTGTGGGATCAACCTCTAGTGAATCAGGGAACTCCATAACGGTAGGTGGTGAGTGAGACTCGTCGGTGATCTGAGATATCGGCTGAGAAGAGATCATCTCAATTTCCCTTTCTTCCTGAGAGTCAGAATCATGACTGGAACCAGAAGTGCCTCTTAGCTCAAGTTGAGTTCGGAGTCTAGGGAAGGTAAGTGGGTCGAGGTCTGATGTGATGAGTTTACTAGAATGATCCTCCATTGGTTCTTCTTCCTCTGAATCACTATCTGGCAGCAGAATAAAACTTTGAGTGTAGTCTATCTGCATTATTTCTGCCGTCGGAAGGTATGACTCAGGAAGGTAAGTCGGTGTGGTTTGATCTTCTTCTGTCTCATCCTCTTCTTCTTCTTCTATTTCTTCTTCAGTCTCTTCCTCTTCTTCCATTTAATCCTCCTCAGTGTCGGAAGCAATCATAGAATGCTCGACAGACATCTGTGTATCTGGTTCGGAATCATCATCCGAAGTAACTCTGCCTGTAGAAATCATACATATCTCCGCATGCTCGGCCAAAGCCTGCTCAGTCTGATCAATCTTGAAGGTAACAGTCTCTCCATGAGATCTAAGACTGAGAGTCTGTGAATAAACATCGATGATAGTACACACGGTGTTCAAGAATGGCCTTCCAAAGATGATAGGGATATGAACATCCTCCTGAATGTCCATCACTACAAAGTCTGTGGGATATAGGAACTTATCTACCCTAACCATGATATTCTCAGTTATTCCCTTAGGGTATCTAATGGATTGGTCAGCTAGCTGGACACTCATTTTGGTAGGCTTAAGGGGTCCTAATTCCAATCTTCTATAAAGTGAATAAGGCATAAGGTTGATACTGGCTCCTAGGTCGGCTAGAGAGTGTATCATGCCCGAGTGATAGATCGAACAAGGAAAGGGTGAATCGTCCTGTATCTCCTAATTTCTCCGGCAGGTCATTCTTAACGATTGCTGAACATTCCGCGTTCAGTGGGACATTGGGTACTTCGGGTACCTTGTCCTTAGTAGACAGGAGTTTAAGGATGTATTTTGAACTGGAAGGGTTTCTGGACACTGTGTCCATGAACTTTCCATCGAGTCGGAAGGTGTTGGCTTTGTAGGCTTTCCTAAGTCGGTTAGGAAACGGAATTTGTACTTCCCTTGGTGGTGTAGGGATAGACGGAGTCTCGACTGTCGGTGGGACAGGAGAAGTAGTGGAAGGTTGGCCTGGTGCCTCCTTCGTGTCTGTAGTACTCATCTGTTTAGCCTCTTCTACGTGGGGGTTTTGTACCGTGTTACTAGGAAGATTACCCTGAGGCCTAGAGTCAAGACGTTGGGCTAGTTGTCCAATTTGGGCCTCAAGATTTTTGAGAACGGCCAATTGGTTCCTAAGGTATAGGTCAGTTTGGTCTTGCCTAGCACTAGTCTTTTGGTTGATTTGGTGTTGGCCTTGGATGAACTTGTTTAGGGTGTCATCTGTACTAGTAATGGGCACAAGGGTTTTAGTGGGTTCAGTCGATTGAGCTGCGTCGGGTGCAGTCAATGTTAGTGGTTGGTTATAGGTGAGTTGGTTTTGTTGTGGGTATCTAGGTTGGTAGTTGGGTTGAAATGGTGGTTGGTTTCTAGGTGGGTATTGAGTGCCTCTAGTCCTAGGGGAGAGGTTTGATTGAAACGCGACTGATTTTGAGGGCGAGCTGGAAATTGAGCATAGTAAACCTGATAAGCAGCAGTTGGGAGGTTGGCACAGTTCTGGCATTCCTGAACTTGGTGGACATGCTGGGATGGTTTCTTCAATTCGCCGATCTGTTTCGTCAAAGTCTCAATCTTCTCCGTTAGGGACTTGATAGCTTCAGCCTGGTACGGGTTGGATGCGGAAAGCGGTGCCGATGATGAGGAACGCTCACCAGAGTTTCAATCATGATGGTGCATCGTCATATTCTCGATCAGATTCCAAGCCTCATCTGCGGAGAGTAGCATAATACTTCCTTGAGCGGCAGCGTCGAGGGTGATGCGGTGGTTTGGAACAAGACCGTTGTAAAACGTGCACAGCTGGCTGGTTTTCTCAATTAGGTGGTTAGGGCATTTGTTTAGGAGACTCTTAAATCTTTCCCACGCCGTATAGATAGATTCATCATGAGCTTGGTGGAAGTTCATGATGTCATTCTTGCATTTGGTTTGTTTGGCCGGAGGAAAGTATTTAGTTAAGAATTTATTACCCATCTCCGTCCAAGAAGAGATAGAGCCGGTCTCTAATCCCTCAAACCAGGTTAAGGCATGGTGAGTAAGCGAATAGGGGAATAGGTATAGGCGGACTATGTCCTGCTCAACCCCATTCTGCTTGTAAGAGTTGGTGGTTTGAATAAATCGGTTTATGTGGGCGTTGGGGTCTTCATTTGGCAGACCATGGAACTGGCAGAATTCCTTGATTAGCTGAATGATATGGTGTCTCAGTTCGAAAGATGCGCCTTCGATAACTGGATAGTTGATAGGTCCTCCTCGTCCTTCGATTGATGGTTTGGTGCTATCGGCGAGAGTGACGCGAGCAGCCATCGGTTGTCGAGTGCGCTTTCCTTTATGAGCGGTTCGGATAATCGACTCAGGATCGGAAACGAAGATGATAGGTTCTGTTGAGACTTGAGCCACTGCTAGATCTGCTCAGAATACAAGTGTTGTGCCTCTGTTTGAACAAAGTCAACCGCTATTAGAAGAAGTCTACCGCTGCTGGAAGTAGACAACCACTGTCAACTAGTTTAGTCTAACAGTGTCACTGTTGGTACATGTAATTTGTATTGTGTAATTACTCCACTGTTAGTGTTATACGAGTACTACCCCTGTTAGATATATAGATAACCACTGTTGGTTAGTGTAGGTTCCACTTATACGGACCAAATCGAGTAGTTCAACTAGTTTGTTAAAGCGGAAATCAAACAAACTAATATATGCTAGATTAACACGATAAATAACCAAAACACAAAGTGTGTATGTATATATATATGAAACACTAACAACAATACATACACTTGGACACAAACACACAAAGATCAAATAACACTTAGAGAGTATTTTGTGATAATGAGAGTGCTATGTGTGTGTAAAATGTGGTGCCAAAACAGAAGCTGGCGAGCTTCTATTTATAGCCTGATCCAAACTTTATGCGACACTAGCCTTGTGTCGCATAGACTCTTTTGCGACACAATGCTTGTGTCGCATGGAATGTTTCTGCGACACAATTCTTGTGTCGCATAGAATGCTTCTGCGACACAATGCTTGTGTCGCATGGATACAAAAATTGTAATTAAACTAAATCTAAAACTATACAAAACGTAATTACAATATCGACACGATTACAGACTGAGACCAACTGACAGACACACATAGATGTACCAACAAACTCCCCCGTGTCTTCAGCTTGGTCTTCAAAAATTCTTCGATTTTCTTCAGTCTTCAGATATCCGGTCTTCAAACCCATCCAGGTGGAAAGTTTCCACCAGCGTGTATGCCGTAGGTGAAGCATATATCAACAATTTTCTGGAATCGTTTCGCTAAAACAGAGTTGAACTCGTTTCCTGGATTGTAGCGAATCCGATTGTCGAATAGCTTCTTCATGTCACTTCTGGACAGATTAATCAAGCTCATTGGGTCAAATATTCTGAAGTTGGCTTTTCGTAGACCCCACAAAGATCCTGTCTGAGGCTCTGAATCTGGTACAAAAACTAAGACGGCTTCGCCAGTGTGAGCATCCAGTTCCCAGTAATGAAAGCGTTTCAGTAGATTGAATGGAACTGTTTCCAGAGCGATTTTAGTCAGACATTCAGCAGGCGGATAGTGAACCCTTACAATTGGCTGCTTGGTCTTTGGATCGAGCTTCTTCTTGAACGTGTACCTTGTACCCAGTACTGGTTTAACATAATGATATTTCTTTCGTTTAACTTCCTCACGCATGACCTTTTGAATAACATCAGCTACTCCGTCTTCGTAAGGATTTATCAACTGAAGTTGAGAGAGACGAACGATGTCATGCTTTGGCAATGTACTCAATATCCTCAGTGATCGACGAAAGTACTGGATACCGTCGAGTCTTTTAATCATAAACCTTCCTTTGCTCACCTTCCAGCTTTTTATCAGGCCAGAATAATCACCACCAACCTGATATTTCTTGCATGTAACTGGAGCAGGTTCTGGATTTTTACCTTTTGGAAACCAGTTATCCCTTTCTCTGATGGGCATTTCCTTGTCAAAAGATACACATTCGGATGTATCGAGAGGAAAAATGTCATTATAATTTGTCGATTCTCGAACAGGGACTGGTTGTGCTTGTGAAGAACTGGATGGTACAGACGATTCTTGAGCAGGATCAGGTTGAGAAGTAGATCCTGGTACGTAATTGAACGCTGGTCCTGACTCATCGTCTGAAGAATCAGATAATACAACACCCTCTTGAGGATAAGCTGGACACTCAGAATATTCTTCATCAGGATTAAGCTCTTCTCGTTCAACATCAACATCATCGTCATTATCAGCGGAGTTGAAGTCAAAAGGTTCTTCAGGCGCACGACCGTCATCGTCAACCGCAGATTGAAAGTAAGTCAGATTACAATACGTGTAATCTACAGCTAACGGTTTTGGTTGCCCTGGTTGCTCAATAATATACTCAAGAACAAGAGTTGTTTCATTAAAATCAGAAGCATTTACATTTTCAGGATTTACATTTTCTTCGCCCTAGGCGGAAACCCTAGGTGTTGATTCTATAGCTGGTTGGGCTGTCTCCCCCGAAGCAATAGCTTGGGTTTCCAGCTGCAGAATCTTTGACTTCAGTTCTTCGTTCTCTTTTTCAATGCGAGAGATTCTGGCATCCTGAGATTCAAAAACTGATGCTTGAGCTTCCATAGACTGCTGCATCTTTTCAATCTTTGCCAGGAGCTCCTGAATGACGGCTGGATGAGGAGTGATCGGAGTTTCAGTTGCCGGGAGCTCAGAAAATGTAGACGTGGAAGTACGGGAGCGTCTGACCAAAGGATTCGGATCAGTAACGTCCGAAGTGTCTCGAGGCCTTTTTCCTCGGTTAGAAGATTCAGGGCGTGGAGAAGGTGGTCGATAAGCATCGATCTCACGATCGAGATCCACCAACTCCGGATCCTCGACAGCTTGCTGAACTGGCGGTTGTTGAGCTGGAGGTTGTTGAACCGGAGGCTGCTGCACTGGAGGCTGAGGGATAGGTTGTTCAGGTGCTGGATCATTGAATTGCTCACCAGGAGGAGCAACATAATCAGGATCCACAATGTGACCAAAAAGAGCAACCTCACGTTCTGGTGGTTGACCCTGCTTCGCAAAAGTAGTACAAGTAATGTAGATCCTTGTATTCATCGGTGTCTGCTTGAAAGTGAAAGATGCGACCACCGGAAGATCTGGATGAAGATGATTGAGCAGCAGCTGAGTGAACCTAGGATACAGAGCCCATTTATCTTTAGCATCCAAGGCATTGTTCACAAAACCCCTGAAGATATAACCAGAGAAGTTGAAGGGTTTGTTGTATATCAGGGCAAGAATAGCAGAAGCAGTCGAAAATTTCATCCCTTCGAGACCTGCCTTGCGACTGGATAAGCAGACGATGACAATGTGAGCAAGATATCTCCAGACCTTTGTCATGTAGGTCTTCTTGTACTGATCAACTGGAATATCTTGATATCCAATCGATCGCATGCCCTATGCAATTGCAGCTGGAGTAAACTGGGTGATCATATCAGAATTATCACCGAACTGAAAGAAATCCCGAATAAGTTGCTCGGTGAAGATAACTTGGCGGCCGCGGACAGCAGAAATGATACGAGTATCCGCTTCATCATAGTTGACCACCGCGTTGTCCCAAAACTCGGTGATATGATTTGTCAAGATCCGAGTATCAGCAGTGATAGCTCTGTGAATTCTGGAGCGACGAAGAAATGCTATCATTGGTTGGTACGGGCGAGAAGTCTCGACAGAGGTATTCATGAAAGCCACGATATTGTGACGTGGCTCCCAGAAATATTTAGAGACATCGATCTCTGGGAGTGCTGGAGCAGCTGGAGCAGCTTGAGCAGGTTGTTCAGCCATTTCTAGAAAAATAACAGTAATACAGCCAAAACTCGAAATGCGTTAGCGTTAGTACCAAAAATAATTTGCGTTTTATTTTTACAAAAGTTCTGCGACACAACAGTTGTGTCGCACGAAGTCCATACGACATAAGGACTGTGTCGTAAAAAGAAAATACGACACAAGCCTTTTGTCGTATGACACGTGTCGCGCGGACAGCATTTCCCCTGCATTTAGCAATATTTGAGAAATTAATCTCGAATGCGACATAGTCGCTGTGTCGTATGATGTGTCGTATGACATGGGTACGACATAACATTTGTGTCGTATAAAGATACGACATAAGCACCTGTGATCAATACGACATAAAAACCAAGAATCTATACGACACAACGACTGTGTCGTATGTTATGTCGTAAAGATGAACATCAAAGCAACCCATATTCGATCGATGAAAATTTTTGGGGATTTTGAAATCTACTCATACCCTAGGGTTCGCAATAAACAGGGGATCATAATTATGCAGTTATCTAACCCTAGAAACCCCTGAACCCTAAATAATTTGAGTAAAAACCATAACCCTAAACTCGTAACACGGGTCGATCAAAATCAAAGCATAATACGCGATTAAAACACGAAAGAATTATACCTAAAGATGCGCAAACTGATGATGAACAAGAATCGAGTAACAAATCGCGAAGAAAAGCCTTCGAAAACACGAATCCGATCGAAAAACGCTTGTGTCGCAAAATCGCCTTTATGTCGTATAATTTGTGTCGTGTAAGTTTTGAAAACGTAAATGATTATGTCGTATGATGTGAATAGTTAACCCATGACCCGCATACGACATAGTATACGACACAAACATAACTGACGAATACGACACAGTCATTGTGTCGTATAACAGTAGTACGACACAGTGATTGTGTCGCACAGAACGCAAAGCAAAATTTTGAAGATTAAAAATTTGATTTCGATGCCGATTCGGATTTTGATTTTAGAATTCTCGCAAAGAAGATGATTTGTGACTTAAAAAAAATAAAATAAAAAGGAAAAATACAATTTAAAGAATATTAAAGAGATAAAACTAAATATAAACATAAAAGATAAGAAACAGATACAACTTAAGGCGAGAAATTTATAAAATCGTTTTGGTGACGGAGTTGAGATTCTGGTTAGGGATCATACCGAAATAACATGCAATTATTAGGAATAGAAAGTGTTATTTCGATTATCAGTATATTTGTCCACTTTAAATTTACGTGGCACATTTAAAACACGTTTTATAAAAATTATTTCAAGACGATTATCGATATTGTTTGTCCACTTAAGCATGTTACAACCGAGTCTGTAGAGTTAACCTTTTATTGTTAGTATGAATAAGTCTCTGTGGCACCCACCATTGATATACCCCTATAATCCAGACAATAATATAGTTTCCATATTTAGAAAGAGTAAAGAAAGATCATTTTTAAGAATCAGGCTAGAGTTGACAGGTCAGTACGGAAGTACAGCAAAGTAACCTAACGTGATTCAAGTATAATCAAAACCAATCGCAGTCAAACTGAAGTTGGAGTTTCCCAAACAGCGACCTTGGTTAGTATGATTTAGGATTAAGCAAAACCGATCGCAGTCAAACTGAATTTGGAGTTTCCCAAACAGCGACCTTGTTCAGTATCATCAAGATTTTTCAAGTGCATTGACCTGTAATTGCTTAACCCCAAGTTTATAGTAACTGTTACCAGTTCTGTACTTTCGTACAACAGAGGCAACAACCAGCATAAACTCCCAAATGATTTCAGATAAAAGTTCCAAAGATAGAAATATGTTAGGCTACACTAAGGAATTAAGACATTTAGTCGTACATCACACGGTGTTTACCACAAGATAATAGACACATATTTAAATGATTTCTTAACAACCCAGAGACAGGTGTGTATCATGTCTACCGGTACATCGCATGATGAAGATAATTTTCATAAAAACTGTTTTAAGTGTGTCAGATAAACCTACTGACACATCAAAGATAAACCTTAAAATTCCATTTTGTGCATGTCACTCGATGTACTATCATATCCCAAGTTGTTTACAGACTCAACTCAACGTCTATTTTAAAATTGTAGCAACCATTGCATTTCTTTGATACTAATGAGTATAAAGAGTGGCGGTTGCTTAAATTTTTTTTTTTTTTTTTAACCAAAATTTTAATCCCAAAACAATAAAACAAATAAACTGTACAGAAATTAAGTCACAAATCATTTCTTGAGATCAAAGGAAATCATCCCTATCATATCCACAAGTTCGTCGAAACGAGCACGCGAAAATGCTTTAGTGAATAAGTCGGCTTTTTGCCTAAGGGTATCTATGTGAATGAGGTCAATTAAATGTTTCTCATAGCAATCTCGTATGAAGTGAAACCTAATCTCTATGTGCTTGGTCTTAGAGTGTTGAACGGGATTGCGAATAATAGATATAGCAGCAGTATTATCAATATGAATAGGAGTCAAAGTAAGAAGTAACCCATAGTCACGCAATTGATGTTGAATCCACAATATCTGTGAACAACAGCTTGCAGCAGCAATGTATTCAGCTTCCGCTGTTGAGGTGGAAACTGTGGTTTGCTTTTTACACTGCCAAGACACCAATCGAGAACCGAGATATTGGCATCCTCCTATAGTTGACTTTTTATCCGAATTGCAGCCGCCATAATCAGAATCAGAATAGGCAGTGAGAGCGAAATTTTTCTCATTTGAGTACCATAGACCAAGTGATGGTCTATATTTGAGGTAACCAAAAATTCGCTTCATAGCCTTCATGTGAGAAACCTTGGGCTTTGATTGATATCTGGAACAGATAGACACAGCAAACACAATATCTGGTCTGGATGCAGTGAGATACATCAGAGATCCTATCATAGAACGATAGTCCCGCTCCTTGCAATCTTCTTCGTGTTCAGCGGGTCCGAGTTTGTGATCAGTTTCAATGGGAGTACCATATGGCTTACAGTCATGGAGTTCATACCGAGTCAACATGTCATTGACATATTTGGACTGATGAATGTAGAAACCCTTGTCAGACTGCTCAACTTGTACACCTAGAAAGAACTTAAGTTCTCCCATGGCACTCATTTCAAACTCGGACTTCATAATCTTCTCGAAGTCTCTGCACAAAGAATCATTTGTTGAACCAAATATGATGTCGTCCACGTAAACCTGCACAAGTAACAAATCTTTTCCAACCCTTTTTATGAAGAGAGTGCTATCAATTTGGCCTCGTGAGAAGCCATTTCTCGTGAGATGATTTGCCAACCTCGCATACCAAGCTCTTGGAGCTTGATGAAGACCATATAATGCCTTGCCTAACTTGCACACATAATCAGGATGGTTTGGATCTTCAAAACCAGGAGGTTGCAAGACATACACATCCTTCAAAACCTCTCCATACAGAAATGCGCTCTTGACATCGAGTTGATAAACCCGAAAACCTTTAAATGTCGCATAAGCCAGAAAAATGCGAATGGACTCCAATCTTGCAACTGGAGCAAACACATCATCATAGTCCAAACCCTCAATCTGAGTAAAACCTTGAACAACCAGTCGAGCCTTATTCCGAATAACTACGCCTCTGTCATCTTTCTTCACGCGATAAACCCAGCGAGTTCCAATTGGATCGACATCTTTTGGTAAAGGAACCAACTCCCAGACATCAAGCTTTTTGAATTGATTCAATTCTTCCTGCATAGCCTCAACCCAGTATGGATCTTTCAAAGCTTCAGCTATTTTCTTTGGTTCATGCTGAGACAAGAAGCATTCTTCCAATTCTTCTTCAACACAGGCAAAATTGGCAGATGAAGATTCTTCATGGACTTCATTAACAGCAGTTTGATGCCTAGTTAAAACACCTTGTTGAAGGTCACCAATGATATTTTCAGTGGGGTGAGAAGAATGAATTCTAAGCTGAGGAATCGGATCAGGCACAATGATCGAATCCAAATTTGACAGATCACCTCCAGGATTTTCAATTTCAACTGAGCTATTAGTGGCAGTATCCTCATTGTCAATTGGTGTGACAATATCGGTTTCAGTTTGAGGATTAGATTCAGAAGCCACTTGATCAACATCGGAGGGATTGTCATCATTGACAACATTCTCTGGAGGTACAACTCTAGAATTGGAGATTGAGACGTCAGAAGAAAGATCCAATCCATGAAGTAGAGACACCACCAGTTCTTCTTCATTAAATTTGGGAAGATTGAAAGAGTCCACCAACTTATCATACTCAAACAAGGACTCAGGTCCCTTACCTTTTGGAGAATCAGTATATTTCATAAACCTTACTTCAAAATGTTCCTCTATTCTCCCAATAGACTTGTTGAACACTCTTTTATTCGGCGAGTTCACAGAATATCCCAAAAATAACCCATCGACTGCTTTTTCATCAAATTTGCCTACCGAGTCCTTAGTGATTAAGATTGTGCAAGGACACCCGAAAGGCTCAAGAAACTTCAAATTTGGTTTGCGATTATTCAGCAATTCGTAACATGTTTTCTTTCGCTTTTTAACAATCGAAACCCTATTTAACACATAGCAGGCAGTGTTAACAGCTTCTGCCCAAAAAGTGGTTGGCAGATGTGCATCAGACAACATGGTTCTTGCTGTCTCAATGATTGTCCTATTCTTTCTTTCAGCTACTCCATTTTGCTGAGGAGTACGAGCAGCACTAAACTGATGAAAGATTCCCTTTCGAAGACAATACATTTCCAAGGTTCTGTTCTTGAATTCGGTTCCATTATCACTGCGCAGTTTCTTGATTTTCAGATTGCACAGATTTTCCAGTCTGTCGAACAAGTAGATTAAAGTTTCAGTTGTTTCATCCTTTCCAGCCAAGAAATACACCCAAGAAAACCTTGAGTAATCATCAGTAACAACCAGACAGTACGATTTTCCACCAATACTTTTCTTATTCATAGGACCGAACAAATCCATGTGAAGCAGCTCCAAGGGAGATTCAATAGAGTTCACCAACTTAGACTTATGGAACTTCTTGTGTTGTTTCCCTTTGAGACAGGAAACACATTCATCATCAGTTACGAATGATTTTTTAGGCACACCTAACACAAGATCATTATTAACAAGATAATTCATTCTGCGAAAATGAATATGTCCCATTCGTCTGTGCCAAAGCAGTGAATCTGTAGAAGATGCTTTTGATAGCAAACAAGTATGCTCCTTGGTAACCACGGTTTGCATATCCAAAATGTACGAGTTGCGTACACGGGGTGCTCTCAGTAACACCCATTCCTTGGGAATAACAAATCCCGGTTTCAGAATCAAACATTCAACATCTGTAAATGCGGTAGTGAACTTCTTGTCGCAGACTTGAGAAACACTGATCAGATTGTGTTGCAGTTCCTCGACATAGTTCACTTTATCAAAACTCACTTGCCCATTAGAAAGTGTACCCTGACCCGTTATGTTACCACCTGTATCTCCCGCAAAAGCAACATGTCCTCCGCGATATGGTTTCACATCAGACAGAAGAGACATGTCACCAGTCATGTGCCGTGAGCAGCCACTATCCACATACCATTTACTTCTTTGTATATGATCTGACTGCTACAGCACAACATAGAGAGAGAGTTAGTTAGAAATGGAGACCCAGGCCTTGACAGACTTGGGTACTCTAGAGACCTCATCAATAATAACTACATCAGTTAAAACTTTGTTTTTCAATAAATCAGGTGCAATTCCTGATGCAGTATTACTTGATGATGAGTCTTTTAACGACTCTTTTGGTCTCCAAATCTTCACAGGAACAATATTGGGTTGCTTGTTAACATTGTCAGGCTGTTTAACCAGAGGTTTACTAGGCCTAGCAGCATTAACTTTCGGGATAGAAGTATGAGAGAGTGAACCCTTCTTTGAAAAAAATTTAACAGATGAATTTTTGTAAACAGAATTTATGGGAACACCTTTTGAAAACTTCTTTCTCAAAAGCAACGGGCATTGATTAATCAAGTGACCTTGTTTCTTGCAGTAGAAACATGATCGTCTTTCCCTAAAGGTTCGGTCGTTACTGCCTAAAAATTGAGGTGAGACAGGTAACTTATGTGAGCATGTTGAAGTGGATGCCCCAGAATGTGAAACAGAAAGTTTAACAGAATTCTTAATTGATTTGTCATTAATATTCTGTAAATCTTTCCTTTTATGTTCAGCCTTAACCTTAGTATTCATTGGAAAAGTTTCATCATCTATTTCAGTAGTGAGAATGTGATGTTCAGGCTTAATGTTTTTCTTTTCACATTGAGGCACAAACTTACAGGGAACATCCTCAACCTCGACCTCTTCTTCAATAGTTTTTAAGGGAGCAGGCGAAAAACTACCAAAGGGGGTAAACTTGATGGTTCCTGAGGGGGTAAACCTAACAGGTTCAAAAGGCTTCACAGGTTCAGCCTTAATTGTCTTAGGTTTCTTCTTATCATGGTTTACTTCTATGTTGGCTTTATAGAATTCAGGCAACTTAAACGGATTCAAACTAACAGGTTCACATACAGGCATAGCTACCTTCTTAACAACAGGCTCATTAACTGATATTTCAATGGGCTTTGCATCTACTAACGCAGTAGGCACAAAATCTTTAATTTCATCCTTAGACGGTCTACACAAATTCATATCTAAAGACGGAGGCGGTTGATGATGATAACCATAACTGAACTTATCTTTAGAACTAGTTCTACCCGTCTGCAGGATATCAGTAAAAACCAAAGCTGAAGTGTTGATATTCTTGAGTTTTCGTTGCAAATCAACAGCTTTGGCTTGAGAGTCAGTCAATTCCTTTTTTAAATGAGCAATCATTTTTAAGTAACTGTCAATTTCATCTTGATTACTGAAAATTAGAGCTTTCAGCTCCTTTTTATCTTCAATAAGTTGATTAATGTTACTTTCAAAGTGTTTCTCATTAGTTTTTAAAACTTTGTTTGCCTCCATCAAATTCAAGATATCAGACTTCAAGTTTTCATTATGTTCCATAAGCCCATTTACTTTACCAGTTAAACTAATACATGAATCACAAGTAAATTTAGCAAATGGTACCTCATTGTTGATAGCCATGAAGCATTGCTCTTGAGTTTCATGAGCAGAGAAATCATAAGCATCACCATCCTCAATCAACAACGCAGCCTTAGCAGTAGAATGCTCAATCTGTTTTGGAGCAACAGATGGTTTTGTGAAACCCGAAGCAGGCTGTCGTCCTTTCTCACATTCGCGGGCAAAGTGACCAAGATTCTGACACTTATAACACTTGATTTTGCTTTTATCGAATCCCATTGGTGTTCGGTCAGCTGTATCTTCAAGAGATCTCTTTCCAGTTCTTCTTAGATAGTTTTTGGCTCTGCGAGTGAGCATAGCCATATTCCATCTAATGTCAATCCTTTCTAACTCATCAGGATCAACCTGATTGAAGTCTTCATCAGTCAGCTCCAATGTACTGACTCTTTTAGAAAGAAAGTCTTCATATGATGACAAGAAAGCAGTAAACATGGCTGCATGTTCATCGGTGGTTGCTGAAGAAGGAACAGATGATGATGAATATGTACTACTCGAAGAAGCATTATAAGCTGGTAGGACTGAAAATGTTCCCACAGTAGGATTACTGTAAGAAGAGGATCTCTGAGAATTTAGCTCAGCTGAGATGAAAGCCGTTCCACCATGACTTGATTCTGATGCACGAGAAGTAGATCTTGTTTCCTTCTTTTCAATATCCAACGCCCCAGCTTCAAGTTTTCCAATGAGATCATCCAGAGACAATTGCATTGTCTTTGAATCGTTTTCTAATAACAAAACTCGTGTTTTCCAACTTGGTGGTAGAGCAGCTAAAGCCTTTTTGTTAATCTCAGAATTTTTGAGATTGTATCCGCCAGCTTTCAGTTCATTTACTGTGCGAGTAAATCTGCAAAGCATGTCTCTGACAGTTTCATTCTTCTGGATATAGAAATAATCAAACTGAGTTTTGACTAATTCCAATTTGCTTTCAATGTACTCAGTGTTGCCACAAAATCTTTTCTCAATTGCATTCAAAAGATCATAAGCAATAGTTTGTGGAAACATATCCAAAACGTCAGTTGGAAGTGACATAGTAATAGCAGAATGAGTCTTGCATTCAATTTCCCATGCTTTTCGTTCTTCGGGAGTGTATGAACGAACGGGTTTGGGTGGAGGAACACCGATATGTTCTCCAAGAGCAACAGGAACAACATATCGTTCAAGAAGAGCCAACTCCATATCAGGATCAGTGAATAATACAAACGCCATGAAACGTTGTTTCCATGCCCGAAATGGCAAACCCGGTGCAAAATAAGGAGGTTTATTTGCACTACCGATCGTAGCATTATGTTGTAAAACTGCATCAACGCTTTGAAGAGACATGATGAAAATCTGCAAAAAAAAATCAGAAAATACACAACAAACAAACTGATTTTTGTCTAAGTCTGGAATTATGCGACACAGTGTTATGTCGCAAAGTATCAATACGACACAGTCGTTGTGTCGCAGAGAAGCAATACGGCACAGTTGTTGTGTCGCTGAAGTTAATCAGACAGAAGACAAAAATGCGACACAACCGTTATGTCGTAGGTTATGTCGCAACTTGTGTCGCAGACCAGTCAAGGTCAAAATAAGTTGTGTCGTAGGCTTATGTTGCACGTTATGTCGCACGATATGTCGCAGACAAGTTAATGTCGTATGGTTGTGTCGTATGAACAGTGGATACGACACAAATATTGTGTCGCAAAAGTGCACGTGCAGACAGATTTGATCCCACAAAAATTTCAATTTTCAAAACACATCATTACAAACAACCCCATGCTTTACATCAGACTGAAAAATAATCTTTTGAAGCAAAATGATTACTCACTTTTTACCAAACAAATCAACAAGTTTTCTAACACCTTTTCTTTGAAGATTAACCACCAAAAATGATCAAAAACAATCTTTTTGAACCAAGAACATCAAGAACACCAAGAACATAAAATGTGAAAATAATATTTTTAGACCAAAATCTAGCAAAAGCTAACTCGAAACCGCAACTCAAGAGTATGCGGCTCTGATACCAATTGTAGGTTCCACTTATACGGACCAAATCGAGTAGTTCAACTAGTTTGTTAAAGCGGAAATCAAACAAACTAATATATGCTAGATTAACACGATAAATAACCAAAACACAAAGTGTGTATGTATATATATATGAAACACTAACAACAATACATACACTTGGACACAAACACACAAAGATCAAATAACACTTAGAGAGTATTCTGTGATAATGAGAGTGCTATGTGTGTGTAAAATGTGGTGCCAAAACAGAAGCTGGCGAGCTTCTATTTATAGCCTGATCCAAACTTTATGCGACACAAGCCTTGTGTCGCATAGACTCTTTTGCGACACAATGCTTGTGTCGCATGGAATGTTTCTGCGACACAATTCTTGTGTCGCATAGAATGCTTCTGCGACACAATGCTTGTGTCGCATGGATACAAAAATTGTAATTAAACTAAATCTAAAACTATACAAAACGTAATTACAATATCGACACGATTACAGACTGAGACCAACTGACAGACGCACATAGATGTACCAACAGTTAGATATAGTCTGTTAGAGAGAATTATGGAATAGATATGATTCCATAATAGTTTGATTCTGTAAAGGACTCTATATGTTATAAATAGAGATCCTGTAAAACCTAGATATATACGATTCATTCTAGTTATTAGCTTCAAGGTTGTAAACCCTAACACAATTGTGTGTTCGTATTATTGATAATAATATTGAAGCTTTTGGTTAGATATTCTGTTATATTCAAATTTGTTCTTCAAGGTATTAATAAACTATTCCGCAAGCTTATTAATAATCAATCAAAGTAATACATACTAAGATCTCTAGCTGGGATCATCAAGTGGTATCAGAGCTTGATATTACTTTGATCTTGAAGAAGGTTATTGAATTTTGCAGCTTTTTCAATAAATAACAACATGTCTACTGAAACGATGGAAGGTATTCAAGCTACAAAGATCCCCATGCTCAAACCCGATGAGTTCGAGCTATGGCAGACTAGGATTAGGCAATACATGTTGCTGACAGATTATATGATGTGGGAGGTGGTTACTAATGGACCAGTCTATACTAAGGATGCCGATGGTAAAAAGGAAGAAAGACCACCACCAAAGACTGATGCAGAGAGGAAAGAAAGAGCAACAGAGTGGAAGGCAATAAGTACTCTACTTTTGTCTATTCCTAATGAGTATCAAAGAAAATTTGAGAACTGTGAAGATGCTCAGGTTCTCATGGAAGCAATTGTTAAGAGATTTGGTGGTAATGACAACACCAAGAAGAATAAGAGATCTCTTCTCAAACAACAATTTGAAAACTTTGCAGGTGTAAAGTCTGAAACTTTGACTCAGACTTTTGATAGATTTCAAAAACTTGTGGGTGATCTTGAAAATCACAATGTTAAGATTGATAAGGATGATTTGAATAGGAAGTTTCTAAGATCATTAGGCACAGATTGGAATATGTACACTGTGGGACTTAGATAAAGTGCAGATCTTGAAGAAAAGGAGATTGAAGATCTATACAATGATCTGAGGAACTTTGAGCCTGAGGTGATGGCTCTGAAACAGTCCAATGGTAGCTCTAACAATGCTGCTTTTGTATCTGTTGGTGAATCTGGTAGCTGTAGCACATCTGGTGCTAATGATAATGTCTTGGAAGCTTTCTTTGCAAGCCATGTGAATTCATCATTAACAACAGAGGATTTGGAACAGGTTAATGAAGAGGATCTTGAAGAGATGGATTTGAGATGGCAGATGGCTATGATCACTATAAGGGCAAAAAGGTTTATGCAGAGGTCTGGGAACAGAAACTTTACTTATAAGAGAGATGGTGTAGCTGGATTTGACAAGAGCAAGGTGGAGTGTTTCAACTGTCACAAGATGGGACACTTTGCTAGAGAATGCAAGAGCACACAGGCTGGAGGATCTCAGAATGGTATTGTAAGAAACAGTTCTGCTCCACAAAGAAGATTGGTACCTGTTCAGAACACCACTTTAGATTCATTGGTTGCACAAGATGGGATGGGAGGATTTGACTGGAGTGACCAGGAAGAGCTTGTAGTCAAGAATCAAGCTTTAATGGCTGTCACAGAAGAACCAGAGCCTTCAGACATTCCATATGAGGTACAATCTAAATTATGTTCTCCTGCTTGCAAGAAAATGGTTAAATTTTATAGGGATCATAATATGGTTGTGTGTAATGAGTTAAAAGCTTGTGTAGAAAAGAGTCAACATTCAACTTTAGCTATTGAAAACTTAGAAAGACAGATAAAAGCTTTTGAAAAGAATGAATCACAATTTCACTTAGATATTAAATATCTAAATTGGGAAAAGAAAGCTTTACAAACAAAAGTTGATATGCTAAGTGCAAAGTTGGCTGAGACAATTTCTGATAAATAGTCAATAAAGTTGAAAGTTGATGAATTGGAAAATGCTTCAAAAGGTGTTCAAAACTTAATCAAGTCTCAAATTCATGATAAATTAAAAACTGGATTAGGTTACAATCTTAATGCTGTACCCCCACCTTATAATCATACTTACTTCCCATCTAAAATTGAGTTTGACTTAGAAAAACTTAAGGTAGATGTGTCTGAGGAGGTTAAAAAGGTAGATCCAGTAGTTAATTGTGCTAATAATGTGAATTTTGATAAAGTGGAAGTGTCTGATTGGACTGAGGAAGATGAGAGTGATAGTGATAGCTCATCTAGTGGTAATTCTGTGGATGATTGTGTTAAGCCTATCACTGGTCTAGTTTCTGAACTAAATAGTACTAAACTAGAAGAGGGTAAAAAGATGTTTATTGAGAAAGCAAAGGCACAGATAGATCAAGTGAGAAAATCAAATAAATCTAGATCTGGTCTAGGTTATGTGCATAAAAGAGTCAATCCTGTATCAAAAGATAAGTCAAAAGATAAATCTGAGTGTGATAAATGTGCATGTAAATCAAACAGGTCTGATTTAAATACTTCAAATAATGTAAATAAATTCATTCCCAGGGGTAATCAGAGAAATTGGAACCAATTGGTTTCACAAAGGCTGGGTAATGGGTTTGAATGTGTGAAAAGAAAATCATGTTATATTTGTGGTAGGTATAATCATCTTCAACAGGACTGTTACTACAATCATAAAAATAATAGGAATAGTGGTACAGGACAAATGTTGAGAAATAAGCCAAACAGAGGCAAAGCTGCAGCCCCTGTTAATGCTGCAGCAGTGCCACTAACAAAGGCTAACAGAGGCAAGACAAGAACAGGGGAGGGTTTGACCACTGTCAGGCATGGTACCTCTGCTGGTATTAAACATTTCAGAAGAATGTTTATACCAAGTAAAGCTACCACTGCTAGGGTAATAAATACGAATTTGAAGGTAACCACTGTCAAACCATTAACCCCTGTCAGGTCTAAAACAGATTGTTTTTGGAAACATAAGAATGCATCTACATCAAATGTATCCAAAATCAATGGAGCATTGAGATCAATCACCTTCAAGAGGGTTGATATCAAAAATGCTCATGGGAAACCCGAAGCCAAATTGGTTTGGGTTCCCAAGAGAAACTAATATGTTCTCTTTTTATATGTGCAGGGCAAGCCAAAGAGCTTATGGCACATTGATTCTGGTTGCTCAAGGCACATGACTGGAGATAGGGAAAAGCTGCAGGACTTCAAAGCATTCAATGGAGGAAATGTAGCATTTGGCAGCAATCCTAAAGAAGGAAAGATCACTGGAAAAGGTAAGGTAAAAAGCAGTAAGCTCACTTTCAATGATGTATATTATGTTGAGCAATTGAGATATAATTTGCTTAGTGTGAGTCAAATCACAGATAAGCAAAATCCTGTTTATTTCATTGACACAGAATGCCTTATACTTTCTGAAAAACTCAAAATACCTGAAGATAAAATTTTAATGAGAGTTCCAAGAAAGGATAATGTATACTGTAGTGATTTAAACAAGATGGAATCTCAAAATGTTAACTATCTGATTTCTATAGCTACTGTTTCTGAATCTGAACTATGGCATAGGAGGATGTGTCACTTGAATTACAAGACCATGAATAAACTTGTAAGGAATAAGCTAGTGAGAGGCTTACCTGAAAAGTTATTTGAATGTAGTGACCATTGTGTAGCATGTCTCAAAGGCAAGCAACACAAGACCTCTTATAAGACCAAGCTTGTGAATTCTAATACCACTCCCTTACACCTGTTACATATGGACTTGTTTGGCCCTACCAATGTAGCTAGTCAAGGGAAGAAATCTTACTGTTTGGTGATAACTGATGATTATTCTAGAATGAGTTGGGTATTCTTTCTTAGGACCAAGGATGTGACAGGTGAAATACTTAGATCATTTATAACTAGGATTGAGAATTCAACTAATCAAAAGGTTAAGATCATCAGGTGTGATAATGGGACAGAATTTAAGAATCATGAGATGAATAAGTTCTGTGAGGATAAAGGTATAGAAAGACAGTTTAGTGCACCTAGGACTCCACAACAAAATGGAGTAGCTGAAAGGAGGAATAGGACACTAATTGAGGCTGCTAGAAGCATGCTAGCAGATGCTAAACTTCCAATGTCCTTTTGGGCAGAGGCAGTCAGCACTGCTTGTTATGTTTTGAATAGGATTTTGATCATTAAACCTCATAACAAGACACCCTATGAGTTATTCTTTAAGAGAAAACCTTTGGTTAGCTTTTTGAAACCATTTGGATGTACTTGTACTGTCTTAAATACCAGAGATCATCTTGGTAAGTTTCAGAGTAAGGTAGATGAGGGTGTATTTGTTGGATACCCTATTCAAAGCAAGGCTTATAGAGTATTTAATAAAAGGACTAGGATCATAGATGAGACCATGGATGTGACCTTTAATGAAAATACATCAAATGTAGAAGGAAAAGGTCCAGAAGTTTTGTTTGATATTGATGCACTAACCCATGCTTTTAGATATCCAGATTTGTCTATTAGTGCAGGTACAGATGCAGGTAATGATGTAGGTAATGATGGGACTTCAATCTCAAGTCAGACTAAAAAGGATAACTTGCAGTATGTATTGTTTCCTATTTGGTCTCCAGATCCACCAGCAGCATTCCAATCAGAGCAAGATGAACCTTCAGATGATACAAGTGGCTCATGTGGCAAAAATGGTTCAAACACGGATGAAGATGGTTCAATTCCAACAGATCATCAACCATTTACTTCAAAGGGTTCTCATACAGTTTCAGAGCATGATTCAGAAGGAGAGTATGAATCTCCAAAGCATTTTGAACAAAGTCCTCCATTTCAAGTTTTGGAAAGGACTTCTTTGTTAGATTCTGAAGCAACTCCAAAGCCTTCAAAAGAAAGAGAAGAAAGAGATTCTTATTCAGAATCAGAGATGGATAATCTTTTAGGTCCTAATTTGGAAAGAGAACTGCTTGATACATCCACATCTAAGTATATGGTTCACAAAGATCACTCATTGGATTTGGTCATTGGTGATATTGATTCATCTGTTCTGACCAGACAGCAGTCAAAGGTAAGAGAAGAAGATTTACATACTTCATTATATGTTTGTTTTCTTTCTCAGATGGAACCAAAGAAGGCAGTGGAAGCTCTCAAAGATCCAAGTTGGATAGAGTCAATGCAAGAAGAATTGTTGCAGTTCAAACTACAAGATGTATGGGATTTGGTTGATCTACCAAAAGGAAAGAAAGCTATAGGCACAAGGTGGATCTTCAAGAACAAGAGAGATGAAAGAGGAATAGTGATAAAGAATAAAGCAAGGTTGGTAGCACAGGGGTACACACAGGAAGAAGGAATTGATTATGATGATGTCTTTGCTCCTGTTGCTAGAATAGAAGCTATTAGGTTATTTTTAGCTTATGCATCTTATCAGGATTTCAAAGTTTATCAAATGGATGTGAAGAGTGCTTTTCTTCATGGTCTAATTGATGATGAGGTGTATGTATGCCAACCACCAGGGTTTGAAGATCCTACATATCCAGATAGAATGTGCAGATTGAAGAAAGCTTTGTATGGGTTACATCAAGCACCAAGAGCTTGGTATGATACTCTATCTGAGTATCTTCTCAAGAATGGATTCAAGAGAGGTACTATTGACAAGACTTTGTTTACCAAGAGGGTTCAAAGAGATATATTGTTGGTACAGGTTTATGTTGATGATATTATTTTTAGTTCAACTAGGGATTCATTGTGCAAAGAGTTTGAGGGTTTAATGCATAAGAAATTCAAAATGAGTTCAATGGGTGAACTCACTTTCTTTTTAGGATTGCAGGTTAAACAGAAGTCAGATGGAATTTTTATTAACCAAGGAAAGTATGTGCAGGATATTTTGAATAAGTTTGGTTATAAAGATGTAAAGATAGATAGCACTCCTATGGAGGCACACAAACATCTTAATTCTGATCCTGGTGGAGAGGAAGTAGATGTGCACTTGTACAGGTCAATGATTGGTTCTTTGATGTATTTAACTTCATCTAGACCTGATATTATGTTTGCAGTGTGTCTTTGTGCTAGGTACCAAACCAATCCAAAGCAGTCACACATGTATGCTGTGAAAAGGATCTTTGGATACTTGAAAGGTCAACCAGATTTGGGAATTTGGTATGCTAAAGGATCAGATTTTGAGCTTAAGGCTTTCACAGATAGTGACTATGGGGGTGAGAACATGGATAGAAAATCAACAAGTGGAGGATGTCAATTTTTTGGAAATAGGTTAGTGTCATGGCAATGCAAGAAGCAGACCACGGTTTCCACTTCTACAGCAGAAGCAGAATATGTTGCAGCATCAAGTTGCTGTGCACAGGTTCTTTGGATTCAGAATCAGATGTTGGATTATGGTTTGACTTTCATGAACACTCCTATTTATATTGATAATACCTCTGCTATTAGTATCATTCAGAATCCAGTTAAGCATTCAAAAACCAAACACATTGAAATCAGATATCATTTTATACGAGATTGTTATGATAAAAGATTGATTCATATTTTTAAAATTCATACTGATAATCAACTTGCAGATCTTTTTACAAAAGCATTTGATGTAGGAAGATTTACATTTTTGATAACTAATATTGGTATGATCAATCTCACATAGTGTTTTGGTCTGGATTTGATACTAACAGGGGTGAAGTATATTGTATGTGACAGGGTCAAGTGTTGCCACTGTTAGCTTCATCATGATAACAGTTGGTGCCACTGTTAGTTTACTTATGCCACTGTCAATGTATTTTCAACCCCTGCTGTATATTTTTGTAGATTAACCCCTGCTGTTTGTTTTTCTTAGTTTAATATTGCAGGACTCAGCCACTGTCAAGAGACATCACTTGAGCTGGAGTCTAATATTTTCTTTGTTGCTTCTTATTTTGATTAAAAAAAAAAAAAAAAAATTTCGTTTTCTAATAAAGCTAAGTTTATGCCCCTGTTAGTTCTAAGTTGGAGTTTCCCTGGTCGGATGCCCCTGCTAGACTATCAGCCGCTGTTAGCTTTGTTAGATGTTTAAAAAGGGTTGACTATAATTGACCAAGTGAGGTACCCCTGTTGGGTTTATTTGTAAGTTGTGCCCCTGCTGGGTATAACCAGCAGTGCCACTGTTAGTTCTATTTTTAGGGCTTGGCACTGTCATCATATAAATACTCAAATACTTCACTTTTTCAATTACGCTTTCAAAAATTTTCAAAACCCTTCAATAATTGCTCTCGTTTTGATTTGTTTAGTGTAAATCGTTCTTTGTTCGATCATCAATTTCTTCAATGGCATCGTCATCTTCGTCTGATTCTGGTACTTCTACGCTAAGTGTTCATTCTGAACACAACATGAGGGCTTTCTTGAATAAAGAACTAGCCGATGAGTATTTTCACCCTATCATCGATTTCTTGAGTAATTGTCCAGTTACTTATGCCCTTACTGTCGCTCCAAGATTGATTCGATCACATATACAAGAATTCTGGCAGAATGCAAAGGAAGGGAATATTAATGGAATTACTCACATTCATTCCACTGTCAAGGGTAAGAAGGTAATGGTGACTGAGATTGTTCTTAGAGAACTTCTGCAGTTTGATGATGAAGGAGGAATTCTGGAATTGTCAAGAGATGATTTGTTCACAGGCATAATGGGTATGGGGTATGAAGGTTCTGGAAAAGCAAGATCAGAATATACTTTCTTGAAATCATGGTTCTGTCCTCAATGGAAGTTCTACATTCATACTTTTCTGGTATGTTTGTCTCAAAAGAGAACTAGTTTTAATGAATTTAGTTCTAGTATTGCATATCCTATTATCTGCTTGGCACAGGGTATCAAATTTAATATGTCTAGGTTTATCTTAGATAACATGATTAGGAATGTGAAGGGTGATACATTCATTATGTACCCTAGATTTGTTCAACTTTTATTGAATAATCAATTGTCAAATTTGCCAGCAGAGGATAGTGTAATAGTTAGTTCTACTCTATCTTAGAGAACTATTAAAGCCATGAATCTGTATCAAAATGCTTTTTCAAAGAAGGAAACTGCATTATTTTCTACAATGTCAGTTGCTCCTTCTGCCACTGGTGGTGTATTACCAACACCATCTGGACCAAATGATGACAGGCCAACAACACAAGTTGGTTCTGAACACACATCAGGAGGTGGCACCAAAAGAAAACAAGGGAACCAAAAGCCTACCCAAAGTAAAGCCAAGAAATCCAAGAAGGCTAAACAGGCTGTGGAGATTCCTGTTTCTTCACAGTCTCAGTCAAATATTCCACCACAACAGGTGAACATACTTGATGAAAATGTTCATTCTGGACGGGCTGCCACTACTGTTTCTAGCCCACTGGCAGGGCAGGATAGTGGTAACATCAATCAGACCCAACCAGAGGCAACTATGTTTGATGAACCTATGGGTGATGATTCAAATGTAGGTCCCAGTACCAATAACCAAGGGACATCTGCAGTGGCAGATGTGGTCGATGATTCATCTAGGAGGTCACACTCCAATGTTGATGTGGCTAGTAATAAAACTAGGGAATTGACTATTGCTGATTTGGTACATGATGTCAATCTGATTTGGAATAAGTTTGAGAAGGAAAGAGCTTTGAGAAGAGAGCAACAAGTTCTGTTGGTTGCTCAGGGTGAGTTGATAAAGAAGCAGAGGGATGAAATTTTTGATTTACAAACCAGGTTGTCAATTGTTGAAGATGCAGTTGATAAAGTTTTATTGCCTGCTAGGGAATCTTCAGGCAAGGGGGAGAATAAAGATGATGATCATGAGCAGAATGATATGCCTGAAGATAAGAATGGTCATGAGCAGAATGATAATAATGATGGTGATACTGGAGGTGCAGATGATTTCAGTTTCATGGATATACCTGCTGATGTAGAGATGAGTGATAAAGTTTTTGAAGATGAATTAAATGTCTCAGATTATGTGGTCAATGAAGACATGGATGAACAGATGGCGAATGCTGAGAATGATAGGAGAATGGTGGTGTATGTTGGTGATAGTGTTGCAGATGATAGTACACAGAGTGGTCCAGCTTTAAATGTTTTTCCATTAAACCTTTTAAGGCTGTGGCTAATCTGTATATCTGGGATATTATGGGAGCTAATCTGGATCTGTGCAAAAGAGTAAGTTTTAGTGATAGGTTGGTGTATGAACAAAAGAGTGATGATAAAACTGTTGAAACTGAGAAGATGGAATCTGATGATGTAGAGGGTAAGGGGGAGTTGATAGAGTCAACACCTAAAGCTAAAGAGGAAGATAGAGTGAAGATTTACAACAGAAAAAAATCAATTCCAAAGAGAAAGTCTACCTCTGCTAAGGTACAAACCTCTGTTGAAACTCAATTGTTGACCACTGCTAGTAGTGTTTCTACCTCTGCTAGTATTTTGGTATCTACCCCTGTTGATGTATCTACCACTGTTGGTACTTCAACATCAACCCCTGTTACTACAATTTCTACCTTTGTCATCACAACCCCTGTTACTACAACACCTACCCCTGTTACTACAAATTCAACCACTGTTGTATTAACCTCTGTTAGTACTTCAAATATTCCCACTGTTGTCACAACTACTGGTATTCCAATTTTCACCACTGCTACAGCAATGACCACTGCCAGGACTTTAGAAGTGCCTGTTACAATCAGAGAGCCTACACAACCACCCAAACCTAAGTCTGATCTTCCAAAGATTGATTCAAAAGACAAAGGTAAGGGAAAATTAAAAGAAGAGAAAAAGATTAAGAAGGTTGTAGAGCCTCCAATTAATGTGGATGAGGCTAGAAGAGCTCAGGAGGAACATGATGAAAGAATGTTGAGAATGGCAGTTGAGTCTAAAAGAAAGGAAGGTCCAGATGTTGCTGTTATTCTGGAAGATTCTAGTGTGGTAACTTTGTCTCAAAAAGCCGCAAAGATGTTGAATGATATGGCTGCAAGAGGTCAAGGTTTATCTGCTCAACAGATACATGGTATGATCAACAGAAAGGATAATAAAGATAGTTTAGATCCAGGGTTTGCAAAGCTTAAACAAGCTAATGAAGAAAAGAAAAAATTGAAAAGACAAGCTGAGCTTGAAAGGAAAAGGAACAAACCACCAACTGCTGCTCAAAGAAAGAAGGACTTGCTAAAAATTCTTGGTGATAGGTATGCACCAAGAAGTGTGCTTGAAGGTTGGGATGTACAGAAATTGGAAAGGGCGTATGAAAAATATCTGAATGAGGAGAAGGAAGATTTTGAGAAAAGGATTCAGAAAGATAAATTCATTAAGAAAAAGTTGGCTGAGGATAGAAAGAAGATTGCAGAGCAAGTGAGAAGAGAAGAGCAAGAGAGGATTGAAAAGAAAGAGCAAGAGGAAATAGAAGCCAATGAAAGAGAAATCAAAAGGCTTTCTGATCAAAATATGCAGAACAGATGAAATGGAGTACTTGCTTCTGATAATGTAGTTTCTGATTTGGAGAGAGATGCAGAGGAGTTGAAGAAATATATCAAAGAGGTGAAGGATTATAAAGAAAATATTCACATCAATCATGATAGATCTTCAAGGATAGTTGAATGGGAAGGAATTAAATCAAAGGTTGCTGATGGTGATAAAGAACAGATCAAGATTGTTAGAGAGAATGGTGATAAGCAATATTTGTCATCTGTTGCTGATGTACTTAAGAATGTGAATAGATTGGATATTCTAGATCTGTTTGAGCTAAACAGTCAAGGAGATAGACAGGCTTCATTGGTGATTATGGAAAGAGAATTAGGAAGATGTCTGAATATGCTGTTTGAGCCTGAGTCATTCATCAATTTGTTCTTACATTGTATTGATGCTGTGAATACTTGGAGACATTTTGTTAGAGCTGGAGTTCACATGATTCTATTCAGAAGTGGAATGTCAATCTACATGCTTGATGAAAGAAGATATGTTTTGGGAACTCAGACTCTGAGAAATTTGCTTGCATCTCAGTTGAAAACTACAGTTATATCAGAAGGAGCATTTAATGCTTTATATATGGTGCTTAATCAGTTCCATAAAAGAATGGAGTTGGAAAGAATGAAGGAGGAGGAAAGAAGAATAAAACAGAATCAAACTCAGAAAGATGAAAAGAAAGATGAAGAAACTTGATACATTGCTGGGAATGATCAAGTTTAGAGGGATATTGTTGAGACTTGAGCCACTGCTAGATCTGCTCAGAATACAAGTGTTGTGCCTCTGTTTGAACAAAGTCAACCGCTGTTAGAAGAAGTCTACCGCTGCTGGAAGTAGACAACCACTGTCAACTAGTTTAGTCTAACAGTGTCACTGTTGGTACATGTAATTTGTATTGTGTAATTACTCCACTGCTAGTGTTATACGAGTACTACCCATGTTAGATATATAGATAACCACTGTTGGTTAGATATAGTCTGTTAGAGAGAATTATGGAATAGATATGATTCCATAATAGTTTGATTCTGTAAAGGACTCTATATGTTATAAATAGAGATCCTGTAAAACCTAGATATATACGATTCATTCTAGTTATTAGCTTCAAGGTTGTAAACCCTAACACAATTGTGTGTTCGTATTATTGATAATAATATTGAAGCTTTTGGTTAGATATTCTGTTATATTCAAGTTTGTTCTTCAAGGTATTAATAAACTATTCCGCAAGCTTATTAATAATCAATCAAAGTAATACATACTAAGATCTCTAGCTGGGATCATCAGGTTCAGATCCGGATGATCTGGTCGAATATCGTTGTGTGTTGTGGAAAGGAATTTTCGAATGGAACAATTAAACTAAGAAAGTAAAACTAAACTAAACTAAACTACGGATATTTACTAGAAAGAAAAATTCGTCTATAACGTCTACGGATCTTACAACTGATTCCCCGGCAGCGGCGCCAAAAACTTGATGGGGTCCGGGAGGTCGGTCGCGATTTGACTCGCGTGGTTGCGGTGCCTTCCTCCGGGCGCGTCCACCAACGTGTGTTTTAAAATTTTGTAAGTGCGGGGCCTAAGTATACTTAAAACTATGGGTACAGTAGTAAGTATGACCTAGGGTCGTTCTATAAACCAGTTGTATTGTGAAACGTTTACGTTGGAGACGATTTATCAAACTAGTAATAGTTTTAAAAGATTTTTGGAGGTTTTGTTTTGGTTTTTATACTTAGGCAGGAAATTAAAATAAAGCATATAAAATTTATGTAGTTAGCAGATAATCTAGAGGAGGTGTTTGCTATGACTTCATTAGTTTTCTTAACTGGGATGATGTTTGATTTGTAAAATGATTTCAAAAGATTTGTATTTCATTTATTCCGAGTATTGAGGAGTAAGCACTAGCCCCCTACTGATAAATCAGTATGTCACTGAGAAACTAAGCTATCGTGATTCTGATCAGAGTAGTTTATCTGGCCATACAACGCCAACCGATAACGGAAGAGCGACCCTTATATGGATATAAATCCTGGGTGCATGAATATGACGACAAACCAATCTCGATGTCTGACCTTTCTTAACCCCACAGGAATACTTTAGATTAAACGAAACATTTAAGTTCAAGATCATGTTTTATATATGTTGATCACTTTCTATCGATGGGTTTGTAAAGTCTAAGTATAACGTTTGTACACAATAGGGAACTACGACTCTTCCCGTGGAAATACCAAGTTCTTAGCCGAATTACGGTACCTACTTTGCCTTAAACCCTAGACTTGTTTAACTAAGTTTGTATTTAAGCACAGAAATTCTCCATCTATGATATAAACCAGCCCTTACTTTAAAATCTGTAGCACCCCCAAATTTACTGTTCGCGGAAGCATACATTGGGGCGCTACTAATCAATACACAAAGCACATAAGATTCATAATGAACGACCACTACATGCGTCGTTTTACAAATACATAGATTAACGTAAGAGTCTACATATGGTTTACAAAAGATGAGTTCGCATAGCTACTTGAGAGATTCTAGTACATATCTAATTTAAGCAAAATATAGAAATGCAGGGAAATCTCTTGATATTATATGATTGCATGCGACTCGAGCTACAGTATCCTGATGGGCAGTCCAACCTACTGCTGAGTACCTGAGATAACATGCTAAAAGGTCAGCTATAAAGCTGGTGAGCTCACAGGTTTGATATGATAATATATGATTTGTGAACCGCAAGATTTAATGATTCGATTTACAAGCATGTAAATAATTGGATGATGAGTATCACATGAATATTTGTAATTAAACAAATAAGTATAGATTGATACAACTAACATGAGCACATAGTCTGAGCTTAACTGAGAGGTCAGGATCACAATCAAGTGCCTGATCGAGGGTGCCTCTATGCGTATGCCTAATCAACATACGTTTGAACAAATGATAATGCGTCCGTTTGACAGGTTAGTGCTTGCTAACTCGGACGGGGATTGTCAATCCCATATGGTACCATACACTAACATTCACGCTAAATCATATTAACAGAACTATGCTTCAGAGGACTTTGATTGATTAGATGAAAACAACTCATGCAGCATACGTGATAATTTGATACTTGCGTTCACATGTAAAACAAAACGAGCATGTATCTCACCCCTAGGTAAAAGCATTTAAAAAGGGGCTATGAGACTCACCTGAGTCTGATGAATTGTTAGCCAACAATTATGATGATTCACACAGATTTGATGTCGTTACAACGACTGACCCTGCCGGGCGTCCTAAACGCGCAAGGTTATAATAATGATTAGATGTCTTAACAGACCATCTTTGCTAGTTGCTCATTCAACTAGTAATGTCCAAATACATTTGGTTTGATTAGGTATGATTGGAAAAATATGTACGGCCCATTGGTGATTAATTGTAATAACAATCTTAAAACATTGTTATTAGAATGTTGTAATGATATACTTATAAAGTATATTTGAAATGATTAGTATTTGAATAAGTCAAATGTTGTTGTCTTAGGTGATTATAAGTTACCACTTCTAGTTATAATCTTGTTGCCCCTGTTAGTTATAATCTTGTTGCCCCTGTTAGTTATAATCTTGTTGCCCCTGTTAGTTATAATTTTGTTGCCCCTGTTAGTTATAATCTTGTTGCCCCTGTTAGTTATAATCGTGTTGCCCCTGTTAGTTATAATCGTGTTGCCCCTGTTAGTTATAATCTTGTTGCCCCTGTTAGTTATAATCTTGTTGCCCCTGTTAGTTATAATTTTGTTGCCCCTGTTAGTTATAATCGTGTTGCCCCTGTTAGTTATAATCGTGTTGCCCCTGTTAGTTATAATCTTGAGATTTTTGACTCAACAACCCTCTCGTTTTCTACACTTTTTAGTCCCAACCAAGACCCACCAAAAATCACAGATGTTCCCCTATGGGTCTAGTGTAAATATGCACTTTATGGTAATTTTATAAGTTCATCTGCTATTTTTAACAAAAATCAACATGAAAGGTAGTCGGATTTGGCTCGGAAACGAGTAACATTCAAAGATCAGCTTCTATACTTAAATCCATACAGATCTGGAAAAAGTGTAAAACACGAAAGTTGTAGCTCTTTTCAATACGCAACTTTTAAAAAAAAAATTGGTTGTCTAACTCATCTTAGAGCTCGAGATATTAACGATTTTGTGGGACTGTTTTTGGGAGACAGAATCTGTCATACATACATATTTATGAAAAACGTTTTTTTTTAAGATTTAGATTTGGACATTAACAAGTTGTATGAACAATATATCATCTATATAAACATAATACAAGTATTTTACGAAAGTTTCGGGATCCTTACTATGATCGAATGAAGAATCCGAAAAGGTGGAAGTGTAGCTCGCGTTCTCGTGATCGTTTTTGCTTCAATCCACTTGATGATCCAAAGAGGTTTTGATGGTGAATTATGGTGGTGAAAGTGGCTGATTTTAGAGAGATAAGGATCAGAGATTAGAGAGAGAATGAGAGAGATTGAGTTGGTGATTGAATGAAGAGAGATGAGATGATGGTGGTGGTTAAAGTCAAGAACAAGATCCATGTTTCATGGATCTTGTTTGGCTGATTTTTCCAAGTCAAAAAGGAGGTGGATTTTTTTGTTATATTTTGTCTCAAATAATTGGTATTATATCCGTGTTCGTTTACCCGATCGTTTAAATGTATATTTAGACGTTATGTATTATATATACGTTTTTAAATAACGAATAAGCTTTCGATATTTTTGAGTTGAAGTATTTTATCAAAATACTTGTTAATGAGTTATAAAAATATAACTTTGGTTGGTTTTGATTATCGAACGAGTTTCACTCATTTTTGGTTGCGTATGAATGTTTTAGACGATACGAGTTTCTTTTGAAATATTATCGAAATAATATGTAATAAATAATGAGTTGTATTAAATAATAATTCTATATTACTTAATACTTGTTTTCACCAACGCCGTATAGATGAATCGGAATTCGGCCGATTTGAAAATGCACGATTTAAACAAATCGCGTACTGATATATATATATAACAATATACATATTGATACATACAATTAGCCTAAAACATAGCACTAATTATATGTACTACTAGATGATTAGGATCTAATAACTAGTCCTAATTTGATGGGTGTCACAAAATCCCAATAAATCCCTAATTTGTAAATAGCGTAATATTTGCGTTCGAGAGAAGACAGTGTTTCCACAGGTACAATGTAAATTATGCGTTCTGAGAGGAAAGCGATAATTCCACAATACTGGTGTACTTTGCATTCAAGTTAGAAAACGTTTTTCCATAATCATCATGTAGTTTGCGTTCGCGAGTGAAAGCATTATTTCCATGATGACGATGTACTTGGTGTTCCATTTAGAAAATAATGTTTACATTCTTCACAAATCAGACCATGTTTTAGACATAGATAACTAATCACCTTTGGATAGGGTTCGCGACGTCCTATCATTAAGGCCGTAGCCACGTTTACTGGTCGAAAGGCGTTAAGTTTGATTGAGGTTTAAAATCATAGATAGAAAGTGGATCAACAATTAATTAATCATTAATTGACAACGGATTGTGCCCACGACTTTCATAGCTTCCACGTTCCGTACTACACACATTCGTGATGTTTCCGGCGCTATACAAATGAAAGCTGTATAACGTTACCTCCGTTGTTTTCATAATGACATCATCCCAATTAATACGACTAATTACATCATAGCAAACACGCAGTAAAACTACTCGCTAATCATGGCAAATGATCCTAAATCTAGCATGATAACAGTGATAACAATCATCATAATTAAATAGATAAAGGATAGAATTAACCAGAGTAACAGCGTAGCTGAATATAACGTGAAGAAATACAAGCAGAACTTCGAGTATCCTCCAAGCAATATTACAATATTACCCCCCTATTCATCCGGTCAAAGCCGTGACTAACTAGCCGCTAACTACGAAAATAAAATATAAATCTAACCTATAAGAGAAAATGGAAGAGAATATGAATCTAAGAATGTAAGGATGTGTGTGTCTGTAGAATGTGGTGAAATCATCCCATATTTATACTAGAAGCTCAACCGTATTCCTCAGCCGTATTTCCATCTTCAAAATCTCAACCGTATTCCTCAACCGTATCAAAATCACACCTTGGATGACCAAAACACACGATACGGTTGAGTTTGGCCGTATACGGGAGAGATTGGCCGTATCGGGGGAGGGACAAGGCTGGATACGGGAGGGAATGGCCGTATACGGCTGGCATCAGGCCGTATACACCCTAGCCAGGCCGTATACGGTTGGGTCTAGGCCGTATACGGCTGGGATTGCCCGTATACGGCTTGGTGCCTCCCGTATCGTGGTCCGTCGGTTGTCTTGAATCTTCGATTGGGCGTAACTTCTTCATCCGATGTCCGTTTTGAGCGTTCTTTATATCCACGCGATCGTAATCTCCTAAGGAACAAAATGACATAGGTTAGTGGTCATAATTCCAAGCGGAGCTCAAAAAGTGCTAGAATACGTGAACCGGAATGCTTAAGATCGTTTATGCTCTATTTTATTCGTTTGTAGGCCTTTTTAGTTGATTCTTGAAGCATCGTCTATATTTTAGCCGTCATTATGAAATTTAGTATAAAAATGTATATTTCAAGTGTTTCCATCCATAATTGGGCTAAAAAGGTGAGATAATGGCACGTTAAAACTTGACTTTTTGCGTGTCATCAGTCTTTTTTGTGCAGCTTATCCATTGAAGGATTTTCTAATCGGCTGAGATGATCCGCCGCCACGTTTTCTGCTCCCTTTTTGTCTTTGATTTCTATTTCGAATTCTTGAAGGAGTAGGATCCATTGTAGAAGGAGAGGTTTAGCATCTTGCTTCATAAAAAGATATTTCAGAGCGGAGTGGTCTGTATAGACCATAGTTTTGTACAAGATTAGATAAGAACAAAATTTATCAAAAGCAAATACTACCTCTAGCAGCTCTTTCTATGTGGTCGTATAATTTTCTTGAGCGTCAGCGAACGTCTTGCTGGCGTAGTATATTGGTTGAAAATGTTTCTCCTTCCGCTATCCCAGAACTGCTCCGACTGCGAAATCACTAGCGTCGCACATGATTTCAAACGGAAGACTCCAGTCCGGAGCAACCATGATTGGTGCATGTACAAGCAGATCTTTCAGATAATCAAAGGCTTTGAGACATTCATCTGTAAAGACAAACGGGGTATCCTTCTCAAGGAGATGAGTCATAGGTCGAGATATCTTAGAGAAGTCTTTGATAAAGCGACGGTAGAACCTGGCGTGTCCTAGAAAACTTCGGATGGCTTTGACAGAGGTGGGTGGTGGAAGTTTTGAGATAGTCTCAACTTTGGTTTGTCGACTTCAATTCCAGCTTTGGATATACGGTGACCTAAAACTATGCCTTCTTTTACCATGAAATGGCATTTTTCCCAATTCAGAACTAGGCTTGATTCTTCACATAGGGCGAGCATCCTATTTAAGTTAGAAAGATAAGTGGTGAATGAATCTCCGAAAACCAAAAAATCGTCCATGAACACTTCCATGCATTGTTCAATCATGTCGTGGAAGATTGCTACCATGCATCTTTGAAACATCGCCGGTGCATTACATAGGCCAAAAGGCATACGTCGGTAGGCAAAGGTTCCGTATGGGCAAGTGAACGTCGTCTTTTCTTGGTCCTTATGATCGAGAGGTATTTGAAAATAGCCGGAGAAACCATCGAGGAAACAGTAGAAATCATTTCCTGACAATCTTTCAAGCATCTGATCGATGAACGGTAGAGGGAAGTGATCTTTGCGTGTAGCTTCATTGAGTTTTCGATAGTTGATACACACCCTCCAACCGGTGATGGTTCGTATTGGAATCAACTCGTTGTCTTCGTTAGCGATGACCGTCATGCCTCCTTTCTTCAGGATGACTTGAACTGGACTAACCCATGGGGAATCTGAAATAGGGTAAATCAAACCAGAATCCAGGAGTTTGATAACTTCCTTTTTCACCACGTCTTGAATCTTTGGGTTAACTCTCCTTTGCCTTTGAATAGAAGGTCTGAAGTCATTTTCCATTAAGATCTTGTGAGTGCAGTAATTTGGGCTGATCCCTTGTATGTCAGAGAATGTAAGTCCCTAGTTCTTAGGATCGATAACTTCGTTATCAGTAGTATTAAGGTGCGGAATCCCTTAATACGGTGTTATCTTACTAATAACGAGTAAGTTTGTAATTACGTATATTAAAGCTTAACTTTAAACGATAAATCGTCAAAGCCTAGCCGTTAGGTATAAGTTTTTCTCTGGGTTTACTGAATTCGCAGATTGCAAAAGTGTTCAAAGTGTTAACGATTTTCCAAGAGAAAATCGTTTAAATAGTTTGTCTTGGCTCGGCTCGCATGGGCCGGCGAGTCCAGCCCAACTCGCAGCCCAAGTCCATTAACTCGGCTCGCTAGACACTTCATGCGGATCCAGTTCTCATCTCGCCTCGTTAGGCTCGCGACCTGAGAACTCAACTCGCAGCAAACATATTTATTTCGTATTTAATTATTCGTCTAACTTAACACAATAATATGTTTAACGAATATTACTAACAAAACAAATATTTATTTACAAATCTAAACCAATATACAAACATAATAATAATTACACCAGTCCTATTTCAAGCTAGATCTGTTGTCACAATCTATGTCTCAACAGACTCCCCCTTGACAATAGCTCTAGCGTCTTTATCTTCATGCTTGTCTTTGGTCTTTATTTGTAAATCTTGCTACCTGCATAAATCTTCATCTTGATACAAGTCTTCACCATCATTTGATAATCTCTTGCTAAATCACCCCATTCAATAGTCGTAAAAATTCTGTTTTCATTCAACTTTAACAAATCTTTTCTCGACATATTCATCAGATGACGATGGTCAAAGACTCTGAAGATTTCTCTTTCACCACCTTCAACCTCATCATCAGCTTCAACCATAACAGCTTCTCCAGTTCCTGAATCCATGTGCCAACTCTTCATATTTCCCAGAATATCCTGTGGCATTGTCTTCAATGGAATCTACTGTATGCATCTAACAGCTGGATATATCTTTTTCCTTCTTCTTCTTCCAGTTCTTTGACTTTTCTCTTGTAGTTTCACAGTCTTCCCTTTTCTTGGCTTAATCTGTACAAACTTATTTGTACCAACTTCAGTTCTAATTATTCGTTCAACACGTTTAGCATAATCATCATTACTCAGATTATTTATCTCCAATCTAGCCAAGTCACGTATCTCATAACGTGGTAAAGAACTAAATACTGCAAGCTTTCGCTCAAAATATTGAACTCCATCAAACCTTTTAATAGCAAAAAGCTTCAGCTCAGAGTCAAAGTACCATCCAACAATCCCTTTACGAGGAACACGTTTTCCCGTAATATCAACTTCTGAAACTCCAATCTTCTTTTTCTGTTTTGGAAGTTTCCTAAGAAAAACAGCAGGATTCTTGGTAGGAATCAAAGTTTCATCATTTTCAGAATCGGTTGAGTCATCGATTTATTCATCTACATCGACAACCATTGGACCTTGTTCATTTTCAATAATAACTTCTGTCCTAGATGGACTCACATGGTGTTCATCAATATTTGCATCTGGATCTACACCAATGTCTTGCACAATCTCAGGTACAGCAGTCCAATCAGTAGGTGGTAGAAATTCTCCATCCTCAAGATCAAAATCAATGTCTTCATCTATCTCATCAAAAATATCATCTTCCGAATCAGATAGATCAAGCATTTCCAATCCTAAGAGAAAAACCACAAATACAAATCAATATTAATAATTAAAACTCTCTTATCGATTTCCCTGAATCAACCTAAAAATTTCTTTATTAATTCTTTTGTATATTTTAACCTAAAATATAAACGCAATTTACATATAACTTATAAAATCTTTTATTGATTACCCTGAATCAATCCAAAATCTCTTAAGTCTTATAACCTACTTAACAAATAATAATTAATTTTAAATTCTAATATTGTGAATAATCACCAAACATTTAAATTTACTATTAATTACCTTATATAATTTCCAAGTGTTAATTGATCTAATTCATTATCAATTTAAACTTTAAATTATATATCATTTGTCTAGTTAATACTAATACATTTTTAACTTGTCAATATGCAAACTCTCAAGTCTAAAATGCATATGTTATTATAAAATTTTGACCGCCGATATTATTCGGAACACGCCGCTCGACTACTCAATGAGTTGGAAGACTTTCGATCACTATTTTATCTTAACATATAATTATATAAACTTACATTACATCAAACATATTTTACTTAAAATAATAATAACCCTAAGCCGAATATATTTACACAATAAATTAAGTTTACATTTGTTCACTACAAACTATTACAAATATTACAGTACTATGATAATACTAAGCTATCTTACCAGCTTCAGTATCACCCGGTACGGTCTTATCTGCACTTGTACCAGCTTCCGAACCGCTAGCTTCAGCACCAGACTCCCCCTGACGTGTAGCTTGCTCACCAGTCTTTGAAGGACCGGTCTGCTCACCACCTTTCGGTGCATTGGGATCATCGTCTTTGTCAGAGTCTCTTTTTCTTCTCAGCTCATCTTGCTTACAAGACTCCAGATATACCAATACCTCCCCCTGAGCAGACTGTCCTGAATTAACTCTCAACACCAAACATTCTAAGTTATCAAGCTTCAGTCGCTGAGCAGTAAAATCATCAAGGAGTGTATTGTGAGTCTTCAGCAGTGTATTGTAAGCGTGACTCTGTTCAAGCACTTGCTGGCCTAGAGTAAGATTGTTTACAACCAACTCTGGAACCCTAGCAACAACCTTCTCTAACTCATTCACTTTCGACTCCAAGGATGTAATCCTTTCAGCATCAGTCACTGGAGTGATAGGAATGATCGTCGGTCCAGGTGGTGTCAACGAAGCAACATGTGACTCAAATGTACGCGGTGGAAGTGGCTGAGTCAAAGCTGTCTTCAGAAGATCAGCTGTAAATGTGCTCGCTGTAGTAGTCGGAATCGACTCCGAACGTACTAAGTCAACAATCTCCTAAAATATTAGACAAAAATTAAATAAGTAATTGTTACAGATTGCTCTGTCTCAATCTCTAATTAATTTTGTAATACTTGTAGTACTAAACTGAAATCTCATACCTTAGCAGTACAGACATCGGCTCAGACTCTACCGATATCACCTCTCGACCTGTGGTGTATCTTGAGCAACTGTCACAGAATTAACTGTCTCAGTTTAACTCCTGATAAGCAACAAGTTAAGATTATCTAACGTTGTATAATACTAACCTTCTCTAATGGTCAAATTCCTTGACCTCTTCCTCAAAGGAGTTTCAACCTCCTCAAAACCTTCCTCCAGAATACCCTTACCTTTTCTCTTCTTTTCAGAAATAGACGGAGGAGGAGAAGGTGTATTCTCAGAATCCTCATCTGAAGCCGTCTCACCATCACGACGTCCAGATGATCTAACAGGATCCTAAATGTTGAATATATTAAACATTTATGATTAGCGTAAGCTCTATCATACAAGTTCTATATATTTAAAATTAATCAGATATAATACCTCAGCCGGTATAACAACTGATCTATCTAGCTGTCTCTGCTCCCCCTCAGGTATTGCAACCTCTGGGTTTGCAGCCTCAGCTTCAGCTACCTGTTTATATAATGATATTTATATTTATATTAAATAATGACATTGAATATCTAAATATCTATATTATTATACAAATGATATAATACATGTTCCGGTGTAATTTCAAAGAACAGATCAATATCCCTCAACTCGGGATCTTGTGCCTCATCATTCTGATCTAGCACTTCCTGCACTACCTGTGCAGCAACCTCAGCATCAACCTGTTGACCTGGTTGATCAGCTTGTATCAACACATCCTCAAGCAGCTCTTGTGGATCTTCAGCAAGAACCACATCAGCTGGAGGTTGTGCAATAGCAGCAGCAACAGGCTCTGGAACAGCAGCAGCAGGAGCAACCACATCCAACCAACCATGATTTGGCGGTGCAACGTAGTTTGGGTCAATAATATACCCAAAGAGTGGTGTTACCTCAGGTTTTACCACTCCCTCTTTCCTAACTGTCTGCATAAACATGGCGTTATACCCTCGATGATCAATCGTATTAACCACTAGATGTGGTTCAGGTATAGCCAAATCCAGTAGACGCGCACAGATAATCAACATACAAAATCTCGGGTAAACCAAAAACCTTGATCTAACAGAACCCGATATCTGTTTCGCAATCTCACCAAAAAGAAAATCACAAAAACTGTATGGTTTATTATAAACCAGTGACAGTGCAGCCGATAAAATAGCAGGGCTTAACTCATCAAAGCCACCCTTCTTCGCTGCAAAAACTATATTCATCACGTGCCATAGAAACCTCCGCTGTCCGATAACCAGAGGTTTCTGGAACTGACGTCCGCACCTATCACCCGTATAACCCATACGGTCTATAGCACCCTCGATAAAATCCATAGGATACTCGGTATCCCCATTCTCTTGTTCTACTGTCCCTAGCTACAATACCTCACGTAGATATCCAGCAGTAAATACAACCGGTTGTCCATTAACCGTTGTCCTAATCTCTGGTGGGTTGACAGATTCGTCATATGCAATATCCGTCCAGAAATCGTTCAGAATCGCTTGAGAAATAGGTGGATTGGCCGTAATGGCGTATCGAATACGTGACCGTGCAAGAAATCTAAGAATATCAGCAACCCTATCAGCCCACTTGGCTTCAAGGTTCGGATCCACAAGTATATTGTGTCCCTTGTCAAATGCTCTCGCCATATCTGTAAAATAAACACAAACAACAGATAGAATTTTAATGCACGATTAAAAGACTTTAAACTATAACGTATTATGAATCGAAATTCATCGAACATCTTAGTTTACAATTGAAATTATATATAACTTGTTACAAAATAGTCTCAAGTCGTATATAAAAATTTAACTTATAACTAATAAGTCTTAAGTCTAATTTAAATCCATTATATAAATCAATATATATAATATACCGCTAATATAAAATTAGGACACGCTACACGATTAGGTTTTGAATCGGTAGACTTTCGATATATATATATATACATTATCATAGGAATCCAAAAATATACTAGTTATTACTTAAAAAGTCGTAACTCTTATAAAAACCTTTATTTTTTTAAAAAAAAATTCAAGTTCTGGATTCGCATAAGACACCTAAGCGAATCGAGTTCAACTCGTTTTGCTTATCAACTCGCTTCGCTTATCAACTCGCGATTGAAGTGAACTCGCTAATCATGTCGATCCGCAGATCAATTCGTTGGTCGATCCGCTAATCAACTCGATCCGCTAGTCAACTCGCTCGATGAACAGCCGTCGCGAGTTTATTTTCAAAATCAATTAATCCGTTGATTTTAACGTGATCTAACGATTGTTTTACGTTCATTGATGTTCGTTTAACATAAACCATAATGATCCATGTCCAATAACATCTTAAATCTATGTGAATCGTTTAAACTTCAAACCGAAACCCTAAGTTTTTAGAATCGTCGATTTCGAGTTAATTACTCGGTGAAATCCGTTGTATTATACCTCAAAATGTTCGCAAAGAAGTCTTGAATATAATCTACGGATTCAAAAACTCGTTTCCTTACTCGCAAAATCAAAATCAAACGAAATATAAATTTCGCCTCTTTTCGCCGGTAAGCCGATTCGCAAGATGAAGTGAACTCGCGAATGATGTGGGTTCGGTGGGTTGGCTTGACTCGTTTGACCCCCTTTATACCTTGTATCCGATTCGCTAGATTTCAAGTGGATCCGCAAGTTGACTAAGTCGACTCGCAGGAATAAATAAAAACGCGAATTAAATACTTAGTATAAATTTAAAACCCATCATTTGTACAAGTCTAAAATAAAATTATTTTTCACTTGTATTTGTTACGTTTGTTCAACTCAAAAATATTCAGCATAATTTAATTCCGAAGGGTAAATTATGCTAAACACAAAAACTTAAATTAAACATAAATTAAAATAAGATAAAAACACAATTATATAAACCTTGGTATCAAGTACCATTTTATTAATCACTCAAAACAAAGTAAATATACAAAATAAATAAGATTTTATCTGCTTAGGGATCATATTAGTAAGAATAAGCAATTAATTATATATTTAAAAGTCTAAGCAGATTGGTAGCATACATACCTCATGAAATTCAAGTAAATTACTATAAAATTACAACTAAATTTATCATTTATACATTTATATTTATAAAACTATATCTTAGGTACCTTTATCCACAAAGCATAATTAATAAATGCATTACTCACATAGACAGTCCAAGACGATTACCGGTATTATGATCCACATAAACAAATTATACTCAATTTTATAAGCAAACACTTTATTGTTAGTATAAATATTATCAAGTGCTTCCTATTATATGACATATTGAAGAATTCAAGTAAAACTCATAACACTGCATCATTAAATTTCAAGGTAGCGGTTACTAAATGATGTATCTTTTCGAAACATATATCATACACTTGAATTTTAAGGTTAGACAAATATCAGACATACTTTGAATATGCTATGTTATCTAAGTCTGTACGTAGTACAACAGAAGATCCCTTCTAGCATAATTCAAAATATATTTGAGAATATTAATTTAATTAAAGGTTTTAGTTCTGTACTTAGTACAACAAAGTTACCAGTAATTAAGTTAATACCCATATTGCTACTACTCAAATTAAAATGCATGATAACAGTGTATGGCAATACCATCATTCAACAATTAAGACTTAATGTCATACATCATAGAATAGTAAGACAAGATAATAAACAAGTAGTTAATTAACTTCTTAAGGCTTAGAAAATTTCATATAATTTGCCTACCAGTACATCATATGATGAAGCCATCTAAAGTTTTCACTAAAAATAGACAAATTATAACTTGTGGATATTGGTGTATAATCAAATAAATATAAACACATACCTGATAGAACCGCTGTAGTTCTAAAGCAACTTTATTTGAACCTACTACCATATCATACTTAGGACTTAAGCTTATTATTGTGAAGCTTATTCTCCTAATGTACTATCATATCCCTTAGTTTTTGCAAATAAAAACTTAAATGAAGGCGATTCCCCTTAGGTAACAGGCAAATGAATGCCATACGCCCATTTTTTTTTTTTAACACAAAGAAATACTAACTATTACAAAAATACCCTTGGAAGACTAATCACTCTGGATTTCTCATTCCGTTTAGTTGAACCAACGTCTCAAATCTTGCTCTGTCGAACGCCTTTGTGTATAAGTCTGCTAAGTTATCCAATGATGGAACCTTAACTAACTTTATCAACTTCTTCTCAGCACAATCTCTAATAAAATGATGTCGAATATCAATATGCTTAGTTTTACTGTGCTTCACCGGATTATTGGTGATCGACATAGTAGATTCGTTATCAATCATCATAGGAGTATTGGTTATATTTAACCCATAATCCCGCAGTTGCTGTTGAATCCAAAGTACTTGCGAGCAACAGCTGCCAGCTGCAACATACTCAGCTTCACATGTAGAAATGGCTACCGAGGTTTGCTTCTTGCACTGCCAGGATACTAATCTACCTCCTAGGAATTGACATCCTCCGGTCGTAGATTTCCTATTCTGATTGCATCCTCCTTAATCCGAATCAGTATAAGCTACGAGATCTAAATCTCCATCAATCGGATACCAAAGCCCCAACTTAGGTTTCCCTTTGAGGTAACGAAAGATTCGTTTAACAGCTTGCATGTGTGACTCTTTCGGATTAGCCTGATATCTTGCGCATAAACAAACAGCAAACATTATGTCAGGCCTAGAGCCTGTGAGATACATTAGTGATCCGATCATGGCTCTATAAAGAGTTGGATCCACATCGCTATCACTCGATGTATCTGGACCTAGTCCATGATTGACTGGAATTGGAGTATTGTAGACCTTACTTTCATCCATCTTGAAACGTTCTAATAGCTCATATGTATATTTAGATTGATGAATAAAGAATCCATCCTTCTTTTGATCAACTTGTAATCCTAAGAAGAAATTCAACTCTCCCATTGCAGACATTTCAAACCTTTTCCTCATGACTTTCTCAAATTCTTGACACATCTTTTCATCAGATGATCCAAAGATAATGTCATCAACATAAACTTGCACGAGAAGAAAGTCTTTCTTTTTCCACTTCACAAACAGTGTACTATCAATCGATCCTCTTGTAAATCCATTCTCAAGTAGATACGTTGATAGTGTTCCATACCATGCCCTAGGTGCTTGATGTAATCCATATAGAGCCTTATTCAAACGATATACTCTATCTGGATACTCAGGATCAGCAAACCCTGGCGGTTGTGAAACATACACCAATTCTTTCACTTTTCCATACAAAAAGGCACTCTTAACATCCAACTGATACACTTTTATACCAAAATATGATGCGAATGCTAAGAATACTCTAATTGCTTCTAGCCTAGCAACTGGTGCAAACACTTCATTGTAGTCAATACCTTCTTGTTGATTAAAACCTTTAACCACCAGACGAGCTTTATTGCGAGTAACGATTCCCTTATCATCTCTCTTGCACTTAAATACCCATCTAGTTCCAATTGGATATTCTCCCTTTGGTAGGTCAACCAACTCCCATACTTGTAATTTAGTGAACTGTGATAGTTCCTCTTGCTTGCTTCTACCCACGAGCTTTCTTTTAAAGCCATTTGAACATTTTTAGGCTCGACTTGTGAGATAAAGCATGAATCTAGACATTGATTAGGAATCCCTGTCTCTTTCATTGCAGTGTATAAGCTTTGGTATTCTAAATTTTCAGACGTACTAGCTCTGGATTGATGCCTAGTTTGAATCGGAGTATTAATATCACCGATGATGTTTTCAACGGGATGATTCTTACTCGTTCTGGTTGAAGCAACAGGCTCAACCGGAATATCATCTTCTAAGTTAGTACCAATCTCTTCCAATGAAGGTACATCTTCCGTACGAGCAGAAGATATCCTTAAGTGTTTCAAAGGAGTAAGTATATCATCAAACTTTGTAGGAAGATCATCAAGATCTTCTGTTTCTTGAAACTTATCCTCTGAAGGTTGTTGTGACTCACTTGTAGAAGCTTTATCTGAGTCAACATTAGTCTTAATTCCAGACTGTTTAACACTTGATGTTGAAGCGGGACCAATATTCCCATCTTCAAACAATAAATGTTCAGCTATCTCTGAATCACTAACATAGTCACTAATAGGAACTTTAAATGATGCAAAAAGATCAGAATAATCAAATTGCCAATCTAAGCCCTTATGAACATCAGGTAAGTAGCTCGTAACCTCAATATTATAAACTACCTCCAAACGTCCTGTGACTTTATTAAAGACTCTCTTGTTTGGCAAGTTGGGCATATAACCTAGGAAAAATCCTTCGTAAGCCTTCTCACCAAATTTTGCTTGATGCCCAGTCTTTAATATAGTGCATGAAACTCCAAAGGGTTCAAACCCCTTTAAGTTAGGTTTCTTATTGTTCAAAAGCTCATAATAAGTCTTGTTATGTCTCTTAACCGTAAGAACTCTATTAAGAACATAACATGCTGTATTCACTGCTTCTGCCCAAAAGATGACCAGAAGCTTTGAATTAGCAAGCATTGTTCTTGCAGCTTCAATCAACGTCCTATTTTTCCTTTCAGCAACACCATTCTGTTGAGGTTCATAAGGTGCACTGAATTGATGTAATATCCCTTTGCTTAAGCAATAGATATTCAACGTTGAATTCTAAAATTATGTTCCATTGTCACTACGAATACACTTCACTCTCTTTTTATAGACATTCTCTACTAGATCAAAGAACTCAATTAGAATTCCAGGAGTTTCATCCTTTGATCCCAAAAAGAATACCCATGAGAATCTAGAATAATCATCTGTGACAACCAAACAGTACCATTTGCCACCTATACTTCTCTTTCTTATAGGGCCAAAGAGATCCATATGTAGCAATTCAAATGGCGAGGAGATAGAGTTTTCAGTCTTAGGTCTGTGTGGTTTCTTGTGCTGCTTTCCTTTCATGCAAGGAACACACTTATCCTCAGACTCGAAACGTTTTTGTGGTACACCTAGAACCAAACCATTTTTGGTTATATAATTCATCTTTCTCCAGTTTAGGTGTGCCATTCTCCTATGCCATAATAATGCGTCTGTTTCTGAAGCCTTGGATAATAGACAGGTAGACACCATTGAAGAGTTAGAAACACCCATGTTGATAGCATAGATGTCCTTCTTCCTTGGCGCTCTCATCAATATCCATTCATCAGGAATTTTGAAACCTGGCTTCAGGACTAAGGCATCTTTTTCATTGAAATAAACTGGATGGCCTTTATCACAGACTTGGGAAACACTCACTAGGTTGTGAGTTAGTTCTTCAACATAGTTCACATCCTCAAGAGTCAAAGTTCCATTTGAAACTTTTCCTTTTCCCGAAATTACTCCTCCTTTATCTCCTGCAAAATTTACTTTTTGCTTGAGACTCTCCTTGAAGTCCTTCAGTAGACTTCTTTCTCCAGTCATGTGCCTCGAGCATCCACTGTCTACATACCACCAGTTGTCCTTGTTCACAGCATGCTCCTGCACATAACACAAAACACGATCAGTTATCAAGAGGGACCCAAGCCATTACGGTCTTGGTTTGTCCCTTATCATCAACAAACTTAAGCTCTTTAAAATAACCATCCTTCCCATCAGGAGCTTTGGTTACTTTCGAAGTAGCTTGAGTTTGTGGACGATCAGCCTTAAGAGGTGAATTTGAGGATAACCTCCTAGGCACATAATTATGAGCTCTATTATGATAATTATAATTAAACTCATGTGATCGCGAAGTAGTACCACTCTCATAATGACTATGGCCTCTACTTGGAGTTCTAAACCTCGACGGTGTCACATCCCTAGGCTTATAGACAGAATTATCACTTTGAGTATATGGCCGTTTAGGTTTAGGTGGGGAGACACTATGTTTACCATCTCTTTTAAGAATGTTAACAGGTTTATTACCTAACTTAGGTTTGGTATCTAACCTATCTACATTCATACTAGAGTCGGTCTGTGTCTTTTCATCAATCACAAGCTTATGTGGTGTTTCAGGCTTTTTGTTAGGACAACACGAAGCCACGTCTCCCTTTTGGTGACACTTGAAACATGACATCTGCTTGCGTGATTTAGGAACTTTTGCATTACTACTCGGAGTTTTAGGCACTAAAGGTTCAGATATTTGTTCCTTATTAACCTTATCATCAGTCTTAGTATCGTTAATCACTCCACCCTATACAAACTGTATTTTGGTGAAATGAGACACCTTACCATTATCTGATGATTGGTTCTTAACAACATCCTTCTGTGCCTCTAACTTTTCAGGGTCATTAGTTACTAAAATCTCAGGATTAGCATCTGTCATTTCAGAATCTATCGAGTTACTAGTGTAATTGGTATTAAAAGGATGAGGTACATCATTGTAACCTATCCCAGTCTTGTCCTTTACACTGCGTTGAGCATCTAGCATTTTATCCATTTCTAAAGTTCTGTAGGACTCAATCTTACGATTTTGTTCTACTAACTTATGCTTCAGCTCAGCTAACTCTCTATCCCTATCAGCTATAGTTCGATTTAAGTCATCAATGTTCATATAGAGACCATCTATGATTATTGCTTTTCATTTATGGTATCTCTAAGTGCAATCTTATCAGAACTATCAGACTTAATTTTATTCTTAAGATCTACCTTATCTGTACTTAACCTAAGGACATCACTTTTAGCTTGTTCAAGTTCAGATATTATAGTCTTATTAGAATCATTAAAAATGCTAACTTGGGATGACAAATTCTGATTCGACACACTTAAGACACTTAATTGTGATTGTAGATCAGTAACTAGATAACAAACATCAGCAAGAGTAAGAATATCTAAACATACCCTTTTCTTGTCAGTTTCTACTTCAGCCATGCGTGCTACAAAGTCATCTGGACTCATATTAGCAGTTGAATCCATATAGAGCACGTCATCATCACTTGCTTTCTCATGAATCTCCGGCACCTTTATTTCAACATCACTGGGCATATAGCTATTGGATTTAGTAGCTATCTCTTGATCTTCAATCTCAGCCATGAGTGCTTCCTCAGACTGAGCTTGCCAATCATAAGATCCATCCAACTGTTTCACAACTAAGGCTTTGGAAGCTAAGGTACTTCCCGAACCTTGTTTGCTATTGCCAGTTTCAACCTTAGGTCTTTGACACTCACGAGCAAAGTGTCCATAACCTTGACAGTTGAAACACTTGATCTTGGTTTTATCAAACCCTGATCGATTTCCTACCACTTTTCTACCAGTTTTCTTCAAGAAATTTTTGACTCTCCTTGATAACATTGCAAGTTGATCCTGGAGATCTATTTCCTCAAGATAATCAGGGTCTATCTGATCATAGTCTACATCAAACATAATCGGATCATTGATTTTACCCTGAATGTAGTTTTCATAAGAAGCAACAAAGGATGCAAGGACAGATAACTGTTGCTCAGCAGATTTCACACTCATTGGCATCTTTTGATGTCCTTGAGTTGACTTCTCAGCAGGTGTACCTTTAGATTCATTACCTGATGAGGTAAGAAGGCACACGTCATCCATTATCATTTCACCATTTTCATCAGTATTACCCACTAAAAGTGCAGTGGTCGAACTAGATGAAGAAGTTGAGAGATTCGTTTTCCCATGATATAGCCCAGGATTCTGAATCTGATCAGAATCAGTTTCTCTCGATTTCTTTGTGAAATCATAACCTTTTAGCTTGTCAATAACCTGCTCTAAGGCCATGGTTGCATACCTTTCATCGTTGTCTTTCAGCATTAAACCATACATTTCCCACTTAGACGGCAAACCCTCAATAAATTTGTCGGTTCTTTCAGTCTCAGTAGTAACAATCTCATGGTTGTCAAGCTCACTTAACAAGTGGTAGAATCTAGTGATGTAAGCATCAAGATCTTCTCCTTTTAAAGCTTTTATAACAGTAAACTGTTTCTTAAGAAGATTCTTCCTGCCTGCCTTCACTTGAGGACTTCCCTCACATCTTTTCTCTAACGCTTCCCAGAGCGTTCTAGCAGTTTGAAAAGACTTGAGTTGATGGTTTATCTCCTTTGGTAAACTCATCTTAATTGCAGAATGAGATTTATTCTCCAATTCATAGTCCTTCTTTTGTTGATCGCTCATTCGGTTATAAGCAAGAGTAACAGTTGCATTATTAACCGTTTGAGTAGGTGCAGTGTATCCATTCTTGATACACATCCAGATCGACAAATCATGGAATCTACAGTAAGATTCAAATCTGTCCTTCCAGTTATAGTAATCTTCGATCTTCAACAATTTAGGTGGAACGTTTGATTTTCCCACCTCATGTTCCATCTCGGTCATTCTACTAAGATCAGACATCTTAAAAAATTAAGGTAAAACTGTTTTTCGAATTCAGAAAACTCAACTCGCAAGACTCAGTTCAACTCGCAATCTCAGCTCGACTCGCAGAATATGTCGATTCGCAAGCCTCAGTTCGGATCGCTAAAGATGTCGATTCGCAAGTGATTTGGTTTCGCAGGTGGTCTCGATTCGCAGATAAGTTCGACTCGCAAGCTTAAGCTCGACTCGCAAGTTCAACTCGGTTCGCAAGCGAAGCTGAAACCCTAATCTCGACTCGCGAAACGGCTGTTAAACCCGAAAACGAATGTTTAAGGTATTTTTACGACTGAAACTGAGAATTTCGACCGTAAACAAACCCTAAAACGTCTAGAGAGTGATTTTGATCGTTAGTATGTACTTATGCACGGATAAACGATCCGAATCACAACGCAATCACCTCTAAAACTTTTGAACACACTCGTATTTAGCCCGAAAGCTCTGATACCAGATGTAAGTCCCTAGTTCTTAGGATCGATAACTTCGTTATCTGTAGTATTAAGGTGTGGAATCCCTTAATACGGTGTTATCTTACTAATAACGAGTAAGTTTGTAATTGTGTATATTAAAGCTTAACTTTAAACGATAAATCGTCAAAGCCTAGCCGTTAGGTATAAGTTTTTCTATGGGTTTACTGAATTCGCAGATTGCAAAAGTGTTCAAAGTGTTAACGATTTTCCAAGAGAAAATCGTTTAAATAGTCTGTCTTGGCTCGGCTCGCATGGGCCGGTGTTGGTACATCAATGTGTGTCTGTCAGTTGGTCTCAGTCTGTAATTGTGTCGAAATTGTAATTACGTATTGAATTGTTTAAGTTCTAGTTTATTTACAGTTTCTGTCATCATGCGACACAAGCACTGTGTCGCAGAAGCATTCTATGCGACACAAGGATTGTGTCGCAGAATCATCTCATGCGACACAATGCTTATGTCGCATAAGCCTTCATGCGACACAAAGCTTGTGTCGCATACAGTTTGGTCCAGGCTATAAATAGAGGCTCGCCAGTTTCTGTTTAATAAGCCTCAACACAAAACACACACATAACACCTCCAAACTCAGAGAGAAAAATACTAGTTTGTGTTATTTTGATTATTGTGTGTTTGTCAAAGTGTATGTATTGTTACCATCTCTTTATATACAAAGTTATACACTTGTGTTTTGGTCATTGGTTGTGATAATCTAGCATATATTTGTGTATTTGATTTCCGCTTTGAATACGCAAGTAAAACTACTCGATTTGGTCCGTATATGGAACCTACAATTGGTATCAGAGCCGCATACTCTTGAGTTGCGGTTTCGAGTTAGTTTGGTGCTAGATTGTGGTCCAAAAACATTATTTTCATAATTTATGTTTTTAAGGTGTTCTTGATGTTCTTGGTTCAAAAAGGGTTAGTTTGATCATATTTGGTTGTTAATCTTCAAAGATTTTTGTTGTTGATTTGGTTGGTGAAAAGCTAGTAATCATTTTGCTTAAAAGTTTGAGAAATCAGTCTGATGAAGCATGGTGTAGTTGGTTTGTAATGATTTGTTTTGAAAATTGAAACTTTTTGTAGGATTAAAAACTGTCTGCACGTGCACTTTTGCGACACAAGGCTTGTGTCGTATCACTGTTCATACGACACAACAATACGACATTAAATTGTCTGCGACATAACGTGCGACATAACCTTGCGACATAACACTTTTTGACCTTGACTGGTCTGCGACACAAGTTGCGACATAACATACGACATAACTGTTGTGTCGCATTTTTGTCTTCTGTCAGATTAAGTTCTGCGACACTACTTCTGTGTCGTATCTGTACTCTGCGACACAAATATTGTGTCGTATTGGTACTCTGCGACATAACACTGTGTCGCATAATTCCTGACTTAGACAAAAATCAGTTTGTTTTGTGTGTATTTTTCTAATTTGTTTTGCAGATTTTCATCATGTCTCTTCAAAGCGTTGATGCAGTTTTACAACATAATGCTACGATTGGTAGTGCAAATAAACCTCCTTATTTTGCACCGGGTTTGCCATTTCGAGCATGGAAACAAAGGTTCATATCGTTTGTTTTATTCACCGATCCTGATATGGAGTTGGCCCTTCTTGAACGCTATGTTCCACCTGTTGCTCTTGGAGAACACATGGGTGTTCCTCCTCCCAAGCCCGTTCGTTCATACACTACCGAAGAACGTAAAGCATGGGAAATTGAACGGAAGACTCATTCTGCTATTACTATGTCGCTTCCAACAGACGTTTTGGATATGTTTCCACAAACTATTGCTTATGATCTTTGGACTGCAATTGAAAAGAGATTTTGTGGCAACACTGAGTACATCGAAAGCAAATTGGAATTAGTCAAAACTCAGTTTGATTATTTCTATATCCAGAAGAATGAAACTGTCAGAGACATGCTTTGCAGATTTACTCGCACAGTAAATGAACTGCAAGCTGGCGGATATAATCTCAAAAATTCTGAGATTAACAAAAAGGCTTTAGCTGCTCTGCCATCAAGTTGGGAAACACGAGTTTTGTTATTGGAAAGCGATCCAAAAACAAAGCAATTGTCTCTGGATGATCTTATTGGAAAACTTGAAGCGGGGGCATTGGATATTGAAAAGAAGGAAACAAGATCTACTGCTCGTGCATCAGAATCAAGTCATGGTGGAACAGCTTTCATCTCAGCTGAGACAAATTCTCAGAGATTCTCTTCTTACAGTAATCCTACTGTAGGAACATTTTCAGCCCTACCAGCTTATAATGCTTCTTCAAGCAGTACATGTTCATCACCATCTGTTCCTACTTCTGCAACCACTGATGAACATGCAGCCATGTTTACTGCTTTCTTGTCATCATATGAAGACTTTCTTTCTAAAAGAGTCAGTACATTGGAACTGACTGATGAAGACTTCAATCAGGTTGATCCCGATGAGTTAGAAAGGATCGACATTAGATGGAATATGGCTATGCTCACTCGTAGAGCCAAAAACTATCTAAGACGAACTGGAAAGAGATCTCTTGAAGATGCAGCTGACCGAACACCAACGGGATTCGATAAAAGCAAAATCAAGTGTTATAAGTGTCAGAATCTTGGACACTTTGCCCGTGAATGTGAGAAAGGAAGACAACCTGCTTCGGGTTTCACTAAACCATCTGTTGTTCCAAAACAGATTGAGCATACTACTGCTAAGGCTGCATTGTTGATTGAGGATGGAGATGCTTATGATTTTTCTGCTCATGAAACTCAAGAGCAATGTTTCATGGCTATCAACAATGAGGTACCATTTGCTAAATTTACCTGTGATTCATGTATTAGTTTAACTGGTAAAGTAAATGGGCTTATGGAACATAATGACAACTTGAAGTCAGATATCTTGAATTTGATGGAAGCAAACAAAGTTTTAAAAATTAATGAGAAACACTTTGAAAGTAACATTAATCAACTTATTGAAGATAAAAAGGAGCTGAAAGCTCTAATTTTCAGTAACCAAGATGAAATTGACAGTTACTTAAAAATGATTGCTCATTTGAAAAAGGAATTGGCTGACTCTCAAGCCAAAGCTGTTGATTTGCAACGAAAACTCAAGAATATCAACACTTCAGCCATGGTCTTTACTGATATCCTGCAGACGGGTAGAACTAGTTCTACAGATAAGTCCGGTTATGGTTATCATAATCAACCGCCTCCGTCTTTAGATGTGAATTTGTGTAGACCGTCTAAGGATGAAATTAAAGATTTTGTGCCTACTGCTTTAGTAGATGCAAAGCCCATTGAAATATCAGTTAATGAACCTGTTGTTAAGAAAGTAGCTATGCCTGTATGTGAACCTGTTAGTTTGACTCCGTTTAAGTTGCCTAAATTCTATAAAGCCAACATAGAAGTTAACCATGATAAGAAGAAACCTAAGACAATTAAGGCTGAACCTGTGAAGCCTTTTGAACCTGTTAGGTTTACCCCCTCAGGAACCGTCAAGTTTACCCCCTTTGGTAGTTTTCCGCCTGCTCCCTTAAAAACTATTGAAGAAAAGGTCGAAGTTGAGGATGTTCCCTGTAAGTTTGTGCCTCAATGTGAAAAGAAAAACATTAAGCCTGAACATCACATTCTCACTACTGAATCAGATGATGAAACTTTTCCAATGAATACTAAGGTTAAGGCTGAACATAAAAGGAAAGAGATACAGAATATTAATGTCAAATCACTTAAGAACTCTGTTAAACTTTCTGTTTCACATTCTGGGGCATCCACCTCAACGTGCTCACAAAAGTTACCTGTCTTACCTCAATTTTTAGGCAGTAACGACCGAATCTTTAGGGAAAGACGATCATGTTTCTACTGCAAGAAACAAGGTCACTTGATTAGTCAATGCCCGTTGCTTTTGAGAAAGAAGTTTTCAAAAGGTGTTCCCAGAAATTCTGTTTACAAAAATTCATCTGTTAAATCTTTTTCAAAGAAGGGTTCACTCTCTCATACTTCTATCCCAAAAGTTAATGCTGCTAGGCCTAGTAAACCTCCGGTTAAACAGCCTGACAATGTTAACAAGCAACCCACTATTGTTCCTGTGAAAATTTGGAGACCAAAAGAGTCGTTAAATGACTCATCATCAAGTAATACTGCATCAGGAATTGCACCTGATTTATTGAAAAACAAAGTTTTAACTGATGTAGTTATTATTGATGAGGTCTCTGGAGTACCCAAGTCTGTAAAGGCCTGGGTCTCCATTTCTAACTAACTTTCTCTCTATGTTGTGCTGTAGCAGTCAGATCAAATACAAAGAAGTAAATGGTATGTGGATAGTGGCTGCTCACGGCACATGACTGGTGACATGTCCCTTCTGTCTGATGTGAAACCATATCGAGGAGGACATGTTGCTTTTGCGGGAGATACAGGTGGTAATATCACGGGTCAGGGTACTCTTTCTAATGGACAAGTAAGTTTTGATAAAGTGAACTATGTCGAGGAACTGCAACACAATCTGATCAGTGTTTCTCAAGTCTGCGACAAGAAGTTCACTACCGCATTTACAGATGTTGAATGTTTGATTTTGAAACCGGGATTTGTTATTCCCGAGGAATGGGTGTTACTGAGAGCACCCCGTGTACGCAACTCGTACATTTTGGATATGCAAACTGTGATTACCAAGGAGCATACTTGTTTGCTATCAAAAGCATCTTCTAAAGATTCACTGCTTTGGCACAGACGAATGGGACATATTCATTTTCGCAGAATGAATTATCTTGTTAATAATGATCTTGTGTTAGGTGTGCCCAAAAAGTCATTCGTAACAGATGATGAATGCGTTTCCTGTCTCAAAGGGAAACAACACAAGAAGTTCCATAAGTCTAAGCAGGTGAACTCAATTGAATCTCCATTGGAGCTGCTTCACATGGATCTGTTCGGTCCTGTGAATAAGAAAAGTATTGGAGGAAAATCATACTGTCTGGTTGTCACTGATGATTACTCAAGGTTTTCTTGGGTATATTTCTTGGCTGGAAAGGATGAAACAGCTGATACTTTAACTTACTTATTCGACAGACTGGAAAATCTGTGTAATCTGAAAATCAAGAAACTGCGCAGTGATAATGGAACAGAATTCAAGAACAGAACTTTGGAAATGTATTGTCTTCGAAAAGGAATCTTTCATCAGTTTAGTGCTGCTCGTACTCCTCAGCAAAATGGAGTAGCTGAAACAAAGAATAGGACAATCATTGAGGCAGCAAGAACTATGTTGTCTGATGCGCATCTGCCAACCACTTTTTGGGCAGAGGCTGTTAACACTGCCTGCTATGTGTTAAATAGGGTTTCGATTGTTAAAAAGCGAAAGAAAACATGTTACGAATTGCTGAATAATCGCAAACCAAATTTGAAGTTTCTTGAGCCTTTCGGGTGTCCTTGCTCAATTTTAATTACTAAGGACTCGGTAGGCAAATTTGATGAAAAATCAGTCGATGGGTTATTTTTGGGATATTCTGTGAACTCTCCAAATAAAAGAGTTTTCAACAAGTCTACTGGGAGAATAGAAGAACATTTTGAAGTAAGGTTTATGAAATATACTGATTCTCCAAAAGGCAAGGGACCTGATTCCTTGTTTGAGTATGATAAGTTGGTGGACTCTTTCAATCTTCCCAAATTTAGTGAAGAAGAACAGGTGGCGTCTCTACTTCATGGATTGGATCTTACCTCTGACGACTCAATCTCCAATTCTAGAGTAGTACCTCCTGAGAATGTTGTCAATGATGACAATCCCTCCGATGTTGATCAAGTGGCTTCTGAATCTAATCCTCAAACTGAAACCGATATTGTCACACCAATTGACAATGAGGATACTGCCACTAATAGCTCAGTTGAAATTGAAAATCCTGGAGGTGATCTGTCAAATTTGGATTCAATCATTGTGCCTGATCCGATTCCTCAGCTTAGAATTCATTCTACTCACCCCTCTGAAAACATCATTGGTGATCTTCAACAAGGTGTCTTAACTAGGCATCAATCTGCTGCTAATGAAGTTCGTGAAGAATCTTCATCTGCCAATTTTGCTTGTGTTGAAGAAGAATTGGAAGAATGCTTCTTGTCTCAGCATGAACCAAAGAAAATTGCTGAAGCTTTGAAAGATCCATACTGGGTTGAGGCTATGCAGGAAGAATTGAATCAATTCAAAAAGCTTGATGTCTGGGAGTTGGTTCCTTTACCAATGGATGTAGATCCAATTGGAACTCGCTGGGTTTATCGTGTGAAGAAAGATGACAGAGGCGTAGTTATTCGGAATAAGGCTCGGCTGGTTGTTCAAGGTTTTACTCAGATTGAGGGTTTGGACTATGATGATGTGTTTGCTCCAGTTGCAAGATTGGAGTCCATTCGCATTTTTCTGGCCTATGCGACATTTAAAGGTTTTCGGGTTTATCAACTCGATGTCAAGAGCGCATTTCTGTATGGAGAGGTTTTGAAGGATGTGTATGTCTTGCAACCTCCTGGTTTTGAAGATCCAAACCATCCTGATTATGTGTGCAAGTTAGGCAAGGCATTATATGGTCTTCATCAAGCTCCAAGAGCTTGGTATGCGAGGTTGGCAAATCATCTCACGAGAAATGGCTTCTCACGAGGCCAAATTGATAGCACTCTCTTCATAAAAAGGGTTGGAAAAGATTTGTTACTTGTGCAGGTTTACGTGGACGACATCATATTTGGTTCAACAAATGATTCTTTGTGCAGAGACTTCGAGAAGATTATGAAGTCCGAGTTTGAGATGAGTGCCATGGGAGAACTTAAGTTCTTTCTAGGTGTACAGGTTGAGCAGTCTGACAAGGGTTTCTACATTCATCAGTCCAAATATGTCAATGACATGTTGACTCGGTATGAACTCCATGACTGTAAGCCATATGGTACTCCCATTGAAACTGATCACAAACTTGGACCCGCTGAACACGAAGAAGATTGCAAGGAGCGGGACTATCGTTCTATGATAGGATCATTGATGTATCTCACTGCATCCAGACCAGATATTGTGTTTGCTGTGTCTATCTGTTCCAGATATCAATCAAAGCCCAAAGTTTCTCACATGAAGGCTGTGAAGCGAATTTTTGGTTACCTCAAATATAGACCATCACTTGGTCTATGGTACTCAAATGAGAAAAATTTCGCTCTCACTGCCTATTCTGATTCTGATTATGGCGGCTGCAATTCGGATAAAAAATCAACTACAGGAGGATGCCAATACCTCGGTTCTCGACTGGTGTCTTGGCAGTGTAAGAAGCAAACCACAGTTTCCACCTCAACAGCGGAAGCTGAATACATTGCTGCTGCAAGCTGTTGTTCACAGATTTTGTGGATTCAACATCAATTGCGTGACTATGGGTTACTTCTTACTTTGACTCCTATTCATATTGATAATACTGCTGCTATATCTATTATTCGCAATCCCGTTCAACACTCTAAGACCAAGCACATAGAGATTAGGTTTCACTTCATACGAGATTGCTATGAGAAACATTTAATTGACCTCATTCACATAGATACCCTTAAGCAAAAGGCCGACTTATTCACTAAAGTTTTTTCGCGTGCTCGTTTCAACGAACTTGTGGATATGATAGGGATGATTTCCCTTGATCTCAAGAAATGATTTGTGACTTATTTTCTGTACAGTTTATCTGCTTTTCTTTGAGTAAAAAAAAAAAAAAAAAATGCAACCGCCACTCTTTATACTCGTAAGTATCAAGGAAATCCAATGGTTGCTACATTTTTTAAAATAGACGTTGAGTTGAGTCTGTAAACAACTTGGGATATGATAGTACATCGAGTGACATGCACAAAATGGAATTTTAAGTTTTATCTTTGATGTGTCAGTAGGTTTATCTGACACACTTAAAACTGTTTTTATGAAAATTGTCTTCATCATGCGATGTACCGGTAGGCATGATACACACCTGTCTCTGGATTATTAAGAAATCATTTAAATATGTGTCTATTATCTTGTGGTAAGCTCCGTATGATGTACGACTAAATGTCTTAATTCCTTAACGTAGCTTAACATATTTCTATCTTTGGAACTTTTATCTGAAATCATTTGGGAGTTTATGCTGGTTGTTGCCTCTGTTGTACGAAAGTACAGAACTGGTAACAGTTACTATAAACTTGGGGTTAAGCAATTACAGGTCAATGCACTTGAAAAATCTTAATGATACTGAACAAGGTCGCTGTTTGGGAAACTCCAAATCCAGTTTGACTGCGATCGGTTTTGCTTAATCCTAAATCATACTAACCAAGGTCGCTGTTTGGGAAACTCCAACTTCAGTTTGACTGCGATTGGTTGTGATTATACTTGAATCATGTTAGGTTGCTTTGCTGTACTTCTGTACTGACCTGTCAACTCTAGCCTGATTCTTAAAAATGATCTTTCTTTATTCTTTCTAAATATGGAAACTATGTTATTGTCTAGAGTATAGGGGTATATCAATGGTGGGTGCCACAGAGACTTATACATTCTAACAATAAAAGGTTAACTCCACAAACTCGGTTGTAACATGCTTAAGTGGATAAACAATATCGATAATCGTCTTGAAATAATTTTTATAAAACGTGTTTTAAATGTGCCACGTAAATTTAAAGTGGACAAATATACTGAAAATCGAAATAACTCTTTCTATTCCTAATAATTGCATGTTATTTCGGTATGATCCCTAACCAGTATCTCAACTCCGTCACCAAAACGATTTTATAAATTTCTCGCTTTTAGTTGTATTTGTTTCTTTTATTTTATGTTTATATTTAGTTTTATCTCTTTAATATTCTTTAAATTGTATTTTTTTTCTTTTTAATTTTTTTTTTTTAGTCACAAATCATCTTCTTTGCGAAAATTCTAAAATCAAAATCCGAATCGGCATCGAAATTAAAATTTTTTAAAATCTTCAAATTCTGCTTTGTGTCCCGTGCGACACAACCACTGTGTCGTACTACTGTTATACGACACAACGCCTGTGTCGTATTTGTCAGTTTTGTTTGTGTCGTATACTATGTCGTATGCGGGTCAGGGATAACTATTCACAACATACGACATAATCATTTACGTTTTCAAATCTTTCACGACACAAACTATACGACATAAAGGCGATTTTGCGACACAAGCGTTTTTCGATCGGATTCGTGATTTCGAAGACTTTTCTTCGCGTTTTGTTGCTCGATTCTTGTTCATCATCAGTTTGCGCATCCTTAGGTATAATTCTTTCGTGTTTTTATCGCGTATTATGTCCTGAATTCGATCGACCCGTATTACGTTTTTAGGGTTTCGGTTTTTCGTTAAATTATTTAGGGTTTAGGGGTTATTAGGGTTAGATAAATACATATTTTTGATCCCCTGTTGTGTACGAACCCTAGGGTATGTCTGGATTTTGAAAACCCCAAAATGTTTCATCGATCGAATCTGGGTTTGCTTTGCTGTTCATCTTTGCGACATAACATACGACATAGTCGTTATGTCGCATAGATACTTGGTTTTTATGTCGTATTGATAACCGGTTCTTATGTCGTATCTTTATACGACACAAACGTTATGTCGTACCCACTTTATACGACACACCATACGACACAGCGACTATGTCGCATTCGAGATTAATTTCTCAATTATTGCTAAATGCAGGGGAAATGCTGTCCGCGTGACACGTGTCATACGACACAATGCTTATGTCGTATTATTCTTATACGACACAGTCCTTATGTCGTATGAACCTCATGCGACACAACTAATGTGTCGCAGAACTTTTGTAAAAATAAAACGCGAATTATTTTTTGGTACTAACGCTAACGCATTTCGAGTTTTGGCTGTATTACTGTTATTTTTGTAGAAATGGCTGAACAACCTGCTCAAGCTGCTCCAGCTACTCCAGCACTCCCCGAGATCGATATCTCTAAATACTTCTGGGAGCCACGTCACAACATTGTGGCGTTCATGAATACAACGGTCGAGACTTCCCGCCCGTATCGCCCAATGATCTCATTTCTTCAACGCTCGCGTATTTACAAAGCTATCACTGCAGATACTCGGATCCTGACAAATCACATTACCGAGTTTTGGGATAATGTGGTGGTAAACTATGATGAAGCTGATACTAGGATCATTTCTACTGTCCGCGGCCGCCAAGTCATCTTTTCTGAGCAGCTTATTCGAGATTTCTTCGAATTCGGTGATAATTCTGACATGATCACCCAGTTTTCTTCAGCTGCTATTGCTCAGGGCATGCGATCGATTGGTTATCAAGACATTCCAGTTGATCAGTACAAGAAAACCTATATGACAAAGGTTTGGAGGTATCTGGCTCACATCGTCATTGTGTGCTTATCCAGTCGCAAGGCAGGTCTCGAAGGGATGAAATTTGCGACTGCCTCTGCTATTCTTGCCCTGATATACAACAAGCCCTTCAACTTCTCAGGATATATCTTCAGTGGTTTTGAAAACAACGCTTTGGATAATAAAGACAAATGGGCGTTGTATCCCCGATTCACTCAGCTGTTACTCAACCATTTGCACTCGGATCTTCCAGTGATCAACTCTTTTACCTACGCGCAAACGCCAATGAATACCAGAATTTATACTGCTTGTACAAAGTTTGCGAAGTCAGGCGAAGCACCGGAACGTGAGGTTGCGTTGTTCGGTCACATTGTGGATCCTGATTATGTACCTCCTCCAGGCGAATAATTTAATGATCCACCTGCTCAGCAACCTCAAATCCCGAGGCCCCCAGTACAACAGCCTCCGGTTCAGCAGCCACCCGTTCAACAGCCTCCCGTTCAGCAGCCTCCGGTTCAACAACCTCCAGCTCAACAACCGCCAGTTCAGCCTGTTGTAGCTGATCCAGAGTTGGTAGATCTTGATCTTGAGATCGATAATTATCAGCCTTCTTCTCCACTCCCTGAATCTTCTACCAGAGGAAAAAGGCCTCGAGATGTTTCTGACATTGCTGATTTGAATCCTCTGGTCAGACGTTCCCGCACTTCCACTTCCACATCTTCTGAGCCCCTAAGGACTGAAACTCCAATCACTCCTCATCCAGCTGTCATTCAGGAGCTCCTGTCAAAGATTGAAAAGATGCAGCAGACTATGGAAGCTCAAGCATCAGTTTCTGAAGCTCAGGATGCTAGGATCTCTCGCTTGGAGAAAGAGAATGAAGAATTGAAGACAAAGGTTCTGCAGCAGGAAACCCAAGCTATTGCTTCGGGGGAGACAGCCCAACCGACCTTAGAATCAATTCCTAGGGTTTCCGCCGAAGGCGAAGAAAATGTAAATCCTGAAAATGTAAATGCTTCTGAAATTAATGAAACAACTCTTATTCTTGAGTATATTATTGAGCAACCAGGGCAACCAAAACCGTTAGCTGTAGATTACACGTATTGTAATCTGACTTACTTTCAATCTGCGGTTGACGATGACGATCGTGCGCCTGAAGAACATTTTGACTTCAACTCAGCTGATAATGACGATGATGTTGATGTTGAACGAGAAGAGCTTAATCCTGATGAAGAATATTCTGATTGTCCAGCCTATCCTCAAGAGGGTGTTGTATTATCTGATTCTTCAGACGATGAGTCAGGGCCAGCATTCAATTACGTTCCAGGATCTACTTCTCAACCTGGTCCTGCTCAAGAATCTTATGCACCCTCCAGTTCTTCACAAGCACAACCTGTCCCTGTTCGAGAAACGACAAATTACAATGACATTTTCCCTCTTGACACATCTGAATGTGTATCTTTTGACAAAGAAATGCCCATTAGAGAAAGGGACAACTGGTTTCCAAAAGGAAAAAATCCAGAACCTGCTCCAGTTACATGCAAGAAATATCAGGTTGGTGGTAATTATACAGGCCTGATAAAAAGCTGGAAGGTGAGCAAAGGAAGGTTGATGATTAAAAGACTTGATGGTATCCAGTACTTTCGTCGATCACTGAGGATATTGAGTACATTGCCAAAGCATGACATCGTTCGTCTTACTCAGCTTCAGTTGATAAATCCTTACGATGATGGAGTTGCAGATGTTATTCAAAAGGTCATGCGTGAGGAAATTAAACGAAAGAAATACCATTATGTCAAACCAGTACTGGGTACAAGGTACACGTTCAAGAAGAAGCTCGATCCAAAGACCAAGCAGCCAATTGTAAAAGTTCACTATCCGCCTGCTAAATGTCTGACTGAAATAGCTCTGGAAACAGTTCCATTCAATCTACTGAAACGTTTTCATTACTGGGAACTGGATGCTCACACTGGCGAAGCCGTCTTAGTTTTTGTACCAGATTCAGAGCCTCAGACAGGATCTTTGTGGGGTCTACGAAAAGCTAACTTCAGAATATTTGACCCAATGAGCTTGATTAATCTGTCAAGAGATGACATGAAGAAGCTATTCGACAATCGGATTCGCTACAATCCAGGAAACGAGTTCAACTCTGTTTTAGCGAAACGATTTCAGAAAATTGTTGATATATGCTTCACCTACGGCATACACGCTGGTGGAAACTTTCCACCAGGATGGGTTTGAAGACTGAAGAAAATTGAAGAATTTTTCGAAGACCAAGCTGAAGACACGGGGGAGTTTGTTGGTACATCAATGTGTGTCTGTCAGTTGGTCTCAGTCTGTAATCGTGTCGAAATTGTAATTACGTATTGAATTGTTTAAGTTCTAGTTTATTTACAGTTTCTGTCATCATGCGACACAAGCACTGTGTCGCAGAAGCATTCTATGCGACACAAGGATTGTGTCGCAGAATCATCTCATGCGACACAATGCTTATGTCGCATAAGCCTTCATGCGACACAAAGCTTGTGTCGCATACAGTTTGGTCCAGGCTATAAATAGAGGCTCGCCAGTTTCTGTTTAATAAGCCTCAACACAAAACACACACATAACACCTCCAAACTCAGAGAGAAAAATACTAGTTTGTGTTATTTTGATTATTGTGTGTTTGTCAAAGTGTATGTATTGTTACCATCTCTTTATATACAAAGTTATACACTTGTGTTTTGGTCATTGGTTGTGATAATCTAGCATATATTTGTGTATTTGATTTCCGCTTTGAATACGCAAGTAAAACTACTCGATTTGGTCCGTATATGGAACCTACAGCCGGCGAGTCCAGCCCAACTCGCAGCCCAAGTCCGTTAACTCGGCTCGCCAGACACTTCCTGCGGATCCAGTTCTCATCTCACCTCGTTAGGCTCGTGACCTGAGAACTCAACTCGCAGCAAACGTATTTATTTCGTATTTAATTATTCGTCTAACTTAACACAATAATATGTATAACGAATATTACTAACAAAACAAATATTTATTTACAAATCTAAACCAATATACAAACATAATAATAATTACACCAGTCCTATTTCAAGCTAGATCTGTTGTCACAATCTATGTCTCAACAGAGAACTTCCATGCAATCGCTTTCTTATGTGACTTTAGAACCTCAATGAGTAGTGCTTTCTCCTCAGGCTTCAGATTTTTTGATATGATTACTGGTAAGTGCGAAGTTCTTTCGAGAAAAGCATATTCAAGGTACGAGGGAATTCCTTCAGCTCCAATTCGGGTGGTTCTTCAGTGGAAGGCTTCATCCTTGCAATTTTGTCTCTTTTAAGTTCGTCGTACGTCGTCTGATAATCTGACTCAACTGCAGGTGCCTCTGGAATGTCGGCTGATGCTATTTCAACCCATTCTATATTGTTGGAAAGCTCATCTTTTCTCAGCTCCTATTTTACTTGGGAAGATTGAGAGATTGCATTATCTTCAGTGATTATTTCATTTTTGTCTTCAGTAAATGCGAATCTCTAGAATTGAGCTGAAGAAGACGTGCTAAAAGTGATTTCTGGATTCAAGTTTCTACAACTTTCAGAAAGTTGTGAATCAGATGGTTTAAGCATTGACTCCATTTCCTTGAGAGTCTTCAGAATTTCTTCTTTTGAGAGAGATGAATCAGGAACTTCAGAATTAGGGTTTCTTCTCAAGAGAGTGACCGGAGTGCCATGTCCAAGTGGTGCAGCAGTGATAGATCTGTTGGGCTGCAAGCTGGAATTCTTTAAGGGAAATAGCACTTCCTTTAATGCAGTGGAAGGATCCGAGATGTCACACCCCGCTAAAGCGGAAACACGAGATGTAACAGCACAATGATTTCATTACATAAGGTACAACTATTACAACGTTCACAAGATACTACCACTTAGGTGTTCACATCGTCTAAAGTACACAATACAAAGATCTTCGATCCGGATACATCCGAAAAGCAAGACCAAAGTACATCTAGTGACACCAACAATAATAAAGATAAGCATAGCTTCAATCCACAACTACTGACTGTTTCCTAAAAAGCATGAAAAATGAGGATCAACTATACAAATAGTTGGTGAGTTCACAGGTTTTGAAATCAGTTGCGAAAGCAATTTAAAGAATATCAAACCATGTTTGAAAGATTTACGTTGCTACGTAAAAAGTTGTTTATATGCAATTTAGATTCATTTAAGAATGACATGTATAGCTTGAGTCCACAACCAAACCTACTGGCCCGAAACAACGCCCCAAAGATATGTCCTATCGTGAACATTTAAAGTTGGTGGTATGCACTCATATGCACGAGAGAGTGGGAAGGTGGCCTCCTTCCAAATAGTACTATCCATATCAACCATCGGCCATGAGTTAATAGGTTGTGTAAAAGAAACCGGGGACTTAAGATGCAATAGAGTCACAAGCACATACAATAGGAGCGTATAAATAGTATATGTACACACAGAAAACATTTTTAGCACAAAAGATAGCATGTGTACATTTCCAGAACAGTTTTTAGTATCAGAATAATAAATATTTAATCCTGAACAGTTTTGTAATCAGAATAGTTTCGTAATCAGGTTCAATAAGAACGGTTTCGTAGCAAGACATAGTTTGTGTACAAGTTCAAGAGCAGTTTAAATAAACAAGATCAGTTTTGCAGAAAAATACAGATTGTGTACCTTTTTCAAGAACAGTTTTATTAAGAGTACACATTAAAGAACAGTTTCGTTATAATATATAGTTTGTGTACAAGTTCAAGAACAGTTTCAATAAACAAGATCAGTTTTCGCAGAAAGGTATAGATTGTGTACCTCTTTCAAGAACGGTTTTACTAAGAGTACACATTAAAGAACAGTGATAGCATCAAATAGTACTACTTTTATATAGTAATATTCTCTAGTTTTTGTATACTTTTTTACAATTACTTGATAAAATATATGTATTTCGTTCATATTTACAAAATATGTAGAAATAGAGCTTGAATTAGAAAATGAATGAAAATGAATAAAAATAGAGTAAATTAAGTAATTTTTGTATAAAAGTTAGTTGTACATAAATATGATTGGGACAAAGTAGTTAAAAGTGTGGAGAAAATGAATAAGTTTGTAAATATTTGAGTTCGAAAAGTTAAATGAGTTGAGTAAAAATAGTTAGATTGTATATTTATTGTAGTTTATGAGTTGTACCAAATAATTATTTAAGCTAAATATTAGTAGCAAATAAATAAATTAAAGCTAGTAATAATAGTATATATATATCATACTTAACATAGTAGTAGAACATTAGTAATAAAATAATAATAAATTAAGTTAATATTAAATTGGTGATGATGTCTTCGTAAGACATGAAGCCATGGTCCAAGTTACAAATATAATAATTAATGTTAATAATAATAAAGTAAATAATGTAATTAAATAAATAATAAATGATGATTTGTGGTCTTTGCAGGCTTCACACGTGAGGAAGCAGCACAAGAAATGAGGATGGTCAAAACGTGGGGCCCAGTCCAGTCAAAGGCCCATTCCATCTTTTAACTTTGTACGAAAATCGAGACTGGAAGCAAATGGAAGTCGGTGTGTGGTAGGTGGAGCATTAAATGGAGTCGGCTGGCTAGTCTTGGAGGCTACGCCACTTTTGATCCATACGGCGGATCAATTTCTATACTCCGTATGGATCTTGATCCCAGAAAATATAAATAGCGCCATTCTGCATACGATTTAAAAGAGACTTTTTACTACATTTTAGGTTAGGGTTTTTATATATTTCGTTTAGGGTTAGTAAAATACGAATTTTAGGTTACTTTTGGAGGCACGAAAAGCTACGGTTGAAGCCATTTCACTTTATCTTTTTGTGATTCATTATTCGGTTTGTATCTACTTTTTATTTAATTCAATTGCAATTATGTTTTTGATATTGAATATTTTGTTTTATGCATATCGTATGATGAATTGATATTTAGTATTTGTGTAGTAGTGAAACTTAGATCATGATTATTGAATGATTATATTGCATATTGGCTAAGTTATTTGATTGAAGATTATTATATTCCCCGTGTAACCTTAGTTGTTGGTGCTTATTAGCTTTTACTCCTTAACGTGGTTAATAATATTAATGAGATTGTGTGCCAAAAACTTGATGCGTGTGAAAACGCGTCTTGTTTTATAATTTATAACTGAAAATACCGTATTAATACTATCACACAACCAGGCAAGAATACCCGATCGGAATAGTATAGCTATGGTAAGTCCAGGTCGATCTCAGGAACACAAGAATGGTGGTTTATTAATTAAAATAAGAAATAACTATTAACTAAGAAAACAGTAAATAAAGGGGTATGTTTTAGTTCCGTGCGAACAATTGTTGTAAAACAGTAAATGAAAATAATTAAACTAAATAAATCTTAAATAAAAGAAATAAATAAATAAAACAATAGGAAGGAATAAGCAATTGTGTAGTAACTCCACTCAGATTCATATATCCTGATTGATTGCATATTGATTATTCAATTGTGATTTCTTTTATATCAACTTAATACCAAATTCTTCAATGATTATAAGTTGAAAATGAATTAGCCAACGTTCCGGGTCCAACTAATCCCTACAATTTAAGGTTTCCCTAAATTGTGCATTAAGCATTCACGATCTATTATAATTCACCCTCGCGGTACGAATTCTTCAACAATACCTATTAATAATCTCTTATTAACTTATTCGTTTTAGGTTATTAACTTTACTTTCTTAACCTATCAGACTCAACATATTTAGCAATGATTAAATAAACCTAGATTCACTAATCATCAATAATTAATAACACTAAAGGAACTCAATCTCATTAATATTAAACAGTTTAGCAAACAAGTAGTCATGCTTTTCACCCCAAAAAGTTTATGAAAACAGTAGAAAAATGGGGCTGTGAATACTCACCATTAAATGCGAAAGATACGGTTTGGATGTATTCCGAGTGCTAAACGTGTACGTCTCCTATCCACGACCTATGAACACGAAGGTTCTAATTAGATTCTCGAGGAGTTAGGTTTGATAGGATTGCTTAGCTAAATAATTAGATTACAAAGTGCCAAAATTGTTTGTTTGCTTTACAATTTGTTAACGTCCAATAAACGCGTTTGAGTACAATAATGAATACGCAAGTGTACAACATCCGAAATTGTCAAACTTTTCACACAAGTCATATTAGGTTCGTTTCGTGGTATACTTAGTAATATTATAAGTTACGTCGGTTTGACCCGAGACTTTTAACAAATCCTTAGATATGTTCAAATATCATAAAAAGTTAGTCTTTCTCTAAATAGTAAGTCTGTAGGTGTCGGTTTCCCACTTCTACCAAAATCAGTCCATATTCTTAATTCCATAAAACTTACACCTGTTTGTTGGATTTATTAAAAATACTTTTGTTTCAAATTCAAATAAGGGAAAAAATTGCAGATGTTCTACAATATGTTATCTATTTTATATAATTTTTCCAGAACTAAAAGAGGAGTCCAAATATTTTTAGATTTTACTTTTATCTTCTGAGGTCGGATTTGAACACATGCATGCAATCATTGTTTCTGAACAAAATATACAAGGAATCAATAAAAGTGGTCTTGATGAAAGTTGTAGCCAATGAAATTTCTGAACTTTTGGCATTAGTTTCAAGTCATTTGGAGTTGTGATGCTCGAGTTATGATTAAAACACTGAGATAAAAGTTTCTGACCTAACCTAACAGCTTATACATCTTTACTCATAAAAATTATTAAAAATACCAAATGAACTCATATGAACATGAGGCTTATATGGTTAGAAAGGTTATTTCCATAACTTTATTGTAGACTATAAAAACGTCCATTTTCATGAATAAATTATTTTTATAAAAATCGTTGAAATAGCATGAACTTTCTGGACGGAAGCTGAAACATGCATTTTTATGAATTTAAAGTTAACAAAATGATTTTTGTGCAATATATTGGACATATACTCTTGAGTGAACATAATAACAAGTTAATAAGAGTATTATGAGGGTGAATGAGTCCTTACAATGATGTTTTGAAGAAAGAATGGCAGAAATGAAGTGAGATGATCTTGTAGGCTTGAAATCTTGAAAATCCTTTGCCAAATGGTGAAGAATCAAGTGGTGGTTTGTGGTGGTTACTTGGTGGATTATGGTGGTTGTTTAAGGTGGTGTAAGGGACTGAGATAACTCAGTAAATTGAGAGAGAATGGGTGGAAAAAGTAGAGAGAAAAATGAGATGAGTGTTGAGTGTGAGTGTAGTAATGAGGGAAATGGAAATGATTAAGTCATTTTTGCATGAAACATGAATGGGGGAGGTGGAGGTGGCACATGGCCAGTTTTGGGGGCCCACAAGGGTAGGGGAGGTGTTTAAATTTTGTCTTCTAAGTTTACGTTACGTACCGTATTCGTTTACCCGTTCGTTTCGTCATTCATTTTAACGTTAAATGTTTATTCGAGTCATTTTTAAATAACGATATATTTTAGTTATTTTTCTATTGAAGTATTATTAGAACACTTTATTTTGAGTTATCCAAATATTATTTGGGTTTCGTTTGGTTGTCAAATTCATTTCGCACGTTTTCGTTGTGTTTGAGACGTTTTAGCCAAAACGTCGAGGTTTTTCGTGCATTATTTAAACAAAATAATAATTTATGATAAATAACTTATAAAAATAGGTTCAAGTTATTTATATAAATGTTTTCATCAATGTTCGTGTTTTGTCGGATTCCATCCTATTGAATTTACGTTGTCGAGTCACCGGAAATTTTGATTTTTGTGATTCGATGAGGATTTTGTAAAAGTATAAAGAGATAGATTTTTCTTTAATTTAGTTGGCACTTAGTAACCTAATTTAGCATATCTAATGGAACTTAAGATTCACTAAGCAATCTCTAAGACGTTTTACGACTTTGGTAAGCCTACAGAGTCATAACCTAGAATTTTCACTAGGATTTAAGGAATGTTGTAAGCGTATTTTAAGATTCGAGTGAGGTAATGACCTGAGATTTTGATGGTTGTCACACGAGATAGCCGAGCATAGACCCGCACCTTCTTCACAGATTTTCCTTGTTGTGATGATAGTATTCGAAAGGGGATTAATGCTGCTTACTGCGAGGATTTCTTCTAAGTGTTCTTCAATTATTTCCTGCATAGAATCTACAAGACCAAGGTCTTCTCCCATAGGAAGTTTCATTAGTTTATCGACATTCAAGGTGACCTCCTCAGTTCCCACTCTAAGTTTTAAAAATTTTTCATTTAGGTCAATGTCGACCTTGGCAGTATTTAGGAAAGGTCTGCCAAGGATGAATGGTACCTGAGCATCTTCTTCAATATCCATAACAAAAAAATCAACAGGAAAAATGAATTTATCAACACGTACCATAATATCTTCAGCAATTCCACGAGGGAGTTTAACTGATCTATCAACTAATTGGATGGTCATATGGGTTGGCAAAAGTTCGCTAATCCTAGTTTCCTATAAAGCGAGTATGGCATAAGGTTTACACTAGCTCCTAAGTCAGCTAAGGCGTTACTTATTTGAACATCCTGAAGGTAACAAGGAATAGTGAAACGGCCAGTGTCTCCTAGCTTTGGGGGCAGTCCTTGTTGCATAATTAAAGAGCATTCTGCGTCTAAAGGCAAGTTAACTATTTGTCTAAGTTTTTCTTTGTTGGATATGAGTTCCTTAAAGAATTTGGCACAAGTAGGCATTTCAACTAAAGCGTCTAATAATCTAACATTTAAGTGTAGGCTTTTGAACATCTCTAGATATTTTCCAAACTGGGCCTCTTGTTTCTCTTTCTTAAGCCTACCAGGGAAAGGTATACGTGTTGGTTTAGTTACTTCTCGGCTTTGGAAGGTTCCGGTTTAGGAGAAGTGACAAGTGTCGCACCCCCAAAACACGTGGCAGCGGAAACATGAGGTGTCATGGGGGCGCCGACCAAATCAAATATCACAACACAAGATTAAAGCAAACGACCTCTATATGAGACGTTTGAAAATATTACAAACCATAATTTCAAATTGTCTACAACCGTTGTACAAAATATTGGAGTTCGCATAAACCGATTAGAGATATCTAATACATTACTGAATAACAAAACACAACTGAATGCAATCTAATCTCTTGATGTTTGAAAACAATGCGACTCGAGCTAAGCTTTCCAAAAGCTTCCTACTGCGGAGGGTTACCTGAGAAATACATACTAAAAGGGTCAACATAAAGTTGGTGAGTTCATAGGTTTGCAGTAAATAAACAGTTGTGAACATAATCAAGTTAAAATATTGCACGAGTGTAATATAGTGAATATACAATTGTCATGAGCATCATAGTCGAAGCTTAACACATCTGTAAAGTACAATCAAGTACTCAAAATTTGCCCCCGTGAGTGCTAATCCAAAAACACTCATGTGAAACGAGTAAGAAACGCCCGTTTATACAGTATGGTTCGTGGTAGTGCGTGCTACCCCGGGCGGGGATGGTCAGTCCCAAATGGATCCATTTACTAAAACTCGCGCTTAAGTCGATAATTAACAACTATGATTCAGAGGCCTTCAGTGGATTAATCGTAACTCATGCAAATCAGTATATCAATAGTCTGTAAGTCTGTAAAATAGCAAGTCTGTACATGTGTTCAAGTAAAAGCAGTTGTATAAAACATGTGTGTATGTATTCTGTACATTAATAGTCTGTAAGTTTGTAAGATAGCAAGTCTGTACATGTGTTCAAGTAAAAGTAGTTGTGTAAAGCAGTTGTAGTATGTATTCTCCCCCAAAACAATTTAAAACAAGTAAAAAGGGGCTATGAAACTCACCTGAGTTCTAGCAAATAGTAAGCAAGCAGTGTCAAATAGCAAGTAAAGTGTGATCCAACGTGTAACCTTCTAATTTCCTAAACGTATAAGGTTGTATGAGTAGATGTCTTGAAAGATCATTTATGTAAGTGGAGGGTTAATGTCCACTTATGATAGTTGTTCACTCAACTAATATGTCCAAATAAGTTTGTTTTATCAAAAGTGGGTACGACCCGTTGGTGTAAGTTTGTAATAATAATTCTAAAAGATATTGTTATTATGTTTGTTTCATTGAATACTTTGTAATAGTATAAGTCATGTGTTATCGAGTTGTTCATCGTATGTAGTTATCGGTTGATACACAAGTTGAGTACTTAGTGAGAGTAAAGATTTAATTTTGGTCCAAAGGTTCTAAGTGTCGGTTTTTCGTTCGGGAGTGTTTTCTAGTCTTGTTTTTGGTCCAAGTTACAAATTATGTCACCCGAACCCGTTTTGTTTACAATTCTTTCCAAAAATAGTAAGTTTCCAAAAATAGAAAGTTTGACGTTTTCAAAACCGAACCCCGTTTTTGTTGACTTGGTCAAGCCTACTCGGTTTGACCCGAAACTTTTACCAAAACCTTAAATATGTTTATAAGTCATAAAAAGTAAGTTTCATCACTTATGTTATGTTCGAAAAGTGTCGGTTTCATTTTTATACCCAAAACAGTCCACTTCTATATTTTCCAGAAATGCCTCTGTTTTTCGAATTTTTATAAAATTTTATACTCTGAAATAACATATGGGAAAAATCAAAGATTCTCCTCAAGATCTTATATATTTCCAGTAATTTTTGTAGAACTTATAGAGAGGTCTAAGTATTTTTAATAATTATGTTATTCTCTTAGGTGCCAAAACTGACCAATCAGGACACATGCATGAAGATTGAATTTTTGGGAAAAATATACAACTTTTTAGGAAAACGTGATCAGGACATCATTTTTAGATAACTCAATTTTTGAACTTTTGGCGTTGGTTTCAAATCATTTGGAGGTGTATAGCTCAAGATATGGTCAAAACAATGAGGCTAAAGTTTCTGACTTTTCTGGCAGATTGTCTATACGTTTTTATAAAAAATATTTCAAGTACTAAATGAACTCCAAATGGTATGAGACCACCTTTAAATGAAATCTAACATCTTGAAATTAATTTTAGACTCATAAAACGTCCATTTTAGTTGAGTTAAGAGGGATAAATGACTTGGTGAAATTCGTATTTGTTTCTGGACAGGAAGTAAGAGTTACATTTTCATGAGTTTTGAGTTATGAAAAATGGTTTTATGCATATTTTTGAACATGAATCTTTTGAGTAAACATTTAAACATATTGTTAGAGTATAATAAACATGAAAGAATCCTTACAAAGGTGTTTGTGAAGATAGATGGCAAATATGAGATGAGTAGAGCTTGAAGCTTGCTTTTCTTTTAAAAATCTTTGCAAATTGATGAGGGTTTTTGTGGTGGTTCTTGGTGGTGAAGTGGTGGTTTATGGTGATGAATATGGTGGTTAATGGTGGTGTTAGATGACTGATTTTCAGTTGGTAGAGAGAGAGGGAAGGGTGTTGAGAGAATCTAGAGAGAAAATTGAAAGAGTATTGAGTGAAGAATGAGGGGAAATGAGCCTTGCATGCAATCTAAGTGGATCAAAAGGGAGGTGATCACATGAGGAAAGGGGTGAACATTTTTGGGGACCCACAAGGGTGGGGAAATGGTTTAAATTTTTGATTTTTAGACTGTGTTTATGTACTGTGTTCGTTCGTTCGTTATTTCGTTGATCCGTTAAATCGTGTAACGTTATTTTGAGTAGTTTAATTTAACGATATATTTTGGATAATTTTTCATTGAAGTATTGTTAAAATACTATATTTTGAGTTGTCAAAATATTAATTAGGGTTTCGTATGATTGTCGGGCTCAGTTGCGCGTTTTAACCGCATTTGTTACGTTTTTAACAAAACGTCTAGGTTTTTCGTGTATTATTATACGAAATAATAATATAGGATAAATAACTACTATTTAATTCATAAATTAGTCTCGCATTATTTATAAAAGTGTTTTCACCAACGTCGTATAAAAAGTCGGACTCCGTCCGGTTGTTTCGCGTAATTTCAACAAATCACGTAAGCGTAATTTTTAAATAATTACGTAGGTGTATATTCACATAAATATACAAATAGTTTCAAGTAATTATAAGTACTTAGCCTAAATCCCATCTAAATACATGTAATTAGGGTTTCGGTTAGGTATAACGGATAACCTAAATCGTCGGGTGTCACATTCTCCCCTTGTTAGGAGAATTTCGTCCCGAAATTTGCTTTTAGTCGTAGTTTGTGTGGGACCTTAGGGGAAGTAAGTGCGTGTTTCTAGCGAATGTTTGTGTAATGGGTTAAACTCGTTCGATAGCGAATAAGATCTGAAGTTGTTAGGTGACTGAAAAGAAACGTACCCGTAACAAAGTTATGGGTTCTGTCGGGAGTTGTTGTTCAGCTTCGGACATTCAATCCTGAAATGTCCAGCGTTCCTACACTCGAAACAAATTTTCACCTTACAATCCTTTGTTTGGTGTCCATAACGTTTGCATTGGCTGCAAGGGGCGCCACATGGCCCGGTGTGGTGGCAGTTGCATGGAGAACAAAAGGGTTTATTTCCTTTATAAGTTTTCATTTTGGGTTCAGCAGCGTAGGTCTGAACTGTTTTTGCCCTTTTGGATTTCGGCTGAGTAAGACTGTGGTTGGAACTTTCTCCCAATTTTCTCTTATAGTTCGTTGCTTTTGTCCCGGTATCTTCTTGGGTAGTTTTACCATGTTGAGTCACTTGTGTTATGGGGTTACGCATCTCGTGGTTTGTATTTCCGGTGATCGGGTAAAGGTTTATCAATTGGCTTATAGTGTTTTCCATAGCTATAATGCGTACACCTTGTTCGAGGGCGCGCATTTCATTCTGATAAGCAATGTGATGTAGTTCAGCCATTTCCTTCTGTGCCTCAGCCAGTCGATTGCGCAAAGTGGTGAGGGTGTCATTGATAAGATGGGTACTTTCCGTGCCGGCATTAACATTAGTAGGTGCATTAGCAGTGAATGGGGTAGTGGCGAAAGCAGCAGTGATGAGATTAGTTGTAGGTGTAGTAACGCTGAGGTTAGGGGGTGATTCCTTAGATTCTTCCTCAAGCGCTGTGACCTCCAATTGTTCATCATCCGATAGTCTCGTATCTTCGTCTAGGGTGAGTAGATATGGGAATGTCGTTGGTCCATCACAAAGTTGGTTGTCGTCCGATATGTGACCATTAACGGAGTGATTTGTCATTTCCTACGAAGTAAACGTTCTTATTAAAATAATGTTTCTGTGATAACTATAGTTATTCTCTGATGGCATGTATATATATATATATATTTTTATTTTTTATTATTATTTTTTTTAAACAAAACGAATTATATCCACTACAAGTTTTAACACATTATATTCGATACTATTGTTTGTACGATTTGACTTTATTCGAGATGGTAAAGGTGTGGATGGTTTTCTAAGAATGGACGATCGCGGCACGGTGCTTGGACAGTCGATTCATACAGGCGATGACATCAAGGTTCCCGGTCTCAACAGGTGTGAGGTAAATGGGAAAGAGTTTGTTTGACAATTTCATAGTGTAACTGGGTATTATACTGTGGCCTCGTATAGTTTATCGTTTGTTAATTTTATCGCGTACCTAATATCTAAGGTAATGGGTGAAACGTCAAGAAATGTTTAGCGAATTTCATTTAAGTAAGAATACAGAAGTAATTAAGTTGTTTGAAGATGAACGTACCCGTGGCTGAATTCGGGTCTTGGTAGGTCTCCCCAGAGTTGAGTACGAAAGCTCTGCCTCGGGCATTGATGTTGTTCTTGTTTTTCAGTTTTGGGCAGTCCTTCCTAAAATGCCCGGTACCGTTGCACTCGTAGCAGGTTTTAGGTGTACTTGGGTTGTCACTGGTTAGGGTTGTTCGGCAATCTTTGACCAAGTGCCCGAATCGCTTGCATTTGGTGCAAGGACATGAGCCATCATGGTGAAGACTGCATTTAGAGCAGTAGGGCTTGTTCCCGGCGTATCTTTTCTTTTCCCCAGGTCCGGATGTATAGGCCTTAACAGTCTCGGCCTTTTTCTGCTGCTGCTGATGGATGTTGTTGTCTCCATGCCATTTCCGTTTGTTGTCCTTGGTGCTTTTCTCAGTAGGTGTTCCTCGACGGACAATTTGGGCCATTAGCTCGTGTGCCATGCGGACGGCACTTTGGATGGTTCCGGGTTTAGAAGAGGTGACATTGCCTTGGATGGAGTCAGGTAGCCCCCAAATGTATCTTTCGATACGTTTGTATTCGGGGTCCACCATGGATGGGCAAAGAAGAGCAAGCTGGTGGAACCTAGTTGTGTAGGTAGTGATGTCGTTTCCTTGAACTGTGAGGTTCCAGAATTCCTGTTCGAGCTGTTGGAGTTGCTCACGAGGACAGTATTCTTCCCTCATCAGGTTTTTAAGTTCATCCCATGATATTTGATAGGCAGCATCAATACCATGGGTTTGGGCGTATGAGTTCCAGAAAGTGAGTGCACCCTCAGCTAGTGTGCAGGTAGAGAATTTTACTTTGTTTTCCTCTTGGCAGTTACTTATTCGAAAAACGGACTCCATTTTCTCAATCCAGCGCATGAGACCGACGGCTCCTTCGGTTCCTTTGAAACTAAGGGGTTTACAATCTGTGAAATCTTTGTAGGTGCAGGGCTTTGGCACAGGTGGATTGTTGCCTGCCCCTCCAGGGTTTCCTTGGTTCGGGTTAAGGTCGTTTCTGGCAGCTTCTAGGGCCTCTTGTACCCTCTGATTGATGAGTCGCTCGATATCGGCAGAGCTCATTTGACGTTTTGGTGCCATGATTCTAAAAGTAAGAAAATGAGAGGCACGTAAGATGTCATTGAGTAGGATTTAAGGTCATTGCAGGTGTATAAAGGAAAGTAAAACAGGTGTTTATGACACGTCGAAATAATTAAGTAAAACAAGGAAGCAAACTTCTATAACCACACTGAGGCGCAAGTTCAAAATGATTACAAAACTTAGAAGGTTCTCAAAATATGCCGGGCAGTGTTACATCCGGTCTTAGTTCAAGAGTTTACAAAGATAACAAAGATAGATAGTTGGGCACATCCCGCCCCAACAGGTTACAATGTCAAGAGATAAACTAATCCTGAGGGGAACTTGGTGGTGGAATAAGTGTAACGACTTGCTCCTTGGTTGCAAGCATTCATTGCGGCAGCGATCGAAATGGTTTAGTTGTTATTAAGATAGTTGTGTTCAGAGTAGTTAAAGTCATAAACCGAGTTATGCGTAAGTTGTTGGAATCCTTTCAGGTGTTGGAAATATTATTCTTAATGTGTTGGTGTTGTGGTTAGCCAATTTCATTGGCGAACATCTGTGGGAACACGGTTCTTAAGGTTGAAGTATCGGTAGTAGTGGTAAGAATAGGACAAGGTCTAGTTCGAAGTGATGTACCTGTCCTTCTAATCGTGTGTAGCACACATGCTCTATGGGTCTACGATATAGGTGGGAGCGATGAGTGCGTAATGACGGAAGTAGGTGTACAGTTTAAGTTCTATACGTGTTCTCATTTGGGTGGAGAATCCTTTGGTGGATTCTCCTAAAGTGAGTCCTATTCGATTATATCGTTGCCCGGTGCGGTTGGGCGAGCGGGTACCGTGGAAATCTCCACATTAGAAGGTAAGGTTTGTGTTTCGTTCTCGGTGTCAGGTGACGTAGTTGTGGGAGTGGTTGCCATGAATAGTGGCAAATAATTTCGTATACGTAAAGTTAAGGTTATATATATAAATACAATAACCTAGCACATAAGCACGTATAAAGGTTGGTCCCGTTCTATCCTCGGTCAAAGTCTTTTAATGCATTCCCGTTCACTATAACCATTTCAGGTCTTGCATCGAATCTCCTTTAATTGTACGTAGTTGATCAGGCTATGTTAAAATAAATTTAATTGATGCAATCGCTGAACCAGTCTTACTAAACAAGGAATACTAACTTAACGGTCATAGTCTAGGTCACTAATGCAATCCTAGTTCGCTATAACCTTAGGCTCTTATAACACCCCGCAAATTTAAACGCGATTTTTAAACGTTAAACAATTGCATTATTAGGCTAATTCCCTACTTGAGTGAATTCACAACACATGTTAGAGGTAAGTCTAGCAAAGCCCAACTAGTTAGTACGCGTAATATTACATTTCGTAATTAGTTGTAATTACGTACGAAACGATTGGAACAAACGCGACAAAAACATACGACTATTGGTGAACAAAATTATTTAATAAAACGAAATTATTAAATAACATTAACGTTTACTAAATATTATATCGATAATATTTACAAGTATTTCGTAACAAATAACGTCCGTTTCGTACAATTAAAATAAAACAAAGTTTGAAATTTTATAACTTAACTAAATTAGTTTCATAAAATTCCTCAATTAAAAATATAAACGAATACGCATTTAAAAATATATTATTTAAAAACAAATTAATAATTAACGATCGTGTAAACGAACACCACACGGAACGCAACCACGGGGGACGAAAAAGGGAGACAAAACCCCCTCCTCATCCCCTCCTTTCTTTCATTTTCACCATCTCATTTCTCTCTCTTTACTCTCTTTTCTCTCAACTCTATCTCTCTCAAAAAATCACTAAAAACAACCACAAAATCAACAAAAACAACAACAAATCGGATACACAACATCATCAAACTCGTCATCATCATCATATACACAAGGATTCAAGCTCAAAATCACCATTTTCATCATCATCTTCATCATCCACCTAATTTTCGGATCTAACACTTTTTGGGTAAGAAAACACTAAACTTTTCACTTTTACTTCATTATAATAGCTTACAATCATGTTACAAGTCATTATATGAAAGATCTAAGCGTTTTTGGGTTAAAAATCTCGATTTTCGGATGAACAGACCGTAAGGTCGCATTAGTCCCAGGCGATTTGCGACGTTACACACAACGTCCCACGCGACGTCCCACAAATGCGACGTTACACACAACGTCCCACAAATGCGACGTTACACACAACGTCCCACGCGACATCCCATAAATGCGACGTTGCACAAGACGTCCCACGCGACATCCCACAAATGCGACGTTGCACACAACGTCCCACAAATGCGACGTTGCACACAACGTCCCACAAATGCGACGTTGCACACAACGTCCCACACAACGTCGCAAGTTTCAGAACCTTATAACAATATTTGAAATACTTTTACAAAACCATCACCAACGAGTCGTACGAATTTACAAATAAATGATCTTTCATGGACGAACGAGTAACATGGTCTGGTTATTATGCAACCACTTATATGACTATTTCTTATATTTAGGACCTTAGGGACTTTACCCGGACTACGCTTTGCTAGCACTCGCACTTTCACTTAACTCAATAGGTGAGTTCACAGCCCCTACTTTTATTGTTTTAACTACTTTGAACAGGGGTGGAAAACATAGTCAAACACTTTTACTACATGATAGTATACTTGCTTTACTCGAACGGATAGAGTACTTTGAACAGTTGCACATTTACAACGAAACAATTAACTATGAAATAGTGTTTTCATACGACAAACTATTACAAACGGGATAAACTATACTGGATAAACCGGAGAACGACCGGTACTGTTTTGAAAACGCTGGAGAACGACCAGCAACACTTTTTACTTAACTGATTGAGCAACTGAAAAGTCCCTACTGACATGGGCACTGACCGTTGAAAAGTCCCTTCTGACATGGGCACTAGATCCTGCGAACATGGGTCTACTATTGTTGATAAACTGTTGAAAAGTCCCTTTCGACATGGGCACTAGATCCTGCGAACATGGGTCTACTATTGTTATTAAACTAATGAAAAGTCCCTACTGACATGGGCACTGGGTTCCTACTGACATGGACCCACCAAACGATTAGGATACTGACATTCCTACGAGACACAACTATTAGGATACTGACATTCCTACGATCATCTAATAGGATACCTACATTCCTACTATAACTTGAAATATACTTTTGGGCAACATCCCAACGAAACATACCTACTACTAGGATACGTATATTCCTACAGAACATACTTGGAAATAGGATACTGTTTTCCTACAACTACTAGGATACGAACTTTCCTACAAACAACTATTTGGAAACGTATTTGGTTTTACGAATTACACTTTTGGGTGACATCCCAACGATACTGTATAAACAACAAGTGGGTTACCAACTGTACTTGCAAACATAAAACCTGTGAATTCACTCAAACTCGTTTTTGACTTTTACTATGTTTTTCAGGGAATTAGCAGCACACGTAAGGACCGCCTGGACAATGGAACATAGGCGACCCACGAAGCTTTAGGATGCCAACTTTTGACACTGGATTTCTTTTATATAACTAATCGGTTTTTAGTCATATTCCAGAAATCTACTTTTGTATAACATTACTACTTTTATACGATTCGATGAATCGTCAACTTTAGTAAACTATTAACTTTGGCATCTTAATATATTGATGTTTTGTTGTAATCATATGCTCTGATACGTATGCATGTACCGTGTATTGTGGCACTCCCCATACTTAAACAAATGCTTCCGCTAAACACAATTAACGAATTTGGGGGTGTTACAGATTGGTATCAGAGCCATTGGTTATAGCGAACTAGGAAACTTTAGGTGACTTAGAGACCTAGAGACCTAGACTATAGCCTTGGCTAGAACGCACATGCATACACACATTTGTATACGATAAAACCATTGTCACGACATCTCGACATGCGTAAAACTACCTATCGAATCTTATCACATCAGATTTGCTCATCCTCATTTGACCTCATATGAAACTGATCGTATTAAACGATTGATGAAAAGAAGTATGTATTTAGCATCATATAATGACGCCTGGCCAACGTGATTATATTATACTAAGTACATATGGGTGTTTCATAGTCGTAAGATACGTAAGGGGAAAACTTGTCAATTTTTCCAAACGCTTGATAACTAGAACTTTGTTCTTCGCATTCTCTCTCTTTGGCATTGACTTCTGCAACTTCTTTCCTTGCAGAACGTCATCATGCCGCCTAAAAGAAATACTCGAAACAATCAACGAAATGCTCCTCCTCCACCTCCGCCTCCGGAAACAACCGAGCATATAATCGAACGCCGCGTGGCTGAAGCTATTGCTCAGTACGAGGCAAGTCGAAACCGAGACCATGTGGCAAACAACAGTGGAGCCACCCCAGTTAACAGCGTAACACCAACGAATACCCAGCAGGGGTGTTCCTACAAAACCTTCCAAGCTTGCAAACCGAGCACCTACACCGAGACCGAAGGGGCAATCGGCCTGGTCCACTGGATCGAAAAGATGGAATTGGTCCTCGATATCAGCGACTGCGCAACTGAAAACGTGGTGAAATTCGCCACGTGCACTCTCGCCGACGAAGCATTAACCTGGTGGAACGCTCAGGTCCAGATCATTGGACGCCCAGCTGCCTACTCCATGAGCTGGGAAGCTCTGAAACAGATGATGATGGAGGAATTTTGCTCTCCCAACGAGATCCAGAAACTCGAGACTGAACTCTGGAATATTCAGATGACCGACGCTGACATCATCGGTTACACGACAAGGTTTCAGGAACTTGTACGCCTGGTACCCCACATGGTAACTCCCGAGAATGAGCGCATCAAGAAATACCTTAAGGGCTTGGCCCCACAAATCAGAGGCATGGTGATGTCCTCCAAACCAACTACTTTCAGGAGCGCAGTGGATCTGGCTCAAAGCTTGACTAACGACGCAGTCCTTATTGGAACTCTGAAAGCTACGTCAGGGAAAAACGAACCCCGCCGTACCAACACTGGTGACGCTAGTCACAACAAACGAAAGTGGAACAACGATGGTAACGACCGTCGGGGTCAACAAAACAGAATCCCGGGAAACGCCCGAGCTTACGCCGCAATCACCAACCCCGAACCAAAAACATACCAAGGCAAAAGGCCTAAATGTGGAAAGTGTGGAAAACACCACGAAGGGGATTGTTTCTTCTGTGATAACTGTAACCGATTTGGACACAGAACTGAAGCTTGTAGAACTCACCCCACGAACAACGAACAACGAAACACTGGCTGTTTCCGATGTGGCGACCCGGGACACTACCGAAATCTGTGCCCCCAACACAACAACGCCAACAACAATAAGAATAACAACAACAACATTGCTAACATCCCACCAGCTCGTGGACGTGCATACATCCTCCGTGCACCGGAAACGGTTGCGGACCTCGGCTAGCACGGTATGTCTTAACAGCGGTTGCCATGATTTAACATTTCTTTTATTCGGATGCCGATTCGAACATAACGCTTGGTAAACTTTGACCACGAAACGAAACACACAACTTATTGAACTATGCCGCGAGCATACTTAAACAGATTGAACTTTTATGGCAACATTTGAGCGCCACGTAAACTACTACTGTTGTTAACAAAACGACTTTTCAGAGAACATACGCCGAGGGCGATCCGACTTGATTCTAAATCTCGGGACGAGATTTCTCTAACATGGGGAGAATATAACACCCCGCAAATTTAAACGCGATTTTTAAACGTTAAACACTTGCATTATTAGGCTAATTCCCTACTTGAGTGAATTCACAACACATGTTAGAGGTAAGTCTAGCAAAGCCCAACTAGTTAGTAAGTGTAATATTACATTTCGTAATTAGTTGTAATTACGTACGAAACGATTGGAACAAACGCAACAAAAACATACGACTATTGGTGAACAAAATTATTTAATAAAACGAAATTATTAAATAACATTAACGTTTATTAAATATTATATCGATAATATTTACAAGTATTTCGTAACAAATAACGTCCGTTTCGTACAATTAAAATAAAACAAAGTTTGAAATTTTATAACTTAACTAAATTAGTTTCATAAAATTCCTCAATTAAAAATATAAACGAATACCTATCTAAAAATTTATAATTTAAAAACAAATTAATAATTAACGATCGTGTAAACGAACACCACACGGAACGCAACCACGGGGGACGAAAAAGGGAGACAAAACCCCCTCCTCATCACCTCCTTTCTTTCATTTTCACCATCTCATTTCTCTCTCTTTACTCTCTTTTCTCTCAACTCTATCTCTCTCAAAAAAATCACTAAAAACAATCACAAAATCAACAAAAACAACAACAAATCGGATACACAACATCATCAAACTCGTCATCATCATCATCTACACAAGGATTCAAGCTCAAAATCACCATTTTCATCATCATCTTCATCATCCACCTAATTTTCGGATCTAACACTTTTTGGGTAAGAAAACACTAAACTTTTCACTTTTACTTCATTATAATAGCTTACAATCATGTTACAAGTCATTATATGAAAGATCTAAGCGTTTTTGGGTTAAAAATCTCGATTTCGAATGAACAGACCGTAACGTCGCATTAGTCCCAGGCGATTTGCGACGTTACACACGACGTCCCACGCGACGTCCCACAAATGCGACGTTGCACACAACGTCCCACAAATGCGACGTTACACACAACGTCCCACGCGACATCCCACAAATGCGACGTTGCACAAAACGTCCCACGCGACGTCCCATAAATGCGACGTTGCACACAACGTCCCACAAATGCGACGTTGCACACAACGTCCCACAAATGCGACGTTGCACACAACGTCCCACAAATGCGACGTTGCACACAACGTCCCACACAACGTCGCAAGTTTCAGAACCTTATAACAATACTTTGAAATACTTTTACAAAACCATCACCAACGAGTCGTACGAATTTACAAATAAACGATCTTTCATGGACGAACGAGTAACATGGTCTGGTTATTATGCAACCACTTATATGACTATTTCTTATATTTAGGACCTTAGGGACTTTACCCGGACTACGCTTTGCTAGCACTCGCACTTTCACTTAACTCAATAGGTGAGTTCACAGCCCCTACTTTTATTGTTTTAACTGCTTTGAACAGGGGTGGAAAACATAGTCAAACACTTTTACTACATGATAGTATACTTGCTTTACTCGAACGGATAGAGTACTTTGAACAGTTGCACATTTACAATGAAACAATTAACTATGAAATAGTGTTTTCATACGACAAACTATTACAAACGGGATAAACTATACTGGATAAACCGGAGAACGACCGGTACTGTTTTGAAAACGCTGGAGAACGACCAGCAACACTTTTTACTTAACTGATTGAGCAACTGAAAAGTCCCTACTCACATGGGCACTGACCGTTGAAAAGTCCCTTCTGACATGGGCACTAGATCCTGCGAACATGGGTCTACTATTGTTGATAAACTGTTGAAAAGTCCCTTTCGACATGGGCACTAGATCCTGCGAACATGGGTCTACTATTGTTATTAAACTAATGAAAAGTCCCTACTGACATGGGCACTGGGTTCCTACTGACATGGACCCACCAAACGATTAGGATACTGACATTCCTACGAGACACAACTATTAGGATACTGACATTCCTACGATCATCTAATAGGATACCTACATTCCTACTATAACTTGAAATATACTTTTGGGCAACATCCCAACGAAACATACCTACTACTAGGATACGTATATTCCTACAGAACATACTTGGAAATAGGATACTGCTTTCCTACAACTACTAGGATACGAACTTTCCTACAAACAACTATTTGGAAACGTATTTGGTTTTACGAATTACACTTTTGGGCGACATCCCAACGATACTGTATAAACAACAAGTGGGCTACCAACTGTACTTGCAAACATAAAACCTGTGAATTCACTCAACCTCGTTGTTGACTTTTACTATGTTTTTCAGGGAATTAGCAGCACACGTAAGGACCGCCTGGACAATGGAACATAGGCGACCCACGAAGCTTTAGGATGCCAACTTTTGACACTGGATATCTTTTATATAACTAATCGGTTTTTAGTCATATTCCAGAAATCTACTTTTGTATAACATTACTACTTTTATACGATTCGATGAATCGTCAACTTTTGTAAACTATTAACTTTGGCATCTTAATATATTGATGTTTTGTTGTAATCATATGCTCTGATACGTATGCATGTACCGTGTATTGTGGCACTCCCCATACTTAAACAAATGCTTCCGGTAAACACAATTAACGAATTTGGGGGTGTTACAGCTCTGATACCAATATGTCGCACCCCCAAAACACGTGGCAGCGGAAACATGAGGTGTCATGGGGGCGCCGACCAAATCAAATATCACAACACAAGATTAAAGCAAACGACCTCTATATGAGACGTTTGAAAATATTACAAACCATAATTTCAAATTGTTTACAACCGTTGTACAAAATATTGGAGTTCGCATAAACCGATTAGAGATATCTAATACATTACTGAATAACAAAACACAACTGAATGCAATCTAATCTCTTGATGTTTGAAAACAATGCGACTCGAGCTAAGCTTTCCAAAAGCTTCCTACTGCGGAGGGTTACCTGAGAAATACATACTAAAAGGGTCAACATAAAGTTGGTGAGTTCATAGGTTTGCAGTAAATAAACAGTTGTGAACATAATCAAGTTAAAATATTGCACGAGTGTAATATAGTGAATATACAATTGTCATGAGCATCATAGTCGAAGCTTAACACGTCTGTAAAGTACAATCAAGTACTCGAAATTTGCCCCCGTGAGTGCTAATCCAAAAACACTCATGTGAAACGAGTAAGAAACGCCCGTTTATACAGTACGGTTCGTGGTAGTGCGTGCTACCCCGGGCGGGGATGGTACTAAAACTCGCGCTTAAGTCGATAATTAACAACTATGATTCAGAGGCCTTCAGTGGATTAATCGTAACTCATGCAAATCAGTATATCAATAGTCTGTAAGTCTTTAAAATAGCAAGTATGTACATGTGTTCAAGTAAAAGCAGTTGTATAAAACATGTGTGTATGTATTCTGTACATTAATAGTCTGTAAGTCTGTAAGATAGCAAGTCTGTACATGTGTTCAAGTAAAAGTAGTTGTGTAAAGCAGTTGTAGTATGTATTCTCCCCCAAAACAATTTAAAACAAGTAAAAAGGGGCTATGAAACTCACATGAGTTCTAGCAAATAGTAAGCAAGCAGTGTCAAATAGCAAGTAAAGTGTGATCCAACGTGTAACATTCTAATTTCCTAAACGTATAAGGTTGTATGAGTAGATGTCTTGAAAGATCATTTATGTAAGTGGAGGGTTAATGTCCACTTATGATAGTTGTTCACTCAACTAATATGTCCAAATAAGTTTGTTTTATCAAAAGTGGGTACGACCCGTTGGTGTAAGTTTGTAATAATAATTCTAAAAGATATTGTTATTATGTTTGTTTCATTGAATACTTTGTAATAGTATAAGTCATGTGTTATCGAGTTGTTCATCGTACGTAGTTATCGGTTGATACACAAGTTGAGTACTTAGTGAAAGTAAAGATTTAATTTTGGTCCAAAGGTTCTAAGTGTCGGTTTTTCGTTCGGGAGTGTTTTATAGTCTTGTTTTTGGTCCAAGTTACAAATTATGTCACCCGAACCCGTTTTGTTTACAATTCTTTCCAAAAATAGTAAGTTTCCAAAAATAGAAAGTTTGACGTTTTCGAAACCGAACCCCGTTTTTGTTGACTTGGTCAAACCTACTCGGTTTGACCCGAAACTTTTACCAAAACCTTAAATATGTTTATAAGTCATAAAAAGTAAGTTTCATCACTTATGTTCGAAAAGTGTCGGTTTCATTTTTATACCCAAAACAGTCCACCTCTATATTTTCCAGAAATGCCTCTGTTTGTCGAATTTTTATAAAAAAATTTTTAATCTGAAATAACATATGGGAAAAATCAAAGATGCTCCTCAAGATCTTATATATTTCCAGTAATTTTTGTAGAACTTATAGAGAGGTCTAAGTATTTTTAATAATTATGTTGTTCTCTGAGGTGCCAAAACTGACCAATCAGGACACATGCATGAAGATTGACTTTTTGGGAAAAATCTACAACTTTTTTGGAAAAAGTGATCAGGACATCATTTTTAGATAACTCAATTTTTGAACTTTTGGTGTTGGTTTCAAATCATTTGGAGGTGTATAGCTCGAGATATGGTCAAAACCATGAGGCTAAAGTTTCTGACTTTTCTGGCAGATTGTCTATACGTTTTTATAAAAAATATTTCAAGTACTAAATGAACTCCAAATGGTATGAGACCACCTTTAAATGAAATCTAACATCTTGAAATTAATTTTTGACTCATAAAACGTCCATTTTAGTTGAGTTAAGAGGGATAAATGACTTGGTGAAATTCGTATTTGTTTCTGGACAGGAAGTAAGAGTTACATTTTCATGAGTTTTGAGTTATGAAAAATGGTTTTATGCATATTTTTGGACATGAATCTTTTGAGTAAACATTTAAAAATATTGTTAGAGTATAATAAACATGAAAGAATCCTTACAAAGGTGTTTATGAAGATAGATGGCAAATATGAGATGAGTAGAGCTTGAAGCTTGCTTTTCTTTTAAAAATCTTTGCAAATTGATGAGGGTTTTTGTGGTGGTTCTTGGTGGTGAAGTGGTGGTTTATGGTGATGAATATGGTGGTTAATGGTGGTGTTAGATGACTGATTTTCAGTTGGTAGAGAGAGAGGGAAGGGTGTTGAGAGAATCTAGAGAGAAAATTGAAAGAGTATTGAGTGAAGAATGAGGGGAAATGAGCCTTGCATGCAATCTAAGTGGATCAAAACGGAGGTGATCACATGGGGAAAGGGGTGAACGTTTTTGGGGACCCACAAGGGTGGGGAAATGGTTTAAATTTTTGATTTTTAGACTGTGTTTATGTACTGTGTTCGTTCGTTCGTTATTTCGTTGATCCGTTAAATCGTGTAACGTTATTTTGAGTCGTTTAATTTAACGATATATTTTGGATAATTTTTCATTGAAGTATTGTTAAAATACTATATTTTGAGTTGTCAAAATATTAATTAGGGTTTTGTATGATTGTCGGGCTCAGTTGCGCGTTTTAACCGCATTTGTTACGTTTTTAACAAAACTTCTAGGTTTTTCGTGTATTATTAGACGAAATAATAATATAGGATAAATAACTACTATTTAATTCATATAAATAACTACTATTTAATTCATAATTTAGTCTCGCATTATTTATAATAGTGTTTTCACCAACGTCGTATAAATAGTCGGACTCCGTCCGGTTGTTTCGCGTAATTTCAACAAATCACGTAAGCGTAATTTTTAAATAATTACGTAGGTGTATATTCACATAAATATACAAATAGTTACAAGTAATTACAAGTACTTATCCTAAATCCCATCTAAATACATGTAATTAGGGTTTCGGTTAGGTTTAACGGTTAACCTAAATCGTCGGGTGTCACAACAGGAGTGTCAACAGGTACTGAATCAGTAGGTAGAGAAAAACTAGAAGGTTCGTCTGAAAGAATATCTACCGATTTCTCATTCTTAGTCTCTTTCCCTCCTCTAGTGACTACAAGGATGTCATCAAGGAAGACAGGATTGTAGATTGCTTCTTCCATTTGCTTCTCCTCAACTTTTAAAAAAACAATCTTTTAACAATATCCTCCATGTTCCTAATTAAATCGTTTGAAATTCTAAGCAAATAATCAATTTGGTTTTTAAAATCAATAATTTGTTTATTTTTATTGTTTTGCTCAGCCATGAAGTTATTGAAAATCGTATTGTTTAGACGAGAAAACAATTGTAAAGAAGTAGAGGGTGTAGAGAGAACTAACGATTGAGAGATAGGTTGTTTGGATAACCGCTGAGTGAAAGGTTCTGAATGAATGATTTGGTCAGTGGTTCCAGATGTGGCGATAACATCTTCCTTGGACTTTGATCTTGAGTAGAGCCTTTGAGGTTTGGAGGAGTCTTGCATATCCTTGACAACTTTAGAGATGGATTTGAGTTGAGTTCTTAAAGTGTCTAAGGCTTGAGTATAAGTATCCCTGTTTTCCGAGATTGACTCATCTAACTCCAAGTCATGATGATGTATCGTTATCGTCTCAATCAACTTCCAGGCTTCGTCTGAAGTATGTAGCATGAAATTTCCGGATGAAGCAGCATCGAGGGTTTGTTGGTGATGAGAATTCAGACTATTGTAGAATGTGCAGACCAGATTCGTTTCAGCCAACTGTTGATTCGGACATCTTCCAAGCAGATTCTTAAATCATTCCTAAGCGGAGCTCAATGATTCAGCAGTTCCTTGACGGAAGTTAATGATTTCATTTTTGAGCTTGGTTTGTAGGGAAGGAGGGAAAAACTTTGCTAAGAACTTAGTAGCCATCTCCTCCCATGTATGAATCGAATTGGGTTCGAGTTCATAAAACCATGTTTGGGCTCGGAAGGACAAAGAGTAAGGAAACAGGTGAAGTCGGATGACTTCAATACTGGATCCGGTTTGTTTGAAAGAGTCAGAAAGGTTGATGAACTTGTTAAGATGGGCGTTTGGATTTTCAACCGAATGACCTTGAAATTGACACTGAGATTTAAGTAATTTAATGAAGTGTGGCCTAATTTCAAGGGTTTCATCGGTTGGTGATACGATTGGTCCTCCTCGTCCCTCTCGCAGTGGTTGGGTTGATGAGGCGAGAGTGATACGATTTGCCATAACTTGTTTTAGAAGAGAGTAGGGTTTTGAAAAGAAAAGGGGTTAACTAAGGACGAGAAATTAAAAACTAACTAACCTAGGGATAGAAACTGTAACTTCCGGATGATATTGATCTTCTGAGAGGATCACTAAATAACTAAGACAACTAAATTCCTAACATCGGTCGTTGTAGTCCCCGGCAGCGGCGCGAAAAAACTTTTCGCGGTCCCAGCGGTCGGTCGGGTTTTAATCCGGTCATTGAACCTTCCAACCAGGACGCGCGGACAGGGTGTTTTAAATTTATAGAGCAGGGGAATCCTAAGCTGTACACTACTAACAGACCTAAAGAGGCAGTAAGCGGTATGTATGACTCAGGTGTCGTTCTTCAAACTACAATGGGCATGGGAGTCTAGAAAGTTTAATTATCTTTGGTAATCTATCTAGGGTTTTTAAAAGCTTTGGATAGGTTTTGTGTTTATAATTAAATATTATTCTAGGAAATAAGACAAAATAAAACAAAAGAGGTTTGTATGGAGACTCGACGACGGTAGGGCTACTAGATATGATGATTAATCCGGAGAGGATAGAAACATAATGCAAAGTATTGTACCTACGACCGTTCCGCGGCTTCCATACGTTTGTACTCTACCAACTGGTGTTTCCAGCACTATACCGAGTAGTAGGGCGTTTTACGGTTTTTCCGTTACATTAATTAGGGTTCCACATTACTCTCGCAGATTTCCTATATCCTAATGAGCTATAACTACGAGCCTATTAGATATCTAACGTAGAGTTGTCCGCAATCAGATAAATAACATGTCACGTGGATAGCAGTTATAGAAGTTAGGTACACCGGAAGTTCTCCCAAAGGTACAGACCAATTTAACCGACAACTATCCTCGAATCCTGGTCCCCAGTCACAGTCATCAGAGACGTCTGTATCGTAGCGTGAATTGGTTATTGAACAAGAACATGAACGGGGATAATCCCGCGGACCAAGTTGGGATAGTCGGGCTAACGATCAGTTAAATTGTTCAACATTTAAAGATATAAATCATCACAACTATTCCATGCATGTTAATCTACTGTGTAAAACAATATTCTGTGTCTGAAAACCTAATCATACAGTTACTGATATGAATCATGAGGATAACTCTAGCATGCATCATTCCTAAGGCAACAATCAAACAAGAACATGCAATAGGGTGACACATAACAGAACACCATAATCCTAAGCATAGCAGATAACCAATAATCAGATAATAGATATCCCGAAAGTTCTCTCAAAGATACCTAACAGGTAAACATGAATCTAATATATCTCTAATCCTATGCTCCGTGTCTCTTATGATCTGTTTCAATCTAGAGAACACAGCCACACCGAGTTCATTGATCATCAAGCATAGAATAGGTAGAGAAGGTACCGCTAGTAATTGGCCAAGTTCTAGCATGAAGCTTCTAACCACAGCATAAGTTGGATAGATAAACATTCGAGATTCAGTTTATAAGTTCATACACAGTTTAAAGTAACCCAGACAGAGTAACAACATGGCATAAATATATTGACTATTCTAACATAACTACGTCATAATAAACACAAAGAAATGTCTAGCCTAACATTATATATCTAGCATACAATCCTAAACAAGCATAAGCAAAGCAACACATGTTTAAAAATGGAAAGTAAGAGATATATAAATAGAACCTGATATGAATTTATTACAGATAGATCTTCGCGAATACAACGTCTCGGAGCAACTCCGTACAAAAGCTAAAAGCTACCTCTACCTAACTAGCTCAATTCTAGAGAGAGAAACTTTTAGAGAGAGAAACTTTTAGAGAGAGAAACTAGAGAGAGTGATGTGTGTGAGAGAGAAAATGTAAGGAAGAAATGAGAATGAGAGAAATGGTGTGTTGAAATAAGGAGGGGGTATCCCCTATTTATAGGCAAAGCTCAAGATCACACGTACAACTTGCGAAGCAGCACGTACAAGCAAACGAAGCACGATACGGGGCAGGGGGCCGTATACGGCTCACTAGGGGCCGTATACGGCTCACTAGGGGCCGTATACGGTGTGGTGAAGGCCGTATACAGTCTTGGTGAGGCCGTATACGGTTGCCAAGGCCGTATACGGTGTTTATTTGATTTCGTTCATTGCTTAAAATGTCCGTATCTCCTTCGTTACGCGTCCGTTTGACCTGATTCTTTCGCCTGTGGCTTCGAAATTCCGTTACGCTTCTAATGATGCCAATCTCATGAAAATTGGGTGTATATAACTCTGGCGTTTCCGGAATGACTTGTAATGGCTCTGAAAGTGCAGTGTCCTCTCCGTCCTTTGTCGCGTACGGTACACACCAATATGGTCTCGAAGCGTATGTCAAGAGCAAGTTCTAATTCAGAGATGCGCGCATTGGCACACACAAGAAATGAAAGTGAAGCATTAAAGATGAATGCTTTTGGGCTCAAGATACCTCACTGCATAGGGTTGTATGTGCCTAGCCATGCTCCTTTAGATTATCAATTCTTGCTTAAGCAATTTCTACCTTATTTCCATTAGGCTTTTAGAAATATCATACTTATATTTTGAAAATGATTTCTCTCAGTAGTATCTGAGACTCAAAAACTGCGTTACACTCATTAATTTTGAAAAATTTGACCTTATTTTTGAAAAAATTTGAGAGAAAGATTGCTGTTGGGAAAAAAAAATTTCTATACCTATCATCTCACACTTAGAGGAACATTGTCCCTAATGTTCTCTTGGATAGAGATTTTACTAGTAAGATCCCACACTTAGAGTTTGAACATGTAAGTAGATATTTCTCAAGTGTTTAATTTGGGCTGGAATCCCACACTTAGTGATAAGTTTAGGATGAGGCACAGAAATTAAATACACTAATCACAGGCATAGTAAAACAAAATTGAGACGGGGAGAAGGAACAGAGAGACTCCCCAGTTGTGTTTACTGGAATAGACCAGGTTTGTGTAGGAGTGGTGCTAGTGAATTTGCTGGATTTCAAGGACCAGGCTCGTTTAAAGATCATCCATTCCATGCAAAGCTGATTTCTGCAATAAACAACAACACATATCATAGCATCTCGTCTAGGTAGCAGGTCTAAAGCGTAAGTACAGAGTTTAAAATACAGAAATTAAATAATAAAGATAAAGTCTAAAAGTCATCAAGCAGGTCATCAGTGTCATGATTGAACTCTACCTCAGCATCCCTGTCGGAGATGGAATAGAAAAATCCATAGTAGCCATAGCCTGACTCACAATCTCGTCAGTGGAAGTGGGTGCTAAAGAAGTGTGAGCATCAAAAGTATCAAGAAGCTGCTCTGTGAGGCTGTGATCTGGTGATGCAGATCCTGTGGGCAATGCTGGATCAGGATCAGCAGCTGCAGCAGTGGGACCAGTGGAAGGTCCGGCAGTAGAGACAACAGGTGGATCAGCAGGAGGAAAGAAATACCATGGAGGTCGAGATGGTCCCGGATCTGGTCCAAGCCTGTAGGGAATGGCAGCAGGTCTCGGAATCTCGAGCTGCTCACAGATAGAGGACATGATGTCATGCTGGATGGAGAGTGTCTTGAAAAGGACCCACGAAGCAGCTGGGTCAGCCATAGTGATACCGTACTCAAAAGTAGGTACGGGGGCTGGCAAAAGGGAACTCCTCGTGAGTGATCGGGACATCAGTTAGGTCCTCCTCTGTGATGGTCAGCATAGCCGCTCTCTGTGCTCTGCGTCTACGAGGTCTGTGCCGTCTGCGTGGTCTCACAGCTACATGATCGATATCAACAGCGTCCATCCTGAAACAAAATAAAATAAACAGGTAATGCTAACAGTGATAGTAAATAAATAACACTTATCTCAGATTTTTCAATTTTGAAGTCAGATAAGTGGCAAACCTGCAGTTTTATTAGTTCAGAGATAACCATACTTAATAAAAATAAACTAAGAAATAAAATGACAGAATTAGTAAAGATAAGCTTGGGGTGCCTCCCAAGAGCGCTTGTTTTACGAGTCTCTAGCTTGACTCTTTGTACCTTTCTGTCGACTCAAGGTGGTTCAAAGATAAAGACATCTTCCCTGATGGGAAAGTCTTCGAAGTAATGCTTTAAGCGGTGACCATTAACCTTAAAATTACCTTCTGGTGCTTCGAGTTCGACTGCACCGTAGGGAAATACCTTTGATACTATGAACGGTCCGCTCCACCTGATCCTAAACTTGCCAGAGAATTTCTTGAATCGCGAGTTGAAAAGCAGCACTTTATCTCCTGTTTTGAATCTTGAGGGCCTCAGTTTAGCGTCGTGAATTCTCTTAGTTCGTTCTTTGAAGCTTAACGAACTGTCATATGCCTGATCCCTTAGTTCGGCTAACTCGTTCAACTGCATTTGTCTATTTGCTCCAGTTGTAGAAATATCTAAGTTGCAGTTCTTCAAAGCCTAGTATGCCTTATATTCCAGCTCAATTGGTAAGTGACATGCCTTGCCATAAACTAGACGATACCGTGTGGTTCCTAATGGCGTTTTATAGGTGATCCTGAATGCCCACAATACATCATCTAATTTTTCAGCCCATTTGTACCCATGATTACCAACAGTTCTTTTCAAGATTCTTTTCAAAGCTCGATTTGTTGCCTCAGCTTGCCCATTAGTTTATGGGTGATAAGTTGTTGACGTCTTGTGAGTAACACCATACTGTTGCAGAACTTTCATGAATTGAACGTTGCAAAAGTGTGTACCTCGATCACTGATTATTGCTTTTGGAGTCCCAAATCGACTGAATAGCTTTTTGAGGAACTTGGTCACTACTTTGGCGTCATTTGTTGGGAGAGCTTGGGCCTCGGCCCACCTGGAGACATAGTCGACTGCAACCAAGATGTACTCTTTACTGTTAGATTTAGGGAATGGTCCCATGAAATCTAATCCCCAAATATCGAAGATTTCCACGGCCTGGATGTTTGTAAGTGGCATTTCATTCCGGGCTGTTATATTGCCTTATCTTTGGCAGATATCACAGCGTCTCACCAGATCGTAAGCATCTCGAAATATGGTTGGCCAGAAAAAGCCGGCATCATACACTTTTCTTGCAGTCATGTTGGTACCGTGATGTCCTCCAGTAGGCCCATGGTGGCTTTGGTGTAAGATATGTTCTGCCTCTTTTCCATCGACGCATCTTCGAATGATTTGATCAGGGCAAACCTTAAAGAGGAAAGGGTAGTCCCAGTAGTATTATTTTATATCGCGGGAGAATTTTTGTCTTTGAGAGGTTGGCATTCCTTTAGGTACGACTTTTCCCACCAAATAATTGGCATAGTCAGCATACCAGGGATCATTTGTAGTTCGTGACCCTTGATAATACTTACCAACATGCATGAGCTGTTCTTATGGAAACTGGTCTTGAATGTATTTTTCATGCAGCTTATCCATTGAAGGTGTAACACCCCCAAAGTCACTGTTTGGCGGAAGCAAGTTTTGGGGTGCTACTAATCAAATATCACAGCGCAAAGATAAAGCAAACGAAATCTATATGCAACGTTTGTAAATTAGTTACATTCCCATAGATATAATGTTTGAAAACTTAATGTTTTCGTATACAAAAATGTAGTTTCCTAGAGTCCACGCGTATAGCGGGAGATTCTATTACATAATCGAAATATACAAAAGATAATGCTAAGAATCTCCTTTAATGCAGTTGTGTTGAAATCATGCGACTCTAGCCATGTCCTGGAGTAATCCTACTCCGTCTGTGTACCTGAGAATGCATGCTAAAAGGGTCAACACGAATGTTGGTGAATCTCACAGGTTTGTAAGTAATATCAGTTTTGAACACAAGATTTCATCAGTAGTGCCCGTAGGCGTAAAATCAGTATTTGCAATCCAGCAAATGTAAAACCAGTATTTGCAATCTAGCAAATGTAAGTAAGTAAGTTATACCGTTGCCATGAGGCTCATAATCGAAGCTTAACCCGCAAGTAATAATTTGCTCCCTTGACATGCTCGTAACTGAGCAAACATAAGTAACAAATAATAGTTGCCCGTTTATACAGAACAGTTCGTTGTAGCGCTACTACCCCGGGCGGGGAGGGTCATTTCCCTAATGGATCCATTAACTAGTGTTCGCTTAAGTCCATAACTAACAATATATGATGGAGAGACTTCTGTAAACTGTAAATAACTCATGCAATTCCGTTTGGTATAGTAAACAGTTTTAGTACTTGTGTTCAAGGAAAAGTAGTAGCATGTTTCTCCCCCAATAAGATTAAACGGTAAAAGTGGGGCCGTAAGACTCACCTGAGTCTTGTAGTAATCGGTAGCAATTAGCAAGTAGTAAGTAAAGCAAGTAGGTTCTCCGAACCCGTAACCTTCAAATGCCTAAACATATGAGGTTATGTAAGTATGTGTCCCGCAAGACGTTTCGTTTAGTTGTACACAACTAGTATATCCAATGTTTGTAATTGCTTATTGTAGGAAAACATGTTTGGCCTGTTGGTGACGGTTTGTAATAATAATTCTAAAATGTTGACTTTGCTACAGTAAATGTGCTACAGTGAATTGCTACAGTAAAATTTGACTTTGCTACAGTAACTTTGACTTTGCTATAGTGAAAATCCTTCAAAATTTCTGATTCTGCGACACAGTTTGCGACACAAGGATTTGGTATGCGACACAAGCGTTGTGTCGCATAGGAATGCGACACAAGAGCTTAGCGACACAAGGGTTGTGTCGCATAAGCGTTCGATGCTAATTCAATAGCGACATAAGGGTTGTGTCTTATAAGGTTTACGACACAAGGTGCGACACAATATACGACATAAGCTACGACACAAAATGCGACGCAAATGGATTTATGCGACATAAACTTGCGACACAACCTGCGACACAAGCGTTGTGTCGCAAAGATGAACACCAGCCCAGAAAGTAGCGACTGATGCGTTTTTCCGATCCAAATTCCAAATCTAACACATTTTTAGGCTGTAAAATCGTGTTCTATTCATACATATGGACAATACTAAGTTGTGTAAACATTATAACATCAAAACATTACACCAAAATGAGTAAATCTAAGGATTTAGATATTTTTTTACAAATGCAAATCGAGATAGATGGAGTCCGAAAATGATGATGGTGCGTTTGTTAAACTTGTTCCCCTTGTAGTGGTGATCCCGAAAACGTGATTTTTTTGTCGTTGGAGCTAAATCCGAAAATATGGTGGTGTGTGATTGAGAGAGTTTTTGGTGTGTGTGTGTTTTGAGTAATGAAAATGAAAGAGGAGGAGAGGTGGAGGTGGTGATGTTGGCTGATCCAAAAGAGAAGGAGGGAAAACACTTCCCAAAATACTGTATTTACTCTGTGTCCTAATTGATTAATCGTTCGTTTTTAGTATTTAACCAAACAGTTATATTTTAAAACGTGACTGGGGTATTTTGATAAAAATATCTTGAAATTAATTATAAAAACATTTGCCGAGTTATTTAAGTTATCTGTTTCGCGTTTGACACGTTTGCTAAAATATTCATAATGTTGTCGCGCTAAAATAACAGTGTCCGTTCGAATATGTATTTATACAGTAAAATACGTTCCCGTTATTTGAGTAAGTTTTGTCACCAACGTCCAAGTAAATGTATCGGACTCTGTCCTGTTAATTCGTACGATTTATCCAAATCGCGTACGTACACACATATATATAAATCACCTTATATATACAAATAGAGTCTGTAATTAGTCCTATTACATACTAATTACAACTAGTTACAAATAATTAGGCATAATTAATTATCCTAATTAGGCGGGTGTTACATTCTACCCTTGTTAAAGAAATTTCGTCCCGAAATTAGCTCAAGTGCACGGACGGTGCTTTGTCTGGGAAGAGATGTGGGTATTTCTGTCACATTCGGTCTTCCCTTTCCTTGGTGACTTCAGGACCACGTCTAGAATTCCACCTGACTTTTATGATGGGAATACGACTCTGTTTCAATTGCTTGACCTCACGGTCCATGATTTCCATAGGTTCCTCGACAAAATGAAGTTTACCATCGATTTGGATTTCGTCGAGCGGTATTATTAGTGTCTCGTCAGACAGACATTTCTTTAGGTTAGAAATGTGAAAGGCGTTGTGAACGCTGCTAAGCTCAGCAGGAAGTTGCAGGCGGTATGCCACTGGACCAATCCTTTCAAGGATTTCGAATGATCCGATGTATCTAGGGTTTAGTTTGCCTCGCTTTCCGAATCGAATGACACCTTGCCACGGTGCCACTTTGAGAAGTACCTTGTCCCCTACCTGGAACTCAAGGTGTTTGCGTCTCACGTTAGCGTAGCTTTTCTGACGATCACGTGCGGCTTTCAGCCGGTTTTGAATACCAATGATTTTCTCAGTAGTTTCGTGAATGATTTCCGGACCCGTGAGTTGGGAATCTCCTAACTCAGTCCAACAGATAGGTGATCGGCACTTACGCCCGTAGAGTGCCTCGAAGGGTGCAGCCTTAATGCTGGTATGGTAACTGTTGTTGTACGAGAACTCGCACAATGGTAAGTGGCTTTCCCAAGAAGTACTGAAGTCCACTACGCAGGCTCGTAGCATATCCTCCAGTGTTTGGATGGTTCGCTCGCTTTGACCATCGGTTTGCGGGTGATAAGCTGTACTCATATCCAGACGAGTACCGAGAGATTTCTGTAACGATTGCCAAAAGTTGGAAGTGAAACGGCTGTCTCTATCCGAGATGATCGAGATAGGTACACCGTGTCGCGAAACAATTTCTTTGATGTAGATGCGAGCCAAACGCTCCATCTTGTCAGTTTCCTTGATGGCCAGAAAATGAGCAGATTTTGTGAGACGGTCCACAATCACCCAAATGGTATCGCAACTGCTCGATGTTTTCGGTAGTTTGGTAATGAAGTCCATGGCAATTTGCTCCCATTTCCATTGAGGAATTTCAGGCTGTTGGAGCAATCCCGAGGGTCTTTGGTGTTCGGCCTTGAATTTGGAACAGGTTAAGCATTTACTGACGTACATGGCGATGTCAGCTTTCATGTTAGGCCACCAATACAACCTTTTGACGTCGTGATACATCTTGTCAGAACCAGGATGTATAGAGTATCGAGATCTGTGAGCTTCAGCCATCACCAAATCTCGCAAGTTTCCGAATTTGGGTAACCACGCCCGGTTAGAGAAGTATCGAGTCCCATCGGGTTTGATTTCGAATTGTTTATCCAAGCCTCGTAAGGCTTCATTTTTCAGGTTTTCATCGCTGAGTGCTTCAAGCTGAGCGGTAAGGATTTGAGTAGGGAGCTCGTTACGAATTGTCACAGAAAGTGCTCGGACTCGAAGGGGTTTCACTCGTTCTTTTCGGCTTAAGGCATCGGCAACTACGTTTGCCTTGCCTGGATGGTATTTGATCTCGCAGTTGTAGTCACTAAGTAACTCAACCCAACGATGTTGCCTCATGTTTAGATCTTTCTGATCGAATATGTTTTGGAGACTTTTGTGATCGGTAAAGATAGTGCTTTTCGTACCGTAGAGATAATGTCTCCAGATTTTCAATGCGAAGACCACGGCACCTAACTCAAGGTCGTGGGTCGGATAGTTTTTCTCGTGGATTTTTAGTTGTCGTGAGGCATAGGCAATGACTTTTTTCCCGTTGCATTAACACGCAACCAAGTCCTTGGTGTGAGGCGTCGCAATAAACTACGAAGTCATCGGTGCCCTCGGGTAAAGACAAGATTGGTGCACTGCAAAGTTTGTGTTTCAATAGCTGGAAAGCTGACTCTTGTTTATCAGTCCAATCGAACTTCTTATCTTTCTGAGTCAGTGTTGTTAAGGGAACAACTATTCTTGAAAAGTTTTCAATGAATCGGCGGTAATAACCAGCAAGACCTAAGAATTGTCTCACTTCGGTTGGAGTGGCCGGTGACTCCCAGCCCTTGATTGCTTCAATCTTGGCAGGATCAACATGAATTCCCTGGCTGTCAATCACGTGTCCGAGGAATTGAACGGTTCGAATCCAGAACTCACACTTAGAGAATTTGGCATATAACTCTTCGTGTCTAAGGAGTCCTAGAATGGTTTTCAGATGTTGAGCATGTTCCTGCTCATCGCGAGAGTAAATCAGGATATCATCGATAAACTCAATGACGAATTTGTCAAGATATGGTTTGCACACCCGATTCATAAGGTCCATGAACACGGCCGGTGCATTGGTTAAACCGAATGGCATCACTTGGAATTCGTAATGCCCATAACGAGTCCGGAAAGCTGTCTTTGGGATATCATTGTCGTGGACTCGGAGTTGATGATAACATGATCGTAGATCAATCTTTGAGTAAACACTTGATCCCTGGAGTTGGTCAAATAGGTCATAGATTCTAGGAAGCGGGTACCGATTCTTTATGGTTAGCTTATTCAGCTCTCGATAGTCGATACACATGCAGAAAGATCCATCTTTCTTTTTCACGAATAAGACCGGAGCTCCCCAAGGTGAGGAACTTGGTCGAATAAATCCTCTGTCCAGGAGTTCCTGTAATTGGTTAGACAACTCCTGCATTTCGGATGGTGCTAGACGGTACGGGGCTCGTGCCACAGGTGCAGCCCCTGGCACAAGTTCGATTTGAAATTCAATTTGTCTAGGTGGCAGAAGTCCGGGCAAATCCTCAGGAAAGACTTCCGGGAAATCACGCACGATTGGAACATCCTCAAGTCGCTTCTCCTCCGACTTCTTCTCCATTACATGTGCGAAGATGGCTTGATACCCTTTTCGCAGATATTTTCTAGTTTTCAAGCAGGATACAATATTCAGATTTCGTCTGCCGGTCTCCCCTTGTAAGACTAAGGTTCCACCGGAGACAAGAGGTATGCGAACGAGTTTGTCATAACAGATGATTTCAGCTCAGTGCTCGGATAACCAATCCATACCGACAATAATATCGAAGCTGCTGATCTCGACAGGGATTAAATCAATGGGAAACGTTTCGTTCGTAAGGTTAAGTGTACAGTTGCGTATGATGCTATCAGTCTCAATCAGTTTACCGTTAGCTACTTCTACAATGTATTTAGCATCTAAGGCACTGGGAGTTATATCAAGTAAAGGGCTAAATTTCTCAGAAATGAAACTTCTATCGGCACCGGTATCAAATAATACAGAAGCAGTAAGGTCGTTGAGAAGGAACGTACCCGTCACGACATTCGGGTCTTGTCTGGCTTCCCCAGCCTTGATAACGAATGCTCTACCGCGAGCAGGGTTGTTGTTGTTTTTCAGCTTTGGGCAATCTCTCTTGAAATGCCCTGAATTTCCGCACCCAAAGCAGGCCTTTGGTGCATTAGTGTTGGGGGTAGGAACATTGGACCGGCAATCCTTGGCTAAATGCCCGAACAGTTTGCAGTTGGAGCAAGGGCAAGAACCGTCATGATGGCGGTTGCATTTGGAACAGTAAGGTTTGTTCCCGATGTACCCTTTCTTCTCCGAAGTCCCCGATGAATAAGCCTTAACAGACTCAGGCTTTTTGTTGGAGGTTTGGTTGGATGAGTTGGGGTTCCCTTCCCACTTACGTTTGTTGTTTGCAGATGGGGTTGATGTTGTGCCACGGCGAACAGAATTTTCCGTTAGCTCATGGGCCATACGAATGGCGCTCTGAATAGTACCCGGTTTGGATGAAGTCACCGGGTCTTGGAGTCTTTCAGGAAGTCCATCGACATATTTCTCGATCCTCTTGTACTCAGGATCGACCATGGATGGGCACAGAAGTGCCAGTTGGTGGAAACGGTTGGTGTAACCGGTGATGTCATCACCCTGCATTTTGTGGTTCCAGAATTCCACTTCCAGTTGTTTCAGTTCATCTCTGGGACAATACTCGCCCCTCAACATCTTCTTCAACTCCTCCCACGGGAGTTTGTAAGCATTATCAATACCCACAGTCTGGGCATAGGTGTTCCACCAGGTGAGAGCTAGAGAAAGTATTGGCGGAGAACTTGACCTTGTCTCCCTCTGTGCAGTTGCAGATAAGGAATACAGATTCGATTTTCTCGATCCAGCTTACTAGACCGATAGCTCCTTCAGTACATGCAAAGCTCAAAGGTTTGCAGTTGTGGAAGTCCTTGTAAGAACAGGGTTTGGGTTGCGGCCCGTTAGTAGCTGAATCCTCGCTACCAGAAGTCGGCGTTCGGGTAGCCAAGGCTTGAGCCACACTACGGGCAATCAGCCCCGCGATTTCAGCTTCACTGAGGGTGACTTGTCGGCGAGGGGGCATGATGCTGACAAGAAAAGGACAAGGAAAGAAGGATAAGATAATTGTAATGAAATTATGATATATCACAAGTGTATATGATGAGATACACGATAACAGTACGAAGTGATAATCATATTCCATTTAGATAATCAAGTTGGATACAAGGTACGAGTTTTCCAAAAGATTACAAAGTAATTGTAGTACAAAAGTGCCGGGAATTATTGAATCCGGTCGAATTACATAAGTCCTATTTTTGGCAGGTAATTGGTTACAAGGTGAAGACTACTCTAGTCTTGACGTAAGTTGACTTGCTCCATTAGCGCAACAAGGTGATCCACCATGTCCGCAAGTCTGTTGGCTTGCCTGGCATTGTCTTCAACCAAGGTCAGTCGTTGAACCAGTGCTCGAGAGTACTCCTCGGTCTCCTGTGAACGCTGTTCACATTCCTCTAGTCGATCTCTTATGAGTTCATACACACCTAATTCAGCGGTCATTGAATCCTGAATTATGCTTACAGAGAGGTTGTTATCTTCTTGTTCTCGCTGGAGTTGGGATATGTGATCAAGTGCTTGGCGAAGCAGGTAGGTCATTCGGTGTTGTTCCCGTTGGAGATTTTCGAGCCTTTGCTCCTGATGATGGAGTTGGGTAGCCAACACTGGCACCGTGAGGTGTGCCGAGTTCCGAGAGTTATGAACAGGATAGGGGCTGGTTCGGGGTGACCTAGTGGTCCTCCTGGCTACTCGCGGGTTTCGAGATCCTTATGGATGAGAGTGTGACGAATTGGGTGGTGTGTTTGCTATTCCTGTGGCAGAGTGTAAGTAAGACGAGGCTAATATATGGGTAAGCACATAATATCCAGCCTAGTGTCTAGCACGTATCAAGTAAAGGGTATGGTTCCCTCGTGGTCAGAGTCAACTAACGTATCCCCATTCAACATAATTGTTTCACACCTTACGTCATCCTTCCTTAATTGTACATAGTTGATCAGGCTATGTTTAATTAAAATCGTATGCTGTAATTCCTGAACCAATCATGCCTAGCATGGATATACTGCCTAATGGTCATAGTCTAGGCCCACTAAATGCAACCTAGTTCACTATAACCTTAGGCTCTGATACCAATCTGTAACACCCCCAAAGTCACTGTTTGGCAGAAGCAAGTTTTGGGGTGCTACTAATCAAATATCACAGCGCAAAGATAAAGCAAACGACATCTATATGCAACGTTTGTAAATTAGTTACATTCCCATAGATATAATGTTTGAAAACTTAATGTTTTCGTATACAAAAATGTAGTTTCCTAGAGTCCACGCGTATAGCGGGAGATTCTATTACATAATCGAAATATACAAAAGATAATGCTAAGAATCTCCTTTAATGCAGTTGTGTTGAAATCATGCGACTCTAGCTATGTCCTGGAGTAATCCTACTCTGTCTGTGTACCTGAGAATGCATGCTAAAAGGGTCAACACGAATGTTGGTGAATCTCACAGGTTTCTAAGTAATATCAGTTTTGAACACAAGATTTCATCAGTAGCGCCCGTAGGCGTAAAATCAGTATTTGCAATCCAGCAAATGTAAAACCAGTATTTGCAATCCAGCAAATGTAAGTAAGTAAGTTATATCGTTGCCATGAGGCTCATAATCGAAGCTTAACCCGCAAGTAATAATTTGCTACCGTGACATGCTCGTAACTGAGCAAGCATAAGTAACGAATAATAGTCGCCCGTTTATACAGAACGGTTCGTGGTAGCGCTACTACCCCGGGCGGGGAGGGTCATTTCCCTAATGGATCCATTAACTAGTGTTCGCGCTTAAGTCCATAACTAACGATATATGATGGAGAGACTTCTGTAAACTGTAAATAACTCATGCAATTCCGTTTGGTATAGTAAACAGTTTTAGTACTTGTGTTCAAGGAAAAGTAGTAGCATGTTTCTCCCCCAATAAGATTAAACGGTAAAAGTGGGGCCGTAAGACTCACCTGAGTCTTGTAGTAATCGGTAGCAATTAGCAAGTAGTAAGTAAAGCAAGTAGGTTCTCCGAACCCGTAACCTTCAAATGCCTAAACATATGAGGTTATGTAAGTATGTGTCCCGCAAGACGTTTCGTTTAGTTGTACACAACTAGTATATCCAATGTTTGTCCGTATGTTTGTAATTGTTTGTTGTTGGAAAACATGTTTGGCCCGTTGGTGACGGTTTGTAATAATAATTCTAAAATGTTGACTTTGCTACAGTAAATGTGCTACAGTGAATTGCTACAGTAAAATTTGACTTTGCTACAGTAACTTTGACTTTGCTATAGTGAAAATCCTTCAAAATTTCTGATTCTGCGACACAGTTTGCGACACAAGGATTTGGTATGCGACACAAGCGTTGTGTCGCATAGGAATGCGACACAAGAGCTTAGCGACACAAGGGTTGTGTCGCATAAGCGTTCGATGCTAATTCAATAGCGACATAAGGGTTGTATCGTATAAGGTTTACGACACAAGGTGCGACACAATATACGACATAAGCTACGACACAAAATGTGACGCAAATGGATTTATGCGACATAAACTTGCGACACAACCTGCGACACAAGCGTTGTGTTGCAAAGATGAACACCAGCCCAGAAAGTTGCGACTGATGCATTTTTCCGATCCAAAACCCAAATCTAACACATTTTTAGGCTGTAAAATCGTGTTCTATTCATACATATGGACAATACTAAGTTGTGTAAACATTATAACATCAAAACATTACACCAAAATGAGTAAATCTAAGGATTTAGATATTTTCTTACAAATGCAAATCGAGAGAGATGGAGTCCGAAAATGATGATGGTGCGTTTGTTAAACTTGTTCCCCTTGTAGTGGTGATCCCAAAAACGTGATTTTTGTTGTCGTTGGAGCTAAATCCGAAAATATGGTGGTGTGTGATTGAGAGAGTTTTTGGTGTGTGTGTGTGTTTTGAGTAATGAAAATGAAAGAGGAGGAGAGGTGGAGGTGGTGATGTTGGCTGATCCAAAAGAGAAGGAGGGAAAACACTTCCCAAAATACCGTATTTACTCCGTGTCCTAATTGATTAATCGTTCGTTTTTAGTATTTAACCAAACAGTTATATTTTAAAACGTGACCGGGGTATTTTGATAAAAATATCTTGAAATTAATTATAAAAACATTTGCCGAGTTATTTAAGTTATCTGTTTCGCGTTTGACACGTTTGCTAAAATATTCATAATGTTGTCGCGCTAAAATAACAGTGTCCGTTCGAATATGTATTTATACAGTAAAATACGTTCCCGTTATTTGAGTAAGTTTTGTCACCAACGTCCAAGTAAATGTATCGGACTTTGCTGGTTAATTCGTACGATTTATCCAAATCGCGTAAGTACACACATATATATAAATCACCTTATATATACAAATAGAGTCTGTAATTAGTCCTATTACATACTAATTACAACTAGTTACAAATAATTAGGCATAATTAATTATCCTAATTAGGCAGGTGTTACAGAAGGATTTTCTAATCGGCTGAGATGATCCTCCGCGACGTTTTCTGCTCCCTTTTTGTCTTTGATTTCTTTGTCAAATTCTTGAAGGAGTAGGATCCATCGTAGAAGGCGAGGTTTAGCATCTTGCTTCTTAAAAAGATATTTCAAAGCAGAGTGGTCTATATAGACAATAGTTTTGGACAAGATTAGATAAGAACGAAATTTATCAAAAGCAAATACTACCGCTAGCAGCTCTTTTTCTGTGGTCGTATAATTTTCTTGAGCGTCAGTGAGCATCTTGCTTATGTAAACTATTATAACAATGTAAGACTTTTATAATATCAATGAATTGTAAATGACACATATAGAGTCGTTCATTATATATTATGTGCTGCTGATATTTGATTAGTCGCGCCCCGACCCAAATCGCTTCCGCATCATAATCTGGGGGTGCGACAGATTGGTATCAGAGCCTAAGGTTATAGTGAACTAGGTTGCATTTAGTGGGCCTAGACTATGACTGTTAGGCAGTATTCCTCATTTGGTATAACTGGTTCAGGAAATATATCATATGAGTTTAATTTAACATAGCGTAGCTAACTATGTACAATTAAATAAATATGATGTGATGTCTGAAAAGGGTTATATTGAACCGGAATGCACTAGTTGACTCTGACCATGAGAGAAATCTGGACTTATACTTGTTTTGTGCTAGACACACACTAGGCTATTATGTGATATAGGTACATACATAGGCCTCACCTACGTACTACTCTATAGGCTATTATATGTATTGTATGTATATATGAATAGGCCTTACCCGTGTACGACTCTCTACGTTATTATATATATATAGACCTCACATGATAATCGCTCGTTAATGCTCACGTCATCGAAGCTGACACGTCTTACTCCTATCGTATCACTAGATATAAAGAACAAGACTTGTTCTCATCTACCACCGTCTATCTATTTATATGCGTGTAAAGAATAACTACACGTCTCGCTGTACCGTCACGTACACACTTGAAAGATATCACTTCACATTCTTTCCACCATATTATCCTTCGGGATCGCGATCGAAACGTACTACTAGGAAAACTGCTACACTTTAGGCTATATGATATGATATGATTATGAATATATGCCTCACTTGTTAAACGCTCTTGCCATAGAAGATGGCAGACTCATCATCTAGACAAACTACATGTACTTCATTGTCTATCTCTCGCTCACGTCGCAGCCACTCAGGAGCACTCGTGGCTAGACGCACTATTAGCTCATATCGAGCCAGACCATATCACAACCCAGCCGTAACAGAAAACGTATTTGCGATAGATCGCCATCGAGTTCTTGTGCATCAGTGGAGCTGGTTACCAACGGCTGTTGCTACATGGAGAATCGAGAAAAACATTGAAATCCCTTCTGATGTTGGAAGATACTCAGCTATGGATCTTTCCCCTTATACTCAAGAACCGACACATCTCACCATGCCTGTGTTAACTGCCCGCTTGCATCGTCATGAACGCAGGTTACACTACTTGAAAATCGAACAACACGAAACTCATTCAAATTGGATGGAATTAGCTCAAGGCCGCATCGCTCAGATGTACTTGGATCAGGAAGACATCTCCGAAACTATCCATCATACTCACGGTCAAATGAAGGAAACCACCGCAACCACGGAGAGCGTTCATGATCAAGTAATTAGTAATCGAAACAAAATCTTGCACATACAAGGACTCTTCTAACTGCAAGTCTCATAATTTCAAAAGGCACTGAAGGTGTTATTGGGTTGTTACGTAGGATGGAAATAACTCTGGTTTTAACAAAAGAAAGTAGTCTGGGAACCCCAATCAAAATCAGCCATCATCGAAAAGGTCTGATACTGTTGAGGCCTACATCTCTGGTTCAGAATCTAAAAAGAGCTATTTTGGGAATGAACCCTTTTGTTCAAAGTGCCGCAGACATCATGAAGGTCCTTGAGGTACTCCATGTGGAAAATGTCAAAGGTATGGGCATCTGGCCAAAGACTGCAGATCTACCAATGCCAACACCGCCACTGACAAACTTAAGTCCTACTATGAGTGTGGGGACACTGGGCACCTTTAGGAATGAGTGCCCAAAGTTGAAGAACAAGGGCAACAACACTGCTAAAGGAAGAGCTTTCGTGCTGAACTCCAAAGAAGCCGTCAGGACCCGAATGTGGTCTCGGATGATAAGTACATGGTAGGGTTAGCTAATGATAAACTCATAGAGACCGATAGTGTAATCCCAAATTGCACTTTAAACTTAGCCGACAAGCTCTTCACCATTGATCTCATTCCTATTGAGATTGGAAGTTTTGACGACATTGTTGGCATGGATTGGTTGTCCAAGCACCGCGTAGAAGTTATCTGCTACAATAAAGTTGTCTGCATTCCTCTCGTCACCGGTAGTACTTTGGTCATACAAGGGGAGACTGGTGGGACGAGATTGAATATCATATCATGCATGAAAACCGGAAAATACCTGAGAAAAGGTTATCAGGTAATCCTCGCGCACGTTATGGAGAAAAAGTCAGAAGAGAAGTGACTTGAGGATGTGACCATCATTAGAGACTTTCCGGAAGTCTTTCCCGAAGACTTGCCTGGTCTACCACCACCGAGACAAGTTGAGTTCTCAATCGACCTCGTGCCCAGGGCAGCACCCGTTGCACGAGCACCTTATCGCTTAGCCCCATCCAAATTGCAGGAGTTGTCTACTCAATTGCAGGAACTACTGGACAAAGGATTTATTAGGCCGAGTTCTTCACCTTGGGGAACCCCGGTCCTGTTTGTGAAAAAGGACGGTTCGTTCAGGATGTGTATCGACTACAGAGAGTTGAACAAATTAACCGTTAAGAACCGACACCCACTTCCTCGCATTGATGACCTATTCGACCAACTTCAGGGGTCAAGTTTCTATTCGAAGATAGATCTACGATCGGGTTATCATCAGTTACGAGTTCGTGACATTGACATTCCTAAGACTGCCTTCCGAACTCGCTATGGGCATTACGAGTCCAAGTGATGCCATTTGGATTAACAAACGCACCGGCTACATTCATGGATCTTATGAACCGAGTGTGCAAATCATATCTCGACAAGTTCGTCATTGTCTTCATAGATGACATCCTCATTTACTCGCGCAATGAACAGGAACACGCGCAACATCTCAAAGCCATTCTAGAACTTCTTAGACACGAAGAGTTATATGCTAAATTCTCCAAGTGTGAGTTCTGGATGCAAACCGTACAATTCCTTGGTCATGTGATTGACAGTCAAGGAATTCACGTGGAGCCATCAAAGATTGAGGCTATCAAGTGCTGGCAAGCACCAACAACGCCGACCGAAATACGCAAATTCTTAGGTCTGGCTGGTTACTATCAACGCTTCATAGAGAACTTCTCCAAAATAGCCCAACCTCTCATGACACTGACTTAGAAGGAAAAGAAGTTTGATTGGACTGATAAACTGGAGTCAGCATTTCAACTATTGAAACAAAAGCTTTGCAGTGCACTCATCCTATCTCTACCCGAAGGCATTGATGATTTCATGGTATACTGCGACGCCTCAAACCAAGGTCTTGGTTGCGTGTTGACGCAACGAGACAAGGTTATTGCCTACGCCTCCCGACAACTCAAAGTTCACGAGAAGAACTACATGACTCATGATCTCGAACTAGGAACCGTAGTGTTTGCACTCAAGATCTGGAGACACTATCTGTATGGCACAAAATGTACCATCTTCACCGACCATAAAAGTCTTCATCATATATTTGATCAGAAGGATCTCAACATGAGGCAACGTCGCTGGGTCGAGTTGCTTACCAATTACGACTGCGAAATCAAGTACCATCCATGCAAAGCAAATATTATTGCCGATGCCCTAAGTCGAAAAGAGCGCCAAAACCACTTCGTGTCCGAGCCCTCAGTATGATCATTCATAATGATCTTATCATTCAAATACTCACTGCTCAACTCGAAGCATTAAAACCCGAAAACCTGAAGAATGAGGCCTTGCGCAACATGGAGAAACAGTTCGAAACCAAACCCAACGGGGTCAAGTACTTCGCGAACCGGATCTGGTTGCCCTACTTCGGAAACCTTCGAGACTTGGTGATGGATGAAGCTCACAAGTCCAAATACTCTATACATCCTGGATTAGACAAGATGTATCATGGCATCAAGGGATTGTACTGGTGGCCAAACATGAAAGCAGAGATCGCTACATACGTCAGCAAGTGCTTCACATGTTCTAAAGTCAAAGCTGAATATCAGAAATCCTCCGGTCTGCTGCAATAACCGGACATTCCTCGCAATCAAAGAAACTGATAAAATGGAACGCCTCACATGAATCTATCTGAAGGAGATCATATCCCGACACGGCGTTCCTACCTCGATTATCTCCGACAGAGATAGTCGTTTCACTTCTCAGTTCTGGAGATCATTGCAGAAATCCTTAGGTACTTGTCTGGATATGAGTACAGCCTATCATCCACAAACCGGCGGCCAAAGTGAAAAGGACAATTCAAACACTGGAAGATATGCTACGCGCCTGTGTAATTGACTTTGGTGCAAATTGGGAACATCATCTGCCATTGTGCGAATTCTCGTACAACAACAGCTATCATACCAGTATTGGAGCTGCGCCGTTCGAGGCACTGTACTGTCGTAAGTGCCGGTCGCCTATCTGTTGGACCGAAGTGGGAGACAGCCAACTCACTGGTCCTGAAATCATTCATGATACCACCGAGAAGATCGTTGGTATCCAACAACGGGTGAAGGCTGCACGTGATCGTCAGAAGAGTTATGCTGACTTGAGACGAAAACATCTCGAATTCCAAGTTGGGGATCGCGTACTACTCAAAGTTTTGCCTTGGAAAGGTGTCATACGCTTCGGCAAACGCGGGAAATTAAACCCCAGGTACATTGGACCTTTTGAGATCTTTGAAAAGATTGGTCCACTCGCATATCGATTGCAGCTACCTCCCGAGCTTAGTAACGTGCATCCCACATTCCACATTTCTAATCTTAAGAAATGTCTGTCCGATGAGACACTCATTATCCCGCTCGAGGAGATTCAAATCGATGACAGACTTCATTTTGTCGAGACACCAGTGGAGATCATGGACCGTGAGGTCAAACAGCTTAAACAAAGTCGTATCCCTATCGTCAGAGTTCGATGGAATTCGCGGCGTGGTCCGAAGTTCACCTGGGAACGGGAAGACCAAATGCGACTCAAATACCCACAACTTTTCACAGACTCTCCTCACACGACAACTCAGAGCTAAATTTCGGGATGAAATTCCCTTAACAAGGGGAGAATGTGACACCCGACCAATTAGGGCTAGTAATTAGTGCCTAATCATAGTACTAATACATGTAATTAGGATTAATTATGTGTATCATTATGTGTATCGATATATTTATTATATATACACACACGTATGCGATTTGTATAAATCGTACATTTACATATTCGGATGAATTCCGACATCATAAATATGGACGTTGGTGAACAAAATATAATATAAAATTATTTAATAAACTCATAAATATTATGTTGATAATATTTAATAAATCATTTGTATCGTATGAAGTAACCCATATATTACAGAAACGCATGAAACGCGCCCGACAATCAAACGAAAATCAAAAATATATTTTATAAGTTTAAAATATATCATTTCGAGTAAAACTTTCATTTAAAATATTGTATCTTAAAACAATAACCAAAACGGCTAGTTTAAACGTCACGCGATTTAATCTCCGTAAAATAAACACGTAAATCGAGGCCACTAAATTAACGGAACATTTTTATAAATGTTTTCAAGTATTTTAATAAATACTTCAATCAAAAATATCGAAATTTAAATCGATATCTAAAACGCGGGTATTAAACGTTTAACGTATAAATAAACGTCAAACCGATCGAGTAAACGACCACAGTATGCGAATACAGTGTAAGATTTAAATTAAAAACACTCCATCCACAATGTTGGACCCATCTTGGCCAGCCACCACCTAAGCCAACCAATCAAACCTCATGCAATTTTGATGATTTCAAAATTGCCTTACACACCACCATACAACACACATGCAATTTTTACATTTCATTTTCATCATATTTCTCTCAAAAACACACTCTTTTTCTCTCAAAAACTCTTGTTATTCTCAGCCCAAATCTTCATCAAAGATCATCATTCATCTCCAATTTCCAAGCTTCAAGAGGAAAAGAGTTCAAGATCACCATCTTCTTCATCATCCACCTCCTTTGTTCTTCATTGTTCTTGGTATGAAAACACATGAACCTTTAGATAATATTATTGCATGTTGTTTATTTTGATGTTTAGTTAATCATCTAACCATGTTATGTCCAAATATAAGCTTGAAACTCGTTTTTATAACACTTAAACCAACATGCAGGAATCTGTCTTCAAAAGTCAGTTTACAAAAACGGCCATAACTTGAGTTCTACTAAGAATTAGACAACCAATTTTTTTTAAAAGTTGCGTATTGAAAATATCTACAAAAAGTTCTTCTATGGCTCTTTCCAAAAATCTACGTATTTTTGTGTATAATCCGATCTTTGCGACTGGTCTGATGTTTGTCGAAAACCGAGCACGGTTCTTTCGCGAAATTAATTACCCATGTATATGAACTCCAGAATTGTTGGAAGAATCATGTTAGGTACTGGACACACACATGAACATCTGGTAAAAATCTTGGAATCTAATTCGGATTAGAACACGTTAAAATCGAGTGGCGAAGTAAACCGACAAAAATCGAAAAACACATTTAGGGACTGTTTTGGAAATAAATGTAAAAACGACACTTGTGGGTCACCAATGGTCACGAAACTCGTTTTCTATAAGTATTATAACATGATAAAGGTTGTGTAAAAGTTTCGGCTCAAACCGAGCTAGTTTGACCAGTTTGACTAGTTTGACCAGATTTGACTAGTTTGACCAGTTGACCAGCTTGACCAGTTGACTAATTTAACCAGCTTGACTATTTTGACCAGTTTGACCAAGTTGACTTCTGTTGACTTTCAGAAAACAACATATTTGACCACAACATTCGGATATAAATGTATACATGTACTTTCGAATATAATAAAAGAAGCTTGAAAATACTTACTACACTAAGTATTCAACACCTACAATAATCAAACCTTATACAAAACTTACATTCGTACAATACAAACCATCACCAACGGGCCGTACATATTTTCAAAAACACGAACAAACAAACCAATGTATTTGGACATAACTAGTTGAGGGAACAACTAGCATAGATGTTCTGTTGAGACATCTAATCATTAAAACCTTGCGCGTTTAGGACGCCCAGCAGGTTTCGATCGTTGGAGACGACATCATTTCCCTTGTACACCATCATTAGTGCTTGATAGCATCTCATCAGACTCAGGTGAGTCTCATAGCCCCTATTTTACTGTTTTTACTCTAGGGGTGAGAATACATGCCTGTTTTGTTTTACATGTGAACGCAAGTATCAATATCGCTATATTCTGCATGAGTTAATCATCTAATCATCATAAGTACTCATTAGCATAGTTTGGTAATACTTTGTAGCGTGAATGTTAGTGTATGGTACTATATGGGACTGACAATCCCCGTCCGGGTCAGCAAGCACTGACTGGTCAAAACAGACGCATTATCATTTGTTCATACGTGTGTTGATTAGGCATACGCATAGAGGCACCCTCGCTCAGGCACTTAATTGTGATCCTGACATCTCAGTTAAGCTCAGACTATGTGCTCATGGCAGTTATATACATCATTTATCATTTATTTATTTGCTTAATTGCAAATCATCATACTTAAATCTTGCGGTTCATACATTATACTAGGGGTGGCAATTCGGGTTGGGTTGGGTTGACGGGTTCAGATTGTCGGGTTGTCGGGTTGAATGGTTCAGGTTGAATGGTTAAGGTTGTCGGGTTGAATGTTCAGGTTGAATGGTTAAGGTTGTCGGGTTGAACGGTTCAGGTAGAATGTTTCAGGTTCGTGTCGGGTTTCGTGTCGAGTCAGAAATTACCAGCCCTACATTATACTTTATCATTAAACCTGTGAGCTCACCAGCGTAAGCTAACCAATTTAGTATGTATTCTCAGGTTCGCAGCAGCAGTAAGTCTGCTCACTCAGGATGCCCATTAGCTCGAGTCTCATGCAAACATCGAGAGATTATCACGCATTACTATATTTTGTATAAGTTAGTTATGAAATAGAATCTCTTACATCAATCCGAGCTTATGTAAACTATTATAACAATGTAAGACTTTTATAATATCAATGTATTGTAAATGACACATATAGAGTCGTTCATTATATCTTATGTGCTGCTGATATTTGATTAGTCGCGCCCCGACCCGAATCGCTTCCGCATCATAATCTGGGGGTGCGACAGGTACCTTTGAATTTTCTACCATGTCAAGAATCACGAAATCGCAAGGAAAAACAAACTTATCCACTTTAACCAAAACATTCTCGACCATACCTTTAGGATATTGAATTGAACGATCCGCTAACTTAATGCACATTCTGATTGGCTTTGGTTCCCCCAACTTAAGTCTAGCATACATGGTATAAGGCATTATCGATATGCTTGCTCCCAAGTTAGCCAGAGCATTAGTGACGTCTAAACTCCCAATAAGACAAGGAAGGGTAATACTCCCTGGGTCTTTCATCTTTGGTGGTATTTTGTTCTGCATCACCGCTGAGCATCTCTCGTTCATTGTTACTGTGGTTGCCTCCATTAGCTTGCTCTTGTTGGTCAATAATTCCTTCAAGTATTTTGCATATTTTGGCATTTGAGCAATTGCTTCCACGAACGGAATATTAATGTGAAGCTGCTTCAAGTTTTCTAAGAACTGATGGTACTGAGCTTCATCCTTTCCTCTCCTTAAAGCTGCTGGGTAAGGAGGAGGTGGAACGTGATCCTTTGCGTATTGCTTGTCTCTAGCAATTTTATCAGCCACAGCATCCTCCCTTGGACTTTTAACTACTTCTACCTCCTTCTCTTTTTCAGGCAGGGGTTGAGATACAGGCTTCTTCTTGACAATGGGATCTTCATAACCCTTTCCACTTCTAGTAGTTACAGCTTTCGCCTGATCACGTGGATTGGTCTCAGTGAATCCTGGAAGAGTCCTAGGAAATCTCTCTTGCAACACCTTGGCTATGCTGGAAACGGATCCTTCGATTTGCTTGATTGCAGCCCCTTGGTTTCTCAACGCTGCATCGGTGGCATCCATCCTTTGTCCAGAACTGGCAATGAATTTCTCATTAGTGGTGAGAAACTTTCCCATCATCTCTTCTAAGTTGGTTTGTTTATCGGGTGATGGTGCAGTTTGTTGCTCCTTGGTGAAAAACCCTGGTTGAGTTTGGCGAAACTGACGACCTCCATCTTGGTATGGTCTTCTGAAGAATGTTCCACCGCCTTGACGGTATGGTGCTTGAGTTTCCCCAAACTTAACTTCCTCGGTCACTTCTCCCGTTCCCTTCTCGGGGCAATCCTTCACTAAATGGGCTCCTCCACAATTTTCACATCCTACTTGGATAGCATGGACAGTCTCAGTGACCTTCTTTATGTCTCTACCCATGCTGTCTAGCTTAGCAGTGATGGCTGCAAGACCATCATCATTGCTTACTGACCTCTTTCTCCGAGAGGTACCATCGTCCCAAAGTTGAGAATGTTTGGCTTGATCACGAATGGCTTCCAATACTTCCCTAGGAATCTTCTTTGGAATAGATCCTTGAGCATCAAGTAGCTGTCTTGTCGCACGATCCACTCCCTTATAGAATACCATAATGATTTGTTGGTCGTTAAGATCGTGCAGTGGGCACTTATGCATCAAGTCCTTGTACCTTTCCCACGCTTGGTGAAGCGACTCATCAATGTCTTGCTTGAAATTCCGAATATCGTCGATCATCTTTGACGTCTTGGTCGGTGGGCAATACATCTTGAGAAATTTCGTGCGAAGATCTTCCCATGTGGTGATGGATCCGGCTGGTTCATTCGAAACCCATCGTTTTGAGGCTCCTTTAAATGTTATAGGGAACACTCGGAGCATAACTTGATCGCGTGAGACGTTGGGAACGTTGAACATATCGGCGATCTCTAAGATCTTCTCAACATGCTCGTTAGCATCTTCTGAGTCTTCTCCTCTAAAAGGGGTTTCTCTAAGCTCCTTGAGGAATTGTCCCTTAATTTCAAATTCCACTTCTCGCGCAATAGCGGGCCTCACCACTCCTGGCCCAAGATCTGTACGCCTTGTGCTAGAATACTCCTCAAGGGTCATATTAGCAATGTCGTCCGCCATCTCTATTTCTATTTCTGGTTCCGATTGATCACTGGGATATTCGGTTGGTGCTCGATTGCGATACTCTCCGTACTCGCCCTCGAAATCCGAATCGTAATTGAAAGCCAGTGGGATGTGTAGATTATAATTCAGTATTTCTTCCTCTTCATCAAAAATTGGGTCGCGAACCGGTGAGTTAGGCTGTGCAGAAACAGTACGTCTTCTTTGATGGAGTGTGCGTTCGGGTTCTGCAAATGGATCAGTTGGGTATGGTTCATAAGTTCGGGTCATATACTTCCTGCAATAAACTTTTCAACTCAGTAGAACAGGCTACTATATTATCCCAAACAAAGTAACTACCTAATCCAATATTCACAACTCAAAAAGCACAAAGTAAAATTATCAACTACTAAACAATTCAAAATGAAACAAGTTAAACAACTACACAACTCCAAATTATTAAATTGAAACAAACCGTTCCCCGGCAGCGGCGCCAAAAATTTGATGCTGTATAAACAGAGTTAAGTTTTTAATAATGGAAATACCCGCTTACTATACACAACACAAGCAAGAATACATGGTCATATTATAGTATAGCACAATAAGTCCGAGTTGAACACGAGGAACGGATGTCAATATTGAATAAATTGGAAATTGTTACAAATAAAAGCAGTAAATAAGGGGGATGTTTCAGTTCCGAACGAACAATTGACTAACAATTATGAAAGATGATTTTTATATTTTAAAAATAATTAAAAAGAAAAAAATAATAAAATAATTAATCAAATAAAATACTTGACTCAAATGATAGAGAAATGCATTTGTTTAGATTACTTTCCTTAGAATCTGATTATCACTTTATTGAATTGCTAATATATGGATTTTACTGTGATATAACAAATATTACCAATTATCCTTACAAGATTAATCGATTAAACGCAATTTAGAAAGATATAAAGTTGTTTTCAACACGTTAACAGTACTATTTAACGTTATCCACCAAATTGTGTTACAATTTAAACCAACACCGTTTATATGATTTACTCTTGCAACTTGAATCAACAAAGTTTATAACTAGTAAATAGTTATCACATTCATCAATGATTATTAACGAATATTTGTCCCAACCTATCAAACTCAATATATCTAGTGATAATTATCAATCAAAACCAACAATCATCAATAATTATTCATCAATAGAGAAATCAATCTTAAATCAATAAATAATCACGTTGGGTAATCATCAACAATCAATAGATAAACCTGTCAGATTCACCAACCTTTTTGGTTGACGTTTTTAGTTATGCATTCTCAGGTACACAACTTCAATAGGATTGTGTCACACCCCCAAATTACCTGTTGCGGAAGCAGTTTGGGTCGGGGCGTGACTAATCGAGTAAATCAAAGCGCAAAGATATACAGCAAACGACCTCTAAATGAGACGTTTGTAAAATAGTTACATTTCATAATCAAATCGTTTGAAAACATATAGTTTTCGTTACAAAAGTATCATAGCCTAGAGTCCGCGTATGTAGTGGGAGATTCTATTACATAACCGGAATATACAAAAGATAATGCCAAAGAATCTCCGTAAATGCAGTGTAGATATCATGCGACTCTAGCTAATATCCTGGAGTGAACCTACTCCGTAAGTGTACCTGAGAATACATGCTAAAAAGGGTCAACCAAAAGGTTGGTGAATCTCACAGGTTTGTAAATAATCAGTTTGAACACAAGATTTTATCATCGTTGCCCGTAGGTAAAATCAAGTATTTGCAATCAAGCAAATGGTAAGTAAATATGTATATACCGTTGCCATGAGGCTCATAGTCGAAGCTTAACCCGAAAATCAGTGGTACAGCCAAGTACCGTAAGATGCCCCAGCGAGTGCCCAATCCAAACACTCGTACGAAACAAATATAAGTCACCCATTTCTACAGAACTGTTCGTGGTAGCGCTACTACCCCGGGCGGGGAGGGTCAGTCCCTAATGGATCCATTAACTAATATTCGCGCTTAAGTCCATAACTAACGAAACTATGATGGAGGGACTTTAGTGGATTAGTAAGTAACTCATGCACGCCCGTATATGAAAAGTAAGTAATTTAACACTTGTGTTCAAGAAAACAGTTAAGCAATGTATCTCACCCCAATAGTAAAACTAGTAAAAGTGGGGCTGTAAGACTCACCTGAGTCGAGTAAGCAAGCTACGTTTGCAGGTCAAACGAGTATCCGAAAGTAAATCAGCTAGTGGGTTCTCCGAACCCGCAACCTTCTAATGCCCGAAGCATATAAGGTTGTATGTATAAGTGAATGTCTCAAAAGACCATTCATGCTAGTTGTCCACTCACTAGTTATGTCCAAGTGGTTAATCGTTTGTTTACTTAAAAACGTTTGCGGCCCGTTGGTGAATGTTTAAGTATGTAATAATAATTCTCGAAGATATCGTTTTTAAGTTGCTTATCGTTTCATTGTATATCCCCATAAGTATCAGTTTTACAAGTACGAGTAGTGTCGTATATCGTTTAGTTGTTACGTGAGTTCAATACTTGATAGTTAAGTGTTTTTATGTATTTCAGGAAATTGCGACAAAAAGTTACGTCGCAAAATGGGCATTGCTATCGCAAAAATAGCGACGGAAGAGTGACGTCGCAAGTGACGTCGCAATAGTTGCGATGGAAGAGGTTACGTCGCAAGTGATGTCGCAAATGTTGCGACGGGATAGGTTACGTCGCAAGTGACGTCGCAAATGTTACGACGGAATAGGTTACGTCGCGAGTGACGTCGCAAAAGTTGTGACGGGAGAGGTTACGTCGCAAGTGACGTCGCAAAAGTTGCGACGGGAGAGGTTACGTCGCAAGTGACGTCGCAAAACGGGCTGAGAGGGTTTTCAAGTTTTTGGTCCAAAGTCAAAAATGCTCGGTTTGACCCGAAACTTTGACACAATCTCAAACACGGTAAAATATGAGCAAATTATGAGTTTCATGGTCATTGGTAACTTGCAAGTGTCGTTTTTAACGAGATTATGAAAACAGCCCTTAACTTAGTTTTTCTGAAAATTATACGTTTTAGTCCTTGCGATTTAACCATCTAAATGACCGAAATCACATCCAAGAAAAATATATGTTATTCCCCTATGTCTCAGGTTTCTGAAACATATTTTTATGAAGTCTAAAACAAAACACAATCGAGAAATAAATTTGTAAATCACAATGGGTCCAGCAGCCATATTTTCAGTATATATGTTCAAAGATCTGATCATAACTCACGTTTTACAAAACTTCACAAAGTGCGAGAGTATGGGATTTAAAGATAACGAAAATTTTGATCTTTTCCAAGTGGTCTCATCAGTTTTCATTTCGTGTTTAACGAGATATACTTTCAAACATTTGACTAACAATCTGATCAGAAAGTACAGATCTGCTATGTACTTTTATTTCGAATTTTTAAAATAGCAAATGAACTCTATTTTTCGTGAGGCTTAAATATCTGGAAAATAGACTTCTTAAACTTGATTTTAGGCTCAAGAAACACTTGATTTTGTTAAGAAATGAGTCGTTTATCACGGATCTAAACCGATCTAAATTATTGTCCAGTGGTTAAAGCTTTTATCCAATGGTTAATAGCACTTGTGAATGATTTTTGTTAGGATTTTGGACATAAATCAGTAGAAATGGAACACTAACATGTTTATAAACTTAATCCAAGGAAAACTAAAGAAAAAGGGAGAGTTTATACCAAGCGAAAATAGATCTAGAGCGAGATGAGGTTGGTTTGCTGCTGCTGCCTTCGGTTTGCGAGTTCTTGGCTTCTCCTTGCTAAAACGATGGAAGATGATGATAGATGAGTAATAGGGCTTGTTATATTTACTTGGAGGTGATGGTGGAAGGTGGTGGAGGTCGTGGTTGAGGCTGTTCCAGCCCAAAAGTTGAGAGAATTGTGGTGGTTAAGTATGTGTGAGGTTATGTGATAATGAATAGGATTAAGGTTTAAGTGGTTTATATATGGGACATTTAGGGCTGAGTTTTCTTTGGGCTTTTGGGCCTAATATGGGCCCTTGGGTCGTGGTTTTGGGTCAGCCCAAGTGAAGGTTGGGCTCGTAAATCTCGTTCCTCAATTCGGGTTAGGTTCGTTAGTCGGTTTAGTGTTAAACGTGTGTTTTTAAAATTTAAGTTTGATCGTTTGATTTCTTCGTGAACATTCTTAATATGTAGATGATATTAGAGGTGACTAAGTATTCTTAAAACACTTAATTTAAGTTACCAAAATATATTTTGGATTTCGTTCAGATGTCGGGCTCGATTCGCACGTTTTGTCGGTTACTTTACGTTTTAAACCAAACGTGTAAGTTTTTCGCGTATATTATTATAAAATAATAATGCCAAGTATATAATGACTATTTTATCATAGAAATAGATTTACGAGTCATATGATAAGGTTCACCAACGGCCGGGTGTTTCGGATTCCATCCGAGTAAATCGCGTAATATCAATTTATTACGTAAGAGTGTATATTCCATATACGTTATATTACAAGTAACTTAGTCCTATTTCATACTAATTACAAGTAATTACAAGCAAGATTAGGGTAAATTAATACGCCTAAGTATGGGTTGTCACATTCTCCCCTTGTTAAAGAAATTTCGTCCCGAAATTAAGTTACATTAGGAGTCTGAGTGGGGTCTGAGAAGAGGTGTGGGTATGTCTCGCGTATCTGATCCTCTCGTTCCCAGGTGAAATCAGGGCCTCGCCTAGAATACCAGTGGACTTTAACAATGGGAATGCGACTCTGTTTCAATCGTTTGACCTCTCGGTCCATGATTTCAACGGGTTCCTCGACGAAATGAAGTTTGTCATCAATATGAATTTCGTCGAGCGGTATAATCAGTGTCTCATCAGACAGACATTTCTTAAGGTTAGAAATGTGGAATGTGCTATGCACGCTGCTAAGCTCAGCAGGTAATTGTAGGCGGTATGCCACGGGACCAATCCTTTCAAGGATTTCGAATGGTCCGATGTATCTGGGATTCAACTTTCCACGTTTACCGAAGCGAATGACTCCTTTCCAAGGTGACACTTTAAGTAATACTTTGTCTCCGACCTCAAACTCGAGGTGTTTGCGTCTCACGTCAGCGTAACTTTTCTGACGATCACGTGCGGCTTTCAGCCGGTTTTGAATGCTCACGATTTTCTCAGTCGTTTCATGAATGATTTCGGGACAGGTGAGTTGGCTATCTCCCACCTCAATCCAACAGATAGGGGAACGGCATTTCCCTCCGTAAAGTGCCTCAAAAGGCGCAGCCTTAATGCTGGTATGATAACTGTTGTTGTATGAAAACTCGTACAATGGTAAGTGGTTTTCCCATTAGGTACCGAAGTCAACTACGCAGGCTTGTAGCATATCCTCCAGTGTTTGAATCGTTCGTTCGCTTCGGCCATCGGTTTGCGGGTGATAAGCAGTACTCATATCCAAACGAGTACCAAGAGATTTCGGTAAGGATTGACAAAAGCGAGAAGTGAAGCGACTATCTCTATCAGAGATAACCGAGATAGAAACACCGTGTCTAGATACAACCTCTTTCAGGTAGATTCGGGTTAGACGTTCCATCTTATCGGTTTCCTTAATCGCAAGGAAGTGAGCAGATTTAGTAAGACGATCTACGATCACCCAAATGGTATCGCAACCGCTTGGTGTTTTCGGTAGTTTGGTAATGAAGTCCATGGAAATCTGTTCCCATTTCCATTGTGGCATCTCGGGTTGTTGTAACAATCCCGATGGTTTCTAGTATTCGGCTTTAACTTTCGAGCAGGTGAGACATTTGCTAACATAAGTAGCAATATCGGCTTTCATATTGGGCCACAAATACAACTCTTTGATTCCGTGATACATCTTGTCGGCTCCAGGATGTACCGAGTATTTGGATTTGTGAGTTTCATCCATCACCAAATCCCGCAGGTTCCCAAAACTTGGTAACCAGATTCTGTTCGAGAAGTATCGGGCCCCGTCAGGTTTGGTTTCGAATTGTTTATCCATGCCTCGCAAGGCTTCGCTTGTCACGTTTTCATCTTTGAGTGTTTTGAGTTGGGCGGCGTGAATTTGGGTGAAAAGATTGTTATGAGTGGTCATTCCAAGGGCTCGAACTCGAAGTGGTTCACTCGTTCCTTTCGGTTGAGGGCATCGGCAACAACGTTGGCCTTACCCGGATGATAGCGAATCTCGCAATTATAATCGGCGAGTAATTCAACCCATTGGCGTGGCCTCATGTTTAGATCTTTTGGTCGAATATGCGTTGAAGATCCTTATGATCGAGGAATGTTGTGCATCTCGCACCGTATAGGTAACCGTATAGGCAGAGTTTCTAAGCCTAGAGGGAAAACACTCTGGTTCATGATTTCTAGATTCGTGGGTGGTGTATGTATTTTCTACGTGGTATGTTGTTCACCCTGGTTTTGCCTTTCTCCCCTTGTTAGATTTGCGTCCTATTGGCAACTGAAGGAATATGAACAAGTTTCTCGTAGTAATTGTAAGGAATTATTAATTTGATGAGACAAAATAAAAGATAAAAGTTGAGGGACTAAAGATGAATTGTTTTATTTTAATTAGTTTCCTAGTATAATTATGATTTCTTTGTAACCCTAATTATCTCTATTATATAAAGAGACATTAGGTGTAGGGTTTTTGGGGTGCACACATAATGTAGACGTCTAGGGTTTTGGTTTAGCCTCAAGATCAAGGTTTCTTGATCCTGTTATATTTGTATAACCGTGTTATTCTGATCAAATAATATTGGGGCTTGTTCTTATAACATTGATTTGTTCTTATCCCGCTGCATATTATTGTCAATGTTATTTTATCCTAGATTATATCTAAAAAGTCTAGAGCTTCAACGATCATACGTTTTCACAATTGGTATCAGAGCAAGGTGGCTCGTGTGATCTAGGATATACAAGTTATACAAGATTGAAGATAAAGTTTGGTTTTTCATTCGTCCGTATACAAATCGTCATACCTTACAACATATTATAGTCCACTTTATCAAATAATTACATCGAGTGATCTGGATATCACTTTGGTCAATATATGCATTAATTATTCTGAGTGGGTGTGTATAATTGTTAGCTGCTTCAATTATTCACAATTTTGTTTCTTCTTGCCGACATATTCATAAAGAACATACTTTTGTCGACATCAAGATTCGTTCATTAAGTCTGTTATTTTATTTTGATCTGGATAATTTTGCTTTCTGGTTTTAAGATATATGTTCTAGCCAATTAGGATTTCTGGAAGTTCAAAGCAGATTACGTTCAATAAAAAAGAGATACAAAAAGGTGCAGCTGATCAAACGAAGGCAGACTAAGGTTATTTTTTTTTTAAAAAACCCTACTTCGATAAAGAACGAGGCGCAACAGCTGATATTGTTTTTGAAAATTATGTCACGTGGCTGCTGAGGTGTTCTGATTTTTCTTATGCGCCGTATTGGATATTCTTTTATTTATCAAATGACATACTTGTCTACTTTGGAAATCATTCTTGTCAACCAACTTCTGTTTTCGATTTAATATTTAACCGACTTGTGTTAACTATTAAATTCAATCAACAGTTGAAGTTTGATTAAGAAGCTGATTTGTGTCGGTTCTAGACTGCATATTGATTTGGTCAGATTGTCATCTATCCAGCTGCTTATGTTTTGATCATGCAATATAAGGCAAGGTAATATTAGGGTTTTCTGTAAAAACTACTTTGACCACAGCAGAAGTTACAGATGGAGGATTAAAAGAGATTGATTGAGTTGTAGAAACAAGATATTTGCTGCAATCAGATGCAACAATCAAGCATCATTCTGATATATGCAAGTGATCGATTACTAGTTTAAGGTAGAAGGCATATCGTTCAAGATCGTACTGCTTAATCAGACTTGGCCGAAAAAGAGAAAATACAGCTCATGTTGGATTCAGAAGAAGAAGATTTCTGAAGTTTATGTGAAACGAATTGATGCTTGGTATGGAGAAAAGTCTGGAACAGTTGAATGTCACGAGGAAAGTCACAACAGAGAGACACATTAAGTGTCGCACCCCCGAAACACGTGGCAGCGGAAACATGAGGTGTCACGGGGGCTACGACCAAATCAAATATCACAACACAAAGATTAAAGCAAACGACCTCTATATGAGACGTTTGAAAACGTTACATTCCATAAATAAAAGCTTACCTAAGATTCTAAAGTTCGCAAACATAGTCTAGAGATTTATAATACATAATCGTTGATACAAAATGTCATAATGCAATTTAAATCTCCTGTTTGAAAATATGCGACTCGAGCTATGCTTTCCAAAAGCATCCTACTGTCCTGTTTCCTGTGGGTAGTCCTACTGCGTCTGTAAACCTGAGAATACATACTAAAAGGGTCAACATAAAGTTGGTGAGTTCATAGGTTTAATCTGTAAAGGAATCATGTAAACACAAGGTTTTCTGTTTGTAAAATAGAGTTTTGTAAAATTAAGTTTCTGTGTTAAGTCAAGTTCTGCGTAATAAAGTTCTGTTAAAACAGTTTCTGTGTGAAATCAAGTTCTGCATATCAAAGTTCTGTAAAACAGAGTTCTGTAAAAATAGAGTTTCTGAGTAATTCAAGTTCTGCATGGATCCAGTTCTGTATAAATAGAGTATCTGAGTAAATTAAGTTCTGCATGGATCCAGTTCTGTAAAAATAGAGTTTCTGAGTAAATTAAGTTCTGCATGGATCCAGTTCTGTAAAAATAGAGTTTCTGAGTACATCAAGTTCTACATGGATCCAGTTCTGTATAACATAGTTTCTGTGTAAAATCAAATTATGCATAACAAAGTTTCTGTATAATAAAGATTCGGTATACTATAGTATTGTATACTATAGTCCTGTTTACTATTGCCATGAGCTCATGTATTCGAAGCTTTAACAAATTCTGCTGCCTCTATGTGTCTAATCCGGGACACATCCTGATTCAAATAATTATGCGCCCGTGGGTTAGCTGGAGCGACCAGCTCGGACGGGATTGTCAATCCCAAATAGATCTATTCACAATAATTCGCGCTTTATGAAATTAACGAACCATGAAATTGAGGTCTTATTGGTGGATTAGTTCTGCTACTCATGCAACTAGTATATGTTCTGTTTTCTGTTTCTGTTTCTGTTTCTGTTTATGTTTCTAGCAATCATAAGTAAAAATCTGTAAAAGTTTCTGTGTGTATGTATTCTCACCCCAAAACAGTTCAAAAACAAGTAAAAATGGGGCTATGAAACTCACCTAAGTTCTAGCAAATAGTAAGCAAGCAATATCAAATAGCAAGCAAGGTGTGATCCAATGTGCAACCTTCTAACGTCCTAAACGTATAAGGTTGTGTAAGTAGATGTCTCAAAAGACCATCTATAGCGATTGTATAAGTGGGGGTCAATGTCCACTTAAGCCAATCGTGTAGGTGGAGGGTTAATGTCCACCTAAGGCTAGTTCATCAACTAGTATGTCCAAATAAGTTGTCCAAGTTCGTTTATTAAAAACATGTACGACCCGTTGGTGAAAGTTTGTAATAATAATTCATTTAGACATTATTATTAAGTTTGTTTTGTTGTATAATATTTATTAGTACATATCGTGTGTTGCGAACAGATTATTCTAGTTTGTATAAGTCTTAAACCGTAGGTCAAAGTTGGTCAACTCGTTGGTCAAAGCTGGTCAAAGTTGGTCAAACCGGTCAAACCTGGTCAAACTGGTCAAACCTGGTCAAACTGGTCAAACCTGGTCAAACCTAGTCAACCTGGTCAAACTGGTCAAACCTGGTCAAACCTAGTCAAACTGGTCAAACCTGGTCAAACCTGGTCAAACCTGGTCAAACCTAGTCAAACCTGGTCAACCTTGGTCAAACTATGAGTCACTTACCAATTCATGAGACACTTACTGATTTTATGAGTCACTTACCAATTTCATGAGACACTTACTGATTTTATGAGTCACTTATCAAATCCAAGTGTTCTAAGTGTCGGTTTCTAATTCGGGAAACTTTCTAAGTTTAGTTTTTGGTCCAAGTTACTAACTAAGTCTCCCAAAACCCTTTTTTTGTTACCACTTTCCAAAAACAGTAAGTTTTATCGTTTTTAGCCGCCGAGCCGTTTTTGTTGACTTGGTCAAACCTACTCGGTTTGACCCGAAACTTTTTCCCAACCCATATCTCAGTTAATAAAGCTCATAAAAATTGTCGGCTCATGTCGGGATCATCCCGAGGTGTCGGTTTTTAAAATGTACTTTACAACTTCAAGATTCCATGTTTCGGTTTTTGTCGGGTTATTACGCCAACTAATTTCACCTATCTCTAGTCCAAATCAAACTTCCAAATTTTTACCAACTGATCTACAATGAGTCTAGACTAACATATCAAATTTTCAGCTTCCAATGGGTCCATTAACATATTTAATTAATTCCGAGAAAGTTCCGAACAGATTTATTGAAAACCTACAGGTCAGTCCTACAAATCGGCTCGTAGAGAAAAACGAGTACGTTTCTGGAAAAAGTGTAAAACATGAAAGTTGTAGATCTTTTCGATACGCAAATTTTAAAAAAAAAATTCGACCTCTAACTCTTAACAGATGATTTTATACGAATATTTTCGTGAACTGTCGATTTTTAGGCAGATTCATGCATGTTAAAGTATAAGTTATAAAAACGTATTTTGGCACAAGGTTTGGACATAATCTTGTTGATGGAGCTTAATAACATCATAATCAGTAGATTAAAAGTAAAATAAGTGAAGGGAGTTAGTGATTCTCACAAAGAATGATGAAGAAGAACAAAAGAGGATGATGATGGTGTTGATCCTAGCTTCTTTCCTTCTAACTTGATATTGTTTGAGAGGTGGATTATGGTGGTTTAGGTACTGATTTTTAGAGAGAGGGAAGTCTGGTTTTTAGAGAGATGGTGGAGGGAAAAGTGTGAAAATGTACAAGTGTTTTGAGTGAATGGTGAGTTTGATCATTTGCATGTGAAAGTAGTGGTGGTGTAAGAAAGAGTCATGATTTGATTTTGCATGTGTGGTGAGTGGGCAATTTGGGGTGGTGGCCTTGGGGCCGGCCCAAGGTGGTCCCACCAAGGGCATTTTGGTCATTTTTCATTTCTAGCTTAAATCGTTGCGTTTTTCGTTCGTTTGCTCGATTGTTTAGACGTTTATTCGTACGTTAAATATTTAGTTGACGTTTTTATTTAACGATTTAAATTTCGATATTTCCCCTTGAAATATTTAATATAATACTTGAAAACTCTTTTAGAAATGTTCCGATAATTCGTTGGCCTCGATTTGCGCGCTAGTCGTACGAAGTTTTAATCGCGTAACGTTTTAAATAGACGTTTTTATTGACGAATCATTATAAGATGTTTTCAATAATAATTTCATACAAAATAATATATTTAAATTATTAAAATATATTTTAGCTTTCGCTCGATTGTCGGGTGCGTTCCGCGCGTTTCTGTTGCGTTTGAGACGTTTTAGTCAAAACGCCTAAGTTTTTCGTGTATTATTTTAACAAAATAATAATATATGGTAAATAACTTCTAAAAATAGATTCAAGTTATTTATAGAAATGTTTTCACCAACGTCGTATAATTTGTCGGACTTCGTCCGGTTGTTTTGCACAATTTCACCAAATTGCGTAAGTGTAATTACAACTAATTAAATAAGCGTAATATAATCAATTACGGGAGTGTATATTCACATAAATACACAAATAGTTACAAGTAATTACAAGTATTTAGCCTAATACTAAACTAAACACACGTAATTAGGATTTCTAGTAGGTTAATCAGTAACCCTAAATCGTCGGGTGTCACATTCTCCCCATGTTAGGAGAATTTCGTCCCGAAATTTGTTTTCAGTCACGGTCTGTGTGGGGTCAGTGAGAGAGTAAGTGGGTGGTTCTAGTGAATTCAGACCTCGTCTTGAGATTCACTGGGCCTTGATGATGGGTAAGCCATCAGGGTCTAAGTTCTTGGTTTTCTGTTGTAAGGTTTCTGTAGGTTTCTTAATGAAACAATTCTTGTTTTATCTTTTCTCCCCTCGTTAGATCGATGTTCTACTGGTAACAGTAAGAATACAATAGGTTTCTCATGGCAACTATTCGGCTGAGATTTTAGATGGCATCGAGAAAGGAAAGAGAATGGAAATTCCGATGGTTTATTATGTCTAGGGAGAAAAGTTTTGTCTGCTAAGTTCAAAATGAGGTTCTGATTTACGATTTCACGGCTAAAATCAATCTGTAATTTATGCGTTATTCTTAGCTTCTAAGTTTGTGGGGCGCGATCGCGTAATTTAGTACCGAATAAGATTGAAAATAGTCAAGTTATTGAGAGGTAACGTACCCGTAACAATGTTATGGGTTCTGTCGAGCGTTGTTGTTCTGATTGTTATTTCGTGATGTAAACACATCCGTTCGTATACGTTTGGAAAAATTTCCCCGTGTACTATAAGTAGGACAAGTATTCCTAAATAGTCGGTCATAGTAAGGTCATTTATTATAGGGTTCGTAGTAGGAAAACATTCCTATGTGGTTCGTTGTAGGAATCGTAGTAGGAAGCGTGTATTATGTCTCGGGTATTGGGTAATTCGTTGACGTACAAGTCAAAGTAGTGGTCAAATCTTGATAAAAGAAAAATGAAAGTAGTAATTGGATTCCAATAAATAGTTTGTTAAAACTGTCAATAAACCAGTTTGTAAACAATTCGCAAGTTATGAGTAATTCGTTGGATCACATCCAATATAAATCGTTGTAAACGTATTTTCAATATGTAAATCGTTAGAAGACCAGCAGGTGTTTCAAAGTATAAGTCGTTATCGTTCGTTAGAAAACATAGATCTTTGAGAAAAATTAAGTGAAAATCAAGTGTTTGTCTATAGGTACGGTTTTTATTTGTTAAAAATGTCATCATAATATCTGTTAAAAACTTTAATGTCAATCAAAATACGTTGGAAACTCTTGTCAGCACGTTGAAAGACTCTGTTTCGCAAAAATTCGTTGAAAGCTCTAGTTATTGAAAAGTGTTGAAAATTTTGTTTTGTCAAAAATCCGTTGAAAGTTTACGTCTGTGAAAAATCCATATCATCTATTCTATTCTCGTGGCGGCGTAGTCTAACAGCTAGTACCAGAACGGCATGATGAGCGGGTTCCTATGCGTATGGGGGGGTATTCATGTCGGAAGATTCTCCGCGTCTCAAGAGTTGTAAATAGCCAAATCGTAGTTTCAAAAGGTAGTCATGACAATGACCGAGTAGTGTTCTTGAAATAGTCAATCATGACTATGTTATTGTTTCGAAATGAACGAATGCTTGATAAAGGTGTTCGGAGCATTCAAAGTCGCGAATCAAGTTATGGGTAAATCGTTTAACGAACGTGTCAAAATAGTGACCTAACGAGATCAAGTAGAAATAGTATGAATAGGATAAGGTCTAGTCCGAGGAGGTCTATTAGTCAGTCCCTCTAGTGGTGTAAAACACACGCGATTCATATGTCTAGGTCGAGAGCGGGTGGAGAAAGTGAAGTGGCGGAAGTAGGTATAGTCCGTCTAAGTGACGAAGTATCGTAAAGTTTAAGTTCTATACGTGTTCCCGAGTTATTTGGTTGCAAGCGGAAAGAAGTGGGTGAAGTAGATGTGACTTGTTTGGTTGGCGAATCCTAAAGTAGATTCTTCTCAAGTGAGTCCTATTCGATTATGTAGTTACCCTATGCGGTTGGGCAAGTGGTACCGTGGAAGTCTCCTCAGCGGTAAATAAGAGTTGAGTCTCATTTTCAGAGTCGGGTGACGTAGCTGTAGGAGTGGTTGCCATGAAAGGTGGCAAATAAGTTTAGTGTACGTAAGATTATACATATATATATATATATACACATAAAAGCCTAGCACATAAGCACGTATATAGGTTGGTCCCGTTCTATCCTCGGTCTACGTCTGCTACTGTACTCTCGTTCACTATAACCATTTCAGGTCTTGCATCGAATCTCCTTTAATTGTACATAGTTGATCAGGCTATGTTAAATTAAATTCAAATGATGCAATCGCTGAACCAGCCATACTAAACAAGGAATACTAACCTAATGGTTATAGTCTAGGTCACTAATGCAATCCTAGTTCGCTATAACCTTAGGCTCTGATACCAATCTGTCGCACCCCCGAAACACGTGGCAGCGGAAACATGAGGTGTCACGGGGGCTACGACCAAATCAAATATCACAACACAAAGATTAAAGCAAACGACCTCTATATGAGACGTTTGAAAACGTTACATTCCATAAATAAAAGCTTACATAAGATTCTAAAGTTCGCAAACATAGTCTAGAGATTTATAATACATAATCGTTGATACAAAATGTCATAATGCAATTTAAATCTCCTGTTTGAAAATATGCGACTCGAGCTATGCTTTCCAAAAGCATCCTACTGTCCTGTTTCCTGTGGGTAGTCCTACTGCGTCTGTAAACCTGAGAATACATACTAAAAGGGTCAACATAAAGTTGGTGAGTTCATAGGTTTAATCTGTAAAGGAATCATGTAAACACAAGGTTTTCTGTTTGTAAAATAGAGTTTTGTAAAATAGAGTTTCTGTGTTAAGTCAAGTTCTGCGTAATAAAGTTCTGTTAAAACAGTTTCTGTGTGAAATCAAGTTCTGCATATCAAAGTTCTGTAAAACAGAGTTCTGTAAAAATAGAGTTTCTGAGTAATTCAAGTTCTGCATGGATCCAGTTCTGTATAAATAGAGTATATGAGTAAATTAAGTTCTGCATGGATCCAGTTCTGTAAAAATAGAGTTTCTGAGTAAATTAAGTTCTGCATGGATCCAGTTCTGTAAAAATAGAGTTTCTGAGTACATCAAGTTCTGCATGGATCCAGTTCTGTATAACATAGTTTCTGTGTAAAATCAAATTCTGCATAACAAAGTTTCTGTATAATAAAGATTCGGTATACTATAGTATTGTATACTATAGTCCTGTTTACTATTGCCATGAGCTCATGTATTCGAAGCTTTAACAAATTCTGCTGCCTCTATGTGTCTAATCCGGGACACATCCTGATTCAAATAATTATGCGCCCGTGGGTTAGCTGGAGCGACCAGCTCGGACGGGATTGTCAATCCCAAATAGATCTATTCACAATTATTCGTGCTTTATGAAATTAACGAACCATGAAATTGAGGTCTTATTGGTGGATTAGTTCTGCTACTCATGCAACTAGTATATGTTCTGTTTTCTGTTTCTGTTTCTGTTTATGTTTCTAGCAATCATAAGTAAAAATCTGTAAAAGTTTCTGTGTGTATGTATTCTCACCCCAAAACAGTTCAAAAACAAGTAAAAAGGGGGCTATGAAACTCACCTGAGTTCTAGCAAATAGTAAGCAAGCAATATCAAATAGCAAGCAAGGTGTGATCCAATGTGCAACCTTCTAACGTCCTAAACGTATAAGGTTGTGTAAGTAGATGTCTCAAAAGACCATCTATAGCGATTTTATAAGTGGGGGTCAATATCCACTTAAGCCAATCGTGTAGGTGGAGGGTTAATGTCCACCTAAGGCTAGTTCATCAACTAGTATGTCCAAATAAGTTGTTCAAGTTCGTTTATTAAAAACATGTACGACCCGTTGGTGAAAGTTTGTAATAATAATTCATTTAGACATTATTATTAAGTTTGTTTTGTTGTATAATATTTATTAGTACATATCGTGTGTTGCGAACAGATTATTCTAGTTTGTATAAGTCTTAAACCGTAGGTCAAAGTTGGTCAACTCGTTGGTCAAAGCTGGTCAAAGTTGGTTAAACCGGTCAAACCTGGTCAAACTGGTCAAACCTGGTCAAACTTGTCAAACCTGGTCAAACCTGGTCAAACTGGTCAAACCTGGTCAAACCTAGTCAACCTGGTCAAACTGGTCAAACCTGGTCAAACCTAGTCAAACTGGTCAAACCTGGTCAAACTGGTCAAACCTGGTCAAACCTGGTCAAACCTGGTCAAACTGGTCAAACCTGGTCAAACCTAGTCAAACCTGGTCAACCTTGGTCAAACTATGAGTCACTTACTAATTCATGAGACACTTACTGATTTTATGAGTCACTTACCAATTTCATGAGACACTTACTGATTTTATGAGTCACTTATCAAATCCAAGTGTTCTAAGTGTCGGTTTCTAATTCGGGAAACTTTCTAAGTTTAGTTTTTGGTCCAAGTTACTAACTAAGTCTCCCAAAACCATTTTTTTGTTACCACTTTCCAAAAACAGTAAGTTTTGTCGTTTTTAGCCGCCGAGCTGTTTTTGTTGACTTGGTCAAACCTACTCGGTTTGACCCGAAACTTTTTCCCAACCCATATCTCAGTTAATAAAGCTCATAAAAATTGTCGGCTCATGTCGGGATCATCCCGAGGTGTCGGTTTTTAAAATGTACTTTACAACTTCAAGATTCCATGTTTCGGTTTTTGTCGGGTTATTACGCCAACTGATTTCACCTATCTCTAGTCCAAATCAAACTTCCAAATTTTTACCAACTGATCTACAATGAGTCTAGACTAACATATCAAATTTTCAGCTTCCAATGGGTCCATTAACATATTTAATTAATTCCGAGAAAGTTCCGAACAGATTTATTGAAAACCTACAGGTCAGTCCTACAAATCGGCTCGTAGAGAAAAACGAGTACGTTTCTGGAAAAAGTGTAAAACACGAAAGTTGTAGATCTTTTCGATACGCAAATTTTAAAAAAAATTCGACCTCTAACTCTTAACAGATGATTTTATACGAATATTTTCGTGAACTGTCGATTTTTAGGCAGATTCATGCATGTTAAAGTATAAGTTATAAAAACGTATTTTAGCACAAGGTTTGGACATAATCTTGTTGATAGAGCTTAATAACATCATAATCAGTAGATTAAAAGTAAAATAAGTGAAGGGAGTTAGTGATTCTCACAAAGAATGATGAAGAAGAACAAAAGAGGATGATGATGGTGTTGATCCTAGCTTCTTTCCTTCTAACTTGATATTGTTTGAGAGGTGGATTATGGTGGTTTAGGTACTGATTTTTAGAGAGAGGGAAGTCTGGTTTTTAGAGAGATGGTGGAGGGAAAAGTGTGAAAATGTACAAGTGTTTTGAGTGAATGGTGAATTTGATCATTTGCATGTGAAAGTAGTGGTGGTGTAAGAAAGAGTCATGATTTGATTTTGCATGTGTGGTGAGTGGGCAATTTGGGGTGGTGGCCTTGGGGCCGGCCCAAGGTGGTCCCACCAAGGGCATTTTGGTCATTTTTCATTTCTAGCTTAAATCGTTGCGTTTTTCGTTCGTTTGCTCGATTGTTTAGACGTTTATTCGTACGTTAAATATTTAGTTGACGTTTTTATTTAACGATTTAAATTTCGATATTTCCCCTTGAAATATTTAATATAATACTTGAAAACTCTTTTAGAAATGTTCCGATAATTCGTTGGCCTCGATTTGCGCGCTAGTCGTACGAAGTTTTAATCGCGTAACGTTTTAAATAGACGTTTTTATTGACGAATCATTATAAGATGTTTTCAATAATAATTTCATACAAAATAATATATTTAAATTATTAAAATATATTTTAGCTTTCGCTCGATTGTCGGGTGCGTTCCGCACGTTTCTGTTGCGTTTGAGACGTTTTAGTCAAAACGCCTAAGTTTTTCGTGTATTATTTTAACAAAATAATAATATATGGTAAATAACTTCTAAAAATAGATTCAAGTTATTTATAGAAATGTTTTCACCAACGTCGTATAATTTGTCGGACTCCGTCCGGTTGTTTTGCACAATTTCACCAAATTGCGTAAGTGTAATTACAACTAATTACATAAGCGTAATATAATCAATTACGGGAGTGTATATTCACATAAATACACAAATAGTTACAAGTAATTACAAGTATTTAGCCTAATACTAAACTAAACACACGTAATTAGGATTTCTAGTAGGTTAATAAGTAACCCTAAATCGTCGGGTGTCACATTAAGTTAGAGAACAGAATACAAGAAGAAGCAAGGCAGTAGCAGAACGTTGATCTCTGGGTGATATAATGATCTCTGCTACATCAGAAAATGTGTTAAGGTAACAGTGATAAAAGTTTTTATATATGACTCGAGAATGAGGAGTTACTGCTGGTACTTGAAGGCTTTAAAGTAAAAACGACCAGTGGAAATAAAATAACCACTGTTTGTTGAAAGATTACCACTGTTACTACAATTTTGTTTGTTATTTTCACTGTTTGTGATTAGTGGAATATTTTACCACTGTTTGGGTATTTTGAAGATTGTTTCCACTGTTAGTTGAATTGGAGTTTGAGGTTAAAACTGTTAGTATAAAACAGTTAACACTGATGGTTTTGGATCTCGAATGGAATTGTTATTATAACAATTTATTCTTACTAATTTTATGGCTCGTTTTTGAAGAAGATGTGATTACGAAGAAGATCGATTATAGCTTATTTGATATTGTAGTTGAGTTTTACAGGCATGTATCTTATCATATCTCAAAGTAATGGTTGTAAACTTTGAAGATAACTTGTTTGGTTTGTATGGTGATGACGAAGACTTGACAAAATCTAGCAAACGTGTGAGATTAACTTAGGATGCTCAATGCTCACATTTGCTATCACTTGGAAGAGTTTAGGTTGCTCGGTGTCTTATTATGGAGAATAATGATTTTTGTCAAAGAGATTGCGGTCTACTTATACATAGGATTCTAAGTTCTGCGTCGTGGATAGTACAAGATATAAGGTACATGTTTTGAAAAATTAATTTCTTTATTAAGTTTGTTATATTCTATTTTCTTCACCGACCAGTAATCATTACATAGAGCCTACAAAGTTTTGAGATTCAAGAGATGGTTAATATATTGATTTGAGGGGAAGCTTATTGACAAAGTTTAACCATCTGAAGATGTTCATGCATTGTTTGAGGAAAAAGGTTTCATTACTACTGCTAGTTATATATTACTACTGCTTGTATAATTTTTAATTGTCCAAATTCATTATTCTGAGGATGCGTCATGGAGGGTAATTTGAGACATTTGAAGGTTGGATTAGCAGTATATTATATAGCATGTGGTTGTAAAGGTTCAAGTTGCTTATCTTCAAGAAGACCCCTATTGGATTATGACAAAAAGGGGAAGAAGAATTAAAGATCAAGATTTGCAACTTATTGCATGACATGACATGTTTACAAGAAATCAAGAGTTAAGGGGAAGTTTGTGCAAGAAGATCGATATTTTGTCATCATCAAATAGGGGAAGATTGTAAGGAATTATTAATTTGATGAGACAAAATAAAAGATAAAAGTTGAGGGACTAAAGATGAATTGTTTTATTTTAATTAGTTTCCTAGTATAATTATGATTTCTTTGTAACCCTAATTATCTCTATTATATAAAGAGACATTATCTCTATTAAGGAATTATTAGTTTCCTAGTAATGGTTCCGAAGGGATTCCCAAATAACATCATCATGAGAAAGAGGAGGGAGGAATTTTTGATTTCGCTGGTCGTTACGTCCAAGGAAAAAGTTTGTTCGCTAGTCGCGAAGCGTAGTTCTGAATTACACGCTTAGCTTAGAGTAATTGGTTATTTCTACAGTGTACTTAGCGTCTAAGGCGTGTTTAAAGTGGTCAATTTGTGACCGCGTCTTGTTGTTTGAAACAGTAGTCAATTTATGACTATTCCATTGTTCGAACAGCAGTTAAATCTTTATTCAAATCGTAGTCGAATCACGTAGTGATCAATCTTGATCGCATAAGGCGTATGAGTAATTTGTTGACAAAACAAGTCAAATAGTGGTCAAGTCACGATTAGATGATGCGTTTCGCATTATGAGTAATTCGTTTGTCGAACGCGTCGAGACAGTGATCAAACATGATCAAGAAACAAATTTCGTACAAGCATGGCGGATAACATCCCAACCATGAGTTGTGTAAATGTGAGTAAATCGTTGGATAACATCCAATATAAGCCGTTGGGAACGCATTTCCAGTATGTAATTCGTTAGAAGACCCGCATGTGTTCTGTTGTATAGGTAGTTATCGTTGTTCAAAGTAAGTAGGTAAAGGTTGTCGGTCCCTCACAATTTGATCGTCGTCTGACACGTAGTTATTTATAGTGGAACTTGTCATTTCCTACTAGGTATGTGTCCTTACTGAAACGGTGATTTTGTAAAAATAGGGTTTAATCTCCAAGTACACATATAATTTTCTATCCTGCGAAAATATTTTGTAACTGTCCCAAGTTCAAACAACAACTACTGGAAATATTCCTTGTTGAACTAACGTTGTCATCTTTATTACTAATGATACAGTTTATCCCATAAGTACACGACTTCATTTGGTTTCGCATGGTTGAGTGTTGTTACACACGCATTTAAATTCACTTATAATACTGGTTACTAAAAGGAGATCTTACTTCATACTAGTCCCGTGTACTTACACCACCTGTATACCTTCTCATCTTAAAATTTCCTCTCAACAATGTTTAACGTGTGAAAGTACCCTAGTTACTCAAAAGAGTTAAGGATGACACTATAGAGAGAGACTGACTGAAAGTCAAATGTTTGCTCTTGTATAAAATTTTCATTTAACGAAAGCGTCAATGTATCTTCGCTAAAAATTTCAAGATTTGGTCCTCGAATAATTAGTTGGATGAATAGGTTTATAAATGTCGAAAATCTTTAAAATACGCTTTGCGAAATTGTTGCTGTAAAATCCGTTGAAAATTCCTACAATGAAATTCGTTTGAAGACTTAATGTTCGTCGAAAACCTTAGGGAATTGAAGTATGTTGGAAACTCGTGTTACTGACAAAATGCTAAAACTTTTCTGTGAAAATTCTGTTCAACAAAAATCCGTTGAACACTCTTGTTATTTGAAGGTTCCATTTTGTCAAAAATCTGTTGAAAGATTCGTGTTTGTGAAAACATCTGTGGAATACTTTTGCTTTTGAAAAACTGTTAAAATTCCGTTTTGCACTCAAGTACTAATTGTAAGGCGGCAACTCCGTCTCTGGTTACAATCGTTTGGTAATGGGTAATATCCCTGATTTCGCTAGGGTTCTGTTGATCCTCATAAGGTTGTGCAACCCAATCCTGTGTCAGGTGCATCTCATCTAAGACATGTCTTTGTGCTTATTCCAATTTCATGGTATTTAACCTATTCTTATAGTGGTGTATCCTTAATCGAGGAAGAAAGATGAAAGGGTGAACGAGATCCTTGTATGGGAATTAAAATCATCACGAGTGCGTTTAGAAGGGGAAATTCGTGATATCAAGGTACGACGATTATATAGCACAAGATAGTAAGGTTTATAGCTAACCCAAAACGAAATTTAGATAATATAGTTGCTTCATCGTTTACAAAATGTGTCGCGCATCGTTACATCCGGACGAATATAGATGATTCATACAAAATGTGATGGGGTTACTATACACCCATCAGATTAGGGGTTTCCAGTACGACCTACTAGATACATGGTTTCACTATACAAGATGGTTTATATTTCTCGCCAATCTATTCTAGGTGCAGGTCTTGTTGACAGTACCGAGCTTCGAGCACATCCCTGTATCGTAGGGGCGTAGGGTAAATCGGAGCATCTTCGGTTGCTTGTCGGTACATCCATTTGATCCATGTTGTTGTTCTGTGACTCAAATAGGTAGTTATTACTTTCCAGTAGTGGAATTGATCTCGGATTCGTTCAGAGATGGATCTTTTCAGAATCCTCAGTTCCAGCTCGTAGATTTTGCATTTCATTTTGAGCTCCCAATTTCGGCCATCTAAGTCTTCGGCCTGATCTCGTACTCTTTCGTATCCTTCGATGTCGATTATCCTGAAGTTTTGTTCCTCGATTTCTTCATTCATGATTTCTTCCATTGGAGCTATCTCTTCATCGAGATACGTATACTGGATTTGTTCTTCATGGATTTGGTCGTTATCTGACGTGTAATCGTCCTTTGGAAAGCTTGCCATTTACCGGCGAGTGAGTTCTATAGAAATGGCAGGAAGGATTTTAGTCCTTGGAAGTATGTCGAGTCCGTGTGCCAAGTATGATTTTCGTGTAATTATTAGGGTTCACCCTAAGGAAGTACGATGGTGTTTAAGTCTGTTTGGTGTATACTGGCGAGCGAATTTCGTACGTGTTTCGAGAGAATGGTTAGCTATTTCTATAGCGAGTGTATCAGCGTGTGAGGCCTATTCATATATATTCAATATATAATAGCCTAGAGAGTAGTACGTAGGTGAGGCCTATGAATGTATATATACGTATATCACATAGTAGCCTATAGGTGTATCACATGTAATAGTTTAGCAAGTGTAGCACGTATAAGTTTGGTCCCGCTTCTCTCGTGGTCAGAGTCTACTAATGTATTCATGTTCAACATGACCCCTTTCAGACCTTGCATCATCTTCCCTTAATTATACATAGTTGATCAGGCTATGTTAAATTAAAGTTGTATGATGCAATTCCTGAACCAGTCATACCTAATTAGGAAATACCAGCCTAACGGTCATAGTCTAGGCCCACTAAATGCAGCCTAGTTCGCTATAACCTTAGGCTCTGATACCAATCTGTCACACCCCCAAATTACCTGTTGCGGAAGCGGTTTGGGTCGGGGCGTGACTAATCGAGTAAATCAAAGCGCAAAGATATACAGCAAACGACCTCTAAATGAGATGTTTGTAAAATAGTTACATTTCATAATCAAATCGTTTGAAAACATATAGTTTTCGTTACAAAAGTATCATAGCCTAGAGTCCGCGTATGTAGTGGGAGATTCTATTACATAACCGGAATATACAAAAGATAATGCCAAAGAATCTCCGTAAATGTAGTGTAGAAATCATGCGACTCTAGCTAATATCCTGGAGTGAACCTACTCCGTAAGTGTACCTGAGAATACATGCTAAAAAGGGTCAACCAAAAGGTTGGTGAATCTCACAGGTTTGTAAATAATCAGTTTGAACACAAGATTTTATCATCGTTGCCCGTAGGCAAAATCAAGTATTTGCAATCAAGCAAATGGTAAGTAAATATGTATATACCGTTGCCATGAGGCTCATAGTCGAAGCTTAACCCGAAAATCAGTGGTACAGCCAAGTACCGTAAGATGCCCCCGCGAGTGCCCAATCCAAACACTCGTACGAAACAAATATAAGTCGCCCGTTTCTACAGAACGGTTCGTGGTAGCGCTACTACCCCGGGCGGGGAGGGTCAGTCCCTAATGGATCCATTAACTAATATTCGCGCTTAAGTCCATAACTAACGAAACTATGATGGAGGGACTTCAGTGGATTAGTAAGTAACTCATGCAAGCCCGTATATGAAAAGTAAGTAATTTAACACTTGTGTTCAAGAAAACAGTTAAGCAATGTATCTCACCCCAATAGTAAAACAGTAAAAGTGGGGCTGTAAGACTCACCTGAGTCGAGTAAGCAAGCTACGTTTGCAGGTCAAATGAGTATCCGAAAGTAAATCAGCTAGTGGGTTCTCCGAACCCGCAACCTTCTAATGCCCTAAGCATATAAGGTTGTATGTATAAGTGAATGTCTCAAAAGACCATTCATGCTAGTTGTCCACTCACTAGTTATGTCCAAGTGGTTAATCGTTTGTTTACTTAAAAACCCGTTGGTGAATGTTTAAGTATGTAATAATAATTCTCGAAGATATCATTTTTAAGTTGCTTATCGTTTCATTGTATATCCTCATAAGTATCAGTTTTACAAGTACGAGTAGTGTCGTATATCGTTTAGTTGTTACGTGAGTTCAATACTTGATAGTTAAGTGTTTTTATGTATTTCAGGAAATTGCGACAAAAAGTTACGTCGCAAAATGGGCATTGCTGTCGCAAAAGTAGCGACGGAAGAGTGACGTCGCAATAGTTGCGACGGAAGAGGTTACGTCGCAAGTGACGTCGCAAATGTTGCGACGGGATAGGTTACGTCGCAAGTGACGTCGCAAATGTTGCGACGGAATAGGTTACGTCGCGAGTGACGTCGCAAAAGTTGCGACGGGAGAGGTTACGTCGCAAGTGACGTCGCAAAAGTTGCGACGGGAGAGGTTACGTCGCAAGTGACGTCGCAAAACGGGTTGAGAGGGTTTTCAAGTTTTTGGTCCAAAGTCAAAAATGCTCGGTTTGACCCGAAACTTTGACACAATCTCAAACAAGGTAAAATATGAGCAAATTATGAGTTTCATGGTCATTGGTAACTTGCAAGTGTCGTTTTTAACGAGATTATGAAAACAGCCCTTAACTTAGTTTTTCTAAAAATTATACGTTTTTGTCCTTGCGATTTAACCATCTAAATATCCGAAATCACATCCAAGAAAAATATATGTAATTCCCCTATGTCTCAGGTTTCTGGAACATATTTTTATGAAGTCTAAAACAAAACACAAGTCGAGAAATAAATTCGTAAATCACAATGGGTCCAGCAGCCATATTTTCAGTATATATGTTCAAAGATCTGATCATAACTCACGTTTTACAAAACTTCACAAAGTGTGCGAGTAGGGGATTTAAAGATAACGAAATTTTTGATCTTTTCCAAGTGGTCTCATCAGTTTTCATTTCGTGTTTAACGAGATATTCTTTCAAACATTTGACTAACAATCTGATCAGAAAGTACAGATCTGCTATGTACTTTTATTTCGAATTTTTAAAATAGCAAATGAAATCTATTTTTCGTGAGGCTTAAATATCTGGAAACTAGACTTCTTAAACTTGATTTTAGGCTCAATAAACACTTGATTTTGTTAAGAAATGAGTCGTTTATCACGGATCTAAACCGATCTAAATTATTGTCAAGTGGTTAAAGCTTTTATCCAATGGTTAATAGCACTTGTGAACGATTTTTGTTAGGATTTTGGACATAAATCAGTAGAAATGGAACACTAACATGTTTATAAACTTAATCCAAGGAAAACTAAAGAAAAAGGGAGAGTTTATACCTAGCAAAAACAGATCTAGAGCGAGATGAGGTTGGTTTGCTGCTGCTGCCTTCGGTTTGCGAGTTCTTGGCTTCTCCTTGCTAAAACGATGGAAGATGATGATAGATGAGTAATAGGGCTTGTTAGATTTACTTGGAGGTGATGGTGGAAGGTGGTGGAGGTCGTGGTTGAGGCTGTTCCAGCCCAAAAGTTGAGAGAATTGCGGTGGTTAAGTATGTGTGAGGTTATGTGATAATGAATAGGATTAAGGTTTAAGTGGTTTATATATGGGACATTTAGGGCTGAGTTTTCTTTGGGCTTTTGGGCCTAATATGGGCCCTTGGGTCGTGGTTTTGGGTCAGCCCAAGTGAAGGTTGGGCTCGTGAATCTCATTCCTCAATTCGGGCTAGGTTCGTTAGTCGGTTTAGTGTTAAACGTGTGTTTTTAAAATTTAAGTTTGATCGTTTGATTTCTTCGTGAACATTCTTAATATGTAGATGATATTAGAGGTGACTAAGTATTCTTAAAACACTTAATTTAAGTTACCAAAATATATTTTGGATTTCGTTCAGATGTCGGGCTCGATTCGCACGTTTTGTCGGTTACTTTACGTTTTAAACCAAACGTGTAAGTTTTTCGCGTATATTATTATAAAATAATAATTCCAAGTATATAATGACTATTTTATCATAGAAATAGATTTACGAGTCATATGATAAGGTTCACCAACGGCCGGGTGTTTCGGATTCCATCCGAGTAAATCGCGTAATATCAATTTATTACGTAAGAGTGTATATTCCATATACGTTATATTACAAGTAACTTAGTCCTATTTCATACTAATTACAAGTAATTACAAGCAAGATTAGGGTAAATTAATACGCCTAAGTACGGGTTGTCACAGATTGGCCTTCAGGATCCTAGCTCGACTTGCTCACTATACCTTTGTGCGTTGATTACCGGATTAGTAACACCCAAAACTCGCTTCCGCAAATCATTAAATTTGGGGGTGTTACATACACAAGTTCGGAAAAAGAAAAAAATGATTGAGATGGATGAAGAAATTCTTAATTTGGTAACACACATTCTGATGCAGTGGTTGAAACTCTTAAATCTAAAATATGATTCCATTAAGAGCATTCACAGTGCATTGCACAGTAGTACAAAACTTTATCATACATCACACTAAAGCTAGTTTGGAACTACATAGTCCATGTTTACAATTGACCATACAAAGCCTTTTACATAAACTCTTAATAACAGGCATGAATAATAACCGAATACTCTTTTCCAAACACATTAGTTACTTAATTGTAGTCAATTGTGGGCTTACCCTTTCACTTTCTGCCTGCTTTTCAATTATAAGCTTTTGAGTTCAGTCCATATGCTGGCACACTGAAAATCGAAATAACAATACATTATTATGTTTAATAGGAAACGTTCTTGAAATACATTATGTTTATAAACTTCCTCTTAAATTGTTGTCCCCTGTATGTTAATATATACTAAGATGGATAAAAGATGCCATTATCCCCATGTAATTTATACACATAACAATAAGTTGAACAAACAATTATGAATCTACTTGAGGCATATAAAAAAGGACCACCAAAGTTGGTGCAAGTTACTACATCATAGTACTCTTGGACAGTTGGACCAGATAAGTCTTCCACTTGTAAAACCATTGCCACCAAAGGATTGCCCATTAGCTACCAAAATTTCAACACATAATGATCACCAGCTCGGCTTGTTGTGATGCACGGGGTTTTACCCATAGGTCTCGGGTTCGAGTCCTGTGGTGGTTTTTCCTAGGTGAGGCAATATATGGGCTGGTAGTGGTGGCACGATGATACTCCATTACTGGCCCGCAGGTGTTATTCGCAAATAATCACAAAACCTTATTACTAAAGAACAGTAGACAGTCTTTAAACGAAGAAATCAGGAAACGTCCATATAATACCAACCACATGTAGTCCTTACTGATACGTAGCCCCACAACAGAACTTACAGCTCGTTGTAAAATTATTTACAAGGTTGCTCACAACAAATTATGCTTCACGTACAAAACTAAACCTAATCATCTAAATTGGATCCAGACCTGAGGATCATTAGTCAATATGTCAAAGAGGAGATTCATGAAAGCTAACCAGTGTATGCTCAAGAATGAATCTCAAGTCAATATGTCAAAAACTTGTCAACGTCAGATGATGTAATCACCATGGACTATGAACTGACCGTTACAAAGAAAACTATTACTTTTTGCTAATACAAAGTTGATGATTACATACATTAGAGAAGCATGAGACTATGAGAGAGGTAAAGAGAACCCATGTTTAAGAGAGTACGTATTGATATTTAGGGCCCGAATTTAGAGCGGGTAGTATCGATCCCCTCTATTTTCTATGTACCCTTTGTCAATGCTCTTGAATATGTCTTAAATAACATTAACAAATTACCCGTTTTGACTCACTCCGGTAACTCACTTCGCAACCAGCTAAGTAACCTGCTCATCTGTCATCTCTATCAATAATGAACCAAGATATGAACTAATGATTAGCTTACAAGAACTATTAACTAATTAGATGTAGTAACATCCTTCATTTAAACATTTACACATATAACGAATGCTGAAAGAAGCGTTACTTGTTTTAATGTGTTAGTTGTAAGAATTGTTAGGTGAGATGTCTACGTCAACTCTACAAAGAATCTGAAGACTAATATGAATGTTAAGTGTGCTTCTTATTGAAAAGATAAACTGATGTCGTCATGTATGTATCTTAGAGCTAAGATTTGGAAGAAAAAGCAAAAACAAAACGAAACAAAACAAAAAAACTTGGCACAAATAGAGCTTAGAAGATACCATAAAATACTACAGAGAGGAAAGAAATATCTCAACAAGACCTAATTCCCCACATGAAGATCCAATAACAATGTCTGGGAAGATCCAAGTGAAGATCCAAGAATAACATGAGATAATAACTGAAAGATTATGTGCTTAATATTAACATAATAAATGTCAAATCCAGCTTCACATGAACACCGCAGGGTCACACCGATGAGCACAACCGAACAAGTAGTGTGATACGATAATTGAATATTTAATATTGTTCATTTATGTGAAATGAATAAAGTGGTCGCATGTAATTGAAACATTTATTATTGTAAATAGTTAAGCGTAATTATTTATTTAATAAAAGGGATTTATTTATAACTAGTTTTATAAATAAATTAACTAGTTTGATTTTTATTAAACTACAAGGTTTCAATTCTAAATAAATTAGTTTGGGATTTATTTAATAGTTTGTTAAACTTAAAGGATTTAAAGTGTAAATACTTAACTTGTTGGACAAGATGAGACAAACTATATAAGGAGGGTTAGGGGTTCATTTGTTTAGTGATAATAACCCTAATCTCTTCTCCGTCTCCCTCTTGTGTTTTTGACCGGCCCCAAAGGACCCAAAGCCAAAAGTCGGCTAACCCTTTTTAGGGTTTGTGATCTTGCGATTTGATCATGTTGGTGTTTGGGTATTTAGTACACACCTAGGATACTACCGTCCATTCAATCGTGAATCAAAGGTAGATACCTAACGTATCCTTTAGCTTGGCCGATTTCAAGAAGAAGCAAAAGAAAGTTCAAGATAAGTTAACTCGTATTTTGGCAACGAGTTGAAGACTAAAGTTCTTACCGAGCACCCGATGTAAGTATGTATTAATGAAAGTGTTAATTATTTTTCATATATGTTTTATTGAGAAAATTATAGATCTTGGTTAAGGGTTTAATTTAATGTGATTAAATGTTTTTCATAAGCTTCCGCATATTAATTGTATTAATAGTTAATAAAGATTAAATTTTGTAACGTACAATTCTGTTCAAAACCCTTCAGTGGTATCAGAGCCATATAATTTTCTAATAATACTATGATTATGTTTCTTGTATGCTTCTTTTAATCTAGTTTTAATAATTGTTCTCTTCTTCTACCTTTCTTGTAATCGGTTTAAATCGTGTAGTTTGTTAAATTGTTTAAACAACGCGTTAAGTTTGTTATTCGTGATTAATCTGAAACAAGATGTGATTTGGTTGTACCCAAAATTGCTCCAAGGTTTACAAGAAACCTTGTTCATCGATTTTAGGTATATGGTGTTAAACACCATAACCAAAATCACATATTGTTTTTGTAGATTGATAGTTTAAATTGTTTAATCCGAAACTAACGATTATAACTTTCTTGTTTTAAGTTAATATTCATTGTATTAATTTAACCTATGCAAAAATCGATTTTAGGGTTTACCAAAACCCCTAGGAAAATCGGTTTTAGTATTAGGGTTAAGTATTTGATGTCCTAACTAAATCTAGTACAATTAGTAATTAACTTATCGAGCAAGAAAATAATACAAGGGATTATGTGAACCCTTGTATTAGCCGATTTGTACAAAGGGTTTTAGAAATCCAAGAAAATCAATACATTAATCCTTGATGTGATCAACTAATGTTTACGAAACTTTAGGTATAAGTTGATGTTTGTAAAGATGCGTGATCTTTGGCAAAATCGATTTTAAGGTTTTAGTTAAACCTATGGATTAATCGATTTTTGGCTAAGATTTATTAATCTTTTAGCAAAAATCGAATTTGGGGTTATTTAACCTAATAATATTGATTTTTGAATATTACAAGAATTTTTAAAAAGGAATTGAGATAAGGTTTGTAAAATATGTAACTAATCGATATATGAAAAATTATGAAACTTTATGAAATTCGAATTTTTGGTTAGTTAAATTTGTACAAATTAGGTTTTATGTGAACTCCTAGTTTTGTATAAATAAATGTTTTAAGTAAAAACCTAATTAAAACTAATGTCACTCAAATAAGTAGTATTTTGAAAAATCACTAAGGTAACATTTTAAAAGGTTTAAATAAAATTGACATGTTTATTAAATTTATATTGTTTAAAAGGTGTGTTTTAAAAGAAAAAGTAATTTTGGTCAAACATGTTAATTCTATTTAAAAGTTAAGTCAAAGAAGCAATAAATCAAGAAACTAATTAAATAATAATTGTTAGTTTATAATTCAATAGAATTATAAATAGACAATTATTTATTGTTGTATGTGATACAAAGATAATGTATATATAATGGAGCTCGTAGTTTGTATGTATTGAATAGGTGAGTTTATTAGATAATGCATGTGTTCAAATAAACACCCTAAGCAAACTATAGTTTAAGTTTCCATTATAGTTTTATAATTTAGATTATAATTGTAGCATGCATTGTGACCATAGCCGAGCCAATCTTTGGCCTAATATATAAACTGTGTGGTTGTGTTTATTTTAGTTGTGTTGTATTTTTCTTTTGGTTTAAGGGAAGACCTGCGTGTCACTTACAACCCCATTTGTTTTGTAATTTTATGTAAAAAGGTAGTTTAAGTTTTATGTAAAATGTATTTTTCAAATTTTATTTGTAAAATGTAATACAAAAGGATGATGGAGTTCAAAAGAAGAAAAGCAATCAAAAAGGTGTCTTTGCATTCCATGATGTCACGAGGAATCGTTGGAGCTAGTGGGAGCATGAAGATCAAAGATAGCCAACCATGTGGGTTGTTTGTCCCTTAGGTTGACCTTTGGTTTCCGTGTTGGCTCATGGAAACCAAACTTAGATTATGGCAAGGCTATGGCACCATATTTTATATGTTTTGTTTATGTCTATGCATGTTTTAATCATTTGAATGATTAGTGAATTGTTAGATTAAATAATTAGGACACAAATAAAACATTAGGTAATGTGTTTTATCGAGTGAACACATTTATGAAATGTTGATTCCTCTAGGATAAATACATTATTAAAGATTTAATAAAACACTTGTTTTAATAAGAAACTAGGAAATGGTTTAAACTTGATGATTTCCTAAGGGTCGTGTTTTATTAAAACTATAATATATAAACTCATGCATAGTTTATATATGTTTAAAAGTAATTTTTGAAATTAGTTTAAAGAAAATACCGAAGTAGGTTTAATTAGAGAATTAAAACCTAAAACCCTATTTAATTTAAGACCGTAAGCACCCTCCATTTGTGGACATTCATACCGAACCCGACTCCGTGTCCTTTACCGCCTCCGCGGGTGGGCATGGTTGCACTCGATTAGGGTGAAGTGAAAGGGCCGCGATATCCACTTGAGAAGATGGCCGGTTCCCCACGGTTAGCAAATGGTTTGGTCTATTGGTGATTTCAAGTGAGACTTGGCCCAAGGTGTAAGTTGAGATTAAATATACCTAAACATTAAAATTTAGAGTCTCAAGAGTCCAGAAGTTGTATATGTGATGCAATTGATATGTGATCTACCTAAAAAGCTATCGTGTGTCATTGCAGCCTTCGTTGAGGGCACACTTTAGTGTGAATGTCGGATTCTAGCTTAATAGTTCTATTAGGGTTTATGAATTATTAAGAGTTTAAAACGGAATAACTAAGTTTGTTTGTTTTACTGTAGATGGCTAATAACAACGTTAACGCTAATAACACCATGAACTTGTCGCTTCGTTCTATCCTTGAGAAGGATAAGTTGACCGGGCCAAACTTTCGTAATTGGGAAAGGAATCTTCAGATTGTCCTTCGCCATGAACGAAAGTGGTATGTGCTCGAGACAGCTATTGGTCCCGCACCACCAAACGATGTTGCCGAGGACGTTAGAAATGCTCACTCTAAGCATGAGAACGATTTTCTCGACGTGCAAAGTTTGATGCTTGCTACTATGTCTCCCGAACTCCAAGTTAACTACATGGAGACAACGGCGTATGATTTGATTCGTCGTTTGAGGGAAACCTTTCAATCCACTGCTATAACCGAAAGGTTCGACGCCACTAAGGATTTGAACAGTTGCAAGATGGCTGAGGGATCTGATGTGAGTGCCCATGTTGTGAAAATGAGTATCTTAACCGTCTTGAAATACTTGGACATGCCTTTCCACAAGAGTTAGCTATTGATATAATTCTTGCTTCATTGAGTAAGGAATACAAGCAATTTGTGCTCAATTACAATATGAACAACACAGAAAGGACTATTCATGAGTTGCATCAAATGTTGAAAACTGCACAACGGGATATGGAACCCGTCAAGTCTAAAGATGTGTTAATGATCCGTGATGGGGGCATAAAGAAGAAGCGTAAGTTCCGTGGCAACAAGGGAAAGAAGAAGAATGGTGGTTCAACTTCAAAGCCAACAACTAAAGCTAAAGTGTCCAAAGCCGAGCATAATTGCTTTCATTGTGGTAAGCTTGGGCATTGGAGGAGGAACTGTCCCGATTATCTTACTGATAAAAGGAATGGTGTTGAGAGTTCTGGTTAGTATCAATATCCTATAAAGGATTGTTTATTTACTTCACATGACTATATTAGATGGTTGATCTAATGTGTACAATTTTTATTGTAGGGGTCAAGAAGTGATGGAGCACTTGAAGTGGAGCTATAGAGATGGCGTTATTAATTCGAGAAGCTTGGATGTGGAAGAATAAGTGCTTTACGCACATTAGTTCATTTTTAATATTTTGGGATATTATTTCATACATTGGTTTTCACATTATGGTTTGCTCGCTTTGAGCTTGGATATTTGTTTTTGAATATTTAAATATTTTTGATTATTTAATATTAAAGTTTGGTTTGTGAAATAATGTTTGAAATGTGTTTAAAAGTTTTGAAATGTTGTTTGTCTAAAACTTGTGTTTGAATCCCAAAATAAGATCCACATGTAAACAATCTCATTGTATGACTCATTTAGAACTTATCTTTAAAAGATAAGAGTTTATGAGTAATACATGTTATTTATTGATATCTATATAATTGTGAATTATTGAATACGTGATAACATCAAATAGTACTACTTTTATATAGTAATATTCCCTAGTTTTTGTATACTTTTATTACAATTATATAATAAAATGTAGTTATTTCGTTCATATTTACAAAATAGGTAGAAATAAAGTTTAAATTAGAAAATGAGTTAAAATAAGTTAAATTAAGTAATTTTTGTATAAAAGTTGATTGTACCTAAATATGATTGGGACAAAGTGGTTAAAAGAGTGATAAAAATAAATAAAGTTTGTGAATAGTTGAGTTCGAAAAGTTAAATGGATTGAGCAAAAATAGTTAGATTGTATATTTATTAGAGTTTATGAGTTTGACCAAATAATTAGTTAGGTTAAATAATAGTAGTTAGTAATAATAATCTATACTTAACAATGTAGTAGTACTAATAATAATAAGTCTAAAGTAGTAGTACATATTTCATAAAGTTAGTAGTAGTATTAACGTTAGTTAGTAAATAATAATAATAATAATAATAATATTATAATAAATAGCAAAAATGAGGATTACATGGTGCAGTATTACGTAGGATAGTAATATTAAATATAATAATAACTTTAATAATAATAATATTAAGTAATTAAATAAATATTAATGATGATGTCTGGTGTTTGTAGCAAAAGTCACTTTTATGAAACCATATTCAGATCATGTGGGCTTGAGCTAGATGGCGCAGGAAGCAAGGATCAAAGTCAAAGCCAGGAAATGGAATGCATTAAATGCTTGGGTAGGTGAAGGCAAGGCTGAGGCGGCTAGCAATCTTGCAGAGGACGAAATGTTGATCCATACGCTGTATGAAACTTTCATACGCCGTATGGATCTTGGCCCCAGCAACTATAAAATGCAGCATTTCACATGCAACGGAGGCAGTCTTTTCACCACTTTTTCACCATTTTTGTATATAATAAATTTAGGGTTACGAAATATTTAGTTTAGGGTTTATTATTTCAAGTTTCAAGGTTACTTTTGGAGGCACGAAAAGCTACGGTTGAAGTCATTTCACTTTATCTTTTTGTGATTCATTATTCGGTTTGTATCTACTTTTTATTTAATTCAATTACAATTATGTTTTTGATATTGAATATTTTGTTTTATGCATATCGTATGATGAATTGATATTTAGTATTTGTGTAGTAGTGAAACTTAGATTATGATTATTGAATGATTATATCGCATATTGGCTAAGTTATTTGATTGAAGATTATTATATTCCCCGTGTAACCTTAGTTGTTGGTGCTTATTAGCTTTTACTCCTTAACGTGGTTAATAATATTAATGAGATTGAGTTCCTTTAGTATTATTAATTATTGATGATTAGTGAATCTAGGTTTATTTAATCATTGCTAAATATGTTGAGTCTGATAGGTTAAGAAAGTAAAGTTAATAACCTAAAACGAATAAATTAATAAGAGATTATTAATAGGTATTGTTGAAGAATTCGTACCGCGAGGGTGAATTATAATAGATCGTGAATGCTTAATGCACAATTTAGGGAAACCTTAAATTGTAGGGATTAGTTGGACCCGGAACGTTGGCTAATTCATTTTCACCTTATAATCATTGAAGAATTTGGTATTAAGTTGATATAAAAGAAATCACAATTGGATAATCAATATGCAATCAATCGGGATATATGAATCTGAGTGGAGTTACTACACAATTGCTTATTCCTTCCTATTGTTTTATTTATTTATTTCTTTTATTTAAGTTTTATTTAGTTTAATTATTTTCATTTATTGTTTTACAACAATTGTTGGCACGGAACTAAAACGTCCCCCTTTTTACTGTTTTATTAGTTAATTAGTATTTTCTATTTTAATTAATAAACCACCATTCCTGTGTTCCTGAGATCGACCTGGACTTACCATAGCTATACTATTCCGATCAGGTATTCTTGCCTGGTTGTGTGATAGTATTAATAAGGTATTTTCAGTTATAAATTATAAAACTAGACGCTTTCACACGCATCAAGTTTTTGGCGCCGCTGCCGGGGACTCTTAACTGGTGGAACTATTCTGCCAGGGAATACTTAACCGGTTGTACTTTTGTTCTGCCGGGGAACACTTAACCGGTTGGACTTTTGTTCTACCGGGGAAAGGTGTTGTTTATTATTTAAATTGGAAATTTTTTTTAGTTTTAGTTAGTTTTAATTTAATTTATTTTCTTTTTTATTTTCTTTTCTACTCTTTTTCTTTTTCTTTTTCTTTTAGTTTGACAGGTATGGATCAAAACATGAATGATGTTTATGTGAATTTTCAAAACTGGAGAAACGTTTCCGTGATAAGTAAAGAGGATTTGAAGCAATCTTTAGATGAGATGATAGCATATTGGAATAGAGATCTAATTGTGAAGGATATGGAAAGCGACAAGGTGGAAAACTTTGACAAACCAAAAGATGAAGGATATAAGGCAAAACCAAATTTAAAAAAATATAAGCCTTCACCTTTATCGGAAGAAATTGTTAAAAAGTACACACCTCCACCTCCTTATCCAGCTGCTTTGTATAGAAAGTACAATGAAGGATCAATTATTCCAAAGCTTAAGAAAGGTAAAGTTAAAAGTTTATCTCAACCAGTGATTGTGAAAGCTACGCAATCTATGGAGACTTCAAGCGAAACAGTGGAAGCAACTACGACTATTGGCCACAGTCAAGGAGATTCCATTCAACAACTTAAGGAGATGGCTCAAACAGATAAGTATTCTCAATCCTCTGAATCTTTATTTTCTAACGAGATTTTTAGTGAAATTGAACAGGAAGAAGATATGGAGATAGATTGGTTGCCTTTGCCAAGATTTGATCATTATGATTCTGATGAGGAAATACTCTCGTTACTTGATTGTAACGAAGAGGAAATTCTTGAATTGAGAAACCAAGATGGGGTTATGTCAGAAGACGAATTAGTGGCTACTAGGAATACAGCTATTGATGACACTTCATCATTATGCCCAGAGGTTGAACAATTAAAGGGAAATGATCAAACAATGGTAAGGATTGGAGGAGAAATCGAAAACAAAACTTGCAGTAATGAGATAGCAGCCAAACCGGTTGAAATTCAATGGTGGTTGAGTCGACGCAACCAACAGTTGAAGTGTCGGTAAGCACAAGTTCGTTGTTTTACCAATATGAAGATCCTTTTTGGCAATTCGATCAGAAGGAAAGTTTCTCTCAACTTTTGGAAAATCATGGAGCATCAAGGAATGGATCAATGCCTGCCGTAAACGATAAGTATTTATTTGCTTTAATTTTATTAAATTTACATTGTTGGATTACTTATCGATATTACCATCCATGCTTACTTTTAAGTGTGGGGAAAGTCAAGAGATTTTTTGGTAAGTAAGGTTGGAGTCAAGCTAGTGACTCGAACAAAAACAAGCGCTTCTCGGGAGGCAACCCGTGCTTGTACATTATGTATAATTTTTATTTTCTGTTTTTGGTATTTTATTTTTATACGTTTAATGTTATTTGCTACTTTTTGAAGTTGGCAACCAATTCAGACGAAATTGGAATTTTTGGAAGAACTTTGTGGGTGTGTTCCCTGGAAACCCTCACGAGACTATAACTCGTCTACTTGGGATACCGAGGGGTTTAAAGGCTTATTGCATACGCTAAATGCAATCGTGATTAACTACGAAAGTGTGGATGTTGTATAATTTTTGAATAAAGATCGGAAGATGACCCATTACGCCGAACCAGATCAAGATAATCGCGTCATATTCAGGGGAGTTTTTCGTTTTAATTTCTTTTCTTCCTTTTCTCACTTTTATTTTTACTTGTTTATATACAATGAGGACATTGTATAATTTAAGTGTGGGGATGGGATCGGTAGAAAAGAAATTTTTTTGTTTACTTGTCCTTATATTATAATTTTGTTAAATTTTCATCAAATTTAAAAATTTTTGAGTTAAAAACTATGTATTTATTAGTTAGAATACTTTTTATTAAAAGTTTTGTTTTGTATTTAAAGGTTTAGACTTTAATGTGGATTAACTGTTTTGTACATATAACGTAAGAAACTTAATAATAAGTGATATATAGTTACATGATATGATGTACTAATAGGCAATCTATATGAGGATTTCTGAATTTTAAGAAATTAATAAATAACTTGTATATTATTTTATGATACATAATATGATGTATGACCTAAAAGTCTTAATTCTTAGATTTATCATGCGATAATTTTATATGTCTTTATACTTATATCAAAAACATTTGGGGGTCTACTAATTGTTTTCTCTGTTGTACGTTAGTACAGACCTGGTCTCTAATTAGTATTCTTAAATAAAGCAAAAGAAAGAAAAATCTTTCAAATTTAAAGTTAAAATAATCAAACTATGTCGCTTTGTTATACTAAGGTATAGACCTGTCACCGCTGGTTTGATTTAAAAATTGCTTTACCTGAATCAAGTTATGTCGCTCTGTTGCATGAAAATGCAGACCTGTCACCAATGTCTTGATTCTTAAAAATGGATTTCATATATTTATTTTGAATATAGAAGTAAATTGCATGATTAAGTTTAAGAGTATATCATATGTGGAAATCATAAGTAATATACATATTAACAATAAAGGTGTATTCAGAGATATAAGTATAGATTGTTTAAAGTGGACAAATATATTAGTAATCATTCATGGACTATATGTTGCACTAATAATAATAATTTTTATTTGAACTTTAGAGTTATCCATGTTAATTAAATTGTTTAAAGTTTTAAATTATGAAACAGATTTTTAATTTGAGTATTCTAATTCTTAAATATTAGTTTGATGCTTATCAGTTTTAGATGATGAAAATGTATTCTACTTGAGGACAAGCAGAACTTAAGTGTGGGGATATTTGATAACATCAAATAGTACTACTTTTATATAGTAATATTCCCTAGTTTTTGTATACTTTTATTACAATTATATAATAAAATGTAGTTATTTCGTTCATATTTACAAAATAGGTAGAAATAGAGTTTAAATTAGAAAATGAGTTAAAATAAGTTAAATTAAGTAATTTTTGTATAAAAGTTGATTGTACCTAAATATGATTGGGACAAAGTGGTTAAAAGAGTGATAAAAATAAATAAAGTTTGTGAATAGTTGAGTTCGAAAAGTTAAATGGATTGAGCAAAAATAGTTAGATTGTATATTTATTAGAGTTTATGAGTTTGACCAAATAATTAGTTAGGTTAAATAATAGTAGTTAGTAATAATAATCTATACTTAACAATGTAGTAGTACTAATAATAATAAGTCTAAAGTAGTAGTACATATTTCATAAAGTTAGTAGTAGTATTAAAGTTAGTTAGTAAATAATAATAATAATATTATAATAAATATCAAAAATGATGATTACATGGTGCAGTATTACGTAGGATAGTAATATTAAATATAATAATAACTTTAATAATAATAATATTAAGTAATTAAATAAATATTAATGATGATGTCTTGTGTTTGTAGCAAAAGTCACTTTTATGAAACCATATTCAGATCACGTGGGCTTGAGCTAGATGGCGCAGGAAGCAAGGATCAAAGTCAAAGCCAGAAAATGGAATGCATTAAATGCTTGGGTAGGTGAAGGCAAGGCTGAGGCGGCTAGCAATCTTGCAGAGGACGAAATGTTGATCCATACGCCGTATGAAACTTTCATACGCCGTATGGATCTTGGCCCCAGCAACTATAAAATGCAGCATTTCACATGCGACGGAGGCAGTCTTTTCACCACTTTTTCACCATTTTTGTATATAATAAATTTAGGGTTACGAAATATTTAGTTTAGGGTTTATTATTTCAAGTTTCAAGGTTACTTTTGAAGGCACGAAAAGCTACGGTTGAAGCCATTTCACTTTATCTTTTTGTGATTCATTATTCGGTTTGTATCTACTTTTTATTTAATTCAATTACAATTATGTTTTTGATATTGAATATTTTGTTTTATGCATATCGAATGATGAATTGATATTTAGTATTTGTGTAGTAGTGAAACTTAGATTATGATTATTGAATGATTATATTGCATATTGGCTAAGTTATTTGATTGAAGATTATTATATTCCCCGTGTAACCTTAGTTGTTGGTGCTTATTAGCTTTTACTCCTTAACGTGGTTAATAATATTAATGAGATTGAGTTCCTTTAGTGTTATTAATTATTGATGATTAGTGAATCTAGGTTTATTTAATCATTGCTAAATATGTTGAGTCTGATAGGTTAAGAAAGTAAAGTTAATAACCTAAAACGAATAAGTTAATAAGAGATTATTAATAGGTATTGTTGAAGAATTCGTACCGCGAGGGTGAATTATAATAGATCGTGAATGCTTAATGCACAATTTAGGGAAACCTTAAATTGTAGGGATTAGTTGGACCTGGAACGTTGGCTAATTCATTTTCAACTTATAATCATTGAAGAATTTGGTATTAAGTTGATATAAAAGAAATCACAATTGGATAATCAATATGCAATCAATCGGGATATATGAATCTGAGTGGAGTTACTACACAATTGCTTATTCCTTCCTATTGTTTTTTTTTTTATTTCTTTTATTTAAGTTTTATTTAGTTTAATTATTTTCATTTATTGTTTTACAACAATTGTTCGCACAGAACTAAAACGTCCCCCTTTTTACTGTTTTATTAGTTAATTAGTATTTTCTATTTTAATTAATAAACCACCATTCCTGTGTTCCTGAGATCGACCTGGACTTACCATAGCTATACTATTCCGATCAGGTATTCTTGCCTGGTTGTGTGATAGTATTAATAAGGTATTTTCAGTTATAAATTATAAAACTAGACGCTTTCACACGCATCAAGTTTTTGGCGCCGCTGCCGGGGACTCTTAACTGGTTGAACTATTCTGCCAGGGAACACTTAACCGGTTGTACTTTTGTTCTGCCGGGGAACACTTAACCGGTTGGACTTTTGTTCTACCGGGAAACGGTGTTGTTTATTATTTAAATTGGAAATTTTTTTTAGTTTTAGTTAGTTTTAATTTAATTTATTTTCTTTTTTATTTTCTTTTCTACTCTTTTTCTTTTTCTTTTAGTTTGACAGGTATGGATCAAAACATGAATGATGTTTATGTGAGTTTTCAAAACTGGAGAAACGTTTCCGTGATAAGTAAAGAGGATTTGAAGCAATCTTTAGATGAGATGATAGCATATTGGAATAGAGATCTAATTGTGAAGGATATGGAAAGCGACAAGGTGGAAAACTTTGACAAACCAAAAGATGAAGGATATAAGACAAAACCAAATTTAAAAAAATATAAGTCTTCACCTTTATCGGAAGAAATTGTTAAAAAGTACACACCTCCACCTCCTTATCCAGCTGCTTTGTATAGAAAGTACAATGAAGGATCAATTATTCCAAAGCTTAAGAAAGGTAAAGTTAAAAGTTTATCTCAACCAGTGATTGTGAAAGCTACGCAATCTATGGAGACTTCAAGCGAAACAGTGGAAGCAACTACGACTATTGGCCACAGTCAAGAAGATTCCATTAAAAACTTGAGGAGATGGCTCAAACAGATAAGTATTCTCAATCCTCTGAATCTTTATTTTCTAACGAGATTTTTAGTGAAATTGAACAGGAAGAAGATATGGAGATAGATTGGTTGCCTTTGCCAAGATTTGATCATTATGATTCTGATGAGGAAATACTCTCGTTACTTGATTGTAACGAAGAGGAAATTCTTGAATTGAGAAACCAAGATGGGGTTATGTCAGAAGACGAATTAGTGGCTACTAGGAATACAGCTATTGATGACATTTCATCATTATGCCCAGAGGTTGAACAATTAAAGTGTAACACCCTCAAATTTCGGTTTGCGGAAGCTGTCGGGTCGGGTGTTACTAAATCAAATATCACAGCATAAGATACATAATGAACGACTCTAAATGAGACGTTTGAAAATGGTTATACATTTCGTAAATAAAAATGTTTACAACGTTATAAGTTTAACAACAAATTCCAAATACATAATTGGAAAATATGAAAGTAAATGCAGAGTAGTCCCATTTGTTGAAAATATGCGACTCGAACTAGTAAGATCTTGTAGTAATCCTAATCCTGTTGGGCACCTGAGAACACATGCTAAAACAGGTCAGCTATAAAGCTGGTGAGTTCATAGGTTTGTTAGTTGAATACATAAAGTATAAATCTTGTATGTTTTGAGAAATTGTTCAGAATCCACGATTCTGATTTGTAGCAAATTGTAGTTGTAATTACCAGTGTGTAATTCAAAAGTTTAGGTATCTAATACCTAAGCAATTGTAGTCCGTACCTAAGTACACAATAATTGAGGCATACCGAGCCTGAATACCTATCTGGTATGAGTAAGTGTATAACGGGAGGCAATACCTGCCTAAGTTGTAACCAAATAACTGTATGACCACGTCATGTGATAGTAAGTAACTGTAGTCCCGCAGAACTATGATTTAATATATGAGGTGTTGCATCCAGCAACAAGTGATTGTAGATCCGCAGATCTATGTTTGAATGTTTAGCGTGTCCGTTTACCCGATTAGCATAAGCTAACCCGGACATGAATTGAGCTAACGGCCTCGCGTGGCAGCACCACCGATCCGTTAACTTATTGTGAATCCCGAGTATCACTCGCTGATCCATTGATTGAAATTTCGTCCACTGCAATACCGTGGTTTCGTTTTGTGCCCACTTTACCGTGGCATCGTTTGGTGCCCGCTGCAATACCGCGGCATCGTTTTTGGAATTGCTCGCAGCAATTTGTGATTGAGCCGGCAGTACAACGACATGCCCGACTAAGTTGTTTGAGAGCCAGCAGTACTCGACATGCCTGACTAAGTAGATCGTATAATAGTATGTAGATATTCATCAGGTGACACCCCCACGGTTGGATTACATCCTGGGCCGGGGGACCATCCCTGGTTGGATTACATCCTGAGCCAGAGTCGTCACCAGTTGAGTCGTATAGATATAAGAAGTCTGTACTAACTTGTAATAATATTGTATACTCCTAGCCTAAAGCCTAGCAAGTACATATAACGGAGTCTTGGGAAAATGTTCACTTAAGTTCAGTTCCCATTCTAGTGATAATGGAGTGTGTCGACAGTTTTAGTTCTTAAAGAATAACTAACTTGTAACAGTATAAATGTTGTTCAGTGTAGGTAGAACTAACTACTTCTAATGTATTCAATGTTATTGTCCCGTGACAATATGGCCAAAAGATTTCGATAACTAAATCAAGTTATGTGTTGGTAATCGTTTTCCAACGACCTAACCGGGTACGATTGTAACCTATCTAGGTTAAGTATTGATATTGTTCTAAAACAATATTGCGGGTGTAATCCCTAAGTATTACACATTTCGTATTACATACAGTAATATAAATAGTTGTAAATTATAAACGATTGTTAATATTATTTGAAAACAGCAATTGAGCATGTGTTTCACCCCGAAAATAGTAAAACAGTTGAAAGGGAGGGGCTATGAAACTCACCTGTGAGTTGTTAGCGATACGATGATATGCGCGTCGTCCGAATGGTAACCTTCTAATGTCCTAAACACGTGAGGTTGTATAAGTACGAGATCAAATAGTCTGACCAAGTAAGTCGTTCGAATGTTTGTTTGTCGCTTGGTTTTAAAGACCGTGTACGGGGGTTTGGGGGCAGCGCCCCTGATAGCGGGGTCCAAGGGGTGGCAACCCCTGGCGGGGTCCAAGGGGCAGAGCCCCTGGCTGGGGTCGAGCTGCCAGGTCAGCTTGGAAAAATTTTATTTCTACTACTCTGCTTTAGAGAAAACGCATTCGAAATCCAAATTTGGGTAAAATCGAGTGGTAAAATTTGGTTGTCAATACTTAGTGAAAAACATAGGTTTTTAAGGTTCTGCGACGTCAGATGCGACGTCAGATGCGATGTCAGATGCGACGTAGAGTCCTGCGTCGCTATGTGCGACATTCGCAATCTAATGCGACGTTGTGTCCTGCGTCGCAATGTGCGACGTAGAATTTGATGGTGACGTAGGGGCTTACATCGTATTATGCGACGTTGGGATGTTTTGCGACGTTGGCTGCGACGTTGGATGCGACGTCGCAGCACTGTTTTTGGTCCCTGCGACGTGGCGGACTGATCGCCGGAGTTTGAGCCGAAAACGAGTTTTCCGGCCTCCGTTGAGTCTGATTCTTTTACCCAACCCATATTTAAGTATTTTAAGCTTATCTAAACCGCAAACAAGCAAAATAACAAAGTTTTGAGAGATTTCGAGAATTGTCGGAAACTTACAAATCCGCGCGAGGAGAATCCGAAAAGATAGGATTGTAGATCGTTGCGTGGTGATCGTTTTTCCCTAAATGAGCTTGAAGATTTGAGGTCGTTTGACGGTGGTTTTTGGCGGATTATGGTGGCGGTGGTGTGGTGGTAGGTTGTAGAGAGAGATGAGAGAAAAGTTGAGAGGAGAGAGAGAGTGAAATGTGGTGAATGAGAAAGAATGAGGAGGGATTTGGGTTTTTATTTGAACTCAGATCCCTAACTCGTGTACTGTGGTCTCCAACCACAGTACAAAATGTCCGTGATTTTATACCTGATTAAAATGTAGATTTATTACTTTAAATCTATAATTTGGTTATGTTATTTTGTAAGTATTTTTAATAAAAATATTTCACTTGAACTATAAAATGTAATTATTCAAAGTTTAAAATCGGCGCGAAATTTGACTTTTTGACCGGGTGTTACATTCTCCCCCTGTTAAGAAAATTTCGTCCTGAAATTTAAAGTGATGTCAGGGTTGCGCATGGTCTGGGGAGCAATGCACGTACTAGGTATTTGTCGAATAGATTACAGACACATGATGTCTATAACGAGGTTGAATAGCAGTCACTCCATGACCGCATCATGTTTAATCGTTGTAGTCACATTCTGACCGTATTATTTGTTTGGTGTATGATTATTTTGTGGTTATTCGGTAACCGTTTACGTCGTAGTCCATTCGGGACTAGAAGGTTGTCACATAGTGACCGTTTTGTAATTGGTTATATTAGGGCTGAGCGATTTATCGTTGAGTCGATTAGTCTACTGAAAGTAAACATTGAGTTTAGTTGGTGAGTGTTCTATCGATTGGTCTGCTGAAAGCAAACTTTGGGTTTTATGTGGGCCTAGGTCAACTAGCCCTAAGATGTGATCGACAATAAGTCGTTAAAATGATGGTGGGGACAATAAGTACACGTTTAGCGAATCTATAATTGAAGAGTTATGTTTTCGAGGAGAAATTGTACTTACATTTTCGTTGGAGATTTATTTGATTTACTCGGAGTCGATTAAGTGAATTTTGCGTCTTTTTGGGCAGTCCTTCTTGTAATGACCGGGTTCCTTACATTTGAAGCATATCCTTCGAGAGTCGGGATTGGCGGGAACTCTGCAGTCCCGGATTACGTGACCGTATCGTTGGCATCTTTCGTAGGGTAATCCGCATAATCCGTCGTGATGACGTTTACAGCCGTGACAAAATGGTTTGTTACCCGCATAGCCTTGTCTTTCGTTGGGTTCGACAGCATGGTACTTCAAGGGTTCAGGTTGATTGGTTGGATTTTGACTAGGGCTGGAATCCCCATTCCATTTCGTTAGGTTGTTTTCGGTTGCAGTGGCTTCGCGTCGTTCCCTCTGTGCCATAAGTCTGTGGGCCATACGAATGGCCTCTTCAATAGTAGCGGGTTTAGAGGCGGTGACCATCCCCTCAATTAGTAGCGGGAGTCCACCGGTGTACCTTGCGATTTGTTGACTCTCAGGGTTTACTATAGTTGGGCACAAGTGTGCTAGTTGTTGGAAACGAGTGGTATATGTTACGATATCGTTGTCTTTTACGGTGAGGTGCCAAAGTTCGTCCTCAAGTTTGTGAAGTACTTCGATGGGACAATACTTGTCCTTCATGATTCGTTTCAGGTCTTCCCACGGAAGTTTGTGAGCAGTGTCGATTCCTACAGTTCGGGCGTGAAAATTCCACCAGGTAGAAGCATCATCCTGGAGGGTGTATGTGGCGTACAAGACTTTGCAGTCGTCGGGGCAGTTGCAAACGTGAAATATAGATTCCATTCTCTCGAACCATCGAATTAATCCGATAGCTCCTTCAGTACCAACGAAGTTTGGTGGTTCGCACCTCAGAAAATCCTTAAAAGTGCAAGGCTTTTCTTGGTTCCGAGCAGCTAGGGTCGCAGTCACTGCTTGATTAATAATTTGATCGTGCTCAGCTCGAGTGAAAGTTTGTCGTTTAGGAGGCATGATTCTTGAACAAGAATGAAACGACAAAGTGTGAGATCTTTATTCAAAGATTTTGATTATTACAGTGACATGAATAGTAAACTTGAGTTCTTAAATGAGTGATACGGGATCCCATGATCCTTGATGTTGAAGTTATGATATCGCGTGTGGCAGTCATATTTCTGCCCTTTTTGTGGTGTTGTCACAACAGTTTAAGTATCCGTTGTCGAGTTAACCTTGGTTAAATTGTCCTGTTTCCATGTTTTTCGAGAGTTGTGACCAATTAGGTTGTAGTTTTGATGAATAGTTGTAATAATGACTAAATCGTGTTTTAATGTAGTCAACCAGACTATGTTATTATGAGTAGTCCCACGGACTATAGTGTAGTACTAAGATACTATACGGCCAATCACGCCTGTGAATGTGACACCTATAATGCCCTATGTGGTGTTGAAGCGGGGTCTCCCAACACAACCCATGTGTGTGGTGACATCGTGTATTTATCGATTGAGGCATTACATGCCTTAGTAGTCGTGGTGTGGCACTTCGTGCCCAGTAAGGTAATCGCGTATGCGTATAAGTGTATAAGTGCGTATAGCGAGTGTTCATACGCACAGAAATCGAGTGGAACACCTCGTGTCCCGTAGAGTAGTCGTATATACATATATGGTGTACACGTAACTATTCAAGTATACGTACATAATAATAGTCAGGTGTGGCACCTCGTGCCCAGTTAAGTAAGTGTATATGTACATATGTCAGTCGTACATGCAACTATAACAAGTCTACATGCATAATTGAAGTAGCACCTAGTGCTATAATGCAGTGTTATCAGCACAGTAATTGAAATACTAATGTTTTGTAATTGTAGTACCAAGGTACCATGAAACGCAGCACCACGTGTTGTAATGAAGTGCCCGCGGCATTGAAATTGTAGTATCCATGTACTATGAGTGTGGCATCAACATGCCATGATTGTAGTATCAACGTACTGTGAAGGTTGCACTAATGTGCTCAAGTTGTGGTATTAACATACCTTGAAATCGTAGCACCACGTGCCATGTGTGGTTTGATTTGTGGCCCCACGGCCAAAATGTGTTTGAAGTTCGAATTTCTCAGTTGTAGCACAAAGGCTAAAATGTAGGGGTCAAAGTACCGCATGATTGAATTTGTTGATCTACGTGATCAAGTTGTGATTCGAGATAATTTTGTTGTGGACTTAGTCAACACTAATCCAGTTGTGATCCATATGTTCAAGGTTTAAAAGTTGTCAGTTTGTTTTAAGTTTCGTGAAGGTTTAGCATGTGCGGGTTTCCATTCCCATTGGTAACGTTTGTACCTCCTTCCCGAGGCTCAGTGATAGATGTGATATTCTCCTATGCATGCATATGGAGAAAAGTGTCGAGTCGCGATAGTTAGGAAGACGGCGATGTGCCTCTTCGCGAGTATGTATTGGTTCAGCGGAATTGATTTTATATATATACTCAATATATATAAGTACGTAAAAGTATTACACATGTAAGGCATATTCATACATACCTACAGTACATATAATAGCCTAGGATGTCTAGCACATAACAAATCAGAGTCAACTACGCATTCCTGGTCCAGTATAACCCCTTTCAGATATCGCATCATCTTTATTTAATTGTACATAGTTAGCTACGCTATGTTAAATTAAACTCGTATGATGTAATCCCTGAACCAGTCATACCTAACGAGGAATACTGCCTAACGGTCATAGTCTAGGCCCACTAAATGCAACCTAGTTCACTATAACCTTAGGCTCTGATACCAATCTGTAACACCCTCAAATTTCGGTTTGCGGAAGCTGTCGGGTCGGGTGTTACTAAATCAAATATCACAGCATAAGATACATAATGAACGACTCTAAATGAGACGTTTGAAAATGGTTATACATTTCGTAAATAAAAATGTTTACAACGTTATAAGTTTAACAACAAATTCCAAATACATAATTGGAAAATATGAAAGTAAATGCAGAGTAGTCCCATTTGTTGAAAATATGCGACTCGAACTAGTAAGATCTTGTAGTAATCCTAATCCTGTTGGGCACCTGAGAACACATGCTAAAACAGGTCAGCTATCAAGCTGGTGAGTTCATAGGTTTGTTAGTTGAATACATAAAGTATAAATCTTGTATGTTTTGAGAAATTGTTCAGAATCCACGATTCTGATTTGTAGCAAATTGTAGTTGTAATTACCAGTGTGTAATTCGAAAGTTTAGGTATCTAATACCTAAGCAATTGTAGTCCGTACCTAAGTACACAATAATTGAGGCATACCGAGCCTGAATACCTATCTGGTATGAGTAAGTGTATAACGGGAGGCAATACCTGCCTAAGTTGTAACCAAATAACTGTATGACCACGTCATGTGATAGTAAGTAACTGTAGTCCCGTAGAACTATGATTTAATATATGAGGTGTTGCATCCAGCAACAAGTGATTGTAGATCCGCAGATCTATATTTGAACGTTTAGCGTGTCCGTTTACCCGATTAGCATAAGCTAACCCGGACATGAATTGAGCTAACGGCCTCGCGTGGCAGCACCACCGATCCGTTAACTTATTGTGAATCCCGAGTATCACTCGCTGATCCATTGATTGAAATTTCGTCCACTGCAATACCGTGGTTTCGTTTTGTGCCCACTTTACCGTGGCATCGTTTGGTGCCCGCTGCAATACCGCGACATCGTTTTTGGAATTGCTCGCAGCAATTTGTGATTGAGCCGGCAGTACAACGACATGCCCGACTAAGTTGTTTGAGAGCCAGCAGTACTCGACATGCCTGACTAAGTAGATCGTATAATAGTATGTAGATATTCATCAGGTGACACCCCCACGGTTGGATTACATCCTGGGCCGGGGGACCATCCCTGGTTGGATTACATCCTGAGCCAGAGTCGTCACCAGTTGAGTCGTATAGATATAAGAAGTCTGTACTAACTTGTAATAATATTGTATACTCCTAGCCTAAAGCCTAGCAAGTACATATAACGGAGTCTTGGGAAAATGTTCACTTAAGTTCAGTTCCCATTCTAGTGATAATGGAGTGTGTCGACAGTTTTAGTTCTTAAAGAATAACTAACTTGTAACAGTATAAATGTTGTTCAGTGTAGGTAGAACTAACTAGTTCTAATGTATTCAATGTTATTGTCCCGTGACAATATGGCCAAAAGATTTCGATAACTAAATCAAGTTATGTGTTGGTAATCGTTTTCCAACGACCTAACCGGGTACGATTGTAACCTATCTAGGTTAAGTATTGATATTGTTCTAAAACAATATTGCGGGTGTAATCCCTAAGTATTACACATTTCGTATTACATACAGTAATATAAATAGTTGTAAATTATAAACGATTGTTAATATTATTTGAAAACAGCAATTGAGCATGTGTTTCACCCCGAAAATAGTAAAACAGTTGAAAGGGAGGGGCTATGAAACTCACCTGTGAGTTGTTAGCGATACGATGATATGCGCGTCGTCCGAATGGTAACCTTCTAATGTCCTAAACACGTGAGGTTGTATAAGTACGAGATCAAATAGTCTGACCAAGTAAGTCGTTCGAATGTTTGTTTGTCGCTTGGTTTTAAAGACCGTGTACGGGGGTTTGGGGGCAGCGCCCCTGATAGCGGGGTCCAAGGGGTGGCAACCCCTGGCGGGGTCCAAGGGGCAGAGCCCCTGGCTGGGGTCGAGCTGCCAGGTCAGCTAGGAAAAATTTTATTTCTACTACTCTGCTTTAGAGAAAATGCATTCGAAATCCAAATTTGGGTAAAATCGAGTGGTAAAATTTGGTTGTCAATACTTAGTGAAAAACATAGGTTTTTAAGGTTCTGCGACGTCAGATGCGACGTCAGATGCGACGTAGAGTCCTGCGTCGCTATGTGCGACATTCGCAATCTAATGCGACGTTGTGTCCTGCGTCGCAATGTGCGACGTAGAATTTGATGGCGACGTAGGGGCTTACGTCGCATTATGCGACGTTGGGATGTTTTGCGACGTTGGCTGCGACGTTGGATGCGACGTCGCAGCACTGTTTTTGGTCCCTGCGACGTAGCGGACTGATCGCCGGAGTTTGAGCCGAAAACGAGTTTTCCGGCCTCCGTTGAGTCTGATTCTTTTACCCAACCCATATTTAAGTATTTTAAGCTTATCTAAACCGCAAACAAGCAAAATAACAAAGTTTTGAGAGATTTCGAGAATTGTCGGAAACTTACAAATCCGCGCGAGGAGAATCCGAAAAGATAGGATTGTAGATCGTTGCGTGGTGATCGTTTTTCCCTAAATGAGCTTGAAGATTTGAGGTCGTTTGACGGTGGTTTTTGGCGGATTATGGTGGCGGTGGTGTGGTGGTAGGTTGTAGAGAGAGAGATGAGAGAAAAGTTGAGAGGAGAGAGAGAGTGAAATGTGGTGAATGAGAAAGAATGAGGAGGGATTTGGGTTTTTATTTGAACTCAGATCCCTAACTCGTGTACTGTGGTCTCCAACCACAGTACAAAATGTCCGTGATTTTATACCTGATTAAAATGTAGATTTATTACTTTAAATCTATAATTTGGTTATGTTATTTTGTAAGTATTTTTAATAAAAATATTTCACTTGAACTATAAAATGTAATTATTCAAAGTTTAAAATCGGCGCGAAATTTGACTTTTTGACCGGGTGTTACATAAAGGGAAATGATCAAACAATGGTAAGGATTGGATGAGAAATCGAAAACAAAACTTGCAGTAATGAGATAGCAGCCAAACCGGTTGAAATTCAAATGGTGGTTGAGTCGACGCAACCAACAGTTGAAGTGTCGGTAAGCACAAGTTCGTTGTTTTACCAATATGAAGATCCTTTTTGGCAATTCGATCAGAAGGAAAGTTTCTCTCAACTTTTGGAAAATCATGGAGCATCAAGGAATGGATCAATGCCTGCCGTAAACGATAAGTATTTATTTGCTTTAATTTTATTAAATTTACATTGTTGGATTACTTATCGATATTACCATCCATGCTTACTTTTAAGTGTAGGGAAAGTCAAGAAATTTTTTGGTAAGTAAGGTTGGAGTCAAGCTAGTGACTCGAACAAAAACAAGCGCTTCTCGGGAGGCAACCCGTGCTTGTACATTATGTATAATTTTTATTTTCTGTTTTTGGTATTTTATTTTTTTGTTTACTTGTCCTTATATTATAATTTTGTTAAATTTTCATCAAATTTAAAAATTTTTGAGTTAAAAACTATGTATTTATTAGTTAGAATACTTTTTATTAAAAGTTTTGTTTTGTATTTAAAGGTTTAGACTTTAATGTGGATTAACTGTTTTGTACATATAACGTAAGAAACTTAATAATAAGTGATATATAGTTACATGATATGATGTACTAATAGGCAATCTATATGAGGATTTCTGAATTTTAAGAAATTAATAAATAACTTGTATATTATTTTATGATACATAATATGATGTATGACCTAAAAGTCTTAATTCTTAGATTTATCATGCGATAATTTTATATGTCTTTATACTTATATGAAAAACATTTGGGGGTCTACTAATTGTTTCCTCTGTTGTACGTAAGTACAGACCTGGTCTCTAATTAGTATTCTTAAATAAAGCAAAAGAAAGAAAAATCTTTCAAATTTAAAGTTAAAATAATCAAACTATGTCGCTTTGTTATACTAAGGTATAGACCTGTCACCGCTGGTTTGATTTAAAAATTGCTTTACCTGAATCAAGTTATGTCGCTCTGTTGCATGAAAATGCAGACCTGTCATCAATGTCTTGATTCTTAAAAATGGATTTCATATATTTATTTTGAATATAGAAGTAAATTGCATGATTAAGTTTAAGAGTATATCATATGTGGAAATCATAAGTAATATACATATTAACAATAAAGGTGTATTCAGAGATATAAGTATAGATTGTTTAAAGTGGACAAATATATTAGTAATCATTCATGGACTATATGTTGCACTAATAATAATAATTTTTATTTGAACTTTATAATTATCCATGTTAATTAAATTGTTTAAAGTTTAAAATTATGAAACAGATTTTTAATTTGAGTATTCTAATTCTTAAATATTAGTTTGATGCTTATCAGTTTTAGATGATGAAAATGTATTCTACTTGAGGACAAGCAGAACTTAAGTGTGGGGATATTTGATAACATCAAATAGTACTACTTTTATATAGTAATATTCCCTAGTTTTTGTATACTTTTATTACAATTAAATAATAAAATGTAGTTATTTCGTTCATATTTACAAAATAGGTAGAAATAGAGTTTAAATTAGAAAATGAGTTAAAATAAGTTAAATTAAGTAATTTTTGTATAAAAGTTGATTGTACCTAAATATGATTGGGACAAAGTGGTTAAAAGAGTGATAAAAATAAATAAAGTTTGTGAATAGTTGAGTTCGAAAAGTTAAATGGATTGAGCAAAAATAGTTAGATTGTATATTTATTAAAGTTTATGAGTTTGACCAAATAATTAGTTAGGTTAAATAATAGTAGTTAGTAATAATAATCTATACTTAACAATGTAGTAGTACTAATAATAATAAGTCTAAAGTAGTAGTACATATTTCATAAAGTTAGTAGTAGTATTAACGTTAGTTAGTAAATAATAAAAATAATATTATAATAAATATCAAAAATGATGATTACATGGTGCAGTATTACGTAGGATAGTAATATTAAATATAATAATAACTTTAATAATAATAATATTAAGTAATTAAATAAATATTAATGATGATGTCTTGTGTTTGTAGCAAAAGTCACTTTTATGAAACCATATTCAGATCACGTGGGCTTGAGCTAGATGGCGCAGGAAGCAAGGATCAAAGTCAAAGCCAGGAAATGGAATGCATTAAATGCTTGGGTAGGTGAAGGCAAGGCTGAGTTGGCTAGCAATCTTGCAGAGGACGAAATGTTGATCCATACGCCGTGTCACACCCCAAAAATCGGTAATTGTGTTTATTTAATGTTTAGCGGAAGCAAGTTAAGATTTAGCGGAAGCATCTTGTTTAAACATTTTGACAACGGGGTGATGACGTATCAATTGTGCATTCATTGTATCAGAGCATATGATCATACAGAACATAATATATTAAGGATGCCAGTTTAAACAATTGTTACAAAGGTAGTACGACTATGTAAGTCATACAGTAGTAATAGAGTTTAAAACATTTAAGTTTTACAATACTTATGTTAAGATAAGATTTCATGAGTATAACTGCAATGTCTGCAGTAATACAGAGGAGATCCTCAAAAGCTGTCCCAAAAATATATGGCATCCTAAGTAGTCCAGGGTTGTCCATCCTGAATGCATGCGATCCTTACTTACATGGCTAATTTCCTGTAAAACATAGAAAGAAAGTCGTCAACAAATATGTTGAGTGAATTCACAGGTTTTGTATAAATGTAAGGTATGTTAAACCATTTATGTTTCAGTTATTGAAATGTTATTCAATAAATAAATGTTGCAGGTTTTGCAATTTATAAGATGTTAGGGATAGTTACCCTAAAATATAGTTTTATGTGGGTTGTTACCCCAAATGTGTGTCTGGTTGTTTACCAGAATATAAATGTAATCAGTACGTATACTGAAATAAAGCAGTTGTAGGATATGTTCATCCTAAATAATAAGTGTGGGAATGCTTAGACTATAATCCCCTGAAAGGTGAGCTAAACCTCGCAGGTTAAAGTAACGCGACCTAACCCTATAACCAAACCACAACCAAAACTTATGTTTCTTGCCTGAAGGACAGTTAAGTATACGCTCCATCCACAGGAGGGTCGTCACGGCAATAGTACTATTCGTATACTCAGTGGCTAGAGTCACCTAGCTAATGGTTATAGTCTGGATGACATAAGGTCTTTCATGCACACATCTCAAGTCTGGTCCGTACTAGGATTTGTTGTCTAATTCCCAAAACAGTTGTGAAATAATATTTCATATCAAACAGTTTGTATAAATCAATAAAGCATTTATATAGTTTGCTGCATATGTTTGCATGCAGTTTCTATGTTTACACCCCTATGTTTAAAAGCATAAAACATTTGTAAAGTAGGGGCTGTGAACTCACAGTAGTTTGCTCGGTGTGAATGCTAGCAGCTGACAGATTTGCCCAAGGTGTGTTAACCTATATACAAAATGTATTAACATAAGTATGTTTGATTTGTTTAATCAATTTGTGTTAACGGTTTGTTTGTTTGAAGAAACGGTTGATTTCTTATCAATATAAGTTGTTAACTTTGTTAGTGACACATCGTTGAAATATTGTTATTATTCCTCAGTCGTACACTTGTAAGTATACAAACCAATATGTAATTGTCTATTTAACGGAAGGTCGTTTTGTTTCATTCGTATATATATATATTTGTGAATATATATTCTTAAGTGTCGTATGTATATATGTTTAATAAATACATTGTTTACGTATATTAACATATATATAAGTTTTCATTTGTTTAAGAAAACGTATACGTTTGTGTCTATATATATCGTGTGTCCTTGAATATATATATATATATATATATTGTAATACGTTGTTTCGTATTTTAAAAAGGTTGTAAGTTTTATTTGTTATAAAACTTCGATTGTTTTTATAAAACGAAAGTAGTTTGTTTTTAATATCATTACGTTTGTTTTAATAAGTCTTAAATATTCCGATAATGTATTTGTATCCAATTTCATATATATACGTTTATATATATATCGTTCGTTCGTACGAGTTTAATTAAGTCCTAAGTCCGTGTCTCGGTTTCGTCTCGGTTAGATGTTATTAATAATAGTTTGTTGGGCTCGGCCCGATTTGTTGGCCCACTAATAATAATGTAACTCATTTGTTCAAACCTTGGTCCAATCCAATCCCGGCCCAAGAAAATATCCGGCCCAGCCTGCAGCTCAGCCCAGTCCAGTATCTGAATCCGCCGGATTCTATTTGAATCCGCCGGATTCTCGTTAATAGAGAAGGTGTTGCCGGAACTTCGGGTCAAGCCGCCGGGTCGGGTCAAGAATGGGTGAATCCGCCGGATTTAGTTGAATCCGCCGGATTCTTTTGTGTTCACAAAACGTTCATGTGAAGCTTTGGGAATCCGCCGGATTTAGGTGAATCCGCCGGATTCGAGCGTGTCTTTTACTCGTTCACAAATGTTTAAACCGATTACGGGGTGTGCGAGTTTTGTAGGGGAATCCGCCGGATTCTACATGAATCCGCCGGATTCGGGCAGTTTGCAGAAGCTGTTCGAACAGAGCCATAATGATGCTCGATTATTTTGGTTCCAAATTCTTTGTATTATACTCTCAAACGTTTTAAGCATCAAAATATCATCTTTTATCAACTTGGTAACACATTTTAACAAGATTACACATGTTAATTTTGGATTTATAGTTTTGGTTTTCAAAACCCATTTGAAGAATCAATCATGAAATCATCAAATTTATGTGTTAGATATATAGATTATGTTATGTTATCATCATATATAACGAAATTTAAGCAAAGAAAACAAAGATGGGAAAGTTCCTTACTAAATGAGAAATGATGAGAATGATGATCGATGATGATGATGATCGTATGATGATGAAGATGTTGCTCCTGGTTTGTTGATCTACTTCACTTCCTGATGTTGTTGTTGTTATGATGATTGAAGGAAAAGATGAGGAATGAAAATGATATTGGGTGTGTGTTGTTGTTAAATCACAGAAAGAATGGGAGGGAGTATGAAAATCATACGGGTATGGTTAGAAGATCAGAGATTGTCTCTGTATTATTGGAGGTTGGTGGCCACATTTGGTACATCAATTTCGAGTACGGGTATAATTTTAGCAATATAAAAATTAACATTTTATATTTTTATTTTGTAGGTGTTCTCCTGGTTCGTAATTTAAAATCAGAATAGTGATGTTATCATTATTTTAAAATGATGTACATTTTGTACATTTTACTGCGCGCAGTTATTTGAGCGCAAAATTTCAGTTAATTTAGGATTTCATATTTTGAAGTAATGTTCTAACTTCTTCCAAACGAATGAGAAAATTTGTATTTTTATGATTCGACCTTTTATGAGCGTTTTAGAATTGTTTCTGTTCGTGTTATAATACGTTTTATGTTAAACGTATATTTAGACCATTTTATCTATCTGTTATAGATATATAAATACTCGTAATTAATAATTACATTATTAATTATTTTTGTGTCACGAAACTTTGGTTATTTATTTTTGTCGGGTTCGTTCTGATATATTTGTACGCGGTTATAATTAATCACATATTTTGTAATACTTTTTGTTTAAAAGTACGGGCTTGCTAGGCTTATATCATAACAAAAAGTTTTGTTAAAACTTAACCAGGAAATTAGCGTAAGAATGCACATGCTTAAATGTTAATTAATACCTAATTTGGAGAGTTGTCACATTCTCCCCCCGTTAGGGAAATCTCGTCCCGAGATTTAATTCGTATCGTGAGTCGTGGTCACGGGTTCAAATAGGTGTGGGTACTTCTTGCGCATTTCATCCTCACGTTCCCAGGTGAACTCTGGGCCTCTTTTCGAGTTCCATCGAGTTTTGACAAGTTTGATCCGACTGTTTCGGAGTTTCTGTGTTTTCGTGTCCATTACTTCAAGCGGTTCCTCCACGAAGTTGAGTTTTGCGTCGACGTAGATTTCGTCGGGAGGTATGATTAACGCTTCGTCGGATAGACACTTCTTAAGATTACTCACGTGAAACGTGTCGTGAATATTACTAAGTTCTTGCGGCAGTTTAAGCTTATAAGCTACAGGACCAATCCTTGCTAGGATCTCAAAAGGTCCAATGTAACGTGGATTCAATTTACCGCGTTTTCCAAATCGCACAACTCCTTTCCAAGGAGATACTTTAAGTAGGACTTTGTCACCTACTTGAAACTCTAAAGGTTTTCGTCTATTGTCTGCATAACTCTTTTGTCGGTCTCGTGCCGTTTTCAATCGATTAAGCACTTGAGATATCTTGTCCGTTGTCTCTTGGACTATCTCAGGACCTGATAATTGTCTGTCGTCCATTTCTGCCCAACAGAGTGGGGATCGGCACTTGCGTCCGTACAACGCCTCAAAAGGTGCCATTTGAATGCTCGTATGATAACTATTGTTGTATGAGAATTCGGCTAAAGGGAGATGAACATCCCAATTTCCTCCAAAATCAATCACGCAGGCTGGTAGCAAGTCCTCAAGCGTTTGTATCGTTCGCTCGCTTTGACCGTCGGTTTGTGGATGGTAGGCGGTACTCATGTCGAGTCTAGTGCCTAAAGCTTGTTGCAGTGTTTGCCAGAAGCGAGAGGTGAAACGTGCATCTCTATCAGAGATGATAGATAATGGAACTCCATGTCTAGAAACAACTTCTTTTATGTAAATTCTAGACAGCTTTTCCATCTTATCCGTTTCCTTAATGGCAAGAAAGTGAGCTGACTTTGTCAGTCGGTCGACAATCACCCATATGGAGTCCATCCCAGATGATGTTTTCGGTAACTTCGTAATGGAATCCATCGTGATGTGTTCCCATTTCCATTTGGGCAACTCAGGTTGTTGTAAAAGTCCAGACGGCTTTTGGTACTCAGTCTTAACTTTTGCACAAGTCAGACATCTACTAACATAGGTGGCAATGTCTCTTTTCATGCCAGGCCACCAGTAAAATCCTTTCAGATCGTGGTACATCTTATCTGCACCAGGATGTATCGAGTAATTGGACTTATGAGCTTCGTCTAATACTAGGCTACGTAGCTCATCAACACAAGGAATCCAAATTCGATTCATGAAGTACAATACTCCATTTTCCTTAGACTCCAGTTGCTTCTCCATCCCTTTGAGGGATTCGTCCTTCATACGTTCTGGAGTAAAGGCCGCTTGTTGAGCATCACGAATTTGGGAAATCAGATCCAAGTGGATTGTCAGTCCTAAGGCTCGAACTCTTCGAGGTTTTACTCGTTCCTTACGACTCAAGGCATCCGCTACTACATTAGCTTTGCCTGGATGGTACTTGATTTCACAGTCGTAATCATTCAGCAATTCAACCCAACGTCTCTGTCTCATGTTGAGTTCTTTCTGATCAAATATATGTTGGAGACTTTTGTGATCTGTAAAGATCGTACACTTCGTACCGTATAGGTAGTGCCTCCAAATCTTAAGTGCAAAAACGACTGCTCCTAGCTCTAAGTCATGCGTCATATAGTTCTTCTCGTGAATCTTCAATTGACGAGAGACGCATAAGCAATGACTTTGTCGTTTTGCATTAACATGCAACCTAATCCTTGATGTGAGGCATCACAGTAGACAACAAAGTTTTCTACTCCTTCTGGTAAGGACAGGATAGGTGCGGTGCTCAATTTCTCCTTCAACAATTGAAAAGCATTCTCTTGCTTCTCGCCCCAATCAAACTTCTTGTCTTTTTGCGTTAGGGCAGTAATTGGTTGAGCTATCTTCGAGAAATTCTCGATGAATCTTCGGTAGTAACCGGCTAGCCCAAGGAATTGTCGTATCTCAGTTGGGGTTTTTGGGGCTTCCCAATTCTTAATCGCCTCAATTTTGGATGGGTCTACATGAATTCCTTTGTTATTAATCACATGACCAAGGAAATGAACCTCACGCATCCAAAACTCGCATTTAGAGAACTTTGCATAAAGCTTCTCTTTCTCCAGTAATTCCAGAATCATTCTCAGATGTTGTTCATGGTCTTCCTTTGTTCGCGAGTATATCAAAATATCGTCAATGAACACTATGACGAACTTATCCAAGTAAGGTTTACATACTCTATTCATTAGATCCATGAATACTGCTGGCGCATTCGTTAGCCCAAATGGCATAACTAGGAACTCGTAATGACCATATCGAGTCCTAAATGCAGTCTTAGGGATATCTTCATCCCGTACCTTCAGTTGATGGTAGCCCGATCTCAAGTCGATCTTTGAGTAATAACTTGACCCTTGCAGCTGGTCAAACAAATCATCAATGCGTGGCAGTGGGTATCGGTTCTTAATCGTCACTTTGTTCAGTTCTCGATAATCGATACACATCCGCATTGATCCATCCTTCTTTTTGACGAATAAAACCGGAGCTCCCCACGGTGAAAAGCTCGGTCGGATGAATCCTAAATCCAACAGTTCTTGCAATTGTGCAGACAGTTCCTGCATTTCTGATGGAGCTAGACGATAAGGCGCACGAGCAATCGGTGCAGCTCCCGGCACTAGGTCGATATGAAATTCAACCTGCCGCGGAGGTGGTAACCCTGGTAACTCGTCAGGAAATACTCCTGGGTAGTCGCGTACTACGGCCACGTCGTCTATGCGTCGCTCCTCGGGTTTCTTGTCCACAACATGTACCAAAAATGCTTGGTACCCTTTTCGTAGATACTTATTTGCCTTCATGCATGTAATCGTTTTCACCGCACGATTACTCTTTTCTCCTTGAACTAACAACATTTCTCCTGACGGTAAAGGTAACCGTACAATCTTCTCATGACAGATGATTTCCGCGCGGTTCAGTGACAACCAATCCATACCAACCACTATATCGAAGCTCCCTAATTCTACCGGTAGTAAGTCTATTTTGAAAGAATGACCTTCTAACGTTAAGGAACATTCTGGTACTATTTCTCCTGATTCAATCAACTTACCATCGGCTAGCTCTACAGTGTATTTGTTATCTAGCTTAAGGGATTCGATTTCTAATAGTGGTCTAAACTCAGTGGACACAAAACTTAAATCAGCACCGGAATCAAATAACACAGAAGCAAAGTGGTTGTTTACAAGAAACGTACCAGTGACTGTGTTAGGATCCTGACGTGCCTCTGGTGCTCCTAACATGAACACGCGTCCACGAGCTGGTTGATTGTTGTTGTTGTTGGCTCGGTTGTTGTTGTTTCCACGGTTGTTTCCATTGTTGTTGCGGTTACGAGCGTTGTTGGCGTTACTATTTTGATTATTGAGTCGAGGGCAACGGTTTCGATAATGCCTCGTGTCGCCACATTCAAAACAACCCTGGTTTTGGCGAACAGTGTTTCCCTTAGGGGTAGGGTTTACCTTACAGTTCTGGGTTTTGTGACCCCATCCCTTACAACTGTCGCAAAACCAGCACTCACCCTCATGGTGTTTGCTACACTTATCACACTTAGGTTTGTTACCCAAGTATGGCTTCGGTTCCACAATGGTGGCAGCGTAAGACTTAGGATTTCCAGATCCTTTCTTGTTGGATTGACTCTGGCGGTCATTCCATTTACCCTTCTTACCTCCAGAACTACCAGCTTCAGTACTGATCGGCTCAACCTTGGCCGGCACAGTTTTCTGTGTCAGCGTCCCCATTCTAACTGCTTCATCAGTCAAACTCTGCGCAAGAGTAACAGCGCTCCTGAAGCTGTCAGGTTTGGAGGACGTAACTAAACTCCTGATCTGTGGTGCCAGTCCATACACATAGCGTTCAATACGCTTATACTCAGGTGTTACCATATGTGGCACAAGACGAGCTAGTTCTTGGAACCTGGTTGTATAACCAGTGATATCAGCACCAATCATTGCAATGTTCCATAGCTCAGTCTCAATTTTCTGCATCTCACTTCGAGGGCAGAATTCTTCCATCATCATATGCTTCAATGTTTCCTATGTCATGGAATAAGCAGCTGGTCGTCACATCGACTGGACTTGACTGTTCCACCAAGTCAAAGCTTTATCAGCTAGTATGGAGGCGACATATTTCACCGCAGTGTCTGGTAGACAATCACTGATGTCCAACACAGAATCCATCTTTTCAATCCAATGTATGATACCAATAGCACCTTCAGTGCCACAGAAAGGAGGTGGTTTACATGCCTGAAATGTCTTATATGAACACCCTCGGCGAGTATTCACAACAGTCTCAGCATTAACAGGGGTCGATCCACTGTTATTAATCCCATTCTCACGGTTTCGACTTGCCTCATACTCGGCAATACCTTCAGCTATGCGTCTAGCTATCAACTGCTCAGTAGTTTCCTCAGTGTTAGGGGGTGGAATGGTTTCAGATGTAGGGGGTACAGTTGTCTTCTGACTGTTCCTAGTAATTCGTCGTTTTGGCGGCATAGTTTAGTTCTGCGATAAATAAAATGCAGAAGTCAATGCCAAAATAATGAATGTGATGAACAAGATTTCACATTGTCTATCAAATGAATAGTATGGAGAATTTGAAAGAATAAGGTTTCACATTGTATATTGCACGACTTTGAAACACCCATATGTATTTTGTACAATATAATCACGTTGGCCAGGCGTCATTATATAATGCCAAATACATATTTCTTTTCATCATCGTTTAAGTGCAATTAATGTTTTATGGGATTCAAGATAAAATCAATAATTCAAAGTGTGGTAGGTTTCAAAGTTTGCAAGAAATGGTTTCAACAATTATTACGTGGTAACTTTTCTATCACATGTATATAGAGATGAATATCATTCGCACGAAATTTCGAATCGAACCTAGGTTATATTATACATTAACTAGAACGTTCTTACATTGTTTCATACAAAACTTGATGGAATCTTCTATATCCATCAAGAGTGGTTTCCAATACAACACGAGTTGCTACAGTACTAATTAGACTAAACTTAGCTATACCTAAATCTTAACAAAATAGTTATATTCCTACGACAGTTCTTCCTTAGTTCATTATTAAGCTATCTTTAGCTATATTCTCTGTCGCAGTGTAGATCTTTCACTTTTACTCCTGATTCAGATTGGGAGAGAAGTAGCGTGTTTCCAGCATAGTTTTGTATCGCAGAGTCGGATAATAGTCCAGATCATTCTCAGTTGAGCATTTGCACAAACGTTTGATCCAAGACTTAACTCTTTTCTTGCGATTACTAGCCACTTTCTTCCAGAAGCGTATTTTATCCTTAACTCGGACAATCATAGGCCTCTTTAGGATTCTCAATTCTAGCTCATGGTTCCTACATTTGAACACAAGCTCCCAATATTGACCATCCAATCTTTCAGCCTGATCTTGTACTCTTTCGTACTCCTCTATGTTGACCATGCCGAATTGGTGGTTTTCAATTTCTTCTTCCACAAGTTCCACTATCGGAACTGTTTCGGTATCGACATATACATATTGTATCTGCTCGTCGATGGTTATGTCCTCATCTGAGGAGTATTCATTTATAACTGGTTCTGCCATTTTTCCAGTTTCAAGAGATCTATAGGTTACAAAGACATTTTTCAGTATCCACAGTTATGTAGTCTCTATTGTCAATATATAATCCAATCACAATGCACAGTAACATAAACAATAATAATAAACCAAATACATATGTCATATCATATAACTGATCGTAGTTAGTTCACAGGTTTTTATACAAAACACGATGGATCTATCCTAGATACCCATCGATCCAGAAACTAATCAAAGCATGACGGGTCTGTCTACACACCGTCGATCCAAATGATATACAAAACATGACAGGTCTGTCTATACCCGTCGAACCAAAGTTCCAAGTCTAATACATAGTATATATACAATCCTAAGTAGGCACAACCCGCCCTACATAGGTCTAACGAAAATACGGTAGAAATGATCCCAAGGCTGTCCTCAACACAGCCATCACTACACAAACACCAACCACAAGCCCTGCAATCCTAACACGTCTCTCAAGTGTCCTCACACGAGCACGTGCGGACTCAGCTATCTCCTGGGCAGTAAACACATGGTTCAACAGAAAGTGATGATGCTCATGTATACCAGCCATGTCCCCATACAGACGGGAGACCTCATCCTGTACCTGTCCAAGGTGAGAACTCCTGCTAGAGGTAATACAGAACAATGTACGCATAACAGCAACTAATGTAGGGAGAGTCTGCTCTATCGGCTCTCCAGTGGTAGGCAGTGGTGCTGGGGGTCGTGAGGACTCTCCTATCTCAAATGTGGAGGGAAAACCCTCTAATGACCTCCAGTGCCTCAACATAGGAGTCATCCACTCTAGATGAGCAAACCTGGGTGCCCTCTGTGGAGACTCAATAGACTCGTCCGCCGATGCTAACGGACCAATAGGAAGATCTCGGACACACATCCTCGGTGTCCTCCTAGATACAGGCCTGCGAGAAGTCTCACCGGCCTGATGGTGAATACCTGTAGTGATAGGGGTAACCTCATGTGCTGTCGGTGGTGGCGCGATGAAAGCGTCACTAGTGTCATCTGACATGTCTCTCAAATGAACAGATGACTCATCCCCTACAGTGATCGCGGGACCCTCAAAAGTAGCCTCGGTCGGCTCCTCATCCGAAGCATAAACATGGTAAAGTGATTGACTAGACATACTGTGACAATTGAAATTGTGTGTGACGTGTCAGTCGTATGTTAGATGTATGCAAACGTATGTATCTATGAATGCATGAATGTTCTAGCCAAGGCTATAGTCTAGGTCTCTAAGGTTTTCAGTCACCTAAAGACTTCTAGTTCGCTATAACCAATGGCTCTGATACCAAGTCTGTCACACCCCAAAAATCGGTAATTGTGTTTATTTAATGTTTAGCGGAAGCAAGTTAAGATTTAGCGGAAGCATCTTGTTTAAACATTTTGACAACGGGGTGATGACGTATCAATTGTGCATTCATTGTATCAGAGCATATGATCATACAGAACATAATATATTAAGGATGCCAGTTTAAACAATTGTTACAAAGGTAGTACGACTATGTAAGTCATACAGTAGTAATAGAGTTTAAAACATTTAAGTTTTACAATACTTATGTTAAGATAAGATTTCATGAGTATAACTGCAATGTCTGCAGTAATACAGAGGAAATCCTCAAAAGCTGTCCCAAAAATATATGGCATCCTAAGTAGTCCAGGGTTGTCCATCCTGAATGCATGCGATCCTTACTTACATGGCTAATTTCCTGTAAAACATAGAAAGAAAGTCGTCAACAAATATGTTGAGTGAATTCACAGGTTTTGTATAAATGTAAGGTATGTTAAACCATTTATGTTTCAGTTATTGAAATGTTATTCAATAAATAAATGTTGCAGGTTTTGCAATTTATAAGATGTTAGGGATAGTTACCCTAAAATATAGTTTTATGTGGGTTGTTACCCCAAATGTGTGTCTGGTTGTTTACCAGAATATAAATGTAATCAGTACGTATACTGAAATAAAGCAGTTGTAGGATATGTTCATCCTAAATAATAAGTGTGGGAATGCTTAGACTATAATCCCCTGAAAGGTGAGCTAAACCTCGCAGGTTAAAGTAACGCGACCTAACCCTATAACCAAACCACAACCAAAACTTATGTTTCTTGCCTGAAGGACAGTTAAGTATACGCTCCATCCACAGGAGGGTCGTCACGGCAATAGTACTATTCGTATACTAAGTGGCTAGAGTCACCTAGCTAATGGTTATAGTCTGCATGACATAAGGTCTTTCATGCACACATCTCAAGTCTGGTCCGTACTAGGATTTGTTGTCTGATTCCCAAAACAGTTGTGAAATAATATTTCATATCAAACAGTTTGTATAAATCAATAAAGCATTTATATAGTTTGCTGCATATGTTTGCATGCAGTTTCTATATTTACACCCCTATGTTTAAAAGCATAAAACATTTGTAAAGTAGGGGCTGTGAACTCACAGTAGTTTGCTCGGTGTGAATGCTAGCAGCTGACAGATTTGCCCAAGGTGTGTTAACCTATATACAAAATGTATTAACATAAGTATGTTTGATTTGTTTAATCAATTTGTGTTAACGGTTTGTTTGTTTGAAGAAACGGTTGATTTCTTATCAATATAAGTTGTTAACTTTGTTAGTGACACATCGTTGAAATATTGTTATTATTCCTCAGTCGTACACTTGTAAGTATACTAACCAATATGTAATTGTCTATTTAACGGAAGGTCGTTTTGTTTCATTCGTATATATATATATTTGTGAATATATATTCTTAAGTGTCGTATGTATATATGTTTAATAAATACATTGTTTACGTATATTAACATATATATAAGTTTTCATTTGTTTAAGAAAACGTATACGTTTGTGTCTATATATATCGTGTGTCCTTGAATATATATATATATATATTGTAATACGTTGTTTCGTATTTTAAAAAGGTTGTAAGTTTTATTTGTTATAAAACTTCGATTGTTTTTATAAAACGAAAGTAGTTTGTTTTTAATATCATTACGTTTGTTTTAATAAGTCTTAAATATTCCGATAATGTATTTGTATCCAATTTCATATATATACGTTTATATATATATCGTTCGTTCGTACGAGTTTAATTAAGTCCTAAGTCCGTGTCTCGGTTTCGTCTCGGTTAGATGTTATTAATAATAGTTTGTTGGGCTCGGCCCGATTTGTTGGCCCACTAATAATAATGTAACTCATTTGTTCAAACCTTGGTCCAATCCAATCCCGGCCCAAGAAAATATCCGGCCCAGCCTGCAGCTCAGCCCAGTCCAGTATCTGAATCCGCCGGTGTAACAACCGCCAAATTAGGGCTAGTATTAGCGTCTAATTCTTTGTTAATACATGTAATTAGTTCTGTGTTAGGCTAATTTATGTATCGGATTATATGTTGGTAAATATATACAACTTGGCGATTTGATTAAATCGTATGTAACTTAAATAGAATGAAATTCTATTCGATTAACACGGACGTTGGTGAACAAATGTTTATAAACTAAAATAACGCAATTATGACCGAAATACTATTTTATAATAGTTTGTAACTACCTTGTACTACTCGATAAAAACGTACACGATTTAAAAACAAAAGTAATTAAATTTAAGTTAAACTATTAAAGAGTTAAGGAAATAATTTAAATAAATATTTAACGCTTAAACGACGGAGAAAACGAACACCGCACGGAGCGCGGCGCGTGGACTGAAAAGTGGGGGCTTTCATCAAAAACCCCCAACTTTTCTTTTTCTTCTTCTCATTTCCATCCAATCTCTCTCTCTCCTCTCATCTTTTTCTTTCAACTAACAACCCACATTCATCACAAAAATCATCAAATAACACCATCAAACCTCGCCGAAACACATCGCTCGTTTGGAGAAAAGTGACCACGACAACACGATCTACATTCCTATCTTTTCGGATTTCTCATCCGACACTTTGTAAGTTTCCGACAAATCCCGAAATCTCTCGTTTTTGATCATTTTTACAAGTTTATGGCTTAAATAGGCTTAATATGTTCATATAAGGGTTGGGTAAAAGATTTGGACCCAACGGAAACCGGGAAACTCGTTTTCGACAAAAATTCCGGCCATCAGACCGCTACGTCGCATTTGGCCAGGGGCCTCTGCGACGTTGCGGCCTACGTCGCACAAAAACCTCCACGTCGCACTAGCGACGCAGCCCCTTACGTCGCATTAAATTGCGGACGTCGCACATGGCGACGTAAACTTTAACGTCGCAAACCTCCACGTCGCATTAGCGACGCCAGCCCCTACGTCGCATTGATTTGCGAAGGTCGCATCATGCGGCGTACATGTCTACGTCGCACCCGACGTCGCACCCGACGTAGCACCCTACGTCGCACCCTACGTCGCACATGACAGAACCTTGAAAACTCGGATTTTACTAAGTGTCGATCTTACACAACTTCCAATACTTATACTATACGACTTAACAAACGTCATAGAACATACTTTCTATTACAATTACACTAAATTGCGTTATAAATGATAAACTTTAATTATAACAAATCACCAACGGGCCGTATACTTTGATACAAACGAGAACGAACCAACATTACACACAACGGGTTGTATGAACAACTAGCCTAGATGGTCTTGCGAGACATCTACTTACTTAACCTTATGTGTTTAGGCACTAGAAGGTTACGGGTTCGGAGAACCTACTTGCTTTACTACTACTTGCTAATTACTACTGCTCGACTCAGGTGAGTCTTACAGCCCCACTTTTACTGTTTTATACTTTGGGGTGAGATACTTAGCAACTGTTTTACGCATGAACACAATGTACTGAACTGAAAACATTACTGATTACAAACAAACGCATGAGTTACTTTTATCCACTGAAAGCCTCCTTATCGTAAGTTGTTAGTTATGGTCTTAAGCGCGAGTACTAGTAAATGGATCCATTTGGGACTGACAATCCCTGTCTGGGGTGGTAGCGCCACCACGTACTGATTTACACGTAGAAACAGACATATTAGTATTTGTTACATATGAGTGTGCGGATAGCACTCACGGGGGTACGTGATTTATTTCACACTACACGGTTAAGCTTCAACTTATGAGCTCATGGCACTGTACTGATAAACTGACTTACTTACTTTGCTTGAAAGCAATACGGGTACATACTTGTGGTTCATAACACTTACTTATTACTAAACCTGTGAGATTCACCAACCTTTTTGGTTGACACTTTTTAGCTTTGTATCTCAGGTACACATACGGAGTAGGATCACTCCAGGATTACTAGCTAGAGTCGCATGATTTCCAAACTGCATTTAACGGAGATTCTTTGGCATTATCTTTTGTAACTTTGATTATGTAATAGAATCTCCCGCCACATACGCGGACTCTAGGCTTACGTATTTTTGGTAAAGAAAACTATATGTTTTCAAACGATACAAATTATGAAATGTAACTATTTTACAAACGTCTCATTTAGAGGTCGTTTACTATTAATCTTGTGCCTTGTATATTGATTAGTAACACCCAATGTATGCTTCCGCAAACCGTTAAATTTGGGGGTGTTACAGATTGGTATCAGAGCCTAAGGTTGTAGTGAACTAGGTTGCATTTAGTGAGCCTAGACTATGACCATTAGGCGGTATCCCTTATTAGGTATAACCGGTTCAGTGATTACATCATACGAGTTTAATTTAACATAGCCTGATCAACTATGTACAATTAAGCAAAGACGATGTAAGATCTGAAAGGGGTTATGGCTGAACAGGGTACAATAGAAGACTCTGACTTCGAGAGAACCGAGACTTAAACATGTTTATGCTAGACACTCAATAGGCTATATTATATAGGGACTATATGAATATAGGCCTCAATCTTACTAACGCTTTGTCTCAGAAATGGCAAACATCCCATCCGATTCATCTCGTTCTCAATCCGGGTCGCAGAACCCAAGGGTAGCAAGGAGGAACAACAGGTTGCCTCGAGCTGGCCCGTACTCTACTCACTTCACCGTGCCAGCCTTAGCTGCTAGGGTGAACCAACACGAGCAACGACTTCGCACCATGGATGTCGTGTTGCAAGAAACCAACGAAAACTGGCGACTTACATCTCTTGAACGCATCGAACAAGTCTCTGAGAATCACGAAACCACCGTTACTAATGTGGACATTCTTCTCAACAGAGTGGTGGAGATAAGCGTGGAAACCACTCTTTTGAAACGCAGACTTGAGGAGTGTGAACAACGCTCACGGGAAACGGAAGAATATACCCGCGGGTTGGTACAGCGACTAGCATTAGCTGAAGATAATGCTCGACAAGCTAGTAGACTTGCAAATACTGTGGATCGTCTCATCGAAATGATGGAGCAGATTAACCTACGTTAAGACTAGCTTAGTCTTTGTTTTGTAAACTATCCTGTAATCTAGTAACTATCTAAGTACTACTCTATGTTTCAGTCGGATGTAACAATTCCCGACATCTTTTGTAATACATCTGTAGGATGTAACCTTTGAACTCGTATCATCTATCAAATATTTCTTACTGATTCAACTCATATTAATTGCCATAATTCTTTTTCATGTTGATGTTATGTATTACAACATTTATACATGTACATCTGAAATAAATACAACTTTCTTGCAAAATCTCATTATCTTCATTTCTTTTATTGAAGAGTCATGCCGCCAAAGTCAAGACCTTACACTGACGCTCAAATCACCTCACTCATAACCCAGGCTGTTACTGAAGCCTTAGCTCGGAATACTCCACCAGGTTCCACAAGAAACAGCGATGCCGCTGAAACCTCTGCTACAAAACCTTGTTCATACAAGGATTTTCAAAACTGCAAGCCCTTGAGCTTCAAGGGGATCGAAGGAGCCATCGGACTTATCAGATGGTTCGAAAAGATGGAATCCGTTTTCCGCATCAGCAAATGTGCGGAAGACGACAAGGTCAAATTCTCCACCTGCACCCTCGAAGATGGTGCCCTCTCGTGGTGGAATTCCTATACCCAGTCTGTGGGTATTGACACCGCTTATCTACTCCCTTGGGAGGATCTGAAGAAAATGCTCACTGATGAGTATTGCCCGTCCGAACAACTCCACAAGCTGGACGAAGAGTTCTGGAACTTAAAAGTGCAAGGAACTGATATCGTTGGATACACCACCAGATTCCAACAACTCACCGTTCTTCGCCCAGCTATGGCAGGTACTGGGCCCGACAAGATTAAGAAATACATCCGCGGCCTCCCTGAACCCGTCCGGGGAAACGTCGCCTCATCAAACCAAACCACTCTTCATGGTGCCATTCGGTTGGCCCATGAACTTCTGGCTATGAATGAGGACCCAGAACCACCCACTCCATCCTCCAACAGCAATAAACGAAAATGGTCCGACAACCACAACAACCACCAAAACAAGAAACCTGAAACCATTAAAGCCTACACCTCCAGTTCTGATGACAAGGGGGCGTACAAGGGAACCAAGCCCTATTGCTCGAAGTGCCAACGACACCACTTTGGTTCGTGTCCCTGTAGCAAGTGTAAGAGATTTGGACACTTGGCTAAGGACTGCAGATCAAACACCACTGACACCAACACCTCTGCACCAAAGACTTGTTATGGGTGCAACGGTACGGGGCATTTCAAGAAAGACTGCCCGAAGCTGAACAACAACAACAACAGGAACAACAACAATGCTCGAGGAAGAGCTTTTGTACTGAAATCTGGGGAAGCCCGTCAAGACCCGAATGTGGTCACGGGTACGTTTCTTCTCAACAACTTGACTGCATCTGTATTATTTGATACTGGTGCTGATAAGAGCTTTATTTCCGACCAATTTTACCCACTACTTGACACTACACCTATTGCCTTAGATTCTAAGTACACAATAGAATTGGCAAACGGAAAACTTATTGAGGCCGACAGTGTGGTACCTAATTGCACTCTGAACTTAGCTAACGAGCTCTTTTCCATTGACTTGATACCTGTCGAAATCGGCAGCTTTGACATCATCGTCGGTATGGATTGGTTGTCCAAGTATCGAGCCGAAATCGTTTGTTTTGAGAAAATCGTACGCATTCCTCTCGTCACCGGTGGAACTTTGAGCATACAAGGGGAGACCGGTGGGACGAGAATAAACATCATTTCTTGCATGAAAACCCGAAAATACTTGAGAAAAGGGTACCAGGCAATCCTCGCACACGTTATGGAGAAAAAGTCGGTGGAGAAGCGACTTGAGGATGTGCCTATTGTTCGAGACTTCCCAGAAGTCTTTCCTGAAGACTTGCCTGGCCTACCGCCAACTAGACAAGTCGAGTTCTCTATTGATCTTGTGCCCGGCGCAGCACCCGTGGCACGAGCCCCTTACCGACTAGCCCCGTCCGAACTTCAGGAGTTGTCTACTCAGTTACAGGAACTCCTAGACAAGGGATTTATTCGACCAAGTTCCTCGCCTTGGGGAGCTCCGGTCCTGTTTGTGAAAAAGAAAGACGGTTCTTTCCGCATGTGCATCGACTACCGTGAACTCAACAAATTAACCGTCAAGAACCGTTACCCACTTCCTCGCATTGATGACCTGTTTGACCAACTTCAGGGATCGAGTTTTTACTCAAAGATCGATCTACGGTCTGGTTACCACCAACTCCGAGTTCGTGATGAAGATATTCCTAAAACCGCTTTCCGAACTCGCTACGGGCATTATGAATTCCAAGTGATGCCATTCGGCTTAACCAACGCACCGGCAGTATTCATGGATCTTATGAATCGGGTGTGCAAACCTTACCTTGACAAATTTGTTATCGTCTTTATCGATGACATCTTGATTTACTCGCGCACTGAACAAGAACACGCGCAACACCTGAAAACCATCCTAGAGCTGCTCAAACACGAAGAGTTATACGCCAAATTCTCTAAGTGTGAGTTCTGGATGCAAACCGTTCAATTCCTTGGACACGTCATTGATAATCAAGGGATTCATGTCGATCCTTCAAAAATCGAGGCCATCAAATGTTGGCAAGCACCTACAACCCCAACCGAGGTACGCCAATTCTTAGGACTCGCCGGATACTACAGGCGGTTCATTGAGAATTTTTCGAAAATAGCCCTACCTCTCACTGCCCTGACTCAAAAAGAAAAGAAGTTCGATTGGACTGACAAACAGGAGTCGGATTTTCAACTACTAAAACAAAAACTCTGCAGTGCACCTATCTTATCTTTACCCGAAGGCAACGATGACTTCGTGGTATACTGTGATGCTTCACACCTAGGTCTTGGTTGCGTGCTGATGCAACGAGACAAGGTCATCGCTTACGCCTCTCGACAACTCAAGGTCCACGAAAAGAATTACACAACTCATGACCTAGAGTTGGGGGCTGTTGTATTCGCTCTAAAAATCTGGAGACATTACTTATACGGTACCAAGTGTACAATCTTTACTGACCATAAAAGTCTCCAACATATCTTCGATCAAAAGGATCTCAACATGAGGCAACGTCGATGGGTCGAGTTGCTCACTGATTACGATTGCGAAATTCGCTATCATCCAGGTAAGGCGAATGTTGTCGCCGATGCCTTAAGCCGAAAAGAACGAGTGAAACCACTTCGAGTTCGAGCTCTCGGTATGACCATTCACAACAACCTCATCAATCAAACTCTCACTGCGCAACTCGAAGCACTCAAACCAGAAAACTTGATAAACGAGGTCTTACGGGGCATGGACAAACAATTTGAAACCAAACCTAACGGGGCCAAATACTTCTCGAATCGAATCTGGTTACCAAGTTTTGGAAACCTGCGAGACTTGGTGATGGATGAAGCTCACAAGTCTAAATACTCTATACACCCTGGTGCCGACAAAATGTATCACGGCATCAAGGAAATGTACTGGTGGCCCAACATGAAATCTGACATTGCAACCTATGTTGGCAAGTGTCTTACTTGTTCCAAAGTTAAAGCTGAACACCAGAAACCTTCCGGTTTGCTACAACAACCCGAAATACCACAATGGAAATGGGAGCAGATCACCATGGATTTCATTACTAAACTCCCGAAAACTTCGAACGGTTGCGATGCCATTTGGGTGATCGTCGACCGACTCACTAAATCTGCTCATTTCCTAGCCATCAAGGAAACTGATAAGATGGAACGTTTGACACGGATCTACCTGAAAGAGATCGTGTCAAGACACGGCGTGCCCATCTCAATCATCTCCGACCGAGACGCTCGGTTTACTTCTCGCTTCTGGCAATCATTACAGAAATCTCTTGGTACTCGTCTGGATATGAGTATGGCTTACCATCCTCAAACCGATGGCCAGAGCGAACGAACCATACAAACACTGGAAGACATGCTACGAGCCTGCGTAGTTGACTTCGGTAAAAACTGGGAAAACCACTTGCCGTTGTGCGAGTTCTCGTACAACAACAGTTATCACACCAGCATAAAGGCTGCACCCTTCGAGGCACTGTACGGTCGTAAGTGCCGATCACCTATCTGTTGGACTGAGGTGGGGGATGCACAACTCACCGGTCCAGAAATCATACATGAAACAACTGAAAAGATCATCGGCATACAAAACCGACTAAAAGCCGCGCGTGATCGTCAGAAAAGCTATGCTGACGTGAGACGCAAACACCTCGAATTCCAGGTTGGAGATCGAGTACTTCTGAAAGTCTCACCCTGGAAAGGTGTCATTCGATTCGGAAAGCGAGGCAAACTGAATCCCAGGTACATCGGACCATTCGAAATCCTTGAAAAGATTGGTCCAGTGGCATACCGCCTGCAACTTCCTGCTGAACTTAGCAGCGTTCACAACACATTCCACATTTCTAATCTGAAGAAATGTCTGTCTGACGAGACACTGATTATACCGCTCGACGAAATTCAGATCGATGATAAACTTCATTTTGTCGAGGAACCTATGGAAATAATGGACCGCGAGGTCAAACAACTAAAACAGAGTCGTATTCCCATCGTAAAAGTCAGGTGGAATACTAGACGTGGTCCTGAATTCACCTGGGAACGGGAGGACCAAATGCGACAGAAATACCCACATCTCTTCCCAGACAACGCACCGACCGTGCAATCAAGCTAATTTCGGGACGAAATTCTTTTAACAAGGGGAGAATGTAACAACCGCCAAATTAGGGCTAGTATTAGCGTCTAATTCTTTGTTAATACATGTAATTAGTTCTGTGTTAGGCTAATTTATGTATCGGATTATATGTTGGTAAATATATACAACTTGGCGATTTGATTAAATCGTATGTAACTTAAATAGAATGAAATTCTATTCGATTAACACGGACGTTGGTGAACAAATGTTTATAAACTAAAATAACGCAATTATGACCGAAATACTATTTTATAATAGTTTGTAACTACCTTGTACTACTCGATAAAAACGTACACGATTTAAAAACAAAAGTAATTAAATTTAAGTTAAACTATTAAAGAGTTAAGGAAATAATTTAAATAAATATTTAACGCTTAAACGACGGAGAAAACGAACACCGCACGGAGCGCGGCGCGTGGACTGAAAAGTGGGGGCTTTCATCAAAAACCCCCAACTTTTCTTTTTCTTCTTCTCATTTCCATCCAATCTCTCTCTCTCCTCTCATCTTTTTCTTTCAACTAACAACCCACATTCATCACAAAAATCATCAAATAACACCATCAAACCTCGCCGAAACACATCGCTCGTTTGGAGAAAAGTGACCACGACAACACGATCTACATTCCTATCTTTTCGGATTTCTCATCCGACACTTTGTAAGTTTCCGACAAATCCCGAAATCTCTCGTTTTTGATCATTTTTACAAGTTTATGGCTTAAATAGGCTTAATATGTTCATATAAGGGTTGGGTAAAAGATTTGGACCCAACGGAAACCGGGAAACTCGTTTTCGACAAAAATTCCGGCCATCAGACCGCTACGTCGCATTTGGCCAGGGGCCTCTGCGACGTTGCGGCCTACGTCGCACAAAAACCTCCACGTCGCACTAGCGACGCAGCCCCTTACGTCGCATTAAATTGCGGACGTCGCACATGGCGACGTAAACTTTAACGTCGCAAACCTCCACGTCGCATTAGCGACGCCAGCCCCTACGTCGCATTGATTTGCGAAGGTCGCATCATGCGACGTACATGTCTACGTCGCACCCGACGTCGCACCCGACGTAGCACCCTACGTCGCACCCTACGTCGCACATGATAGAACCTTGAAAACTCGGATTTTACTAAGTGTCGATCTTACACAACTTCCAATACTTATACTATACGACTTAACAAACGTCATAGAACATACTTTCTATTACAATTACACTAAATTGCGTTATAAATGATAAACTTTAATTATAACAAATCACCAACGGGCCGTATACTTTGATACAAACGAGAACGAACCAACATTACACACAACGGGTTGTATGAACAACTAGCCTAGATGGTCTTGCGAGACATCTACTTACTTAACCTTATGTGTTTAGGCACTAGAAGGTTACGGGTTCGGAGAACCTACTTGCTTTACTACTACTTGCTAATTACTACTGCTCGACTCAGGTGAGTCTTACAGCCCCACTTTTACTGTTTTATACTTTGGGGTGAGATACTTAGCAACTGTTTTACGCATGAACACAATGTACTGAACTGAAAACATTACTGATTACAAACAAACGCATGAGTTACTTTTATCCACTGAAAGCCTCCTTATCGTAAGTTGTTAGTTATGGTCTTAAGCGCGAGTACTAGTAAATGGATCCATTTGGGACTGACAATCCCTGTCTGGGGTGGTAGCGCCACCACGTACTGATTTACACGTAGAAACAGACATATTAGTATTTGTTACATATGAGTGTGCGGATAGCACTCACGGGGGTACGTGATTTATTTCACACTACACGGTTAAGCTTCAACTTATGAGCTCATGGCACTGTACTGATAAACTGACTTACTTACTTTGCTTGAAAGCAATACGGGTACATACTTGTGGTTCATAACACTTACTTATTACTAAACCTGTGAGATTCACCAACCTTTTTGGTTGACACTTTTTAGCTTTGTATCTCAGGTACACATACGGAGTAGGATCACTCCAGGATTACTAGCTAGAGTCGCATGATTTCCAAACTGCATTTAACGGAGATTCTTTGGCATTATCTTTTGTAACTTTGATTATGTAATAGAATCTCCCGCCACATACGCGGACTCTAGGCTTACGTATTTTTGGTAAAGAAAACTATATGTTTTCAAACGATACAAATTATGAAATGTAACTATTTTACAAACGTCTCATTTAGAGGTCGTTTACTATTAATCTTGTGCCTTGTATATTGATTAGTAACACCCAATGTATGCTTCCGCAAACCGTTAAATTTGGGGGTGTTACAGCCGGATTCTATTTGAATCCGCCGGATTCTCGTTAATAGAGAAGGTGTTGCCGGAACTTCGGGTCAAGCCGCCGGGTCGGGTCAAGAATGGGTGAATCCGCCGGATTTAGTTGAATCCGCCGGATTCTTTTGTGTTCACAAAATGTTCATGTGAAGCTTTGGGAATCCGCCGGATTTAGGTGAATCCGCCGGATTCGAGCGTGTCTTTTACTCGTTCACAAATGTTTAAACCGATTACGGGGTGTGCGAGTTTTGTAGGGGAATCCGCCGGATTCTACATGAATCCGCCGGATTCGGGCAGTTTGCAGAAGCTGTTCGAACAGAGCCATAATGATGCTCGATTATTTTGGTTCTAAATTCTTTGTATTATACTCTCAAACGTTTTAAGCATCAAAATATCATCTTTTATCAACTTGGTAACACATTTTAACAAGATTACACATGTTAATTTTGGATTTATAGTTTTGGTTTTCAAAACCCATTTGAAGAATCAATCATGAAATCATCAAATTTATGTGTTAGATATATAGATTATGTTATGTTATCATCATATATAACGAAATTTAAGCAAAGAAAACAAAGATGGGAAAGTTCCTTACTAAATGAGAAATGATGAGAATGATGATCGATGATGATGATGATCGTATGATGATGAAGATGTTGCTCCTGGTTTGTTGATCTACTTCACTTCCTGATGTTGTTGTTGTTATGATGATTGAAGGAAAAGATGAGGAATGAAAATGATATTGGGTGTGTGTTGTTGTTAAATCACAGAAAGAATGGGAGGGAGTATGAAAATCATACGGGTATGGTTAGAAGATCAGAGATTGTCTCTGTATTATTGGAGGTTGGTGGCCACATTTGGTACATCAATTTCGAGTACGGGTATAATTTTAGCAATATAAAAATTAACATTTTATATTTTTATTTTGTAGGTGTTCTCCTGGTTCGTAATTTAAAATCAGAATAGTGATGTTATCATTATTTTAAAATGATGTACATTTTGTACATTTTACTGCGCGCAGTTATTTGAGCGCAAAATTTCAGTTAATTTAGGATTTCATATTTTGAAGTAATGTTCTAACTTCTTCCAAACGAATGAGAAAATTTGTATTTTTATGATTCGACCTTTTATGAGCGTTTTAGAATTGTTTCTGTTCGTGTTATAATACGTTTTATGTTAAACGTATATTTAGACCATTTTATCTATCTGTTATAGATATATAAATACTCGTAATTAATAATTACATTATTAATTATTTTTGTGTCACGAAACTTTGGTTATTTATTTTTGTCGGGTTCGTTCTGATATATTTGTACGCGATTATAATTAATCACATATTTTGTAATACTTTTTGTTTAAAAGTACGGGCTTGCTAGGCTTACATCATAACAAAAAGTTTTGTTAAAACTTAACCAGGAAATTAGCGTAAGAATGCACATGCTTAAATGTTAATTAATACCTAATTTGGAGAGTTGTCACACGCCGTATGAAACTTTCATACGCCGTATGGATCTTGGCCCCAGCAACTATAAAATGCAGCATTTCACATGCGACGGAGGCAGTCTTTTCACCACTTTTTCACCATTTTTGTATATAATAAATTTAGGGTTACGACATATTTAGTTTAGGGTTTATTATTTCAAGTTTCAAGGTTACTTTTGGAGGCACGAAAAGCTACGGTTGAAGCCATTTCACTTTATCTTTTTGTGATTCATTATTCGGTTTGTATCTACTTTTTATTTAATTCAATTACAATTATATTTTTGATATTGAATATTTTGTTTTATGCATATCGTATGATGAATTGATATTTAGTATTTGTGTAGTAGTGAAACTTAGATTGTGATTATTGAATGATTATATTGCATATTGGCTAAGTTATTTGATTGAAGATTATTATATTCCCCGTGTAACCTTAGTTGTTGGTGCTTATTAGCTTTTACTCCTTAACGTGGTTAATAATATTAATGAGATTGGGTTCCTTTAGTGTTATTAATTATTGATGATTAGTGAATCTAGGTTTATTTAATCATTGCTAAATATGTTGAGTCTGATAGGTTAAGAAAGTAAAGTTAATAACCTAAAACGAATAAGTTAATAAGAGATTATTAATAGGTATTGTTGAAGAATTTGTACCGCGAGGGTGAATTATAATAGATCGTGAATGCTTAATGCACAATTTAGGGAAACCTTAAATTGTAGGGATTAGTTGGACCCGGAACGTTGGCTAATTCATTTTCAACTTATAATCATTGAAGAATTTGGTATTAAGTTGATATAAAAGAAATCACAATTGGATAATCAATATGCAATCAATCGGGATATATGAATCTGAGTGGAGTTACTACACAATTGCTTATTCCTTCCTATTGTTTTATTTATTTATTTCTTTTATTTAAGTTTTATTTAGTTTAATTATTTTCATTTATTGTTTTACAACAATTGTTCGCACGGAACTAAAACGTCCCCCTTTTTACTGTTTTATTAGTTAATTAGTATTTTCTATTTTAATTAATAAACCACCATTCCTGTGTTCCTAAGATCGACCTGGACTTACCATAGCTATACTATTCCGATCAGGTATTCTTGCCTGGTTGTGTGATAGTATTAATAAGGTATTTTCATTTATAAATTATAAAACTAGACGCTTTCACACGCATCAATATGTAAGTTGCCATATAATATGAATGTTTGATTTATATAGAACTTAGCACTAAATGATAATATTTCAAGATAGTTGAATCTTATAGATTATTGAATCTATTATATGCGTGTAAATGTATGAATAAGTTAGTTGAACTTATTAAATACAATTAATTGAATTGTCAATTAATCATGATAGATTAAGGTAATAAACTTGTTGTGGTTTGATTTATTCTTATCTATGAGAAATAAATTGATAAAGTGTTTTCTATAAACACATCATGAACCCAAAGACTTAGTTTATTTGATTAATGCATACATTGAATCATTTCTAAAATGAATCATGAGATTTGTTTTGTAGAAATTTGATTCATAAGTATTGTTGGATTTAGTGGGAGCGTTAAATGGAAATTTTAATATCTCACAAGAACATTAATTCGTTAATATTATTGTTGAAGAATTAAAATTTATTGTTGAGTTGACTTAAAACGTTTGTTGATTGTTTAAAGGGAACTTTAAAGGCAAAGTATTTGGATACATCAAATTCATTGTGAAGTCAATTTCATTAAGTTGAATTAATGGTTAGTCATAGTAAATGCTTTGTATAAATGATATCGTGATCCAATATGTTTTACTTCGGTGTGCATATTAAATGATCATTAGGTAACATTAACAAAGATTTGAATTATAGCTACAACAAATAAAATCTAAAGTCTCTAAGATTTTGATTAGTGGGTAGATATTTAATAAGTTATGTTTGGAGAAATATATTTTAATAAATATAATTGAAATGAATTAATTAGAAATGGTTTCAGTTATATTCATATATCATGATCCGATTCCGAAACCATGAACTGTAGCATGATAAGGTTGGTTGACTCATTGAGATATGACGAGATCTTCATGTTGTTCATATTTAGTATATTTTAGTATCCATGAATAAATGCAAGTTTATTCTAAAGTGTGTATGAGACACATATCCATAACCGCTTATTGTCGGGGGAACTACAATAGGGCGATCGGTTATAGTGAAAGATGGTATGTTACAGCTTTAAGTAGCAACTTGTCCTGCGGATAAGGTACAGTCACTGTTAATTCGTGATTCCTGATCACTAGCATTTAATGCGATTAAATGTTGGAATGACCCACATATTGAGTAAATACTTCGTGGACCATAGTCATGGGTATTCTCAATCGTGGCGCACTATCCTCTGACCTGAGCAGGCTAGATTTTCGCATGTGAACCTAGTTGGTTTCTAATGAGACCTAACGGTGTTCGTAAATGAGCATCCATAACGGTTATTCATTGGCTGACGAACAACACATGTTGTGATTTCTAGTTTAACTCGCAAGATGGGACTTTGCAACTCTTGGATAAAAGCAAGAGAGATATCTCCTAGGTCGTCGATGATTTGGACCGAAGAAATGTATGGCCATACTCGAGTGATAAGTCACTTGCTTAGTCGGTACAAATCTGTAATCGAAAATAGGAATTGAGTATTGGAAGGTTGATACGGTCCATGCCTTATACTCTAAAATTGATAGTCCCGTGCCGTGGGATCTGATCGGATCGATTAATCGATTGTTAGTGCGGAATCCAAACAAACGAAACACAAACGTTTACTATAATCTTGTATATATTCACAATTGAACGTATAAAGATTACAATCACCAATACAAACTCAAACTCGTTTTCTCTGTCTCTCTCACCACAAAACGGCTCACACACATACACACTGAACGAACCCTTACAAATGAAGCCCTAATTGACTATTTATACGTTGGACCATTGGACCCTGCGACATTGGGCTCAATGTCGCAGGCCCAAGCCCATTGGGACATTGACAGTGTCGCAGGCCCAAACACGTATAATTTCAATTACAAATTCAAGCTAAATATTCTATACAAGATATTGACAAACCATGTTGATTTTGCATCAACAAACTCCCCCTTGGCAATAGCTTGGATATGTCATCAAATCTTCAACTTTAGCTTGAGTATCTGCTAGCACTTATCCTCTCTCTGATCAACAACTTCTCATTCGTAGACTAATTGACTTTGACAATTACAATAGTTTGACCAACTGACTGACACACTAAATGCACCAACAAACTCCCCCTTGTCAGCAGCTTGGTCAAATAAGTCTTCAATTAGTCTTCATCAACAAACTCTTTCATGTCTTTGACATTCAGAAACTCCCCCTTTGAGATAGCATGGTCTTCAAAGAAATCTTGGTGTCCAAATTCATGTGACTGACACAAATTTATCATACAATAAGATCTTCAAACTCTGTGACCATTTCTCAATCATCAGCAGCTTCTCCGATAGAATTATCTTCACAATCTTTGGAGAATAACCGACATCCTTTGCATCTTCAATATTTGACTTTAACAAGATATGTGATGTTTGAAGAAAATAACATAGAAATAAAATCTTTTTGTATTTTCTTTATAAAGGAAAAACAAATAACAAAGATTAAAATAAATTGGGGAAAGGATTGTTGTAAGTCTGCTTAGGGATCATATCAGGCCAACATGCAATTATTAGCAAATAGTAAGTGTTATTTCGATCATCAGTATATTTGTCCACTTTAAATTTACTTGACATATTTAAAGCACCTTTTATAAAAATTAGTTCAAGACGAACCGAGTCACTTACTTAGGATCTAGAACGAACCGAGTCACTCTAATTGCTAGCGGAAATAACAATTAGATCACGAATAATCACACAAACAATCAATACGCAATCAATATCAAACGAACGTAATATTATTGCTTATAGTCGATCAGATTACAGAGAATTTCGACAAATTGCGTTTTGGGTTTCGTCAACCCTAAAACAGAAAACACAAATCGTTTTTTATACAAAAACTGGCACCTGCGACGTAGCACGCTACGTCGCAGGCCCAAGCCCATGCGACGTCTGCTACGTCGCAGGCCCAATACCTGACGTCGCACCTGCGACGTAGTGCGCTACGTCGCAGGAGTCAGAAATGCTAATCTAAATACAAACTACGAGCTAGACCAACTGACAGACACTAAACATGTACTAACAAACTCCCCCGTGTCTTCAGCTTGGTCTTCAAAAATCTTCATTAAACCCAGCCCGCAGGAAACTGGCCGTCGGCATGAATTCCATTAGCTACGCAAACAGTAACAACATTGTAAAACTGTTGTGCTAATCGTCTGTTGAATTCATTCTTCTGACCAACTCGAATCCGATTATCATAGAGTTTTCTTAAATCTTTTTCATGAAAATTAATTAAACTCATCGGATCATACAGCCTAAACGTTGCTTGCTTCAAATTCCATATACCTCCAACTTCTGGCCACGGTTCAGAATCTGGAACGAAAGTGATAACCGCTTCGCCAGTCTGCGGATCAAGTTCCCATTTCACAAGTCTTCTCAGAAAATAATAAGGAACTGATTCCAGAGGTATCTCAGTCAAACATTTAGCCGGCGAATAGTGAACTTTAACCAAAGGCTTCCTGGTGACTGGATCAATCTTTTTCTTCCATGTATACCGAGTTCCCAACGTCGGCTTCAATTTCGAATAAGTCTTCGATAATACTTCCCGACGTAGACATCTTTGAATGAACTCAGCATAATCATTCTCGAAAGGATTAATCAACTTAAGCTGAGCTAATCGATTAATCTCTCCTTTTGGCAACGTGCTCAATCTATCAAAACGCATTCTAAAATACTGAACTCCATCTTCTCTCTTTATCATAAACAGATTCCTTTGACACTTCCAGCTTTTAATAACACCGGTATAATTCCGACTAACCCGGTACACTTGACATTTCACTGGAATAGGGACTGGATTTCGTCCCTTAGGCCACCATTTCTTGTTTCTCTCTCTCTTTTCTTCAGCAGTTAGTTTCTTTGCTGCTGAGTCCGGTGCCTGTGTCTCTGGAGCTGGAGTTGCAGCAGAACTAGATTCTCCATGTTGCGCTTTATCAGGACTCTCGTCTTCACTTGAATCAGATTCAATAATTGGTGCATCATCATAAGTTTCCCCAGATTGTGCATCATCATATGTTTCATCTTCATTCAACTGCTCTTCTTCAATCGAGACATCCTCGTTCATCTCAAAAACATTCTCTGTCTCTTCCTCAGAGCCAACTCCACTAGCCATCCTTTGAATAAACGATAAGTCCGCAAATGAATAGTCAACAGCCAGCGGTCTCGGTTGCCCTGGAATATCATCAACAGAGAAATAATCCAAAAGAGAAATGTTTTCATTAATATTTTCAATTACAGGGTTGGGATTTACAGACGCAGGTTCACTTGACTCTAAAGTGGGTATCCCAGACCCAGACTCCCCCGAGGCAAGTAACCTGCCTTCCAAAACATGAACCCTATTCTTCGTTTCCTCAAGCTCTTTAGATTGAACCTCGATCAAAGCAGCTTGTTCAGCGATCTTCTCGTCCTGAGCCTCCAGCTTTTGCTTCATCAGCTGCATATCTTCCATTATCTTTTGCATGAAAGCTGGAGTCGGTTGAATCTCAAAAACATCCTGTTGCTGTGGATTAACTGGAGCTCGTGCTGACGAAGAGCGACGTACACGACGAGGCGGTTGATAAGTCTCATCAGCAGGATCATCCCCGTCGCGTGTACGTTTTCCAGTATCCCTTGGAGGTACATACTTGCGTCCTTGTCTGATTCGACGCTTAATCCTCAGATATCTGAATGAATCAGAAAGCCTGATACGTTCCATCTCAGAGGGATGCGGAACAGTACCATCAGAATGCTCAGGCGTCGGACCCCCATCCTGAGGTCCTACATTCGCAGTATCATCAGAATCTGAATTCTCAACCGTATCATGCGATGCTGGATTGTCCGAGTCAACGTGGCCGAACTGCTCAATGTTTTCCAGAAGAGCTTCCACGTTCTCCCCCGCAGCTTGAGCAGGAATGTGCTCCCCCGCAGCTTGAACTGGAATGTTCACAAACGGTTGCTGCAGTTGCTGAGGTGCTGGAACATCCATATACTGAGGATCTGGGGGCGGTACATAATTCTCGTCCACAATTGCACCAAATAAGGGAACATCCGTTGCTGCCGCAACCCCTTTCTCAAAACTTGCACAAATAGTGAAAATCCTACTCATCATCGGTGAAATCTTTAATAGCTGATCAGGATCACCCTGTGCCTGAAGATCTGGATGATGACGATTAATGTGCAACTGAACAAAACGCGGATATAAAATCCATTTCTGATCCCCAGCGTTCGCATTATCAACCATAGTCTTGAAGATAAATCCTGAGAAGTTGAACGGCTTGTTGTATACCAATGCTAAGATAGCAGAAGCCAGACTTCGGCTCATACCATCCGTTCCACCTTTTCTATTCCCCAAACAAACGATAATCACGTGCATCAGATATCTCCAAACACGCGTGAGATTCGCTTTCCTGTACTGATCAGAGGGAATTCCTGGATATCCTATTCGTTGCATAGCTCCAGTAACAAAAATATGATCAAAACCGATAGGCATATCCGGCTGATCGTTGAGCTGTCAAAGTTCCCGAATGCTCTGTTCTGTAATAGTGACCTCCGTACCCAGAACGGTAGAGACCAATCGTCTAACGTCGTTTTCAGTAACGACAGTTGCGTTCCTCCAAAATGGGTTGATCAGATTTCCAAAAACCACCGTGGTATCGGAAATGACGTGAGATACCCTAGAACGTCTCAAAAATGCAATCATCTGACGATACGGTGCAGCTTTATCAGAAGTGTCAACCAGATAAGCAGTCGTATTGTGACGAGCTTCAAAAGTCAAAGCCATATCTGCAAAAACCGAAACATATTGCAACTCGAAAAGGGTTAGCAAAAATTTTACATTTTTTAGAAAAACCTTTATCAAAATTCCTGGAACTAGCGACGTAGCACCGTACGTCGCATAACACAGAGCGACGTAGAACTGTACGTCGCCTAAAATCAAAATAAATTGAAAAGCGACGTAAGCCCGTACGTCGCATAAAAGTCGAGCGACGTAAAGGGGGACGTCGCATTTTGCAATTTATTGTGAATTTAATCACATTAATTAAAATAGCGACGTAGAGTGCTACGTCGCATCGGACGTCGCATAAAAGGCGACGTAGGGAAGGGCGACGTAGGAATTAAATAATTGCTAATTAGAGCGACGTAGGCGACTACGTCGCATCGTACGTCGCACTGACGAACATTCATCCCCAACCCAGAAAACCTAATTGTCAAATTTAGGGGTTTTCAAAATTAATCACACAATAAGGTGCGCCCTACGATGGTGATTGCGAAACCATAAGTTATAACCATTTTAACATCCAATTGACCATCGAATTTATCCCAAAACCGAAACCCCTTTAACCCGTAATATATACATAGCAATTAAACACAAGATACACGGTGAAAATGGGTAAAATCGGTACCTAAGTGTGCGGAATAACGAGTAGATCAAAACTACGTGAATAGATCGGAAAGAAAACAGCAACAAATCACAAATATGCTCGTAAAAATGCTACGTCGCAAATCGCCTGTCGTACGTCGCAGGCTACGTCGCACGTGAATAGTGAATAGTGTGACGAGTTACGTCGCATTGGATACTATTTAAAGTCTAACCCTATGTGCGACGTAGGTTGGGACGTCGCAGGCGACGTAGAGCCGGACGTCGCATAAAACAGTTGTGATCCAATTTCGAAATTTGCAAACCGTTTACTCGTTATTTTAGCAAATAATTTCCAAATAACTCGTGACTTGGGAAAATAACATAGAATAAAAATAAAATAAAATAAAATAACTAAACTAAAAAATCTTTTTGGTATTTTCTTTAATTTTACAAAAAATAGAAATAACTAACACTCTATTTTTGGTGACGGAGTTGAGTTGTCTGATTAGGGATCATATCGGAATAACATGCATTTATTAGGAATAGTAAGTGTTATTTCGATCATCAGTATATTTGTCCACTTTAAATTTACTTGGCACATTTAAAACACCTTTTATAAAAATTATTTCAAGACAATTATTGGTATTGTTTGTCCACCTAAACATGTTACATCCGTATTTGTGAGCTAACCTTTATTGTTAGAATGAATATTAATTTTGAGAAACCTATTATATGATATACTGATAAACTTCAGTAAAACAAACACTGCATATTCACACAAGGTAGAGATTACAAGACCAAGTTTATCTCGGTTTTCTCGTAACATACACTTGATATTTATATTTAGGCATACATCAAACCGACTATGAAGATACTAGTGGCCCCAGATCGGTACAAAGTACAACAGAGGGTCCCTTAGTCTGAACATAACAAGTTTGAGACTATTTGCATAACTAATGGATTCAGGTCTGTACGAGAGTACAACAATAGTCACCATTAGTTAGGCGAATAATCATATTATTACTATATGCCCATTTTACATTGACATAAGTATGACAGTGTATGATAGTACTTCCATTTATCAATTAAGACTTATGTCATACATCATATAACATTTTTCACAAAGTAATAGACAAGTTTTATCATTACTTCTTACTCACTCACAAACCGGTGTGTAGCATGCCTACCAATACATCATATTATGAATATAATTTAGATAAAAACTGTTTTAAGTGTGTCAGATAAACCTACTGACACATCCAAGATAAACCTTAAAATTCCATTTTGTGCATGTCACCCGATGTACTATCATATCCCAAGTTGTTTACAGACACAACTTCAACGTCTATTTTAAAAATGTAGCAACCTTGCGTTTTCTTTAATACTAAAGAGCATAAAGAGTGGCTGTTGCGATTTTTTTTTTTTTTTTTTTTTTTTTTTTTTTTTTTTTTTTTTAAATTGAATTTAAAAATCTAAAAAAAAATCCAAGTCACAAATCATTTCTTTGACTGAAAGAACCTTAAACCTATTAGATTGACCAGTTCAATGAAACGTGATCGCAAAAAGGCTTTTGTGAAAAGGTCCGCACACTGCTTAAGGGTCTCTATATGTACGACATCTATAAGGTGTTTCTCAAAGCAATCCCGTATGAAGTGGAACCTAAGTTCAATATGTTTGGTCTTAGAGTGCTGTACGGGATTGTGAGTAATAGATATAGCAGCTGTATTATCTATATAAATAGGAGTCATAGAGAGATTGAACCCGTAATCACGCAGCTGATGCTGAATCCAGAGAACTTGAGAACAGCAACTTGCAGCAGCAACATACTCGGCTTCAGCTGTGGAAATAGCAACCGCAGTCTGCTTTTTGCACTGCCAAGAAACTAAGCGCGATCCAAGGAACTGACATCCTCCAGTAGTTGACTTCATATCTATCTTGCAGCCACCAAGATCCGAATCCGAATAGGCAGTTAACTCGAAGTTTTTCTCGTTTGAATACCATAGACCCAGAGATGGCCTAAAAGCGAGATATCCAAAAATGCGTTTTACTGCCTTCATATGAGACACCTTCGGATTTGCTTGAAATCGTGAGCAGAGAGAAACAGCAAACACGATATCTGGTCTTGAGGCAGTCAGGTACATGAGAGAGCCTATCATTGATCGATAGTCTTTCTCCTTGCAGTCTTCATCGTCCTCATTAGGTCCAAGATTGTGTCTTGCTTCAATTGGAGTGCCATAGTGTTTACAGTTGAGCAATTCATACCGTTTTAACATGTCAATGACATATTTTGACTGATGGATATAAATTCCATTGTCAGATTGCTCAACCTGTAGTCCCAGAAAGAACGTGAGTTCCCCCATAGCACTCATTTCAAACTCAGATTTCATCAATCTTTCAAAATCCTTGCACAACTGATCATTAGTTGATCCAAAGATTATGTCGTCTACATAGACCTGCACAAGTAACAAATCCGCTCCTTCCCTTTTGATGAAAAGCGTGCTATCAATCTGTCCTCTATCAAAACCATTCTTCAGTAAGTACGTGGCAAGTCGCTCATACCAAAGTCGAGGAGATTGATGAAGACCATACAAAGCTTTCTTCAGCTTGCAAACATGATTAGGATGCTTTGGGTCTTCAAAACCGGGAGGCTGACACACATAGATCACTGCGTCAACATCTCCATATAGAAAAGCACACTTCACGTCAAGTTGATACACTCGGAATCCTTTGAAAGAAGCATAAGCTAGAAAGATCCGAATTGATTCCAAACGAGCAACAGGAGCGAAAACTTCATCATAGTCAATACCCTCTAGTTGACTATATCCTTGAACTACCAGACGGGCTTTGTTTCGAATAACAGCCCCACGATCATCCATTTTGTTACGGAAAACCCAACGAGTACCCGTCAAGTGAGCACCCTTGGGTAGAGGAACAATTTCCCAAACATTCATCTTGTTTATTTGCTGTAGTTCCTCCTGCATAGCCTCGACCCAAGATGGATCCTTTAAGGCTTGATCAACCTTTTTCGGTTCAATTTGAGACAAATGACATGAATCAATATGAGCAATAAGTCCCAAAAGCTGCTGAGCTGAAGTCTGCTTTGTTTGCTGTCGTGTTTGAACAGATGCATGAGGATCACCAATGATATCATCAATGGGGTGATCCTTATGTATACGTGTTTCTGGTATGGCACCTGGCACAAGATCCACACCCAAATTGTTCAAATCTCCCTCAGTTTCAGGAGTAGCAGCAGACTCAGGAATGACTATCTCTTCTTCTTCTCCTTCATCTTCATGAGAAAATAAGTGAGAGTAGTTCATTGTTTCTTCCACTTCATCTTCTTCTTGAGGTTCCTCTAAAGGAGGCATATTTGGATCATATGGAAGCTCCTTTGTATAGTTGTAAACTGTTTTAGAAGGAGCTGCCGAAGATGGTGGAGTAGGAGATGGTGTAGATGGTGGTGATTTGGTAGTTGTTTTCGGTTGTGTGGGTGTTGGTGAAGGAGTAGGTGTAGGTTGTGGAGGTGTAGGATTAGTCGGTGGAGGTGCGGGTGTTGCATTAGGAGATGGGTCGGATGGTTTATTAGTAACGGGTGTATCTTGAGAAATATCAAGCTCATGCAGTATAGAAACCAACTCTTCCGTTTCATCTTCTTCCGGAATATTGAAAGAGTTAAAGAGGTTTCCATAGTTGAAAAACCAATCCGGACCCGTTCCTTGAGGAGGTTCCGTATACCTTAAACATTTCACTTCAAAATGCTCCTCGATCTGATTCGTTGATTTGTTAAAAACTCTTTTGTTCGGAGAGTTGACTGCATATCCAAGAAAAATCCCTTCAACAGCTTTATCACCAAACTTAGAAACCTTATCTTTCGTTATCATGATCAGACATGGACACCCAAATGGTTCTAGGAACTGTAGATTTGGCTTACGGTTATTAAAAAGTTCATAACACGTTTTGTTCCTTTTCTTAACCGTGAGTACTCTGTTGAGAACATAACAGGCAGTATTAACTGCCTCAGCCCAGAATATGATTGGTAACTTGGAGTCAGCTAACATAGTCCGAGCTGTCTCGATTATTGTCCTGTTCTTCCTTTCTGCAACTCCATTCTGTTGTGGAGTCCTCGGAGCACTAAATTGATGCTCAATACCTCTTGTAGCGCAAAACAATTCGAGAGTTGAGTTCTTGAATTCAGTTCCATTGTCGCTTCTTATCCTTTTCACCTTCAAGTTGCACAGATTTGCCAACTTGTCCAACAAGTACACCAGAATCTCAGGAGTTTCCCCTTTCGTGGTCAAAAAATAAACCCACGAAAACCTTGAGTAGTCATCAGTAACTACCAAGCAGTAAGACCGACCACCAATGCTCTTTGTAGAAACTGGACCGAAAAGATCCATATGCAGTAGTTCCAATGGAGCATTTATGGAATTCACCTGCTTAGACTTATGGGATTTCTTACGTAACTTTCCTTTTTGGCAGGAGATACAGTCATCCGTTAGAGCAAATGACTGTTTTGGAACTCCTAGCACTAGGTCATTTTTAGTCAAGAAATTCATTTTTCGGAAATGAATGTGTCCCATTCGTCTGTGCCAAAGCAGTGAATCCTTTTCAGAAGCCTTAGACAAGAGACACGTATACTCATTCGATGTCTCAACAGTTCTCATATTCAAAATGTAGGTGTCATCCTTTCTTGGTGCTCTCAGTAACACCCATTCTTCCGGAATGACATACCCAGGCTTCAGTATCACACACTCAGTCTTTGTGAACGCAGTTGTATAATCCTTATCACAAACCTGTGAAACACTTAGCAAGTTGTGCGTAAGCTGTTCCACGTAGTTCACATTTTCGAAACTAACATTGCCGTTAGTTAACGTTCCTCTTCCAGAAATAGTTCCCCCAGAATCTCCAGCAAAGGCAACATAACCTCCTGCATGTGGTTTAATATCCACAAGAAGAGATACATCGCCCGTCATATGTCGCGAGCAGCCGCTATCCAAATACCATTCGCTATCTTTAACGCGTTCTGACTGCTGCAACACACAAACAAAGGAGATTAGTGAGAAACGGTGACCCAAGCCTTTACAGACTTAGGTCGACCGTGGTCATCAACAATAATCACGTCAGATAGAATTTTATCTTTAAACAAATTAGAATTTTTATCTGATGTGTTATTGTTGACGACTGAAGAGTCAACATCAGACTCTTTACGTTTCCAAACTTTTGAAGATTCGGAAATGGTAATAGAAGTAATGTTGGGCTTTTGAAGTGGCAAAGGTTTTTGCTCAACATTACTTGGTTTCGAAACAGGCTTGGGAGAGTTTGAGTGACGCCTAGGTGGAGATTTAGAAAAAGAGTTTTTATAAACAGATGTCCTAGGCATCTCTCTCCCATATCGCTGATTTGACAGCTTTGGAAATTCACGGATTAAATGTCCTTGTTTCTTGCAGTAGAAACAAGAACGAGTCTCAATAAACGGTTGAGGCTGAGGAATTACCACAGGATGTGGAGAAACATTTCTAGAACATGAACATTGAGTACACGTCTTAGAAGATGTTTGTTTTGGATGAGAGGTTGAAGTTGAAGGTTTATCATACGAAACATTTTCATTTACTGATTTTCTTTGCAAAATCTTTACAGGTGACTGTAAAGTTTGTTGTTTCGAGTTTAAAACCTTTGCTTTTCCTTTATTTGGTTGAACCTTAATTTCAGGTTCAACCTTTGAAATTACTTTTTCAGGTTTAAATGCAACCTTCTTAACCTCTGGATACTCCTGATCCGTAATGTCCTCAATCTCAACAATCTCCTCAACACTAACAGGAGATTCATTCTTTACTTCAACATTCTCCTTAACACTAACCGGAGATTCATGCACAGACTTAACAAACTTTGGCAAGGGGTACTCTGGCCGCATGGTTTTCTCCTTTGCCGGTTTGTTATGGTTGGTCTCTTTAGCATCTTTAGCTTTTAAACCATAGAGCTTGGACCAGTCAACTGGAATCTCTTCAAAGCCTTCCTTAACAGGCAGGGGACAACAAGTAGTAGGAGGAGGAACTGAGTTGTATCCCAATCCCTCATTCTTTTTCCCTTTAGTACCATGCTTGCTAAGGATTTCATTGAAGACAACTGTTGAGGAATTTGAACCTAAGATTTTACTCTTATAATTCTCATACTCAGCTTTTAAATCTGTAAGTTCTTTATTTAAAAGTTCAATTTCAACAAGATAGCTTTTAATGGCATCTTCTTGACTAAAAACCTTAGATTTATATTTCTGAGTATCTAACCGATGTGCCTCAAGATGATTTTCATAAAGTTTCTCATTAGCTTTTAAAAAATTATTTGAGTCGGTTAGTTTTTCATTCTTTTTCCTCAATTCAGCTGTCTCTGTCTGATATGCCTTTAAAGATTCAGTTAACTTTATGCATGAAATACAATTTAACGGTTCATCATGTACCTCATTCACAATGTGAGCCATCAGACACTGTTGGTAATGCTGGGAGACAGGCGTCCAATCTTGACTTGTAGGCTCAAAAGCAATCAGGGCATTATCAGCAATCCCTCTCTTGGTAACTTCCGTTTCTTTGGCCTTTGGAGGAGTAGACGGTGTTGTAAATCCCGATGCTGGCATTTTGGGTTTCTCGCACTCCCTGGCGAAGTGACCCAAATTTTGACAATTGTAACATCGGACCTTACTCTTGTCAAATCCAAAGCCAGTCTTTCCATCACCCTCCAAGCTTTTACGCCCTGTCCTCTGCAAAAACTTCTGAATTCTGCGGGTGATCATTGCCACATTCCAAGTCAAATCCATTTGCTCCAGATCGTCTTCATCAAGCTGAGCATAGTCCTCCTTAGTCAACTCCAAAGTTAGATTCGGTTGAGTAACCAAATCCTTGTAAGAGCTTAAGAAAGCTGTGTAGATGGCAGCTTGCTCCTGAATAGCAGGTGAGACTTGAACCTGTTGTTGATTTGAAGAAGGTCCAGTCATAAAAACCGAATGAATCCCATCAGAAGAAGAAGAATTCGATGAAGCATTTGTATTTGATACAAAGGCAACTCCAGATCCATAAGTCTTTCCAGAGTTGATCTGAACACCATACACACTAGGATTCTGAACAGCAGAACCAGACCTAGTTTCTTTCTTCTTAATCTCCATAGCGTGAGCTTGAAGATCTCCTATCAACGTATCCAAAGACATGTTTCCAAGCTCTTCATTTTCCTTTAAAAATTGAACTTTAACATCCCAAGAACTCGGCAACACATCCAGCAGCTTCTTATTTACTTCAATTGAAGGAAAAGTATAACCTCCTTCAAACAGCTCACCAACTAACCGTGAGTACCTTGTGAATAAAGAAGTCATGTCTTCATTAGGAAGGATGTCAAAGATATCGTACTGTTTCTTAATCAGTTCGAGCTTGGCTTCCTTATACTTGTCATTTCCTCCACAACGAGTTTCAATTGCCTTCCACAAATCAAAGGCTGTTTCATGGGTTCTGAACAGCCATAGAACATCCTTGGTTAAACACATTTTGATCATTGAAAAAGTCTTTCTTTCAGTATCAAAATCTTTCTTCTCTTCGGGAGACATAGCTTTATAGGTTTTAGCAGGACGAATATTACGGTATTCCCCATCAGCTAAAGGAGCTACATAACGCTCACGTAATGGTCCCCATAATTCTGGACAATGAAAGTCAATATATTGCTCAACTCGGTCTCTCCAGTATACGTAATCCATGTCCACAGTAAATAGTGGAGGTTTATTACTTGAACCTATATCATTACTTTGTTTAATCATCTCCCTAAGTCCTCTAATATCCTCTTTATCAGCTGCCATTGTAAATACTTAAACGAAAAATCAAACTTCTGATCTTAGCGACGTAGAAAGGTACGTCGCACAAAGAATATGCGACGTAGACGGGTACGTCGCAAAAAGAATATGCGACGTAGATGAGTACGTCGCAAAAAGCAAATGATTCAATTAAGAATCAGAAAGTGCGACGTTGAAAGGTACGTCGCAGATGACGTCGCAGAGGACGTCGCAGAACCACACTATGCGACGTAGAGAGGTACGTCGCAGATGACGTCGCAGAGGACGTCGCACGGACTAATTAAAGTCCAAATCACTACGTCGCTAGCGACGTCGCAGCTTACGTCGCAGTGGTACGTCGCAAAACGCGATGAACAGCGGCCAAAAACCCTAAAAACGAATTTTTAACCCTAAAACCAAAACCACGAATGTCGAACGACTGAAACCTTCAAGAATCCCAATAATACTGATCGAAAACCTGTAAAAACACAAAACAAACGTAATAAACACGAAAACTCACGAATATCACGTTCTTTTATATCCCAAACTCGATCCAAATCGCCAAAACGAGCACTTTCTGCTCTGATACCAGTTGTTTGTCCCTTACTTAGGATCTAGAACGAACCGAGTCACTCTAATTGCTAGCGGAAATAACAATTAGATCACGAATAATCACACAAACAATCAATACGCAATCAATATCAAACGAACGTAATATTATTGCTTATAGTCGATCAGATTACAGAGAATTTCGACAAATTGCGTTTTGGGTTTCGTCAACCCTAAAACAGAAAACACAAATCGTTTTTTATACAAAAACTGGCACCTGCGACGTAGCACGCTACGTCGCAGGCCCAAGCCCATGCGACGTCTGCTACGTCGCAGGCCCAATACCTGACGTCGCACCTGCGACGTAGTGCGCTACGTCGCAGGAGTCAGAAATGCTAATCTAAATACAAACTACGAGCTAGACCAACTGACAGACACTAAACATGTACTAACAAAAATATCTTAAGAAAGTGCAAAAGGATAATAGCCACACCCTCACCGTTTGAATTTTATTTCAGCTAGGTTGTATAGCTACGAGGAGTGATTGCTTCATTGATCTGGTTAACCTAAGTGTCCTGGTATGGACCGCCTTAGGTATATGATATTTAGCCGATGCTAATATTTCGCACAAGTGGGAGTCTGAAAGATTATGTGCTTAATATTAACATAATAAATGTCAAATCCAGCTTCACATGAACACCGCAGGGTCACACCGATGAGCACAACCGAACAAGTAGTGTGATACGATAATTGAATATTTAATATTGTTCATTTATGTAAAATGAATAAAGTGGTCGCATGTAATTGAAACATTTATTATTGTAAATAATTAAGCGTAATTATTTATTTAATAAAAGGGATTTATTTATAACTAGTTTTATAAATAAATTAGCTAGTTTGATTTTAATTAAACTACAAGGTTTCAATTGTAAATAAATTAGTTTGGGATTTATTTAATAGTTTGTTAAACTTAAAGGATTTAAAGTGTAAATACTTAACTTGTTAGACAAGATGAGACAAACTATAAAAGGAGGGTTAGGGGTTCATTTGTTTAGTGATAATAACCCTAATCTCTTCTCCCTCTCCCTCTTGTGTTTTCGACCGGCCCCAAAGGACCCAAAGCCGAAAGTCGGCTAACCCTTTTTAGGGTTTGTGATCTTGCGATTTGATCGTGTTCGTGTTTGGGTATTTAGTACACACCTAGGATACTACCGTCCGTTCAATCGTGAATCAAAGGTGGATACCTAACGTATCCTTTAGCTTGGCCGATTTCAAGAAGAAGCAAAAGAAAGTTCAAGATAAGTTAACTCGTATTTTGGCAACGAGTTGAAGATTAAAGTTCTTGCCGAGCACCCGATGTAAGTTTCTATTAATTAAAGTGTTAATTATTTTTCATATATGTTTTATTGAGAAAATTATAGATCTTGGTTAAGGGTTTAATTTAATGTGATTAAATGTTTTTCATAAGCTTCCGCATATTAATTGTATTTATAGTTAATAAAGATTAAATTTTGTAACGTACAATTATGTTCAAAACCCTTCAATAACAAACAAAAAAATCCTTAGAAACAAGAGTATATGCTAACCATCCCGAAGCTAGTCAGAATCAGTTTCACACTCAGTTACAGAATCTATATATGAATATATCGGAATAACACTGTCTGGGAAATCTTTCCTTCTTTCAGCAAGCGAGTAATATGCAAGCAAAGAAGGTGGTATTTTTGGAGAGGAACCCCCGGGTACATTAGAAAAATATTTGTCATGTGTAATTAGCTCCATATTCCAAAATGGGTGAGCCATTTCCATAATATCATGACCATTTTCAAATGCGTGAGAAATAGTGGTAATATCATGACAATTTTTAAATGCATTGTAGTCCTCAGCCCACAAGTGCCTTAATGAAGTAACATTTAACATAAACCTGGCTATGCGAGCTCGCTAAAGGAACAACCACTGATTTCCAACTTTTGCAATTTTGACACCCTTTTGATAGTTCTGCAAGTCCTGCATCCGAGTCACCACAAAAACCAAGAAATAAATATCTTAAATTTTGACTATATTTCCCAATATGCCCCAAACCAACATTAGTGAGCCCTCCAGACCAAAGGTGAATACTTAGCTTTTCAAGTCTGGTGCAACCGTTTAGCAAAGCACGAATCCCATTGTCTAGTGGTAAATCACTAACTTGCTCTACTTTACGAGGCAAAACCATACTGAAATCATTAAGTTTTTTTCAAATTAGCACCTACGCATTCCAAAGCTTCATTTGTAATATCTATGATATTAACATGTAAACATTCCAAGTGAGAACATCCTTTTGCTAAAGCAATCAACCATATATGTGACACCAACCTTTCTTCATCAGACTTGATGTTCTTAATCTTAATCCTACGCAACTTCTTGCAATGGTTACCAACAAATTGCAGTCCCATGTCTCCAATGGACTCTTTAGTATACAAGACTTCCACGTTCGGACACATGTAAATCAACATACAATGGTCATCAATATTCTGAGAGTCTTAAGTCTAACTTGGTTACTTGATGTGCAATAGGGAGAATAAAAGGAATATCATTTCGAGTCCCGTGATTCAACGTTAAGCTATGAATCTTAGGAGGTAACTTGACAGCAATGTGTTCCTCACCTTCATCAATATAAGGAGCACCACCAAATTCTTTTAAGTTAACAGCATATCTATAAATTTCCCCAACATACTTAAGATGACAACTATTCACCTTCAAAGAAACTAAAGTTTTACTACAGTTTTTCGCAATGAGTACAAGATCTTTATTATCCCACTTCTCCAAAGGTGTACAATAAAAATTCAGCGACTCGATACCTGTATTATGCAAAGCTAATTCGTGTAACCATTCGCCATCTCTGTCACTAATCATACATCTTTCCAAACACAACGTTTTCAAATTATTACAGTACTTACCAATATGTAACATTCCATCCGTGGAAAACCCCGTGCACTTCTTAATCTCCAACACCACAAGTTGTTCCCCGATTATTTTTGAAAGTCCCGTGCGCGTAGGATCTGATCGGATCGATTAATCAATAACAAACAATCGATAATTATTCACGAACACAAACGAATTCTATAACGTTTTCGTATATATTCACACTTGAAGTATAAACGTTACAAGATACAAACTCGTTTCTCCTCTCTCATACACAAAACGGCTCACACACTTCTCACAAATGTCTAACCCTAAAACTGAATATAACACGCCTATTTATAGGCTGTTCAAACCCTAATGCGACACTAGCTAAGTGTCGCTAATAGCGACACTGACCAAGTGTCGCCTAAACACTAATTTGTGTATATTTTCTATTTCACTATTCGTTTACAGACTCGCATATACACACTAAACACTATACATACGCAAACTAATTGACTTTGACAATTACAAACGTTTGACCAACTGACTGACACACAAAATGCACCAACAAACTCCCCCATGTCAGCAGCTTGGTCAAATAAGTCTTCAATTAGTCTTCATCAACAAACTTCTTCATGTCTTCAATAATCACAAGCTCCCCCATTGAGATAGCATGGTCTTCAAATAAAATCTTGATGTCTAGATTCATGTGACTGACACACATTTATCATACAATAAGATCTTCAAACTCAGTGACCATCTCAATCATCAGCAGCTTCTCCGATAGAATTTATCTTCACAATCGTTGGAGAATAACCGACATCCTTTACATCTTCAATGTTTTGACTTTAACAAGATATGTGATATTTGAAGAAAATAAAATAGAGATAAAATCTTTTCGTATTTTTTTTTTATAAATGAAAAGTAAAGAATACATAAAATAAATTGGGGATAGGATTGTTTTAGGTCTGCTAAGAGATCATATCAGGCCAACATGCAATTATTAGGAAATAGTAAGTGTTATTTCGATCACCAGTATATTTGTCCACTTTAAATTTTACTTGACATATTTAAAGCACCTTTTATAAAAATTAGTTCAAGACGATCATCGGTATTGTTTGTCCACTTAAACATATTACATCCGTATCTGTGAGCTAACCTTTATTGTTAGTATGAATATTAATTTAGTGAAACCTATTATATGATATACTGATAAACTTAGTAAAACGCATAACGCTGCATATTTTACAAACAAGGTAGAGATTACAAGACCAAGTTTATCTCGGCTTTCTCGTAACATACACTTGACCTTTAAATTTAGGCATACATCAAACCTATAATGAAGATACTAGTGGCCCCAGATCTGTACTTAGTAAAACAGAGGGTCCCTTAGTATGAACATAACAAGTTTGAGACTATTTGCATAACTAATGGATTCAGGTCTGTACGTGAGTACAACAATAGTCACCATTAGTTAGTCTAATAATCATATTAATACTATATGCCAATTTTGCATTTACATAATGATTATGACAGCGTATGGTAGTACCTTCATTTATCAATTAAGACTTATGTCATACATCATATAACATTTTTCACAAAGTAATAGACAAGTTTTAATTATTACTTCTTACTCACTCACAAACCGGTGTGTACCATGCCTACTGATACATCATATGATGAAGCCAATGTTTATAAAAGCTATTTTAAATATGCCAGATAAACCTACTGACACATCAAACATAAACCTTAAAATTTCAAATTTTATGCATGTCACCCGATGTACTATCATATCCCAAGTTGTTTACAGACACAACCCATCATCTTTTCAAGAATTAAGAATCTTGCTGTTCACATTTTTAACTTTTAAAATTACTCCCCCTGAATAGCAAATTTTTTTCGCAATTCTAAGTCAAAGGTACTCCCCTTAAACATGAAACATATATTTTTGTAATTTTTAAATTTAAACAAATTTAGCAACATTACATTTCTTTGATACTAAAAAGTACAAAGAATGGCTGTTGCATTACTAACAAATAAAAGTAGATAATTATCAAAATCACATATCAAGTCAAGTCAAATGCCTTTTAGCACTGTTACCACCTCGTAACATCGAAAATCTCATCCATCCAATCAAAATCATCACACGTGAGCACTTTGAAAACAATCTTTCAAAAATATTCACATCCTCGCAGTCACTAAAATATTAGCTATCAAAAACCTGACTGCACCACCACAAACAATTAAACGTTAGTACTTATGGGACACCCAAGCCTTAATTGACTTGGGTTGTCCATGGTCATCCATAATCATCACATCAATGAGTTTATGATATTTTAAATACTCAGAAGATTTCATTGATGCGTTGTTTGTGGATTTGGGTGTCCAAACCTGTTTAGGTTCAGATGATTTATTTTCAACAATGTTGTGATGTTGAACTTGGGGTCTACTAGGCACAACTTTGTTTACTCTTGCCATTGATTTTGGAGAGTTTGATGCACAACTAGATACAGGCGAATACGAACGACGCCTTGAAAAAGATTTTGAAAAAGGATTCCTGAAAGAGGAAGTTCTTGGCATACCTCTACCAAACTAATCTAGGGATAATAACCGACAATCCCTAATTATATGGCCCTGTTGACCACAACGAAAGCAAGAACGTCTCTCAACATAAGATTGATTCCAATGAGTTCCCTCAAATCATTTCGGTGGAGGACAATACACAGAAGGTCTATTAACAGGAACATTTGTTGAACATGCACTCTTAGGTGGACATGTTGAAGTAGATGTTCCTGAGGTTGAGTTAGTTGATTTTGAAGGTTTATACTTTTCAGATTTATCAACTACAACTTTTGAGGATTCATTGTCAACCTTAGCTTTGCCTTTGCATTTAAAACAATCATCATTTTCAGTTGTAATGATGAAATTTTCAGGTTTGACATTTATTTTCTCAACCTTAATGGTAGACTCTTCAGGTATATCTTCTACCTCAAAGACCTCCTCAACACGAACTGGAGGTGCACTATCAGACTTAACAAACTTAGGTAAAGGATACTCTGGCCTTATGGTTTTCTCCTTTGCCTGTATGTTTTGCTTAGCTTCTTTAGCTTTAATACCATAAAGCTTCATATAATCAACTGGAATCTCTTCAAGACCTTCCTTAACAGGTGTAGGACAGTATTCGGCGTGGGAAGGTGGTGGTACTTGATTATAACCAAGTCCTGCCTTCTTTTTACCGCCTGTTCCTTGCTTATTAACGATTTCATTAAAGACAAAAGTTGCGGATGAAGAACCTAAAATTTTGCTTTTATGGTTATCGTACTCACTTTTTAAATCAAAAAGCTCTTTATTCAACAATTCAATTTCAGCAAGATAACTATTAATTGCATCTTGTTGACTAAAGACTTTTGCTTTATAAGTTTGTGTGTCTAACTTATATGCCTCAATTTTCTTATCATAAAGTTTCTCATTAGCTTTAAGAAAATTGTTTGATTCAGTAAGTTTGACAACCTTTTTTCGCAACTCTAAATTGTCATATTGATAATTCTCGTGAGATTCAGTCAATGTAAAACAGGAAACACAGTTTATGGGTACCTCAGGTTCATCATGTACCTCATGTATTTTTGCCAAAAGCGCACTGTGTTGAACCTCTCCTTGAAGTGCACTAAAATCAAACGTTCCTGGATTAAACACCACCATCGCCTGTGGTGTTGTGTTCTTCTCTGGAGTCGTGGGTGCTGAAGGTGTAGTGAATCCAGATGGAGGATACTTTTCCTTCAGACATTCCTTAGCAAAGTGTCCATGAGTCTGACAGATTTTGCATTTCACCTTACTTTTATTAAAACCAAGACCTGTATCACCGTCATCATCTAGGTCTTTTCTACCCGTTCTTTGAATAAACTTCTTGGTTCTTTGGGTTATCATGGCCATACTCCATTTGATGTCCATCTGCTCGAGATCATCAGAATCAATCTGTTCAAAGTCTTCTTCAGTAAGCTGTAGAGTACTGGCCTTCTTGGAAAGAAAATTCTCATAAGAGTTGAGGAAAGCTGCAAAGATTGTAGCATGTTCCTCAGTAGCCTTTGAAGGAGCTGTATGAGAGATATAGGAAGCATATGAAGTGCTACCAGAAGGAGATGTAGCTGACTTGGAATTAGATCTGGAAGTTTCATTGAGATTAGGATTTTCACTAGAAGCCTCTGACATCTTTTCCTTCTTCTTCATGTCAAGAGCATCAGCCTGTAACTTTCCGATGAGTTCTTCCAAATCCATGATTTCAATCTCTGGATCTTTTTCCATAGTTGATACCCTGGCATCCCAATCCTTAGGTAATACACCCAATAATGTAACACCTCAAATTTTTGTAAGTTTAAAATTATATTATATGCATCTAGTTATTTAATTATATGTATATAATTTTATGTTATGTGAAATAATTGTTATGTGTTAGAATTAGTTAGTGAAACTAACTATGTAAAGAAACTTGAGTTAGAGGGTAAAAACTGTCATATTAGTAAAGATGAGGGGGTTTATGTGATAATATTGTAAATAAAAATCCTGCATCTTCTTGTTTCTTCTACTCATTTGCAGAAAATAGAAATCACGTATAGAACTTTTAGAGAGAGAGACAGAAATCGAGTTTAGAGAGAGAGAATCAAGAAGAAGAGGTGAATCAAGCTAGGGTTGGTGTAATTAAGGTTTCTAATCTTCAATTCATTAATCCTAAGGTATGTGTGATTCTCTAGCTTGTTTAATTTAAGTTAGGGTTTAGGTTACATAAACCCTAAGTTGGTGATTTTGATGGGTAATTGGATAATTGAATGAAACTAAGTTCCATACATGTTTATAAGTTAGAAAGAATGATTTAATTGTATTAGTTATATTGATAACCTTATAATCATGTGTTTAGTGGGTAATTGAATTATCATGAGTATGTTTGATCACTAATTAGTGATGTCTACGATGTATGGAAGTGTTAATGATAGGAATTAGTTTCAATTACCCAAATACATGTGATTATGTAGTTATGTGTATGGAACTTAGTTTAGATTATTAGGTGTTATGGGATTTAACATCTAATTCCCATGTAAGAAGTAAGAAAGAGTTAGCTAAATATGTAATTGATAAGTGTTTATGTGATTATGTGAATAGGTGATCAAGTGTGAAGAGTTCAAGTAATTATTTGTGCAAGTGAAAAGGTAAGTATTTGGACATGTGGAACCAAGGAGTGATTTATCATTCGCTTGGTGGTATCTAAGTAATGACTTTGTCATTAGCTTAGTTTGATGTCAATTCTTCGGAATCTGGCATGTTAGATGTTATGGATCCTTAACGTGTTGCAGATTTTAATTGTTAGAGTCCATTTACTTACTAAGCATTTATGCTTATGTGTTGTGTTTAACATGTTTCAGGAAGTTCAAGTAAGGTAAAGGAGGAATCGGGAAAGAAGGTTATGGAAAGCTAGTGGTGGAGCTCATTGCTTGGTTGGTAATGAGATTTATCCCTTTTGATCATGCTTACGATACAATAACACCCCCGTTTGTAAAGTTTAAGATTTTAGTCAAAGTTTGTAAAAGTTAGTAAGTCTCACTTGTGAAAGACATATGGTTTGATGAAGTTTAATGTTTTGGTTAAAGTTAGATTAGTGAGACTTGAAATGTTAAAGCTTATGTACATATGAATGAAAAGTGGTTGTTTTGACTTTGTAAAGTCAACTGAGTAAAAGTTTAGGTGATGGGAGGGTCAAAGATTGAAATGGGTCAATTTGGTACCCAAATGGGTCATTAAGTGCTTAAGTGTCAAAATGGGTCAAGTTGGTCGAAAGTCAATGGTTTTGGTTTTCACAAGTTCTAAATTCAAGTTGAAATGTGTAGTCAAAAGTTGAAGGTCAGATTTGCTTTGGTTTAGAATTTGACATGTTAACATTTTTGGTCAAAAATGGTCGAAAACTAGTTCATGTGTCAAAATGGGTTAAAACGAGAATTTTGAAAAAGTGAAAGTTGAGTTATGTTAATTTGACCATTTGAAAGATGTCTGCAAAAATTTACAATCCCAGGTATTACAGATTAAAAGTTATGCGTTGTCAAAGTTCGAGTTTTGGTATCAAAATGTGCAGACTCTGGATTCTGCTGCTGGAGCTGGGAATCCGGCGGATTCATGGGAATCCGGCGGATTGCCATGAATCCGGGCGGATTCTGGAGCGTATTCAAAACCGGATTGCTTAGTTTCAGTTCTGGTCAAAAACTGGGTTTGAAAGAGTGGGGAATCCAGCGGATTCCCGTGAATCCGGCCGGATTCAGCCAGTGTTCAGAAAAATTTAATTTTTGTTATTTAAATGAGATATTGTTATGTAATAGCCAATGTTTTGGGACCATAATAAGTAAGTACAAATAATTAGAAGTGTTATGTTTTAAAAAAAAAAAAATTTGTTCACGTTTCGGGGTGTTTCAAGTTGGTATCAGAGCACGGTTTAAGGGATTCAGGTATTCACCATTAGTGGGTACTTGATCTTAGACCATTTAAATTATTGTATTGAGCATGATTTAGAACTGTTATGTGTATAAGGTTATGTGTGCTAATGATTTTGAATCAAAGTGTGTCGTGTAGACCTTGGATATGTTATATTGTAATACGGTAATTAGTGCGCCTGGCCAACGCAATGATTATCATATTACTATATGGGTATCCATGGAAACCACGAAACATTAGAGGATAAGTTATTAGTTATTGTTAGTGTTATGTGTTAGAAGTACAGATAAAGTAGACTTGTAAATGTTAAGTAAGATGAGTTAATCATAACGGTTTACTTTCAGAAAGATGGATGAGCGAGAAATAGATCTTACACTTGGATTTAACCCGGGTAACAGAGCTCAAGATAATGAGGTAGGAGGTAGTAATGAAAGACCAAGGTCTCCTATTCCTGACACCGAATTGTCTTGGGAAGGTATAAAATCCCTTGTGTCTAAAGAGATTAGTCAAGCTCAAGAAGCATCTCTTCCTTTCTTAGTGACGACGATTACAGACACGGTAAGAAAGATTGTTAGTGAAGAAATGCAGAAAGGGAGAGGAGAAGTAGTTATGCCTAGACCAGGAGAAATCCCACAAGTTAATATTCAGGAAGAGCAGAAAAAGATTAGTTATAGAGATTTCTCAGCTTGCAACCCACCAGAGTATGATGGCGATCTAGATCCAATCAAATGTTACCGTTGGATCTCAGAAGTAGAAGGGGCATTCGCCACTGTGGATTGTCCCAACAAGTTTAAAGTAAGGTATGCAGCTAATCTTTTGAAGAATCGTGCTAAGTGGTGGTGGAATGTACAGTGTAGAACTAAAGGTGATGAAGTTATTAGCAAGTTAACTTGGGAAGAGTTTAAAGTAATGTTTGAAAGCACGTATTCTCAAGATGCAGATTTGAATAGAATTCGTCAAGAGTTTCTTGCTATGGAGCAATCAAATGAATCAGTGAATGAGTTGGTGGGAAATTTTCTGGATAGAGCTCGTTTTTGTCCAGAGTATATGGATAATCCAAGGATGCTTATGAATCATTTTCATAAGGTCCTAAGGAAGGAAATCAGAAAGTATGTACTTCCAAAGAGATGTCAGACACTAGAAGAGATGATAGATGAAGCGCGATTCCAGGAATTGGAATTAAAGAAAGATGAACAAGTGGCAGCTGCTAAAAGAAAAAGTGAGCAAAGTTCCGGTTCATCAAAGAAGTTTAGACCGAGTGGGAGTACAAAGAAGGATGATAGACCGGTGCCAGCTGAATGTAAGAAGTGTCATCGAAAACACTTTGGAGAATGCAAGTTTGGCACCAACGCATGTTATCAATGTGGGCAAGAAGGTCATTTTGGCCGAGATTTTCCAAACCCAATTCGTGTATGTTATAATTGTTATGAACCGGGGCACATAAAATCAGAATGTCCGAAACTTGGGAACCGGCCTACTTCTTCAGTACCTCGAAGAACTTCAGAAAAGAAAGCTGTAGAAGTTCCAAAGTCTAAAGGCCGTTCCTTTCAGATCACTTCTGAGGAAGCTCAGCGAGCCCCCGATGTCCTGACAGGTACCTTTCTTGTAAATTTAATGCCTGCACACGTATTATTCGATTCGGGAGCTTCGCGATCTTTTGTGTCAGAAAAGTTTAGTCAGAAATTCTCTGTTCCCCTTAGTGAGTTAGACACTCCACTGGATGTTGAGGTTGCAGATGATAGAATAGTTTATGTTGCTAATGTGTTCCGTGGGTGTCAACTTCAGATTAATAATGAATCTTTTATTATTAATCTCATTCCAATGCCAATTGGTGAGTTTGATGTAGTAGTGGGTATGGATTGGCTAGGTAGGTATAATGCTATAATTCAGTGTGAGAAAAAGATTATCCGTATCAATACTCCAAGTGGGGGAGTGATTGATATTTATGGGGAAAAGAAAAAGCCTTCCTTATCCATATGTACCTTCGCTCGTGCCAAACGTCATTTGTCACGTGGTTGTCAAGCCTTTTTGGCCCACGTGATAGATCTTCAGAAAAGTGTTCCAAAACTCGTGGAGATTCCTGTTGTAAAGGAGTTTCCTGATGTTTTTCCTGACGAGCTACCGGGTATTCCACCCGATAGGCAAGTCGAGTTTCGTATAGATCTTATCCCTGGAGCTACTCCAATTGCTAAGACTCCGTATAGGCTTGCCCCTTCTGAAATGCAAGAATTGATGAAACAGTTACAAGAATTGTTAGATAAGGGGTTTATTCGTCCGAGTAGTTCCCCATGGGGTGCTCCAATTTTGTTTGTTAAGAAAAAGGATGGTACAATGCATATGTGTATAGATTATCGGGAATTGAATAAAGTTACCACCAAGAATAGGTATCCCTTACCTAGGATTGATGATTTGTTTGACCAGTTGCAAGGTGCCAGCTATTTTTCTAAGATTGATTTACGTTCTAGTTATCACCAACTCAAGGTTCGAGAAGAGTATGTGTCTAAAACAGCTTTTAGAACCAGATATGGTCACTATGAGTTTGTGGTGATGCCATTTGGTTTGACTAATGCACCAGCCACTTTTATGGATCTTATGAATCGGGTATGTCGTCCAATGCTCGATAGATCTGTAATTGTGTTTATTGATGATATTCTCGTTTATTCTAAATCTGCTGGTGAACATGAACTTCATTTGAGGCAAGTTTTGCAAATGTTACGTATTGAAAAGCTTTATGCCAAGTTCTCGAAATGTGAATTTTGACTTCGTGAAGTTCATTTTCTGGGTCATGTTGTGAACAGTCAAGGAATTAAGGTTGATCCTACCAAAGTCGAGGCGGTGATGAAATGGGAACCCCCAACCAATCCGACTGAGGTAAGGAGTTTTCTGGGTTTAGCCGGGTATTATAGACGGTTTATCCAGGATTTCTCCAAAATTGCTACTCCACTCACAAAGCTTACTCGTAAGAATATCAAGTATGAATGGAAAGAAGAGCATGAACAGGCCTTCAGAACCCTTAAATTAAAGTTAAGTCAGGCACCTATCTTAGTACTTCCCGATGGTACTGAAGATATGGTTGTATATTGTGATTCCTCTTATAATGGATTAGGTTGTGTATTGATGCAACGTGGAAGAGTAATAGCTTATGCCTCGAGACAGTTGAAAGAACATGAGAAAGGGTATCCGGCGCATGATTTAGAATTGGCTGCAGTTGTCTTTGCCCTTAAAATATGGAGACATTATCTGTATGGAGTAAAGTGCACTATTTATACTGATCATAAAAGTCTTAAGTATTTCTTTGATCAGAGAGATCTTAATATGAGACAAAGACGTTGGTTAGATTTGGTGAAGGATTATGATTGTGAAATCCTTTATCATCCTGGAAAAGCGAATGTAGTTGCAGATGCTCTCAGTAGAAAGGTAATGCATCATGCCTTGATTGTTAGATCTCTTCGAATTACAGTCTCTCCAAGTTTGTTAGATCAGATTAAGGAAGTGCAACAGAATGCTTGGCAGAAAGGTGATTGGAAAGTAGAACGTATTAAAGGCCAGATTCAGAATATTGGTGAAGATTCCCGAAGATTAAAGACTCGATATGGCAGAATCTGGATTCCAAAATCAGCAGAGTTAAAGAAATTATTGCTTGATGAGGCGCATAGATCCAGATATTCTATTCATCCTGGTGCCACTAAGATGTATCATGACTTAAAAGCAGATTATTGGTGGCCAGGTATGAAAAGAGAGATTGTTAAATATGTCGAGCAATGTCTAACTTGTTTACAGGTGAAAGCAGAACATCAAAAGCCAATGGGAATGATGCAACCCATGGATATTCCTGTTTGGAAGTGGGAGCATGTTACTATGGATCTGATCACCAAATTGCCAAAGACCCGACGTCAGCATGATACAATTTGGGTGATTGTGGATCGGTTGACGAAAAGTGCTATATTTCTGCCAATTAAAGAGACGTATACTTCATAAGCTCTTGCAGATTTATATGTTCAAGAAGTGGTGGCACGTCATGGAGTACCTCTTTCAATTGTTTCTGACCGAGATAGTAGATTTACTTCCAGGTTTTGGAACAAGTTTCAAGAAGATTTGGGTACTCGTGTTAATTTGAGCACAGCTTTTCATCCGCAGACTGATGGTCAGAGTGAGAGAACTATTCAGACATTAGAAGATATGTTAAGAGCTTGTGCTATTGATTTCGGTGGTAGCTGGGATGAACATTTACCTTTGGCAGAGTTTTCATATAATAATAGTTACCACTCGAGTAAAGGTATGCCACCCTATGAAATGCTTTATGGAAGAAAGTGTAGGACTCCAATTTGTTGGGGTGAGATTGGTCAACGAGAATTGGGTAATACCGATATTGTACAGAAAACAGCTGAAAAGATTGACCAAGTCAGAGAACGGTTGAAAATGGCACAGGACCGTCAAAAGTCTTATGCCGATGTTAGAAGACGCCCAATTGAATTTCAAGTTGGAGATAGAGTGATGTTAAAAGTATCTCCATGGAAAGGCATCATACGTTTCAGAAAACGAGGGAAGCTAAGTCCTAGATTTATCGGTCCATTCAAGATTCTAGAAAGAATAGGAAAAGTAGCTTATAGACTGGAGCTACCGGAAGAACTAGCAGGAATCCACAGCACTTTCCACGTGTCATACTTAAGAAAGTGTTTGGTGGATGAGGCGTTGTATGTACCTTTAGAAGAGATAGAGATCAATGACCAATTGAACTATGTAGAACAACCGATAATGATTCTAGAAGAAAAGGTTAAGAGATTGAGAAATAAAGAGATTAAGTTGTTTAAAGTTCAATGGAAGCATAGAAAAGGATCAGAGTTCACGTGGGAGCCGGAGCATGAAATTGTTAAGTATTATCCGGCTTTGTATCAGGAATGGATTGTGAGGACACAATCCTGAATAAGTGGGGGAGAGTTGTAACACCCCAAATTTTTGTAAGTTTAAAATTATATTATATGCATCTAGTTATTTAATTATATGTATATAATTTTATGTTATGTGAAATAATTGTTATGTGTTAGAATTAGTTAGTGAAACTAACTATGTAAAGAAACTTGAGTTAGAGGGTAAAAACTGTCATATTAGTAAAGATGAGGGGGTTTATGTGATAATATTGTAAATAAAAATCCTGCATCTTCTTGTTTCTTCTACTCATTTGCAGAAAATAGAAATCACGTATAGAACTTTTAGAGAGAGAGACAGAAATCGAGTTTAGAGAGAGAGAATCAAGAAGAAGAGGTGAATCAAGCTAGGGTTGGTGTAATTAAGGTTTCTAATCTTCAATTCATTAATCCTAAGGTATGTGTGATTCTCTAGCTTGTTTAATTTAAGTTAGGGTTTAGGTTACATAAACCCTAAGTTGGTGATTTTGATGGGTAATTGGATAATTGAATGAAACTAAGTTCCATACATGTTTATAAGTTAGAAAGAATGATTTAATTGTATTAGTTATATTGATAACCTTATAATCATGTGTTTAGTGGGTAATTGAATTATCATGAGTATGTTTGATCACTAATTAGTGATGTCTACGATGTATGGAAGTGTTAATGATAGGAATTAGTTTCAATTACCCAAATACATGTGATTATGTAGTTATGTGTATGGAACTTAGTTTAGATTATTAGGTGTTATGGGATTTAACATCTAATTCCCATGTAAGAAGTAAGAAAGAGTTAGCTAAATATGTAATTGATAAGTGTTTATGTGATTATGTGAATAGGTGATCAAGTGTGAAGAGTTCAAGTAATTATTTGTGCAAGTGAAAAGGTAAGTATTTGGACATGTGGAACCAAGGAGTGATTTATCATTCGCTTGGTGGTATCTAAGTAATGACTTTGTCATTAGCTTAGTTTGATGTCAATTCTTCGGAATCTGGCATGTTAGATGTTATGGATCCTTAACGTGTTGCAGATTTTAATTGTTAGAGTCCATTTACTTACTAAGCATTTATGCTTATGTGTTGTGTTTAACATGTTTCAGGAAGTTCAAGTAAGGTAAAGGAGGAATCGGGAAAGAAGGTTATGGAAAGCTAGTGGTGGAGCTCATTGCTTCGTTGGTAATGAGTTTTATCCCTTTTGATCATGCTTACGATACAATAACACCCCCGTTTGTAAAGTTTAAGATTTTAGTCAAAGTTTGTAAAAGTTAGTAAGTCTCACTTGTGAAAGACATATGGTTTGATGAAGTTTAATGTTTTGGTTAAAGTTAGATTAGTGAGACTTGAAATGTTAAAGCTTATGTACATATGAATGAAAAGTGGCTGTTTTGACTTTGTAAAGTCAACTGAGTAAAAGTGTAGGTGATGGGAGGGTCAAAGATTGAAATGGGTCAATTTGGTACCTAAATGGGTCATTAAGTGCTTAAGTGTCAAAATGGGTCAAGTTGGTCGAAAGTCAATGGTTTTGGTTTTCACAAGTTCTAAATTCAAGTTGAAATGTGTAGTCAAAAGTTGAAGGTCAGATTTGCTTTGGTTTAGAATTTGACATGTTAACATTTTTGGTCAAAAATGGTCGAAAACTAGTTCATGTGTCAAAATGGGTTAAAACGAGAATTTTGAAAAAGTGAAAGTTGAGTTATGTTAATTTGACCATTTGAAAGATGTCTGCAAAAATTTACAATCCCAGGTATTACAGATTAAAAGTTATGCGTTGTCAAAGTTCGAGTTTTGGTATCAAAATGTGCAGACTCTGGATTCTGCTGCTGGAGCTGGGAATCCGGCGGATTCATGGGAATCCGGCGGATTGCCATGAATCCGGGCGGATTCCGGAGCGTATTCAAAACCGGATTGCTTAGTTTCAGTTCTGGTCAAAAACTGGGTTTGAAAGAGTGGGGAATCCGGCGGATTCCCGTGAATCCGGCCGGATTCAGCCAGTGTTCAGAAAAATTTAATTTTTGTTATTTAAATGAGATATTGTTATGTAATAGCCAATGTTTTGGGACCATAATAAGTAAGTACAAATAATTAGAAGTGTTATTTTTAAAAAAAAAAAAAAATTTGTTCACGTTTCGGGGTGTTTCAAGTTGGTATCAGAGCACGGTTTAAGGGATTCGGGTATTCACCATTAGTGGGTACTTGATCTTAGACCATTTAAATTATTGTATTGAGCATGATTTAGAACTGTTATGTGTATAAGGTTATGTGTGCTAATGATTTTGAATCAAAGTGTGTCGTGTAGACCTTGGATATGTTATATTGTAATACGGTAATTAGTGCGCCTGGCCAACGCAATGATTATCATATTACTATATGGGTATCCATGGAAACCACGAAACATTAGAGGATAAGTTATTAGTTATTGTTAGTGTTATGTGTTAGAAGTACAGATAAAGTAGACTTGTAAATGTTAAGTAAGATGAGTTAATCATAACGTGTTTACTTTCAGAAAGATGGATGAGCGAGAAATAGATCTTACACTTGGATTTAACCCGGGTAACAAAGCTCAAGATAATGAGGTAGGAGGTAGTAATGAAAGACCAAGGTCTCCTATTCCTGACACCGAATTGTCTTGGGAAGGTATAAAATCCCTTGTGTCTAAAGAGATTAGTCAAGCTCAAGAAGCATCTCTTCCTTTCTTAGTGACGACGATTACAGACACGGTAAGAAAGATTGTAAGTGAAGAAATGCAGAAAGGGAGAGGAGAAGTAGTTATGCCTAGACCAGGAGAAATCCCACAAGTTAATATTCAGGAAGAGCAGAAAAAGATTAGTTATAGAGATTTCTCAGCTTGCAACCCACCAGAGTATGATGGCGATCTAGATCCAATCAAATGTTACCGTTGGATCTCAGAAGTAGAAGGGGCATTCGCCACTGTGGATTGTCCCAACAAGTTTAAAGTAAGGTATGCAGCTAATCTTTTGAAGAATCGTGCTAAGTGGTGGTGGAATGTACAGTGTAGAACTAAAGGTGATGAAGTTATTAGCAAGTTAACTTGGGAAGAGTTTAAAGTAATGTTTGAAAGCACGTATTCTTAAGATGCAGATTTGAATAGAATTCGTCAAGAGTTTCTTGCTATGGAGCAATCAAATGAATCAGTGAATGAGTTGGTGGGAAATTTTCTGGATAGAGCTCGTTTTTGTCCAGAGTATATGGATAATCCAAGGATGCTTATGAATCATTTTCATAAGGTCCTAAGGAAGGAAATCAGAAAGTATGTACTTCCAAAGAGATGTCAGACACTAGAAGAGATGATAGATGAAGCGCGATTCCAGGAATTGGAATTAAAGAAAGATGAACAAGTGGCAGCTGCTAAAAGAAAAAGTGAGCAAAGTTCCGGTTCATCAAAGAAGTTTAGACCGAGTGGGAGTACAAAGAAGGATGATAGACCGGTGCCAGCTGAATGTAAGAAGTGTCATCGAAAACACTTTGGAGAATGCAAGTTTGGCACCAACGCATGTTATCAATGTGGGCAAGAAGGTCATTTTGGCCGAGATTGTCCAAACCCAATTCGTGTATGTTATAATTGTTATGAACCGGGGCACATAAAATCAGAATGTCCGAAACTTGGGAACCGGCCTACTTCTTCAGCACCTCGAAGAACTTCAGAAAAGAAAGCTGTAGAAGTTCCAAAGTCTAAAGGCCGTTCCTTTCAGATCACTTCTGAGGAAGCTCAGCGAGCCCCCGATGTCCTGACAGGTACCTTTCTTGTAAATTTAATGCCTGCACACGTATTATTCGATTCGGGAGCTTCGCGATCTTTTGTGTCAGAAAAGTTTAGTCAGAAATTCTCTGTTCCCCTTAGTGAGTTAGACACTCCACTGGATGTTGAGGTTGCAGATGATAGAATAGTTTATGTTGCTAATGTGTTCCGTGGGTGTCAACTTCAGATTAATAATGAATCTTTTATTATTAATCTCATTCCAATGCCAATGGGTGAGTTTGATGTAGTAGTGGGTATGGATTGGCTAGGTAGGTATAATGCTATAATTCAGTGTGAGAAAAAGATTATCCGTATCAATACTCCAAGTGGGGGAGTGATTGATATTTATGGGGAAAAGAAAAAGCCTTCCTTATCCATATGTACCTTCGCTCGTGCCAAACGTCATTTGTCACGTGGTTGTCAAGCCTTTTTGGCCCACGTGATAGATCTTCAGAAAAGTGTTCCAAAACTCGTGGAGATTCCTGTTGTAAAGGAGTTTCCCGATGTTTTTCCTGACGAGCTACCGGGTATTCCACCCGATAGGCAAGTCGAGTTTCGTATAGATCTTATCCCTGAAGCTACTCCAATTGCTAAGACTCCGTATAGGCTTGCCCCTTCTGAAATGCAAGAATTGATGAAACAGTTACAAGAATTGTTAGATAAGGGGTTTATTCGTCCGAGTAGTTCCCCATGGGGTGCTCCAATTTTGTTTGTTAAGAAAAAGGATGGTACAATGCGTATGTGTATAGATTATCGGGAATTGAATAAAGTTACCATCAAGAATAGGTATCCCTTACCTAGGATTGATGATTTGTTTGACCAGTTGCAAGGTGCCAGCTATTTTTCTAAGATTGATTTACGTTCTGGTTATCACCAACTCAAGGTTCGAGAAGAGGATGTGTCTAAAACAGCTTTTAGAACCAGATATGGTCACTATGAGTTTGTGGTGATGCCATTTGGTTTGACTAATGCACCAGCCGCTTTTATGGATCTTATGAATCGGGTATGTCGTCCAATGCTCGATAGATCTGTAATTGTGTTTATTGATGATATTCTCGTTTATTCTAAATCTGCTGGTGAACATGAACTTCATTTGAGGCAAGTTTTGCAAATGTTACGTATTGAAAAGCTTTATGCCAAGTTCTCGAAATGTGAATTTTGACTTCGTGAAGTTCATTTTCTGGGTCATGTTGTGAACAGTCAAGGAATTAAGGTTGATCCTACCAAAGTCGAGGCGGTGATGAAATGGGAACCCCCAACCAATCCGACTGAGGTAAGGAGTTTTCTGGGTTTAGCCGGGTATTATAGACGGTTTATCCAGGATTTCTCCAAAATTGCTACTCCACTCACAAAGCTTACTCGTAAGAATATCAAGTATGAATGGAAAGATGAGCATGAACAGGCCTTCAGAACCCTTAAATTAAAGTTAAGTCAGGCACCTATCTTAGTACTTCCCGATGGTACTGAAGATATGGTTGTATATTGTGATGCCTCTTATAATGGATTAGGTTGTGTATTGATGCAACGTGGAAGAGTAATAGCTTATGCCTCGAGACAGTTGAAAGAACATGAGAAAGGGTATCCGGCGCATGATTTAGAATTGGCTGCAGTTGTCTTTGCCCTTAAAATATGGAGACATTATCTGTATGGAGTAAAGTGCACTATTTATACTGATCATAAAAGTCTTAAGTATTTCTTTGATCAGAGAGATCTTAATATGAGACAAAGACGTTGGTTAGATTTGGTGAAGGATTATGATTGTGAAATCCTTTATCATCCTGGAAAAGCGAATGTAGTTGCAGATGCTCTCAGTAGAAAGGTAATGCATCATGCCTTGATTGTTAGATCTCTTCGAATTACAGTCTCTCCAAGTTTGTTAGATCAGATTAAGGAAGTGCAACAGAATGCTTGGCAGAAAGGTGATTGGAAAGTAGAACGTATTAAAGGCCAGATTCAGAATATTGGTGAAGATTCCCGAAGATTAAAGACTCGATATGGCAGAATCTGGATTCCAAAATCAGCAGAGTTAAAGAAATTATTGCTTGATGAGGCGCATAGATCCAGATATTCTATTCATCCTGGTGCCACTAAGATGTATCATGACTTAAAAGCAGATTATTGGTGGCCAGGTATGAAAAGAGAGATTGTTAAATATGTCGAGCAATGTCTAACTTGTTTACAGGTGAAAGCAGAACATCAAAAGCCAATGGGAATGATGCAACCCATGGATATTCCTGTTTGGAAGTGGGAGCATGTTACTATGGATCTGATCACCAAATTGCCAAAGACCCGACGTCAGCATGATACAATTTGGGTGATTGTGGATCGGTTGACGAAAAGTGCTATATTTCTGCCAATTAAAGAGACGTATACTTCAGAAGCTCTTGCAGATTTATATGTTCAAGAAGTGGTGGCACGTCATGGAGTACCTCTTTCAATTGTTTCTAACCGAGATAGTAGATTTACTTCCAGGTTTTGGAACAAGTTTCAAGAAGATTTGGGTACTCGTGTTAATTTGAGCACAGCTTTTCATCCGCAGACTGATGGTCAGAGTGAGAGAACTATTCAGACATTAGAAGATATGTTAAGAGCTTGTGCTATTGATTTCGGTGGTAGCTGGGATGAACATTTACCTTTGGCAGAGTTTTCATATAATAATAGTTACCACGCGAGTATAGGTATGCCACCCTATGAAATGCTTTATGGAAGAAAGTGTAGGACTCCAATTTGTTGGGGTGAGATTGGTCAACGAGAATTGGGTAATACCGATATTGTACAGAAAACAGCTGAAAAGATTGACCAAGTCAGAGAACGGTTGAAAATGGCACAGGACCGTCAAAAGTCTTATGCCGATGTTAGAAGACGCCCAATTGAATTTCAAGTTGGAGATAGAGTGATGTTAAAAGTATCTCCATGGAAAGGCATCATACGTTTCAGAAAACGAGGGAAGCTAAGTCCTAGATTTATCGGTCCATTCAAGATTCTAGAAAGAATAGGAAAAGTAGCTTATAGACTGGAGCTACCGGAAGAACTAGCAGGAATCCACAGCACTTTCCACGTGTCATACTTAAGAAAGTGTTTGGTGGATGAGGCGTTGTATGTACCTTTAGAAGAGATAGAGATCAATGACCAATTGAACTATGTAGAACAACCGATAATGATTCTAGAAGAAAAGGTTAAGAGATTGAGAAATAAAGAGATTAAGTTGTTTAAAGTTCAATGGAAGCATAGAAAAGGATCAGAGTTCACGTGGGAGCCGGAGCATGAAATTGTTAAGTATTATCCGGCTTTGTATCAGGAATGGATTGTGAGGACACAATCCTGAATAAGTGGGGGAGAGTTGTAACACCCCAAATTTTTGTAAGTTTAAAATTATATTATATGCATCTAGTTATTTAATTATATGTATATAATTTTATGTTATGTGAAATAATTGTTATGTGTTAGAATTAGTTAGTGAAACTAACTATGTAAAGAAACTTGAGTTAGAGGGTAAAAACTGTCATATTAGTAAAGATGAGGGGGTTTATGTGATAATATTGTAAATAAAAATCCTGCATCTTCTTGTTTCTTCTACTCATTTGCAGAAAATAGAAATCACGTATAGAACTTTTAGAGAGAGAGACAGAAATCGAGTTTAGAGAGAGAGAATCAAGAAGAAGAGGTGAATCAAGCTAGGGTTGGTGTAATTAAGGTTTCTAATCTTCAATTCATTAATCCTAAGGTATGTGTGATTCTCTAGCTTGTTTAATTTAAGTTAGGGTTTAGGTTACATAAACCCTAAGTTGGTGATTTTGATGGGTAATTGGATAATTGAATGAAACTAAGTTCCATACATGTTTATAAGTTAGAAAGAATGATTTAATTGTATTAGTTATATTGATAACCTTATAATCATGTGTTTAGTGGGTAATTGAATTATCATGAGTATGTTTGATCACTAATTAGTGATGTCTACGATGTATGGAAGTGTTAATGATAGGAATTAGTTTCAATTACCCAAATACATGTGATTATGTAGTTATGTGTATGGAACTTAGTTTAGATTATTAGGTGTTATGGGATTTAACATCTAATTCCCATGTAAGAAGTAAGAAAGAGTTAGCTAAATATGTAATTGATAAGTGTTTATGTGATTATGTGAATAGGTGATCAAGTGTGAAGAGTTCAAGTAATTATTTGTGCAAGTGAAAAGGTAAGTATTTGGACATGTGGAACCAAGGAGTGATTTATCATTCGCTTGGTGGTATCTAAGTAATGACTTTGTCATTAGCTTAGTTTGATGTCAATTCTTCGGAATCTGGCATGTTAGATGTTATGGATCCTTAACGTGTTGCAGATTTTAATTGTTAGAGTCCATTTACTTACTAAGCATTTATGCTTATGTGTTGTGTTTAACATGTTTCAGGAAGTTCAAGTAAGGTAAAGGAGGAATCGGGAAAGAAGGTTATGGAAAGCTAGTGGTGGAGCTCATTGCTTGGTTGGTAATGAGTTTTATCCCTTTTGATCATGCTTACGATACAATAACACCCCCGTTTGTAAAGTTTAAGATTTTAGTCAAAGTTTGTAAAAGTTAGTAAGTCTCACTTGTGAAAGACATATGGTTTGATGAAGTTTAATGTTTTGGTTAAAGTTAGATTAGTGAGACTTGAAATGTTAAAGCTTATGTACATATGAATGAAAAGTGGTTGTTTTGACTTTGTAAAGTCAACTGAGTAAAAGTGTAGGTGATGGGAGGGTCAAAGATTGAAATGGGTCAATTTGGTACCCAAATGGGTCATTAAGTGCTTAAGTGTCAAAATGGGTCAAGTTGGTCGAAAGTCAATGGTTTTGGTTTTCACAAGTTCTAAATTCAAGTTGAAATGTGTAGTCAAAAGTTGAAGGTCAGATTTGCTTTGGTTTAGAATTTGACATGTTAACATTTTTGGTTAAAAATGGTCGAAAACTAGTTCATGTGTCAAAATGGGTTAAAACGAGAATTTTGAAAAAGTGAAAGTTGAGTTATGTTAATTTGACCATTTGAAAGATGTCTGCAAAAATTTACAATCCCAGGTATTACAGATTAAAAGTTATGCGTTGTCAAAGTTCGAGTTTTGGTATCAAAATGTGCAGACTCTGGATTCTGCTGCTGGAGCTGGGAATCCGGCGGATTCATGGGAATCCGGCGGATTGCCATGAATCCGGGCGGATTCCGGAGCGTATTCAAAACCGGATTGCTTAGTTTCAGTTCTGGTCAAAAACTGGGTTTGAAAGAGTGGGGAATCCGGCGGATTCCCGTGAATCCGGCCGGATTCAGCCAGTGTTCAGAAAAATTTAATTTTTGTTATTTAAATGAGATATTGTTATGTAATAGCCAATGTTTTGGGACCATAATAAGTAAGTACAAATAATTAGAAGTGTTATGTTTTAAAAAAAAAAAAAAATTTGTTCACGTTTCAGGGTGTTTCAAATAACTTCTTGTTTACTTTTCCATTATTAAGTACCATTCCTCCATCAGCCACTTCATCTACGAGTTGGGAATATCTTTTGAAGAGTTCTTCTAAAGATTCATTTGATAGTAAATCAAATGTGTCAAACTATTTCTTGACAAGTTCCACTCTATTTCTCCTATATTTTTCATATCCTCCACATCGTTTCTCAATTGCATGCCAGAGGTCGTATGCAATATCATAATGTTTAAACAATTTTTTAACTTCATTTGACATACATTTTAATATTGTAGCATGGGTTTTCTTTTCAATATCCCAAGCTTTTCTCTCATCAAGAGTCATACCTCTGTGTGGTTTTTCATATCTTTCAACCAATGAGTTCCACATATCTGGATCATTTTTAGATATGAAGGCTTCGAACTCAAATCTCCATTCAGCATAATCAGTATCAAATGTAAGCATGGGGGGTTCTATCTCACTAACAGCTCCACTATTGTAACGCATAAGAGCTTTAGAAGACATCTTCCAACCAGAACGTCGATACGGCCTTTTGCGACTTTTCCCTCCAAAAATGAATTTGAATAATTTCGAAAAATACCCAAGTATAGCGAAACTTATTCGACACTAAAATTAAGCTCTTTTAAGCTTAAAAACAAATTTTGAAATTACAACTTTTTTCGCTTTTTTGCCGCCAAAATTTCATCCGAAAACGTCAAAAACTGGTCGGGTAAAATGAAACTTTTTCCTGGCTAAAATTGAACAGTTTTAAGCCTATGGAAAAATTTTGAAAACGCAAAAAATTTTAGGGATTTCCCGCCAAAAAACTTTTTTTTTTTTTTTTACGAATCTAGTGCGACACTAGGTTAGTGTCGCTAGGAAGTGTCGCACAGTAGTACCGCAGAAAGTCAAATGGCGACACTCGTTTAAGTATCGCTAAGTAGTGTCGCTAAAAGACAAGTGTCGCTATCAAGTGTCGCTGAAACCCTAATTGGCGACACTCAAGTAAATGTCGCTATGGAAGTGACGCTAGTAAGGAAGTGACGCTGGTAAGTGACGCTAAGTCACGGCCAGCAGCCCCAAAAACCCCAAAAACGAATTTTTTTGAAACCCTAACGAATTTTCTGAAACCGAACGTCGAACTAACACCAAAACACCTCCAGAAAAGGATCTAATCAAGCAAATCAACACATAAACGATTAATAACAATTAATACCTTCGTGAATCAACCGAAAACGCTCAAAATAACGATCCGAAATCGACGAATCCTTGATTCTCTAGCTCTGATACCAGTTGAAAGTCCCGTGCGCGTAGGATCTGATCGGATCGATTAATCAATAACAAACAATCGATAATGATTCACGAACACAAACGATTTCTATAACATTTTCGTATATATTCACACTTGAAGTATAAACGTTACAAGATACAAACTCGTTTCTCCTCTCTCATACACAAAACGGCTCACACACTTCTCACAAATGTCTAACCCTAAAACTTAATATAACACGCCTATTTATAGGCTATTCAAACCCTAATGCGACACTAGCTAAGTGTCGCTAATAGCGACACTGACCAAGTGTCGCCTAAACACTAATTTGTGTATATTTTCTATTTCACTATTCGTTTACAGACTCGCATATACACACTAAACACTATACATACGCAAACTAATTGACTTTGACAATTACAAACGTTTGACCAACTGACTGACACACAAAATGCACCAACAATTTTAGCCAAAGACTTTATATCCATATCATGAACAATCATACGCTTAAGACGGATACATCTCAAACAAGTAAAAGAAGTTATGATTTCATACACCCATGGGCCAACATAACCACCCCATTCAAACGAAACAATTCTGTACATGATGGCTCGCGGGTAGCCCTTCAAGGATAGTGACTCGAGATTTGGGAAACGTTCAAGGAGACGAGACGGATTTGATGGAGTAGCAATTGTGGATAGTTATATGCTTACGTGTCATACAATCTAGTTCATAAGATGTACTGGAAACTAAAGAAACTGAATTACGGTCATCGTCGTGAATGTATGGCATAACACAACTCAACACTGTGTCATCTAACTCTTTCTCCACACGACACTCCTTAAGATCCTTCATGGTGTTCGGAACTCTTTATTTTTTTCTGCATACAAATAAACGTTTATAAGCTACTTCAGAATGAATTCAATAAGACTAACAAAAAGAAATGGAAATTTCAATCAAATTCACATATATCAGTTTTTAAGTAAATATAATTTAGTACACATCTTGAGGATGGTCACGGCAAGTGTGTGAAATTGTCACGGTGATAACCGGTTAGGTCGGGTAGATCTTAGTCAAAGACTTGTAATCCCCACATAACCTAAATAGGGAAAACCTCATCCGCTGATCCGCCTATGTGATTATCAGCTTTAAAATAAGCAGACAGAAATAAAAAACTAAGCAATCTAAAACACCCTCTGAATCCATTATTCAATTATCATCCGATTAATTAAAATTTTTTTAACAAGAACCCTATATTTTAGGATTTTTGAGCTACAGATGAGTGAATAAATAAATTAAATAAATACATATAAAGTAGTATTTCAAATTGAATTAAAATTAACCTGAGAGTAAGGGGTTCACCGATGGAAATCTGATAATATATGGTGTGGAAATGAATCCTTGGTGGATAATGAATATTTGAGAGGATTTATTTATGGATAGATTCTTTGTTTAGCCTTTGAGATTATTTTTTAGGAAAGGGTATTGCAGATTTGAAGGGTGAGAGTAAATCGCTTGTAGCAAGTCAAAATTTCTTGGTAAACCGTTGCATTTGGGGTGCTTGGGGAGCTTATTGGGTTGCTTATTTGCTTATTTATATAAGCAAATAACCTTAAAAATCTTAGCTTATTTTGAACTTATAAAATCCCCGTCACAAACAAGCAAACATGCTGACCAAATAAGCTTATTCAAATACTAAATCTCAAGTTTATTGTATTACAATAACCAAATAAGCAAATAAGCCATAAAAATAAGCTCCTCAAACACCCACAGAGTATTAGTATATTTTCCGTTGAGTGTTTACAAAAATTAAGACTTCAAATACCGCTAAATGATAGGCGAGATTTTTGAAATTCTTTTGGCCCAAAATTCGGCCGATACTTAGTATTATTCATCGTGACAACATTAGTAATAAAATGACTATATAAGATTATTAAGTAAATGTTACTATTATAAGGCTACCGTACTCTACTTTTTGTTCCGAGATCACCAATCAATCGGTTTTATTACCAGGATCATCAACGTACTTAAAAAAAAAAGAATTTATTTGTAAATTTTGTTGACGATCTTAACTCCGTACTAACAAGTATGTTGACGATCTCAAACACGTATGTAAAAGTACATTGGTGACCTCAATACGAAATTAACAAGTACGTTGGATGATCCTAATAATAAAACCGGTTGATTGGTGATCTCAAAACAAAAAAGAGAGTACGTTAGCGATCCGTAACTTAAACCCTTTTCTTTAATTTGGTAAGGGTCATAAGCAAAAAGAAAAGGGTTTAAGTCATGGAACGCCCACGTACTCTGCTTTTTGTTTCGAGATCACCAATCAACCGGTTTTATTACCAGGATCACTAACGTACTTTAAAAAAATGAATTTCTTTGTAAATTTTGTTGTCAATCTTAACTCCGTACTAACAAGTATGTTGGTGATCTCAAACCCGTATGTAAAAGTATATTGGTGATCTCAACACGAAATTAACAAGTAAGTTGGTGATTATAGTAATAAAATCAGTTGACTGGTGATCTCACAACAAAAAATGAAAGTAGGTAGACATTCCGTGACTTAAAATCAAAAGAAAATTAAAATTAAAATTAAAATTAAAATTAAAAAGGTTGCGCCTAGTTTAGACCTCGTCCGCACTCCACACACATTTTGCAGACAACGAATTCCCACAAAAAAAAAATTGCCACTCCGCTCGTCCTCATCGTTGTGGGCCTGCACGGGTCCGATAAAGTACCCACTCCGGACGGTCTTAGGAAGAAAAGGAAACTCAAAACAAGCTTTTCTGCAAACCACGACAACACGACCTTAGGGCGTGCCCGACCACGTCTCGATAGCGAGTGCTTATCAAACGTTTGAGTTGCAAGAATACAATCATCGTTGCGATGAGTGAACTCATAATCACGGAATTAAAATCTAAGTTATCTTATTATGAAACCAGATTAAAGGTAACATTTTAGCTTTGTTTTTTTTAATCTTATTATTTGGTTTTCATTATCAGTTTGTTTCACAGGAACTAGAAGCTGAAAATGCGAAATTAACATCTAGACTTTCAGTTTGCACTTGCCACAAGGTCAGCATCCTGTTATATCTAACATGTATCTATCCATAGGAATCTAACAATTTTTATATTTTTGTTTCATTGATTGTATATGAATGACTAGGGCCTATACAAGTATACATAATCCAGGGTTATGATATATATGTATATCTGTAAATATTATTATTATTATTATACTAATATATAAAAATAAGCACATTAGGGTTTGGAATATTAGTGATGTTCAAGTTACTCATATGAGCTTTTTGTTATCTCTAATTAAAAGATTCTGTTAGTACTGATTAATAATAAGAATTTCGGTGATGCTGGAACTGAGTTATTGGAAAATTATATTTGGTTGCGTTATTATTGGAATTGTATTTCACTCATAATTGCTCTCTGTTTTTAGTATACAATTAGAAGTATTTCATTTTTCTGTTTGAAAGATTGAAGTTTAACCTACCTTTCTGTGATTGTGTTGCATAGAAGCCTAGTACAACATGAAGTACTCATAATAGTTTATTTTGGAATTTGAGAACAAATAAAACTGTTGAGTAGTTTGTTAATATAAGCTAGGAAATAGATATGTTGAAAGCAATTTTTCTATCAAAGTGATTGTATAAGAACCGCAGAATGAAAGATTTCTTTTTTCTGCATTGTGTAGGTAGAGGAAATTGTCGACACTGATTATTTAGACAAGGATACATCTCGGATAAAATTGGAGAAGTTGCAATTAGGAAGCTGTGTCCAGAATGGAAAAATGAAGCCAAGGAAGGGACTGCGGGGTCAGTGTTTTCTTTGTACTCGTTACTGAATTTGATAGTATTTTCCTTCATGTACATCATTGTGATCATCTACAATCAAAGAGCATGTGATGCCTATTGTACAAGATTAAGCCCCAAATTGTTTCAATGCCATATCTTTTATTCCTATTTCTTAGATAGTCTTGCCATCGGTGGAAAATAACAGACAGTTACAGTTTTGGTCTACTCGCTGCTTCAGCAGCTGGCTTATATTAGATGGCACCGTGGACAGATATTGGAAAAGTTGAAGGTGCGGAACTTTTAGTTGGATGGGAAAGGAAATTTAAGGACAATACGTATGTTATTATTATTTTTTTAGGTTTCCGTTAAGCGGTACTAAGGTTTAGTTATGTAACACTATTTGGCTTACAAACCCATTTAATTGTTAGTGTTGAGAGTCCTCAGTAGGAGCAATAAGGGAATGTGCCTCTGTTTAGTGATTTCCCATAGCCACCATGAGAAGTTCCATCTGCTCTTAGATTGAGAGCGACTTTTACTCTATTCTCTTGCATCAATATCATGTGTTCATTTCATTTTAACATGTTTGTTTTCATCTGTTTTCCATCCAATTACTAATATATATTTTTTTATTTTAATTTTTCTGATTTTTCTGATTTTTATCGATATCCATGATCTAGAACTAAGAAGCATATGGCTTCTTTTGGTAATCGTGGTATCCAAACTTTGGGTGACTAAAACCGCGAGGTCTGAATCCACCACCACTCAATCTCAAAGCGGGTAAAGGTCTCCCAAAGGGACACTATCATGGCAACACGAGGGTTATTTTCTTCTTTTTATTCGTGCTTGCCAGATTTTGAGCCTTGGAACTCCAACATCCCTATCATTTTTTGCTGACCTGTTCTTGTCTTTGATGGTTTAACATCTAGTATCAAAAACTTGAAAACTTCATAACTGTTGGTTATACATGTCTATGTAGCAAGTTAATAAATGTGTCAAGCTACTCTGGTGAGGGCAGTCTGATTGGTGCTTAGTTTATGCCTATGAGATCTCATAGTATCCAATGAGAAATTTACTTATTATGATGAATTAATTCTAAGCGATTCACATCTCACAAGTCACAAGTTACCTCATTGACTATCTTGTGAGACGTTGCATTCTTACTAAAATTTCAGTTCTATAGTCTTCTGCTGTCTTGTTTATGAATTGCATTCTTTTATACAGGTTATGAGTTGAACTCCATGAATCATCACTCGCAGAGACTTGTGGCTCTAAAAATCATGTATTTTGGTCAGAGGTACTTATATGATGCTTCCATTCAATTACTTTACTCTAGTAGTTTACTACGGTCATCATTCTACTGCTATTAATAATCAACCTGGTGCACTGTGCATATCTGTGATACCCTTTAAAAATACTCGGGGTACAGTCTGTAACCATGGCTTGCATACAGTGTTGACGCCACAAACGAAGTATGGTATGTAAAGAAAATTCATGGGGGATTTTCCCTTGAAGTTACTGGGCATAAGTTTCTAATGTTTTCAAAATATCCTAATTTTCACCTTAAAACTGTACTATCAATCATTTGGAATACTCTGTAATGGTAGTTTGGGTTTATTTAGAAGTTCGAAAATAGGTGATAAAGATTTATACATAGATTGTCAAATTCTATATTTTTTTCATGCTTATACGTCAAACAACCTAAACTTTTGCAGAATCCATATTCTGTCATTGTAAAATATGATTTTTATACATATTGTTCTTATGAAACATTTATGTGAAATGCAAGGAATGCTGTATTAAGTATTCCCTACTCAGCCTTTTCAAAGCTGAGGACTTTGGTACACACAGCCAGTCAGCCACACAGGTTACCTTTGTACGCTTTTACTAACACATATCTTGTGTAACATGAAAGGTTCTATGGTTTTGCATCAGAAGCTCAGATGGATCCAACTGTTGAGGTTTGTATATGTATCTTTAACTTATATTCCTGTTAGTATTAGAATTACACAAGATGACAATAAGTAATGACATTTGTAATTTGGTATTAGTTTATATAGCTTATAAGTTATATATAATGGACACTATATTATTAGACGCCTCATAATACAATACACACTTAATTTAGTAGTCTAAGTGATCAACAATGTATGTTATTTACGAAATCGTGATTGCTCATAGTTTAGTATTGGTGACTGATTTGACACTATTTTCTGTCTTTTTTTGCAGTCTGAATTTTTCAAAGCCCTTCAAAAGACAAGGCTTGTACTTAGTGACAGGAAGGATTTGCAGTATTCACGGTGTGGTAGAACAGATAAGGGTGTTTCCTCTGTGGGGCAAGTAAGTTTAAAAAAGATGTAAGTTTTATATTCTCAATTGCCTAGTTCATAATAAATTATGGTAAATATAGGATAGGATCTGCAACCACTGTTAGTTTTCTGATCATATATTGTTCTGCATTTAGTTTTTGGAGTGATTCCTGAACCCTTGAGATTTTTTTGAGTATCATTTGTTTTCTTAGTTACTTCCTGCACCTATTAGTACTATCTGGCTATATGTAAAATGTATCACGTGGCCTATCTATTTTTGTATATGTTTGTTACTCTTGATCCACTTCTAAGCATGTTGAACTAATAATGATTCAACTACATAGTATAGCAAAAGGAATTAACTTTCTGGCTTTAAAGATCAACTGTTGAGTAGGTCTGCCTTGTGTAGAGCTAACAGAATATCTCTCTCCGCTTGATTATTTCGATTAAACCTGCTAAAATGGCACATTTGCTTAATATTCTTTGTTAACTGTTGGTTTATCATTGATAGATGCGTGGTAAGTTAAATTAGTAGAGAGCATCTCTTTTCTTCATACGATTTTAATTACAGTAATTGTTTGATGTAGGTTGTTGCATTACTGTTGAGATCAAAACATAAGGAACTTGGAGGCAATAGCTCTAAGGAACTTGTAGATGATGGTCAGTTAGGCTCCTTAGTGTATAATTTGTGATTGAATAATAATCTGATGTTAGTTTGCCTCTTCATCCCATATAAGTTGATGTCATCTAAAATTGGAGTACAGTTTTCAGTTTTACTTACTTTTTCCAAGTTACCAGCTATCTTCAGATATATATGTTTGTCGCTTTATGGATGTTTTTCTACTCCGCCATGCCATGAAAATAAGAGCTATTTATACTATGGGATGCCCAATACTATTTGCAACGTTGCTTATGGGCAAACTCTTAGAGGCTAATTGCAACAATTAAAAAAGTCATACGGTTAATAGCAATCAACAGTAACTATTGGTATTCCTTTGACATCTTTAAATCATCTAAGACCTTATGGTCTTTTTTGTTTTGGTTTCTTTTTTCAGAGGGAGAGCTGGATTATGTAAAAATACTGAACGGAGTTCTCCCTGATGATATTCGAGTGATAGGCTGGTGTGCGGCTCCAGTTAGTTTTAGTGCAAGGTTTGTTGTCCAGCGGTCCATCTTCGCGGATCTTCTCATTCATAGTCTTTCTTTTTGGTCTTTATACCGAGTTTACGTATGTTTTGATAAGCCTATGATATGAACCCGGTCTTGTTGTTATGAAAAAACGAACAAAACAATAAAGAGATAGATAATCAACGTTCAAGAGGTCGATAAGCTCTTCAAGCATTTACCTTCGAGGGATAAACCAACTCTCTGACAATATCTAAATAACCCATCGATATTTAGCACAATCAGATTACAAATGGAAAGCCCTATACATAGATAATCGCTAACTTGCTGCCTAACCTAATTAGATAAGATGCTAATAATAATTTTCTAGTTATAATAAAACCTATCTCAAATAATAAACCTAATAATTATTATCTGATGATACGTATCAGCCTTCTTGATTTATACTATCTTTTTATTTCGTAAAATAATCCATGCGTGATATATGCCATCTCTTCTTTTAGGGTATACAATTTAAAGTTGTCTCTACAGGAAACATTTAGTGCAAAATAAATTCAACTAAGCCTCAAATCCAAATCAACTTTCTTTTCTTTCCTTATGGACTTTATGAGAAAAGTAATTGGGTGGTTTGTTGTGCTTGTTTTGTATGCAGGTTTTGTTGTTTGAGTAGAGAATACATATACTTTTTCTGGCGAGAAAATTTGAACATATTGGTAATGTGGTACACATACATTTATTTCCGTTTCATTACCTCACTTCAATATACTTCATGGCTTACTGCTTCAATAAAAAATATTTTTCTACTCTGACTATGGAATGATTTCTCTAGGCAATGGAGAGTTCATGTAAAAGGCTCATCGGCGAACACGATTTTAGAAATTTTTGTAAGATGGATGCGGCGAATGTGCATAATTACAAAAGGCGCATAACATCTTTCAATATATGTGCTTGTAATGGAAGGTTTGAATCACATCAACTTTATTGATATTAATGTTATGTTAATAAGAACATACCTTTGGGTTAACTTAATGCCGGATGGAATTCATTTGAGTTACCTTCATATGGGTCATTGGAGTTACCTTCATATGCCTGTTTCATAATGGGATAGTGGTATAGGAATGTATTAAACTTCAAAACTTTTTGCTGTTGCATGTATTTATGTTTTAGAAGCTGTATTGTGTGTATTAGACTTTTTAAAAAGGTCTAATGTATGTATTTATGGTGATCTTCAATACATACAGTAGAAACTTTCATACATACATTAACTTAGATACATACATTAGACATTTTTAGAAAGTTGAATACACACCATAGAACTTGTAAAACATAAAAACATACAATAATAAAAAGTGTAAATTTTAATACATTGTCATACCGTTAACCCTTTCATTATTTGTTTACTTCGTATAATTTCATTTGTTATGTTGTATTTGTCATTTTTTGCTTTTTTGCTCTCCAAGTTTGAAATAAGGGGTGGTTTCTACATAAAAAGAGTTGTGACCCTTTTATAGTCAATTGCTTTACCTATGTTGGTTTGTGCTAACTAGAGTCAAACCTGAGGATTTACTTTTTTCATATTTAGCAGTGATGAGCTCTTGTTCATGAAAATCAAAGGCAGTGCTTTCTTGTGGCACCAGGTTCGTTGCATGGTTGCTGTGTTATTATTGATTGGCCAAGGTCTTGAATCACCTGATGTGCGTTACCTATGTTCTTGTTCATTCACTTGATTATTTACCCTAGTAGATCATATCCAAATATTCGAAACTGCAACTAAGTCTTTATATTTGTAGGTTATAGATGCTTTGCTTGATGTTGACAAGATGCCTAGAAAACCTCAGTACAAAATGGCTCCAGAGATTCCTCTAGTTCTTCGATCTTGTGAATTTGAAGGCCTTAGTTTTATGTGCTCTTCAGGTACATGATTAGTTAATTGTTTATCCTCTGTGTGTGTTTTTTTTGTCCCTTCCGAAAGGCTGTTTAATCATGCTCTTAAATATGAGTTTATCATATAATAGTGTTTAACTGTATTTATGTACACTAAATATCTTAAATCATGACAAGTAACTATCTCCTTTGATTTTCATCATGAGCACAATAACAACTACCACCTGTTTTGTTGAACTCATGCATTATTCTGCATATACCTTCTTAATCCATTATCATCACTATGATCTATGCGATTTGAATTTCATTTTGGTTTGACTATGCCATTTGAGACACTAAGTTCCAACATAGTCAAAATAACTAAGTACTTGTCCAATATAACATTTTTAGACTGAAAACACATGTAGGCCACCATCCTCTAAAATGCGTCAAATATGTCACAACTTCTACAAAAATTCAAGGCTAAATGGAGATGTTACCCACAAATTAAATTTTATAAAAATGATTTTAAAGAGCTAAAAAGATGGTGCTTTTTTCTTTGTGGTAGTTTTGGTTGTCGATGAAAACTAAGATCCTATTTACATTCGTTCTACTGCCAAATTAACATCAAGTATAAGCGTGCATATTTTAGGGTTCACCTATCCTTAGTTCACTTTTAGTGATATACAACTTAACTTTATATTTTGTACACTGATGTGTTGCATTCTGTATGATATCACTTTCTATTGATTTTTAAATAAAGACAAGGAGGAATTAGTGAACCATAAGGATGAGCATGAACACCGAAATACCGAAACCGAACCGGAACCGTACCGGTCCCGGACAGAACCGGTACCGAACCGATACAAGTGGTACGGTATTCGGTATTTGATTTGGGGCCAAAACCAAACCGGTACCAACCGGTTCGGTCCGGTTTGGTACCGGTATGGTACATACACACCAAAATACCTAAACCGAACCGGAACCGCACCAGTCCCGGACCGAACCGATACAAGTGGTACGGTATTCGGTATTTGATTTGGGGCCAAAAACAAACCAGTACCAACCGGTTCGGTACCGGTATGGTACCAAGCTCACCCCTAGTGAACCATGATAGGCAATGATGGTTCAGAAAACTAGCCACCACAATGAAGGCAACAAGGAAAGAAAGAATTAGTGTAAGTTATTTGATAGACCTGATAGGATTTAGAACTCAACATGTTTTTTTTTTTTCCACCTATAGCTGTACCTCCATTGTGACATCCTGAAAAATTAATGTATAAATCAACGTGATTCCATTCTTCACTAACATCCAGCAAATGATGTTCCAAATGATAGACAATAAGTAATCTCTGAGTCGGCAAGCCTGTATGCTGATGAATAGGTTTTGTAGGTTAAAGATTTTTGCGTAATTTATTATTAGTATCATCTATACAGATTAAGATCGTTATTACTACAAGTACTTAGGATTCGTTATTGTGACTTGTATTAATAAGGGATTAGGGTACTTATCATATTCTGCTTGCTTTGAGAATTGGATTCTGCATTTTGATTGAGCATTGACAGGGCTTTTCAAATTGTATTTATTGTTTTGCTCTTTATTTTTGAAAAAAATATTATGGGTCTTATCAGTATGTGAATTACTCCCTGATGACAACACCTTGCACGATGGCCTGCTTACTTTTTACCTTTATGAATAGATGCCAGACGAGCTTTGCAGTTGCATCTAGAGAAGGAATGCCGGGCATACAAACTTCAAGCAGCGATTTTCCGTGAGGCTCTATCAAGTCTTTCGACCACTGAAGATGGTATGTAGAGAACTTCTGATCGATTGGATTGAACATTCATGGTCCGTCCTGTAGTTTCTGATATAATATTAAACGTGCAGATGCTTGTGCCATGAATAACAAGACCAAAAAGAAAGTCTCTTCTCATGTTCCTCTTATGTCGCGTCCTACTGAACGTAAGTCCCTTCTTTGGTCAATTATTTGCATTTCATAAGTTTGGCATTTGACTCATTTACATGACTAGTTATGTATGGTTGCATGTGAAGTTAAGGATGATGTCTCGATTGAAAGAACTGCATCCTGCATGTTTTTCATTGTGTTTGTAGAAAAGAAAGTATACACACTTATGTTGTGTTTTCTAATTCTGCTACAATTACATATTCGTCTGCCGTCACTGTTATAATAGATGTTTTTTTTTTTTAAATTCTTTTGCTAGTTTACCTTGCTTTTCCCTGTCAAAGTATTTTTAACAGTTTTAACATATCCCATACATGGTTCTCTAAATATTGGAAAATTTTGCATTTTGGAATATCCTATATCACTCGTACAATTTCCTTCTTTTTCTTTTCGTGAGTGATTTATATAACAATTGTACTTCTTTTTTTTGCTACAAATTAAGGGTGCGTTTAGTTACAGAAAACTCCTCCTTTTTCTAGAAAAAGTCTCTAAGAAAACTAGATAACGTGTTCAAATTCAAGTTTTCTAGAAAACTTTTCTAAGAAAAGAAAAATCCTTGTTTTCCTTTTTATAACTACAAAGTTGAAAACTACTTTTGATGGTTTTATAAGTTTTCCATCTCTACTATTCCTTGGAAAGTGAAAACTCCACCTCTTGCAACTAAACACGTTTTCTAGATTTTCCATGTTTTTCTAGAGAAGTAAAACACTTCTCATTCTCTAGAGAAATGGAAAAAGAAAAATGAAGAAATTTTTCTGTAACTAAACGCGCCCTAAGTCATCCTTCAAAAAGGAAAAATAGCTTCGACACCACATTATGTGAGAATGAGAAGTTTTCAACAAATTTTGGATATGTCACTAGAAAACATAAACATAAGGAAAACAAATTACATTGAAACCTTGTTCAAAATTGCCTCAAAACTTGGATGCTCTTTAATTTCTGGAACTTCCATTTATCTATTTGTTTATAGTCATCGGGGTCCTGAATCGCCAGGTGAAAATCCTTTTACCCAAAAAACACTTTTGGGTCCTGAATCCATTTTATTGCTCCATCCGTCCCAAAATAAGTGTCCACAATCAGTTTTCACGGAGTTTAAAAAATCACATTGTTTGGTAGTAAAGATGACATTTTTACCCTTTCTTTTTGCACAGACTCCCAATATCAGTTTTTAGAAAAAGTATATTGAGGGTAAAATGGTAAAGTTAATATGCTATTTTTGGAAGTGGACATTTATTTTGGGACAAACTAAATTGGAAAGGTGGACACTTTTTTTGGGGGGAAATTAATCAAAATGCCACTTTTTCAGAACTTATTTTTCGTTTTGCCACTTTTTTAAAAAAATTGCCGATTTACCACACCCAGTCGTAGGTAGCATCGTGCGACCTGCGACCCGACCAATGCGACCCGCGACCAAGAACGTTACCGAGTAAAAGACAAGCCCAATCCCTAATACGACCCGTTCACCGATCGCAGGTCGCATCATGCGACCTGCGACCAGGCCACGGCGACCTGCGACCTGGAGATGAACGAGAACGATGAGCGATGAGCGATGTCGTAACTAATGTTCACTAGTCGTAACTCTTGTTCACTGGTCGTAAGTCTTGGTCACTAGTCGTAATTCTTTGTCACTAGTCGTAATTCTTGGTCACTAGTCGTAAATTACCATTTTCGGATTTTTCAAGATAAGATTTTTCAGATAAGATTTTCTGACATTTTTCAGATTTTTCAAGATAAGGTTTTTCAGATTTTTCAGATAAGATTTTCTGACATTTGTTAGATTTTTTGTACTTTTTGGATAATGATCTGGATAACTTGCATTTTAACAATATCAGATTTTTGTAGTTTCAATACTTTCATTTTAAATGCAAGTTATCCAGATCATTATCCAAAAAGTACAAAAAATCTAAAAAATGTCAGAAAATCTTATCTGAAAAACCTTATCTTGAAAAATCTGAAAAATGTCAGAAAATCTTATCTGAAAAATCTTATCTTGAAAAATCCGAAAATGGTAATTTACGACTAGTGACCAAGAATTACGACTAGTGACAAAGAATTACGACTAGTGACCAAGACTTACGACCAGTGAACAAGAGTTACGACTAGTGAACATTAGTTACGACATCGCTCATCGTTCTCGTTCATCGCAGGTCGCCGTGACCTGGTCGCATGATGCGACCTGCGATCGGTGAACGGGTCGTATTAGAGATTGGGCTTGTCTTTTACTCGGTAACGTTCTTGGTCGCATTGGTCGCAGGTCGCACGATGCGACCTGCGACTGGGTGTGGTAAATCGGCAATTTTTTTAAAAAAGTGGCAAAACGAAAAATAAGTTCGGAAAAAGTGGCATTTTGATTAATTTCCCTTTTTTGGATGGAGGGTGTATATTGAACCTTTGTATTGTCGATAGTTGCAGTCTGAGGATATATTTGCTCTCGGACTATATATTTGCTATTGCTATCTGGTTATCTTATTTTACTAATGAGCCATCCTTTTGCAGCATCTTATGATGAGCGCCGTGCCAAGTTAACTTTTTCAGCAGCAACAGAACACAAGTTTTGTGTTACTAATACAAGCAACGTATGAAGTTGTGTGATCATCTTCCTTTAGTTTCCTTTTGTGTTCTGATGTACCATTGTTTTCTTCGGTTAAGAATATAAAGCGAGATATGCGGGGATAGCATTTGTGATGTTGAAAGCACATTTCAAATATGTTGTTGACCAATGGTCATTTATTGTTGTCCCAGAAATCATTGATGCCAATCCATAATTAAGAATAACAATAAGGGATGAACCCAAACAATTATATTTCACTTTCTGAATTCTGGGGTTACAATCTTTCAATCGATACATACATGTATATATACTAAACTAACATATGCTTTGAACCAATACAATGGTTCGGTTATAGGGTAGTTATACCCTTTCTAACAGATACGTACTAACAGATACATACTAACAGATGTACCGTTTCATTCCAACCATCACGACCTTAATAACTTCCTGCGTGGGTTGTGTTTGTTGGCCTTCGGCCCAAACACGAAACCTTCAACGGGCTTTATTTTGATCCATCTATTAACCCTTATGTTAACCCAAAAGATTAATGGATTATAATTTCCAACATTCTCCCCCTTAATCTATTAATCTTTTGTTTGTTCAATCTTCTTGCTTCATCACAGTTTCCTTCCCCTTTCAACCTTCACGGTTGTCTTCCTCAATCAAGCCAACATTCATTTGTCGGTCTTTATCCTTGGCATCACACCTATATTCTTCAACTTGATCATATCACATGACCTTTCTTGTTTCCATTCAATCTATCACAGATTGTCCTTTTGGTTGTCTCACACAACTCCTTTATGATTGCCTCACACAACTCCTTTGTCAGTTGCCTCACACAACTTTTCTTTGCGGTTGCCTCACACAACTTTTCTTTACGGTTGCCTCACACAACTCCTTTGTCTGTTGCCTCACACAACTTTTCTTGTCTCTCTCTATACGATTTTTCTGAATCGAATTTGGGTGTCTCTAACCCGTTCTGAAGAACAATCTAATCCCAATTGGTTCTTCTCTTTCTCTTGAAATTGATCTACTCCTGATCAATTTTCTTCTGTCTCTTAATCGATTCCTCTGTATCGGTCTCTGTCTTTTCTTTGCGTTGTCAAAAACTCAAGAACATTCCTAGTTCTACTCTTGTTCATAACATGCAATCTGTCTCTATTGAACTTCTATAATCAAATCTCTTTCTGTTTGTGTATTAGGCTTTTATTTCATAGTCCTTCAAAAAACAGCCCAATATTTCTTCTTGAGCCCAACTCCAGGCCCAAATGATCTTCTTCTTCCCTGATAACAAATAGGGCAGCCTCCAACACAAAACAAACAACACAATCTACTATTCTTCTTCCTTTTCAATCGACGCCTCTTTTCCAAAAAATTAGGTTCTAAAATCAATTCCCTTCTTTCCTGTTGCTCTCGATGGATCAAGTTCTTCGTTTTCCTTCTTTCTTTTCCGGCGACGACGTCTTGTGGTGGTTTTGTTCTTGTTTTATTTTCCGGCGATGAACATCTCTTCTTTTCTCCCACAATTATACAGCGGCGGCTTCTCACAACCGGTATGTCTATTTTTCTCTTTTTTTCCCTTTCCTTCTTCTTTGTAATCGAATCACTCGATCTTTGTAATTCTGATTGTTGTTTATCACAAACAAACAAACCTCTCGCCTTCTTCTTCCTTGGATTGCAACAATGATTTTCGATCTTCTTTGAACCCTCGGCTCTGATACCAATTGTTGTCCCAGAAATCATTGATGCCAATCCATAATTAAGAATAACAATAAGGAACAAAAGGGATGAACCCAAACAATTATATTTCACTTTCTGAATTCTGGGGTTACAATCTTTCAATCGATACATACATGTATATATACTAAACTAACAGATGCTTTGAACCAATACAATGGTTCGGTTATAGGGTAGTTATACCCTTTCTAACATATACGTACTAACAAATACATACTAACAGATTGTACCGTTTCATTCCAACCATCACGACCTTAATAACTTCCTGCGTGGGTTGTGTTTGTTTGCCTTCGGCCCAAACACGAAACCTTCAACGAGCTTTATTTTGACCCATCTATTAACCCTTATGTTAACCCAAAAACCCAAAAGATTAATGAATTTTAATTTCCAACATTTATATGTTTGGTCCTTCAACTTTTTTATATATACATAAATAGTCCCTTATTTAATGTTAACAGCACGATCGATCCGTGCTGTTCAACAACATGGATTGTTTCCCCTTTTTTATTTTTATTATTTTTTTATATGACAATCCTATCATTTCACTCATTCTTTTTGAAAAAGAAAAAAAAAAACCATCTATTAATAAAAAAACTGCATACTTCTTTTAAAAAACTAGCTTAGTGACCTGTGATTGCACGGGTTTACCAAAAAATTCTAATGAAATAAACAATGTTATGTATTTATAAACTGTTGATATAAATAGTTAATGTATAAGTAAAGATCATGACATATGATGTGCATGATTAACGGGTTTATAAATGTGATTGGAGCTTACTAATTACCGTAACAAATGCTATGTAATTAATGTCAGTGACCCATTTGCTATAGAACAAATGCTATAGTAGCACTCACAACACATGTAGTAAGCTGTAATAACTACATATACAGCTTAACTACATATACAAGACATACGAAGTAGAGATATAGTAGTTTGATGATGCAAATTGAGTATATATTCAGCCTATGAATCAAACCGTAATTAGTACAAAATCAACGTTCATCTCGGACTCTCAAACTCATTTCATACCGATGGCATATCAAGAGCCATAGATGCAAACAAACTAACTGCTTCACACATGTTTGTACCCATGATTACATATCAGCTTATGAATCAAAGTCAGGTGCACATCTCCACAATGCTTCGTTTACATGCTTCCAAGCTTTGCATAAAACATCATCCAAAAAATGTAAACAATATAAATGATTCATTTTTATTTATTGATAACAAAAACAAAATTCAAAAAAGTAAATAAATTTCATACTGCTCGATTCTCCCGTACTGCCAATCTGCCATCAACCTCTAAATAATCTAGAAAAGAAGACCATGACGTGTTAATAAGCAAGTAGTTTATACAATATGATAACAATATAATATATTGCTTTAATGAAAAGATCATTTAAAATAATAGTGCCATAAATGATAATGCATGCACTTTTGGGAACTTTCAAACAGAATGCCTTGTTACTTATAGTTTACACCTTTATTCCTTTAATGTACCATAAGCAACTCATACATATATAAACAGATCAAAACTAAAAACACTAATCAAGAATTTCAGTATGAGCTTATAAAAAAAGATTATACCTCTGAAAGGAGAGGTCTCAGGTTCGAGTCTCTCCTAGGGGATTACAGAGTGTATGTTGGTTACGCCCACTGCTCTCCTCGCTGAGGGTTCCTCTGTGAATACGAGTAATGCGAGATCTAACATAACTGCGAGAGCTAACATAACCCAGCCGTTCTAAAAAAAACAAAAAAAAAAAAAACATCTTCATCAAAAAAATTGCAGATAGACTTTTAAATTTGTATAAAATTATCTAAATAGAAATCACCAAAAGGGAGTGTATTTATATAAAATTATATTGCAAATAACAAACTTACCAAGAAACAAATCCTAAGTAACTATAAAAAAGTAACCAAAAGAAGATGTAGGCACACAAAAAAACAAATCAAATAAGTATACTTCTAACATAGTACAAAGCTTAGTTAACATTGCAAGTGTGACAACCGTCACCAAACCATTATCGTAGTTCAAGCCGTAAAAAAAAAATTATTTTGTGAAAATAATAATTTCATGGATTTATTTATACCAAATTCTTCGTTTTTGAAAAACGAATCTAACGCAAAAAGAATCATCTCAATCCGACGTGTAACGAAGGAGATCCAAAACAAAACGTTAAACAAACAAAGAGTATCAATTATTTTTGGACCGTGTGACCCAAATTTTTGTGTCTTTGGTTTGGCCCAAAGAATACCGACTCCAATTCCTCCTTGAGGGATCTGACCGGCCCAACCCATTCAAAGTCAAGTAGCTCTAAAACTATGAACAAAAGCCTAAACTGAAAAGTTTTAGTTTATGCTTATTTATTTTCGTAGTCGACTTCAGAGGCCGTTTTGACGTACTTAGGGTCGTTTTCAGGCTTCGGCCAAAACTAAAAAGTCGTAGATCTCGATGTTTTACATAAAATCGCGAAGTTTCGGCCTCTAAAACAAAGCAGATTATTTTATAAAAATTGTTTTGTAAACTGCTGCAGTGTATTACGAATTATTGGTATAAAAACGTATTTTAGAAACCCTAACTCATATTTCTCAAACCACAGCCATTTTCAGTCGATTTGGAGAGCCTTCTTCACCATATTTTCGAATTTTAAAGTCCAAGAACATAATCACATCATCTCTACATCATTCTATTGATCGGGAGATTATTCATTCGTGTATTTCGATTCTAAGGGTTTCCATCATGCGGATGCTCGTTATTCGGTATAACTTCTTTACGAATCATTCATTTATATGTATTTCGGTTATTCGTTCATTATCGATTTTCATTCGGTTCGATTCCATTGTATTCCTAGTGATAAAATCATTAGGATGTATGTGAAATCAGTGTTACAATTGTTAGTATTAAGATATTTGATCATAGACACGTTTGAGATTGGTTTATACAAAGATTTAGGTTTAAACTTATAAACCCTAAATCTGGGCAGATTGGTTTATCGATTTGGGAAGAATGAAACTTGATCATTTCACAATATTTTTTTGTTGATTCTGGAGTGTAAACACAAGTATGAAGAGTCTACTTTCAATTGGAGTCAATTTCATGGTCAAATGTGGAGTATAAGTTGGTCAAAGCAATTTTACAAGATTATGTGTCGTTTCTGAGTTTTTCGGTTCCAGATTTCGGTTAAGTTGTCGATTTTTGAAACGTACCTTAAAATAAGAATTAGGTTTTGAAATTTTTACTGAAGCATTTTCAAAGTGTTAATTATTTTCTGAGAAAATATATAATCATTTCAAGTCTTAAAGTATTTTTAATAAATTGTGACTTTTTAGTACTCAGAAATGGTTATGGTTACTGTGCAGATTGTTTTGGCGAATTTTTAAAAATAGTAAATCAATGTGATTAAATCTAGAAAAATTACAGGATCTTCTAAACATATTGAAATGTCACTGGTAAAAGTTGTAGAGTCAAATGATTTCATTAAGTAATATTTAAAAATACGTAAAGTGGTATGAAAATTGTGGACAGAATCTGAGTTCTTCATTGAGGTTGGTTCTTGAGATGGTACATTAGTTTGAGTTGTGAGGAAACTTAGTAGAGGTGATTTGGACTAGGGATACAATTGAAGGACATAGTTATGTCTAGGTTGTAACCCACATACATTGTGATATTGTAGATTGCAAGACTTTGGTTGGTGATATACTTAAGGGCAAAACTTACATCTTCTACTTGAGGTGAGTTTCCGTGGCCTCGTTTTCATTACATGTTTTCAAATTGGGGGAAAAGTATGCTCACATGTTTTATCAATTGTTTTATGCTGTGAAACGTATTCATTTTCATTTTGGACATATGCTTGAAATGTGTGACACTATGTGACTTATATGCTGTAACACCTCGCAAATTTAAACACGATTAATTAAGTTAATCACTTGCATTATTAGCCTAATTCCCTACTTGAGTGAATTCACAACACATTTTAGAGGTAAGTCTAGTATAGCCCAACTAGATAATACGCGTAGTATTACGTATTCGTAATTACGTACTGAACAAATTGAAAACAAACGCGACAAAAACATACGACTGTTGGTGAACAAAATTATTTAATAAAACGAAATTATTAAATAACGTAGTAGCGAATAAATATTTTTGTCAAAAATATTTACAAATCATTTTATAACGCAAAACGTTTAATTCGTACAATTTAAATAAAACAAAGTTTAAAATTTATAACTAAATTAAATTGGTTTTATAAAAAGATCCTAATTAAAAATAATGAAAAACGTAATTAAAAACATAATAGTTAAAGTAAAATAACATTTAACGATCGGGTAAACAAACACGGAACGCAAACACGGAGGCAGAAGTGGAACAAAACCACCTCCACCTCCCCATTTCTCTTCATTTCTTTTTCATCTTTTTCTCTCATCTCTCTCTCTTCTCTCTACTACCACCACCACCCACTAAAAATCACACAAAAATCATCAAAACTACACCTAAAACGCGTTGGATCACCATACTCCTTTGGAATCAAACGACCACGGCATCCCGATCTACACTTCTACCTTTTCGGATTTCAAATCCGGCACCCGTGAGTTTCCGACAAATCCCGCAAATCTTTAGATTTCGATGTTATAATTAATATTACATGTTTAATATACTTAGATTACCATGTTTTAGTGTTTTATACAACCGATTATGTCCAAAAACGAACCAAAACTCATTATTTTCGAGCTGTTCGTCGAACAGTCCGCTACGTCGCATCTGGCTTGGGCTAAATGCGACGTCAGTCGCTACGTCGCATAACATCTCACAACGTCGCAATACTGCGACGTCACCTTTAACGTCGCATTAAATTGCGAAGTCGCACACAGCGACGTAGACCCTAACGTCGCACTTAACGTCGCACCCTACGTCGCATAACAACCCAGCGTCGCACCTTGCGTCGCTAAAAACAGCAGGTTCTAAACTAATTTTTCACTAAGTATCGAACTTAACCGGCATCGAATACTCACACATTATACGATACACAAACTATACAAACATTACAAACATACTTGTTTTATCGAAATGTTGATTTCAAACTATCACCAACGAGTCGTATACATTTTCACAAACAACGAAATACAAGCATAAACATTAAACAAACGATTTGGACGTGACTTGGTTGTACGAACACTAGCATGGATGATTAGCCTAGACATCCACATACTTATTAATCTCATACGTCTAGGACGTTAGGAGATCTCGGACTGTACTTGGGCTTAGGTTTGCTAGCACTCGCACTACTTAACTCAACAGGTGAGTTCACAGCCCCTACTTTTACTGTTTTAACTGCTTTGAACAGGGGTGGAAAACATAGTCAAACATTTTTTTATACAAACATGGTTGTATACTATTTTACTCAAACAAGTGGAGTACATGGAACTAGTAAACTGACAAACAAACTGACGATTTCAACTTAATATGTAATACTGCCCGCACGTGGTCCATATACGGGTCTTAGGGGAAGTGTTACATATTACTTTCATACTGCCAACGCAGTAGACACATGAACACGTTTTCGAGAACGCTGGAGGATAACCAGCAACACTTTATATAACGGACTGGGTAACTAAAAGTCTCTACTTGACATGGGCAACACTACTGAAAAGTCCCTACTTGACATGGGCAACACTACTGAAAAGTCCCTACTTGACATGGGCAACACTACTGAAAAGTCCCTACTTGACATGGGTAACACTACTGAAAAGTCCCTACTTGACATGGGCAACACTACTGAAAAGTCCCTACTTGACATGGGCAACACTACTGAAAAGTCCCTACGTGACATGGGCAACACTACTGAAAACAATGGGTTTCCTACTAACATGGACCCACCAAACGATTAGGATTGTAACACTGCCGCACGTGGTCCAGGTACGGGTCTTAGGGGAGTGTTACACCTACGAACAACTAATAGGATACTTACATTCCTACTATAACTTGAACTATATTTTTGGGTAATATCCCAACGAAACATATCTACGATTAGGATACGTATAATCCTACAAAACATACTTGAACACAGGATACTGTTTTTCCTACAACTAATAGGATACGAACATTCCTACAAACAACTATTTGAAAACATATTTGGTGTTACGAATACTATTTTTGGGCGACATTCCCACGATACGTTATAAACAACAGTGGTTTATCACAACTGAACTTGCAAACATAAAACCTGTGAATTCACTCAACCTAGTTGTTGACTTTTACTATGTTTTTCAGGGAATTAGCTGCGCATGTAAGAATCGCCAACACATGGAGAATTAGGCGACCCGTGAAGCTTTAGGATGCCAACTTTTGGAAAAACATATGGATTTCTTTAGTATAACTGAATTGTTTTAGTCATATTTCAGAAATCTACTTTTGTAAACTTACTACTTTTAACTTATACGATTTGATGAATCGTAAACATGTAATTAATACTTTTGGCATCTTAATATATATTGTTCTGTTGTAATCATAAGCTCTGATACGTATGCATGCTTTATTATTGTGACACCCCAGTACTTAAACTAAATGCTTCCGCTCAACGAATTTGGGGGTGTTACAGATTGGTATCAGAGCCAATGGTTATAGCGAACTAGGAAACTTTAGGTGACTTAGCGACCTAGAGACCTAGACTATAGCCTTGGCTAGAACGCACATGCATACATACAATTGCATACATCTAAACTATCGTTACGGTACCTCGATACGCGTGAACTGTTCACCACATTCGACTCGTTCATTGTACTCTGATCTCATATGAACCTGATCGTGATTAAACGATTGATGAAAAGAAGTATGTATTTGGCATCATATAATGACGCCTGGCCAACGTGATTATATTATACTAAGTACATATGGGTGTTTCATAGTCGTAAGATACGTGATGGGGATTCAACAATTTTTCTTGATATTCGAAAACTTGAAATATGTGAAACTTTACTCCTCACATATTTTTCATCGGCATTGACTTCTGCATCTTTTCATCGCAGAACGTCAGCATGCCGCCTAAACAAAGAAATACTCGAAACAGTCGACGAAATGTTCCTCCTCCACCACCGCCTCCAGAAACAACCGAACAGATTATCGAACGCCGCGTGGCTGAAGCCATCGCACAATACGAGGCTAGCCGCAATCGTGAAAACCTTACCAACAATAGCGGAGCCACTCCAGTCAACAGCGAAACCCCAAACAATACCCAGCAGGGGTGTTCCTACAAAACCTTTCAGTCTTGTAAACCCAGCACCTTCACCGGGACTGAAGGGGCCATTGGCCTAGTCCACTGGATTGAGAAAACGGAATCAGTCATCGACATCAGCGACTGCGCCACCGACAAAATTGTGAAATACGCCACCTGCACTCTAGCCGACAAAGCGCTAACATGGTGGAACGCGCAGGTGCAAATCATGGGACGCCCAGCTGCTTACTCCATCTCATGGGAGACACTGAAACGAATGCTGATGGAGGAATTTTGCCCTCCCAACGAGATGCAGAAACTTGAAACCTAATTCTGGAACATCCAAATGATCGGCGCTGATATCTCCGGTTATACAACTAGATTTCAGGAGCTTGCACGTCTTGTGCCCCACATGGTAACCCCCGAGAGCAAACGCATTGAGCGTTACAACAGGGGTTTGGCACCACAAATCCGAGGCATGGTTATGTCCTCCAAACCCGCCACTTTTAGGAGCGCAGTGGATCTGGCTCACAGCTTAACCGACGACGCGGTCGAGATTGGAACCCTGAAAGCTATCACAGGGAAAACTGAACCTACCCGTACTGATGCGGGCGACTCTGGAACCCACAAACGCAAATGGAACAACGACGGTAACGACCGTCAGGGCCAACAAAACAGGAACCCGGGAAACACCCGAGCCTTCGCTGCGATCACCAACACTGAACAAAAACCCTACCTTGGTAACAGGCCCAAGTGTGGGAAGTGCGGAAAACATCATGAAGGAGATTGTTTCTTCTGTGATAAATGCAACCGATTCGGACACAGAACCGAAGCTTGTAGAACTCACCCCACGAACAACGAACAACGAAACACTGGCTGTTTCCGATGTGGCGACCCGGGACACTACCGAAATCAGTGCCCCCAACTCAACAACAATCAGAATAACCACAACCAGAACAACCCCGGGAACAACAATCAAAACAACAACAACCGCATCGCAACCATACCACCGGGGCGTAGCCGCGCATATATCCTACGTGCACCGGAAACGGTCGCGGATCTCAACTAGCACGGTACGTTTTAGCGACTATTGCTACGATTTAACTTACGTTTTACTCGAATGTCGATTCGAACACAACACTTGGTAAACTCTGACCACGAAACGAAACACACAACATATTGAACTATGCCGCGAGCATACTAAAACTGATTGAACTTCTATGGCAACAATTGAACGCCACGCAAACTATTGTTAACAACATGACTTATCGGAGAACATACGCCGCGGGAGATCCGACTTGATTTTAAATCTCGGGACGAGATTTCTCTAACATGGGGAGAATGTAACACCTCGCAAATTTAAACACGATTAATTAAGTTAATCACTTGCATTATTAGGCTAATTCCCTACTTTAGTGAATTCACAACACATTTTAGAGGTAAGTCTAGCATAGTCCAACTAGATAATACGCGTAGTATTACGTATTCGTAATTACGTACTGAACAAATTGAAAACAAACGCGACAAAAACATACGACTGTTGGTGAACAAAATTATTTAATAAAATGAAATTATTAAATAACGTAGTAGCGAATAAATATTTTTGTCAAAAATATTTACAAATCATTTTATAACGCAAAACGTTTAATTCGTACAATTTAAATAAAACAAAGTTTAAAATTTATAACTAAATTAAATTGGTTTTATAAAAAGATCCTAATTAAAAATAATGAAAAACGTAATTAAAAACATAATAGTTAAAGTAAAATAACATTTAACGATCGGGTAAACAAACACGGAACGCAAACACGGAGGCAGAAGTGGAACAAAACCACCTCCACCTCCCCATTTCTCTTCATTTCTTTTTCATCTTTTTCTCTCATCTCTCTCTCTTCTCTCTACTACCACCACCACCCACTAAAAATCACACAAAAATCATCAAAACTACACCTAAAACGCGTTGGATCACCATACTCCTTTGGAATCAAACGACCACGGCATCCCGATCTACACTTCTACCTTTTCGGATTTCAAATCCGGCACCCGTGAGTTTCCGACAAATCCCGCAAATCTTTAGATTTCGATGTTATAATTAATATTACATGTTTAATATACTTAGATTACCATGTTTTAGTGTTTTATACAACCGATTATGTCCAAAAACGAACCAAAACTCATTATTTTCGAGCTGTTCGTCGAACAGTCCGCTACGTCGCATCTGGCTTGGGCTAAATGCGACGTCAGTCGCTACGTCGCATAACATCTCACAACGTCGCAATACTGCGACGTCACCTTTAACGTCGCATTAAATTGCGAAGTCGCACACAGCGACGTAGACCCTAACGTCGCACACGACGTCGCACGCGACGTCGCACTTAACGTCGCACCCTACGTCGCATAACAACCCAGTGTCGCACCTTGCATCGCTAAAAACAGCAGGTTCTAAACTAATTTTTCACTAAGTATCGAACTTAACCGGCATCGAATACTCACACATTATACGATACACAAACATTACAAACATACTTGTTTTATCGAAATGTTGATTTCAAACTATCACCAACGAGTCGTATACATTTTCACAAACAACGAAATACAAGCATAAACATTAAACAAACGATTTGGACGTGACTTGGTTGTACGAACACTAGCATGGATGATTAGCCTAGACATCCACATACTTATTAATCTCATACGTCTAGGACGTTAGGAGATCTCGGACTGTACTTGGGCTTAGGTTTGCTAGCACTCGCACTACTTAACTCAACAGGTGAGTTCACAGCCCCTACTTTTACTGTTTTAACTGCTTTGAACAGGGGTGGAAAACATAGTCAAACATTTTTTTATACAAACATGGTTGTATACTATTTTACTCAAACAAGTGGAGTACATGGAACTAGTAAACTGACAAACAAACTGACGATTTCAACTTAATATGTAATACTGCCCGCACGTGGTCCATATACGGGTCTTAGGGGAAGTGTTACATATTACTTTCATACTGCCAACGCAGTAGACACATGAACACGTTTTCGAGAACGTTGGAGGATAACCAGCAACACTTTATATAACGGACTGGGTAACTAAAAGTCTCTACTTGACATGGGCAACACTACTGAAAAGTCCCTACTTGACATGGGCAACACTACTGAAAAGTCCCTACTTGACATGGGTAACACTACTGAAAAGTCCCTACTTGACATGGGCAACACTACTGAAAAGTCCCTACTTGACATGGGCAACACTACTGAAAAGTCCCTACGTGACATGGGCAACACTACTGAAAACAATGGGTTTCCTACTAACATGGACCCACCAAACGATTAGGATTGTAACACTGCCGCACGTGGTCCAGGTACGGGTCTTAGGGGAGTGTTACACCTACGAACAACTAATAGGATACTTACATTCCTACTATAACTTGAACTATATTTTTGGGCAATATCCCAACGAAACATATCTACGATTAGGATACGTATAATCCTACAAAACATACTTGAACACAGGATACTGTTTTTCCTACAACTAATAGGATACGAACATTCCTACAAACAACTATTTGAAAACATATTTGGTGTTACGAATACTATTTTTGGGCGACATTCCCACGATACGTTATAAACAACAGTGGTTTATCACAACTGAACTTGCAAACATAAAACCTGTGAATTCACTCAACCTAGTTGTTGACTTTTACTATGTTTTTCAGGGAATTAGCTGCGCATGTAAGAATCGCCAACACATGGAGAATTAGGCGACCCGTGAAGCTTTAGGATGCCAACTTTTGGAAAAGCATATGGATTTCTTTAGTATAACTGAATTGTTTTAGTCATATTTCAGAAATCTACTTTTGTAAACTTACTACTTTTAACTTATACGATTTGATGAATCGTAAACATGTAATTAATACTTTTGGCATCTTAATATATATTGTTCTGTTGTAATCATAAGCTCTGATACGTATGCATGCTTTATTATTGTGACACCTCAGTACTTAAACTAAATGCTTCCGCTCAACGAATTTGGGGGTGTTACATATGCATTGGTTGTTGGATTCATTTTTATCAAAGGCCTTACTCTTTCGAGGGTAAGTACCTAATGTGTACTGTTGGTATACATTGAAGGTCATGATTCGGTTGTTTTTATCAAAGGCCTTACTCTTTCGAGGGTAAGTACCTAATGTATGCTTAGGTGTACATTGAAGGTCATTTATGGGTAGCTACCGCATACGCAGGATTTGGTTGGGTCATACTCCTTCGTGGGGTGATGACGGTTTGTGGATTGTTGGTTGTATTATTTCACTTGTGTGCCATTTCTATATGCATTGTCCTAACTTATTATTATCACAGCAAAATGTTTTATCTTGTGGTGTTTGGTTTCAAACCTACGAAACTCACCAACATTCGTGTTGACGTTTTTGAGCATATCTTTTCAGGTTATACTAGAGGACTTAAATCAGAGGACAAGAGAACTTAGTGGACCTTTAGGGTTGCATTAAGAGTTATTCAAGACTTGTGTTACATCATTAAGGTTGTTTGTGAAGGCTTGTTTTGCCTTAACATTGTATAGTACGTTTGTTGTAAGCTTTTGAATTCATTGTTGAAATGTATGCACGACATGAACCGTTATTCATGTTATTGGCATCATGACACATTGGATATTGTATTTCATATAGAATTCTTTATAATGATGTGTTATGATCTTATCACCGTTATACCCCGTTGTTTCCGCTTTAGACGGGGTATGATAGATTGGTATCAGAGCCATTGTTTATAAAGATCTAGGTGGATTGGCCTAGACTATAAATAAGGAACCCACATATAGAACATGAGTTAGGAAGTTATGTGTGCATACAATTCCGTGAAGCTAGTTGTAGCTAGTGTCGATCATTCATCTTAACCATTTCAAGTAAGAAGGACGTTGTAAGCGTTTCTTCATCATCTTACGACTCTTTATGTGGTTCGCCTACATGTTGCTTAGGATTCCATAACTATCTTATCTCTTTCCGTGAATACAAAGCTTATTGTGATACAAGGACTTGGAAGATAAGTATGTGTATGAAAGAATACTTTCACAATTACGGCTGCAGACGTAATTGACAAAGGTGTTCCAACGTATGTGTGCTTATCTGACTATATTTGCGTGTCCCATGTGCTATCTTCGTATCGTATTGTAATAAAATCCCAATTATATTCCTTACCGAATTATTCTTATATTTGTGAGTCTGGTGCATTGATGCCTAGACAAACTCCAAAGTATTCATTCTATTCTAAACTCATATGAATTCGAAATTATAGCAATCATACTACTAAGAAGCGTTACCCGTAAATTTTACTCGTGGAGGAGAAACACTCGGTGGTGGTCATACAAATGATAGTGGTGATTGAACTGATGGTTGAACTGTAGGAATTTGTTGTATTGAAGGCAAGAACTCCAATGTTGTTGCGACCATTGCACGACAGAGGTGGGCCTTAATATTCAAAGTTGCCATGCAAGTTAGTATCAGCATATTGAAGCATGGTAGAGCTACCGACACCGAAGGCGAAAATGGAATTAATAATCGAGAATTCAAATGATGGGAGTGGTGATGGCGCGAAAAATAAATAAATAAAAATAAATATATAAATAAAATATATAAATAAATAAATAAATAAATAAATAGATAAATAAATAAATAAAGTCACTGTAACAAAATGAAGAAGTTAGTGAACAAGTTTTGAAATTTCTCTACGAGGAGAGTTAAGCATGCAACATATATCTGACAATTTCATGAGTTGGCAAGATTAGACCTCATCGCGTGGCACTCGAAGCTAAGAAAATTGAGAAATACACCAACAGCTTTGTTCTGGAAACTCGCGGGATGGTAGAAGTGACTGAGCCTCCTACCATCCAAGGCGCAATACTAATGGGTGGGTTGTCAATCAATGAGATCAATAAGGCAGGGAATGTAGAAACAATACCAAGAATGAGAGGGTATTCAAAAGACTGGTAGATGTAACTACTATCATCACACATCTGCATCGTGTTGTGTTTATTCAAACTGCAACTTAAGAGGTCATTTTACAATTAAATGTCGGAAGACAGCTCGTCAAGTGGCACCAATCAACACAGTAGGAAACTCGATGGCTTGTCTAGAGTTAGAGACTTTGAAACAATTTTATTAATGGGAGCACATAGAGGCTAAAAGACGTTACATAAGGGTATACTCTAGTGCTAGAAGATTTCTGTTTTAGCATTGACTTGTTGCCCTTCGGACTCAGAAGTTTTGGTGTGGTTGAGGGAAAGGATTAGTTGACGAAATTTAGGTGGAAATTGTATGTTTGAGAAAGTATTTCGTATATCACTTAAATGGTGGTGTAATACTTGAGATTTTCATAGAACACTTCAAAGGCGAAAATAAACAACTCATTAGCGTAAAGGCTAATAAGTTAAAAACTCAAAAAAAATTCTATTATCGACTATTTCCTCGAGGTCTTCCCGGAAGACTTAGAAGGACTATTTCCCTCCTTACTCGTAAAGTTTTGTATCGATCTTATTCTTGGAGCAACCCCAGTTGCAAAAACTCCAAGTCATTTAATACTATTTGAAATGCAAGAACTATTTAATCCACTTTTAGATGCTCCAAGACAAGGGCTTTATTTGCCCTAGTCATTCTCCTTGAGGAGCACCTATCTTATTTGTCAAAAAGAAAGATTGTTATTTTCATTTGTGCATTGATTATCGTGAACTTAACAAATTTACGGTCAAGAATCGCTGTCCTCTTCCAAGGATAGATGATTTGTTTGATCAACTTCAAAGTGTTAAGTGGTTTTCAAATATCAATTTTCATTCTGGTTACCATCAATTGAGGGTACCTGAATCAGATATACCAAATATTGCGCTTAAAACTCGTTTTGAGCATTTGAAATTCTTGTTATATTTTTCTATCTTACTAATGCGACTATAGCATTCCTATATTTAACGAACACGTATGTAAAATGGATCTCGGTGAATTTATCACACTTTTTCATTTGCGACATTCTAATTCATTCAAAAATCAATGAAGAGCATGAAATTCCTTCAAGATTAATTCTGGAGTTTCTTTTGAAAGAAAAGGGTCTATGCAATATATTCAGAGTTCGAAATTTGACTACAAGAGGTTTGTCTTGCTTGGGAACGTTGTGAACAAGGAAGATATTCTTGTGAATTTTAGCAAAATAGAAGCTGTAAAGGGATGGAAGGTCCCACAGCTATCGTGAAGGTTCGTAAAGCATTTGAGATTCACATGTTATTATCGGCAGTTTAACGAGAGTTTTTCCAAGGATCACTTTATTACTCACATATATATATAAAGAAGTTTGTTGTGATCGGAGGATTTCGATGTGTATTGTGATGCATCAGACCGAGGTCTGAGTTGTGTGTCAATTAAATGGGGGAAGGTAATTGTATTCGTCTCTCGACAACTCAAGATACATGAGAATTACTATACCACCCACGGATTGAAACTTGGAGCGGTGGTGTTGGTACGTATGTGTTGAAGACACTACTTGTATGGAATGAATAACGTTATTTATATCGATCTTAAGAGTTTTTAACACATCTATGTTTAAAGGAAGTTGAACACGAGGAAACTGAAGAAACTCGAATTATTTAATGGTTACGATTGTGAATTTCGTTATCATCCGAAGAAGACAGATGTATTAGCAGATGTTTTGGGTAGGAAGGAAAGAGTAAGCCAAAGTGTGTACAAATCAAAGTATGATGAGTCACTCTGGCATTAAGGATAAGATGTTCAAAGTTCAAGATGAAGCGTTAGGAATACTCATATACCAAAACAAAAAGTTGTACGGGTTAGACAAACATTTGGAACAAAAAGTGGACAAGATGTTATATCATGGAAAAGATTTTGGATTCCTTTGCTAGGTGGTCTATTAACACAAGTAATGGACAGGGTACATAAATAAATAAATAAATAAAATAATAATAAATAAAAATAAAATAAAAGTAAAATACTTCACACATAAGGAGTTGGTAAAAAAAATATTAATAAATGTATCATGGTCTCATGGATTTGTATTGGCATCTGAGATGAAGAAGGACATCATTAAGTATATTAGTCAATTTAGACAATGCATGATCTGATTAAGGTTCAAGGTTGAATACCTGAGACTCACTAGTCTAGTACTATAACCGAAGATTTTCAAATGAAGAAGGGGTAGCATAGTCATGAGTTTCATTATGAAATTTCCTAAAACTAGTAGTGGGCGCAATTCGATTTGGGTAGTTGTGGATAGAATGACTAATTCAGCTTATTTCTTAGCTATCCGCGAGGACTACACGATGGAGAAATTGGTGAGGTTGTATATTAACAAAGTAGTAGCAAGGAATGGAGTGTTTGTATCAATTATATCCGATTTTAATGGTGATTTTACTTTGCAATTTTTGGTAAACATTACAAAAGGCTTTTGGAACGTGTTTTTGATGTGAGGACGGTATATCATTCTCGAATTAATGAGCGGGGTGTGATGTGCTAAATCTAGTTATAAAATTATCGTTGAAAAGTGAACAAGAAAGTACCGAGCTAGACCAAAACACAACCGGGCAGTGGACCCTATCGTGTGGTAGTATAGTTGGGTAAGTTCGGGTTCGAACACAGGGAACTAGATTGGATGATCAATAGAAGTGTGAGCAATTTAAAAAGAGAAAATAAAATGTGGTTGGTTTGTGTGACCGAATTGTCACGATGCTTAAAACTACAATCTTTGATTAATCTAGGCAGGTGGACTCTTTAGAGTCAAAGTGATTGATTTGGAACTTTCAAATATTAAAAACAATGCTTGCTTGGACTATTTCACTAGTGATTTCGGGGTGTAGAATTATAACCGGTTAAAACATATGCTAAATGGTAACATTCATCAAACATAAGCTCAAAGTTCTCTGAGACCAACTTCAATCAACAAACCTATGATTTAATCAAGTAACAGACGTTCGCCATTGTTACAAACTTACACAACTTAGCTAAATCATTTGACACATTCCAAAATTACATTCGCAATTTTGATCAATCATTCATAGACAAATAATTAATAGCAATTTACTAGGTTGAAAACGTTCGCTATATCAATTAGTAAATTACCAAATGGTTAAATTCTAGTGATTAAGCTCAATCACACAAGGTTCTCCGATTAAACATAAATTTAAATTTGTGAGTTTGCAAATCATCCACACGACAAACATTCGCTATAATCGTTAACTTGTATATATTTCACTAGTGTTGTTACAATCATCAAATGCTTTGATCCACAAATGACAAATAACTTATTAAGGTATTTTTTACTAAACAAAGAACATTCGCTATAATCGTTTAGCTAAAATGCCGAAAGTTCATAACAATGACTAAATAAATACATACAAATCCATGGATGATTCACAAACTCAAGCATAAATTAACATCCAAAATATACACCCCTAATCATCTAGTTATTTCATCCAAGCAAACACAATGGTAACTAGCCACACATAATCACAATCATCAAGCAAAAATCATAAACACTAAACAAATCCATAAAATAACTTGAAATTAGATTAAATTGAAATTATACCAAATTTGTTACACAATTGTTCCAAATGATGTTTGCTCGATGTTTTCCTCACAAATTCCTAGCTAAATCCTTGCGAAAATGTGAAGTAAAATGGTGATTTTGGTTTGGTGAAAATGGAGTAAATATGAGATGGTGAAGGGAGTAAATGTGGGTGAGTTAATGAGGAAGGAAGATGGAAGTGAGAAGTGTAATGGAGAGTGTGTAAAATGAGATGAAGATGGTGAATGATATGAAGCTCCGAACCAAACACCCCATTTTCCATGTTTTTTTTTTATTTTATTGTTTGAAAAACGGATGGAAAAACGGTTGGCATTAAATGCCAACCAATCAGAAACGGACAGCTCATCAACCACCATATCCTTCGCTCAGATCCAACGCTAGCCGATCGGCTTAACATGCCCAGCCGATCGGCTCTTCATGACCATCCGAACGGCTCTCGATCTCCAGCTGATCGGCTTCTCCACTTCAAGAACTCAAGCTCCAAACGAGGTGAAGTTCTGCAACAGAAATGCACTGTACAAACCGATCTGCTAAGTTTAGCCGATCGGCTATACATGGGAAGCCGATCGGCTTGTGTTGTTTAGCAGATCGGCTACAGCCTTTTTCCAGCCCAGCCAGCTTTGATCCAAACTTCACTAATTCCACACCAAATCGCATGCGTTTCCAGCTTTTCACCTGAAATGGATTTCCAAACAAAATAAGTATCGAAAGTTCTCGAAATCCACTAAAATACATACGCAAAACAATGATATCGCGATATATTTATATAACCAAAATGAGCGATATCAAATATCCCCACACTTGAACTTTGCTTGTCCTCAAGCAAACCATTATTTTACCATTTCAAGACCCACTCTTTCAACAACAATAGGTGAATAACAAGTTTACCAAAACAATACTAACACTAACTACCAAGGCAATTAGGCTAGCAACATATGTATAAGCATTAAAACTCGAGATGTTTTAGTTGTCAAGCCCGAATGCACGACCTAGCACCTAACATAAGGATAAGTGTTTAGTCACTCACTCTCAACCTATACAACTACAAGGTAAGGAAGTAAGCAATGTAACACTCAATCAAGCCAAGTCGTGATGCATTGTTACCATAGGCTTGCAAGAGGATCAAATCTCCACCGACTTGGCGTGAGCACCAAGTGAGATCTCAAAGGAGGTATTCTAACATGTGTTGTAACAATGTAGGCTAATTATGGAATAGGGGTATGATAGACACAATAATTGGTGAAAAGTGGTAGTCAAGACCCATGAAAAATGCGGAAATGTTACCTATTGGTTTAAACATGTGACAGTAATGAAACTTAGGACTCTCGTGCCAAATCAATTCAACTTATTATTTGTTCTCATTTATGACTCATACTTTAACGATTTCGCACAAATAACTCAAATTGATTTTTCACATTTGATTGGAATAATTGCATTCTATGACTTTCTATGAACCCTGTGTAACGAACTTTCGGACCAACCATCCTAGACCGGATAAAGGCCTTCGGTGGCTAGGTGTAAAACACCCCTCGGGAACTACTTGTTCAGGAATTCAAAGGCCATTTAGTTGACTACAATCATCCAACTATAAACTTTAAGCTCAAAGGTTAACTTCTATTCATTTAATTGTTTCCAATCTCAATCATAGAATTTAACACTGGAATCCCAATTCAAAACGATTTAAGTCACATTTTTTTTTCTTGGTAAAATTCATCATAAATTCCAACTAGGCAACATTTTAGAAAAGTGATGGTTCGGGAATTGACTACACAAAAATAAGGCTAAAATTTAGTGGATTGAATGTGGAAGTTTTCTAGGGGTTTCTTAGCACTAAAAATGAGTGCTAACGACCTGTGTCAACTGGATATAAATGGTTTTAAAACAAAATAAGATCAAAAATTTCTAAGAATACCTCCTCGTCTTTAACCCCACCTATATCACATTTCTGTGATCCCACAGCGGTCTCAAAATGCATCACTAAGGCAAGTTCTAGAACAAACTACAATCACCGGCACACTCATAGCAATCAAACAATATAAACACTAAAGGTAAGTGTTTTTCTCAATAAGGCTCAAATTTCTCACAATTTTTTTCATAGTGGAGGCTACAAGCGTGCTAGTCATGCAATTCACCCTATTAGGTTGCTTTTATGACACATCTCTAAAAATTATGTTGCAAGAGGGAAACATTTAATTGCCTTTAATAGATTTTAACTAACACATTCCAAAGCAATTAATTTAATAAGGACAAGCAAATCCCTAGCATACTACCATTCTATAACCCGTTATTAGAATTCGTAAAGTTCAATTGGAAAATCCAAGATCAATAACAGACCTAATAAGTGGCTATAAAACAACAATATACTAGGAACAAGATTCAAGTGAATACCTCCCCACACTTAAGGTTTGCATTGACCCCAATGCAAATATAATCAATAAATAAGCGAAAGCGCGGGGGTAAAAAGAAACGAGAACTTCCCCGGGGGTTTTGCATGAAGGTGAGAATGGAGGAGCTGGCTCATGATAAACTTGTAGAAATCCACTCCAGCTCCGCATGCTACAAATGGGCAACAAACAAACAAACACCAAACACAAGCCCACATGATAAAAAAAAATAAAAAAAAATACAATGAATGCTATTCATCCAAAGAACCAAAAAGAAAAATAACGCAGAATAATAATAAAAAAAAAATGTTTAGAGTTTTACAATCCCAGACTAAATAATAACAAAGCCCAACTACCAACCCCCATCATGGGGTGGGTCCTGGGTGGGATCATCCTGCTGATACTGCTGCTGATACGGTGATGGCGATCCAAAAAGCAAATGGTGATGAGCCTCTTGTTGCCAGTTGGAGGGCTCAGGAGGTGTCCAAGTGTTAGGCTGGGATGGAGCTGAGGACCAAGGAGTGCCCCAATCCTGCTGCTGCTGGTGATAATCAGAAGTGTGCATATGATCCTGATGTCGCTGGAGCTCCACTAAAGCAGCATCCCGATCATAAATAGGAGCGGGGAGGATACCCCCCCGGCTCGCCCCAACGAGGTGGTGGATGATACGGGATAGGCACATGGTCGGGCACATGGTGGCCCATTCGCTCATGGTCGTGAATTAGCCAATCATTTTGGTATTGATTAACTCCCCACTCATACCTAGACTCGTCCCTGAAAGCCACATTCTCCCGTTTCCAGGCTTCTTGTTCTCCCCATCTTCGATTTTGCTCAAGTTGCATACTGTTGAAGCTAGACATAAAAGTCTGCCAGTTCGCGGGCTCTCCAGAATGAGATGAATGACCACGACCCGGATGCACATTAACTTCAACTTCTTCTTCTTGCACTTGCTCTGCCTCTTCTTCCTCATCAGAATCCTCAATTGTGACGGGCCTTTTTCCCCGAGACCCGGCTTTAGACACAGTGGCCGCCTCTTGAGGAGTGGGATTATAAGCAACATAAGAACCACCCTTCTTTCTCAAGATGTGGGCCGTGGCATAGGATTCGGCCCCAATTGGAAGGGTATTGTTTTCAACTAAGGTGTAGGCGGGAACTCCTCGGGGCTTCAAACTGACCTTTAAGCCCTTGGCGATCCGGGTGATTAGATGACCACTACAAAGTTTGGACGTGGACTTATGCTCACTAGCATAGGCGTGAAGGTACTTGCCCACTGCAAATGGGACATTGATCCTGTCCCTACTTTTCAACTTATCCAAAAACCACAAGTCGATCAAGGTCACCTTCTCCCTATTTGTTCCCCTAAGAGTTAGTGTGTTTGCTAACATTTTGTGTATCACCCTATATTTGGGGGACGAAAGATGCTTGTTCAAATTCTTCCCCCCAAGATATCGTGATGTACTAAGCGTTGCCCAAACTTCAGCATCACACTGCCCCTCATCTAGCCTTGCCCCAGTCATAATGTACCTATCAATCCAATGGGAAGAATATTCCTCATCCGTATAAATCCCCAAACAACCCGCAAGCTCTTTCAAGGATAATTTTCTAGGAGCCCCACCAAGTCTGAAACTCAAGAATTTATCGTCGACATTGTTGATAAGGAACATTTACAAAGTTGCCAAAAATTCCATTACCAACTCTTCGTAAATATTTTCTTGGATCCCAAGAAGCTTTTCTAAGTCATTTACACCAAAAGCCTCGTCATCGAACTTCACAGTTTGAGTAAAAGTCTTGCGAATATCATGAGCAACCCCGACAACCTCCAACGGGTTCCAGTTAATTTCCCGAGGGTATTCGCATTCCTTTTTATGAATTTTATACAAGGCTTCTGTGTATTCCAGGTAGTTATACGTATGGCGTCCAAAAATCAAATGAGGGTGGCGGTCTGCAGGCATTAAACCCTCATAAATACTTTCAGGATACTGAGGCTCATAGGTGTCAGGTCTGCCTCTCTGCACAACACAACACAACAAGATACAAAATTTCCAAAATTGTGTTAGAGTTAGCAAAAATATGACAAAATGAGCGATTTATGTCAAGCACAACCACGCCCCCAGTAACCGAGCCCACATGCTAATAACCGCATCACAAAGCAAAACAATCAACAAATGCAAGCATAGCACGAACCGACAGTTACCAATCAATCACATAGCCAGAACTTAAACTCAATGAGGATAAACATGCAACCTAATATTAAACCACGCTTGAATCATGCCAATGACATACAATGTGACTCAAGCAAGCCTTACAATCAAAGTTACATACCAAACCTATTGACTACCTCATAAATGCATAACTTCAATATCAAACATGAACTTGAATTGAGCAAAAAGGATCACTCAAAAGGATCACTCAAATGGATTCTAGACATGTATTACAATCACAAGTTACACCAAAGTCAGTCAAAGCAAAAGTCAAAGTTGACCAGAAAAGTCAACTCCTTCTTCCCCAATTTCCACATAAACCCTAATGTTCAAAATCATCCACAAATGGAAATGAACCACCAATTAACTACATTATACTCGCAAACACGAATTACACCACAATTAGCACCAACTATCAAGCATAAATCACTAAATTCGGATTATCCCCAAATTAGCATATGAACCCTAATTTGTAAATCATCTAAATCGAGTAATTTAAACAAAAGATCATGGTATAAACTGAGTAACATGTATGAATCAAGCATAATACACAACAAAATCACAAAGGAATTCATCCCCACACTTGAATCAACCCAACCCCGGATTCAAGATATTCATCTCAAAAATCACTAGTAGGAAAGATTAAATGGAGACATGAGATACCTTATTTTGTCTAGACATGATTAGAGGTTGATTTCCTTGAAATATTTGAAGGTTGGATGATGATTTAGTGAGGGTTTATGTGATTTTCGTTTTTACTTGAGAGAGAAAAAGAAGAGCAGATCGGTTTTTTGTTTTTGTGGCTGTGGAAAAAGAGAAAGCCTAAACTCTTTAATTAAATCGCCCAGATGACTTCAAAAGCCGATCGGCTTATGAAACTTAGCCAAACGGCTATGTTAGCCGAACGGCTTCAAATCAATAACCGAACTGCTTATATAGTTAAAATGCGCTTAAGATGAAGGGGGTCGAGTTCTGTAACGATTTTTAACTAGTATAGCCGAACGGCTTTATATAGCCGAACTGCTTAAAAGCTTTAGCCGATCTGCTAACTATAAACCGATCTGCTTTTAACGTACAAAACCAATGCTTCAGACAAGGCTCAAGTTCTGTGATGAATTTTCAAAGATTAAACCGATCTGCTATATAAAACCGATCTGCTTTTCATCAATAGCCGAACTGCTATGCTAAGCCGATCGGCTTTTCCTTTGCAAAATCATTAGATGCAGCAGCAACACATAAACACCTTAACACTTAACAATTCACACAATCACAGCAGCAGCAAACACATAAAAATCATCAAAAATGCAGGCAAAAAATTCTAAGTTTATCAAAAAGGATATAAACACGAGTTTCCTCGTGTATGGGCTTCATTTATTAACGAGTCCAAGCTAGACTCGACCCCGAATTCATTTGTCCTTGGAATAAGTTGCGAGTTCCTCCCACTCGCTCTCTTGTTCATCCTCATGGTATAGTTTCAAACGGTGCCCATTCACAATAAAGGTTCCGCCATCTTTTTGAAAAAGCTCCACATATCCGGATGGATATTGATGCTTGACCACGTATGGGCCTGTCCACCTTGGTTTGAACTTTGGTTGTTTCAACTTGAATCTTGATTGGAACAAAAGCACTTTTTCACCGGATTTAAATTCTTTTCTCACTTTCAACTTCCGGTCGTGCAACACCTTTGTCCGTTCCTTGTAGAGACGAGAATTTTCATAAGCTTGCAACCGAAGCTCATCCAACTCGTGAAGTTGCAACATTCTCTTTTCCCCCGCTTCAATCAAATCCAAATTGCAATTCTTTAGCGCCCAATAAGCTTTATGCTCAATTTCAAGGGGTAAATGGCAAGTTTTGCCATAAAGTAACCGATACGGTGTCGTTCCAATAGGTGTCTTGTAGGCGGTCCGAAACGCCCACAATGCATCTTCAAGCTTTTTGGACCATATGGCCCGGTTGTCTTTCACCGTCTTCTCCAAAATTCTTTTCAATGCACGGTTAGTGTTCTCGACTTGACCACTTGTTTGTGGGTGGTATGAAGTTGAGAACCGGTGATTCACCCCATACTTCTTGAGAACTTTTTCCAATTGAGCATTCGCAAAGTGAGTCCCCCGGTCGCTAATCAATGCTTTGGGCATCCCAAATCGGCAAAATAGGCTTTTCAAGAAATCAATGACCACACGAGCGTCATTCTTTGGTAAAGCCTTAGCTTCCGCCCACTTGGACACATAATCAACCGCCACAAGAATGTATTCATTTTTGAACGAAGGTGGGAACGGTCCCATGAAGTCTATGCCCCAAATATCAAATACTTCGCAAACTTGGATGCTAGTTTGTGGCATTTCATCCCTTTTTGAGATGTTTCCGGTTCTTTGACACGCATCACATGTTTGGCACAAAGTGTTTGCTTCTTTGAAGATCGTCGGCCAATAAAAACCCGCATCATAGACCTTCTTTGCGGTGACCGAGGGGCCATAATGTCCACCGGTGGGCCCATAGTGACATTCATCTAAAATCTTTCTTGTTTCACCACCCGAAACACATCTCCTCACCATGCCATCCGCACAAACGCGGAATAAATAAGGCTCCTCCCAGAAATAATGCTTCAAGTTAGAGAAAAATTTGCTTTTCTCTTGGTGACTCATGCCCTTCCTCAAAACTCCACCAACCAAATAGTTTGCCAAGTCGGCATACCATGGTGCTTCCTCATCCTTGTTTTCATCACCTACCTGCAAAAGAAATTCCTCGGGAAAGGAATCATCAATATTAGTATCGCCTTGCTTGTCAAGATTTGGATTTTCCAGTCTTGACAAGTGATCGGCGGCAAGGTTCTCGGCACCTCTCTTATCCTTGATTTCAATGTCAAATTCTTGCAAGAGAAGAATCCAACGAATAAGACGCGGTTTTGCGTCTTGTTTGGCAAAGAGATATTTGAGAGCCGAGTGATCGGTGAAAACCACGGTTTTAGATAGCACAAGATATTGCCTAAATTTGTCAAAGGCACATACGACGGCAAGCAATTCTTTCTCAGTGGTTGTGTAGTTTTGTTAGGCCCTATTCAAGGTTTTGCTAGCAAAGTAAATAGGTTTGAAATGTTTATCAATCCTTTGTCCTAGGACGGCTCCTAAGGCAAAGTCACTTGCATCACACATGAGTTCAAAGGGCTTGGACCAATCGGGTGAGACTATGATAGGTGCCTTGGTCAAATGGTCTTTAAGGGTCGAAAATGCACTCAAACATGGTCCATCAAACACAAAAGGGGCATCCTTTTCAAGTAGCCGAGTCATTGGACGGGTGATCTTCGAAAAATCCTTAATGAATCTATGGTAAAAACCGGCATGACCAAGAAAACTTCTAATGCCCTTAACATTGGTCGGTGGAGGTAATTTGGCAATAATATCAATCTTTGCCCTATCAACTTCAATACCCAACCCCGACACTTTATGACCCAACACTATACCCTCTTTCACCATAAAATGGCATTTCTCCCAATTCAAGACTAGGTGGGCTTTCTCACATCTCTCCAACATTTTATCCAAGTTTTTTAGACATGACTCGAATGAATCGCCAAATACCGAAAAATCATCCATGAAGACTTCCATGGAAGTTTCAACCATATCGTGAAAAATGGCGATCATACAACGTTGGAATGTGGCGGGAGCATTGCAAAGACCAAAGGGCATTCTCCTATAGGCATAGGTCCCAAATGGGCAAGTGAAGGTGGTCTTTTCTTGATCCTTGGGATCTATGGGTATTTGGAAATATCCCGAGAATCCGTCAAGGAAACAATAATATTCATTACCCGCCAACCTCTCAAGCATTTGGTCAATGAATGGTAAGGGAAAATGGTCTTTTCTCGTGGCATCATTCAACTTCCTATAATCAATGCACACACGCCATCCCGTGACCGTCCTAGTGGGTATCATTTCATTTTGGTCATTGGCAACTACTGTCATCCCCCCTTTCTTTGGTACACAATGTACCGGGCTCACCCAAGAACTATCCGCAATGGGGTAAATAATACCCGCATCAAGAAGCTTAATTACTTCTTTCTTGACCACATCCACCATATTGGGATTAAGCCTCCGTTGTCTTTGGACAACGGGTTTAAAATCATCAACAAAATTAATTTTGTGTTTACAAAAGGATGGGCTTATTCCCGTTATGTCGGATGTCCGCCAAGCGAAAGCTCTTTTGTGAGCCTTAAGTACATTCAACAATTTAAGTTTTTCATCATTCACAAGGGATGAAGAGATTATTACTGGGAGGAGATTTTCCTCATGGAGATAAGCATACTCCAAATGACTTGGAAGTTCTTTCAACTCCAAATCACGTGGTGGATCCTCCAATGACGTTTTGATCCTCATATTATCATCCTTTGTGAGCTCCTCAAAAGCATCCTCACATTCGAGCTCTTCTTCGTCATTTGTCTCTTCCATGCTCATGACCAACTCCTCCTCGGTCATTCCTTCAACATTTGACTCTAGCAAGTCAACAAGCTCCGATTCCAATCCAAGCAAGCTTTCCAATTCTTCCTCCACCGCATCATCTATCACATCATTTCTAAAACACGAATCATCATTAGAATAAGGATGCTTCATGGCCTTATCGACCGTGAACGCAATCCTTTCATTTCCCACCCCCAAGGTCAATTTCTTATCTTTAACCCCAATTATGGCATCCGCGGTATGTAGGAAGGGTCGTCCTAAAATCAAGGGCACTTTACTATCCTCCTCCATTTCGAGGATAACAAAGTCAACCGGGAAGGTAAATTGCCCTACCTCTATTAGCATGTTCTCCGCAATCCCAACGGGATATTGGAAAGATCTATCGGCAAGACGGATGCTCATGCGAGTGGGGGTTAGGGATCCTAGGGCCAATTTAGCATAAAGTGAATATGGCATTAAGTTTATACTAGCACCTAGGTCCGCAAGTGCATCACAAGTGATGATTTTACCCAATGTACAAGAAATGATGAAACTCACGGGATCTCCAAGCTTGGGTGGAATTTGGTTTTGGACAAGTGCCGAGCATTCCTCATTCAAAAACATTGCCGAAGCCTCCGACAATTTCTCTTTGTTGCTCACCAAATCCTTGATGAATTTGGCATAATTCGGCATCCCGGCTAATACATCAACCAAAGGCACATTGATTCGAATGCCCTTGATCATGTCCACAAACTTCCCACATTGAGCCGCAATCTTTTCTTTCCTTAGTCTTTGTGGATAAGGAATCTTCGGCTTGTAAGCTTTCACAACCGGAGTAGGTGACACCGGTGTGACCGTTGGTGTAGGAGCATCAACATTCTCTTCATTGTCTTCCTCCTCAATTTCCTGCACAAAAGAGTTAGAAACATTTTTGTCCTTGGTTTGAGGTGGTGGAAGCTCCTTTCCGCTTCTCGTGGTTATAGCATTCACATGCTCATTTCTCGCGGGTGGTGGTTGGTAAGGTTTGGAACCGCTAGAGGGTGAAGGTTGTGGTCTTGGGTTTTGCTGTGTATTACTCGGTAAGCCACCGGTTGGCCTACTACTTTGCCCCTCGGACAACCTCTCCATTTTCCACTCCAAATCTTGAATTGAAGCTTGTTGATTCTTTTGCCCTTGTTCCATGCTCAACCGAATATTTGACATTTGAGTTTTCATTCTATCGGTGGCGGTTTCTTGCTTTGACATAAACTCCCTCATCATTTGTTCCATTGGAGTCAATGTTGGTTCTTGTTTTTGAACCGGTGGTTGTTGTTGTTCTCTAGATGGGCTTTGGTGTCGATTTTGGTTGTAAGGTTGGTTTTGGGATTGGTTTTGATTGTATGATTGGTTTTGAGATTGGTTGGAGTTTTGGTTGTAAGGTTGGTTAGGTTTAGAAAATCGGATTTGGTTTTGGTTTTGGTTAAAGCCTCCGCCTTGGTAACCTCCCGAATTTCGGTTTTGATAACCCCCTCGTTGGTAGTTTCCGCTTTGATAATTACCTTGTTGAAGAAAGTTAACACCTTCCTCACCTCCTACCATTGGCAAATCGTCTTATGCACAATTAGCCGTGGCATGATTTCCTCCACAATTACCGCAACCATCTCTAAGCTCTTTGATTTCTCCTTTGATAGTCTTGAATTGTGCATCAAACTTAGAAGATAAAGCCTTGATTTCTTTCATCATGGCCGAGTCATTGGAGCCTCCACTTCCACTACTAGTACCCTCGGCGAATGCAACATGCTTTTTAACCGGTTTTCCTCCTTTATCCTTAGCCCAATTTAAGCTTTGGATAACCTTGTCTTCAAGAAGCTTCCATGCTTCATTCGGTGTCTTGTAGAGGAATTGACCTCCTCCCGAAGCATCAAGAATACTTGCCGAATCCAAGTTAAGACCATTGTAGAATAACACAATGATTTCTCTCTTCTTCAAATCGTGGCCATGGCAATTCCTCAACATGTCTTTCATCCGACACCATGCCTCTACCAAAGTTTCGCCTTCTTGTTGTTTGAAAGCTCTAATCTCATTCAAAAGTCTTTCGGCCAAAGCCGGAGGATAAAATCGTCTAACGAATGCTTCCCTCATCTCATCCCAAGTAGTGATGGTGTTTGGTTCCAATTCTTGATACCAAATCTTTGCCTCACCACAAAGTGACATAGGAAACGTCCGTAGGCGAATCACTTCATCCATATTCGCCCCATACTTGAAATAGCTCCCGATTTCAAGAAAGCTAGCAATGTGTTGGTGTGGATCGACCCGCACCCTTCCGTCAAATTGTTTATCTCTAATGAGTTGCATATGATGCCCCTTCAAAGAGAAATTATCATTTTCAATATCTTGAAACCGTATGGCCGACTCGGGTGTCGGTGCCACGGTTCTCGTCCGTGAGAAAATGGGAGTATCATCCTCATCCGCCATCTCTTCTTCACCTTCGGAAGGTGTTGAAAGATCTTCTTCGGGTGATGGAATTTCCTCCACAAAAGTCTCTTCCACCTCGATGGTGTTTCCCGAAGATGTATCGGTATCCGTTTGACTACTAGATGATTCCGATGATCTTTGCTTTGGTTTCCTCCTTCGTTTACTCTTTTTGGTCTTCTCCGGGTTGGACAAAGGACTTAGAAGCTCTTTACCGGAGCTCCTTGTGTTCATCCACTACCAAATCACACCTGAAAGTACACAAACGATAAAACCATAAACGCACCAGCTCAATACAAACAAAGGTAACTTCCAAGAATAAATTCTAGAAAGGATCAATTAATCACACTTAAATCAATTGTTCACAAATCAAGATCCCCGGCAGCGGCGCCAAAAACTTGAAGTGCTAAATCTAGTTATAAAATTATCGTTGAAAAGTGAACAAGAAAGTACCGAGCTAGACCAAAACACAACCGGGCAGTGGACCCTATCGTGTGGTAGTATAGTTGGGTAAGTTCGGGTTCGAACACAGGGAACTAGATTGGATGATCAATAGAAGTGTGAGCAATTTAAAAAGAGAAAATAAAATGTGGTTGGTTTGTGTGACCGAATTGTCACGATGCTTAAAACTACAATCTTTGATTAATCTAGGCAGGTGGACTCTTTAGAGTCAAAGTGATTGATTTGGAACTTTCAAATATTAAAAACAATGCTTGCTTGGACTATTTCACTAGTGATTTCGGGGTGTAGAATTATAATCGGTTAAAACATATGCTAAATGGTAACATTCATCAAACCTAAGCTCAAAGTTCTCTGAGACCTAAAGTTCAACTTCAATCAACAAACCTATGATTTAATCAAGTAACAGACGTTCTCCATTGTTACAAACTTACACAACTTAGCTAAATCATTTGACACATTCCAAAATTACATTCGCAATTTTGATCAATCATTCATAGACAAATAATTAATAGCAATTTACTAGGTTGAAAACGTTCGCTATATCAATTAGTAAATTACCAAATGGTTAAATTCTAGTGATTAAGCTCAATCACACAAGGTTCTCCGATTAAACATAAATTTAAATTTGTGAGTTTGCAAATCATCCACACGACAAACATTCGCTATAATCGTTAACTTGTATATATTTCACTAGTGTTGTTACAATCATCAAATGCTTTGATCCACAAATGACAAATAACTTATTAAGGTATTTTTTACTAAACAAAGAACATTCGCTATAATCGTTTAGCTAAAATGCCGAAAGTTCATAACAATGACTAAATAAATACATACAAATCCATGGATGATTCACAAACTCAAGCATAAATTAACATCCAAAATATACACCCCTAATCATCTAGTTATTTCATCCAAGCAAACACAATGGTAACTAGCCACACATAATCACAATCATCAAGCAAAAATCATAAACACTAAACAAATCCATAAAATAACTTGAAATTAGATTAAATCGAAATTATACCAAATTTGTTACACAATTGTTCCAAATGATGTTTGCTCGATGTTTCCCTCACAAATTCCTAGCTAAATCCTTGCGAAAATGTGAAGTAAAATGGTGATTTTGGTTTGGTGAAAATGGAGTAAATATGAGATGGTGAAGGGAGTAAATGTGGGTGAGTTAATGAGGAAGGAAGATGGAAGTGAGAAGTGTAATGGAGAGTGTGTAAAATGAGATGAAGATGGTGAATGATATGAAGCTCCGAACTAAACACCCCATTTTCCATGTTTTTTTTTTATTTTATTGTTTGAAAAACGGATGGAAAAACGGTTGGCATTAAATGCCAACCAATCAGAAAAGGACAGCTCATCAACCACCATACCCTTCGCTCAGATCCAACGCTAGCCGATCGGCTTAACATGCTGATGTATCGCAAAAAGTCACGTTTTTACATGCATTAATTGTCCCATATTTAGCTCTTTTCTAACAAATACATCTTAAAATCATCATTATTCAATAACTTTTGTTAGAAAGGTATAAACTTGTCGGTCTTTTGAAAATCAAGCAAAAAGGGCAGAAAACTGACCTAAATAGGCACTATTCTGAGCCTAACCCTAATTCTACTGTAAACTTCATACCAGAGCCTCATAATAGTCTTATTTTGTAGCTATGAAGATTACAAGAACGTGGATATAAGGATTGCTCAGAACGGATCAAGGACGAGAAAGTTATGCAAGTTACAGCGCAGCCGAAAGCTACAAAACGTATTCTGAACACGCCCGGGCCCCACACATCCAATTTCTACCAAATTGGTATCATTAGAAGCGTAATGGAATTACGAAGCCGTAGGTGAAAGAATCAAGTCAAACGGACGCGAAACGAAGAAGATACGGCCTTCCGAAGATGCGAGAAAAGTCAGAAAAATCACACGGCCTACCACACGGCCACCACAGGGCCGTACATGGCCATGATAAGGCCGTACATGGCCACTTTTAGGCCGTACACGGCCTCAAACAAGCCATACACGGCCTGTTTTGGCCTCACACCCCCTCGTTGTTGCTTCGTTTGCTTGTACGTGTGCTTGTGGACTTGTACTCTTGGATCCATGGCTTGCCTATAAATAGTGGGCTCATTCACCTCATTCCACACACCATTCTTCAATAGAATTTTCACTTTCTCTCTCACACACTCTCTCTCTCTCTACTTTCTCTCTCTAGCACTACTCTTAGGAGTTAGAGGAGAAATAGAAAGAGTAGCTAGTTAGCGTAGCGGTAGTTGTAGAGTCTGTACGGAGTCACTCCGAGACTTTGGTCACGAAGATTTGTCTGTAATAAATATTCAGGTTATATTTATATCTCTTTTCTTTATTTCGTAAATATGATTTGCTTATATTATGTTTGCGTTGTATTGATTGCTAGAGATGCCATGCTAGGCTAGACAAATCTGTGTTTGCTATGATAATGGTTATGCTTAAGTAGTTATGATTTAATATGCAATTGGGATGACACCATTATGAAACAACGGAGGTAACGTTATACGGCTTTCATTTGTATAGCGCCGGAACCATCACGAATGTGTGTAGTACGGAACGTGGAAGCTATGAAAGTCGTGGGCACAATCCGTTGTGGAAATAATGATTCCCAGTTGTAACATGCTGTTGCTCTGCCTGTGTGAATATTAAACTGTATCTGAATTTATGAATTGAATCTCTATTGTTTACCTATCCAACTTATGCTGTGGTTAGAAACTTCCTGCTAAAACCTAGCTAGTTATTAGTGGTACGTACTCTACCTATTCTATGTATGATGAAGCATTTGAACTCGACATGGCTGTATTCTCTAGATTGAAACTATATCATAAGAGATGCGGAGCATAGGATTAGAGATAGGTTAGATTCAAGCTCATATATTAAATATCTTTGAGAGACCTTTCGGGATATTTATGATCCAATTATCTGGTTATGTGATACAGTATGAAATAGGGATAGTTATCTGCGTGTCTTTCTATTGCATGTTCTTGTTTGATTGTTGCCTTAGGAATGCTGCATGCTAGAACTGTACCTCTGATTACTATATGTAACTGCATGATTAGGGTTTTCAGATATAAGTTGATATTTATACAGTAGAGTGATGTGCATGTAATAGTTGTGGTGATTTATATGATTGATGATGAACAATTCAATAAACCGTTAGACAAGTTAATCCAACCTATTCCGTAGGGTAACTCCTGTTCACTTTATTGTTTATTCAACAATTCGTGCCATGATACCGACACACATTTGTCAGAGATTGGGGAATAGGATTAGAGAATAACTGTTGATTGAATTGATCAGTACATTTGGGAGAACTTCCGGTGTATCTGACACTATATAATTGCTATCCATGTTACATATTATTTATCTGATTGTAGAGACCTTTACGTTAGATATTTAATAGGACCGTAATTATACATCATTAATAATATAGGGTATCCAATGAGCAAATTGGTAATTTGAATCAATGCTAAGGAAAAACCATAAAACTGCACAGTACTTCGTATAGCGTTTAAATACGCGGGATAAGCTAAGGAACTGCCGTAGGTATAATACTTCGTGTTAATTTAAGTTCCGGTTACTCAACGGATTAATCATCATAACTAGTGGCTTTAACACCCATAACTACTATCCAAAGCATATACCAGCATCATAGTAAACACTCTCGTATCCACTGTTCTCCGAGCCTCCGTACAAACATCTTTTCCTTTCCTGCATTTATTTTAATAGTTTAAATAGATAAATAGATAAAAACCAAAACAATCACCTTTAAATCTGTCCAACCCTAGCTTAATTACTGATTTGTCAGAACTAGCTCTGTTTCAATTCTGCCGTTGTGAGGAACGACCCTGGATCATCCTTACCACATACTTGTATCAGGTATTCGTACCTAGTATTAGTAGGTAGTTCGGAGGATTATGCTCCCCCGACTTCTATAAATTTAAAACTACTCCACCGGTGTGTCCCGTTGCTTGAACGACCGTTTCAGGACGCATCAAGTTTTTGGCGCCGCTGCCGGGGACAGTAGTACGATTCGGAGCCTGTTTAGATGAATTAGTTTTTAAGCGATCCTTTTTGACTTAGATTCACCGTCCTTGTCAGAAGTTACTTTCTGCCCGTAGATTAGCGTAGTTAGATTAAATTAGCTTAGAATAACTTCCCTCCATACTACAACTTTAATTCTAAAAACCTTCTTCTTATGCTGTCTTCACCAGATAACTTGGCAATGGCAACTTTACAACAACTAAAAGATCAATTAGATAGTCTTGTTAATTCAATCCAAGATAGACGTAGGAGTGATGCCCACTTAGATAATGAATGTCAAAGGTATAGTATGAATTGTTCGGATAACATATGGTATTTAAATCTTCAATCACAATACCAGTATGACCCTTATGCTGTCCAACAACATCAAACTTACTATTCTGAACCATTCAAAGTCTACCCACACTCATCTTACCATGTACGTGAACCACAACCGTATGAAAGTTCTAACTTGAGAGATATGCCCATAGCTTATCTCAGCAGTAATGCTACTTTCTCACCCTCTTACGACCCACTTGAACAATTACTTAAAGAACAAAATGACATGCTTAGAAGATGCAATGATAGGCTGTCTAAAATACAAACACTAGTCCAAGTGAGAAGTAAGGGAATTAAGGTTCAAGTTAAAACTGACCATAGGCTACAGGAAGACGAGAGGCACCCACACACCACATCTACAACACTTGACACAGACTTTCATTCTCATGAGCCTGGTTGCAACACTTCTTCAAATCCTACACCTACCCAATCTTCTAAATCCTCACTTCCACCCATTCTTAACCTATCTACGTCCGAGACCGACGAGGAGTTCATTCTAGAGGAACTCTCCGAACCACTGCTACTTGAAACTTCCGGCCGGGGTGACGAGTATGATGAGGTAGACGAAGAGATAGAGATGGAGAACTCGGAGGAGGATGTTTACACAGAAGACTCAGCTTCAGAAGGACCGGAGGAATGCGCACCAACTCTGAGAAGTGATCTCATCCCAATTCAAACCAACGTGGTTGATGCTATCCCACAACCGGTTGTGGTTGATGATATCCCACATATCTTTCTCAATGAATCACCCCCTGATCTAGTTGTACCTTCTATTCCATTAGACCAGCCAGTTGCCCAAGTAGTTGATGAGAATGTTGTTACAAAATTGGAGACTTCAACGGATGCTGTCCCACCTTCATGCCCAAAATACAACATTTACACCAACTCAAAGACCATAGGAAGTAAGGTGGGTTCTATATCATGGTTGCCTTACAAACCATCTTTCCACCACATAATGACGTATACGTCATGGAGTGATGAGGACACCATTGACCAACCCATTCTGCCCATCCAACCCACGGAGGTAATAAAAGTTGAGAGATTTGTTATACCTCCAGTAGAACAAATCCCTCACTTTGAACCACCTCCTCATATTGGACATACCCTAGCCTTGAATTACCTTAAACTCTTAGGTATGTACCAATATTACCACTTGTGTCTACTGACGGATGCAAGGAAGCCGCTAGGATCTCCTGACATATAGTGTTAGAGTCAAGCTAGAGACTCGAACAAAAACAAGCGCTTCTCGGGAGGCAACCCGTGTCTAACGTAGTTTTATTAGTAGTAATCATAATAATAGTAAGCGGAAAATGAAAACCTAAATTGCATTTTCAAAGTTTTCTTTATTTTTATGAACTAAGAAGGATGATTTTTAAAATTACTTCAAAATTTTTGTCAAAACCTTCAAAACTTCCTTCTCCCGCTTGTTTGAACTTTATTGCAAAATCCATTTTACCATTATCTTAAGTTCTTAAATATCCTTTCACTCACAAACTGGGAATTAGCAACCTTAGTAATCTTACACTACTCACATATTTCGAGCATTTGAGGTACTTACATATATTTCTGTAAACATACATAAAATATCTTTAAATGATTTATCTGCTAACATGAGTTGTATGTTAATATATGTATTATGCTCGAACTCGTTTAAAAATATGTGTTGTGAACATCTTTATACTTGGTTGCCTGATTTAATTACTCTTCCTATATCTGTTGTTTGTAGTGATATTATAGGCAACTAACACTTTTATGTGTAAGATCAAACTCTAAGTCATACACTGGTTTGTTTCTTCAAAGTATTCACTTTGATAGTTCTTTTGCAAACCAGTGATTTGGAGAATGATCACTTGTTTGTTAGATCTTGTTTGTTCTATTAAACAGGAACTGACGCCTATGGATAAAGAGCTTTTGAGTATAGTGGAAAGAAGACAAGGGGAGCTTACAAGTTCATCAAATAAGGAAACTTTTGAGCATTGCTTTTCAGGAGAAGAGATGGCTCTTTCTAGCACATAGATAGTTACATTCTAGTTGTCTATGACTAGGACATCAAGTAGTTCACATCAAAATTCACCACATCCTGAACTACACTCTACAATTTCCTTGGCTGCTAGCATGGTGATACATGGAACCCGAAATCATCACCATCCAACATCACCATATCCATTCACATTCACCATCACCATCCGGGATCATTTGTTCACCATGTAATCAGGGAATGAGTACAGAATATATGGGATGTAAGTTAGAGATCTCTGTCGATAAGAACAGCATCAGATTCATTTCATTAGTATGTCAGAGAAGATCTCGGGTGATAAAGATTTATGGTCGTCAGATTCAGCACTTTCCAATCATCTAGAGCAGCTAATCTACATCAGCAACTCTTGATGATTAGGATCCTCGTCCATTATCTCCACCTAACATATGGTGTATCTTGGTTGATTCTACGTGTATTCGGAAGAAGACATCACTTCAGTTCACTTTCTACAATCTATCCTTTTGGTCTTAGTTATTTTCGTGGGAAAGTTAGTGAAAAGATTGGATGAAGATTATGCCATTATGAGCTCGAGTGCACTTCATGAAGACTGACTTTGTTCCAGCAGATACTGTTGCCAACATAGTCTATTTTTCAGATCCTCAGCTCACCAATATGACGGCAAATGTGTGAGGTTGTAAATGAAATACTGAGCTAAGAGATGACGGACATTCATGAAGAAACCGCATTCTGCAAGGAGCCGGCTAAATTCCAACTATCGGCAGACTGTGGATTCTTTCTTCAAAATATCTCTTGCCTCTATCGTAGGGAAGTTCCTTTCTTTTCTGTTATGATTTTCTCCATTACCATACATCCTAATATGCCTAAATTCTAAGTGTGGGATTTCATCCCACTATTTTTCAAAAACACTTAAAATTGTTTCACTGTTTCAAACCCTAAGTGTGGGATTTTTCCCGAAGAAAATACTCCATCTTAGCAATGAACATTGAGGACAATGTTGTTTTAAGTGTGGGATATACGGTATATAAATACCGCAAGTTTGTATTTGCCTGTCCAAAGTAATACCTCCGTTTTCATCCAAACTTTTTCAAAATTTTTCGCAAAACCGACCTAAAAGGTTGAGATTTTAAATCACCAAAACATTCGAAAACCCAACCTCGACGGTGTCCGACATCCATTCGGTTGATTTCAAATGATATATTTTCAAAAGATTTTAGACTTAGAAGATTCTTTCAAAGAAACGAACTTTCTGTCAAAATAAATAAATTGCTTTGGAAAGTAAGATAAGGCAAAAATAAGAACGTATCTTAAACTGAAATTGAGAAATCCTCTAGGCATCGCATGACTTGGTGCATATGACCCTTTGATTGTGAGGTACTTGAGCCTTTAATAAGCATTCATTTTTAATGCTTCACTTTCATTTCTGAGTGTGCGCCGATGCATATGTCTTTGAAATAGAACTTGCTCCTGTAATGCGTTTCGAGACCATACCAATGAGTGCCGTACGCGGTATAGGTGCAATTAGAGGATCTTGGCATTTATTAGGATAAACCCACTTCTTTCATATCTTTTCAAGCCTACCCTTCCAACTTTCTTTTTAAGATTGTTGATGATCCGACTAGAAAACCCTTTGAGCCTTAGCCTATTTCATTTCTTAACCCTACACTTCCCCACAACACAAACACTTTCCCACAAACACCATTCCAGCTCGTGAACTTCATAGATCATAAAGTAAAGGATTGCTTGAGGTATCTTTCTATTGGTGTCTCATCTTCAAACGTCTCTCCGTACCTATCAAGAGTTTAAAGAAAGAAATCCAAAATGAAGATACGGTACAAAAGCGAAGTCAGTACTCATCACAAAGATATTATCCGCCAAAGACAGTACGAAAAATTGGTACTTGTCAAAAGAGAAGTCAAAGATGTCTCACTATACGAAGGATCTCCAAGGTCATAAAAAAAAAAAAAAAAGACCTTGGAGAGCTCCTAGAAAAAGAAGACTACTCTCCAAAGAAGAAAAATCTATCAGAACTCAAAAGAAACATCAAAAGAAGAGATTATTCCTCTAGGAGATGAGTCTACTCTAGAAGTTGTCTCAAGTGAAACTTGCTTTGATCTTTGAAAGCTCCGAGTCTGAAGTTCCAAAACCCTAAAACCATTGACCAAACTACCCCTATCCTTACCCACTATACCCTTACTCACACAACCCGCTAAAATGCCTTGGGATAATTAGCACCGTTCTCAAAGGAGTGGTGGAGATTCGATTATCGACCAAGCCTATGACGATAAGCACTGCATGACTGGCAATGAGCGATTTCATTTCTATAGATTATAGGTAACCCGATACACTTTGAGTGAATTGAGTGACCCACTTGTGAGAATCGCCCAGTCATGTACATCTACGTCTCGAGAGTTGCAAAGCATGCCAAAAAGGGTTGATCAATTTTATGTTTAAGTATAGTTAATTTTTGTTGATGCTTGCTTTCCGAAAAGATTTATCTACTTTGAAGAAAGTGACTTTCTGCGAAAGATACTCTAAGCATCCAAAATTGTTTTTCAAAAACTAATTTCCAATCGCAAAAAGTCACGTTTTTACATGCATTAGTTGTCCCATATTTAGCTCTTTTCTAACAAATACATCTTAAAATCATCATTATTCAATAACTTTTGTTAGAAAGGTATAAACTTGTCGGTCTTTTGAAAATCAAGCAAAAAGGGCAGAAAACTGACCTAAATAGGCACTATTATGAGCCTAACCCTAATTCTACTGTAAACTTCATACCAGAGCCTCATAATAGTCTTATTTTGTAGCTATGAAGATTACAAGAATGTGGATATAAGGATTGCTCAGAACGGATCAAGGACGAGAAAGTTATGCAAGTTACAGCGCAGCCGAAAGCTACAAAACGTATTCTGAACACGCCCGGGCCCCACACATCCAATTTCTACCAAATTGGTATCATTAGAAGCGTAATGGAATTACGAAGCCGTAGGCGAAAGAATCAAGTCAAACGGACGTGAAACGAAGAAGTTACGGCCTTCCGAAGATGCGAGAAAAGTCAGAAAAATCACACGGCCTACCACACGGCCACCACAGGGCCGTACACGGCCATGATAAGGCCGTACATGGCCACTTTTAGGCCGTACACGGCCTCAAACAAGCCGTACACGGCCTGTTTTGGCCTCACACCCCCTCGTTGTTGCTTCATTTGCTTGTACGTGTGCTTGTGGACTTGTACTCTTGGATCCATGGCTTGCCTATAAATTGTGGGCTCATTCACCTCATTCCACACACCATTCTTCAATAGAATTTTCACTTTCTCTCTCACACACTCTCTCTCTCTTTACTTTCTCTCTCTAGCACTACTCTTAGGAGTTAGAGGAGAAATAGAAAGAGTAGCTAGTTAGCGTAGCGGTAGTTGTAGCGTCTGTACGGAGTCACTCCGAGACTTTGGTCACGAAGATTTGTCTGTAATAAATATTCAGGTTATATTTATATCTCTTTTCTTTATTTCGTAAATATGATTTGCTTATATTATGTTTGCGTTGTATTGATTGCTAGAGATGCCATGCTAGGCTAGACAAATCTGTGTTTGCTATGATAATGGTTATGCTTAAGTAGTTATGATTTAATATGCAATTGGGATGACACCATTATGAAACAACGGAGGTAACGTTATACGGCTTTCATTTGTATAGCGCCGGAACCATCACGAATGTGTGTAGTACGGAACGTGGAAGCTATGAAAGTCGTGGGCACAATCCGTTGTGGAAATAATGATTCCCAGTTGTAACATGCTGTTGCTCTGCCTGTGTGAATATTAAACTGTATCTGAATTTATGAATTGAATCTCTATTGTTTACCTATCCAACTTATGCTGTGGTTAGAAACTTCCTGCTAAAACCTAGCTAGTTATTAGTGGTACGTACTCTACCTATTCTATGTATGATGAAGCATTTGAACTCGACATGGCTGTATTCTCTAGATTGAAACTATATCATAAGAGATGCGGAGCATAGGATTAGAGATAGGTTAGATTCAAGCTCATATATTGAATATCTTTGAGAGACCTTTCGGGATATTTATGATCCAATTATCTGGTTATGTGATACAGTATGAAATAGGGATAGTTATCTGCGTGTCTTTCTATTGCATGTTCTTGTTTGATTGTTGCCTTAGGAATGCTGCATGCTAGAACTGTACCTCTGATTACTATATGTAACTGCATGATTAGGGTTTTCAGATATAAGTTGATATTTATACAGTAGAGTGATGTGCATGTAATAGTTGTGGTGATTTATATGATTGATGATGAACAATTCAATAAACCGTTAGACAAGTTAATCCAACCTATTCCGTAGGGTAACTCCTGTTCACTTTATTGTTTATTCAACAATTCGTGCCATGATACCGACACACATTTGTCAGAGATTGGGGAATAGGATTAGAGAATAACTGTTGATTGAATTGATCAGTACATTTGGGAGAACTTCCGGTGTATCTGACACTATATAATTGCTATCCATGTGACATATTATTTATCTGATTGTAGAGACCTTTACGTTAGATATTTAATAGGACCGTAATTATACATCATTAATAATATAGGGTATCCAATGAGCAAATTGGTAATTTGAATCAATGCTAAGGAAAAACCATAAAACGGCACAGTACTTCGTATAGCGTTTAAATACGCGGGATAAGCTAAGGAACTGCCGTAGGTATAATACTTCGTGTTAATTTAAGTTCCGGTTACTCAACGGATTAATCATCATAACTAGTGGCTTTAACACCCATAACTACTATCCAAAGCATATACCAGCATCATAGTAAACACTCTCGTATCCACTGTTCTCCGAGCCTCCGTACAAACATCTTTTCCTTTCCTGCATTTATTTTAATAGTTTAAATAGATAAATAGATAAAAACCAAAACAATCACCTTTAAATCTGTCCAACCCTAGCTTAATTACTGATTTGTCAGAACTAGCTCTGTTTTAATTCTGCCATTGTGAGGAACAACCCTTGATCATCCTTACCACATACTTGTATCAGGTATTCGTACCTAGTATTAGTAGGTAGTTCGGAGGATTAGGCTCCCCCGACTTCTATAAATTTAAAACTACTCCACCGGTGTGTCCCGTTGCTTGAACGACCGTTTCGGGACGCATCACATGCCCAGCCGATCGGCTCTTCATGACCATCCGAACGGCTCTCGATCTCCAGCCGATCGGCTTCTCCACTTCAAGAACTCAAGCTCCAAACGAGGTGAAGTTCTGCAACGGAAATGCACTGTACAAACCGATCTGCTAAGTTTAGCCGATAGGCTATACATGGGAAGCCGATCGGCTTGTGTTGTTTAGCCGATCGGCTACAGCCTTTTTCCAGCCCAGCCAGCTTTGATCCAAACTTCACCAATTCCACACCAAATCGCATGCGTTTCCAGCTTTTCACCTGAAATGGATTTCCAAACAAAATAAGTATCGAAAGTTCTCGAAATCCACTAAAATACATACGCAAAACAATGATATCGCGATAGATTTATATAACCAAAATGAGCGATATCAGGGTGAGCAAACCATTCAAACATTTGAGAATATGCTTAGAGTGTGTTATCGATTTGGGTAGAAGCTGGGATACCCACTTACCATTAGTCAATTTTTTTTCATACAACCCAATTATCATGTTAGTTATCAATGTGCACTATTTCAGGCACTTCAGGGGTGTAAGACTCGTTCAATTGTAGTGTGGACTGAAGTTATATTAAAGTCAGTTGATTGGATTGAAATAGTTTAAGAAGCTATTGACCAGATGGTTCAAATCAGGGAGAGGTTGAGAGTCATATATTGCTTAAAATGTTACTTTAGGAAGGTGTTGTACTATGTTGGGAAGTTTAAAATATTAGCATACGTGGTTATTGGACTGTTCTAAATTGTTGAAAGTATGGGTTCAATAACATATCGATTGAAAGTTGTCACAATAGTGAAGTGTTGTTCACAAAGTATTTCCTATGTCATATCTAAGAAAGTGTTGACTCATAAAGTCTTACACGTAATTATTGAAAGAATTTAAAGGAAATCACAGATAATGTTGTGTAGAGAAATTGGTAGAAAGTGTGGATTGAGAGGTCAAGGTGTAGAAGCACTGAAAGTTTTAATTCGTCATTCCTTGATCGAACGCTTAGTGAGGATTTGAATTTACTTCAAAATGAAAAGATACGAACTTATTCAGTAATCGTAATGACAGTATAGCTCCGACTGAATTTCGGGACGAAATTCTCTCAACTGGGAGATACTGTGACAACCGTCACCAAACCATTATCGTAGTTCAAGCCGTAAAAAAAAATTTTATTTTGTGAAAATAATAATTTCATGGATTTATTTATACCAAATTCTTCGTTTTTGAAAAACGAATCTAACGCAAAAAGAATCATCTCAATCCGACGTGTAACGAAGGAGATCCAAAACAAAACGTTAAACAAACAAAGAGTATCAATTATTTTTGGACCGTGTGACCCAAATTTTTGTGTCTTTGGTTTGGCCCAAAGAATACCGACTCCAATTCCTCCTTGAGGGATCTGACCGGCCCAACCCATTCAAAGTCAAGTAGCTCTAAAACTATGAACAAAAGCCTAAACTGAAAAGTTTTAGTTTATGCTTATTTATTTTCGTAGTCGACTTCAGAGGCCGTTTTGACGTACTTAGGGTCGTTTTCAGGCTTCGGCCAAAACTAAAAAGTTGTAGATCTCGATGTTTTACATAAAATCTCGAGGTTTCGGCCTCTAAAACAAAGCAGATTATTTTATAAAAATTGTTTTGTAAACTGCTGCAGTGTATTACAAATTATTGGTATAAAAACGTATTTTAGAAACCCTAACTCATATTTCTCAAACCACAGCCGTTTTCAGTCGATTTGGAGAGCCTTCTTCACCATATTTTCGAATTTTAAAGTCCAAGAACATAATCACATCATCTCTACATCATTCTATTGATCGGGAGATTATTCATTCGTGTATTTCGATTCTAAGGGTTTCCATCGTGCGGATGCTCGTTATTCGGTATAACTTCTTTACGAATCATTCATTTATATGTATTTCGGTTATTCGTTCATTATCGATTTTCATTCGGTTCGATTCCATTGTATTCCTAGTGATAAAATCATTAGGATGTATGTGAAATCAGTGTTACAATTGTTAGTATTAAGATATTTGATCATAGACACGTTTGAGATTGGTTTATACAAAGATTTAGGTTTAAACTTATAAACCCTAAATCTGGGCAGATTGGTTTATCGATTTGGGAAGAATGAAACTTGATCATTTCACAATATTTTTTTGTTGATTCTGGAGTGTAAACACAAGTATGAAGAGTTTACTTTCAATTGGAGTCAATTTCATGGTCAAATGTGGAGTATAAGTTGGTCAAAGCAATTTTACAAGATTATGTGTCGTTTCTGAGTTTTTCGGTTCCAGATTTCGGTTAAGTTGTCGATTTTTGAAACGTACCTTAAAATAAGAATTAGGTCTTGAAATTTTTACTGAAGCATTTTCAAAGTGTTAATTATTTTCTGAGAAAATATATAATCATTTCAAGTCTTAAAGTATTTTTAATAAATTGTGACTTTTTAGTACTCGGAAATGGTTATGGTTACTGTGCAGATTGTTTTGGCAAATTTTTAAAAATAGTAAATCAATGTGATTGAATCTAAAAAAATTACAGGATCTTCTAAACATATTGAAATGTCACTGGTAAAAGTTGTAGACTCAAATGATTTCATTAAGTAATATTTAAAAATACGTAAAGTGGTATGAAAATTGTGGACAGAATCTGAGTTCTTCATTGAGGTTGGTTCTTGAGATGGTACATTAGTTTGAGTTGTGAGGAAACTTAGTAGAGGTGATTTGGACTAGGGATACAATTGAAGGACATAGTTATGTCTAGGTTGTAACCCACATACATTGTGATATTGTAGATTGCAAGACTTTGGTTGGTGATATACTTAAGGGCAAAACTTACATCTTCTACTTGAGGTGAGTTTTCGTGGCCCCATTTTCATTACATGTTTTCAAATTGGGGAAAAAGTATGCTCACATGTTTTATCAATTGTTTTATGCTGTAAAACGTATTCATTTTCATTTTGGACATATGCTTGAAATGTGTGACACTATGTGACTTATATGCATTGGTTGTTGGATTCATTTTTATCAAAGGCCTTACTCTTTCGAGGGTAAGTACCTAATGTGTACTGTTGGTATACATTGAAGGTCATGATTCGGTTGTTTTTATCAAAGGCCTTACTCTTTCGAGGGTAAGTACCTAATGTATGCTTAGGTGTACATTGAAGGTCATTTATGGGCAGCTACCGCATACGCAGGATTTAGTTGGGTCATACTCCTTCGTGGGGTGATGACGGTTTGTGGATTGTTGGTTGTATTATTTCACTTGTGTGCCATTTCTATATGCATTGTCCTAACTTATTATTATCACAGCAAAATGTTTTATCTTGTGGTGTTTGGTTTCAAACCTACGAAACTCACCAACATTCGTGTTGACGTTTTTGAGCATATCTTTTCAGGTTATACTAGAGGACTTAAATCAGAGGACAAGAGAACTTAGTGGACCTTAAGGGTTGCATTAAGAGTTATTCAAGACTTGTGTTACATCATTAAGGTTGTTTGTGAAGGCTTGTTTTGCCTTAACATTGTACAGTACGTTTGTTGTAAGCTTTTGAATTCATTGTTGAAATGTATGCACGACATGAACCGTTATTCATGTTATTGGCATCATGACACATTGGATATTGTATTTCATATAGAATTCTTTATAATGATGTGTTATGATCTTATCACCGTTATACCCCGTTGTTTCCGCTTTAGACGGGGTGTGACAACAAGTGCCCTATATATAACATTCAACAATGACCACAAAGAATCAGTTTGTAAAAGAACCTATTAATGTCATATAGGTATCAATATTATTCAAAATGAACAGAATTGTGATGACCCATATTCAATAGCATAACTTCATTCAATATAGATGAATCGTCAATTTACCATTACTCATGTATAGGCAATTTAAGATCAAATATTATATAAGACACCACGAAATACTTAAAAAGACCAATACACACACAATATTGACACTAGCATCCTAGCCTAACCCACTACATCATTAAGGGAGCTGATAAATACAACACTAATATTGTTTCATACACCACAATTGTGCAATTTTATATTTGTACTGTTTGCTTCAAATGTTGTACAGTTTGGTGTATGTATCAATTTGGGTATTGTATTTATCAACTACCCATCATTAACCCCTGCAAAATCATCAAAATGAAAAAAGTTCTACATCTACACTTTTTAACGGCCATTTTTATCCATGGGCTAACTATCTCATAATCAATGACAAACAAAGGCTCAAATATACACAAAATGGAAGAATAATTTACCAGAAAATAAAGACCAAAAGAAAAACACCTTATCAATCTATTGGGAACATGAGGATTAGATCATTAGAGTACAATAATTTTCTAAAAAATGTGAGTACCAATGATATTGTGCCATGTGTACAAAGAGCATGTTCTAGATATACAAAACCTATTTATCTCCTACATTAATTATCTCACAAATGACAAATCAAAAAATTATGAAAATTGCATCATAAAATTCAACGTTTTCTCCTCTTCGATTTGCCGTCCCACAAGGCATACTTTCGACGAGTTTTTTTTCCTTCTTTTTTGGTGGGTTTCACATTTTACTAACACATGTGTTAAAGTGTTGCTTTTAGGGTTTAGGGTTTGCGGTTTGGGGTTTAAGGTTTTAGCAAAAACCCTAAACCCCAAACCACAAACCCTATACCCTAAACGCTTTACAAAACTCTAAACTCTATATCTTACTAAATCATAAACTCTTCTAAACCCTAAATCATAATCCTAGCTTAAATATACAACCAAGCACTAACACATGTGTTAATAATTTCTAAAACCCACAAAAAAATGAAAAAAAAAAGGAATTGTCGATAGTATGTCTTGAGGGACGGCAAATCGAAGAGGAGAAAAAGCTGAATTTTATGGTGCAATTTTCATAACTTTTTTATTTGGCGTTTGTGAGATAATTGATTTTGGGGGTAAATGGGTTTTGTACACGTGGATCATTCTCTTTATACATGTGAAGCAATCTCATTGGTTCTTCCATACTTCCGAAAATTCTTGTACTTTCTTGAACTTTTCTATTGGAACATATCCCTCCACCAAAACAAAACCCACCAATCCTAAAAGATGAGCTCTCTTTAAACTCAAAAGTCTAGGAAAGAAAAGAATGGGAATATGTTGCAACTTTTTAAGAAAGGGTAAAAGCCGCGGATCGCCGTTGTACTTTCTTTTTTGTTCCGAGGTCACCCATGTACTTATTATATTATCATGATCATCAATAGACTTTCAAATTTTGTTTTCATGTCACCCATGTACCTATTATATTACCACGATCATCAATAAAGTTTCAAATTTTGTGTTCATGTCATCCTTTTTAATCTGATGTGGCTGCCATGTAATTGGTGACATTAACATGAACTTCAAAAGTTTGTTGATGATCGTGGTAATATAATAGGTACATGGGTGACATGAAAACAAAATTTGAAAGTTTGTTGATGATCGTGATAATATAATAGGTACATGGGTGACCTCGAAACAAAAAGGAAAGTACAAGGGTGATCCGCAGCTTTTACCCTTTAAGAAAATACATGTTTACAAAAGAACTACAAGCCTGAAATAAATGACTGATTTTTTTATAAACTAAGGGTGAGGTTCAAATGAGAATGACATTTTGTATAAGAATTGGGGAACCAATGAAAATGCTTTATTTTCATTAAAGGTGGAGGGGTAATATGGTCACTAAACACTCTCATTAATTAAATAACAAATATAAAAAATATATACATACATGAAATTCATACATACGACATTTTCAAGGAACTAAGGTTTTTGAGATTCTCAATTGGCTCTAACGTACACCAAATTGAAGGTACGGCTTCCATTAATTCGAAACAAATACTTAAATTGAAACCACAGATGATCGATTTCTGCTGATTTCATGTGATTTAATCATCTTTTTTTATATACGATTTTCAATGACTGTATTTCGTGATTAATACTATGTTTCAGTTTTTATGATTAATGTGATTCGCGTTATGATTTCATGTGATTCGCATTTTTACGTTTGCAATTGGTTCTACTGATTTTTGCTGACTCATCAGCTAATTTTCATGTAATTTGAATGAAAAAAAAAGAGAAAATGGAGATGATCATGAGCTATGGTACATAGAATCTCATCAAATTGGAGCAAAAGCAAGTTGGATCAAGCTGATGTGCAACTGTAAAAGCTACAGGTAATAATTTGAAAAAAATGGTTGTAACACATGTGATAATCATTATCACATGTAATAACATTGACAATTTTATGCTTATAATCTATGATATTAGAAAATAATCCAAGTAACTAAAACTAGTATCAGATGTAATCTTGTGATTGAAAATTTGTTGATTCTTGAAATTGGTATGTTTTCATTATATGCGCATTCAAGGTGTTTGATGAAATGTCTCAATGAGTTATTTAGTAATTTTATGCGGATCCATACAGTAAATACTACTGAATTACGTTTGGTCAAACTACTTAAAGTGTAGAATTCAATCCATTATCATCATATATAATATTGTTAAACATTATGTGTGTCATGTGATATTGGCTAACTAACACATGTAATACTGGATATAACATACAGAAACCGAAGACGAGAAACCTATTCAAGGAATGCTAACATACAGAAGGAAGGGGCGATGGAGATAAAATTGTATCTGAAAAACACTATGTGTTTAATAAGGCAGGAGAGCCTAGAAAAAGGATGTCGGCAAAATGGACCTAGATAAAATTCTAATACCTGAAAGGAGCTCAAACTAGACAATCACAAGTTACATTTATTGTACATTTGATTACATCTATGTATCACATGTGTTAAAGCTATTGTAAAATGTGTGTTATGTCATTTTAAGACACTGCACATTTTGATTCCACCTCTTTATTATATATGTTTAAGTTAAAGTATCACTTGTGTTAAGTCATTGTAACATATGTGTTATGTCCCTGTAACACATGTGTTATGTTATTATATCACATGTGATTTACAAAAACTATTGAATAAAAACGTTTTATACTTGTATATATTTGTGTTACAGTTATAGATTTGTACTAATTTAATTCTACTGATTTCTACTTATTAATTAATCAATTCCATTTGACTTGAAACATAATATATATATATATGATGACGATCATGAAACTATGTGAAGTTGAATCACAACAAAACTCATGCGGTATCATATGTGATAATAGTATCACACGAAGATCGGTACTCAGTGAATTCATATGATTCAGTTAGTACCACGTGTGCTACTGGTTGCTAACACATGTGTTACTGGTTAGTACCAAATGTGTTAGTGGTTGCTAACACATGTGTCACTGATTGCTAACACATGTGTTACTGGTTAGTACTAAATGTGTTACTGGTTGCTAACACATGTGTTACTTATTGCTAACACATGTGTTACTGATTGCTATCACATGTGTTACTGGTTGATAACACATGTGTTACTGGTTGCTAATACATGTGTTACTGATTGCTAACACATGTGTTACTAGTTAGTACCAAATGTGTTACTGGTTGCTAACACATGTGTTACAAGCTAGTACCACATATGATACTAATTGCTAACAAATGTGTTATGTTATTGTCTCACATGTGATTTACAACAAGTGTTGAATAAAATTGTTTTATACTTGTATATTTTTATGTTACAGTTGTAGGCTTGTACTAATTTGATTATACTGATTTCTACTTATCAATCGATTTCATTTGATTTGTAACAAAAAATGTTATGACGGCGATCATGAAACTATGTGAAATTGAATCGCAACAAAACTCGTGTGGTATCATATGTGATAATAGTATTACATGAAGATCGGTACCTATTAAATTCATATGATTCAGTCAGTACCACATGTATTACTGGTTAGTACGACATGTGTCACTCGTTGCTACCACATGTGTTACTGAATATAGTATGTTTATACAACATGTGTTACTGGTTGTTAACACACGTGTTACTGATGGTAACACATGTGTTACTTGTTTAGTACCACATGTGTTACTGGGTGCTGCCTCATGTGTAACACATGTTTTAGTGGATTGTAACATGTGTGCTAACACCATTATATGTATTACTTTCTTTAGTACTATATGTGTTACTATGGCTATCAAGAATATATTACTTTTAACACATGTGACATATGTGTTAGTGGTCTATAACACATGTGTTACTGTTCCATAACACATGTGTTAGTGGTTGGTAACACATGTGTTAGTAAAACAATAGAAAAATAAAAAAAAAATGAAATTATAAACAACCTTCGATTAAAATAAAATTACATAAGCATCTAAAAAACATCAGCTAAAACGTTGTTGTACATCATTACAAATGATCTAAGGAAACTGTTTTGAAATAGCGTAATTCAAGACACTAGTAGTATGAGTAACACATATGATAGTGGAACTACATCCTACTTTTCAACAAGATCTTCACAAGTAACTTCTTTTCGAGGCCTCATCAACCATAGCTTCCTTCTTATGTGCCTCATCAGCCTTCGTCTTCTTAGATACTTCAACATCTATGAATAAAAACTAAATTAAAAAATATGAGTTATCAATACAATATAGTACCACATGTGATACCGTGAATAGATAAACATGAATACATATACATAAATAGTACCACATGTAATACTATGAATACTATTGTTACTAGGTATCAAAAAATAACAAATATTTCAAACTACGAGGTATCAATACAGTATAGTAACACATGTGAGATTGAAAATGTAAATAACAATCTTGTAACACATGTGATACATCAGTGCATTACAGTGCCACATTTGAAAGTAAATCTTATCAATCCTTGTGTTCAACTAGTTCTTTAAAGTATGCATTTGTGCAGTTCTAGATGCTAAATTTTCGTGGTAATCAATCAGTATGATGACAACCTTAATTCGTATTTCATTGAGATATTTCATCGAATGCCTAATATGCAAGTTTACTTTAAATATCCCAAATGCACAAATTTCACTTTGATCACACATATATCATAATCATAAATGACATTCCATATAAATACACTTTACCAAAACAGAAAAGTCATCACATTCAACCCCATAACATCATATTCATACTCGACCAAAATATACTAAACGTAGCTAACACATGTGTTACTAAACCCCAAATTCAAACAAAAACACAAAAATACATATATCAGAGAGAGACTGCTATACAAGATCAAACCAACTCAAACGAAATATCACATAATTAACACCAAAAGCTAAACATTAAACTTCAAAATAAGTAACACTTGTGAAACTACTACTATCCATATCAACATCAACATGGTAAGTAAAACAACTAATATCCACATCAAACATACAGAAATTACACTTGTTTAACTTCAAAATAAAAACATATATACTACACTTGTATCACCAGATGTAACACCCCCAAATTTAATAATTTGCGGAAGCATACTTGGGTGTTACTAATCAATATACAAAGCACAAGATATACAGTAAACGACCTCTAAATGAGACGTTGTAAAACGATTTCATAGAAATAAATGTTTGAAAACTTAATGTTTTCGTATACAAAATGTAGTTTCCTAGAGTCCACGCGTATGGCGAGAGATTCTATTACATAATCAACATGTACAAAAGATAATGCTGATAATCTCCGTTAATGCAGTTTAGTTGAAATCATACGACTCTAGCTATGCCCCGAAGTAATCCTACTCCGTCTGTATACCTGAGAATACATGCTAAAAGGGTCAACACGAATGTTGGTGAATCTCACAGGTTTGTAAGTAATATCAGTTTTGAACACAAGATTTCATCAGTTGTGCCCGCAGGCGTAAATCAAGTATTTGCAAATCCAGCAAATGTAAAGTAAATAAGTTATACCGTTGCCATGAGGCTCATAATCGAAGCTTAACCCGTAAGTAATAAGTTGCTCCCGTGACATGCTCGTAACTGAGCAAGCATAAGTAACGAATAATAGTCGCCCGTTTATACAGTACGGTTCGTGGTAGCGCTACTACCCCGGGCGGGGAGGGTCATTTCCCTAATGGATCCATTAACTAGTGTTCGCGCTTAAGTCCATAACTAACGATATATGATGGAGATACTTCTGTAAAAGTAAGTACTCATGCAATCCCGTATAGTAAAATGAGTAGTTTCGTACTTGTGTTCAAGAAAAGTAAGCAATGTATCTCACCCCGTATGTAAAACAGTAAAAGTGGGGCTGTAAGACTCACCTGAGCCTAAAGAGTTTATCTTAATAAACTTGATTGATTAGCCGAGTAATGAAGTCCAAAGACTTGTAACCTGAGGGTGTCCACGACACGCGAGGGTTATAAACGTGAGTAGGTATCTATCAAGACTACCTTGTAGTTGTCCGTCAAACTAGAATGTCCAAATTTCATTTGGTTGAATTGTCTAAGTTTTTTAAAACGTATACGGCCTGTTGGTGACGGTTTGTAAAAATATTTCTAAAGTATTATTAATGCGACGTCGGAGTGTTATACTTATAAAGTATTTACAACCTTTAGTGATGGGGGTCCGGGGGCAGCGCCCCTGTGTAGCGGGGTTCCAGGGGTGGCAATCCCTAGCGGGGTCCAAGGGGCTGGCCCCTGGCTGGGGTCGAGATGCCAGGTCAGCTCGAAAATTTTTTACTTCTATCATGTTGTTATGGTGAAAAACGCATCTGGACTTGAATTTGGGTGAAATCTAGTGCTAAATTTTTGGTCTCGATACTTAGTAAAAATGGTTTGAAACTTTCTGTTTTTAGCGTCACTTATAGCGACACTTAAGGTTTAGGCGACACTTAGGAAGTGTCGCATAAATTTGCGAAATATGAGTTTAGGGCGTCACTTAGGGAAGTGACGCATGAGGTGGCGACACTTAGGCAGTGACGGTAACAAGTGCCGGTATTAGGTTCTAGGCGTCACTAGAGTAGTGTCGTATGAAATTTAGGTTTCGATTATAGGCGTCACTTAGGCAAGTGACGCTAGTAGTGACGGATATTAAAAATGCGTCACTTAGGTAGTGACGGAAAAAGAGGGCTTTTAGCGACACTTAAGCAAAATTAGGGTTTTTAGCGACACTCAGTGCGTCACTTAAGTGACGCACGAAGTGACGCTGGTCTGTAGTCGTCGTTGCGTCACTTAGGTCTGATGACGGGTTTTTGAGCAAAAAACGAGTTTTCCGGCGACCATTTGGTCCGATCCTTTTACCCAACCCATATTTGGACATTTTAAGCATATATAAACCAAAATCAAGTATTATAACAATGATTTAAGCGGTTTCGAGAATTTGTAGGAAACTTACAAGTTAACGCCGGAGAAATCCGAAAAGGTGGAAATGTAGATCGAGATGCGGTGGTTCTTTTCTTCCAAACGAGTGTGATGATTGGAGGTCGTTTCGTGGTGTATTTTTGCGATTTAGTGGTGGTAGTGTTTGATGTTTTTAGAAAGAAAAAGATAGTGTAGAGAGAGAGAGAAAAATGGAAAGTGGGGTGAGGAGGTGGTGACCTCACCCCTTTTCTTGGCTGAAAATCGGTGGGGCCCACCGAGGTGTGGGTCTCCACTTCTTGCTCCGTGTATTCGTGCTCCGTACAATGTTCGTTTCCTCGATTGTCTAAAACGTTAAATAATTATTTTATACGCTTTAAAATACGAATAATTATTCAATATTTTTATCTAATTATTTCACCAAATGTTTAATAGTTAAGTTATAAAATATAACTTATATTTATTCTGGATTGTTTGCGCGTTTATATTTTTAATCGCGTAAATTTTATTTGTACGATACGAGTTTGCATTGAAATATTATAAAATAATATTTTGGAGATAATAGCGTTATTAAATAATGTTATATTATTTAATAAAATGGTTCACCAACGTCCGTATTTAATTGAACCGAATTACATTCGATTTGAGATGCGTACGATTTAATCAAATCGCATAATTGTATATATTCATCAATATATATTTTGATACATTAATTAGCCTAACACAGAACTAATTACATGTATTTACAATTGATTAGGCATTAATTAATAGTCCTAATTTGACGGGTGTCACACCAGACATTTAATAAAAACAAAACATAGCTAACACTTGTGTTACCAAACCCTAAATTCAAACAAAAACACATATACACATATATCATCATGTAATACAAGATCAAAACCACCTAAAAACACAATATCAACATATTTAACAATAAGAAACTAAACATAAACTTCGAAGAAACTTACGATTTGGAATTGATCAAATAGAATCAACAACAATCGGATTTGATGATGTTGTTCTTGCACTAATCTCGTCACGAATGTCCATCTGTATGAATCAATAAGCATGAATGATGATTTTAGTCACTGTTTGAGAATTAGGGTTTCACAAAAACGAGTTATGGTGAAAACTACACCGTTAGAAAGAGTAATCAAAGAGTGTAGATGAATAAAACGATGATCCTATCAAACAACACGACCGATTTGATGATTAATTGGAAGATTTTAAGAGCTAGGGTTTTGAAAGCTAATGTGCAGATGGAGATAGTGAACGAGAGATAAAAGGTTGGATGTGTGTGTGTGTGTTTTGAAATAAAGTGAAAAAAGAATTAATTAATTAATTGGTTAAATTACCATTATGCCCTTCCTCCCAAAATCTGATTTAAATTTATTTTTTTAATTAAATAAAGGAGAATTAATATAAGCCCTTGATTTGCTAGATCCAATGGCCTAGATTTGTTCCCTCATTCTTATAAGAAATAAGTGGACTCATTTGAACTCTTCTCGAGATGATCAATCCTGAAAATATTATCACTTATTTGACCACGAGTTGAATCAGGAGTAACCAACTAACTACAAAAGCCTTTCGTACCAAAACTGTAACAAAAAAGCCACCGTAGCTAAAAAATGAACTTTATGAATAGTAAAGGGACCATTAGTGTAACTTACTCAAAAGCGTACGAATAAAGTAGCTGAAAAGGGGGGAAACTACTTGCTGCGACTACCAGCCCTACTTTCACTCTCCACAAAATCAAAAACCTTCAAAATAATGCCATCGTTTCCAGAACCAGGATCAGTCACCGTATGCGAAATCAACAGAAATCTAAGTATATTTACATCTCTCGTTACCTCTATATGTAATGTAATTATGTATATTTATTTAATCGCCAATATTCACTTTTTTTTTAATGGAATCATCAGTTACCGCTGAAAGTCTATCAGATGATCAAGCAAAGGAAACCTACGGAAAAGTTATCGTAAGTTTTTTATTTATTTTTTTATTTATTGTTGGTTATAAGTGTTGAAACAAAGTAAATAGTATTAATTATTTAGAGATTGATGTTTTTTTCTTCATCTAAAAATTTAGGGAGCAGTATTCAGTCCGATTTCGTATCAGGTAGAGTATCCGGCGTCCACAAGTCCAGATAGAGGTGTAGAACAGCCTGCGAGCGGCTTTTCGAAGATACTTAAAATGATATCTTATGGTCCGCTTAAAAGCCTTGTTGGTTCTAATGATGTAAGTATGTTGTAAGTCTTGTGTAGAGTAGTCTATTTGTTGATGTGGTTGTATTAGGGCTTTTTTCGCTTGTGTGATTTTATTAAGATAGTGTTTAGAGTTGGTTTGTTGGGGGTTTGCTAGAATGATGAATTGATTTATGCATTGGTTATGGCTCTCTTATGGAGTGATTTTTTCTTCGGTTCCAGCTTAATGTGAATTGAGGTTTTGTCTGATTGAGTTTCAAAAGTTTTAAAATGAAGCTCTTAAATGATCCTAATTGAAAATGTGAATGTGAAGATGACTGTGAGGATATCTTACATAGGTGAAGCTTAATTTGGTACTACACATAAAAATTATGATAAATTTTATATGGCTACAGTGATGATAGAGTTGCATGCTTGTCCTGTTTGTTTGCTCTTTTCTGTTTTTGGATTTATACCTCAGTGATATGTTCTATGTTCAATCGTTGATGTAACTGTATTGACGGATAGCACGTGAGTTACTGTAACGAATCACTTTTTTTTTGGTTGCAACGATAACTATCCACTACCCTCTTTTTATATCAACAATTTGCCTCCTAGTTGTGATACAAAATCTTTGCTGCACAATTATACTTCTGGAATTCACTTAAATACATCCTGCCCTCGTGCATCGGTTTTCAAGTATTAAGTATTTATTTATTGTACATTGGACTTTCACCTATGATTAAGTCTAGCTGATATGCTGAATGAACCAAAGCAAACGAAACTGAAAGTTTATCTTGGCGAATCTAGGAAATTTCTTTGGTTTACTGCAATTGGGTTGTAATATATTTGAATTTGATTCTCATAGATGTTGGTACTTTTAATCATAAGCATAGGCATATGAGTAAACTGTGAGGCTTAATTTTGTTCTGGCTATGTACAATTTTGTAGGTGAAATTATTGCCATATGTCGATCTCAGATGTCTTGCCTGGCACCAGAAAAAGGATATTTTGGCATTTGTATCCGGACCAAACCAAGTAACCTTTCGTGATTATGGAGATTCAGGTGAGCAATTTATTGAAATAAGCAAACAAATAGGTTCTTTTGCCGCATAATCTTTTTTTTCCCCAGATTTTGTCTTCATATTGAGATATGATGTTACATGGTTGTTCTGTTATGCTCTGCATTATGCTTATTAGGAGAGGGGAAGGATCCCTGTATTCTGTCGAATGAACTTCAAAGGGAAGTTAAACTCCTGGAATGGAGGCCAAATGCGGGAAAGACCATATCAGTAGCCTGCAAGTTAGTATATATGACATTCATACCTTTCACCGAGTTTTTTCCGTATCTCTTCCTTGGCAATTAACATATATGTGCTAAGTTCATAATTTTTTGCTCATATAAACAGGGGTGGAATATGCATTTGGGCTGCTTCATACCCAGGCAATACAGCATGCGTGAGACCTGGGGTTAACTCTGGCAGCCTCTCTAGAGGTTCTGGTGTTAGATGGACTCTAGTTGATTTTCTTCGAAGCCATGGCAATGAACAAATAAGTGCACTCTCATGGAGTCCAGATGGAAGATATCCTAAGCAGCTCTACTCATTTATTTGTTGTAGAGTCATGAGTTAAATAATGATATGGCATCCATCTACGAAATGTTACTCTGATCCATTTATTCATATAGATAGTTTAGAGAACTTGAATTTTATGTTATCTTTCTACATGACCATTTTAATATGCTCCCGTACTACTTTCCTTGACCTATCCTCACATATGTAGCATCTGCCTCATATGAGAGCTCATCATTCACTGTATGGGATGTTGCTAAAGGTATGCACTACTTACTGTGATAAAGAAAGTTACAGTTGTACTTATTTTTCTCATATAAGCTTGATGGGATTTTTAAAATTCTTCCGCTTACTTGACAGGAGTGGGCACACCCATTCGACGAGGATTAGGGAACACATCACTGCTTAAGTGGTCTCCTACTGGAGATTATTTCTTCGCTGCAAAGTTGTAATGTCATCTTTCATACTCAGTCTGATCTATTTATGTTTAAGTGATATTAAATTTTGGTACTAAAGCAATTATTGCATGTCTATGCAGTGATGGGACATTCTATCTGTGGGAGACAAACACATGGACGTCTGAACCATGGTCTTCAACAAGTGGTTTTGTTACGGTTAGTGATTTTCCTTTGTTTCTAGAACATATACCAATATTGTTCTGGTGCATGTAGTTATGCCATGTAACATCATTGTACCTCATGGCAAGTTTGAGGTTCAATAAGTATTGTTTTTTCATATTACCATTACTTCTCTAAGAATGTTTTGTCACTCCAACCTGTGACTGGTTGATTTCTTTCACTGGTAAAGGCTTATCACTTGGTTTGCTTTGTAAAGGACAAAGGGTGGCTATTGAGGTATCCATTAGTGCTACATTATCAGCATAGTGTCCATGTACTAGACATGTATGAGACCAAATGCTGGATTATCATATAGACTTCTATTATGTTCACTGTTTTTGTAATTCAGTCTCTGTTGTTGACTTGGAACTGATCTCTTGCTCTGTGTTTATTTCTCCTTGTAAATATATGTTATATACCGGATCTTATGGAATACTTACCAACTACATAAGTTGATCTCTTGCTTGGACAAAATCTACGAAAATATATGAAATAATATTTAAAAAAAATCTTCTGATAAATTACAACATATCATCTTAACAAAAATGGAATTATGTTTTTCCAAGGGATTTTTGACATGTTGCAAGTGCATGGAAAACACATCTATGAGGAGCACATCAAGAAACATATAGAGAGCACTAAAGTCAAGCCCTTAAGTTGACTGGTGGTAATTGTTATATAGGACACAGACGTTGGTAGTTCCACTAAAGCACCTCTTAACCTTATTTGCTCTTTTGAATGACATCATGAAGGTGTTGGAGCAGTTGTATTTGCTTAAGTTGTTTTAAGAGTTTAAGTATCTTCTCAAAGACTATTATTCATTTCTTGATGAATAGAATAATGTTAGTTGGAGAGGGCCAATCGAGTTATCCATCTTAAACAGATGACCATTGGTTTTTCAGGTGGTTCACCATCTCTTGTATGATTAGTTACATAGAGGTGCCATTAGATAAGCGGTTGTACAATTATATATACCCCGGTAAGAGCTCATTTGGGATGCCCATTTAAACGTGGAGTTGTATAAGGTGTATCATTGTGGACTTGTTGAATAGATTGCATCCATTAGTATTATTTAAAAAAACAGGTACAAGTGTTAAAACATTAATCGAATCTCACATGAAGTTATATATTTAGTACCCTGTTTGATTGCCAATCCATTGAATTCTTAAGTTAATAAACCGTCAAAGTAAGTTGTTAGTATGCCACAGATTGTTAGGCATGGTGGGTGAGCAGGAATATGTTGCACAGAGCGAATGTGTGTGCCGTCCTAAAGGGACAGACAACATTCCTTAATGAATTCAAGTCAGATTAGATGTAGCATGTTATTGATTCTTGGCAATCAATCTAGATATTGTATCTTTTGGAATTCTAGGTTATTTGCAGAATTAACTACGTATTGCTAAATCCTTTTCTTGTAAAATCAACACCTATTGTTACACTGGTTTTTACGTGCTAATCCGTATATTTTTTTAATTATTTTATTTATTGTTTATTTATTCTAGTTGCTACACGTAGCATGCTATTTATGGAACGCTTTTAGGGGTTATCTGGCTGTCGATCTTTGGAAGGCTTACATAGAGGCCATGTCATATTAAGCTAAGCATGTGCTATGATATCTGATATGCAGGGAGCAGCATGGGATCCTGATGGGCGTATGATTCTTATTGCTTTTTCTGAATCATTAACATTAGGGTCTATTCACTTTGCTACAAAGCCTCCATCACTTGGTATGTGTTCCCAAGTTTCTATTTGCTCCAGTTGTAATAGAAGTGGCATTTGGATAAATGTATCTGCGGTTGTGTTTGTCTAAACTTGCAAGGTGCTCTATAAAATGTAGTAATAGATTTTGATATATAATGCTATCGCTAGATATATCTATATGATATGATGTGTATTGTCCTTAGCTATAGTAGGCACTGCATTCTTCTATTCTGTTTGGTTTGCATTAGCACCATCAATTGAAGCCTTTGTTGCCTTTTTGGATATCTAAAAAGATTTTGGTTAGCCATCATAGAGTTAATGAGACTCTCTATTTACCTAGGCTTGTGAACTACAAGGATGTTATTATGGTCAAATCACTATTAACCAGTTCGATAATAAATGGTTATTCTGCACCCTACTAAGTTAACCAACTAATTGAGGGGACATAGTCCAACCAACAAGACAAATCGATGTTAGTGAGTCAATTAGATAGGTTGTTGACCCTGAAGACATCACACAAGGGCTCTTCCTTAACACCCATAACAGAAGGAAGCGTACACAAAGGATCAGAAGTGCTAGTAAGCTTCCCAGTTAATGTAAACTGAAATTGGCCCTGTCGACTTCTAAGAATTACAACAGCCCTGGAAGTTTTGAACTGTCTAATGTTTTAAACTTTTTAAACATATTTAGACTTTTTTGTTTTGCAAAGCTCTAAAATATTACACTTGTTCTGTGTCGTGTCACATTTTAGCTAACCAACTTTCATTAAGTGTGAACAGTCCCTGGATCCAATAGCTTGTTGTATTTTTAGTACTACACTACTACCATATATTATCTGAGAGCTACAAAATCAGCCCTGGAATTTCTATAATATGCAGAATGAGTTCTAAAGCTTGTTGAAACTGGCAAAAACTCATTGAAGCCCAAGAACATGTCTAACCCTTAGATCAGCTTAATATATGAGTATAATGTTATGATCCTGTGGTAACCCATAGATCTCCAACGTACTACAGAAGTATCAAAAATTCCTTGGATTATTGTATTTTCAGAAGCATTACCAAGTATTAGGGGGTTATATTCTTTCATTCTTTTGTTGTCCAAAAATCTAACTCGTTAACAATGATGACTGATAACTTTTTTGTACTGTTGTACTATTCAAGAACTAACTGCGTTAACTTCCTGTTTGTATGTCGCCATTCGTAATAGTCTAAATTTCATGTTTCCCATTCTCATAACAATTTTTTTCAGATGCACACCTGCTACCTGTTGAGTTGCCAGAGCTGAAATCTTTAACCAACAGGTAAAGACATAAGTTTCTTTCTGTTATTTATTTTAGAGTGGTGTTTTACTTATTTTTTGATTTGGAACCTAGTTCTCTTGTTGTATATGTTTCATGCAATCAAGTTGATTTGCTTCCTCTATATTTGTTCAAAATATGTAGTTTACAGCTTTCACAGCTAATGTGAAATGTTAGTTTCTCGCTGCTGATTACTTGGTCTAATTTATTTATTGTTTTTTGAATGATATGCAACTTATACCTTTTGATGGCAAATACTGTATATGTAAAAGATAATTACAGTGACCACAGATCCTCTTATTTCAAAGATAAACAGCTTTGTAAGTTTATAATTGCTCTGCGATTCTGAGATATAATTTCAAGGATGAAATTTCAGTATAATTCTGTGCAGACAAACACAAAAAATCCTTATGGTTATAGTATATTTGATCAATATGTTTCATATCATGCATAGGCAGTTTTCATGTTTCTTCATTGATATCGCAGTGGAGGTATTGAGAAGATGGCATGGGATGCTTCTGGAGAGCGTTTGGCTGTCTCTTATAAAGATGGAAATGAGCTGTACAAGGGTCTAATTGCGATTTATGATATTAAAAGGGCTACACTCATTACACCATCATTGATGTCAGTCAATTTTACTGCATAAGTAGTTAGGATGTCTGTGTATTTCTGTTATTCCAATTTGGCCTGTTTTTTTATGAGGTTTTGTGCTCTAAAGTTAAGTGAAAGAAATCTCTTTGTAGCTTCAGCTTATATTAAATTCTTTGTTATTCAGTGGCTTCATCAGAGGGCCTGGAGACAACCCAAAGCCTCTAACATTCTCATTCCATGACAAGTACAAACAGGGGCCACTGTTATCCGTTGTAAGTATTTTATGACCCATGTATTTGCATCTGAGGTGCTTGTGTTATGGCCATCGAGAAAAAGAGAGTATGTAGTAATGTATATATTACAATCAGTCCCAATGAATTTTTCACTGCTGTTGTGTAAAATGGGTATTTGGATGTGCATTTTAAAATTAATTATGTGATATTTAATCATCGTATTAGATAATAGGTTGCAGTGCTGTAAAAGTCGGCCAAGTCGGCCGACTAGTCGGGTTTCAGGAGTAGTCCGATTCGACTTGGCCAAAGTCTGGCAAAAAAGTCGGTCAACACAAGTCAACGGCAGTCAATGGGTCAAGATCGGTCAAAGTTGGATTTATTTGGTCAAAATCGGCATTTATTGGTCAAAAAAGGTCAAAATCAAAATTGGTCAAAATTTTAATATGGCTTCAAATTAGTTTTGACAGGTCAAAGTCAAAATTATGTTTATGTTTCTAGACAATTATGTATATGTTTATGTTATGGTTCTCTTCTATTTTACCCATATAATTTTGAAATTTATTATTTTTTTTGAACGACAGAATAATATACTGAATATATAAAGATCAACTAGCAAGGAGCTAGAGACCAGATTTACAAAAATCCAGAATACAACAATTACATAATCTAGATTCTTCCCGGAAATTTATTATTTATGTATGTGGTAAAATGTACAATCCGATTAATCCCCGACTTGGCCTATTAGTCCCTACAAGGTCCCGGTCGATTAGTCCCCACCTAGCGAATTTCACAACCTTGATAAGCTGTAATAAAACAAGCTTTAGTTGTTTGGGTGTTTTTAGCTGTTTGAAGTTTTTATAATCAGATGATAAGTTGTTCTCAAGTTCTGATTGTTTTTAGTATTGATACATTAACTATTTAACTGATCAAAGGGATACTTCAACAGAAAAAGTACATCTGGTAGAGCAACTTTATTTTTAATATATGTTAAAAGGGGTATACAGTTAATTCCATTTTACCCTTAGATAATTAGTATTGTTGCAGCATGTAAGAAACTGATTATTTGATCCTAAATATAATCAAGAATCAGAAGCGGAATAATAATTCTATATATATATATATATATATATATATATATATATATATATATATATATATATAGTGGCATGATCCAGAGGGAAGTCCATTTTTTGTGGGAAGGGGGAAGCGTTAGTACGCATCAGGAAGCATATTACCTTCACCTATACTAATCTCGAAAAAAGCAAACTGAAATTTAGTAAATGTTAATCAGAATCGATGTTATAAATGTTAAGCTTCCTTGATAAATTTTTTCTTCAAGTTATAGTATCGATTTATGAATATTTGATCCAAATCCGTTAAGATGCATCGCGGTGCATATCAGTTAATCTGCATTGTGATGCATCTTAACAATAAAAATATTTTTCAAATAATGTGAAGTTTTATGATGCATCGCGATGCATCTTAGTTAATATGCATCACACTGCATCTTAACAATTAATTAAATAAATATTCATCAATTAATGTTATGACTTAATCAATTAATGTTATGACTTAAAAATGAAATTCATTCGTTAAAATATTCTTTATAGCATCGATTTTGATTACTATTTACCGATAAAAATAATTTTTTGTTGACGTTTTGATTGATAATTGTAATATGCTTCCTGATGCGTACTAACGCTTCCCCCCTTCCCCCCAAAAAGACACTTCCCTCTTGATCACTACCCTATATATATATATATATAAGTGCCACTAGAATCCGATTACATATGTATTACTGTATAAAACTATAAATCATGATTCGGAGTAATTTTTTTAATAGGATACAGATTCTCGTTAGAAAAATCAATGATTAGGGGATTAGGAATAGTAGAATATTATGCTTGATTTGATAGAATTTAGAGAATACTAAATTGTGCATCGCTGGTGAGTGGGTGTACCTCTCGAAAGTAAATCATTGTGTAGGTGAGTGAGCTTAATTGTTATTTTAATTGTGATTGCGGTTCAATAACTTTGTAGTATCTATCCAGGTCCCGTTAATAATCTTTATCCAAACATTAGAGATTAATTAGTGTGACTTGAAATTATAGTAATCGAATAATCATTTCCAAATGCAAGTCGATGTCTTAGTTTAATAGTTTACTCCAGTTTTGTTAATTTGGAAACAATATGGCATGCGTACATTAGCATAATAATTGATTACCTTAGGAGGCCTACAACCCTCACATACGAGTTCAAGTCTCTTTGGAGATTTTGGTGTGTGAGTTGCCAGTTAAACGAAACTATAAGAATTCTTGAAGGCCTTTTTTGAAGATGTGATTCAACAATTATTGTTCTGACTTGCATGAGTACCATCATACATTTATACCGAACCAGGCTTGTTTCAGTATTGTTATAATGAGGGAATTAGAATATGAAGAATGATCAACTTTATATGCATGCAGTGTTGGAGCAGTGGAATTTGCATCACATACCCCCTTGTGATTCGTTCACACGTACTTGCTTAGCTCAGGTATTTTGTTAAGTTATACACTGTCTGGTTTAATAAATTCAATTTAGTACTACTAGGGGTGCTCATTCAACCCATTTACCTATGACTGCGCCAGTTTTGGGTCAATATATCTCAAACGGGTAAAATGACATAAAGTTGGCACTTGGCTAAAATGGAAATGGGCAAACGAGGTGAAAGTCGCTGAAATTCTTTGATTGCTTTAAACCTTTTAAATCGTAGTATGCAAAGATTTAGATTTATATTGTGATAGTTTGTTTGTAAAACATATTTAACACATTAGTTTTTATCAATATTAAAATAATTGGATAGTGGGTTGACCCAACCTGACCTGCCCTATTTGAACACTTGAACCAACCAGGCAGACCCCACCCTTTTTTCACCTCTAATCAAGTATTAGTGTCCGGAGTACTGATATCTATATCTTTTACTTGTTTCAGTGTATTGTATATGCTCACTGCCTACCCCTCTGTCAAACTTCATATGCTGTTGTCAAGTGCCTCTACATAAATGTCAGAATTTTCGTTCATGGATCCAAGATTCAGAATTTGTTTTGATTAACAATTATAGTAGGATTCTTGATTTTCTTCAAGAGTTGAAGATGTTAAAAGCGATCTTGAAAGGATGGCAATTTTGTTCCCGATTTAGCGACATTTCTTCAATGTGCTTAGCAGATTTCAGTCTTGGAGAACTTAAATCAGTATTAATTTCGTTACGTAAAGATTTATATTAATAGTTATTTGGAATTCTTGGGACGACTATAATCATTTGTAATGCGACATCGCCCATCTGGTGTCAGGTGTTGTGGGTTATTATGATAATGTTATGTGCTGGAAGTTTTTAGTGGTGTTTGTATTAAGAGTGGCAGTTGGTTCCAAGGTTTTAAAACCTGTTCTAGCATTGAACCGGCTGGTTGACCACGTCGACCAGTTGAACTGCCAGTTCAACCAATCTTTGTGCAAAAGGCTGGAGAAATTTGTATACAAGCTGGGGTTCCAATCATTTCTTCAGTACATTGATCTTGGGCACGGATAAAGTTTCCCGAAACAGAGGAAGTTTTCCAAGTGCAAACCGTAAATCACATATCTCCTTCGAGTGCTGTAGTGCGTCAAAGATAAGATATGTCATATCTGTGACTGTGGATCCTGCCGTAGAGCTTCTGCGACGTAATTCTACTGTAAATCCATTTTGTCACCATTCTCGGTCTTTGTAGGGTTCTAATCATTTCTTCGGTAGCATAAACTTGAAACATAGATTTCTCCGGTAATTTTCCCCTTTTCATCAAATCCGGCTAAGCTTGAATCAGGGTGAATTGTTTTCAAGAAAACTAGTTCTACACATTCTATTATTGTTCACACAATTAAACAGGTTCACTCACTAAATGGGCTCTAATTAAAATAGTCAGCTAGCTGATTGGTGTGTGTAAGTGTGTAACGTATGCTCTTGTTTCGTTGTTGGTGTTATATATAGAAGTTTGGTTGAGAGTATTGGGTCTTCAATTAGGCCGCCTGGTTGTCCATATGAAGGAAGGTGCAAATTCAAGTCTTTACGAAAGACCATAAGTAGTCTCTTGAATTAGAACTACATTATGGAGTATATCAGTATTTCAGTTATGAATATACGTGTTATTGGCGCTGGTCATTAGTTTGCATTTTTTTTTTCTGGAACGGAAACGCTTGTATTAAAAGGTAGGCTCAAAAATAAGAGCCAAACTCCCAAAAAACAACCAAGATCCCCAAGCAGGGGGGAGGGTTGGTGTACAGAATATAACCAAGGGTGTGCAGATTGTTGGCGGTACTTGGTTGAATCTTGTGTCTTATTCTCGTCGTTGTGTTACCTCAAGTTTCCTTAATCGGCAAATAGTCTATCAATGCTATCACTCATATTACATCATATCCTCTTCTGGTTCGTTGGACCAACAGATTTCATCGAGTCATTCAACATAAACAAAATACTAATCATATATACAGACAGTTTATCCTTTATGCATGATTGGTCATCATTACATCATACTTTTTTCACTCTTTTTCTCTCTCTCCAAATTTTAGTGGTGCTACACAAACATATTTAGATGGCAAAGTCACAACTTAGCCCTTTATGCACACGTATTATATATGCATCGCCAACAATGAAATTTTTGAATCCACAGTCTATTATTGGTTTACAGGTCTCTAACATACCAACATAGCGTTATACCAAAGGCGATTTGGTGGTGCTTCGTCATTTTGTAAATAATCTTTTGTAAGTTTATAACCTTGCACATTCATACCATCATCTTACCATAATCAAGATGATAAAATATAGAAAAAAAAGAAAATGATAAGCCTAATTAATATGTGAAAGTTACATGATAGGAGATTGGTAGGGTCAATATATTGACGCTTCCAAGTCTACCCAAAACAAAATGGATAAGCTTTGCTTACGTGAAAGCAAAGACATAAATCAAGTAATTTCATAATCTTTATTTTCCACCTATATTTATATAAACTAAATCCTTTTTCTGCCAATAATATTCAAACATACAAATTCCGTACCAAAAACACAGTTTCTTCACTGATTTCTCTCCCCTTTGATCTGCATTCACTTTGAACATCATCATCATCATCTTCATGTCATCTCTCTAACTCTGTTTCTTTCTACTACTTGTTTCCCAGTAAGTTTATGTCTTTGTTTTCCATATAATACTTTATTTTCAACCATGTTTGATCATACTATTATGTTCTTGGTTGTTTGTTCTGGGTTGTTTCTTAATGGTTGACTTCAAGCAATGAGCTTCTGGGTTGACTTTGACACATGTTATGTAAAGAGTAGTACAAAAAAAAAGGCAGGGTTGACTTATGTTTTGATGCAAAACTTTTTTACCTGCCCAAGCTAATGGGCAAAAAGGAATATTTGAAAATCATTTTTTTGAGGGAAAGTTGGAATTTTATTTGGACAAGCCACAGTAAAACTGTTGTGTCCCTTTTATGGAACAAAAGGAGTTAATAAACCTCCTACTACTCCTTTTGTCCATAAAAGGGATAGAACAGTTTTATTAAGCAAATATATACTCATTTTGTGATTATATTAATAAACTTCTAGTTATACCGATTGTTAAAGAACATCTTTCTTAGCTTTATACATTTATGTTAAAATTTATGAAAGTGAAAAGATTATTGATCTGAATTGCATAATGTATAATATACTTGATGGTGTAGCCGTTTATAGAAAAGTGAAATTAATTAACTATGTATAGAAAAAAAAAATACTGATTTGAATTCCATAAGCTGAATAAATTTTTATTTTATTTTATTATTATTTTATTTTTTGCATAAACTATCTGTAGAAAAATGAAAATAATAGAAAGAAGATGACTGAAGTTAATAGTATATGTTTCCTCCAACGTAAACTGGAAAAAAAAGAAGTTTAAGGACGATTTTCTTAAACTTTTTTTGTAAATGAGTGTAAACCACATGGACCATTTATGGAATTTATGCTTAAAAATTTGAAATAATTCTCATGTTTAGGTATCTTTTATTTTTGAAGCATTTCTATTTTTGGCTAGTTTCAGAGATAAAATCACCAATTTACATATAACCTCATCATGACAAGTTATTGAGGCTAGTTGCCATTGAACCTTAATATTTTGTTCACTTGTTATTTTCAAAGGACATTGTACAAAAATTGATTAATAGGAAACGTTTATATCCTTTTCCTTGCATGGTGCTCTTACTATAGGGAGAAAAGTTTGTTCTATTTCTGTTTAGGTGCTTTTACTTTTATGAGTCTATTTGCTTTATAATCTATATTTCAGTATTAAGTGTATTTGTGCATGTGGTTTTTAGATAGCAGTAATTGCTATTAGTTTATAGAGATTATGAGACACTGTTATTCATGAACCTCTTATGTAGAGGTGGTAATTTCGACCCATTTGGTGATAAATGAGTTGATTTGGGTTATATTTTATCTCTAACGGGTCAAATAAAAAAGTTAGCTTTGGTCTATTGTTATTGACCTATTGTATACAACCTTCCAAATCGTTTCTATCTATGGTTTTAGATTATTATTATTATTATTGTAAATATATCAGTTTTTTTTTTTTTTAACTTAACTAATATGGAGTATATTAATTATGTATAATTGTACTTAAAATGGTCAAAAAGTGTATGTGGGCCAACTGAACCTTACCTAACAGGACCTATTTCCCAGTGCTAGCATATAAACTCATTAAACTCAAACCCATTTTGACGCGTTACCTGACCCATCCATCTTGTCACCTCTAGTCTTTATGTAAAGACATGCGTAGACTAAGATATTTTCATATTTGTCTCTTTAAGACTATCTGTTGGTCTTGTATTAGATGCTTTCATGGTTGTCACATTAAAAAATCATTATAAAATGTCTATGATTGTGTCTTTGCAGGATGAATACAATATGCAACATTACAACTGAATTAGATACATTGTGATTTATTCTGATTATCACTCTGTCATAACAGGCCACTGTCCCTTGGAGAAGTAATGGGTTCAAGAAATTATCTTCAAGCTCTCATATTTGGGCTTATAATTGGATTTAGTTCTTTCATTCAGTGTATGTCAAGTTTGTTGGATACAAATGCAATTTTGCTTGTAAATGCTTCTCAAGGGTCTGCAAGGAAGATGCCAGACAATCTGTTTGGTGTTTCTTTTGAGGTACACACTTGCATTCTGTTATCTCTAAAAAGATAACTTACGGGTGACATGATGGATTGATTGGGCAGGTTGGGAAAGGGTTCGGTCAGAAACACGTCATTTTTCGGTAGACTCCCACCCTCAAAAATATTTCTCCATTTTTAACAAATGAATATTGTGTTAACAGTATACACAATTTAGTATTATAACAGTAAGAATCTAAATCCTATGAAAAAAAATATTTAAAATGGATGCTACTACAATAGAATTTGGGATACTGTCAATCCAATTCCTGTTTAGCCCATTAGTATATAAATGGGTTGAAATTGCTACCTCTAGTTAAACTTCATTTATTAGCAGAAACAAGGTTTTTAAATGTACATTCTTAGTTTTTAGAAAAAAATTTAGCATCAGATGCAATGACCATTTACTTATGCCATAATTTTAATTGTTGCATCCGTATGTGGAAGCATGAAAGTTTACTAGTGATCTTTTTTTATAGGAGATCAACCACGCTGGTGCAGGCGGTTTGTGGGGAGAGTTAGTAAGCAACAGAGGTAACTCTAATAATCTTTTTGAACGTCACACAAAAATTGCAAATGAAAATTGAAATATTCAATTATTTTTTGAACTTTTCCATTTTGAAATGATCTGTTTTTTATTTTCATCATTGCATATAAACTGACTGTAATATTCTGGTCGACAAGATTCCTCTATCTTGTCGCTATAATTCAATATTTTTGATACTTTAAAATTTTTTATAAACAATGTGAAGATCAAATGTTACAATTATCATTAGCCTGAAGGAGTATATGTCAACCTTTTGGCAGCCATCAGTTTTGTCACATTAATCAGTATTCAGTTACCATAAAATAATATCTTCCCTGAGATTGTCTCCTTAAACCAATACATTATGTGTTCTCATAGAACTTTGAACTTAGGTTTTGAAGGTGGTGGACGGCATTCTCCTGCCTATATTGATCCTTGGTCTGTTATTGGGGATTACTCATTGGTTAGAGTAGTAACAGATCTTTCTTCATGCTTCAAGACAAATCCTGTTGCACTTCGGATGGAGGTGCTTTGTGACACCGATGGAGTTAATGCTTGTCCCCGTGGAGGGGTTGGTATATATAACCCTGGATACTGGGGAATGGTAAGAATAGATGTGAAAAATATGTGCGGGTAGGGCGGGTTGGTAACGATTTGAAACGCGTTCGGGTCAAAATGGTTTTTTGTACGTTTAAAACGGGTTGGGTACTTCTGTACCTGGGTTGACCCTAAAAACTAGTTGTCCAAATAATTTATTATTTAGATAACTAGTGTGTCAAACATGGCTATGTAAGTTATAATTCTTTGATAGTAATATAGTTTTAAATAGATTTTTTAGGAGACATTATGCATTGAAATACAGTTTCTACTTTCTACAACTTTTTTTTACCATGTTAATGATAAAAACATTCGAAATGGGTAGAATACACAAATTTAAGTATATTGCTCAACTAATGTTCTGATGTTTTCACATTGCTTTTCTAAAAAGACTGTTGTCCAAAACACATGTAAATTCTCAAACTACCATGTAACTACTACTAATATTCTTCAAGCATACTTTAGTTTTTAATCTTTATCCTAGTACTTTTTTAATTTTTGCTACTCTTATATGTGGTTTTTCGTATTATTTGCAGAATATCGAACAAGGGAAGACCTACAAATTAGTTTTGTATATTCGCTCATTAGATTCTGTAGAAGTAGCAGCATCATTGACTGACTCAACAGAAGTGCAAACACTGGCTACTACTAACATCATGTGAGTATTTTTATTGAACGATAATTGATCAACCTTATAGTAACTATACCAAAGAATATTAAAAAAATTCATTTTGGTTCTTCAAGAGCTACCGATGTTTCAAACTGGCAAAAGATGGAAATTGAATTGAAAGCAAATGCAACGAATCATAATTCAAGACTACAGTTTAAAACCAACAAAAAAGGAGTTATATGGTTTGATCAAGTTTCTCTGATGTCCATGGATACATACAAGGTATATTTCCTCCTATAGTCACTTATTTTGTACTTGTTACTTAGTCCATATAACATGTGAAAATACATGTCCCTTACTTAAACACAGTTGTATATTGTTTCTATTATATGGTGCCAGTATTATTTTGTTATATTTATTTTCTGAGGGTTTTAAGATTATGAAGTTTCAGACCTAGAGGTGTTTGGATGCAAGTATTTAAAAGTGATTGTCGTCACTTGAAGAATCAAAATCAGATAATTAATTAACTAGAGTTGTAGACAACGATTATCTCAATAATTTATTTTCTTAATCTCTTTACATGATTCTCTGTATTTACTATTTTAACTTTAAGTAATTTTTCGTGGAGCAGGGGCATGGTTTCCGAAATGACCTTTTTCGTATGGTTGCAAATTTGAAGCCCGGATTCATCAGGTTTCCAGGTATATATAATTTCTGGTTTCAAATACTATTCAATTTTGACAACTTTAACTCTAAAATTAGAACATTTTGACAAACTACAAATATCTTACACCCTTATAAAGGGTTTATCCCTTTTCTTTAGTGCTTTAATATTTAAAGAATGAAAATTACTTGAATGCCCCTATATTCAATAAGATAAACTAAACTATCCCTAGCTAATTTTAGAAACAGTTTACACTATTAATAAAAAAATTTACATAAATAAATAAGTGTACATTTGGAAATAACCCAAACTCATAAATAAAATGAATTATGAATAAGATAATAATTTAAAAAAGTAAAAAATTTGAACAACATATAACGAAATTTAATTTATTATAGAGTAATACTTATATAATAAGATTAAACGGAATAAGTACCCCGCTGCTTTGTGCGGGTATATGCTAGTATCTATAATTTGGTATTCATATTTTTTATGCGGTTTTAGTTGGGATATATTCATTTCGTCACGATATATTTTTAGATTTTGATATTATAAGCAGGCCTCGGTTTACACATCTTTGAACTAATCATGATCAGTTGATCACACATTCTAAGGAATCTTTTGAGTTTATAATTTACACCGATGCCTAAATTGAGTGGATGGACATTTGAGCCATCAGAGATAGAATATGGGCCAGTTGGGTAACGAGTTTTGGGTCAAAACATCTATGTATTGGTATGTGTTGACATGGGTTGACCAAAAACACTTTCTGCCCAAGTTTTTATCTGAATATTGTCTTAACATTTAATATGTTAAATACGAATCTAAAAGTATACCATTGCAGTAATAATCTAATTTGTTGCGTTAAATGACTGATAAGTTTGTACTAATTAATGGTACAATTTGGGCGAATTTTTAACTGTTTACTTTTAAACTCTATTTATTTTGGCACCATTGACCCATTAGAGATAAAACACAACTCAAATCGACCCATTCAAAAGTTAATGGGTTGAAACTGCCACCTATGCATAAAAACTGTAATGTGGCCGGAGGTCCCCTGGGAAGCAGTCTCTTTACTCTCGGATAAGAGATGAACTTCTTTACCCTCGGGTAGAGGAACGACTCTCTTTACCTTGTGTAAAGGAATGACTGTCTACATCTTACCTCCCCCTTACCTCGTAAATACGGGATTCGGTTTTGTTGTTGTTGTTGTTGCATAAAAACTGTAATGATCATTTACGTGATCTACACTAGGTGGAGATTTTGCTCAAGGAAAATCATTAATAAATGCTTATTGGTGGAAGGATACTATTGGACCCTGGGAAGAGAGACCGGGACATCTCAATGATGTATGGCAGTACTGGACCGATGATGGACTTGGCTACTTTGAATTTCTTCAGGTGACATCATCATTACATGTTCTCTGGAAACACTTGTTATTTCATGTTAAATGATCTTTCAGATTTAATTTAATATTTTGTGGTTTTTACAGCTGGCAGAAGACTTAGGTGCATCACCAATATGGGTATTCAACAGTGGTACTATGACTGTCTGTCGAAAATACTTCTGTAATTCTTTGATTTTTTGATGACAATTCCTTATAAACCTTTCTATAATCGAAAGGATTCAGTCAAAATGAGGCGGTCAACCCATCCAACATTAAGCCTTTGGTGCAGGTATCTTATGGCTTTTTATTATTTTTTCCTTTTTTTTGGTTACTTGTTAATATATGGTGTTGGTGATACTAATGTGATCCATAGTTCTCACTCTAAACAAATTTCAAACATTTATAGTGGTGTGTTCACTTGAGCCATTAGCCATGTTAATGTTGTTATTCATTTATAAACCGGGCAATTTGCCCCAAACGGACGAAACTGGGTCAAATAGGGGGAATTTTGTCAACCTTTTTGGCTTGTTTGGGCGAACGGGTCAAAATGGGATCAAATTCAAAAAGTGCTCAAGTATTTGCAAATCAGAAGGGGTCGGATTGGGTCAAGCAGGCCACATGGGTCAGATGTGTATAAAAAATGGGGAAAGTGGATCGAAAGTCGCCCAAAGTGTATCAATAATGCATAAAACCTCCCAAGTCATTTATTTAAAAGATCAGGCTAATCTTGAAGTACTATTTTTTTCAGAAAAAATATACATACACTAATTCTTTATGAAAAGTTTAAGATTTGGACAAGAAGTGTTTCAGGTCAACCCAACCCGCCCCGCCCCGCACAAAATCATTACGAGTGATCCCTTATTGCCTCCTCTATATAGCATGCTCTTATAGTGTACTTTAAGTTTACATTTTCTGTTTCATAAGAGGTTAGTTATGTCTGAAATCAGGATGCCCTTGATGGTATTGAATTTGCTAGAGGTGATCCTAATTCCACATGGGGGTCTGTTCGAGCTGCTATGGGGCACACAGAACCATTTAACTTGAAACATGTTGCTATCGGAAACCAAAATTGTCAAAGGGTAGCTTATCGCGGTACGCATGTCTATTTACTTTTTTTTTTAGTTATGCTTACTCAAGAATTTAGTGGTCCAATGAACACTATAAACAATGCACTGTTTAATTTTTATTTTTCCCAGAAAATTACCTTAAGTTCTACACTGCTATAAGAAAAGATTATCCAGATATCAAACTGATTTCTAACTGTGATGGATCACACACACAATTGGACCACCCAGCAGAGCTGTATGATTATCATGTGAGTTCTTTGTTCAGCGTAATTCTTCAGTTGGCAGAGAAATCTAACTATACAAAGAGGTGGATTTGCTTAAAAAAATTGATTTCTTATGAGTTCCATTTTTTCTTATCAGGTTTATGTTGATGCAAACACAATGTTTTCTATGGGTCATACGTTTGATCATACAACACGTATCAGTCCCAAGGTTTGTAAGTCTGTCTTCATATGATTATAAAATTTTTATTTAATCTGAAAAGAATGTGTAAAAAGTTACGATTTGTGACTGTAAAAAGTTACGATTTGTGACACTATGATATTAGGCTTTTGTAAGTGAGTATGCTGTCACTGGCAATGCTGGTTTAGGAAATCTTTTAGCAGCACTTGCAGAAGCTGGATTTCTAATTGGCATAGAGAAAAATAGGTTTGTCTCCCATCTAAAGTTTCATAAGTTTGTAATAGTTCAGTTTCATATACTCCAAGTGGAATAATAAACTGTGTCGAATTATCAAAAAATAAGTAGTCTTTGCCAAAAGTATTTTTTATTTTGTTGTAAAACAGAAATCACAACTCAATTCACGTAACGAAAGTATATTCAGTGGTAACACGTCTAATGTATTCAAGTTTTCTCAACTGAATTATATTATTTTTGAGGTCTATTTGCAATATTCTTATCTTCGATGTATTTTTTTTTTTCAAAAATCATTTGTGCATCTTTCCAGTTTTATTCTTTCTGGTATGTTTTTCAAAAATCATATGGTTGTGTGTTGGTAAAACTGTTTTGCACATGTGTGTGTATGTAATTCATTCTTATTACATTAATGCTTTTTGTCGTACTTCTTTTTAGAATCTTAGTGTTCTATTGTGCTTCTTGTTGCAGTGATGTTGTGGATATGGCAAGTAACGCACCTTTGTTTCTGAATGCCAATACTCCAAGTGACAAGGGGTATGATTTTTTCTCCGTTATATTATTTTTGACTACCAGTACTTATTGATTATGTTCGAACTCTTAGTAACAGAAAGTTATTCTCTCTTTCAGATTTAGGCCAGATGCCATAGTGTTTGATTCTTATCGGCTTTACGGGACACCGAGTTATTGGATGCAGCAATTTTTCTCAATGTCAAATGGTGCAACTCTTCTAAACTCAACTCTCCAAACAAATTCCTCAAGTTCACTTATGGCATCGGCTATTTGGTTCCAGAACCCAGTGGATAACAAAAACTATTTAAGAGTAAAGGTAAATTAACACCTTTTTCCCTGAACCTGAAACTTGCAAAGATTGAACATGTTCATTTTATTAACCAAATGTCTGAACATATTTTATAGAGTCAGTAGTTTCGATCCAATTGCATAAAGATGGGTTTACTAAAACAGAAACGGGTCAAATGGGTTAGTCGGGTCAATTGGTCAAAATGCACCCAGTGTTGGTCTAAATACTTATGACCTCCTAATCGTGTCAATAGATCAGTTAAATTTTTCTTAATAATATAATTTTGCAATCACAGTTCATCAGTTAGAATGAAGAACGGACACAAAACATGTTTGTGGGTGAAGCCCAACCTGACCTTAACTGCACTGAAAAGATTGTCTGTTTTGACTTGATACCGAATGTGTCCATTTCGCCACCTCTAATATGTAATGATGAAATAGTGACTGTTATAGATGGAAATCAATATCATCAATTACGTGTAATGATCAAGAAATTATGGAAAAATGCATCTGATTGTTGCGAACCCTTTTGATCTTTTCAGGTAGTAAACTATGGGAATAACAAAGTGAATTTGAGGATAACTTTTGATGGGTTGAATCCTGGGTCAATAGGTTATTCCAGGTCATCAAAGACTGTGCTCTCTTCAACTAATGTTAATGATGAGAATTCCTTTAAAGGTCCAACTAAGGTATTCATATTTTCCCTATTCAATTTGCATGACATTTTTTTCTTTATTAGTAATGGATTGGTAACATTCCTTGATCATTGCATCCAGGTTTCGCCGGTTAAAAGCTTACTGAAGAAAAGTAAGAATGACATGAATGTTATACTTTCTCCAATTTCATTGACTTCTTTCGATTTGCTAATAGTATCAGGGAATATAGCACATCTTACTGCAGTAAATGATAACTCTTGTGTATCATTCACAAAATGAAATGTAATTGTAAAAGGTACAACAGTAAATGATAATTCTTGTGTATCATTTACAAAATGAAATGTAATTGTAAAAGGTGCAATGGCTAAAAATATATCTTAACATTTGTCCATGTCAAGTGATATGTTTTGCATTTTCCTTTTACTTGTAATTTTTTTTTTTTATTACAATTGGACGACTTTACCAGTTTCCTAAAAAAAGGGACTCGCTTGTAATCACATTTTGCGACAAACATCACTGATTTTCATTATATTTCTAGTCTGATTTGAATTTTACAAAGTACGCCAAAACACAACATATTTCCAGCCACTATGCACTAATAACCTTACTGGATTTGCATTATAACTGTAATGAAACCATATATTCGTGATGGAAAACTATAAAGTAGTTACGAAGGTCCGAGAACCAAAATTTCCACAATGAACTCAAATATATATCAATCAACATGCCTCAACTTTTACGTGTATGTCTTTGCCTATCATGTAATCTGCAAAATTTTATGCTTATAAAACAAAATAAACATATCATTTTGTAACCGTACAGAAGTGCAGCATGAACAACATATGAAGTCAATTGCAGGCCAGGTCATGCTATTGCAACCATCAAAGTGAACTAGTGAAGCGCCAAAAGAGTCAATCAGTTCAACAGGTAGACTCGACTTCTTTAAACATTTGAGAGATATTATTATCAAAAAAACTAATCGCTTTGCACTACTGCCAGCAAACACGGGGAAGACAAACCAAATATTTTATTGTGATGCCCAACAATTGATCTCAAAATTAAACTACTATTACCATTATGGAGTTTAAAGTTTAAACAATCAAACTTCACCTAGAATTACGACATGGGTTATAAATCAACCTCTGAATTTGAAACAAGTCTGTGAACGAGAAGAAAATATATATAAGAATTCAAACCAGATAATCTAGTAATAACTAGACAAAGTTGCATAAGATAATATCACAAGCTACTACATCTCAATTTCCTTTTTTTGTTCGTGCCCTTACGATTTTCCCATGCGCAAAATTCCCTTCTCTATCCAACAATTCAAGGCTTTCAGCATATGTCGTTTCCATCTCAACATCCAAACAACATTTCCTGAATTTTACAAGTCTTGAGTGCATCCCTGTTCTAGCATTATAAACTTTGCCCGGAATACTGTCTATGCTGCAGATCACTAAATCACCATTGGGTGTTGGTTGAAATATCTTGCCCGCATAAAAATATATTATTTTTCAGTTTAAAAGTCACAAACCACGATGAAACATTAGTAGACTCTTTTCTCACCCAAATCCATGTTTCATCAGCAATACTAGAAATCACAGCTAGAGAAGCATTAATGACTGTTAGTTCATTGGTTGTCCAATTGGGTTCTGGCAAGGAAATGGTGCCAAAAACATGACTACTCAAATCAAACGTCATTATAAAATTATGGAGTACGGTTTCTTTTCTTGATGCTACCACCCAATGCAATGCCCCATTGAAAAAACATGAGTATGATGAATCGTCATCAAAGGGAGTAGTAGGGGAAGCAACCTCAGTCCATGAGTCTGTCTCGAGGGAGTAAACAGACGCGTCAGGTGCAGCTCTTCCAGATATTGAGTAAGCTATAACCACAACCTTGTAATCATTTATTATCGGGTCGAAACCAAACCCAAAAATTATACGAGTATCATCTTCTAAAGTTTTCATCTGATAAGGATGATCAGGAACTTGATATTCGCGCTGAATTGAACAGTTCCACTGAGTAATATAAGAGCCGTCATCAACTAGACACGAAATTCCATTACACGAACCTTTGATACCGTATGGACTGGGGAACTCAACTGCTATTGTTGCGCCCTGGTATCCACTTCTCAGACACAACGGCAGTTGGTTGTCAGAGTGCAATGTAAATACGTCTTTTCGAGAATACATGTTCTTAATGAGGACCTTTTGAGTAGCTTTCACAGATCGAAGAGCATGCTTGCGGATGAAATCAGTACTAGAGATACGAGAATACCATGATTTCGAAAGAGATCGAAATTGGAGGAGAGTTTCTATGAGCAGCCTTTCAAAGATTTCAGCAATCAAATCATCACTTAGATAATCAGACATTGTATTAATAGTACTCCTATAATTTTGATTTCAAAAAGAAACATGAATCATCTTAGAATATAAACCAAGAAGTAATATTTACAATAGAATCAAAACTTGAAACATATAAAACCAGAAATGTTACACTTACAAAAACTTACATTAATTGACTTTTCTTTTATTTATCGCGCAATATTTTATTTTGTATACAAATTATTATAGCAAACTGTACAAAAAGGTAGGAGCAATCGTTTATTTAAGTTTCTCTACTTTCTTTTATATCTTTTTTTAAATGATAGTATTGAACTTTCATTTGGCCATCAAAATAATATACTTTTGACCTCTATTTCGATCACAATCAATCAACTAAAATATGCTTTATGGTATCATGGAACAAATTTAGCTTGTTGATAATACTAAAAACAAAACTATATATATGAATAACTTAGAGAATGTATTTACTATCACACTTAAATATATGAAAACCCCTGTTGGTTGCCACAAGTTCTCTCGTGTCACTAAATATTTTTTTAAGTTATTCGTCGATTAAGAGTAAGACAATACTAATATATTAAGAGCATATATTTTCATACTACTAAATTTTTTTGGTTAAATAGGTTAATGTTAATTTTTACAATGTTACATGTATATTACTATCTAAAACATACTATAATGATGATGATAATTTGTAATTAATAAAAAACTAATCAAGTATCTAGTTGTTGAAAAAAAATATTATAAAATCCAGATAAACAAAAAACACTATAAAATAACATTTAAAATTTACACTTGATCATTTAAGACTTGTAACAACATCAAAAATCTACCCGGTGAAAATACTTCTTAAGTTTTTTTGTCTTCGTTTTCTTTAGTTGAGAATACCTTATTTATAAGCTTTTTTTTCGTTAATTCAATTAGAAATATCTTCTAACACCCTCTACCCTAAGAAACTACATTTTAGCTATTGTAATATCATATCAGTTTAACTAATATGAATTTTTGATGTGACTTATCTTAAAGTAGTATATTAGGCTATTTTGAAAAAATTACATGTCACTTCATAAATAAAAATTAACGTGTTCAGAAAGAGTATAACAATTGTGCATCTAGAAATTCATTTAAACAAAAAGTAAAGATAAATATAGACTAAGAAAGTACAAGCTAGCGTTTGCAAAAGAAGATGTAGACGTGTTGAAAGAGTTTATAATAATTCAAGTGAACATTTATTAGTTCATTACATTTTTCAACTAAAAATTAAAATTGAATAGGTGAATATGTCAAGTATGAACATTATACTATTTCTTTAATAAAATTAAGATACATACTTTTTTATATTTTATTTTCATAACATTTCCTAATGAAAATTAAAAAGTAGGAAAGCCATTTTGTTTTCTCTTTTTTTAAGGCATGTGACCATCCTAAAAACTTTGTATGTTTAAATTTTAATCTTAAAATTTTTTTTTTGCTTAAGTCAAAATTTATGAATGTAACGCAACTAGAATAAATTAGAAAATTAATCATTAAAAAAACTTAATAGTGATTATTTATCATCACCTAATGAAGTAAAGATAGGAAGAGTTTTCCTTATATATATACTAGTTATATAGCTTATATGTATCTTTTTTTCTTAAACAAAGCAAACCTTTATTACATTTTGATAGCAATACCAAATTTTATGGTGAACTTGCTTTAATTTAAGTAACTCAAACCATATACAACTTTACATAATGATTTGTAAAAGTTAGCAAAACAAAAGTTTCAAATTGAGATTAGATTATAGTTATATATGATTTCCTCCTATATTTTTTCCAATTTAAATTCTCTTTATCAACTATGAAACCTTTTTTATTACTTGTTAGTGATAAGTATGTTATTTAGCCCTATATCGAAATAGAAGAGGAAAAAAAGATCACAAGTAGTTGCTTGTGGTGAGTTTTGAGCGAAAAATAAATTGAGAAAGTGAAAGTGTTTGTTGAAAAAAGATAGAGTGATAAAGAAGATTTAGACGTATCTCAAAGAAATTATATCATAAATTTTAAGAAAAATGATTAAATAAATAGATATTGATATATACAAGAAAATGCAAATTGAAAAGAAAAATTTGATGAAGAGTTGTCCATTGTATAAGGCATGATGTGACACTTTTGTAAGAAACCATGTCTTTTTTCTACATTTCAATATAAAAAATTATTAATGTATCACCATTTGAGATGTTTATGTTGTTTTTCTTATCTTTATCATTTTTACTTAATTTTAATTAAATTTGTGTATGTGTTTTTTTAAAAGCAATTTTTCTTTTTGTGTTGATTTTTAGAGTTCGACAAGTGTCAAGTATTTAGACACTTATGTGGCATGTTTTAAGCAGATGTGCTTTTCTTATATATATACTAGGTAGTTAATAGGCCGTGCATACGCACGACCCATGAAGACGGTTGACTATTTGAGATATCGATAAAATAGAATTTCTACGAATGCTTTAAAAATAAAAATTGTTTAGAGAAGCAAACTAATTTTTACGATTTGACACAAAATCGATCCCATAAATGATTGTTATATTGTGATAAACCTATAAGAAGACATGATTCTTGCCTTTATGATTATTAACATTCATTTTAATCTTTAGCTATGTCTAATAACCGCAATGACTTATTGATCACTTTCTTAATCAGTAAAGACGTCACTCAAAACTTTTGTGATAGTTTACATGTAAATGTAAAATAACTGAAAATTATGTGATTATGCTTTGTTCTTAGAAGTTAGAATATAATGCAATCCCAACCAGATACCAAGTAGGCAAGTATGAATCAAAGACAAGTTAAATGTAGTTCAATCGCAATAAATAAAATACATATGCTAGTCTACTTTTATTATATCAAAAATGGATATATGTTATAAAAGTTTTATTGTATGTATGAAAATTTTGAAATTGTCTAATGTATGTACTAAAGTTGTATAATGCATATTATATTGTTTCTTAAAGCTTTATATTAACATCGAAAACTGGCGGAAATACATACATTATACGTTTTAGTAATTATTGTAAATACAATATTCCGCTAAATTGATTAGAAAATTGTGAAGTACTTGAAAATATTGAAGGCTTGTTTTTATAGTCTCTATGACTATGTAGTAAAGTATCAAGTTCTAAAAAAAATTTCTACCAAAACAAGTTAGCACTACAAAAGATATTGATAGAAATCTAATTTGCTTAAAAAGAAACAACACAATAATTTTTTTTATGTTATTATATTATATTTATTATTATCATTAGTAATTTTGTAACTATTATTTTAGTTTTTTAATAAAAGACACATGACAAGAATCTAGGTGTATAGGTGTATTAATTTTAAGCAAAGTGATGCTTTTTATATAATAAGGGACTAGTGAGGACATAGGGTCGTGCAATGCACGACCCACGTCTAAAAAAATTGATGTTGATTTTTAAAAGGAATAATTTGGAGGGTACCCCTAATTTACCATATTTCAATGGTACTCGTTCGCCTCGCTCCTAAGGAGAATCAATGCCTGAGGAATGGATTCGAACCCCTGACATGTCGGTCACACATGTAGGGTCTGAACATTTAAGATGGTGGTACCATTTGAGCTATGTCCAATTTGTATTTTTATAATGTTACATATTATTACTTTTAAAGTTTATGATTGATTGAAATGGAAAAAAAATATGTATTCTCCTCTACTATTTTCAGCACATGCGTTTTCGACGATCCTAATGTTAACTATTTAATATCAATCTTATAGTAAATATAAGAATAAGAATGATGATAAAAGGTTTGAAGATATTTGTTTTATAAAACATAATAATGTTTTTTTATATGTAAGTATATAAGTTAAGAAAGAGAACATGATTTTAGAAAACAATATGACTTATAAATTATGAGTAATTTCAAACTAATGACACATGAGAAACTATAAAAGAATGATGTGTTTTATTAATAATGAAAGAGTTGATTTCATGTAATAGGCATTTATTTTTTAAGGTATAAGGTGTTGGGCATGTATGAATCCATTGAGCAACTAAATTTTCATGAAAAGGATGAAGACATTGATTCAATAAAATTTTACTTTGATTCATAGTTTATTATTTTTAATGGATTCTAACAATTATGTAGCTTAGTTGCCATTTTGTATATTGATTTACATATCTCAATCGAATAACATAATAAGTATTTAGTCTTCATAAGCACTAAACTCAATGGGGATTTAACATAATAAGTTTTTAGTCTTGATAAGCACTAATACTTAATGGGTATTTTATAGAATGATATATAACAAGATAAGGTAATATATAGTGAAGTTATTAATTTATTAATAAGAATAAAAAGATGATTATCGTAAGCACAAAAGATTTAAGATTACAAGTAAAAGATTATGTTGTGTGTCATGATTTGCATTGCACAAAAAGAAATTTAAAAAAAAATACATGATTATGTTGTTTTATCATGCTTGTAAAAATAAAAAGATTTATTGAAATTAGTTAAAATTAAATATTATTAAATTGTTAATGATGATGATGTGTCAAAATTTGGTGACCTTATGTGTCATGTTTTAAGATCATATGGTTCTTTGTAAATATAAATGAATGATATATATATATATATATATATATATATATATATATATATATATATATATATACTAGTGAGCATTTCAGCCATGCTACGCACGGGCTTTGCTCGGAACAGTTAATATTAAATCTTGTAATGTTAAATGTATATTATCTTTAAAGACCGTTGATTGAAATCGAAAAAACTTTTATTTCTTATCAATATTCAGTTATTGTCAAACATCAACACTCCGATTAGTACGTTGTCTGATAAACCTTAAATCATGGATCATGTGAAAAGAAAATTAGTTGTAAGGTCTAATGAAAATGTTCTCGCATAAAAATTAAATGATAAATACAATGAAATCTCATGTTTTTAGCAATCTATACCTTGAAGCTACATAATCAGATATGTATGTAGATACAGTTTCAACAATGTAATGGAAAATATATTTTTGGATATAGTAATGATTTTTAGTATGATAGAGTTTGAGTGATATTTTTGAATTGTGATATAACAATAAGAAATGGCTGTGTTCAGATAAAATAGAATATAAAAATTTATAAGGAAATATATTTAGTAACCTTTAAATTGTGATGTGTGCATATTACAATAGTAAATGGAGATGTAGGAGTAAGAAAAAACTTAAAAATTTAAAAGGAGATATAGTAAATAATGACAACTATAGTGTTGATAAATTAAAATTATATTTATTTTCTTTCTAAAAAAAAAATAGGTTAGCATGCTAATGTGTCATTATATGAAGACATCAAAAATGTTGATGTGGCAATTTGTGAAGCATCTACCTAATCAAGGGTTGATCTTATTTATTGTAACACCCCCAAATTTACTGTTTAGCGGAAGCACGAATTGGGTGTTACTAATCAATATACAAAGCACATAAGATATAATGAACGACCACTATATGCGTCGTTTTACATTGTATTGATAAAACCAAAAGTTTACATCAAAATATTGTTTAACATTAGCTCGGTTTGAAGTTGAGAGATTTAAGTACATAATTAATCTATACAAAATATAATAATGCAGCTAAAACTCTGATTGTATGAATGCTGACTCGAGCTAATGATTCCTGCTTGGGCATTCCAACTGATGACACGCAAAAAGTCAAGTTTTAGTGTGCCATTATCTCACCTTTTTAGCCCAATTATGGATGAAAACATTTGAAATATACATTTTTATACTAAATTTCATAATGAAGGCTAAAATACAGACGATGCTTCAAGAATCAACTAAAAAGGCCTAAAAACGAATAAAATAGAGCATAAACGATCTTAAGCATTCTTGTTCACGAGTTTTAGCACATTGTGAGCTCCGCTTGGAATTATGACCTTTAACTTATGTCATTTTGTTCCTTAGGAGATTACGATCGCGTGGATATAAAGAACGCTCAAAACAGACATCGGATGAAGAAGTTACGCCCAATCGAAGATTCAAGACAAACGATGGACCACGATACGGGAGGCACCAAGCCGTATACGGGCAATCCCAGCCGTATACGGCCAAGAACCAACCGTATACGGCCTGGCTAGGGCGTATACAGCCTGATGCCAGCCGTATACGGCCAAATCCTCCCGTATCCGACCTTGTCCCTCCCCCGATACGGCCAATCTCTCCCGTATACGGCCAATCTCAACCGTATCGTGTGTTTTGGTCATTCAAGGTGTGATTTTGATACGGCTGAGAAATACGGCTGAGATTTAGGAGGTGGGAATACGGTTGAGGAATACGGTTGAGCCAAATCTATAAATACTCACCACCACCTCCTCATTTTCAACATCTCATTCACTCCATTCTCTTCACTCTCTCACTACTCTCTCTCTAGATTTAGGTTTTTTTATTTCTCTCTCTAGGTTATCTCTCTAGTCTCTCTCTCTAGTTTCTCTCTCTAGGAACTAGTGGGAAGATTAGGCGGAGAATCCGTCGCTTTAGGAGTAGCTATGTAATTTAATTCGTAGAAGCTAGCATTTGTAATACTTGGGATATTATTCGGAGAAATACAAGTGTTATTCTGCTCACAATTATTTACGGGTAATATCTATCCTTTCTTATATTAATTTGTCATAATGTTCTTGTTTGATGTTTGTGATTTATTAATATTTGAAATGCCTATTGCCATGCTTTGTGAGTAGTTTCTTGTATATTTGCCATGATTTAAATAGTAGTGATGATGTTACTTCAAATATATGATATTGGGATAACATCATTATGAAATAACGGAGGTAACGTTATACGGCTTTCATTTGTATAGCGCCGGAAACATCACTAATGTGTGGAGTACGGAACGTGGAAGCTATGAAAGTCGTGGGCACAATCCGTTGTGGAATAATGGTCCCGATAAATTATATAAATGGAATTGTTAAACTCTGTATCTGTCTAAACTTATCATGCATCTAGACTTAGTTACGGATCACCCTTTCCAGTCCTTCACGTGACTATCACCTTAGCTGTAGGCCTAAGTTTTGGTAGATTGTTATCTGTGTTATCGTACGGAATCCATGTTTGTTACTGTAATCCGGCTAAAGTACTGGGTATAGCGATGGAAACACCACTGGTGGAGTACAACCGCGGAAGCCTGAGGAAAAGCCGTCGGTACCGACATTGTGCCCTACCTAGAAACCCTAGAATATGGTCTAGGCATCATAAAGCTGTGGAAATGCGAAGTACACCGTAGGACTACCTCTGGTTACAACAAACTGTGGAAATACAGTAACTAAAGTACACCGTATCTATAGTTAGAGTTGGTGAACAGGTGGAAAAGCAGTCATACATGGTAAAATCAACTCTAGTTACAAACGCCGTGGAAATGCGTCAAGCACTGTACACTGTAACTGTACCTAGAGGAGGTTAACCGTGGGACAGCTGGAGTACATGGTATACTGACCTCGGATTATAAGATATTGTGAAAAATGGTTACAGTACTGTACACCGTAAAGTACCTAGGGTTAGCAAAGCTGTGGAAAAATGCACTGTACCCCGCTAAGCGTGCCTAGGGATGAATGACTGATCGCAAAGGAGAGTTCTAGATCATGACAGAAGTAATTGTGCTAATAAAACCTAAGGCATGAGTCTGGAGATGAAAGTCAAGCCCAGCAGTGGTTCAGGATTCTTAAAACCCCTAGACTCTACAAAACTGATAGTTTAGAATACAAAGTTACTAATCAGTATGCAATTAGATAATAACATTTAGACTTAGGTGTTAAGAACGGTCAGAATAACCAGAGGGCGGTCTGTTACCTTATTCCTGCACCCTTCATGGGTCACTTGTCATAACCAGGCAGTGTGGTGGGTCGAATAGCCTGTTCTGATCAGAATCACGATAGCCTAGGTACTCAGTGACATACTAATTTAGAATCTATCTAAAGAAGTAGGGTCCTAGTGTTCACACCTATAGTTTGCTTGTCTGTTATCTAAATGTGTCCCATAATGAACATCATCACAGTAATGCACTATCCTAAATAATGGTGAACCACGTCTCCGTCATCCTTAAGTGTTACATATTTGCTAGCTTCCCTTTTATTTTATGTTTTATTAGTTTAATAAATTAGAAAACCAAACACAAACCTATCCAACTATCCAAAACCCAGCTTAATTACTAAGTTATCCGAGTGAGCTCTGCTTCAATTCTACCGTCGTGAGGAACGACCCTGGATCATCCTTGCCACATACTAGTATCAGGTACTCGTACCTAGTATCAGTACGTTGTTCGGAAGGTTTAGGTCCCGACAAAATATAAATTTAAAACCACTGATCGCCCGGTGCTGTTCGGTCAGTCCTTCGACGACAAGGACGGTTCACTCGCAAGGTGAACTCAACAACCTGACTCATCGGCGCGCATCAAGTTTTTGGCGCCGTTGCCGGGGATGGTAGTACGATTTGAAGCTTGTTTAGATAAAGTAGTTTTTAAGCGATCCTTTTGACTTGGATTCACCGTGCCTGTCATAAGTTACTTTCTGCCCGTAGATTAGTGTAGCTTAGTTAACTTAGCGTAGCTTAGAATAACTTCCCTCCATACTACAACTTAAATTCTTAAACCTTCTTCTTGTGTTCTCTAAAAACTTGGGAAATGGCAAATGTACAACAATTAATAGATCAATTTGATAGTCTTGTTCAAGATAGATGTATGAGTGATTCCCATTTAGATAACGAATGTCAAGGATATAGTAGGAATGATTTGGATAACGTAGGGTACCTAGATCCTCAATTAGAATATCAAAATGACCCTTATGTTTTCCAACAACAATACCAACCTTACTACCCTCAGCTATTCGAAGTCTACCCACACTCATCTTACCCTGTATCTGAACATCAACCATATGAGAGTCCAGACTTGAGAGATACGTCTTTGACCGTTCTCAGCAGTAATGCTGCTTTTTCATCCCCGTACAACTCACTTGAGCAATTATTAAAAGAGCAAGAGGAATTGCTAAAACGCACCTCTCATAACTTAACTGAACAACAAGTAAGTAGTAAGGGAGATAGGAATCAAGTTAGACCCAACTTTAGGTTACAGAAAGATGATAGGAACACACACACCCCATCTACCTCACTTGACACCGACTTTCATTCTCTTGAGCCTGGTTGCGAACTATCTTCAAATCCTACACCTAACCAATCTTCTAAATCTTCACTTCCACCCATTCCTAACCTATCAACGTCTGAGACCGACGAGGAGTTCATTCTAGAGGAACTTTCCGAACCACTGCCACTCAAAACTTCCGGCCGGAGTGACGAGTATGATGAGGTAGACGAGGAGATAGAAATGGAGAGCCCGGATGTGGAGATCTACCAAGAAGACTCAGCTTCAAAAGGACAAGAGGAACGTGCACCGACTCTGAGAAGTGATCTCATCCCGACTCAAACTGACATGGTTGATACTATCCCACAACTAGTTGTGGTTGATGATATCCCACATATCTCGCAGGATGAATCACCCCTTGATCTAGTTGAACCCGCAACTGCCTTAGCTAAACTAGTCACCCAAGTAGTTGATGAGAATGTTGCTACAAGATTGGAGACGTCAATGGACTCTGTCCCACCTCCATGCCCAGAGTACAACATTATCATCAACCAAGAGACCGTAGGAAGTAATGTGGGTTCTGCGTCAAGGTTGTTCTACAAACCATCTCTCCACTACATAATGACGTATACGTCATGGAGTGATGAGGACCTCTTTGACTGACCCATCCAAACCATCCAACCTGAGAAAGTACAAGAAGTTGAGAGATTTATTATGCCTCAAGTAAAACAAATAACTCACTTCGACGCACCTTCTCATCTTATTGGACATACCCTAGGAATAACCTGCTTTAACTATATAGGTATGCACCAATACTTCCACTTGTGTCTACTGATGGATGCAAGGAAGCCGCTAGGATCTCCCGACATATAAAGCTAGAGTCAGGCTCGAGACTCGAACAAAAACAAGCTCTTCTCGGGAGGTAACCCGTGTCTAACGTAGTATCAGTAGTAGTTATCTAACCCCAATAAGTAGAAAATGAAACCCTAAAAAGCATGTTTAAAAGTTTTCTTAAATTTATGTGAACAAAAAGGGAATGATTTTCCAAAATGACTTGGAACTTAAATTTCATATTCACTGAAGTCATGGTTTTTTTGAACTTTCAAGTAAATCTTTTGCTAAAAACCTGAAACTTTCCTTCTCCCACTTGTTTGGAATTCATTACTATATCTATTTCGCCATTATCTAAAGTTCTTAACATACTTTCACTCGCAAACATGGAACCCTGCTAGCAACTTGGTTATCTAGGTGCCTTAGTCATCATACACACCACTCACATATTTCAAGCATTTGAGGTACTTACATATATTTCTGTGAACATACATGAGATCTTGCAATGCCTAATAACATGATTTGTATGTCCATGTGTGTATTATGCTCGAACTTGTTTAAAAATATGTGCTTTGGAAATCTTTATACTTGGCTACCTGATTAACTGAATCTACTTATATTTCCATATCTGTTGCTTATGCTGAAATAAAATTGTAGGCGGCTAACACTTTTAATATGTGATTAGACTCGAAGTCATACACTGGTTTGTTTTCTTCAAAAACCTTCACTTTTAAAATCTTTCAAAACCGGTGAGTCTATGACCTAGGGAATAATCACATGTCTATTAGATTATATTTGTCTGCTCTCTTGTTTGTACAAATGTCTAACAGACAGGGATTAGCGCCTATGGATGGAGAATCTTTGAGTATAATGGAGAAATGACAAGGGGAGCACTATCGTTCATTTGGAAACTTTGGAGCATTGCTTAGTAAGGAAGCTGATATACCTTTAGGATACAAAAGATGATCACATTCTAGCCCTTTCTGAATTGTTCATCGAGCAGATAACCTCGACATTCACCATATGTTCCCACATATTCCATAAATCCAACCATACATTACCACATCCTTGGTTGCTAGTAGAGCATTTCATGGAACCTGAAACCACCATTACCACCACAACCACATCCACCTACCCATCCACCTATCACACCTATCATTTCCACCAGTAGGGACCATGAAGCATCACAACGCTAGCAGTTCTTCCAGCTTATATGAGTTCATTGCTAAAATAAGCTGATCAAGGAATGGACATTAAGGTATTGAAGACGCGATTGAAATGGAAGCTGGAGATCTCATCCAAAAAGAACAATATTACAATTGTCCCATCAGTTCGTCAGAGAAGATCTCGGGTGATAGAAGTTCAATGGATTCAGCACTTTATATCATCATAAGCTGTTAAGTTACATCAATGGCTCACGATGATTAGGATCCTTGACCACTATATCTATCCAAAAATTTGGTTTATCTTGGTTGATTCGGCCTGCTTCCTAATGATGTTATCACTTCGTTTTCTACAATCTATCCTTTTATTCTGAGTTATGAGAGAATTTGGTGGATGGTGTGAATGAAGAGTATCCTGCATGAGCTTGAGCGCTTTACGAAGACGGAGTCTGACCCAACACTGGTGCCGACACAGTCTACCTTCAGATCCTCAGCTCACAGCCGTATAGGGGAGTTTTCTCGTTCTTATCTCTGTTTTGTTATGATTGAATGTGTTTTACTTTTACCGTTTAATAATCTATACCATATCCTAAGCTTATCACTAAGTGTGGGATTCCAGCCCAAAACAAACACTTGAGAAACATTTTTCGATGTTCAAACTCTAAGTGTGGGATTTTACTTTCAGTAAAATCTCCACTCAAGAGAACATTAGGGACAATGTTCCTCTAAGTGTGGGATAGCGGTATAGAATACCTTAAGTCAGATTCTTATGTCCAAAAGCAAACTTGAAAAATGTTCCTCAATTTAAAAAAAAACCTCACTTTTGCTTAAAATTTTTCAAAATTTTTGAATTAAAATGTCTTGAGGGGAATCATTTTCATATATGAGTAATGTATTTTGGAAATTAAGATTAAATAAGTTAGGAATTTCTTGAGCTGAAATAATGATCTAAAAGGGGCATGGCATGGCTAGGCACATACAACCCATACTTGCAGTGAGGTATCTTGAGCCCATGAAAAGCATTCATTTTTAATGCTTCACTATTCGTTTGATGAGTGTGTGCCGATGCTTGCATCCGGAATTAGAACTTGCTCCTGTTATACATGTCGAGACCACATTGGTAGAGTACCGTACACGGTATAGGTGCAATCAGAGGACCTTGACATTCCTTAGGATTTAACCCTTCTTACATACCTCTTCAAACCCAACACTCATTCTTAGTGTTGATGATCCACCTAGAAAACCCTGTTGAACCTTAGCCTTTTCGTTTCTTTGAACCCAAACTTTAAACCCATTTCACTTCCACACCCACCAAAACCTTATCTTGGAAATTTTTAAATTTTTTGAAAAACGTTATTTAGATATTCTTTTTGCTTTCACTCAAAAATTCACAAATTTGTGTTTACTCATAACTTCTCGCGTGCGTTTCATGATCAATACTCAAAGATCGAGAATCTTGTGGTGCGAAAAATTGGCACCAAGTAAATTCGAAGTTGTCAATATGTCTGAGAAATGAAAGTAAGAAAGGATCTCAAAAAGGGCACTAAAATAAAAATGCCTTAGAAGTTCCTTGGAAAAGAAGTTCTAAGCCCAAAAATATATATAAAAAAAGAAAAGAAAGAAAAAAAAGAAAAGAAACGAAAAATATGTAATAAAGCTAAGTGCTTCGATTCTCCAGAAAAACTCTGATCTCTAAAGATATTAAAAATCTTCCTTGTGTTTTCTAAGAGATAGAAGTCAAAATAGCTATCTCCTCCCCTTATTGTTATCCGTTTCCGTTTTCATTAAAAAGTTTATCTAAATAAAATTTTTCATAAGTTTAAAGAGGCCTGAGATAAGCAAAACCCCTTTTATTTAAAACCAATTTCCCACTTATCCATTCCCTTTAACCCTCACCAAACATTACAACCCATTTGAATGTCCTGGGATGATTAGCACCGTCCTCACCTAAGTGGTGGAGATGTGATTCTCGAGCAAGCCTATGACGATGGATGCTGCATGACTGGCTTATGAGCGATTTCGTTTGATTAGAATAATAGGTAACCCGAAACATTTCTAAGTGAATTGAGTGACCACCTTGTGAGATCGCCTAGTCATGTATATCCCAAAAGCATGCCCAAGAGAATTATTTCATGCTTCTGGAACGAATACCTTATTTCTTCTTGGCTTCCAGGATATATTGCTTATGTATGGATTGTTTGCTCTTAAACATTTTGATTCACCCAAAAATGCATGGACACTTTCAAATATTTTCATTGGGAAAGCAAGTGAGAAATTTGAGTTTTGCTTGAGGACAAGCAAAGTCTAAGTGTGGGATATCTGATGACACGCAAAAAGTCAAGTTTTAGTGTGCCATTATCTCACCTTTTTAGCCCAATTATGGATGAAAACATTTGAAATATACATTTTTATACTAAATTTCATAATGAAGGCTAAAATATAGACGATGCTTCAAGAATCAACTAAAAAGGCCTAAAAACGAATAAAATAGAGCATAAACGATCTTAAGCATTCTTGTTCACGAGTTTTAGCACATTTTGAGCTCCACTTGGAATTATGACCTCTAACTTATGTCATTTTGTTCCTTAGGAGATTACGATCGCGTGGATATAAAGAACGCTCAAAACGGACATCGGATGAAGAAGTTACGCCCAATCGAAGATTCAAGACAACCGATGGACCACGATACGGGAGGCACCAAGCCGTATACGGGCAATCCCAGCCGTATACGGCCAAGAACCAACCGTATACGGCCTGGCTAGGGCGTATACGGCCTGATGCCAGCCGTATACGGCCAAATCCTCCCGTATCCGACCTTGTCCCTCCCCCGATACGGCCAATCTCTCCCGTATACGGCCAATCTCAACCGTATCGTGTGTTTTGGTCATCCAAGGTGTGATTTTGATACGGCTGAGAAATACGGCTGAGATTTAGGAGGTGGGAATACGGTTGAGGAATACGGTTGAGCCAAATCTATAAATACTCACCACCACCTCCTCATTTTCAACATCTCATTCACTCCATTCTCTTCACTCTCTCACTACTCTCTCTCTAGATTTAGGTTTTTTTATTTCTCTCTAGGTTCTCTCTCTAGTCTCTCTCTAGTTTCTCTCTCTAGGAACTAGTGGGAAGATTAGGGGGAGAATCCGTCGCTTTAGGAGTAGCTATGTAATTTAATTCGTAGAAGCTAGCATTTGTAATACTTGGGATATTATTCGGAGAAATACAAGTGTTATTCTGCTCACAATTATTTACGGGTAATATCTATCCTTTCTTATATTAATTTGTCATAATGTTCTTGTTTGATGTTTGTGATTTATTAATATTTGAAATGCCTATTGCCATGCTTTGTGAGTAGTTTCTTGTATATTTGCCATGATTTAAATAGTAGTGATGATGTTACTTCAAATATATGATATTGGGATAACATCATTATGAAACAACGGAGGTAACGTTATACGGCTTTCATTTGTATAGCGCCGGAAACATCACTAATGTGTGGAGTACGGAACGTGGAAGCTATGAAAGTCGTGGGCACAATCCGTTGTGGAATAATGGTCCCGATAAATTATATAAATGGAATTGTTAAACTCTGTATCTGTCTAAACTTATCATGCATCTAGACTTAGTTACGGATCACCCTTTCCAGTCCTTCACGTGACTATCACCTTAGCTGTAGGCCTAAGTTTTGGTAGATTGTTATCTGTGTTATCGTACGGAATCCATGTTTGTTACTGTAATCCGGCTAAAGTACTGGGTATAGCGATGGAAACACCACTGGTGGAGTACAACCGTGGAAGCCTGAGGAAAAGCCGTCGGTACCGACATTGTGCCCTACCTAGAAACCCTAGAATATGGTCTAGGCATCATAAAGCTGTGGAAATGCGAAGTACACCATAGGACTACCTCTGGTTACAACAAACTGTGGAAATACAGTAACTAAAGTACACCGTATCTATAGTTAGAGTTGGTGAACAGGTGGAAAAGCAGTCATACATGGTGAAATCAACTCTAGTTACAAACGCCGTGGAAATGCGTCAAGCACTGTACACTGTAACTGTACCTAGAGGAGGTTAACCGTGGGACAGCTGGAGTACATGGTATACTGACCTCGGATTATAAGATATTGTGAAAAATGGTTACAGTACTGTACACCGTAAAGTACCTAGGGTTAGCAAAGCTGTGGAAAAATGCACTGTACCCCGCTAAGCGTGCCTAGGGATGAATGACTGATCGCAAAGGAGAGTTCTAGATCATGACAGAAGTAATTGTGCTAATAAAACCTAAGGCATGAGTCTGGAGATGAAAGTCAAGCCCAGCAGTGGTTCAGGATTCTTAAAACCCCTAGACTCTACAAAACTGATAGTTTAGAATACAAAGTTACTAATCAGTATGCAATTAGATAATAACATTTAGACTTAGGTGTTAAGAACGGTCAGAATAACCCGAGGGCGGTCTGTTACCTTATTCCTGCACCCTTCATGGGTCACTTGTCATAACCAGGCAGTGTGGTGGGTCGAATAGCCTGTTCTGATCAGAATCACGATAGCCTAGGTACTCAGTGACATACTAATTTAGAATCTATCTAAAGAAGTAGGGTCCTAGTGTTCACACCTATATTTTGCTTGTCTGTTATCTAAATGTGTCCCATAATGAACATCATCACAGTAATGCACTATCCTAAATCATGGTGAACCACGTCTCCGTCATCCTTAAGTGTTACATATTTGCTAGCTTCCCTTTTATTTTATGTTTTATTAGTTTAATAAATTAGAAAACCAAACACAAACCTATCCAACTATCCAAAACCCAGCTTAATTACTAAGTTATCCGAGTGAGCTCTGCTTCAATTCTACCGTCGTGAGGAACGACCCTGGATCATCCTTGCCACATACTAGTATCAGGTACTCGTACCTAGTATCAGTACGTTGTTCGGAAGGTTTAGGTCCCGACAAAATATAAATTTAAAACCACTGATCGCCCGGTGCTGTTCGGTCAGTCCTTCGACGACAAGGACGGTTCACTCGCAAGGTGAACTCAACAACCTGACTCATCGGCACGCATCACCAACCTACTGCTGTGTACCTGTGATACATGCTAAAATGGGTCAATGAAACGCTGGTGAGCTCACAGGTTTGTATGTCAACACATATTTGTATGAACCGCAAGATTTATAATTGAATTTAAAATGCAATTAAACAAAATAAAAGTTATACAGCTATGAGCACATAGTCTGAGCTTAACTTGAGTGTCAGGTCCAATTAAGGAAACCCAACTGAGATGCCTCCTACGAGTGCCTAATCTACACTCGTCTTCCCAAATGCTAATACGTCCGTTTGACCAGTTAGTGCGTGCTAACCCGGACGAGGATTGTCAATCCTATATGATATCATATACTAATATTCACGCTACTACGTATTACCAGACTATGCTATGGAGGGCTTTAAATTGATTAGTTGAAGTAACTCATGTAGTATTTGATTTGGTTTGTACTTGCGTTCAACTTGTAAAATAAAACGAGCAATAATATCACACCCCTGATTGAAAAGCAGTAAAATAGGGGCCATGAGACTCACCTGAGCCTTGAGTGTTTATTGATATAAACTTGAATTGATTTGCTGTGAATTGTTGTCCGAAGACTTGTAACCTGAGGGCACCCAATACGCCCGATGGTTATTAATTGTAGAGGTATCTTAAAAGACTACTTGTAGCTGTTTGTCCCACCATAATGTCCAAATGACTGCGAGTTGGTTGATTAACTTGTCCAAATTACTACGATTTGGTTGATTGATTTGAGTATTTGAAAACATGTACGGCCCGTTGGTGATTGTTTGTAATAATAATCTTCAATATTATTACTTTGATTTCGAAGTGTTATACTTAAAAAGTATTTATAAACTTTAGGCGACGGGGGTCCGGGGGCAGCGCCCCTGGTTAGCGGGGTCCCAGGGGTGGCAACTCCTGGCGGGGTCCAAGGGGCTGGCCCTTGGTTGGGGTCGAGGTGCCAAGTCAGCTCGAAAATTTTTTATTTCTACTATATTGCTTTGGTGAAAAACGCATCTAGGATTTGAATTTGGGTAAAATCAAGTGATAAATTTCATGTTTTGACACTTAGTAAAAACTGAGTTTTCAAGGTTCTGTCTCCTGCGACATTGGGTGCGACGTAAGGTGTGATGTCGCAGGTCATGACTGCGACATTATTCGTGGCGTCGCTAAGTGTGACATTCGCAATTTAATGCGACATTAGGTGTTATGTCGCTATGTGCGACGTTGTAGGTTCTTGCGACGTTGGAGTCGATGTCTCTATGTGCGACGTTAGCAACTTAATGCGACGTTGAGGCTGATGTCGCACCATGCGACATTGTGAGAGGTTCTGCGACGTTGTAGCTGACGTCGCATAAAGTCTGGTCCAAAAGCGACATTACGGTCTGATGGCCGGAATTTGTGTCGAAAACGAGTTTTCCGGCCACCGTTCGGTCCAAATCTTTTACCCAACCCTTATATGGACATTATAAACTTATATAAACAACAAACATGTAAAAATGAGTGAAAACGAGAGGTTTCGACTTTTGTCGGAAAACTTACAAAGTGGCGAAATGAAAATCCGAAAAGATGAAGTTGTAGATCGTTGCGTGGTGATTCCTTTTCTCTAATTATCTTGATGATCCGAGGTCGTTTAAGGTTGTTATTTGGTGATTTAGTGAGGTGGTGGTGGTGAAATTTGAGAGAAAAAAAAGAGAGAAAGATGGAGTGAGGATGATGATAATGAGTGAAAAGGTGGGGTTTCCCCCTTTTTGGGCAGATTGGTGGGGGCCCACCGAAGTGTGGGTCTCCACCATTTAACTCCGTGTTTGCGCTCCGTGCGGTGTTCGTTTTCCCGATCGTTTAAACGTTAATTATTTATTTTATGCACAAAAATATGTGTTTTAAAATACAATATTTACTCAATATTTTTGTTGAAGTATTTTACCAGATACTTAATAATTATGTTATAAAATGTAACTTGTTTCGTTTGTTTGTGCGTTTACATTTTAATCGCGTATACGTTATTTGAACGATACGAATTGACTACGAAATATTATAGAAATAATATTTTTGGATATAATAGCGTCATCAAATAGTATTCGTATTACTTAATAAATCGTTCACCAACGTCCGTATTAATTGTGTCGAAATCCATTCGATTTGAGGCTCGTATGATTTAATCAAATCGCAATACTTGTATATATATATTCAACAATATATATTACTTGTTACATAAATTAGCCTAACACAGAACTAATTACATGTATTAAAACTTGATTAGGCCCTAATTAAAAGTCATAATTTGACGGGTGTCACATTCTCCCCCTGTTAGAAGAATTTCGTCCCGAAATTTAGCTCGAAGTCGCGTTTGAAGTAGCATCAGTGAATAACTGAGGATACTTGAGTTTCATTTGATCTTCCCGTTCCCAAGTGAATTCTGGACCACGCCCTGAATTCCACCTAACTTTGACGATGGGAATACGACTTTGTTTGAGTTGTTTGACCTCACGGTCCATGATTTCGGCGGGTTCTTCAACAAAGTGAAGCTTGTCGTCAACACGAATTTCATTGAGTGGAATGATAAGCGTCTCATCAGACAGACACTTCTTCAAGTTTGAAATGTGAAAAGTAGGGTGCACGCTGCTGAGCTCAGATGGCAGCTGCAATCGATATGCCACTGGACCAATCCTCTCGAGGATCTCGAATGGCCCAATGTACCTGGGATTTAACTTCCCTCGTTTACCGAATCAAATTACGCCTTTCCAAGGCGATACTTTGAGTAGTACTCGGTCCCCAACCTGGAACTCGAGTGGTTTGCGTCTCACGTCAGCGTAACTTTTCTGACGATCACGTGCGGCTTTGAGTTTGTTTTGAATACCGAAGATTTTCTCGGTGGTTTCACGAATGATTTCCGGACCAGTGAGTTGGCTATCCCTCACTTCGGTCCAACAGATAGGTGGCCGGTACTTACGACCGTAAAGTGTTTCGAATGGTGCAGCCTTAATGCTGGAGTGATAACTGTTGTTGTACGAGAACTCGCACAACGGTAGATGTTGTTCCCAATTTACACCGAAGTCAACTACGCAGGATCGTAGCATGTCTTCCAGTGTTTGAATCGTTCGTTCACTTTGGCCGTCGGTTTGAGGGTGGTATGCGGTACTCATATCGAGACGGGTACCCAATAATTTTTGAAGTGATTGCCAAAAGTGAGATGTGAAGCGACTATCCCTATCGGAGATAATTGAGATTGGAACGCCGTGTCGAGAAATGATTTCCTTGATGTATATTCGTGTGAGACGTTCCATTTTATCGGTTTCCTTGATCGCCAGGAAATGAGCAGATTTCGTGAGACGATCGACGATCACCCAAATGGTATCGCAACAGCTCGATGACTTGGGTAGTTTGGTTATGAAATCCATGGCGATTTGTTCCCATTTCCATTCGGGAATGTCGGGTTGTTGAAGTAAGCCAGAAGGTTTTTGATATTCAGCTTTGACTTTCGAGCAAGTAAGGCACTTGCTAACGTAGGTGGCAATTTCGGCTTTCATGTTCGGCCACCAATAGAAATCCTTGATGCCGTGATACATTTTATCGGATCCCGGATGGATAGAATATTTTGACTTGTGAGCTTCATCCATCACCAAGTCTCGCAGGTTCCCAAGGTTAGGCAACCAGATTCGGTTAGAGAAATACCTAACTCCATTAGGTTTGATTTCGAATTGTTTATCCATGCCTCGCAAGGCTTCGTTTTTGATGTTATCAGGTTTCAAGGCTTCGAGCTGAGCAGCGAGAATTTGAATATTTAGATCGTTGTGAATTGTCATACTGAGGGCTCTGACTCGAAGTGGTTTGGGTCGTTCCTTTCGATTGAGGGCATCGGCAACAACATTTGCCTTCCCTGGATGGTATTTGATCTCACAATCGTAATCGATAAGCAACTCTACCCATCGACATTGCCTCATGTTGAGATCCTTTTGATTGAAGATATGTTGGAGACTTTTGTGATCGGTAAAGATTGTGCACTTAGTGCCGTAAAGATAGTGTCTCCAGATTTTGAGAGCAAAGACAATAGCTCCTAGTTCAAGATCATGAGTGGTGTAGTTCTTTTCATGAACTTTGAGTTGTCGTGAGGCGTAAGCTATGACCTTATCTCGTTGCATCAACACGCAACCGAGACCTTGATGAGAAGCATCGCAGTATACCATGAAGTCATTGGTGCCTTCGGGTAATGAGAGAATAGGAGCACTGCAAAGCTTTTGCTTCTGAAGTTGGAATGCTGACTCTTGTTTATCAGTCCAATCGAACTTTTTGTTTTTCCGAGTCAGTGTCGTGAGTGGTAAGGCTATCTTGGAGAAATTTTCAATAAATCGCCGACAGTACCCAGCAAGGCCCAAGAATTGGCGTACTTCGGTTGGAGTGGTTGGCGATTGCCAGTCTTTGATAGCCTCGATTTTTGATGGATCGACATGGATTCCTTGACTGTCGATAACATGACCAAGGAATTGAACGGTTTGTATCCAGAACTCACACTTAGAAAATTTTGCATACAGCTCTTCGTGTCTAAGCAGCTCTAGGATGGTTTTGAGATGATGCGCGTGTTCCTGTTCGTCTCGCGAGTATATGAGGATGTCGTCAATGAAGACAATGACGAACTTGTCGAGATAAGGCTTGCACACCCGATTCATAAGGTCCGTGAATACAGCCGGTGCATTGGTTAGACCGAATGGCATTACTTGAAATTCGTAATGCCCATAACGGGTTCTGAAGGCGGTTTTCGGAATATCGGCGTCGCGAACACGCAATTGATGATAACCTGATCGAAGATCAATCTTTGAATAACAACTCGATCCTTGAAGTTGGTCGAACAGGTCATCGATTCGGGGAAGTGGGTATCGGTTCTTGACGGTCAACTTGTTCAACTCTCGGTAGTCGATACACATTCGGAAAGAACCATCTTTCTTTTTGACAAATAGGACCGGAGCTCCCCAAGGTGAAGAACTCGGCCTAATGAATCCTCTTTCTAGGAGCTCCTGTAACTGGGTGGACAACTCCTGAAGTTCGGATGGAGCTAAACGGTATGGTGCTCGGGCCACAGGCGCAGCACCTGGCACGAGATCGATTGAGAACTCAACCTGTCTTGGTGGTGGTAGACCAGGTAGTTCTTCGGGAAAGACTTCTGGAAAGTCTTGAATGATTGGCACATTCTCAAGTCGCTTCTCCTCCGACTTTTTCTCCATGATGTGCGCGAGGATTGCTGGATAACCCTTTCCAAAAAAATTTCAGGTTTTCAAACAAGATATGATATTGAGTCTCGTCCCGCCGGTCTCCCCCTGTATGTTTAAAGTTCCACCGGCGGCGAGGGGTATGCGAACGACTTTGTCATAACAGATAATTTCAGCCAGATGCTTGGACAACCAGTCCATACCAATGATAACGTCGAAGCTCCCGATTTCAACAGGCATGAGATCGATTGTAAAGGTTTCGTTGGCTAGACTTAAAGTGCAATTAGGTATCACACTATCGGTTTCTATGAGTTTACCATTCGCTAGCGCTATGGTGTACTTAACATCTAAGGCAACAGGGGTGATGTCAAGTAGTGGGCAAAACTCATCAGAAATAAAGCTCCTATCGGCACCAGTATCAAACAGAATTGAAGCAGTTAAGTTGTTGAGGAGGAACATACCCGTGACCACATTTGGGTCTTGACGGGCGTCCCCAGAGTTGAGTACGAACGCTCTTCCTTTAGCGTTGTTGTTGTTGCTCCTTCGTTTAGGACACTCATTCCTGAAATGTCCAGCCTCTCCACATCCATAACAGGATTTGAGTTGTTGGGTGTTGTTGTTGGATTTAGGGGCTCGGCAATCCTTAAATGAATGCCCTTACTTCCTGCAGTTGTTGCAGGGAGACTTGCATGGACCATGGTGGTGGTAGTTGCACTTGGAACAGTATGGCCTGTCCCCAGTGTAGGTGTGTTTGGGTTCTGCGTTGGAGGTATAAACTTGGATGGCGTTGGGCTTTTTGTTTTGGTGGTTGTTGTGGTGTTCAGTGGATTTGCGCTTGTTATTGTTGGATGTCTCACCGCTGACAACCAGTGCCATGAGTTCATGAGCTAGCCGGATTGCACTCTCAGTGGTGGTGGGTTTAGATGAGGCGACATTTCCATGAATACTCTCTGGGAGGCCGCGGATGTATCTCTTGATACATTTCTCCTCCGGATCGACCAGACCCGGGCATAACAAAGCAAATTGCTGAAATTTGGTAGTATACCCAGCAATGTCAGTTCCCTGCACAGTCAAGTGCCAGAACTCTTCCTCCAACCGATGCAGCTCCTCTTCAGGACAGTATTTCTCCCTAAGCTTTTTCTTCAGTTCAGCCCAAGGAAGTTGGTTTGCTATCTCGATGCCCACAGAATTGGTGTGGGTATTCACCACGTAAGTGCACCTTCCTGAAAGGTGTAAGCAGCAAATTTAACTTTGTTGTTTTCGGCGCAGTTACAGAGGCTAAAGACGGATTCCATGCGTTCCATCCATCGAATCAATCCAATGGCACCTTCAGTGCCCTTGAAGTATAGTGGTTTGCAGTTGAGGAAATCCTTGTAAGAACAAGGCTTGGTAACAGGGGTAGTATCAACATTTTGGTCACTGGTTCTTTGTGAGCTCTGAGCAGCCAAGGCATCGGCTACTGCTCGGGAGATGATAGCATTGAGTTCGGCATCACTGTAACTTTAAGAAAGAAACAAAAGGTACATAAGAAATTGTACCAGAATGAAAATTACAATAGATGCATATATGTAAAAGCGGTAACATACGACATCACAATGTAAAATTAATAATCTAGAATAATCGAGAAGAATTGTCAATTGATATTACAAGTTCAAAAGATGATAGACAATTCAGAGTTACGAGTTCCAAAAGTTTCAGGATTAGATGTTTTACAAAAGTACCGGGAATTGTTACATCCGGTCGAATTACATAGGTCCTACGAAAGCATAATATAGTACAGATTTCAGCCTAAGCTAATTCTGACATAGATTGAGTTGTGGCAACAGTGCAGTGAGATGGTCCACAGACTCTGCAAGTCTGTTGGCAGTTCGGAGGGTGTCCTCGGTTTCCTTTAGACGTGTCTCGCACTGATGCAGCCTTGATTGTAGGACAGAGATTTCATTTCGGTTGCCAATCACTTGGTTGTGGACAACCTCCATGGTTTCGACTGTTTCTCCCACTTGATTTTGAAGAGTGTTCATGGTGCTAACAGTGTGCTCGTGATCTTCGGAGACTTGCTCGATTCGTTCCATCGCTGTGAGTCTCCAGTTTTCGCGAGTTTCTTGTAGTTCGATATCCATTTCGTGGAGTTGTTGATCGTGATGGTGTACCTTAGCGGCTAAGTCCGTTAGAGTTAGGTGTGTGGGATATGGGCTAGTTCGAGGCGACCTGGGGTTCCTCCTAGCTACCCTCGGGTTTCGTGATTTGTAAGAGTAACAGCGCGAAGAACCGGGTGGTGTGTTTGCCATTCTGAGACAAAGCGTTAGAAAGAATGAGGCCTATATCCATATAATAATATATAATATAGCCTAAGATATTGAGTCTCGGTTCTCTTGAGGTCAGAGTCAACTAGTGTATTCCTGTTTAACATAATTGTTTCAGACCTTACATCATCTTTCCTTAATTGTACATAGTTGATCAGGCTATGTTAAATTAAAGACGTATGCTTTAATTCCTGAACCAGTCATGCCTAATAAGGAAATACTGTCTAACGGTCATAGTCTAGGCCCACTAAATGCAACCTAGTTCACTATAACCTTAGGCTCTGATACCAATCTGTAACACCCCCAAATTTACTGTTTAGCGGAAGCACGAATTGGGTGTTACTAATCAATATACAAAGCACATAAGATATAATGAACGACCACTATATGCGTCGTTTTACATTGTATTGATAAAACCAAAAGTTTACATCAAAATATTGTTTAACATTAGCTCGGTTTGAAGTTGAGAGATTTAAGAACATAATTAATCTATACAAAATATAATAATGCAGCTAAATCTCCGATTGTATGAATGCTGACTCGAGCTATTGATTCCTGCTTAGGCATTCCAACCTACTACTGTGTACCTGTGATACATGCTAAAATGGGTCAGCAAAACGCTGGTGAGCTCTTAGGTTTGTATGTCAACACATATTTGTATGAACCACAAGATTTATAATTGAATTTAAAATGCAATTAAGCAAAATAAAAGTTATACATCCATGAGCACATAGTCTGAGCTTAACTTGAGTGTCAGGTCCAATTAAGGAAACCCAACTGAGATGCCTCCTATGAGTGCCTAATCTACACTCGTCTTCCCAAATGCTAATACGTCCGTTTGACCAGTTAGTGCGTGCTAACCCGGACGAGGATTGTCAAATCTATATGATATCATATACTAACATTCACGCTACTACGTATTACCAGACTATGCTATGGAGGGCTTTAAATTGATTAGTTGAAGTAACTCATGTAGTATTTGATTTGGTTTGTATTTGCGTTCAACTTGTAAAATAAAACGAGCAATAATATCACACCCCTGATTGAAAAGCAGTAAAATAGGGGCCATGAGACTCACCTGAGCCTTGAGTGTTTATTGATATAAACTTGAATTGATTTGCTATGAATTGTTGTCCGAAGACTTGTAACCTGAGGGCGCCCAATACGCGCGATGGTTATTAATTGTAGAGGTATCTTAAAAGACTACTTGTAGCTGTTTGTCCCACCATAATGTCCAAATGACTGCGAGTTGGTTGATTAACTTGTCCAAATTACTACGATTTGGTTGATTGATTTGAGTATTTGAAAACATGTACGGCCCGTTGGTGATTGTTTGTAATAATAATCTTCAATATTATTACTTTGATTTCGAAGTGTTATACTTAAAAAGTATTTATAAACTTTAGGCGACGGGGGTCCGGGGGCAGCGCCCCTGGTTAGCGGGGTCCCAGGGGTGGCAACTCCTGGCGGGGTCCAAGGGGCTGGCCCCTGGTTGGGGTCGAGGTGCCAAGTCAGCTCGAAAATTTTTTATTTCTACTATATTGCTTTGGTGAAAAACGCATCTAGGATTTGAATTTGGGTAAAATCAAGTGATAAATTTCATGTTTTGACACTTAGTAAAAACTGAGTTTTCAAGGTTCTATCTCCTGCGACATTGGGTGCGACGTAAGGTGAGATGTCGCAGGTCATGACTGCGACATTATTCGTGGCGTCGCTAAGTGTGACATTCGCAATTTAATGCGACATTAGGTGTTATGCCGCTATGTGCGACGTTGTAGGTTCCTGCGACGTTGGAGTCGATGTTGCTATGTGCGACGTTAGCAACTTAATGCGACGTTGAGGCTGATGTCGCACCATGCGACATTGTGAGAGGTTCTGTGACGTTGTAGCTGACGTCGTGTAACACCCCAAAATTTAATGATTTTCGGAAGCGAGTTTAGGGTGTTACTAATCTGGTAATCACAGCATAAGATACATAATGAACGACTCTAAATGAGACGTTTGAAAATAGTTATACATTTCTGAAATTAAAGTGTTTACAAGTTGCGAGCTCGCATAAAAGTAATATTACATTCTACTAGTACTGAAGCAAATGCAATAAATGTCCTGAGTGTTGAAAACATGCGACTCGAACTAGAATCTTGTAGTCCAATCCTACTACAGCAGTGTACCTGAGAATGCACACTAAAAGGGTCAGCTGAAAAGCTGGTGAGTTCACAAGTAATTTGTAGAACAAGTAGTTCAAGTAATAAATATTTCATTCAGAAATATTAATCAAGTTTAGCAGTTTAAATAACAACAGTTGCCCCTCGAGGCAGTTATAAGTAATTTATGGTAATCAGGTGAACCTAATCAATAGGTTTCTGGTCAAGTAAAGGGGACCAATCCCCAGCCTGGGTGTTATCCGGTAAGATATTGCCACCTGGCAATATGTATACGAGAGTAGCGTAAGGAGACTATCTGTCGTGCTACTGGCCGCAAGCAATCAAGCAAGCAAGTTCTTAGGCAGTCGGTATTGCTCCCCGGCAATACGGTACGGATAGTTTGTACGGTTTCAAGTATTAGTACTATGGCTACTAATAGGTCACGATGCCACCTGGGATGAAAGGTTGCACCCCGGCAACGTGATCAAGTTATCTGTTTTGTAATCGTGTCATATCGGTACGGGTTGTAATTACAGTCAAGTAAGCAAAAGCTCGTAATTTCCTGAGTCTCCGACTCGTAAGTGTTTCGCATCACCTACAGTGATAGTAATGGGTTCGTAATTACGGTCAAGTGAGCAAAAGCTCGTAATTTCCTGAGTCTCCGACTCGTAAGAATCTAGTAATCACCTACAGTGATGGTAATGGTTATCCCCCAAGGGAAGTGTCAAGTTATGTCCCGCAGGACTATGTTTAAGTAAATCAACCAGTTATAGAGCCAACGACCCCGACCGTAATAATTCGTAGGTCCGTTGCTGAATGTAAGTAAAGCATAAGTCCATATGCTGAAATGAGTAACCGTGCAGTCCCGCAGGACTACGATAGAGCATGAATCCACATGCTGAGCCAACGACCCCGACCGTAATAATTCGTAAGTCCGTTGCTGAGTGTGAGCATTTAGCTCGTAAGTAAGTTGTACCACCCACCGTGGTATCGTGAGCAATCCAGCTCGCAAGTAAGTTGTACCACCCACCGTGGTATCGTGAGCTCGTTTGTAAATCCGTAATACCAATCACATTGGTATCGGGTTTGTACCACCCACCGTGGCATCGTTTTGCTTCACATACAGTGACAGCGTCCGTTATTCTCCCGCAGGAGATGCAAGTAATTGTTTTGGCAGTACACGACATGCCGCAAGTAAGTTTAGCCCAAGGCTAGTAAATTGTTACAGGCACTCAACAGTACCTCAAGTTGTTACGTAAATCACAGTAGTATATCATACTAAGAAATGTAGGAGCGTCACCTAGATGTAAGGGATGATCGTAATCAACTAGTAAGTACGTATCTACGTCACCTAGTTTGCCTGAAGTAATGTGTAAAATCTAAGTCACTTAACTGTAGGGAAGTACTTTCAGTACTTAGTTAAAGTCATCCGTTAGTTCGTAAAGATAGTCATCACTGAGCTAGCAAATCGGTGCCTCTAGTTGGTATTCACAAGTCCACTAGTCATTTCTAGTACTTAGCAAGTCACTGATGTAGTGAGGCGTTTATTCCCTAGGTATCATATGTAATATAATTCTAGGTGTTTCTAACACGGTCATACTTAATATCTGTAAGTATGGTCAAATGGTTCATAGCTGTCGTGGTCTAGCACCGTTACCATAAACGATAGTAAAACGTTCGTAAATGTTTGAACAGTTGAAAGTAGTAACACAGGAGTATGCATTCCCACCCCGAAATCAGTTGGAAAACAGTAAAAGAGTGGGGTTGTGAACTCACCTGAGGAGCTAGCGTCCTAGTGTAACGAGTCGTGCCAAGTGAAATCTCCTAGTGTCCTAAACATGAGAGATTTCGTACGTTTGTAAGTGCGGTTCGTTATGGATGGTTCGTAATAATAATTTAGATTATCATTAGGTTCGAGTTTTCGTATACTTTATAAAGTATATTTGTTTTGGATTACAAGCCGTATCGTATTTGAATTTTCATTTGAAAACGTTTTCCGACACTTAGAAAGATTTTGCAAATTTCTGTTTTCTGCGACACAACATGCGACACAAGGGTTGTGTCGCATGGTACGACACAATTCTGCGACACAAGGGTTGTGTCGCATGGATTCGAGGTGCTGAGTCAACAGCGACATAAGCGTTGTGTCGCATGGGTTTTGCGATAAAAGATGCGACACAAGATACGACATAAGATACGACATAATACGGTTTATACGACACAAGAGCGCGACACAAGGGTTGTGTCGCATGGATGGTTTATGCGACACAATATGCGACACAATGGTTGTGTCGCAAAGATGAACACCCAGACAGTCAGCAGCGACTGTCGCATTTTTCCGACCAAAAACCCAATCCAAACGTGTTTTTGAGCTATAAAATCGTGTTTCTTTGTTGTATTGGTTAATACTAAGTATGTTAAACACTATTATGAAAGAAAACTTCAAAATCTAAAGATTTACGGGATTTGTCGGAAACTTACAAGTGGTCGGATTTGAAATCCGAAAAGGTGGTTGTGTAGATCGTGAACTCGTGATCGTTTTTCTCTAAATGGCCCAAGCGATTTGAGGTCGTTTTGTGGTAGTTTTTATGTGATTAGTGAGTATTTTAGAGAGAAGATTGAGAGAGAAATGGAAGTAGAGAGAGAGAGAGTGAAGTTGAAAATGAGGTGAAAAAGGGGGAGGAAGTTGGGTTTTGTCCAACACAGATTCCCCAGTGCGCGGACTGTGGTCTCCAACCACAGTACAAAATACCCGTGTTTTATCTGTCCAGTCATAAGATAATATAAAATTCTTATTTATATTATTTTAAAATGTTTTCTAATGGAAGTATTTTATAAAAATGCTAATTGGAAATAAAGGTTAAATCATTTATCAAAAAGTTTAAATTCGGCGCGAAAATTACCTTTTTGACGAGGTGTTACATTCTCCCCTTGTTAAGGAAATTTCGTCCCGAAATTTAAAAGTGATGTCGTGGTCATGTGAGGTCTGGGGAGCAATGTACATACATGTTGTTTGTCGAGTAGGTTTTAGACATACCATGTCTTATAACGGGGTTGAAGGGCAGTCAATCCATGACTATATGGTTTTGTTCAAGTTATCGTTGAGTCGTAGTCACTAAGAGACCGTTTGCATTATAGTCCCTACGGGACTAGATAGTTGTCACCACGTGACTGTTCGAGGAGTAGTCCTATCAGGACTGAGTGTTTTGTATACTTTCAGTCGGTTAGTCTGCTGAAAGCAAACTCTAGCTTTTAAGTTTGGCTTCATTCGTATAGTCGGTATTAATTTATGTAATCGGTATCATTTTGGAATCGACTTTCCCGCCGATCGAAACGTTGTGTTTGATTTGGAAGTTTAGTATTGGATAGGGGCATACCCGTGATATTGTCGCGGTTTCGTCCGGTCCTCCCGGAGTTGATCATGAGGATTTTTCGTTTCTGATTTGGGCAATCTTTCTTGAAATGTCCAGGAGTGTTACATTTGAAACACGTTTGTTGTTTGTCGGGGTTGGCAGGAACTCTACAGTCCCAGATTTGGTGTCCGAATCGTTGACATCTCTCGCAAGGTGAGCCACAAGGGCCAGAGTGATGACGTTTACAGCTGTGACAGAAGGGTTTATCCCCCGCGTAGCCCCGCTTCCCTTTGTATTCAGAAGGGTAAGATTTCAGGGGTTCGGGTTGATTTGTTGGATTATGACTAGTGCTGGAATCGCCATTCCACTTTTGTGTATGATTTTCAGTTGTGAGGGTTTCGCGTTGAACCACCCGTGCCATGAGGTTATGGGCCATGCGAACGGCGTCGCGAATAGTGCTGGGTTTAGAGGAGGTAACCATGCCTGCTATTTGTGTTGGAAGTCCTTCGATGTATTTTTCGATTCGTTTGCTTTCTGGGTTTACTAGTGATGGGCAAAAGAGTGCTAGTCGGTGAAAACGGTTTGTATAGGTCATGATGTCGTTGTTTTTCATGGTAAGATGCCAGAGTTCATTCTCGAGTCGGTGTAGTTCCTCGCTAGGACAATATTCGTCCCTCATCAGTTGTTTCAGTTCCTCCCACGAAAGTTCATATGCGGTGTCGACCCCTACGGTGTGGGCGTGAGCATTCCACCAGGTTAGAGCATTATCTCGAAGGGTGTAGGTGGAGTATTTGACTTTGTATCCATCAGGGCAGTTGCAAATGCGGAAAACAGCTTCCATCCTTTCGATCCATTGGATCAGTCCGACAGCCCCTTCGGTACCAACAAAGATTGGCGGGTTACAGTTCAGAAATTCTTTATAGGTGCAGAGGCGCGTTAAGTTTTGTGCAGCCAGAGCTTCAGCTACTCTTTGCTCCGCGTATTGGTCGCGTTCTGTTTGAGTGTACGTTTGTCGTCCACGTGGCATGATTCTTAAACAAGAATGAAACAACAGTCGTGAGATTCCTTATTCAGGAATTGTGATTATTACAGTCGTATACGTAAATCGGTATTACACCATTGCCCACGGATATAAAAGTGATAATGACCCAGAAACCACTTAAGGTGTCTGTATGAAAGTCCTCGGACTTTGAAATTTTAAATGTGTAGTCGTACTAGCGACCTAGTTGTGTATTATATGTAGTTCGATCAGAACTATGGTATCGTCGTAGTCTATCAGACTATAATGTAGTACTAAAGTACTATAAATGTGATCCCAATAACTTAGAGTGTATTCATCGAATGAGGCATCACATGCCTGAGTAGTCGTGGTGTGGCACTTCGTGCCCATTAAGGTAATTGCGTATGCGTATAAGTGTACAAGTGCCTATAGCGGGTGTTCCTACGCAAAGAAATCGAGTGGGACACCTCGTGTCCAGTAGAGTAGTCGTATATAAATATGTGATGCACACGTAGCTATACAAGTATAAGTGCGCAGTAGTAAAGAATCAGGGGTGGCATCTCATGCCCAGTTAAGTAAATGTATATGTACATATAAGTCGTACATGTAACTATAACAAGTCCACATGAATATTGGATAGTAGCTCATCGAGCCTGGGTGTAGCACAACGTGCCAAAATGTAGTGCCCGAAGCACCGTAATTTATTATGATTGCAGTACAAAGTACTATGAAACGCAGCACCACGTGCTGTAATGTAGTGCCCGCGGCACCGTAATTGCAGTACCCCTGTACTGTGAGTGTAGCACCATCGTGCCGAATGCAGTATAAACATACTGTGTAGTTGCAGCACCACGTGTTGGAGTAGTATTGTGCCCAAAGCACGATGCAGCACCACGTGCCACATGTTATCCAAGTATGGCCCTCAGGCCGATAGTAAGTTTGAAAGTAATTTGTGGACTTAGTCATTACGAGCATCTCTCGTAATACCAGTCAGTCGTGACCAACCTGGTCAAAATTTTGAGAATAAGTCGTAACGGCTGAGAAGCTGGCGATATGCCACTTCGAAAATGTGTATCAGTTGCACAACGGAATCATGTCGGGTATAATCATACCTACCTGTATATAAATATGCCGGAATAGTATGCACGTAAGGCCTATTCATATATACCTACAGTACATATAATAGCCTAGGGTGTCTAGCAAGTAGCAAATAACAATCAGAGTCAACTGCTGCATTCCCTTTCAATATAACCCCTTTCAGATCTTACATCATCTTTGCTTAATTGTACATAGTTAGCTACGCTATGTTAAATTAAGTTCGTATGATGTAATCCCTGAACTAGTTATACTTAATAAGGAATACTGCCTAATGGTCATAGTCTAGGCCCACTAAATGCAACCTAGTTCACTATAACCTTAGGCTCTGATACCAATCTGTAACACCCCAAAATTTAATGATTTTCGGAAGCGAGTTTAGGGTGTTACTAATCTGGTAATCACAGCATAAGATACATAATGAACGACTCTAAATGAGACGTTTGAAAATAGTTATACATTTCTGAAATTAAAGTGTTTACAAGTTGCGAGCTCGCATAAAAGTAATATTACATTCTACTAGTACTGAAGCAAATGCAATAAATGTCCTGAGTGTTGAAAACATGCGACTCGAACTAGAATCTTGTAGTCCAATCCTACTACAGCAGTGTACCTGAGAATGCACACTAAAAGGGTCAGCTGAAAAGCTGGTGAGTTCACAAGTAATTTGTAGAACAAGTAGTTCAAGTAATAAATATTTCATTCAGAAATATTAATCAAGTTTAGCAGTTTAAATAACAACAGTTGCCCCTCGAGGCAGTTATAAGTAATTTATGGTAATCAGGTGAACCTAATCAATAGGTTTCTGGTCAAGTAAAGGGGACCAATCCCCAGCCTGGGTGTTATCCGGTAAGATATTGCCACCTGGCAATATGTATACGAGAGTAGCGTAAGGAGACTATCTGTCGTGCTACTGGCCGCAAGCAATCAAGCAAGCAAGTTCTTAGGCAGTCGGTATTGCTCCCCGGCAATACGGTACGGATAGTTTGTACGGTTTCAAGTATTAGTACTATGGCTACTAATAGGTCACGATGCCACCTGGGATGAAAGGTTGCACCCCGGCAACGTGATCAAGTTATCTGTTTTGTAATCGTGTCATATCGGTACGGGTTGTAATTACAGTCAAGTGAGCAAAAGCTCGTAATTTCCTGAGTCTCCGACTCGTAAGTGTTTCGCATCACCTACAGTGATAGTAATGGGTTCGTAATTACGGTCAAGTGAGCAAAAGCTCGTAATTTCCTGAGTCTCCGACTCGTAAGAATCTAGTAATCACCTACAGTGATGGTAATGGTTATCCCCCAAGGGAAGTGTCAAGTTATGTCCCGCAGGACTATGTTTAAGTAAATCAACCAGTTATAGAGCCAACGACCCCGACCGTAATAATTCGTAGGTCCGTTGCTGAATGTAAGTAAAGCATAAGTCCATATGCTGAAATGAGTAACCGTGCAGTCCCGCAGGACTACGATAGAGCATGAATCCACATGCTGAGCCAACGACCCCGACCGTAATAATTCGTAAGTCCGTTGCTGAGTGTGAGCATTTAGCTCGTAAGTAAGTTGTACCACCCACCGTGGTATCGTGAGCAATCCAGCTCGCAAGTAAGTTGTACCACCCACCGTGGTATCGTGAGCTCGTTTGTAAATCCGTAATACCAATCACATTGGTATCGGGTTTGTACCACCCACCGTGGCATCATTTTGCTTCACATACAGTGACAGCGTCCGTTATTCTCCCGCAGGAGATGCAAGTAATTGTTTTGGCAGTACACGACATGCCGCAAGTAAGTTTAGCCCAAGGCTAGTAAATTGTTACAGGCACTCAACAGTACCTCAAGTTGTTACGTAAATCACAGTAGTATATCATACTAAGAAATGTAGGAGCGTCACCTAGATGTAAGGGATGATCGTAATCAACTAGTAAGTACGTATCTACGTCACCTAGTTTGCCTGAAGTAATGTGTAAAATCTAAGTCACTTAACTGTAGGGAAGTACTTTCAGTACTTAGTTAAAGTCATCCGTTAGTTCGTAAAGATAGTCATCACTGAGCTAGCAAATCGGTGCCTCTAGTTGGTATTCACAAGTCCACTAGTCATTTCTAGTACTTAGCAAGTCACTGATGTAGTGAGGCGTTTATTCCCTAGGTATCATATGTAATATAATTCTAGGTGTTTCTAACACGGTCATACTTAATATCTGTAAGTATGGTCAAATGGTTCATAGCTGTCGTGGTCTAGCACCGTTACCATAAACGATAGTAAAACGTTCGTAAATGTTTGAACAGTTGAAAGTAGTAACACAGGAGTATGCATTCCCACCCCGAAATCAGTTGGAAAACAGTAAAAGAGTGGGGTTGTGAACTCACCTGAGGAGCTAGCGTCCTAGTGTAACGAGTCGTGCCAAGTGAAATCTCCTAGTGTCCTAAACATGAGAGATTTCGTACGTTTGTAAGTGCGGTTCGTTATGGATGGTTCGTAATAATAATTTAGATTATCATTAGGTTCGAGTTTTCGTATACTTTATAAAGTATATTTGTTTTGGATTACAAGCCGTATCGTATTTGAATTTTCATTTGAAAACGTTTTCCGACACTTAGAAAGATTTTGCAAATTTCTGTTTTCTGCGACACAACATGCGACACAAGGGTTGTGTCGCATGGTACGACACAATTCTGCGACACAAGGGTTGTGTCGCATGGATTCGAGGTGCTGAGTCAACAGCGACATAAGCGTTGTGTCGCATGGGTTTTGCGATAAAAGATGCGACACAAGATACGACATAAGATACGACATAATACGGTTTATACGACACAAGAGCGCGACACAAGGGTTGTGTCGCATGGATGGTTTATGCGACACAATATGCGACACAATGGTTGTGTCGCAAAGATGAACACCCAGACAGTCAGCAGCGACTGTCGCATTTTTCCGACCAAAAACCCAATCCAAACGTGTTTTTGAGCTATAAAATCGTGTTTCTTTGTTGTATTGGTTAATACTAAGTATGTTAAACACTATTATGAAAGAAAACTTCAAAATCTAAAGATTTACGGGATTTGTCGGAAACTTACAAGTGGTCGGATTTGAAATCCGAAAAGGTGGTTGTGTAGATCGTGAACTCGTGATCGTTTTTCTCTAAATGGCCCAAGCGATTTGAGGTCGTTTTGTGGTAGTTTTTATGTGATTAGTGAGTATTTTAGAGAGAAGATTGAGAGAGAAATGGAAGTAGAGAGAGAGAGAGTGAAGTTGAAAATGAGGTGAAAAAGGGGGAGGAAGTTGGGTTTTGTCCAACACAGATTCCCCAGTGCGCGGACTGTGGTCTCCAACCACAGTACAAAATACCCGTGTTTTATCTGTCCAGTCATAAGATAATATAAAATTCTTATTTATATTATTTTAAAATGTTTTCTAATGGAAGTATTTTATAAAAATGCTAATTGGAAATAAAGGTTAAATCATTTATCAAAAAGTTTAAATTCGGCGCGAAAATTACCTTTTTGACGAGGTGTTACACGTCGCATAAAGTCTGGTCCAAAAGCGACATTACGGTCTGATGGCCGGAATTTGTGTCGAAAACGAGTTTTCCGGCCACCGTTCGGTCCAAATCTTTTACCCGACCATTATATGGACATTATAAACTTATATAAACAACAAACATGTAAAAATGAGTGAAAACAAGAGGTTTCGACTTTTGTCGGAAAACTTACAAAGTGGCGAAATGAAAATCCGAAAAGATGAAGTTGTAGATCGTTGCGTGGTGATTCCTTTTCTCTAATTATCTTGATGATCCGAGTTCGTTTAAGGTTGTTATTTGGTGATTTAGTGAGGTGGTGGTGGTGAAATTTGAGAGAAAAAAAAGAGAGAAAGATGGAGTGAGGATGATGATAATGAGTGAAAAGGTGGGGTTTCCCCCTTTTTGGGCAGATTGGTGGGGGCCCACCGAAGTGTGGGTCTCCACCATTCAACACCGTGTTTGCGCTCCGTGCGGTGTTCGTTTTCCCGATCGTTTAAACGTTAATTATTTATTTTATGCGCAAAAATATGCGTTTTAAAATACGAATATTTACTCAATATTTTTGTTGAAGTATTTTACCAAATACTAAATAATTATGTTATAAAATGTAACTTGTTTCGTTTGTTTGCGCGTTTACATTTTAATCGCGTATACGTTATTTGTACGATACGAATTGACTACGAAATATTATAGAAATAATATTTTTGGATATAATAGCGTTATCAAATAGTATTCGTATTACTTAATAAATCGTTCACCAACGTCCGTATTAATTGTGTCGAAATCCATTCGATTTGAGGCTCGTATGATTTAATCAAATCGCAATACTTGTATATATATTCAACAATATATATTACTTGTTACATAAATTAGCCTAACACAGAACTAATTACATGTGTTAAAACTTGATTAGGCCCTAATTAAAAGTCCTAATTTGACGGGTGTCACATTTATATACTAGGTAGGTTCGTAGGCTGTGCTACGTACAGCCCGGGCCCTAGGGCGTTGTGGTGTGGTTGTTTTAGCCGGGGTTATTATTTGATGGAAGTTGTCACCAACTTGATCAATATATTAGAGAAGATGACCAGGTTATAAAGGGATATGTAAATGCACATTTATATTTGGGAGAAGTGAGTGTGAAGCAAGTTTTTCCTCCGTGAGGCTAAATTAGCAAACTTGTTCGAACTTATACATTAAGGCTCCTTGCTTCAATTCTAATAAGATCTTGTATACACATAAAGCTAATTCAATTCCTAGCATCGGGCATACCATTGATGTCTATCTTGCAAATTTAATTAAAAAGTTAATATGAATATATATATATATATATATATATATATATATATATATATATCAACCTACTTGGCATATATATATCAACCTACTTGGCTTAGGAAATGGAGAAAGAGGTACTGTAGGTGAAAGTATATGTACTAACAAGCAGATATTTTAATATTCAATAGTACATGTTGAGGAAGCATATCCCTTGTTTCATGATAGATATCAACAAAGGACACCGGTCCATATATAACCAAGGATATACATACTGTGCACCTTCAGTTCTAATATTGGTACTAATAACCTAATTACATCACCATCAGTTCTAATAGTAGTGCTAAACACCTACTTACACAACCAGCAGTTCCAATATCAGTACTAAAAAACCTACTTACATCACCACCTGCAAATGTTGCGGTAATACTTAGCATGCAAACATTACCCAGAAATAAAAGATTATAGCAAAAAATATGTGCATCATATTAGTGATTCAAGGGAACCCTTACGGCAACTGGGAATCTTCACTGATAGACTCAAAACAGAAGTATTTTTACAATGGTGGTGGATACTTATGATGGTTGTTGTCTTCATTTAGAAGACTCCTTGGTATTCTTGGTTGGGCTTTCATAACCCCCAACAGTAGTAATGACAGCCACATCTATTATGGGAGAACGATTGATTTGGATTGTGTTCTGGCTATCATCCTTTTTGCGATAAAAATCATCTTTAGAAACTGGCAGTTTTCCAGCTATTGGCAGTGATCTTTTAGCCGTATGTGGGTCAAACAGTTTGTCGTTTGCCTTGTGTACAGCATCTGAAGCCGAGGTAGAGGTAGCCTCTTCTGATTGAACATCGGTGAGAGTTAGTGAAGGAAGAGGTTCATCCAACTTGTAACATTTTACAACACAAGTATTCACTTTGCGCAGGCCATAGCGTGTTGTTTCATAAGACCTTAAAAAAGCAACGACTGTGTGTTGGTTCACTGACTTGGCAATTTCATTGTGAAGATTAACACCCTGACATAAATGTGTACACAAGTAAGTGAACATTGAGATACACCAGTAAGTGAACATTGAGATAACAGTTTTCTAAGGATATACCAACTCTGATATGTGAACTGATATATGAACCGACCCATAATAAATAATAGAGAAGGAATGGGGGAAAGCAGAGCTTGCAAACACTGAATTACATTTTCTTCTGCTTCCATGAGTTGTATAGCATCAAACGGCATCAGTTTTTCAGCATCTGGAGAACATATAGTTGCAGTGATAGCTGAAGTACCATCATCAGTAGTGACCAACAGTCGAGACCTACTCATTCCACGTAGGTGTCAAAGTGAAGTACAATTCAAGTGTCAAGAATATAATTTAGAGATGGAAAGAGGTGCTTACATAGCTTCAACCTCAGAATCTAGCTTACACGATGAGCAGACTACAGACCAAGTGAGTTCCGCATCCAAGGCTTTTCTACAATTTGTGCAAACGGTGTACCAACAGCTCCTATCTTGCTCATCAAGCCTTATCTTACCCTTAATCCATCCAGCCTGCAGTCAGTTCGTATTCTGTTACACTACTTATATGAGGTAGCAAACTAACAAAACAAAGAGGTAACTGTGACTGTGAGTTACCGAACGATCAATTTACAGAACTAAAGAAATGTACAGGGCAAGAAAATAAATGAGAAACCCTTTTGAAGTATACAATTACACCTAGCTAACATGACCAGTCAAGCAACGGACCAAACATATCACCTGCTCTAGCAACAATTCGTCGTACTAAATATATCCGAACACAATGAGGCAAACATATTTTATTGTCTTAATTTGTTAAAATTGTTACGTACAGGACTTGGCATGGAAGCAGCTTCAGCAATGGGTAATATGTCTTGTACATGTGGGTAAGGTAAAAGGAATTCCGTATTCCTGTAGCTCCGCAGTTCAAGAAGTTTCTGAAGTCTGTCCTTGTTATTATTGTACCTACAGGTAATTTCATACATGGTAGTAAATGCAAGAAAGTAATTCGTGGGTAAAACCGTAAACTAAGCAAATAGTTCAGTCTTAAAAAGGTACAATTCTTGCATCTGTAATGATTCAACAACAGGTGGATTGATCATCAGAGAGGAGGATGGCCTTGTGGTAAGTGAAAGTGCTGAACGAAAACAGATAGATTCACACATGACGGTGCAATTCTATAAATATGAATCAATTATGTAAACAGATTTTTTTGCTCACAATTGAAGGTTGTAACCCTTAGCCGCATCCCAAAGAGCATTGGCCCAGTGTGAATTAAATTGTCCAAAGTTGGTCCATCCAACTGATCAAACTTATTCCAATTGTAAGCAGCAAAAGCTTCATCCTAAAGAAAATAATATTAAAAAAAAACGACATAAAGTATTTAAAAGGAAAATGGTATATTCCACTTACTCTTCATCCACCAGAACAATATCCCTTCTGCTCGACATCTCGTTTGGATTGTTAGATTGTGGACCAAGATCTCGACATGGGAAACAGTGGAGTACTACGCCTCTAACATCTGTATTGGAGAAAAAGAGTAATGAAAGTGCGAACATTGTAGCTACAACATGGGAAACACTGGTGAAAATACTGAACATTGGTGGAAGGGACGATGAACTTAACTGAGTACGTTATCTGAATCAGCATACTTGTGTAGGTCACTAAACCTTGTAAATTCGAACTGACATGACAAAGGAGGCGGGATCGGCTCCACAAGTTCTTCTACCAAAATCCTGTTAGTAAGAGTCCAATAATACTTGTATACACCACTTTCATAACGGGAATCATTCGGTTTCACATTTGCATTCGAGAAGTAATATCTTTTATATTGCTGAAGAAGACACGCATAGTAACGCACATCTGAGCCGAAGATCATTGCAGTTACTATTGTACCTGTTATACATATTTTGGCATCAAAGCATAAGTATAAGGAGGAAAGTGTTTTTAGCTACTGAAATTGTATAATGGACTATGGAAATAGCTATCGAATACATCTGAATCACATAGAAGCAGCTTCTTGTACTCATTTCTCAATTGACTTATTTGCTTATGGCCACTTTCAACTATTTGTACAAGGACAGTCCATCTTTTTGACCCTGGATTAATGTCTGAAACCGATGAAATACGTCTCGGCATTGCAGCCTTGCAAGGAAAACTTTGGAGCCTTGCAAGGAAAACTATAGAGGAGCAACATTAGAAAGTAAAAACCATCTGAAAGTACAAACGAAACCATGAAAAATGGTGGCAAACTTCATAACAATTTCACTCATAATCTATTCATAACAATCTCCATTGTGCATTATCGAGATACTATTATGGGCTAAAATGTGATTTCATTATATAGTATGAAACTGGCAGCCAATAGACCAGCATGGCAGGCCCAAAACAGAGCCCAAATCACAGTCATTTTTTAATCGTTTTTGGTGAAGTAAAAGCTGGATTATGACATGAAAACTATCCCAATCATTGCGGTGCAGTAACCATGACTTAATACATCTAACATTGCATCAATGAAGCCTTTTTATGGTTGTTTTTCAGTATTTTAAACCGAATAAATACGAAAATAACCGATCATTTCTCTATCATTTTACAGGAAATCGAAAATCGATTATCACATGCATAGACATACCTAATATTTCTGTTTGTAAATAAACTAATAAAACCATATACATTGCTCTAATTTTAAGCTTTTAGGTCTGTTTTCAAAACTTCTATAACGAACTCAAATTGGCAAGTAATCCAGGAGTATGTTTATGTTCTTTTTACCATCATAAAATAAAATAAAAATAAAGAAACCCAAAATAACATAACATGAATAAAGATAAAATGATATAAGAATATAGCTCAAAATTAAATAGATAGAGGGAAAATGTAGCTGAAATTGAAACCCCAAGTATCTAGCTTTTCTACCACAATTTATACCGCAACGTAATAAATTTATGACAACATAACTCAAATGCAGATATATGACTTATGAAAGTGAGATGGAAACCATATCATTGATGCTTTGAGATTGAGAAAGCAAAATAGCAGCATAAAATGGTGAAAGCTATTTCAAACAACAGTACATAAAGAAAAGAAGTACAATGACTGTAACTAAGACTTTTCTCATTTGCATTTTGTCAAACACATAGTAGGCTATATTAATCTGCTAAAAATTCACACATAGCAACCATTTTTTTTATCAGATACTTAAGCAACATGAATATACTAACCGTAAACCCCGCAAAAAAACTGAAGCAAATGCTAGTGATTATTGAAATATCATACTATGATTGATGAGCTAAAGTTAAGCATACCTAGGGCAGGCGAATTGAACATGAATTGATTAAGATATAAGCAACACAAATCAATACCCAGAAACAAAAACCACAATTTAACCCTCAAAAGTTTAGAAATTAAAATTGAAACCACCTAGGGCAAGTGACGGATAAGTAAGAGAAGATGAGTAGTAGATGAAATTGAAATCAAGAATGCATCATAAGAACACTTACAGGAGAGGTGGAGAAAAAGAACTTTGGAGAAGATTAAGAAAAGAAAAACTGATATATGATGGAGGTAGGGGAAGAATGGATACACGTGGGACTGAAGGAGAAAGATGGTGTACACACGTACCCTAAGTACGTGGTGAAAATTGAAGTATACACGTGGAGAATGGATAATGAATGGAATAAGAACTCATGCTTCTTATTTAAAAGTGAATATATATATATATATATATATATATATATATATATATATATATATATATATATATATATATATATGTATGTGTATATGTATGTGTATATGTATGTGTATGTGTATGTATATGTATATGTATGTATGTGTGTGTGTGTGTGTGTTAATAATATAACTAGGATACTTTTTTTTTTTCAAAAAACATGAATCATGGCAGGCGACCTGCTCGCCAATATATCAATTAAGCCCTTTTAATAACCAAAAAAAAATTCGGTAAATTAAATCTAAAAATTGGATATAGCACAATTTTGAATAGGTTTCCCTAAAGTTTTTGAGTGTAGAATTTCTCACTTATATTATACGAGGGGAAGATACATAGAAAAACTCACAATCTTCTCTATATATCAAAATAACCCTAATTAATATTATGTTTTTCCTACCTTACATTTTAGGATGCAAATAGTTCAAGAAATTATTTATGTTACTTTAATATATATTGTTATAAGAAAACCTTTAACAAGATATTTATAACCTAAATAAATTACTATATATCGTGACATAAATCAAAGTAGGCAAGAAAAGATAAATGCAAGATCAAGGGTATAATAAAACCACTTACCTTAAAAAAGAAGAACAGTAAATACGATTCAATGTTCCTAAAAGTAGAAATCACTGAAAGAAATAGGTGCGCATTTAGGGTTTAGAGAGAGAGAGAGAATATTTATCATTTCAATTTCATATTTGTTAGCAATGCCGACATCATAGGTTTTCATTTTATAGTGCTCAAAAGGGGTATTAAGGACATTTTGATACACACACACACAGGGTTGGGTCTAGTTAGAACGAGGAGCTTAAAAAATGATGAAAACATATATGAGCCATTGATTAGAAATCAATAGTCCTAAACAGATGTGACATTTTTGTCATTATTGTGAACCTGTGAAAATGGCAGTGACATTTTGGTATATATTGGGTACCTTGATTTTCATTCAAAATTTATCTTTAATGTAAATCATTTTTTCGTGTCCAAAACAATTTTGAGAGAATGAAGTTCTTTTTTTTTTCTTTTTGTTCATCGTGGTCAACCTTTTTTTTGTTCACAACTTTCTAAATATGGTGAACCCGAAGAACCCTGAAAATAAAGATTCATATTTCATAAATTTGTGTAAACCAATATAAAACCTTACTTCAAAACGTACTTCTAACTGAAACTAAATAAAATTCACCATGGAAACTTATGTGAACCATATAATAAGAAGAAACTATTAACGATAAAAGTAAATAGTGAATAATTATCGTAGTTCGAATTATTTATGTAACTGTCACCACGTTAGATGTTCAAATTATTTACAAAAATAGCACCCCAATTTTGAGAGTCCCCGATCTACTATTTGTTAGTGGATTAGAATCACAATATATAAAGTTTAATTATAGAATGGGGGTTGAATACAATTAAAAACTTTTCTATGATTTTAACATAATTAATTTGAATAAGTTTTAATTGTAATGACGATTATATAAAGCAGAGTACAACAATCAAGTATAACAGACGAGTAGCTGAAGTAATAGTAGCTAAAAGTGAATTTATTGGATTAAAATTACACAAAGTGATGATTGCGGAATGATTTAGCCAAGGCTAAATCAAATCACCACTAAAGCTAATCTATTACAATAAGAGTGGATAGCAGTTGACAAACAATGTGCACTGTCACAACTCACTGCTCGTTGATCGTGCTTAGACAAACTACTCACTTGTATACAAGTGATTAACACGAAAACGACAAGTTTCTAAGTAAAGTACTGTGCTCTATATATAGCCTAAATGATCCGTAAATAAGTCCTACAAAATATGATCTTGGAATTACACGTGTCGCTGCTTGATTTGTTCTAAACTCCTTGAATTCCGGCTTACAGACATGCTGTGGGCCCTGATTCTATTACCGCGAATATCTCTATTCAATTCCATCTAATAGCTTGCTGACACGTCATCTAGAAGATTTTTGTAGTACGAGGAACACTTGTTGATGTATATAAGTTGAGTGACTTGTACTTGTGTAGAAACTTTGTTTATTTGTAAGTTACTAAAGAAGCAATAAATCTCCTCACTCACGGCGAGCTAAAGTGCTCTTGTAGAATGACTTGACTTGTTTATCTTCAATGAATATCTTTTATTCGGGTAGTGACTTTTGCTTTTATTCAGATCATAGATGTAAAACTCTCGTTGTCAGGTACTTGAATCAGCGACACACAGAGTTAAGCTTTAATCCTTTTTAATAGATCATCCATTTGAGATATGGATGAAATCAGCGAGCATTAACTTCAGCAACATGAGCTTTGACTTCATCATTTTCATAGACTGAGTTCATCAGTGAATTGAGTTGGTCAGCGACTAGTGACTCAACAATCTCCCCCTAAATGATTATGACAAATGCTCCCTAGACAAACTTGTTGCTTACAAATGAAGTTTAGAGTCAGTGTTAAATTTTTTTTTTTAACATTTAGTGACTTGTACTTGTTTGATCCATTCATTACTCTTTTTGAATTCTTCTGATATGATCTAACTTTTGACACTTATTTTCTTTTCTCAAAAGTAATTGTATTTCATTGAACTATAAAGAGAATATTATATTTGGAACAGTTACAATTCAAATGAAATTACAAATACAGTCACTATTCTCTCCACATCTCTTCTTTCTTGACCAGGTTCAACTCATCAACAAGTTCATATTTTTCTGTGGAGGGTAAGAATCTGAATTGTCTGGCCAGAGCCTCACAGAGTATAGCCTTCCTCATATGTGATCTGTTATCTAGCATGTTGGCTGATCTAATCAAATGAACTAGCTGCTCATGATAAATTTTCTTCAATTCAGTTTCTCTTTGAAACCTCAGAGCCCCATTTAGATGTCTGTAGACCAGGCCTACTTCTCCTTCAGTAACTTCAGTACCTTCCACCCTTGGAACACCATCAGGGATTGCAAGGTTTATCCTTGAAGTGTTCGGAACTTTGTGTAAGCTATAAGGACTTGGCCTATATCTGGGGCTAGGTGGCTGCACAATTTCCTCACCAAATCTAACAGTATCTTTTGGCCTGGAAGTTGAAGTGCAACCATCTTCTGGAATAGACTATCAATCTCATCCAGCACTTCTTTCTTAGCTGCACTAGAGGAGTGACTCACTACTAGTCTGATTTCATTCCATTCCTCCCTATGCAGCTTGCAGACTTGGTCCAAAGTAATTGCTTGTGACTTTGAACCTCTGTGAATTAGTAGCTGAGCCTGAGACGGATTCTTTGGTTTCTTGAGATTGACTTTAGTAATAGGAGTAGGATTTGACCTTCCAGTCATTCTTTCAACGTATTTCTTCCTGTCAATCTCATTCCATAGCCTATCAACGGATGACCTAGCTCCCTCTTTCTTTTTTGACACTTTACTAGCTGCTTTAGCTTCAGCTTCTTTCTGGAGCTCTATCTTTTCTATATATTCCACTAATTTGGCAAGTACAACATCACTTTCCTCTTGCTCTTTCTTTATTCTCATTTCTCTTTCTTTTTCCTCAGCCTCTTCTCCACTAAGCTTGAGCGTGTACTCCCTGTCTGCATCAGACTGCTCTTTCAATCTTTACTTTCTTTCTTCTTCTTCCTTTGCTTCAACTTCAACATTGATCTTTAAAATCATGTTGCGTTCCATGTCTGAAAGTTCCAATTGATCTTCTAATGTATTGATCTAATCGATAAATGTTAGCAGAATCTTCACCTAGCTATCGAATTCGTATTTAAACAAGTAATTGAATTTGAATCACAGTGAACACACCGAGCTAAATAACTAATTCTTGTATTGATATCAACTGAACAAAAGTACAGAGAATTAGTGCTTTGCTTACAATCCAACTGCAAAGACTTAATGAAAATCGAAATATAAACATCTATATATACTGCTTGTCAAATAAGCATATGCGTATTTGATTAAGTACGCATATTCGCACTTGCTCAAATGCGCATATACATAGATATGCAAAGCAGTTTACAAAATCACCAAGTCTAAACCTGTACAACCTATACAATACAATATCATGATGTTTATCCAAGATGCTTGACATAGTCTTGTACCAACAATGTCTCTTCTCTCCTACTTTCTAGCAATTCTTTCTTCTTTTGTTTCATCAGGTCAAAGACTCCGTGATGTTTTTGTGAAATCAGAAGAGAGCAGGAGTGTAGGAATAGCAGTCTCTGGCATGGTGATCTCTGGTTGTGTTTGTGGTTGTGATGTGATTGGTGATTGAGTTGTTGTGGGTGGAGGTGATGGAGTTTTATGTTGTGTTTGTGGTGGAGTTTGAGTTGTTGTGGTTGTGATTGTTGTTGTTACGGGTTGACTCTCTATGGTTGTGATTGGTAAGGTAAGTTGGTGGGTTATTGGTGGTGAAGTCTCTGGTATTATATCATCGGCAGATTCTTTGATCAGTTGACTCTCTGGTTCTCATGGCAACGGTATAACTTACTTATTTTACATTTGCAGGATTGCAAATACTTGATTTACGCCTACGGGCACTACTGATAAAAATCTTGTGTTCAGAAACTGATATTACTTACAAACCTGTGAGATTCACCAACATTCGTGTTGACCTTTTAGCATGTATTCTCAGGTACCCAGACGGAGTAGGATTACTCCAGGACATAGCTAGAGTCGCATGATTTCAACTAATTTGCATTAACGGAGATTCTCAGCATAATCTTTTGTACATTTGGATTATGTAATAGAATCTCCCGCTACACGCGTGGACTCTAGGGAACTACATTTTGTATACGAAAACATTGAGTTTTCAAACATTTATTTCATATGAAATCGTTTTACAACGTCTCATTTAGAGGTCGTTTGCTGTATATCTTGTGCTTTGTATATTGATTAGTAATACCCAAGTATGCTTCCGTAAATCATTAATTTGGGGGTGTTATAGATTGGTATCAGAGCCTAAGGTTATAGTGAACTAGGTTGCATTTAGTGGGCCTAGACTATGACCGTTAGGCAGTATTTTCTTATTAGGCATGACTGGTTCAGGAATTACAGCATACGACTTTAATTTAACATAGCCTGATCAACTATGTACAACTAGGGAAAGATGATGTAAGGTCTGAAACGATTATGTTGAACGGGGATACGTTAGTTGACTCTGACCATGAGAGAACCAGACCATTACTTGATACGTGCTAGACACTAGGCTGGATATTATGTACTTACCTATATATTGGCCTCGTCTTACTTTCGCTCTGTCTCAGAAATGACAAACTCTCCGCCCAATTCATCGCGCTCTTATTCCCGCGGACCCCGAACTCAGAGAGTAGACAGGAGGTTCACCAGATCGCCTCGAGCCAGTCCATACCCAGCTCCTAACGTCCAGGACACGACACACTCGCAGTACCAGCGTTAGCTGCCCGACTCCATCATCAAGAGCAAAGGCTCGAGAATCTCGAACGGGAACAACATCGAATGACCTACCTGCTCCGCCAAACTCTTGATCATATATCACAACTCTAGCGAGAACAACAAGATACCAACCTCTCTGTAAGCATAATTCGGGATTCAATGACCGCTGAATTAGATGCGGATGAACTCATTAGAGACCGACTAGAGGAATGTGAACAGCGTTCATAGGAGACTGAGGAGTACTCTCGAGCACTGGTACAACGACTGGCCTTGGTTGAAGACAACGCCAGGCAAGCCAACAGACTTGCAGAAACCGTGGACCGCCTTGTCGCGCTGATGGAGCGGATTAATCTGCATCAAGATTAGATCAGTCTGTAACTTGTAACCAGTTAACTACTTAATTAGGACCTATGTAATTCGTCCGGATTTAATAATTCCCGGCTTTGTACTACTATTACTCTGTAATCTTTTGAAAAACTCGTACCTTGTATCCAACTTGATTATCTAAATGGAATATGATTATCACTTCGTACTGTTATCGTGTATCTCATCATATACACCTGTGATATATCATAATTTCATGCAAATATCTTATTCCTCTTTCCTTGTTCTTTTCTTGTTCAGCATCATGCCACCGCGCCGACAAGTCACCCTCAGTGAAGCCGAAATTGCGGGTCTAATTGCCAGCAGCGTGGCACAAGCCTTGGCTACCCGAATGCCGACTTCTGGTAGCGAGGATTCAGCTACTAACGGGCCACAACCCAAACCCTGCTCTTACAAGGACTTCTAGAATTGCAAACCATTGAGCTTTGCGGGTACTGAGGGAGCAATCGGTCTAGTACGCTGGATCGAGAAAATTAAATCTGTATTCCTGATTTGCAACTGCACGGAAGAGGACAAGGTCAAGTTCTCCACCAGTACTTTCTCTGACACCGCTCTCACCTGGTGGAACACCTATGCCCAGACCTTGAGTATTGCCACTGCTTACAAACTCCCGTGGGAAGAGTTGAAGAAGATGCTGAGGGGCGAGTACTGCCCCAGAGACGAATTGAAACAGCTGGAAGTGGAGTTTTGGAACCACAAGATGCAGGGTAATGACATCACCGGTTACACCAACCGTTTCCACCAACTGGCACTTCTGTGCCCATCCATGGTTGATCCTGAGTATAAGAGGATCGAGAAATACGTTGATGGACTTCCCGACAGACTCCAAGACCTGGTGACTTCATCCAAACCGGGTACTATTCAGAGCACCATCCGTATGGCTCACGAACAAACGGCCAACTCTGTCTGCCGTGGCACAACTTCAACCCCCTCTACAAATGACAAACGCAAATGGGAAGTAAGTCCCAATTCACCCAACCAAACCTCCAACAAAAAGCCTGAGTCTGTTAAGGCTTATTCTTCGGGATCTGCAGAGAGGAAAGGGTACATCGGGAACAAACCCTACTGCTCCAAATGCAACAGCCATCATGACGGTTCTTGCCCTTGCTCAAATTGCAAACGTTTTGGGTACCTAGCCAAGGATTGTCGAGCCAACATTCCTACCCCCAACGCCAACACCCCAAAGACCTACTTTGGGTGCGGAAATCCTGGGCATTTCAAGAATGACTGCCCTAAGTAGAAAAACAACAACAACAACAACCGGAACAACAACCCTGCTCGTGGCAGAGCATTCATCATCAAAGCTGGGGAAGCCAGACACGACCCGAATGTTGTAACGGGTACGTTCCTTCTCAACAATCTTACTGCTTCCGTATTATTTGATACCGGTGCTGATAGAAGTTTCATATCTGATGAGTTTAGCCCGTTACTTGATATTACACCTATTGCCTTAGAGTCTAAGTATACAGTGGAACTGGCAAACGGTAAACTTATTGAGACTGATAGCATAGTACCCAATTGTACGCTGAAACTAGCCGATGAACGATTCTCCATTGACCTTATACCTGTCGAGATCGGCAGCTTCGATGTCATTATCGGTATGGATTGGCTATCCAAGCACCATGCTGAAATTATCTGCTCTGAGAAAATTGTCCGCATTCCTCTCGCCACCGACAGAACCTTGATCATACAAGGGGAGACCGGTGGGAAGAGACTAAATATCGTATCCTGCATGAAAACCCGAAAATACTTGAGAAAAGGCTATCAGGCAATCCTCGCACACGTTACGGAGAAAAATTCGGAGGAGAAGCGACTTGAGGATGTGCCTATTGTCCGAGATTTTCCAGAAGTCTTTCCTGAAGACTTGCCCGGCTTGCCGCCACCCAAACAAGTAGAATTTTCTATTGACCTCGTGCCCGGTGCGGCACCGGTAGCACGAGCCCCCTACCGTTTAGCTCCATCCGAACTTCAGGAGTTGTCTTCACAATTACAAGAGCTCCTGGACAAGGGTTTCATTAGACCAAGTTCCTCGCCCTGGGGAGCTCCGGTCTTGTTTGTGAAAAAGAAGGACGGTTCTTTCCGTATATGCATTGACTACCGCGAACTCAACAAGCTAATAGTCAAGAACCGTTACCCCTTACCTCGCATCGATGACTTGTTCGACCAACTTCAAGGTTCGAGCGTCTATTCAAAAATCGATCTACGATCCGGTTATCACCAACTCCGGGTTCGTGACGAAGACATCCCCAAAATAGCCTTTCGAACTCGGTATGGGCATTACGAGTTCCGAGTAATGCCATTTGGCTTAACCAACGCACCGACAGTATTCATGGACCTTATGAATCGGGTGTGTAAGCCTTACCTTGACAAGTTCGTTATTGTCTTCATCGATGACATCCTGATATACTCGCGCAACGAAAAAGAACATGCGCAACACTTGAAGACTATCCTGGGACTACTCAAGCACGAGGAGTTGTATGCCAAATTCTCCAAGTGCGAGTTCTGGATACGGACTGTACAATTCCTTGGACACGTTATTGACAATCAGGGAATTCATGTCGATCCCTCAAAGATTGAAGCCATCAAGTGCTGGCAAGCACCTACCTCACCTACTGAAGTACGATAATTCTTGGGACTCGCAGGATACTATAGGCAGTTCATTGAGAATTTTTCAAAAATTGCCAAACCCCTCACTGCCCTGACTCAAAAAGAACAGAAGTTCGACTGGACTGATGTACAGGAGTCAGCCTTCCAACTGCTCAAACAAAAACTTTGCAGTGCACCGATACTATCGTTACCCGAAGGCACCGATGACTTCGTGGTATACTGTGACGCTTCTCACCAAGGTCTCGGTTGCGTACTAATGCAACGGGACAAGGTTATCGCTTACGCCTCCCGACAGCTGAAAATACACAAAAAGAATTATACAACCCATGATCTTGAACTGGGAGCCGTAGTGTTTGCACTCAAAATCTGGAGACACTACTTGTACGGTACCAAGTGTACTATTTTCACTGATCACAAAAGTCTCCAACACATATTCGATCTAAAGGATCTCAACATGAGGCAATGCCGATGGGTCGAGTTGCTTACCGATTATGATTGTGAAATCAAGTACCATCCGGGCAAGGCAAATGTTGTTGCCGATGCTCTCAGCCGAAAGGAACGACCGAAACCACTTCGAGTCCGAGTCCTCAGTATGACTATTCATAACGATCTAAACATTCAGATCCTCGCTACTCAACTCGAAGCCTTGAAACCTGATAACATTAAAAGCGAAGCCTTGCGGGGCATGGATAAGCAATTTGAAACCAAACCTAATGGGATCAGGTATCTCTCAAACCGAATCTGGTTGCCTAGTTTTGGGAACCTACGAGACTTGGTGATGGATGAGGCTCACAAGTCCAAATATTCAATCCACCCGGGGTCCGATAAAATGTATCACGGCATCAAAGAGTTTTATTGGTGGCCGAACATGAAAGCTGAAATCGCCACTTACGTCAGCAAGTGTCTTACATGCTCGAAAGTCAAAACCGAACATCAAAAACCTTCTGGTTTACTTCAACAGCCCGACATCCCTAAATGGAAATGGGAACAAATTGCCATGGATTTCATAACCAAACTACCCAAGTCGTCGAGCGGTTGCGATACCATTTGGGTGATCGTCGATCATCTCACAAAATCTGCTCACTTCCTGGCAATCAAGGAAACCGATAAAATGGAACGCCTCGCACAAATCTACATCAAAGAAATTGTTTCTCGACACGGTGTTCCTACCTCGATTATCTCCGATAGAGATGTCCGTTTCACCTCTCACTTTTGGCAATCACTTCAGAAATCATTGGGTACCCATCTCGATATGAGTACCGCGTACCACCCTCAAACCGATGGCCAAAGTGAACGAACTATTCAGACACTGGAAGACATGCTACGAGCCTGCGTAGTTGATTTCGGTATAAACTGGGAAAGACACCTACCGTTGTGCGAATTTTCCTACAATAACAACTACCATGCTAGCATTAAGGCTGCACCCTTTGAGGCACTGTACGGTCGTAAGTGCCGATCACCGATCTGTTGGACCGAAATGGGAGACAGCCAACTCACTGGTCTTGAACTCATACACGAAACCACCGAGAAAATTGTTGAAATCCAAAACCGACTCAAAGCCGCACGTGATCGTCAGAAAAGTTACGCTGACGTGAGACGCAAATCACTCGAGTTCCAGGTTGGGGATCGTGTACTCCTGAAGGTATCACCTTGGAAAGGCGTAATTCGATTCGGTAAACGCGGGAAGTTAAATCCCAGGTACATTGGGCCTTTTGAGATCATTGAAAGGATTGGCCCCGTGGCATATCGGCTGCAACTGCCATCCGAACTCAGCAGCGTGCACCCCACCTTTCACATTTCTAACTTAAAGAAATGCCTATCCGATGAGACACTTATCATACCACTTGACGAGATTCGCGTCGATGACAAACTTCATTTTGTTGAGGAACCCGCTGAAATCGTAGACCGTGAGGTCAAACAACTCAAACAAAGTCGTATTCCCATCGTTAAGGTCAGGTGGAATTCGCAGCGTGGTCCAGAATTTACTTGGGAACGGGAAGACCAAATGCGACTCAAGTATCCTCAGTTATTCCCTGATTCTTCATCAAACGCGACCTCGAGCTAAATTTCGGGACGAAATTCTTCTAACAGGGGGAGAATGTAACACCCGCCAAATTATGACTAGTAATTAGTGACTAATCCTATGTTAATATGTGTAATTAGTTCTGCGTTAGGGTAATTAATGTATCAAAATATATTGATGAATATATACAAATTATATGATTTGATTAAATCGTACAAGTTTAAATCGAATGTAATTCGGTTCAACTAATACGGACGTTGGTGAAACATTTTGATTTAAATCATAAAAACATTATTGACAACACTTTGATTAATATGTCTTAATTGTCTCGTATTACACGATTTAAAAATGATAAATACGTAAATCAATTTAAATTACATTTTATAATTCAACTCATTAAAAGCTTAATAAAATAATCCAAGTAAAACATTTAATAAGAACTCATAATTTAAAACAACTGATTTAACTCGTAAAATAAATAATTAAAAGATTAAATAACGGGGAAAACGAACACCACGCGGAGCATGGAGACGGGAGCTGAAAGGAGGAGGCTTCCACCAAAATCCCCTCCCTCCCTCCTTTCCTTCCTCATTTCCAACAACACAATTCTCTCTCTTTCTCTTTTTCTCTCATCTTCACCACCTCACCATCATCACCATAAATCACCAAAATCCACCACCAAACGAACTCGAAACTCAAAGCTCATTTAGGAAGAAACAACCACCGCATCACGATCTACAACCCCATCTTTTCGAAATTCTCCGGCGTTAACTTTGTAAGTTTCCGACAAATCCCGAAACCTCTCGATATTTAGTATTTTCACTTGTTTGTTGTTTATCTATACTTAAAATGTCCAAAAATGGGTTGGGTAAAAATATTAAGTCGAACGGTGGCCGGAAAAAGTGTCTTTGGGGGCAAAAATTCCGATCAGTCGCGTAACGTCGCATCTGGCCTGGGGCCTCTGCGACGCAGCGACTTACGTCGTATAAATCCTCACCGTCGCATTAGCAACGCAACCCATTACGTCGCATTGAATTGCGAACGTCGCATATAGCGACATCAGCCTTAACGTCGCAAACCGAACCCACGTCGCATTAGCGACGCAGCACCCTACGTCGCATTGAATTGCGAAGGTCGCATTATGCGACGTACATACCCACGTCGCACCTTACGTCGCATGCTACGTCGTATAAAACAGAACCCTGAAAACTCAGATTTTTACTATGTGTCGGAACCAAGATTTTACCACCTAATTTTACTCCAAATTCAAATTTCGGATACGTTTTCACTAAAGGAAAGTAGTAGGAATAAAAATTTTCCAAGCTAACTTGGCAGCTCGACCCCAACCAGGGGCTCTGCCCCTTGGACCCCGCCAGGGGCTGCCGCCCCTTGGACCCCGCTACCAGGGGCGCTGCCCCCGGACCCCCGTCACTTAGAGTTTGTAATTACATTTCGCACCAAGTGTCAAACTCGTATAACACTACAAAATTTAAATAATAATAGTTGAGATTATTATTACAACTAATCACCAACGGGCCGTACACGTTTTCAAACACTTAACAAATCAACCAAATCGAAACCATTTGGACATTCTAGTTGGACGAACAACTACAAGGGTGATCTTTTAAGACACCAACTTATTTACTTATTTACTTACAACCCTGTGCGTTTCGGACGCCAGAAGGTTGCAGGGTTCTGAGACCCGACATACTTACGGACTTACATCCGCGTTACTTGGTTGACTTCTCATACATTACTTGCTAGGCTCAGGTGAGTCTTACAGCCCCACTTTTACTGTTTTACATACGGGGTGAGATACATTGCTTACTTTTCTTGAACACGAGTACGAACTATACATTTTACTATACGGGATTGCATGAGTTACTTACTTTTCACTGAAGTCTCTCCATCATATATCGTTAGTTATGGACTTATGTAACAACCCCAAAATTTGGACCAATTTAAAATTTTCCTAATTACATGTTTATTACTTGTATTTAATATGAAATAGGATTAAATGCATTACTTACTTATATATATATATATGGATGGAATATATGTATATATACGCGAATACGATTAGAACAAATATCGTATAAAACAACAACTGTACAAACTTGCGTACACTGATAAAACGATTATTAAATAATGTGAAATTATTTAATTACTTTAATTATTACTTTATATTATGTTTATAATATAACGGAAAACGTACGTTTTAATTAAAACGTCACCGAACTCTCTGAAAACTCGACCAACCGACAAAACAAAGCAAAGTTATATTTTATAACTTACAAACTAGTATTTTTGGTAAAATACTACAATTTAATTATCGAGCATTATTACGTATTTTAAAACGTATATTTAATCGCGTATAAAATCATTTTAAACGTTTAAACGACCGGGGAAACGAACACCGCACGGAGCGCAAACGCGAGGGAACAAAAACTTGGTGAGACCACTCATTGGTGGCCCCACCAAACCGGCCCAAGCAAGGGGGTCATCACCCCCCCTCACTCTCTTCTCCTTTCCCACACTCAAACACAACCAACCACACCTCAATCATTCTCTCTCTCTCTCTCTCCATCGGTTTCTCTCTCTCTCTAAAACCATCACTAAAACATCCCAAAAACACCACAAAACGAGCTTAAATCACCAAACGCAAAGGAGCAACGACGATCACGAGAACGAGGGCTACAATCGTATCTTTTCGAATTTTCGTTTCGACAACTTTGTAAGTTTTCCGGCGACTCGTAAACTTTTCCGATTATCATTATTTTACATATATGTTGTTCCCCTAGCTTTATAATGTCCAAATTATACGTTAAAACTCGTTTTTGGAACTCGAAAACTTAAACCGAGAACCACCACTGAAAACAGTCCACTTCCGGAATTTTTATAAAATCGTGTGTTCAAAATCAACGAAAACTTTCTAAATAAGAAATCTTCGTCTCTTCGTCGCCTACGACTTTCATGAAGGGCGTTTTGCCCAGAAATACACCCATCTTCGGCTAATACTAGAACTTTGGACTTAGTTCTGTTTGGAACCAAATCTGACCACACTTCACTTTTATTTTTGTTTAAAATAGTAAACGGACATAAGAAAATACCATAAAATGCAGAAATGAACTTTAGATATATGAGAATATGTGTGATTTTTCGTTAGGCTTGAAATGGACTACAAATGGGTTAAATCGAGGGTTGGAACCGAGTCAAGAATCTGAAACAGGAAACCACTAAACTGAGATCAGTCCACTTCTCGAATTTTTATAAAATCATACGTTTGAAACTAGCGAAAACTTTCTAAACATAAAATCTTCGTCTTTTCGTCGGCTACAACTTTCGTGAAGAAGGTTTAGCCCAGAAACGCCCTCGTTTTGCTATAAAAATCAATTTACAAACATATATATTTTGTGTCAAAACTTTGGAAAGGATTAACTAAAAACCGACACCTCGAGGATCTCTAGAACCGAAAACTCAGTTGATAAAGTGATTATTAGCCATAATATGACTTAGGTAAAAGCCTCGGGTCAAGACTCGAACGTTTGACCTCAAAACCGAGCAAACACCAAAACAGCCCCTTTGTGTCGCATCTGGACACATCTTTATGCGACACTACCATAGTGTCGCATGGTTGTGTCGTACCCGTCGCTTGACTGCGACACAACTCTTATGTCGCACCTTGTTTCCACGACACTTCTCTTGTGTCGCATATTTTCGCTTGATTGCGACACTACGACTATGTCGTATATAGTGTCGTACCCATGTCTGCGACACAGCCCTTGTGTCGCATAAACTCCAAACCAGAACCAAGTCATACGACACTTCCCTTGTGTCGCATATTGTCTGCGACACTACCCCAGTGTCGCATTATAGTGTCGCATAATGCCCAGAACAGAAAACTAAATATTTTTCTAAGTGTTGGAACCACTTTTCAATTACTAAAACGAATACGATACGACTTATACATGAAAACAATATACTTTTGAAAGTATACAACGATACCCGAATACGTACAAGTTTATACTAAACTGAACGTGAGATTTCACTCACACCCGCACACGAGTTTACACTCGAAATACTTAGGAGATTACACTCCAACGAACTTACTCTTGTACACTACACGGATTACAACCGATACAAACTTACAAGTTCACCCACTAGTTACGTGCTGGATTACACGTTAACTGATACGAACTTACATACGAATACTTACGAGATTTCACTCGTACCCTTTGGGGACTAAGCCCATTGGAACTTACGCAAACGATATACAATGTGATACGAAACAAACAGTTATACACGTACGCTTTACAAAAGTATAACTACTACGAATACATAATAATAATGGATGGAATTATTATTATACACCGATAACAAACGATTTACAAACGTACAAACAAACTAATGGACATTAACTAGTTTGGGAACAACTAGCATGGATACTTTACAAGTATTCCATTTACTTACCAAACCTTATGCGTATTAGGACGCTAAGGGTTGCTAGTTTGGGATTACTACTTGCTTACTTATTACATCGTCTGCCAGACTCAGGTGAGTCTTACAGCCCCTACTTTACTGTTTTATACTCAGGGGTGAGATGCATTACTGTTTTACATGAACACACAAAACTTACTTGCTGCCATGATTTACTTACTGTACGAGATTAACGATACGCCAATTGCATGGGTTTACGACTAATCCAATGAAATCCTCCTGAACCATAGTTGTTAGTTATGTGATAAGCGCGAGTTTTAGTATATGGATCCATATGGGACTGACAATCCCCGCCCGGGGTAGCACGCACTACCACGAACCGTTCCTGTAGAAACGGGCGTTTCTTACTCGTTCCGTATGAATGTTTTGGATTACATTCATGAGGGGGTACCGATATTTACTGTACGTTAAGCATCAACTATGGGGGCTCATGGCGATTGTATCAAACGGTTTGCATGACTTGCGACCACCCACTTATTAAAACTTATGTGAACGATGTGCATGACTTGTGATCGTTACATACTGGCTAGCTGTGATTTACAAATACTACTTGTGTGTTCAAACTGTTTACTTACTTACAAACCTGTGAGATTCACCAACCTTTTGGTTGACCGTTTTAGTAATGCTTCTCAGGTACACAGCATCAGTAGGGATGCCCAGCAGGATAAGCTTAATTAGCTCGAGTCGCATGCATTACAAGCTTGGAGATTTTATTACATTACTTTTGTACTAGTTGTTATGTATTAGAATCTCTAGGAAATTACTGAACTCGAGCTTGTATTTTGAAACTACTTATGTATTAATGTTATAACATTTCGAACGTCTCATTTAGAGTCGTTCACTGTATCCTTTGTGCTTGTGATTATTAATTAGTAACACCCAAAACACCGCTTCCGCAAACTGTTAAATTTGGAGGTGTTACAACTTAAGCGCGAACACTAGTTAATGGATCCATTAGGGAAATGACCCTCCCCGCCCGGGGTAGTAGCGCTACCACGAACCGTTCTGTATAAACGGGCGACTATTATTCGTTACTTATGCTTGCTCAGTTACGAGCATGTCACGGGAGCAACTTGTTACTTACGGGTTAAGCTTCGATTATGAGCCTCATGGCAATGGTATAACTTACTTATTTTACATTTGCAGGATTGCAAATACTTGATTTACGCCTACGGGCACTACTGATAAAAATCTTGTGTTCAAAAACTGATATTACTTACAAACCTGTGAGATTCACCAACATTCGTGTTGACTTTTTAGCATGTATTCTCAGGTACCCAGACGGAGTAGGATTACTCCAGGACATAGCTAGAGTCTCATGATTTCAACTAAATTGCATTAACGGAGATTCTCAGCATTATCTTTTGTACATTTAGATTTTGTAATAGAATCTCCCGCTACACGCGTGGACTCTAGGGAACTACATTTTGTATACGAAAACATTGAGTTTTCAAACATTTATTTCATATGAAATCGTTTTACAACGTCTCATTTAGAGGTCGTTTGCTGTATATCTTGTGCTTTGTATATTGATTAGTAACACCCAAGTATGCTTCCGCAAATCATTAATTTGGGGGTGTTATAACACTAATATGCATCAACAAACTCCCCCGTGTCTTCAGCTTGGTCTTCAAAAACATCTTCAGTCAAACCCAATCTGGTGGAAATACTCCACCAGCATGAATACCAACTTTTACACAAATCTCGACCACCTTCTCAAACTTTGAAGCCTCTTCTTGATCAAATCGGCGATACTCCATTTTATTTTTGTGAAGAGCTTTCAAATCTTTGTTTGTCGAATTGATAAGGCTGATCGGATCAAAAACACGAAGAGTCTTTCCATACTTTGCCGGTAAATTCCACTTACCTTTTTCGATCACCGGATCTTCATCAGAAAGATATTCAATAACCGCTTCTTGAGTAACGGAATCAAACCACCAATATCGTAATCTCTTAAGAAAATCAAATGGCAGAGACTGTAGTGGCACAGTTTTCAGACTAGCAGCTGGAGGATAATGATATTTGACGATCGGTTCCTGAGTTCTTGGATCTAACTTTTTCTTGTAAGAGTAACGAACTCCCAGCTCTGGTCTAATCCACAAATACTTCTTGCTGTAGATATCTATTCTAAGAATCTTCTGAAACATGTCACCACGAAAATCATCAGTATGGTTAACAATGTTCAGCTGAGCAAGACGATTCAACTCTTCCTTCGGCAGTGTACTGATGCAGTTGAATCTCGGCCTGAAGTATCGTACACCATCTCTTCGTTTGATGAGAATCAAAAAGTTGTCAGCATCAAATTTCCAACTTCTGATCAAACCAGTCAAATCACCTTTAACCTGATAAGTTTTACAAATCTTCAATTCAGGTTTAAGCTTTCGAAACATTGGGAGACCTGAAGACGTAGACGGTTGTGATTGTTCGGATTCAGCTGCTGGTTGTTCCTGAGTAGTATCTGTTGGAGGTTCTTGATCATCATCAGAATCATCGGACTCAATGATCGGTGCATCAAAATCATAAGGTTGAGCCGGTTGTTTCTGAACAGGTTCCGGTTCTCGCTCAGGCTCCGGTTCCTGATTCGGATTATCCACATACTCTTCATCCGGCCCTGGAACCTCCGCATTCATCTCAATATCATCTGGATCAATTGATCTGTCTGCTTCATCAACCGGATTTATCAAACTCTGAAGATACGTGAGATTAACATTTGAATAATCAACTGAAATTGGTCTCGGTTGTCCTGGAACATCAACAAAGTAATCCAAAGCAATATTTTCATTAATCGGATCTGGAATTACATTTTCAGGTTCTGGGGGAGGGGTTACATTTGTTTCCAAGGTTCTCTAGACTCAAGATCCGTCACTTGGAGCTTTAAATCATTAACCTGAGCAACCTGCAATCGAAGAGAATCAACCTCTGCAGCTTTAACTTCCAGATCTTTGATCTGTGCAGCTTGAGCTTCAACCACTGCAACCTGATCATCAAAACGTTTATTCAACTCAGCCATCTGAGTTAGAAACTGCTGAAGCATCGCAGGTGTAGGTTCCGGTTGTTGTTGACGTTGCTGACCAGATTCTTGGATGTGAACACCTGTTCTCTGGCGTCTTCTCAAAGGTAAGTCAGCGTAAGACAGAGAAGACCCAGCTGGTCGCTTGCCAAGATTTGGCGGTACATGAACACGCCCCTCAGAAATCCTTCTCAAAATACGTTTAAAGCGTCTAGGATCTGCCAGCTGAATACCATCCAAAGCAGTTTGAGGTGGCACATCACCTGGAGAGTCAGGTGGTGTGGGACCACCGTCAGATTCTTCTGCTGCAACTTCTTCAACCTGCTCAATATCTTCTAAGTCCTGAGCAACCGCAGCATCAACCAAATCATCCTCATTCACAAGAGGCACAACAATATCCTCATATCCATCCCCAGGCGGCGCAACATAGTTTTTGTTCACTATGTGCCCGAACAGCTCGCGATCAGGTAAAACCTGAGAATCCTTAGGAGGTAGCTTGCATTCGTTGAAAACACGCAAAAGCATTGGCGTCGGAACCAATAACGACCTCTGATCTGGAGCGATTCCCAAATCCAAATCATTCAATAACAACTGAAGAAACCTTGGATAAAGCAGCCACTTATCCTTACCAGCTCGAACATTCTTCACCATATTCCCAAAAACATAACCGCTGAAGTTATACGGTTTGTTGTAAACTAATGCCAACATCAATGAAAGAGTCGTATGACTCGCAGCATCGTAACCTCCTTTCCTAGGAGATAAACAGACAATAACAATATGACACAGATATATCCAGACCCTGCAAAGATACTGTTTCCTAAAGTCCGTAAGCTGATCCACAGGATAGCCCATTCTCTGAAGACCCCCATAGATAAACGTTGTCTCGAATAAGGTCGGCATCTCGTGTGTGTCATTGAACTGCAACACACGTCGAATCGAATCTTCCGTAATCTCAATCTCACACCCAAACATAGTAGATACAATCCTCGGGGTATCATTCTCTGTTATGATAAACGCGTGATCGTAGAATTCCTCGATCTGATTCATGTAAACTGGAGTAGACGCTGAAATAGCATGTTGAATCCTAGACCTGCGAAGAAACGCTATCATTGGCCTGAACGGAAGTGAGTTCTTGTGCGTCGAATCCAGAAACGCAACAATATTATGGTGAGAGTTGGTTCGGCGATAATAATCCTGAAGATTCTCCATCTGTAACTAAAAACAATAAAAGAATACGAGAAAAATCGTTACAGAATAAGCTCAAACATAAAATTGAATAAATCTGATTTTATAGCGTCACTTAGCAAGTGACGCCCAGCATAACCGACACTCAAAGAGTGCCGCAATAAAATCAGAAATCAAGTGATGCGTCACTTGAGGTAAGTGACTCATTACAAGCGTCACTGGTGTAAGTGACGTTGCCACAACATGTGTCATTCAAGGTGGTACTGAACAAGTGATGGTTAGGCGTCACTTAATAAGTGACGGATAATGATAGCGGCATTGATAGCGTCACTCAAAGAAGTGACGATAAGAGTGAAAATGTAGACCTAGGCGTCACTTAGGGAGTAACGTATAAGAGTGACGCATAAAGGCGTCACTCATCAAGTGACGGTGTAAGTGACGTTTAACCTATCAAATTACCATTTAGCGTCACTTATTGAAACGCCCCGAAAACATAACCATTTTTTTTATATACATACTCTAAAAGCACTCTCTATTGGTCCAACATCTCGTATATTTGATACCGTATTCTCATCTTTACATTTTGACCCAAAACAAGACAACGGGGTATGCAAATTACCAACCATGTAGTACAGGTAGGTAAAACAACCTTGTTTTAGCTAGAAGAAGCTTGTTTTAGACTAGAACAAGCCTGTTCTAGTGGTAACAGACTCAAATTTTTGACCAAAATCAAACACGCATAACTCCTAAACCGTAAGGAGTTAGACCCTGAAAATCTGCATGCACCTCCAAAATGACAATACAAAACTTTCCCTTTTTAAAATTTTCCAAAATACACGTTTTACGAGAAAACGGACGTATAACCTCTTTTCGACCATTTTAACCACTTTTGAACTACACTTCAAATCACAAACCACACATAATCATGATCTGACTTTTTGCACACTCGTTTGACTCACCAAAACATACTTCAAGCATACAATAAACAACTCCTAACACTAACCCATTTAAATCTCCTCTTATGACTAGTTTCAACCCATTTTGACCCCATTTGACCCGTTTCACCAAAACAACCATATACCACCACAACTCTACCCAAAACCATATATGTTTGACCATTATAACCATGTTGACTATATGTCAACTTCACATTTGACTAACCAATCACATTCGACACTAAATCACTTTTCACCACTTTGACCCAAACCAAACCAATCATATGACTTCATACACTTGATAACCACATACACTAGACACCATATTTCATTTTGACTTTCAAAGTCAACTACTATATATTGACCAACATATTTAATTCGAAAACTCTTTGTTTGGGCGATTTACACAATTGGGCATCAAAACAACAATTCAAAAGAAAGAAACATATTCTAACCATAAGCATGCTCCATATCCATGTCACTAGCTTCTCATAACCCTTTTATCCACATGTCACTAGCCAAACATCAACCTACAACATAAACACTTAAACGGGTAAGCACAACTGCTTAGTGAGTACACATGCAATCAAACAAGCAATACACATAACACTTAACACATAACACATATCAACACAATACATAAACACAAAATCACTGGGCCCTGAACACTGAACACTAAACACTGTGTTAACCGCAGTTAACTCTCTGATCACCACTGAATCTTTACACATAATCATATCACATAACTTAACCATCAACAATCAAAACACTAATCAACACATCTTTTAACATAATCTTAAATACATATAAGAAACAAAACATATAATAAGCAACTCTCACTTGATTGTATGATCCTCTAGCTCGGAAGCTATCCGGAAACACATACAATCAATTCATACACGGTTCACCACATAATCACTATTTAATCCACATAGATCAACAAATTATCTTCCACCCGATTGTGTAGCCTCTTGCTCGGAAGCAATCCGGATCCAACACAATCGAATCATATACTATTCATCACCAATTCTTTTCCTTTACCTTTAAGCTAGTGACTTACTCATTACTTGGCTAACATCAAGCTAATGAGGAATCACTACTTTTCTTACCAAGAAACAATTAAACACATAACAATTAAGCACAATTAAGAAATTTAACACAACAGCTAATTTAAGCAATAAACACAATTAAATAAACATAACAAATAACTTATTCTTTGATTGTGTAAACCTCTAGCCCGCAAGCTATACGGTACTACACAATCACATCACCTGTTTAACCCCCGTATCACTCACCACAATCTCTTAAATGACGATTTCACCATCTTGATCAACATAAGCATCCACTTCTTCAATCCCTATCATAAAGTTCATAACACATAACAATATGTTTAAACACTAATCAATCATTCACATAATCTCATTTACTTCCTCCCCCACTTTGATATCACTAAGCTAAATCTTTAATCATTTACACTAAAACCACCTCTTATGATCACTTTTAATCTTTTACTATCTTAATTCATTATTAATCTCATTTCATTCTCTAATAAGCTTTCACTAACATCTTCTTTGCCTATTAACATAAATTTCATGATTAAAATCACTAACTTCATAATTTATATGAAAACCCATTTTGAATACTACTAACATAATTCAATTCAATCACTTTTATGGTGAAACATAGTTAACAATCATTATCAAAACACTAATTAACACTAGTTTAATCATATTCAAACCCTAATTTTCGGATTAGAACCATTAACCCTTAAAAACCTCATGAAAACTCAAAACCCTAGATTAAATCATAAAGGAATCACTTTCAACATGTTATATGATTATTAACAAGCTCTATTACACTTATAAACATCAATTCTATTAATTTCTAACCCTAATTTCGTAATTAATGTCATCAATTTAACAAGCTCATGAAAACCCCCAAAAACTAGGTTAGAACATGAAGGAATCAACTTACCAATGATTAAAGATGATGAAAAGGTAATGATTCAAAGATTAGAACTTTAATTAGGGATTGAAATCAATGTTTTGAGACTTGATTTATGCTTCTGCGTTTTTCACTCTGTCTCTGGAAGTCACATGAAGGTTTTTAGAACAAAATAAGAAAGTCTCAAGCCATCCACGATTTTATCTGTCTAATTATTTTAATTCCTCTACTTCTTACAGTCTAGAACTGATAAAACTGTTTACGTTTTTCACTATATCTCATTATCTACATAATAATATTTCATAATAAAAATATATCCGCGTACGATTTTAAAACCTGAAACTTGGGGTGTTACACTTATGGAAGTGACGCTCGAAGTGACGCAACGATGAAGATCATCGTGTCACTGTTCAACCCAGAAATCACGAAGAACACAATTTGGGGTTTTTGCAAACGGAGATAACCAAAAGGTGCGCAATGCGTAAACAAATAAAACACACCATTTATTAACACAAAACATTAACAAATCGATCCCCAAATTTCGTGATTTCGGTAAACCCTAAAAACCGTAACTTTAACCGGTGATTAAATCATGAATACACAATTATAGAAGGTAAAAATTATACCTAATGACGCGTAATGATAAGGGGAACAAGTTCACGGAGGCCGATTGCTCGCAAAATGCTTGAAAAACCACAGATCGATCGAAAACGGCAAACAGTCGAAGTGACGCAACGATAGGAGAAGTGACGCTAGAGCGGTGGAAGTGACGCGTAATGAATAAGGTTGGTGGTGATAATGAGTGCCGGTTAAGGAACTATTTATACCAAAACCCTAAACTGCGTCACTTAGAACGTCTCTTTGTGCGTCACTTATAGCGTCACTATTAGCGTCACTTAAAGAGTGACGCATATCGTCAGTTAGTGAAAAATTTTCGAAATTTTGTCGATCTTTTGTGTAGTACTCAATTTGAAAGTAAATGTGACTTGGGTTAGACTAAAGTAGAAAATAAGTTAACACAAAATTAAGACAAAAATACAGATATAAACCAAACTTAATACATTCTTTTTGGTGACGGAGTTGATTGAGTCTGGTTAGGGATCATATCGGAATAACATGCAATTATTAGGAATAGTAAGTGTTATTTCGATTATCAGTATATTTGTCCACTTTAAATTTACTTGGCACATTTAAAACACCTTTTATAAAAGTTATTTCAAGACGATTATTGGTATTGTTTGTCCACCTAAACATGTTACATCCGTGTCTGTGAGTTAACCTTTTATTGTTAATATGAATATTTCACCGTGGTACCTACCATAGATATACCCCTGTAACCCAGACATGAACATAGTTTCCAAATTTAGAAAGAATATAAGAGAATCAATTTAAAAATCAAGCCAGCGGTGACAGGTCTGTACTTGCGTACAACAGAGCAACATACACTTGATTCAGGTTTAAGCAAAACCGATCGCAGTCAAACCAAACTTTTTTTTATTCAATTGGCGACCTTGATCAATATCTTAGAATTTAAGACTTTGCAAGTACATTGACTCACGTTTGCTTAGTTTTGAGAGTGGACTGAATTGAGACCAGGTCTGCACTTACGTACAACAGAGGAAACAATTAGCAAACTCCCCCAAGAGATCTCAGATATACGATCCAAAAATAGAAGTATGTCAAGCTACGCTAAGGAATTAAGACGTAGAGTCGTACATCATAAGGTGTTTACCACAGGATCATAGACATGTATTTAAGTTACTTCTTAATAACTCAGAGACCGGTGTGTATCATGCCTACCAACACATCGTATGATGAAGCTAATTTTTATAAAAACTGGTTTAAATATGTCAGATAAACCTACTGACACATCCAAGATAAACCTTAAAATTCCATTTTGTGCATGTCACCCGATGTACTATCATATCCCAAGTTGTTTACAGACACAACTCAACTTCTATTTTAAAAATGTAGCAACCGTGCATTTCTTTTATACTAAAGAGTATAAAGAGTGGCTGTTGCCATTTCCATTTTTTTTTAACACACATAAAAGCAAAAATAAAATTAACTATCCAAGTCACACATTACTTTTTAGACACAAAGAACCTTAAACCGATCATATTGACCAGTTCATCAAATCGAGCACGCGAAAAGGATTTGGTGAATAGGTCGGCACTTTGCTTAAGGGTGTCTATATGTACCAGGTCTATCAAGTGTTTTTCGTAGCAATCCCATATGAAGTGGAACCTAGGTTCTATGTGTTTGGTCTTAGAGTGCTGTACTGGATTGCGTGTGATAGATATGGCAGCAGTGTTATCTATGTGAATAGGAGTCATAGTAAGAAGTAACCCGTAATCGCGTAGTTGGTGCTGAATCCAGAGAACTTGGGCACATCAGCTAGCAGCAACAACATACTCAGCCTCTGCTGTAGAAAGAGAAAATGTAGTCTGCTTCTTGCACTGCCAAGAGACCAAACGCGATCCCAGAAATTGACATCCACCAGTTGTTGACTTCTTATCGATACTGCAACCTCCATGATCCGAATCCGAATAGGCTGTAAGAGCGAAAGTCTTCTTATTTGAATACCATAGACATAGAGTAGGTCTAGCTCTGAGATAACCAAAAATTCGCTTTACTGCCTTCATATGAGACACCTTTGGTTTAGCCTGATAACGTGAGCAGATTGACACGGCAAATACGATGTCTGGCCTAGAGGCAGTCAAATACATAAGAGAACCTATCATTGAACGATAGTCCCTCTCTTTGCAATCTTCGTCTTCCTCAGCAAGTCTAAGATTGTGATTAAGCTCGATAGGAGTCCCATAGGTTTTACAATTGAGCAGGTCATACCTAGTCAACATGTCATTGACATATTTTGACTGATGTATATAAATACCTTTTGCAAGCTGCTCAACTTGTACACCTAAAAAGAATGTGAGCTCCCCCATCGCGCTCATCTCAAACTCAGACTTCATGATTTTCTCAAAGTTCTTGCACATTGCCTCATTTGTAGAACCGAAGATAATATCGTCCACGTAAACCTGCAAAAGCAACATATCTTCTCTATCTCCAGACTGTTCACGAAGAATGAATAGCGTGCTGTCTATGTTGCCCCTCACAAAGCCATGCTTAATCAGATGTGTAGTCAGCCGCTCATACCAAAGCCTCGGTGCTTGGTGAAGACCATGCAACGCCTTATTCAATTTACAGATGTATTCAGGATGTGCATGGTCTTCAAAACCAGGAGGCTACTTAACATACACATCGGTGTCTACTTGTCCATACAGAAACGCACTTTTCACATCAAGTTGATTGACGCGAAATCCCTTGAAAGAAGCATATGCCAGAAAAATGCGAATGGATTCCAAACGAGCAACGGGGGCAAATACATCATCATAGTCCAGACCTTCAATTTGACTAAAGCCTTGAACTACTAGACGTGCTTTATTACGAATCACAATGCCCCGATCATCCATCTTATTACGATATACCCAACGAGTGCCAGTCAAGTGGGCACCCTTGGGCAATGGAACTACTTCCCAGACTTGCAACTTTTCAAATTGCAACAGTTCCTCTTGCATGGCCTCGATCCAGGATGGATCTTTTAAGGCCTCTTCAACCTTCTTGGGTTCAATTTGCGATAGATGACATGAATTGATATTAGCCACCAGACCCAAAAGTTGCTCAGTATCAGTCTGCTTCGCTTGATGTCGTGTTTGAACAGGAGCATGAGGGTCACCAATGATATTATCAATGGGGTTATCCTTATGTATCCGAGTTACTGGAATTTGATCCGGCACAAGATTCTGTTCCAAGTTGTTCAAATCTCCCTCAGTTGCATGAGTGTTCGGTGAAGCATCATCATCTTCATCTCCTTGAGTATAGTAATGAGAATAATTCGTCTTTTCTGCTTCCTCTTCCTCATCCTCTTCCTCCCCTTCTTCCTCTAAAGAAGGCATGCGTGGATCATAGGGAAGCTCCTTCGTATAAATAGACTTCAAAATGGAAGGAGCATCCGAAGATGGTGTAGTGGGAGATGGTTTATCTGTGGGTGTAGGTGACGGTGTGGATGTAGATGCGGATGCGGGTGTTGGACTTGGTGTTGTGGCAGGTGCGGGAGTGGGTGTTGGAGAAGGTGTTGAGGTGGATGCCTGATATGATCCCAAATCAGGGTTCGGGTTAGATGGTTTTAATGGAGAATCTGGTGTCTCTTGAGAGAGACTGATTCCATGAAGTAGGGTGACTAACTCTTCCTCTTGATCTATTTCAGGTAAGTTGAAAGAATTAAAGATACCCTCATAGTTGAAAAACCAATCCGGACCCGTTCCTTGAGGAGGATCCGTATAACGCAAACATTTTACCTAAAAGTGCTCCTCAATCTGACTTGTTGTTTTGTTATAAACTCTCTTGTTCGGAGAGTTTACTGAATAACCAAGAAAAATCCCTTCAACTGCTTTATCGTCAAACTTTGAGATTTTATCCTTAGTAATCATGATTAAACAAGGACACCCAAATGGCTCCAGAAACTGCAGATTTGGCTTACGGTTATTAAAAAGTTCATAACATGTTTTGTTCTTCTTCTTAACCGAGAGCACCCGATTCAAAACATAACAAGCAGTATTAACTGCCTCAGCCCAGAAAATTATAGGCAGCTTAGAATCAGCTAGCATGGTTCGAGCTGTCTCGATGATAGTTATATTTTTATGTTCTGCAACTCCATTCTGTTGAGGAGTTCTTGGAGCACTGAATTGATGTTGAATGCCTCTTGCAGCACAGAATAACTCGAGAGTAGAATTCTTGAACTCGGTACCATTATCACTACGCAGTCTCTTCACCTTTAAGTTGCACAGATTTGCCAACTTATCCAACAGATATACCAGAATGTCCGCAGTCTCACCCTTTGAAGCTAAAAAGTAAACCCACGAAAATCTTGAGTAGTCATCCATAACTACCAAGCAATAAGATCTGCCACCAATACTCTTTGTAGAAATGGGACCAAACAGATCCATATGTAAGAGCTCCAATGGTTCAGCAATAGAATTCACTATCTTAGACTTATGGGACTTTTTGTGGAGTTTGCCCTTGTGGCAAGAAATACAGTCATCCTTTAAAGAAAAAGACTGTTTTGGAACTCCATTCATCAAATCATTCTTTATGAGGAAATTCATTTTACGGAAATGAATATGTCCCATCCGTCTGTGCCAAAGAAGTGATTCTTTCTCAGAAGCCTTTGAAAGGAGACAAGTATACTCGCTAGTTGTCTCAACACTTTGCATATTCAGAACATAGGTGTCATCTTTCCTCGGTGCTCGCATTAGCACCCATTCCTCAGGAATGACAAAACCCGACTTCAGTATAACACATTCAGTCTTTGTGAATGCAGTGGTATAATCCTTATCACAAACTTGTGAAACGCTCAGCAAGTTGTGATTTAGTTATGCCACATAATTCACATTCTCAAAGCTAACATTCCCATTTGTTAGCGTTCCACGACCCGAAATTGTTCCTCCTGTATCTCCAGCAAAGGCAACATATCCTCCTGCAAATGGTTTAATATCCACAAGAAGAGACACATTGCCCGTCATGTGTCGCGAGCAGCCATTATCTAAATACCATTTACTATCTCTCACACGTTCAGACTGCTGCAACACACAAAAATAAGAAGATTAGTGAGAAACAGTGACCCAAGCCTTTACAGACTTAGGTACACCGGAGTCATCAACAATAATCACATCAGACAGAATTTTATTTTTTAACAAATCAGAATTTTCATCTGATGGGTTATTGTTGACGACTTTAGAGTCAACATCAAACTCTTTTCTTTTCCAAACCTTAGATGGTTCGGATATTTGTTTGGAAGTGATGTCGGACTTTTGTTTTGGCAAAGGATTTTGCTCAACATCACTTTGCTTCTTAACCGGCTTGGGAGAGCTAGAATAACGCCTAGGTGGGAATTGTGAAAACGAATTCTTATAAAAAGAAGTTCTAGGCATTTCTCTCCCATAACGCTGGTTAGAGAGCTTGGGACAATCACGAATTAAATATCCCTGTTTCTTGCAATAGAAATAGGAACGCTGCTCAACAAATGGTTGAGGTTGAGGATATACCGGAGGAGGTGGAGAAGCATTCCTTGAACATGTACAATGTGTACACGTTTTAAGTGGTGCTTTCTCATGTTTATTTGTTGAAGTAGAAGGTTTGTTATGAGAAACTTTATCATTATTAACATTTAAACTTCGTTTCAAAATCTTTACAGGTGTCTGTAAAGTTTGAATGTTCTCATTTGAAACCTTTTCTTTTTCCTTTTGAACCTTAACTGGTTCCGTTTGCAAAATTTCAGGTTTAACTTCAACCTTTTTAACCTTAGGATACTCCTGTTCGGTAATATCCTCAATCTCAACAACCTCCTCTACACTAACTGGAGGTGTACAATCAGACTAACAAAAGTAGGCAAGGGATACTCTGGCCGTTTAGTTTTCTCCTTTGCCTGTCTTTTGGGATTGGATTTAACTTCTTTAGAGTTTGTAGCTGGCCATGATGAGTAGTCAGCCACAAGTTCTTCGGTGCCTTCCTTAACAGGCAGAGGATAGTGATTGGTAGGAGGTGGGACTGAGTTATACCCTAGTCCTGCCTTACTACTTGTATTTGTCCTCTGTTTGTTAACGATTTCATCGAAAACATCACGAGACTCTGAGAAACTTGAGATTTTTTTATTGAAAATCACAGACTGAGACTTTAATTCAGAAAGTTCTTTATTCAACAAATCAATTTCTGTTAAATAGCTTTTAATTGCATCTTGTTGACTAAAGACTCTTGCTTTAAAGGTTTGAGTATCTAACTTATAAGCTTCAATCTGCTTATCATAAAGTCTTTCATTACCTTTTAAAACTTATTTGACTCAGTAAGTTTCTCGACCTTTTCTCTCAAGTTCATATTGTCTATTTGAAAACCTTTTAAAGAAGTTTCCAATTTAATACAAGATAAACAAGTAACAGGTTCTTCAGGTTCTTTATGTACCTCAGGTGTGATGTGAGCCATTAAGCATTGTTGATATTGTTGAGCTTGAGCGCTCCAATCCAGACTAGTAGGCTCGATCACAATCAACGCATCAGAAATTCCAGTCTTCGGTACATCTTTCTCAAGAGTCTTGAGAGGAGATGGTTTAGTGAGACCTGATGGTGGCATCTTTGGTTTCTCACATTCTCGGGCAAAGTGTCCCAAGTTCTGGCAGTTGTAGCAGCGAACCTTGCTCTTATCAAATCCAAAGCCAGATTTACCAGCTCCTTCCAAACTCTTGCGTCCAGTTCTTTGTAAAACTTCTGTACCCTTCTCGTGATCATGGCGATATTCCAGTTTAAATCCATCTGTTCAAGATCATCATCATCCAGCTGGCCGTAGTCCTCCTTTGTTAATTCCAGAGTGGTGTTTGGTTGTGACACCAAATCTTTGTAAGAACTAAGAAAAGCTGTATAAATGGCAGCTTGTTCTTCGATGGCTGGTGATATAGGAGTCTGTGCACTTTGTGCACCTTGTGAAGTGCCAGCAGAATAGACTGACGAATAACCCCCAGTGGAGCTCGGTTGAGTAGAGATGCCCGAGATAAACGCCAATCCACCAGGAGTATTTCCATAACTAATTTTACCACCATACAAAGATGGATTTTGTACAAAACCTCCACTTTTACATTCTTTCTTCTTCAACTCCATAGCATGTGCTTGGAGTATCCCAACTAACTCATCCAACTTCCATGTAGCCAACTCTTGATTTTCCTTTAACATTTGTACCTTGACGTCCCAATCTTTAGGTAATGCATCCAAGAGCTTCTTATTAATCTTCAGTTCTGTAAAGGTGTAACCACCTTCAAGCAAATCACCCACCAGCTGGGTGTATCTAGTGAACAAACTGGTCGTGGTCTCATTAGGCGCAATATCAAAGAGATCGAATTGTTTCTTGATCAACTCTAACTTCGCCTCCTTGTAATTCTCATTACCACCACAACGAAGCTCAATTGCATTCCACAGATCATAGGCAATATCATGTTGTTTGAACATGCGCAGAACATCTGGAGTTAAGGCCATCTTTATTGCTGAAAGACATTTGCGTTCAGTATCATACTCCTTACGTTCCTCAGGAGTCATAGCCTTATAAGTCTTAGCTGGAGGAACGCCATGATAGTTTCCCTCAGCTAAAGGTCTTACATATCTTTCAGTAAGTGGACCCCATAGTTCCGGACAATGAAAATCGATATACTGCTCAAATCGTGATCTCCAGTATGTATAGTCCAAATCAGCAGTAAAAACGGGAGGTTTACTACTGGTTCCAACATCGTTACCTTGTTTAATCATTTCCCTAATGCTTTGAATAGTTTCCCTATCCGACATTGTAGTATACCTGTAAAATCAACTCAAAACAAGACTAGAAAGCTGATTAGTAACAAAGGTGTCACTAGGTAAGTGACGCACCTAAGTGTCGCAAAGAGTAGCGGCACTGGGTAAGTGACGCTATCAAGTGACGAATAAACAAACACAACGACACTAGAGATTAGTATCGTATAATCAAGCAAGTGACGGACTTGAGTGACGCTCAGCAATAACAGGCGTCACTAAGATAAGTGACGCTTTTAGTGACTCACAGAAATAATTGCGTCACTAGTAGCAAGTGACGGATAACACACAAGTGTCGTCAAAAGGACGCAATTAAGTGTCGGAAAGTACAGTAGACGTCACTAGAGTAAGTGACGTGTAATCTTCAAGTGACGTTACTGAGTGACGCACTTGAGTGTCGTTATAACCCTAATTGAACCTTACAGAAGTGTCGCTTGAAGTGCCGCACGAAGTGACGCGACGAGTGACGCAGAAACGGCTGTGAACGCCCAAAAACCCTAAAAATCTAATTTTTCATAGACCTAACGAAAATTCTTGAATCCCAATCGAACGAAACCTGTAAAACTTGATTCAAAACATAATAATATCACCCAATCGATCCAAATATTGCTAGAATTCCTATGATCTTCACAAAAGCGAACCGAAAAGTCTCCAATACACGAACACACGTTCATCAAATCACCTAAAGGCTCTGATACCAGTTGAAAGTCCCCTTTGCCTTGGATCTAGATGACTGATGACAATGATTGATTGGCAGAATCAAACAATCACATGAAACAATAATAAACTCAAACCGAAACAATGAATCAATCAAAGTAAAACAAGTTTATTAGCTTCTTGAACGTATTGGAACTGTTTACAAGGTTGCTTAGTCGACAAATGGTGCTAGGGTTTCGTCAACCCTAGCCGAAAACCCGTAGGTTTCAATTTATACAAAACACAAATCGGCAGTCATGCATCACTTGGGAAGTGTCGCATGTCGCCGCCCTCATGCATCACTTACTTAAGTGACGCTATGCGACACTAAGGCAAGTGTCGCCTAACACAGAAGCTAAGTGTCGCTATACATGAAAATGACTTTTCTATTAAAACTAACTAACGACACTTACAACTCGATAGACCAACTGACAAACACACTAATATGCATCAACAAGATATCATCCTCAGTGACTTCAACAGCTTTCTTCTTTGACCTGGGTGATGAAGCGGATCCTGATGCAAGAGAAGATTCACTGACCCTCTTTCTTTTTCGTTTAATGATAGATGATATTGGTTGCTAATCCTCCATGGTTTGGTCATTATCATCATCATTATCATTCTCCTCATCAACATCATTATTGTCATCATTATTATCATCATCATCGTCTCCCTCATCCATATTTACCTCAGGCTCCCTGTTATTCATCCATTCCCGACGAGCATATTCGTAACTCGTTGTCTGCCCCTCGATCCTTGACATCTTATCGGTTGACCAACTCTTTACATTCAAATCATACATCCTGAGCTCATCGGGACTGAACTCAGGGAAATTTATCACATCAAAGTAATCAGCGTCATCATTATCAGTATCCATATTAATCCAGGATAGATCAGCGATTGCTTTCTCTTCTAATTCAGGCCTTTCAGTAATGGGTCGGAGAGAAAAGGAGTCCAACAAGATTTCCTTATGAGTAACATTATTGAGTGTAACATCATTGTCAACGACTTTTCTCTCCCCCTTGTTATCATCATAGAATGCTACTACACACTTTTTCATTCATCTGTACAGCTATTTGTTATCTATACGAGGGGAATAGACTTAAGCTTTTGTAGCTTGCTGTGATGTAGAGACCTCAGAGTGAAGCTTTGGAAGTTCAATAACAATGGCATCAACTGCATTAATATATTCTGTGATGCTGGCAGCCATTTTTTCTTGAGCCTCAGTTAGTGCAGAGATAGCTTAATCTTGAGAAACCATCTTGCCTTTTGCAGAAGCAGCGAGCTCAGCGATTGCATTTGAGTGATGTTGAAGAGTGGAAGGATGAGCAACCCCTACATCAGCTAAAATTTGTACCTTGTCACTGACTAATGTGCTCCAGGGAGGAATTGACTCATATGCGGCAGCTAAGAAATGAACCTTTCTGGTAAGCTCATTGACAGAACCCTTAAACTCATTTTTCTCCTCAGTAAGTAGTTTGATGTGTTGTTGAGAGGAGGCAATATACTCCAAAAGTAATTGCTGAGTAGAAGTCTGAGATAATGATGTTTGCTTTTGTTGATCAGAGAAGGGGAGTGGATGTTTGTATTTTCGGCTTTGGTAAGGGAGATGGTGTTTTTCTGGTTGACTGAGCTCCCTGATCCCCTGCAACCATAGTGGTGTCAGCAAGAGGATCAGTACCAACTACCTTCGATACATCATCGCTGGAAAAGGATATGTTATCCAATTTCTTGATGGGTGAAGTTGGTAGATCAACGGGTGGAGTATCAGTGGCAGGTGGAGATGGTGGTTGTGGTTGTATTGGTTTTTATTCATCTGATTGTTCATTGGAGGTGTCCATTGGTTGGGCTTCCTCATCATCACCAGCTTATGTTCTAGCTGTTGGATCATCAGAAATAGAAGTTGAGGCATGTGTCTCACCATGTGACAGTGATGAGACATTGGCAGCCTATGCAGTGTTAGATAGGGGTTGGCTCGGGTTTGTAGCCTGTGGTGTGCCACCAATAATGGGTGTATTAACACCCGCTGATGACACTAGCCCTATATCTGAAATGTCATCCTTCCATGAGGATGACAAGTGGCTGGGTTGACTCAATGGAAGGGTGTGGGATGCACCTGAATCACTGCTAACAATGGGTTGAGCCATTGTAGCTGTCCCTTTGTAAAGTCACTGGACTTTCAGGAGTCCAGTGAAGTTGCTGTAGGCTTGGGTTTATCAAGGCTGCCGTCAGAGACTGAATGTACAGTCTCTGTTCCAACCTTAGCATCCTTGGATGTATTTTTCTTGCTTGTTCCATGATCCTTTAAAGTCAGGGACTTGAGTTTTGATTTTTTCTTGGGAGCACTGGTTGTTGATTTCTTGGTTCGTGTGGCAACCACACTGGTCAATGATGTGGTCAATGAAGGGGCACGAGCAGACGATGGTACAGCAGTGAGTGGTTGGGGTGCAAGTATTATCTATTTTGGTTTCACAAATTCAGGGAGAGGCACAGTTGCTGGTTTAGAAAATATTTGACCACTAACCAGAGTGGGTTCGAATTCATTGAATGACATTCAGTCATATTCTGCAAACTGATCTTTAAAGATCAGTGAGAGGAACCTACAGTATGGAACATACTTGGCTCTGGTTAGTTCAACGACCTTGTTTACCAGCTCATCAATGATCACACTTGCATAATCAACTTTAAGAGAGTTTATCAGTGACCAGCTCATTTGTGCCTCTAGGGTGCTGAATTGATCATAGGTCCCTATTTTAGTGCCCAGACACTGAATAAAGTTTGAATATAAGACGTTCCGAACACCATCCATTTTAGTTTTATGAACAATGAAATACTTACGATTACCATTTGCATCGACCAGAGTGTTTGCAGTCAATCCTAGTGAGATTGACAACTATGCCTCCCTTGGCTACGTCTTCGTTGGGCAACGGCTCATAAATATCACACACTGGAAGTTGTACAGTATGGATGATGTTGGCAGTGACTATTATCTTTTTCAATCCATTGTCTATAAAACCCTAAATCTGAGAAGTCACAAACTGAGTGAGAACAGGTATACCAAAACTCACTGAGCCATTCGGGGTTCATCTCACCAGGAGACAATGTTACAGCAGGGAAAATGAAATGATTTTTTACAAAATTTAGAATTTCCGCATACTCTTTTTTGGTGGTTGAAAGATTTGCCAAATAATTACTTTTGGGCATAGTTATAACAAGATTTTCACTCACTGTAGAGGTTCGAAGAGCTTTAATCTCTGCAGTTTATGTGTAAGAATTTAAGAAAAATTTTGATTTTGCCATATTAACCCTAAAAGTTTATTTGAGATGAATGTATTTGGGGGTTGTTATAATGATGGATATTTTTGTAGAGAAAAATCAAGTAGTTTAAATGGTGAAAATCGGTGAAGTCCCAGATTTAGCTAAAAAAAAGTCATTGATTTATAGGGTGTTGCCACTTGATTATTCTTGTGGTTAAAAATGAGTGGTTATGGTATGTGGCGGTGGTTGTGGTATAGGGGTGATGATGGTGGAACGTCGTGGCATTAATGGTGATGGGAGTGGTGCGCCGGAAAAGTGCGTTGACGTAGGAGAGAGAATGTCAGAAAAAGCGCGACTTTTCAACGTACCATAAAACATTTAATAAAAATTGTTATATTAAATATGAAATGTATTAAATGTAACGAATGTATGTCGATTTAGTTTTCCCATTAATGATATCCCATAGAGTGCCTAAAGATATATAATGAATAGACATTGATTATCCACCAAATATTTTTGATGTTTTGAAAATATTTGAATGTTTTTGGGTGATCTCACTGATGTATGAGCAATAAACTAATATCTCAGTGGAGGTTAAACTCGCTGATAAATCAGTTGGAGGTAACATTCCAGTTGGGATATAAGTCTATTGACTATACATTAGAGAGATTTATTTTTGAAGAAAGAGTCACTGATATATCATTATAATGGACAAATGTTTCTCTTGGTATTAAACTCGCTGATAAATCAGTTGGAGGTAATATCCAGGCAGAGACATACGTCTAAAATGACATACAAGTGAGTTGTTATTTGAAATGAATTCCAAGTTATGATTAAAATTGAATTTATAACCTATCAGTAATTAAACTGGCTGATTAGATCAGTTGGAGGTAATTTATAGACCAGTTAGTAATTCAATTAGTATAATAACCTAGATTTCATGTAGATAGATAATTTTATGATTTATTAGAATATATTATCATAACTTACTAACCACTCAACTTGTCACACCCCGCCAAACGGTAATTACCATTATATAGAGTGGTTTGCGGAAGCTTAGTGACGTGGCGGGGGTGCGAGCAGTAAAACAACCAACAGATACATACATACTCAGAGCTTATGGTTATTGCAGAACGAAATAGATTAAGATGCCATTAATTAAAGTTTTACAAAAGATTACCACTTGAAAAGTGGTAACAGTAATAGTAGTAGTTGAAATCAGTATTTCATAAAATACATAATATCAAAAGTAGATTTCATAGGTATGACTGCAGTAGTTGCAGTTATACAGAGGAAATCCAAGTGTCCCAAAAGTAGTGGCATCCTAACAAGTCCAGGGTAGTCCGTCCTGATATGCATGCAAATCTTACTTACGCTGCTAATTCCCTGAAAAACATAGAGTAAAACGTCAACAAAATTGTTGAGTGAATTCACAAGTTTGTTTGTTATGTAGGAAACACAAGTTAATCATTTAAGAATAACATTTCCAAATAAGTGTTGTTTATCAAGTAGGAAACACAAGTTATTAATAAATAACATTTCCTAAATCAGTTATCAGTAGGAAACACAAGTTAACCTAAATAAAGATTAACATTTCCAAATCAGTGTACGTAGGAAATCCTTTCCTAATCAATAGTTTAGTGGGAATATTTAGACGATGATCCCTTGAAAGGTGAGCTAAACCTGTCAAGTAAGGTAACCCGATCTAACCCTATAACCAAACCACGACCCTAATCTGTTGTTGTTGTGCCAAGTAGGACATTTAAGTATACGCTCCCAAATCCGTAGGAGGGTCGTCACGGCGATAGTACTATCCGTATACTCAGTGGCTAGAGTCACCTAGCTAATGGTTATAGTCTGTAGCCATAAGGTCTTTTATGCACTACATCGTTCAGCCTAGATCTGTACCAAGATTCGTTGCCTAAATTCCCAAAATAGTTATGAAATACATTTCATAAAACATAGTTCAAATAGTTGTGTGAAATACCCTTTCACAAACAGTTCAAGTATGAAGTACCCCTTCATAAACAGTTTAAGCAAATACGTACCGTATTTAATCAGTCACAACATGAAATCTCATTTCATCAATAGTTTAAGTAAATACATCAAGTATTCAAACAGTTGTCGCATGCAATTATACATACGATTTCTATGTTTTCCACCCCGAGGTTTTAAAACATTAAAACATGTAAAAGGGGTTTGTGAACTCACTGTGAGTGCTCGGATGTGAATGCTAGCGAGATAATATAACGAAGCCCAAACGTAGTCAACCTATACACAACAATGTATTAACTATAAGTACTTTGTTTACTTATGTTAATAGTTCGTTCGTTTGAAGAAATTATCAATTTCTTAGGTTTGTGTATTTCGTTGATGATTTTTGTTGGAAATATATAATATTATCCAAGTATTGTTCGCTTGTTGAATTGTCCGAAAGGTGTAAGCATATATATCCATATATATACTTATATAGTTGAATATATATATTCTTGTATATATATATTATTATTCGTTGTTTCTTTCATATATATCTCGTATATATATAAATATTGTTCGACATTTAGGTTTACAAAACACAAGTCTAAATTGTCCCGTAAAATGTTCATCTACAAATACTTCTCAATCATTTATAATCCCACTCGATAAATGTACGTATTTAAGTTTGTATATGTTTATAAGTATGTTACTCGTTCGTCGAAAACATTTGGGTTGTCATTTACTAGTTCATCGTAATCACATGGCTTGTCCATTACTAGTTCATCGTAATACATGGTTTGTCTATTACTAGTTCATCGTAATCATTTGGGTTGTCTATTACTCGGTCATCGTGTTTGAGTCACAACAGGTTTTGGCTACTGATGAAGTTCACGCGATCGGTTGAGTAGATCACGCGATCGCGTGGTCTACTTAACTACGCGATCGGTTTAAATATATCACGCGATCGGTTGGTTCGAAGAGGTTCACGCGATCGTGGTTGAAAACCACGCGATCGCGTCGTTCTGAGTTTCGAAGATTTCTGAAGTTTTTGTTTCACGCGATCGCGTGAAGTAATAAAAGGTTTTAGCGGGTTTTGTTCATGAAAATGACGCGATCACGTCATCTGCTTCTGCACAGAAGCATCAGACGCAGAACAGAGCTGCAAAATTTTGGTCTATTTTCACTTCAATCGTTTGTAGTTCGTATTCAATATGTTCCAAAAGGTTTACACTAGTTCCATAACATGTTTTGGCATCATAATATACCATTTTAACAAGTTTTCACCAATCGATTTTCGTTTTATGGTTTTGGTTTCTCAAGCTCATTTTCAAGATCAAAGCTTCAAATCTTAGATTTTGTATGTTATATAGCTAGATTATGATGTTTAACATGATATATATACGAATTTAAGCAAGAAAATCAAAGTTAGAAAGTTTTCTTACAAAGGTGAAATGGTGAAGGTGATGAACGAGTGATGGTGATGATGGTGAAGCCACTGGCTTTGTTCCACTTCCACTTCTTGATGCTGCTGTTGCTACTCCCTGATCTTGTTAATTTATTTGTGAAGGAGAGAAAATGAATAATGGTTGTGTGTGTGTAAATGTCGAATGATCACAGAGAGGGAGGGAGTATGGTTTAAAAACAATCGGTCTGCTCAATTATTGAGTTTGGTAGCCGGTTTGTGTACTGAAATTTCGAGTACGGGTATAATTATAGCAATATAAAATTTAACATTTTATATTTTTATTTTGTAGATGTTCCCCTGGTTCGTAATATATTTTCAGAATAATGAGATTATCATTATTTTTAGTAGTTGTCCATTTTTGTATATTTTACTGCGCACGTCCAATTGAGCGCCAAATTTCAGTCGAGTTTCGAATTCATATTTCGAAGAAATGTTCTAAATACTTGAAAACGTACTAGAAAAATAACATTTTTCATATTTTGACCTTTTAGGTACGCTTTAGAATTGTTTCTGTTCGTTATATAATACGTTATATGTTAAACGTATAATTGAACCATTTTATCTATATGTTATAGATATATAATTTCTCGTAATTAATAATCGAATTATTAATTATTTCATATAACCAAATCAGGTTAATTATTTTTGTCGACTTAGTTTCGACACGTTCGTACGTAATTTATAAATACTACGTATCCTGTAATACTTTTTGTATTATTGTATTGGGCTCGCTAGACTCATATCACATCATAGGTTTAGTTTAAAACAAATGCAGGGAATTAGCGTAAGAAATGCATGTAATTAAGTATAATTATATACCTAATTTGGAGGAGTGTCACATTCTCCCCCCGTTAGTGAAATCTCGTCCCGAGATTTAAGTCGAGCCGTGAGTCTCGGTCACGCTCTCAAATAGGTTGAGGTATTTCTTTCGCATTTCATCCTCTCGTTCCCAGGTAAACTCTGGGCCATGTTTCGAGTTCCAACGAACTTTAACCAGTTTGATTCGTTTGTGTCGAAGTTTCTGTGTTTTAGAATCCATAACTTCAACAGGTTCCTCCACAAAGTTAAGTTTTGAGTCAATGAAGACTTCGTCAGGAGGAAGGATAAGTGTTTCGTCAGAAAGACACTTTTTGAGGTTGCTAACGTGGAAAGTATCGTGTATGCTACTAAGCTCTTGCGGTAGTTTGAGCTTGTAAGCGACAGGACCAACCCTAGCAAGGATTTCAAATGGTCCGATGTATCGTGGGTTCAGCTTTCCTCGTTTTCCAAATCGTGCTACTCCTTTCCAGGGAGATACTTTGAGTAGGACCTTGTCTCCTACTTGAAACTCAAGAGGTTTACGGCGGTTATCAGCGTAACTCTTTTGTCGATCTCGTGCCGCTTTCAGTCGGCTCAATACTTGAGTTATTTTGTCAGTGGTTTCCTGGACAAGTTCGGGTCCAGATAGTTGTCTGTCGTCCAACTCTGCCCAACAGAGTGGTGATCGGCACTTGCGTCCATATAACGCCTCAAATGGTGCTATCTGTATACTCGTGTGATAACTATTGTTGTAAGAGAATTCAGCTAGAGGTAGGTGAGTATCCCAGTTACCTCCAAAGTCTATCACACATGCTCGCAACAAGTCTTCGAGCGTCTGTATCGTTCGCTCACTTTGACCGTCAGTCTGCGGGTGGTAAGCAGTACTCATATCAAGTCGAGTACCCATTGCCTGTGTTAATGTTTGCCAAAAGCGAGAAGTGAATCGTGCATCTCTATCAGAGATGATGGATAGTGGCACACCATGCCGAGAAACAATCTCTTTAATATAGATTTTAGCTAGTTTCTCCATTCCATCCGTTTCCTTAATAGCGAGAAAGTGGGCTGATTTCGTCAATCGATCGACAATCACCCATATGGCATTTGCTCCCGATGCCATTCTAGGTAACTTCATAATGAAGTCCATTGTTATTTGTTCCCATTTCCATTTGGGCAACTCAGGCTGTTGCAAAAGCCCAGACGGCTTTTGGTATTCCACCTTTACCTTCGAGCAAGTTAAGCATTTGCTAACGTAGGTGGCAATGTCACGTTTCATTCCGGGCCACCAGTAAAAGCCTTTCAAGTCCTGGTACATCTTTTCCGCACCAGGATGTATCGAGTAGTTGGACTTGTGTGCCTCGTCCAAAATCAGCTTGCGTAACTCATCTACGCATGGTACCCAAATTCGGTTCTTGAAATACAACACTCCGTTGTCCTTTTTCTCGAGTTGTTTTTCCATCCCTTTCAAGGATTCATCCTTAAGGCGTTCAGAGGTGAAAGCAAGTTCTTGTGCTTCGCGAATTTGAGTAATGAGATTCGAGTGGATTGTTAATCCCAAGGCTCGAACTCTTCGAGGTTTAATTCGTTCCTTACGACTCAAGGCATCTGCTACTACGTTAGCTTTACCCGGGTGATACTTTATTTCACAGTCGTAATCGTTAAGTAATTCGACCCAACGTCGTTGTCTCATGTTAAGTTCTTTCTGGTCGAATATATGTTGTAGGCTCTTATGATCAGTGAAGATCGTACACTTTGTACCGTATAGGTAGTGTCTCCAGATCTTCAGTGCAAAAACAACGGCTCCCAATTCCAAATCATGAGTCGTATAGTTTTTCTCATGCACTTTTAGTTGTCGTGATGCATAAGCAATGACCTTTTCGTTTTGCATCAGTACGCAACCCAATCCCTGATGCGAAGCATCACAGTGAACAACAAAGTTATCTACTCCTTCAGGTAGAGATAGTATGTGTGCGCTGCTCAGTTTCTGCTTCAGTAGTTGGAATGCATTCTCTTGTTTCTCATTCCACTCAAATTTCTTGTCTTTTTGAGTTAATGTAGTAAGTGGCTGGGCTATCTTTGAAAAGTTTGCGATGAATCGCCTGTAATAGCCAGCTAGACCAAGAAATTGTCGTACTTCAGTTGGGGTTTTTGGTGCTTCCCAATTGTTGATTGCCTCAATTTTGGATGGGTCTACGTGAATTCCCTTGTCATTTATCACATGACCAAGGAATTGGACCTCTCGAATCCAAAATTCGCACTTAGAGAACTTTGCGTAAAGCTTCTCTTTTTGTAGTAGTTCGAGGATAAGCTTCAAATGTTGCTCGTGATCCTCTTTCGATCGTGAGTATACCAAGATATCGTGTAACATCCTCGAAATGGACCTAGTTGTTTATATATTATTTCTTGATTTAAATATGTATTTAAATGTGTTTGGAAATAATATTGTTTGAAATAGTTGAAATAATTGGAATAGGAGTCGAATATTCCAATGTGATAAGTAAATTATTAATTGTTGTAAATTAATATAGTTGACGGTGCAATAAAATGTTTGGACTCGTAAATGGTTTTCGGGTTCCAGGCAATAGATTGAGATGGAGTATTAAATTATACCCGTATAATAGAAGGTCGGTTGAGGAACCGACTTAAGTTTCTATTTATATAACTTTCCTTTTTAGGAAGTTATTCATTTTCATTCCAAAAACTCACAGAAACTCTCTGAAAACCTCCAAATCAATCCAGAAATCAAATCAGGAAGTTGTGATTCTTGTGAAACTTCCTAATCATCAGATTACCATCGTTAGATTCTTCAATCAGTAAGTATTCTTGAGTATTTAAGAATTTGATTTTTGATTGAATTTGGGTAAATTGATGATTTGAGAGATTTGGATGTTAGAAACAGGTTATAAGTGTTACATATTGATTATGTGATGATATTTGAGGTTTATAACCGTTTAAAAACGAGTTTTTGGTGTTTTGGGCATAAAACCCGTGAGTTAGGGTTTCTGCAGATCGCACCAGGCCTGAACGACGATAGAAGCCGGCGGCTTATATATGAAGCCGGCGGCTTATGCATACTCGGATGAAGCCGGCGGCTTCGTGGGGCAAGCCGGCGGCTTGGGTAGTCTGACAGGAAACCGGCGGGTATAGACCCAAACCCGGCGGTTGGTATAGGCTTTAAAACGGGTTTTAGTTCTGTTACCACATTTGGTAATTGACCCGGCGGTTGGAAAGGTGAAGCCGGCGGATTGTGGTCAGAAGCCGGCGGCTTCTGAGAGGAAGCCGGCGGCTTGGTTGGCTGTTATCACATTTCTTGTTTTATTGTTAATAGTAATGTGATTGATATTAGATATATGTTAAAGATTGATATAAGTTTAGTATTGATGATCCTGATTACTAACTTATATTTGATTTGTTGATTCTCAGATGTGGAGAAGGCTCAGTGATATTAGACTACTGAGTGGAGGCCTGAGGTAGTCGGTGAGTGGATCTGTAACCTCAGTGTGATTTAGTTGTAATGATTTGATTTACAACAAGTAATTATAGTATTACTTTGATAGAATGTAATTGTTGAGATATCTTGCCATGATAGTTTGACTAGTTGCTTACTTGGCTGTTTGAGCTAGTATGTAAGATTCCGAGGTCAACTTGACTTGACAGTTGGACTTGGTTGTCATTGTAGACGACAGGAGATCTTGAAACTTGAAATGTTGGTTTGGAGATCTAGGTCGTGTGTGATTGACAATAAGTTATCGGTAGTTCTGTATGGGCCAATGCAGATGATTGATAAGAGTTCCTTGAGTACCAAACCGGTATTAGGGTGTCTCAGGGACCACCGATCCTCATGAGGTTGTGTGTATGACATTGATTGGATGTCAAGTGATTGATTGATTTTCTGTTTATTGTTATTTGATGTAAACAGATTGTTATGCTAGGTTAGACTGTTGCTTATAGTTTCATTCACTTAGCTTTATGCTAACCCCACCACAGTTCTTCCTGCAGGTTAAAATAGATGGGACATATTGGGCAGGGCAGGAAGTGTTTGACTGGATGGAATGTTTGACAGGCTGCTACTCTGATGTTATTTTAATAATTATAGAAATGTTTTTAATAACACCCAGTGTGTTGAAATGTCTTGTACTTTGAATTGAAAAAGTTTATTGACATTTTGAGTACATTGATAGTATGTTTTAAAAATACGCTTCCGTGTCGCTATTATTATATTGATTGTTTATAATGAAACGAGGGGTGTTATAAGTTGGTATCAGAGCAATAGTTTGGGTGAATTGAACTTGATAGAATGTTCAATCCTAAACTTTGATTGAGTTGAGTCAAACATTCCAGAAGGTGTGGGTTTAGTTGATTAGTGAATGTGTGAGAAAGTAGTTAGTTGAATATGTACTAACCTTTAACAAGTTGTGAAGTGTTGTTTGATTGCAGAAATGGAGGAACATGAGTATCTGATTAGTATATTTCATGTTTCCTCAACGCTTGTGGGCTTAAGATTGTCAGGTAATCTTCGATAAGCCTGTGTTAATTTAAATTAATTTGAATTGTTTACTCTGTTATGTTGAGTAAGCCTTGTTATGAAGTTAATTGAGTCAGACTGATATGATTCCCCAGTGTTGAGTCAACTATTGATTGCTATAGGTTGACATGAGGATAGAGGTATTGAATGAGATGCTCATTGTTGTTCATTGTTGTGATTATTTCTGATTGAATTGTAAATGCAGAAATATGTTTAAGTAGACAGAGAGTTGATTAAGGTTTTAGCATGATTGATGTTAGAACCTAAGAGTGTCTTTATTGGTGAGACAAAATAATTGATAGTATTATGTTAATGGATTAATCACAAGGTGTGATCTAAATCCTTGTTTAAGGAAGGTAGTGTCATTTGAATTGATAATGACTGCTAATTGAGAAAATATGTGTTTATGTGACTATATGAGATGTGTCAACTATAGTTAAACACTTGACCTAAACAATGACTGATAGGTTTATAAGAAATAGGGCTTATGATAAAGCTAAGTTGATTGGGAAGTGATGGATCTTTCTAGTCAATTGTGAATTAGTAAATGAAATGTTTATAGTAACATGATTGAGTAGGCTTGTTGTGACAGTGATGCTTGATAGTAAAGCATATGTCAAAGTAATGATAATTAATTAAGATGTGTCCTGAATTTTGTAGTAAGTAGGGACATTGAATTGTGTTAAGTATTGAAATTATGATGATAGGTTATCATATGTTTGAGGTTTCAGACCAGTAGATATACTGAGTAATTCAGTTGTTGAAAATAAATTATGTGAGATGGCTTGCATATGTAAGGTTGAATATGTAAGTAGTAAGCTGATTTTGAGTATGTATCAGCTGTTAGAAACTATTAAATGAATTTTGATTGATTTGAAATCATATGAGATGAGAATAGATCACATTGATAATTATAATGTAGAGTAACCTGAGAATGGATTGTGAAGAACATAATCTTGCAACGCCTGATCACCGTTGTTATATTATGTTGTGTCACATGAACTTGTTGAGGCTACTTGGTATAAAAGAAATGTAATGTGATTTTGAATAAATGGAGCATGATAGTATGTTAAGTTGTTTAATAATTGTTTTGATAAGAAAACAATCAGTTGATAGAGCTATGATATTTGGACTGTAAAGATGCCAGTGTAAATGATAATTGTCATTGATAGATGTTTTAATGATAAACATAGATGACTAATATGATTTTGTTGAAAATGTAATTGTAACTGATTGTGTTAAATTGACCATAGGTGAATTTGATAGTGTTTGAGTGAGTCACTATTTTGTATTTGACTTGTATGAAGCCAAAGTTGAGATAGGTTGATATTGTTTTGCTTGAGAAACTACTAGTAATTATTGAATGTAATAATTTGAAGTTTATGTTCGATAGTAAACATATTATATGAAATGGCTTGTATGGAGCCAAGATTGATGTAGGTTGACCTTGTCCTTGTGAAGGATTGATAAGATTATTGAAAGTAATAATTTGAAATATATGTTTGAAAGTGAACATATAAGATGAAATGGTTTGTTGTGAGTTAACTTGATAGTATGTTAACTTTGAAAGTCAAACCATGAATAGAAAATGGTGTATAAAATTAATTGCTTGTGATTGATTTGAGTTTGGGTCAAACTTGAGAAAAGCAATTAGAGAATTTTATTGATTGGTTGGTTGAAACCAGAGTTGACATGTAGTCAACTGTGTATGTGAAATAGTATAACATAGATTGTAATGTTATGATTGTGTGGAATGTGATTGAATTCCTAGATTGGTCACATTATGTTGAAACGGGTCATTGAAAATCCAAAGGAGATAGATGAATGATCTAAGTTTGTGAGACTTGAGTTATTACTTAAAGCTAGTATTAAGTAATTGAAATAGTGTTAAGTATAATTGAGTATTCAGTTGGGTAATATTTAATATTTGAACTGAATATGTGTTGAAAAAATTATACAGATATGAAGTCATTGTTTGATATGACAGTTATAATTTGCTAAGATATGTTAGAATAATTAAATCACATTGAATCTTACCAGTGTATGAGGCTTGTGATGATAGCTTTGATTAGGTAAGAATGTAAGATAAGAAATAATTGAAAGTTATTATTAATAGTGGCATAAGTTGATTGGGTACCTCATGGTGAGTTACTTAGATATTGAAAGAATTGAATGGATTCTTTAGTTATTTGTTGATTGTATACAAATAAAGTGAGTGATAAAGTGATAAATTGGGATTAGATCCAAATAAGAAATGATATGAAAGGATATCTGAAAGTGAATTGTGCTAAAGGTTTAGCTTAACCTTGGTTAATAATTGAGGAAATATGAATTGAATAGTTGGTCATATTTTAAGAAATCAGGTATGAAATTAAGTGTAATGATCATTATTTTGATAGTTTAAGAATAATGATTGTGTGAAATTTGGGATTGAAAACCTGATGTGTATAATTGTAAGTGTTAGAAAGTAAGAGAAACCTTGAGATTGATAGGTGATGATTGTATTCACCAAACTTTTCTTGAAAGTTTAGAATGAAATGTTTAAGTTATATACGATGTATTATGTATATAAGTGAAACATAGAGTTGGTGATTGTTCCATATCCTGTAGTATGGATATGTGATGACTAGTAGTACTAAGAAGGCTTGATAAAGACTTTAACAGTCTGAATGGCCTAGTGGGTAAGATGAAATGGAATTGATGTGTATGTGTCCATTTTAGAAAATACCTGAAGTTGTGTAAGTATATATGTGTGATATACATGATAATAAATGGCATGATAAGTTTTAATAGAATGAATTAAAATGTGCCATAAGATATGTGGAGGTTAGTTAATTGTGATTAACTTGATGTAGATTGTATTAGAAATGTGTTGGAAAGTAGCACATTGTGATATTGTGATACTTGAGTTGTAGTATTATAATATTGATTAAGACTGACTTAGTTGCTATATTGATAGGATGTAGTACTAAGTGATTATGTGATTAAAGTTGTATAATTTCTAATTGCTTGTGATTAGTAGTTTAAGATTGTAAAGTTGAATTGAAATAACTGGATGCTAAGAGAAGATTATTGATGTCTTACCAGTTTAAGTAATAAATAAGTTCTAACTTGATGGTTAGTTAGACTTTGAAGATGCATAGTAAGTATTGATGGGTATACTGTAGTGTATAATCATTAGTGTTGTGATTATTGGATGTGTAAATTGTTGTTGTTGACAATTGATAGATTGTAATGAAAAGAGTTACAAGCAGAAATAAGTCAATGTAGAGGTTGGTTGAATGTAGGTAATATTTGATTGTGGTACTATTGTTGATTGAGCAAAGTACTTGTTGATTGTAGTTTTACCTACTGAGTGTGACCTCTGCTTTGCTTATTAAGGATTTCATATGATAGTGATAGTGATATGTGAATATGATAGGTTGTTCAAAAGAGTATAGGTATGAAACTTTTAGATGAAAAGTTGACCTAGATTTGAATCTCAGATCTTTGATGGTAGAGATTTAAGATTATAATTTGTAGATTAGACTGATTGTTGGTTGTGAGCTAAATTATATTTCAGTGTTGCTAGGTACATTGTGGTTTAATAACCATTGTTGTGATATTATGGTTACTGTTTTATTGTTAACAGAGGTGAACAGTTGTATAGGTTAAAGATTTTAGCACATTGCTAATTTCTGATTGTATAAACCTATTAAGTGATGTTAGGTTTCACTTGTCGTCTAAATGATTGTAGGTTTCACTTGTTGAAGTAAGTGGTTGCCTATAAGATATATCTGATTGATGATATTGATTAGATGCACTGTATGTGTGCATAGGAAAAGATAGAAGCATGTACATTTGGATATGTGCATGTGGAAAGAATTCAAACAGTCTAAGTATAGTTGTAAGTTGCTATTGGGGACAAATGTATGTTAAGATATATGTGATTATATCACATTAGTTAGATTGATTGAGGTTAGATTTCGGGGACGAAATCTCTTTAAGGGGGGGAGAGTTGTAACATCCTCGAAATGGACCTAGTTGTTTATATATTATTTCTTGATTTAAATATGTATTTAAATGTGTTTGGAAATAATATTGTTTGAAATAGTTGAAATAATTGGAATAGGAGTCGAATATTCCAATGTGATAAGTAAATTATTAATTGTTGTAAATTAATATAGTTGACGGTGCAATAAAATGTTTGGACTCGTAAATGGTTTTCGGGTTCCAGGCAATAGATTGAGATGGAGTATTAAATTATACCCGTATAATAGAAGGTCGGTTGAGGAACCGACTTAAGTTTCTATTTATATAACTTTCCTTTTTAGGAAGTTATTCATTTTCATTCCAAAAACTCACAGAAACTCTCTGAAAACCTCCAAATCAATCCAGAAATCAAATCAGGAAGTTGTGATTCTTGTGAAACTTCCTAATCATCAGATTACCATCGTTAGATTCTTCAATCAGTAAGTATTCTTGAGTATTTAAGAATTTGATTTTTGATTGAATTTGGGTAAATTGATGATTTGAGAGATTTAGATGTTAGAAACAGGTTATAAGTGTTACATATTGATTATGTGATGATATTTGAGGTTTATAACCGTTTAAAAACGAGTTTTTGGTGTTTTGGGCATAAAACCCGTGAGTTAGGGTTTCTGCAGATCGCACCAGGCCTGAACGACGATAGAAGCCGGCGGCTTATATATGAAGCCGGCGGCTTATGCATACTCGGATGAAGCCGGCGGCTTCGTGGGGCAAGCCGGCGGCTTGGGTAGTCTGACAGGAAACCGGCGGGTATAGACCCAAACCCGGCGGTTGGTATAGGCTTTAAAACGGGTTTTAGTTCTGTTACCACATTTGGTAATTGACCCGGCGGTTGGAAAGGTGAAGCCGGCGGATTGTGGTCAGAAGCCGGCGGCTTCTGAGAGGAAGCCGGCGGCTTGGTTGGCTGTTATCACATTTCTTGTTTTATTGTTAATAGTAATGTGATTGATATTAGATATATGTTAAAGATTGATATAAGTTTAGTATTGATGATCCTGATTACTAACTTATATTTGATTTGTTGATTCTCAGATGTGGAGAAGGCTCAGTGATATTAGACTACTGAGTGGAGGCCTAAGGTAGTCGGTGAGTGGATCTGTAACCTCAGTGTGATTTAGTTGTAATGATTTGATTTACAACAAGTAATTATAGTATTACTTTGATAGAATGTAATTGTTGAGATATCTTGCCATGATAGTTTGACTAGTTGCTTACTTGGCTGTTTGAGCTAGTATGTAAGATTCTGAGGTCAACTTGACTTGACAGTTGGACTTGGTTGTCATTGTAGACGACAGGAGATCTTGAAACTTGAAATGTTGGTTTGGAGATCTAGGTCGTGTGTGATTGACAATAAGTTATCGGTAGTTCTGTATGGGCCAATGCAGATGATTGATAAGAGTTCCTTGAGTACCAAACCGGTATTAGGGTGTCTCAGGGACCACCGATCCTCATGAGGTTGTGTGTATGACATTGATTGGATGTCAAGTGATTGATTGATTTTCTGTTTATTGTTATTTGATGTAAACAGATTGTTATGCTAGGTTAGACTGTTGCTTATAGTTTCATTCACTTAGCTTTATGCTAACCCCACCACAGTTCTTCCTGCAGGTTAAAATAGATGGGACATATTGGGCAGGGCAGGAAGTGTTTGACTGGATGGAATGTTTGACAGGCTGCTACTCTGATGTTATTTTAATAATTATAGAAATGTTTTTAATAACACCCAGTGTGTTGAAATGTCTTGTACTTTGAATTGAAAAAGTTTATTGACATTTTGAGTACATTGATAGTATGTTTTAAAAATACGCTTCCGTGTCGCTATTATTATATTGATTGTTTATAATGAAACGAGGGGTGTTATATATCGTCAATAAACACAATGACGAATTTATCCAGATAGGGTTTGCATACTCTGTTCATCAAATCCATGAATACTGCTGGTGCGTTGGTCAGTCCAAAAGGCATGACTAGGAACTCGTAATGACCGTATCGAGTCCTAAACGCAGTTTTCGGTACATCCTCTTCTCGTACCTTGAGTTGGTGGTAACCAGATCGCAGGTCAATTTTTGAATAATGACTCGATCCTTGCAGTTGATCAAACAGATCGTCAATGCGTGGTAACGGGTATCGGTTCTTGATAGTTACCTTGTTTAGTTCCCGATAATCGATGCACATCCGCATAGATCCATCTTTTTTCTTAACAAACAAAACCGGAGCTCCCTAAGGGGAAAAGCTCGGTCGGATGAATCCCAAGTCTAGAAGTTCTTGCAATTGTGTGGATAGCTCTTGCATTTCCGAGGGAGCTAGACGATAAGGTGCTCGTGCGATAGGTGCGGCTCCTGGCACCAGGTCAATGTGAAACTCAACTTGTCGTGGGGGTGGCAATCCCGGCAACTCATCAGGGAACACTCCTGGATAGTCGCGTACAATGGGTACATCGTCTATACGTCGCTCCTCGGTTTTCTTTTCTACAACGTGTGCCAGAAATGCTTGGTACCCCTTTCGGAGATATTTACTGGCTTTCAAACATGAAATCATTTTTGTGGCACTCTTTCGTTTCTCACCTTGAACCACAAGTGTTTCTCCTGTTGACAGTGGTAATCGTACCAGTTTATCATAACATATGATCTCAGCGCGGTTCTTAGATAACCAATCCATACCGACTACAATGTCAAAACTCCCCAACTTAACCGGTAGTAAGTCTATTTCGAAGAGATGACCTTCTAACTCCAAGGTACATCCCGGTACTATTTCTCCTGATTCGATCAACTCACCATCGGCTAATTCTATGGTATACTTGTTGTCTAACTTACGGGATTCAAGTTCTAATAGTGGTTTAAACTCAGTAGACACAAAACTTAAATCAGCACCCGAATCAATTAACACATAGGCATAATGATTGTTTACAAGAAACGTACCAGTGACGGTGTTAGGGTCCTGGCATGCCTCTTGTGCTCCGATCACGAATGCCCTTCCTTGAGCCGGTTGATGGTTGATGTTGTTGGCTCGGTTATTGTTGTTACCGCGGTTGTTGTTGTTATTGCGGTTTTGGTTGTTGTTGAGCTTAGGACATCGGTTGCGGTAGTGCCCCTGCTCGCCACATTCAAAACATCCCTGGTTTTGACGCTCAGTGTTTGCCCGTGGGGGAGGGTTAGTTTTGCAGTCTCGGGTTCTATGTCCCCATGCCCTACAGTTTCCACAATACCCACACCCGCCTTCGTGGTGTCGGTTGCACTTATCACACTTGGGTTTGTTACCCAGGTATGGTTTCGATTCAGTAGTGGTGGCAACATATGCTTTCGCATTTCCAGAATGTTTCTTGTTTTGTTCACCCTGGCGATCAGCACCACTACCGTTCCACTTTCGCTTTGCACCACCAGAACTACTAACATCAGTACTGTTCGGTTCACTTTTTCCCGACACAGCTTTCTTAGTCAGATTTCCCATCCTGACTGCCTCATCGGTCAAACTTTGCGCTAGAGTAACGGCACTCCTGAAAGTGTCCGGTTTAGATGACGTCACCAGACTACGGATTTGTGGTACTAGACCGAATATGTAGCGCTCAATACGCTTATACTCGGGTGTCACCATATGTGGCACTAGACGTGCAAGTTCCTGAAACTTAGTGGTGTACCCAGTAATATCAGCACCAATCATGGTGATGTTCCACAACTCTGTTTCTATTTTCTGCATCTCACTGCGAGGACAGAATTCCTCCAACATCAAACTTTTAAATGTCCCCCATGACATTGAATAAGCAGCTGGTCGACCAAGTGATTGGATCTGACTGTTCCACCAAGTAAGCGCTTTGTCCGCCAAAGTGCAAGTAGCATACTTCACCATACAGTCAGGTGAACAGTCACTAATGTCCAATACCGATTCAGTTTTCTCTATCCAATGAATCATACCAATTGCACCCTCGGTGCCACGGAAAGAAATCGGCTTACAAGCCTGAAATGTTTTGTATGAACACCCTCGGCTAGCATTCACGGGTGTCTCAGTATTAACAGGGGTAGATCCACTGTTGTTAACTACGGGTTCACGATTACGGCTTGCCTCATATTCAGCAATACCTTCAGCTATTCTTCGTGCGATCATTTGTTCGGTGGTTTCAGTGGGTGGTGGTGGAGGCGTAGTTGTCTTTTGACTGTTTCTAGTGGCTCGTCGTTTGGGAGGCATGATTCAGCTCTGCGATGAATAAAATGCAGAGTGTTAATGTTGAGATATTGAATGTGAATAGATCAAAGATTCACATTTGATAGAAATGAATGACATGAAGAGATGAATGAATAGGGTTTTACAACACGTGCCATACAACTTTGAAACACCCACATGTATCTAGCATAATATAATCACGTTGGCCAGGCGTCATTATATAATGTCCAATACATATTTCTTTTCATTGTCGTTTAACACTGTTAATTTCAAAGGTTCTCAAGAATAATCAATCATCAAGATGTAATATGTTTCAGGGTTTACAAGAATTGATCACATAGTTATCGATAACGTATAGTTTTAATCACCAGTCGACAGTTGTAAGAGGAAATAATATGGTTGATAATAAGCATAATGAACACGGGATGTAAACCAAACATACATTATATATTAAAGGTCATAACGCTGTTACATGAGTTTTAGTACGAAACGAGATGAGATTTCTAATATACCCATTGATGGTTAGCGTTATACAAAAGATGATGGGTTTTCTATACATATACCCATTCTACTAACAAGTTCCATTCACATCCAGCTAGTCCATAACTAGTACATACATATAGTTTCCCCAAAAGTAATAGTCTATAATGGTGTAGGCACAACCGCCATACACAGGCCTAACGGAACCATGGTAAATACATCCTAACCGCAACCATCACTGCTGCAGTCATCACACAAACACTAGCTACAATCTCTGACACCCTAGCACGCCTCTCTAAAGCTGCAACGCGTGCACGGGTGGATGCTAGACTCTGCCAGTCTGTCTGACGGTGAGTCTCCACAAAATCCATCCTCTGATGGAGCATAGTCATATCCATGTCAGTGCGGGAGGCATCACTCAGTAACTCCATCACGTCTCTGCTCTGACTAGCATATCTCCTAATCACAGAGTAGATCACAGCCACAAGGGTAGGTACAGTGAGCTCCAGAGGCTCACCTGTGAAAGGTGCATGTGGTGGTGAATGGGAGGACTCTCCAATCTCAAAGGTCGAGGGAAAACCCTCTAGTGATCTCCACTCTCTCAATACACTAGGCATCCAGTCTAGATGAGAAGGTCGAAGCCTCTTCTGTGGCGGCTCGACAACTGGAACCTCAGACTCAGTCACTGGCGCCTTATCGCGCGGCGCGAGTGATCCCCTGGGAAAATCCCGAACACTAATCCTAGCTGTCATCCTAGGTACAGGCACACGAGATGTACTCGCAATGGCTGGCGCAGAGGTAGGAGTGATGTAAGCAGATGGTCCACGGTGTGTGGTCACTCCAGTACTCGCTACGCTAAAGTAGGAGGCCTCCATGGGCTCCTCCTCAGAATCGGAATCAGTGATATAGATCGGTGTGCGTCTCGTCATGCTGAGACAAAAGAATCGTGTTTGACATGTCAGTCGTATGTTAGTTGTATGCAAAGTATGTATGCATGAATGCACAAATGTTCTAGCCAAGGCTATAGTCTAGGTCTCTAAGGTTCCAAGTCACTTAAAGACTGCTAGTTCGCTATAACCAATGGCTCTGATACCAAGTCTGTCACACCCCGCCAAACGGTAATTACCATTATATAGAGTGGTTTGCGGAAGCTTAGTGACGTGGCGGGGGTGCGAGCAGTAAAACAACCAACAGATACATACATACTCAGAGCTTATGGTTATTGCAGAACGAAATAGATTAAGATGCCATTAATTAAAGTTTTACAAAAGATTACCACTTGAAAAGTGGTAATAGTAATAGTAGTAGTTGAAATCAGTATTTCATAAAATACATAATATCAAAAGTAGATTTCATAGGTATGACTGCAGTAGTTGCAGTTATACAGAGGAAATCTAAGTGTCCCAAAAGTAGTGGCATCCTAACAAGTCCAGGGTAGTCCGTCCTGATATGCATGCAGATCTTACTTACGCTGCTAATTCCCTGAAAAACATAGAGTAAAACGTCAACAAAATTGTTGAGTGAATTCACAAGTTTGTTTGTTATGTAGGAAACACAAGTTAATCATTTAAGAATAACATTTCCAAATAAGTGTTGTTTATCAAGTAGGAAACACAAGTTATTAATAAATAACATTTCCTAAATCAGTTATCAGTAGGAAACACAAGTTAACCTAAATAAAGATTAACATTTCCAAATCAGTGTACGTAGGAAATCCTTTCCTAATCAATAGTTTAGTGGGAATATTTAGACGATGATCCCTTGAAAGGTGAGCTAAACCTGTCAAGTAAGGTAACCCGATCTAACCCTATAACCAAACCACGACCCTAATCTGTTGTTGTTGTGCCAAGTAGGACATTTAAGTATACGCTCCCAAATCCGTAGAAGGGTCGTCACGGCGATAGTACTATCCGTATACTCAGTGGCTAGAGTCACCTAGCTAATGGTTATAGTCTGTAGCCATAAGGTCTTTTATGCACTACATCGTTCAGCCTAGATCTGTACCAAGATTCGTTGCCTAAATTCCCAAAATAGTTATGAAATACATTTCATAAAACATAGTTCAAATAGTTGTGTGAAATACCCTTTCACAAACAGTTCAAGTATGAAGTACCCCTTCATAAACAGTTTAAGCAAATACGTACCGTATTTAATCAGTCACAACATGAAATATCATTTCATCAATAGTTTAAGTAAATACATCAAGTATTCAAACAGTTGTCGCATGCAATTATACATACGATTTCTATGTTTTCCACCCCGAGGTTTTAAAACATTAAAACATGTAAAAGGGGTTTGTGAACTCACTGTGAGTGCTCGGATGTGAATGCTAGCGAGATAATATAACGAAGCCCAAACGTAGTCAACCTATACACAACAATGTATTAACTATAAGTACTTTGTTTACTTATGTTAATAGTTCGTTCGTTTGAAGAAATTATCAATTTCTTAGGTTTGTGTATTTCGTTGATGATTTTTGTTGGAAATATATAATATTATCCAAGTATTGTTCGCTTGTTGAATTGTCCGAAAGGTGTAAGCATATATATCCATATATATACTTATATAGTTGAATATATATATTCTTGTATATATATATTATTATTCATTGTTTCTTTCATATATATCTCGTATATATATAAATATTGTTCGACATTTAGGTTTACAAAACACAAGTCTAAATTGTCCCGTAAAATGTTCATCTACAAATACTTCTCAATCATTTATAATCCCACTCGATAAATGTACGTATTTAAGTTTGTATATGTTTATAAGTATGTTACTCGTTCGTCGAAAACATTTGGGTTGTCATTTACTAGTTCATCGTAATCACATGGCTTGTCCATTACTAGTTCATCGTAATACATGGTTTGTCTATTACTAGTTCATCGTAATCATTTGGGTTGTCTATTACTCGGTCATCGTGTTTGAGTCACAACAGGTTTTGGCTACTGATGAAGTTCACGCGATCGGTTGAGTAGATCACGCGATCGCGTGGTCTACTTAACTACGCGATCGGTTTAAATATATCACGCGATCGGTTGGTTCGAAGAGGTTCACGCGATCGTGGTTGAAAACCACGCGATCGCGTCGTTCTGAGTTTCGAAGATTTCTGAAGTTTTTGTTTCACGCGATCGCGTGAAGTAATAAAAGGTTTTAGCGGATTTTGTTCATGAAAATGACGCGATCGCGTCATCTGCTTCTGCACAGAAGCATCAGACGCAGAACAGAGCTGCAAAATTTTGGTCTATTTTCACTTCAATCGTTTGTAGTTCGTATTCAATATGTTCCAAAAGGTTTATACTAGTTCCATAACATGTTTTGGCATCATAATATACCATTTTAACAAGTTTTCACCAATCGATTTTCGTTTTATGGTTTTGGTTTCTCAAGCTCATTTTCAAGATCAAAGCTTCAAATCTTAGATTTTGTATGTTATATAGCTAGATTATGATGTTTAACATGATATATATACGAATTTAAGCAAGAAAATCAAAGTTAGAAAGTTTTCTTACAAAGGTGAAATGGTGAAGGTGATGAACGAGTGATGGTGATGATGGTGAAGCCACTGGCTTTGTTCCAATTCCACTTCTTGATGCTGCTGTTGCTACTCCCTGATCTTGTTAATTTATTTGTGAAGGAGAGAAAATGAATAATGGTTGTGTGTGTGTAAATGTCGAATGATCACAGAGAGGGAGGGAGTATGGTTTAAAAACAATCGGTCTGCTCAATTATTGAGTTTGGTAGCCGGTTTGTGTACTGAAATTTCGAGTACGGGTATAATTATAGCAATATAAAATTTAACATTTTATATTTTTATTTTGTAGATGTTCCCCTGGTTCGTAATATATTTTCAGAATAATGAGATTATCATTATTTTTAGTAGTTGTCCATTTTTGTATATTTTACTGCGCACGTCCAATTGAGCGCCAAATTTCAGTCGAGTTTCGAATTCATATTTCGAAGAAATGTTCTAAATACTTGAAAACGTACTAGAAAAATAACATTTTTCATATTTTGACCTTTTAGGTACGTTTTAGAATTGTTTCTGTTCGTTATATAATACGTTATATGTTAAACGTATAATTGAACCATTTTATCTATATGTTATAGATATATAATTTCTCGTAATTAATAATCGAATTATTAATTATTTCATATAACCAAATCTGGTTAATTATTTTTGTCGACTTAGTTTCGACACGTTCGTACGTAATTTATAAATACTACGTATCCTGTAATACTTTTTGTATTATTGTATTGGGCTCGCTAGACTCATATCACATCATAGGTTTAGTTTAAAACAAATGCAGGGAATTAGCGTAAGAAATGCATGTAATTAAGTATAATTATATACCTAATTTGGAGGAGTGTCACACAACTCGCTGATTAGATCAGTTGGAGGTAGTAGATTAGTGAATATGATGAGCTATAAAAATGAATCACAACATCAAAATAAATAAAAATTGCATAACAAAAATGAATAAATAAATTTGTTAAATTTTATTTATTCATTTAGGTTTAACATACCTAACTCGCTGATAAGAAAATTGAATCTTTTCTCATCTAAAAGTTTTTAAATAGATCAGCGAGTTGGTAATCAGTTGGAACAAAATGTAGTTCAATATCCCCTTTCATCACATGGTCCCTGATGAAATGATATCTGACATCAATATTTTTGTCCTTGAGTGCATCACTGGATTATTAGCAATGCTATGGCACTTTGACTATCATAGTAGATTGGTATTTCAGTGAAGTCAAATCCATAGTCAGCTAGTTGATTTCTCATTCAGAGAATTTGAGCAGTGCATCCACTAGCAGCGACATATTCAGCTTCAGCGGTTGAAGTAGAAACTGAGTTATGTTTCTTGCTGGACCAACCTACTAACTTCTCTCCAAGAAATTGACAGCTACCAGATATACTTTTTCTATCTAGTTTGCATCAGGCATGATCAGAATCAGAATATCCTTTCAGTGAGAAATCTGAACCATATGGGTACTAGAGACTAAGATTTGGTGTACCCTTTCTGAATATTCTTTTGACAGGGAGTAGATGTGATTCTTTTGGATCAGCTTGATACCTAGCATATAGACATGTATCAAACATAATGTCTGGTCTACTTACAGTGAGATACAATAATGATTCAATCATACCTCTATAAGCAGTGATGTTTACAGATTTACTATTTGAATCAACATGTAGCTACATTGCAGGTGACATTGGTGTAGCAAGGGATAAGCAATTTGTTAATTCAAATTTCTTTAATCAATATTTAACATATTTTCCATGGTTTATGAAAATCCCAGTTTTGGTTTGTTTGATTTGAAATCTGAGGAAAAATGTTAATTCACCCATTGTTGCGCCACCAACGGTCGGTAAGGATTTCAACCCTCGTCGTTGAACCGGCTGCCAGCGGCGGCGATCAATGAGTGTTTTAAATATGTAATTGCGGGGCCTAAGTTTTCCCTAACAATGCTAATCCTAAAGGTGAGCAAGTGGTAGGTATGACCTAGAGGTCGTTCTTCAAACCGACTGAATTGAAACTAAGGCATGGCAGATGAGGGCTTTCAAACTAGTGAAGGGTTTATAAAACAGTGGGGAAGTTTTGGTTTTTATATTAACTAACTTAGGCAAGTAAATAAATAAAAGCAAAATTAAAATAAAATGTAAAACAGATAAAATAAAGATAGTGTTTGCTGAGACTTTGTTAATTAAGTTATGGGATGATGTTTGGAGAAACTGTTTTGAAAGATATTAGTTAATTATCATTCTTGAATACTTGTATGTAAACACTAGATTCCCTACTAATTAAAATCCCATTAGCATGTCACACCGGGAGATAGGTTATGGTAACATTACAAAGTATTTAGAATAATAAGCAAAATCTTAATTATGGTTTAATAATACTTTCATATGAACAGGAACAAAATCTTAAGGTACTAGACATAACTAAATCATATAACGATTCCTTGTCATCCTAACAGATTCGTATAAAAAAGTTCATTTATGACTTAAACCAGCCCATGCTTAAGACTACCCAATAAATCCCTTAATTATCCACAGCGTTCCACACTCAAAGTGGTTCCGCCGCTTCAAACCTTGGCCATGTCTTGTCCTATGATAATCCCCCATGTAGCCTTGTAGTTCCACAGTTTCATACCATTGACAAATCATATTGACACAGATGACTGACTACCTTTTAATTGGACGTCGTTAAAAAAGTGTTGTAATCACGTTTATTGGTGGAAAGGCGATAGATTAATTTGAAGTTTAAAAGTCTATTTAGAAAGGTTAAATTAAACTAGGTTTCTCATTTTATATATATTAGTCCGTAATATAACTACCTTCGGTCGTTACGCAGCTTCCACGTATTTGTACTACACCTAAAGTATTTCCAACGCTATACTGTGTAACAGTCGAATAGGGGCCATCATATTACTTCATAATATAGTATCGTTTCGTAATATGACTACCTTCGGTCGTTCTTCGGCTTCCATACATTTATACTCCACCTTGAAGTGTTTCCAGTACTTTACCGAAGAACAGTCGAATAGGGGCCGTCATATTACTTTACGATAATTAAGACCATTTATATTTTACTACTATGATGATCCTAAGGCAACAATCAAACAAGAACATGCAATAAGACGATCAAAGTAATACTACCGATCTTTAATATTTAATTATAAATCATTCCATAATTAACCAACTACATCGCAAACAAACACAACAAGTATACTACTCTCTAATCATGGCAATAACTAAATCTAGCATAATCAATATAAACGTAATTAATTAAGATAGATAAGGATTAGAAAGAACCAGAATTAAATGCGAGAGAAAGTAGACTTGAATTAATTGACACAATTCCGAGCATACACCGAAGATTACAATGCGTTCCGTACTTTCCTTCTATTCTAAACAAGCTCCTAAACTAGCATAAAACTAATTTTTAGTAAGAAAATAGAAAGAAAGTAGAAGCAATATCTTAAGTGAAGTATATTGTTCTAAGAATGGTGTGTCTAAAAATGAAGGCTTATGGCCTCTATTTATAGGTGAAATTCGGCTCACGTTAGCATCTTGAGGAGCTCACAATAGCAAAAGGTGAAAAAGGTGGTGGCACCGGGTACGTGAAGGTGGTGGAACGAGGTACGTAAAGTTGCGTAAAGGTCTAGCAGGAGGTACGTAAAGTTGCGTAAAGGTCTAGCACCGGGTACACGCAAGGACCAAAAAGCGCAAATGGGATGGGTGGCAGCCCAGGGTCGGATGGGTGGCAGCCAGGGGTCGGATGGGTGGCAGCCACCCGTCCCGGTTCGCATTCTTTCGTTTGTTTCTTGTTTCACGCGTATCTTCTTCGTTATGCGTCCGTTTTTGTCGATTCTTTTTTTGTTGGATTATTTTTTCAAAAACGAAGACTTTGATGAAAAGAAATCCCAAAAATATGTCTCCCATCTTTGGATGTCTCTTACGAATCGTTTGGATCTTCCGGCGTACGTAGAATCTTCATTCTTCATCCGTTTTTGTTGATTCTTCTTCTGTTGGATTCGTAATTTGAAAACGAACATCTTGGATGAGATGGATGTTGGTGATGGGAACTTTTGTCTTGAAATCTCATTTTGATGCCTTGAATCTTCAAACGTGCGTGGAATCTTCGTTTTACGTCCGTTCTGCTTGATTTTTATCGTGCAACCTTGTTTTGACCATCTTGGCATAATATCATTGATTTGTACTGTTTTTGAGTTTAAAATGCCAAGAATTGTTTCAGAATGAGAGAGATATCGGTAGTAAAAATGTGACTTTTTACGCAATATCAAGTATCCCACACTTAGAACTTTGCTTGTCCTCAAGCAAACCCGAATTTCAAGCATGGTTAAAGGTAAGCAGATAATGAAATATTTTAAGACGGAACTTTCTACTAAGGGGGTTTTGGAAAAATAAAATATTTGTTCTTTGAAAAAGCAGGGTTGTAATCTTTTGGAGCATGCTTTTGATCTTTGATCTTGGATACATGACTAGGCGATCCTCTCAAGGTGGTCACTCAACTCACTCAAAGTGTTTAGGGTTTCTTATTTTAATATTATCAATCACTCAGAACGCCAGTCATGAATCGTTTATCGTCATAGGCTTGATCAAGAATCAAATCGTTACCTTTTAAGTGAGCGCGAAGTCGATCTAGCCACAATCATTCTAGGGGAAGTGATGTAGGGTTTTTGGAGTGGAGTGTTGGTGATATGAAAGGGGGTTGTGTTGGTAATATATATATATATATATATATATATATATATATATATATATATATATATATATATATATATATTTTTATTTTGTGAAGAGGAAAGCTGGAATTTTTGGGATGATTGACGCCCTTTTTTCGTGATTTTTGGTAGGAGTCTTTTTCTCCATTCGACTTTCTTTTCTTCGAATTCTTTTCTTTTGAATATATTTTTTTTTCGACGTCATATCCTTGTAGCTTCTCTTCTTTCATCTTTGGAACTTTCTATGAAGTTTGAGGGATGCTTTCGAGAGGGTAGGAATAACGTGTTTTCATTTTTTTTTGGTGTAAGGATGGGTTTAAGAATGATGTGATTCGATCTCCTTTTTACTCACTAGTTCGGATTCGAAATGCATAACAAGAGCAAGTTCTGATTCTAAATGCATACATCGGCACACTCAAGAATCGAAAAAGTGAAGCATTAAAAGTGAATGCTTTATATGGCTCAAGATACCTCACGAATCGAAAATTGGGTTGTTGTGTGTCTAGTCATGTGATGCTCTTTATGGGATTACTAAACTAATTTTTCAAAGGAATTCATATTTTATTTATCCTTCTTCCCCAAAGTAAATAATTATTTGTTTAAAATTTTTCATTTTCAACATATTTTTAACTTAATTTTGAAAATTTTTTTTACTTTTTGGATAAGGATGGTCTAAAGAGCAGCGAGTTTAGAATCAAGCATATACCATTACCCATTTTACAGTGATGTAACTACTGTTATCCCACACTTAAAGGAACATCGTCCTCGATGTTATTCTAAGCTCTGACTGGGGTAAAGATCCCACACTTAGGATTTGAAACATCTCAGACGTATTCTTTTAGCAGTGTGTGTTGGGTTTGAATCCCACACTTAGTGATAAGCATAGTGGATGTGGTATATTTATAACGAAGGAAAGAGACTAGTATAGCAGTACTCCCAAGTAGCTACGTGGTATGCGTTTGCCGAACTTCGTCCTGCTGGGTTCACTCTTGATCAAGTCTTCTTGTGATTGGTTTCGTAGGTGTGACACGTTGGATATACTTACTTTGATGCACGGCGTCAAAAACTTGATGCGTCTGGCAGAAACTTGGTCGTATATCCAAGTGTGAAAGATGGTCGGAGACTTCATCACTTCTTGGAATGTAAAATTGCGGAAATGTAAAACACGGGTTGCCTCCCGAGAAGCGCTCTTTTAAAGTCGAGAGCTCGACTTCTTCTCTTCTAGCTAGATAGAGATTGATGCATCCATGAGATCCAATGTGTTGATGTTGTGGGCTTTAGGTTGTGGGAAAGTATATCTAGGTGGATAGATTCTCATGAAATGATTGACTATTGTCGTAATCAATTCAAGTGTACTATCTCTCGATGTTTCCTTGTAGTTTAGAAGATGCTATGAAGTTGTGTAACACCCCCAAATTTAATGATTTGCGGAAGCATACTTGGGTGTTACTAATAAATATACAAAGCACAAGATATACAGCAAACGACCTCTAAATGAGACGTTTTGTAAAATAATTACATTTCATAATTAAATCGTTTGAAAACATATAGTTTTCTTTACAAAAATATGTAAGCCTAGAGTCCGCGTATGTGGCGGGAGATTCTATTACATAACCATAGTTACAAAAGATAATGCCAAAGAATCTCCGTTAAATGCAGTTTGGAAATCATACGACTCTAGCTAGTAATCCTGGAGTGATCCTACTCCGTAAGTGTACCTGAGAATACATGCTAAAAGGGTCAACCAAAAGGTTGGTGAATCTCACAGGTTTATCAGTAAATAATCAGTTTGAACACAAGATTTCATCAGTAGTGCCCGTAGGCGTATATCAAGTATTTGCAAATCTCGCAAAAGTAAAGAAATCAAGTTATACCGTTGCCATGAGGCTCATAATCGAAGCTTAACCCGTAAATGATCAGTTGCTCCCGTGACATGCTCGAAATTGAGCAAGCATAAGTAAACGAAATAATAGTCGCCCGTTTATACATAACGGTTCGTGGTAGCGCTACTACCCCGGGCGGGGAGGGTCATTTCCCTAATGGATCCATTAACTACTGTTCGCGCTTAAGTACATAACTAACGATATATGATGGAGAGACTTCAGTAAATAGTAAGTAACTCATGCAATTCCGTTTGGTATAGTAAACAGTTTAGTACTTGTGTTCAAGAAAATCAGTAGCATGCATCTCCCCCAATAAGTTAAAACAGTAAAAGTGGGGCCGTAAGACTCACCTGAGTCAAGCAGTGGTAAATAGCAAGTAGTAGAAAAGCAAGTAGGTTCTCCGAACCCGTGACCTTCTAGTGCCTAAACACGTAAGGTTAAGTAAGTAGATGTCTCGCAAGACCATCTAGGCTAGTTGTTCATACAACCCGTTGTGTTTAAATGTTGGTTTGTTCGTGTTCGTAACAAAGTATACGGCCCGTTGGTGATTTGTTATAATTAAAGTTTATCATTCAATACGCAAATTAAAGTAATTGTAATAGGAAAATATGTTTTATTATGATTGTTAGGTCGTATCGTATAAGGATTTGAGGTTGTAAAAGTTCGACACTTAGTGAAAATGTGAGTTTTCAAGGTTCTGGTTTGTGCGACGTAGCATGCGACGTTGCAAGCGACGTAAGGTGCGACGTAGGCAGGTACGTCGCATGATGCGACCTTCGCAAATCAATGCGACGTAGGGGGCGACGTCGCTAATGCGACGTTGGTTCGGTTTGCGATGTTAAAGTCTACGTCGCTACGTGCGACGTCCGCAAGTTAATGCGACGTAATAGGCTGCGTCGCTAGTGCGACGTCGAGGTTTTTGTGCGACGTAGGTCGCGACGTCGCAGAGGCCCCTGGCCAGGTGCGACGTAGCGGTCTGTTGGCCGGAAAATGTGCCGAAAATGAGTTTTCCGGTTTCCGTCCGGTCCAAATCTTTTACCCAACCCTTATATGAACATAATAAGCCTATTTAAACCATAAACTAGTAAAAATGATCAAAAACGAGAGATTTCGGGATTTGTCGGAAACTTACAAAGTGTCGGATGAGAAATCCGAAAAGATAGCGTTGTAGATCGGGAAGCGGTGAACGTTTTTCTCCAAAGTGATGATGAGATCCAAGGTCGTTTAATAGTAGTAATTAGCGAATTAGTGAGGTGGTGGTGATGAACTTTTTAGAGAGAAAAAGGGAGGAGGGAGTAGTAAGAGAGAGAGTGAGTGGAGTGATAATGAGAAGAAAGAAAAGGAGGGTGGGAGGTTATCTCCCATTCTCCAGTCCCCGTTCTCCGTGCGGTATTCGTTTGCTCCGTCGTTTAAACGCTAAATAACTATTTTAAATATTAATGGTGCGTTTTAAAATACAAATTATTACGCGATAATTTTATTTAAATGTTTTACTAATCGATTTATATTTGAGTTATAAAATGTACGTTATTTTATTTAGTTGCGCGTTTTAACCTTTTTAAATTGTGTAACTTTCTGATTGTGCGATACGAATGAATACTAAATATTATTATAACAATATTTTTGACATAACAACGTTATTTAATAAAATTGGTCACCAACTTCCGTATTAAATTGAATCGAAATACATTCGATTTAAATTGCGTACGATTTAACCAAATCGCATTTCCGTATATATTCAACAATATATATAATTCGATACATAAATTAGCCTAACACAGAACTAATTACATGTATTAACAAAGAATTAGGCACTAATTTTAGTCCTAATTTGCCGGTTGTTACATTCTCCCCCTGTTAAAGGAATTTCGTCCCGAAATTTAAGTCGAAGTCGCGTTAGGGGCAGAATCGGTGAATAAGTGTGGATACTTGAGTCGTATTTGGTCTTCCCATTCCAAAGTGAATTCCGGACCGCGCCGCGAATTCCATCTGACTTTGACGATTGGAATACGACTTTGTTTCAGTTGTTTGACCTCACGGTCCATAATTTCGACGGGTTCCTCAACGAAATGTAGTTTGTCATCGATGCGAATCTCGTCGAGGGGTATAATAAGTGTCTCGTCAGACAGACATTTCTTTAAGTTAGAAATGTGAAAAGTAGGATGCACGCTGCTGAGTTCAGAGGGCAGCTGCAATCGATATGCCACTGGACCTATTTTCTCGAGGATCTCAAAAGGTCCAATGTACCTGGGGTTTAATTTTCCGCGTTTGCCGAATCGGATTACGCCTTTCCAAGGCGATACTTTTAAGAGTACTCGATCCCCAACTTGGAACTCGAGTGGCTTGCGTCTCACGTCAGCATAGCTTTTCTGACGATCACGCGCGGCTTTGAGTCGGTTTTGGATTTCAACGATTTTCTCTGTGGTTTCATGTATGAGTTCAGGACCAGTGAGTTGACTCTCTCCCACTTCAGTCCAACAGATCGGTGATCGGCACTTACGACCGTACAGTGCCTCAAAAGGTGCAGCTTTAATGCTGGCGTGATAGCTGTTGTTGTACGAGAACTCGCACAACGGTAGATGTCTTTCCCAATTTGTACCAGAATCAACTACACAAGCTCGTAGCATGTCTTCCAGTGTCTGAATAGTTCATTCGCTCTGGCCATCGGTCTGAGGATGGTACGTGGTGCTCATATCGAGACGGGTACCCAGTGATTTTTGGAGTGATTGCCAGAAGCGAGATGTGAATCGAGCATCCCTGTCAGAGATAATCGAGATAGGGACACCATGTTGGCAAACGATTTCTTTGATGTAAATTTGTGTAAGGCGTTCCATTTTGTCGGTTTCTCTGATTGCCAAGAAATGAGCCGATTTGGTGAGACGATCGACGATCACCCAAATGGTATCGCAACCGCTCGCCGATTTAGGTAGTTTGGTTATGAAATCCATGGTAATTTGCTCCCATTTCCATTGAGGAATTTCAGGTTGTTGGAGCAATCCAGAAGGTCTTTGGTGCTCGGCCTTGACCTTGGAACAAGTTAAGCATTTGCTGACGTACAAAGAAATGTCAGCTTTCATATTCGGCCACCAGTAAAACTCCTTGATGCCGTGATACATTTTGTCGGATCCCGGGTGGATAGAATATTTGGACTTGTGAGCTTCATCCATCACCAAGTCTCGAAGGTTCCCGAAATTAGGCAACCAGATTCGGTTAGAGAAGTACCTAACTCCGTTGGGTCTGATCTCAAATTGTTTATCCATGCCTCGCAAGGCCTCGTTCTTGAAGTTATCGGGTTTCAGGGCTTCGAGTTGGGCAAGATGTATTTGGGTGGTGAGGTCGTTATGAATGGAAATACTGAGTGCCCGGACTCGGAGTGGTTTTGTTCGTTCCTTACGGCTGAGAGCATCAGCAACCACGTTTGCTTTGCCCGGATGATATTTGATCTCACAGTCGTAATCGGTGAGTAATTCAACCCATCTACGTTGCCTCATGTTAAGATCTTTCTGGTTGAAAATGTGTTGGAGGCTTTTGTGGTCGGTGAATACAGTGCTGCGGGTACCATAAAGATAATGTCTCCAGATTTTTAAGGCGAACACCACGGCCCCTAGCTCGAGGTCGTGAGTTGTGTAGTTTTTCTCGTGAACTTTAAGTTGTCTGGAGGCGTAAGCAATGACCTTGTCTCGTTGCATCAGCACGCAACCGAGACCTTGGTGAGAAGCATCGCAGTATACCACGAAGTCATCGGTGCCTTCGGGTAGAGATAGAATGGGTGCACTGCAAAGCTTGGATTTCAAGAGTTGAAATGCCGACTCTTGTTTATCGGTCCAATCAAATTTCTTTTCCTTCTGAGTCAGCACGGTGAGGGGTTTGGCAATTTTTGAGAAGTTTTCGATGAAACGACGGTAGTAACCGGCCAATCCCAAGAATTGGCGTACCTCGGTTGGAGTGGTTGGTGCTTTCCAGTTCTTGATTGCCTCGATTTTTGACGGGTCTACATGAATTCCCTGACTGTCGATAACGTGTCCAAGGAATTGAACGGTGTTTATCCAGAACTCACACTTAGAGAATTTGGCGTAAAGCTCCTCGTGTCTAAGTAGTTCTAGGATGGTTCTGAGGTGTTGTGCGTGTTCCTGTTCGTTTCGCGAATAGATAAGGATGTCATCGATAAAAACAATAACAAACTTGTCGAGGTAAGGTTTGCACACCCGATTCATAAGATCCATGAATACAGCCGGTGCGTTGGTTAGGCCAAAGGGCATTACTTGGAATTCGTAGTGCCCGTAACGGGTTCTGAATGCGGTTTTTGGGATGTCAGCATCGCGAACACGCAACTGATGATAACCGAATCGAAGATCAATCTTTGAATAACAGCTTGATCCTTGGAGTTGATCGAACAGATCATCGATTCGAGGGAGTGGGTATCGGTTCTTGACGGTTAGTTTGTTCAACTCTCGGTAGTCAATGCACATTCTGAATGAACCGTCTTTCTTTTTGACAAATAAGACCGGAGCTCCCCAAGGTGAAGAACTCGGTCTAATGAATCCTCTATCCAGGAGTTCCTGTAACTGAGTGGACAACTCCTGAAGTTCAGATGGAGCTAGGCGGTACGGTGCTCGGGCCACCGGTGCGGCACCCGGCACAAGATCAATCGAGAACTCAACCTGTCTAGGTGGAGGTAAACCAGGTAGTTCTTCTGGAAAGACTTCGGGAAAGTCTCTAACGATTGGCACATCTTCAAGTCGCTTCTCCTCCGACTTTTTCTCCGTGATGTGCGCGAGTATTGCTGGGTAACCCTTTCTCAGAAATTTTCGGGTTTTTAAACAGGAGATTAAGTTTAGTCTCGACCCACCGGTCTCCCCCTGTATGATTAAGGTACTACCGGCGGGGAGAGGGATTCGGACGATTTTATCGTGACAAACAATTTCGGCCCGGTACTTGGACAACCAGTCCATACCCACGATGACATCAAAACTTCCTAGTTCAACAGGCATTAGATCGATTGAGAAGGTTTCGTTTGCGAGGTTTAAAGTGCAATTAGGTATCACACTACTGGTTTCTATGAGTTTACCATTTGCGAGCTCTACAGTGTACTTAACATCTAAGGCCGAAGGGGTGATATTAAGTAGTGGGCAAAACTCATCAGATATGAAACTTTTATCAGCACCGGTATCAAATAATACTGAAGCAGTAAGATCGTTGAGAAGAAACGTACCCGTTACAACATTCGGGTCTTCCCTAGCTTCCCCAGCTTTGATGACAAATGCTCTGCTACGAGCTGGGTTGTTGTTCCGTTTGTTGCTGTTGTTGTTGTTGTTGTTGTTGTTGTTGTTGTTTCTCTACTTAGGGCAATTATTCTGAAAATGCCCGGGACTTCCGCACCCATAACAAGTCTTCGGGGCACTGGTGTTTCAACAATCCTTGGCCAGATGCCCAAAACGCTTGCAGTTTGTGCAAGGGCAGGAACCGTCGTGGTGACGATTGCATTTGGGACAGTAGGGCCTGCTTCCAACGTACCCTTTCCTTTCAGAAGTTCCAGATGAATAAGCCCTAAGGGGCTCAGGCTTTCGGTTGGTGATTTGGTTGGATGAGTTGGGGTTTCCTTCCCACTTTCGTTTGTTGTTTGCAGGTGGGGCTGAAGTTGTGTTATGGCGGACAGCGTTTGCCGTGAGTTCATGGGCCATACGGATGGCGTTCTGGATAGTACCTGGTTTGGATGAAGTCACCAGGTCCTGGAGTTTCTCGGGCAGTCCATCAACGTATTTCTCGATCCTCTTGTACTCAGGATCGACCATGGTTGGGCACAGAAGTGCCAGCTGGTGGAAACGGTTGGTGTAACCGGTGATATCATTACCTTGCATCTTATGGTTCCAGAATTCCAGTTCCAGTTGTTTCAGTTCATCCCTGGGGCAATACTCACCCCTTAACATCTCCTTCAACTCCTCCCACGGGAGTTTGTAAGCATTGGCAACGCCCATAGTTTGGGCATAGGTGTTCCACCACGTGAGTGCGGTGTCAGTAAAAGTACTAACAGAGAACTTAACTTTGTCCCCCTTCGCACAGTTGCAGATAAGAAATACCGATTCAACTTTCTCTATCCATCGTATCAGACCGATAGCTCCCTCGGTACCTGCAAAGTTTAGAGGTTTGTAGTTCTGGAAGTCCTTGTAAGAACAAGGTTTAGCAGCAGAGGTTTCAGCGGCATCGCTGTTTCTCGAGGAATTTGGTGGAGTATTCCGAGCTAAGGCTTCAGTAACAGCCTGGGTTATAAGGGAGGTAATCTGGGCATCGGTGTATGGTCGTGTCTTTGGCGGCATGATTCTTCAATAAAAGAAATGAAGATACATGAGATTTTGTATGAACTTGTAATTGTCACAGATGTACATGTATAAAAGCAGTAATACATAACATCAACATGGAAAATGACAATTAATGTGAGTTGAGATAACAAAGGATATCTGATAGATAAAGTGAGTTCAAAAGTTACATCCTACAGAGATATTACAAAAGGTGTCGGGAATGGTTACATCCGACTAGTTTATAGAGTAGTGCTAGATAGTCCCTAGATTACGAGATAGATTACAAGATAAAAACTACACTAATCTTAATGTAGATTAATTTGTTCCATCAGCGCGACAAGGCGATCCACGGTTTCTGCTAGTCGGTTGGTTTGCCTGGCGTTGTCTTCAACCAAGGCCAGTCGTTGTGCTAGTGTTCGAGAGTGATCCGCAGTCTCCTGTGAACACTGTTCACATTCTTCTAGTCGGTTTCTTACAAGTTCATCCGCACCTAATTCGGCGGTCATGGAATCCTGAATTATGCTTACAGAGAGGTTGGTATCCTCTTGTTCTCGTTGTAGTTATGATATGCGGTCAAGAGCTTGACGAAGCAGGTAAGTCATTCGGTGTTGTTCCAGTTCCAGGTTTTCGAGTCTTTGCTCCTGACGGCGGGATTGGGTAGCCAATACTGGCAACGTGAGATGTGCCGAGTTCTGAGAGTTATGTACAGGATAAGGGCTGGTTCGAGGTGACCTTGTGTTCCTCCTGGCTACTCGTGGGTTCCGTGACCCACGTGAGTGAGAGTGTGTCGGATTAGGTGGTGTGTTTGCCATTCCTGTGGCAGAGTGTAAGTAAGACGAGGCTAATATATATAAATATATAATATCCAGCCTAAAGTCTAGCACGTATCAAGTAATGGTCCGGTTCTCTCGTGGTCAGAGTCAACTAACGCATTCCTGTTCGACACAACCATTTCAGACCTCACATCATCTTTCCTTAATTGTACATAGTTGATCAGGCTATGTTAAATTAAAGTCGTATGATGTAATTTCTGAACCAATCATGCCTAGTAAGGGAATACTGCCTAATGGTCATAGTCTAGGCCCACTAAATGCAACCTAGTTCACTATAACCTTAGGCTCTGATACCAATCTGTAACACCCCCAAATTTAATGATTTGCGGAAGCATACTTGGGTGTTACTAATCAATATACAAAGCACAAGATATACAGCAAACGACCTCTAAATGAGACGTTTTGTAAAATAATTACATTTCATAATTAAATCGTTTGAAAACATATAGTTTTCTTTACAAAAATATGTAAGCCTAGAGTCCGCGTATGTGGCGGGAGATTCTATTACATAACCATAGTTACAAAAGATAATGCCAAAGAATCTTCGTTAAATGCAGTTTGGAAATCATACGACTCTAGCTAGTAATCCTGGAGTGATCCTACTCCGTAAGTGTACCTGAGAATACATGCTAAAAGGGTCAACCAAAAGGTTGGTGAATCTCACAGGTTTATCAGTAAATAATCAGTTTGAACACAAGATTTCATCAGTAGTGCCCGTAGGCGTATATCAAGTATTTGCAAATCTCGCAAAAGTAAAGAAATCAAGTTATACCGTTGCCATGAGGCTCATAATCGAAGCTTAACCCGTAAATGATCAGTTGCTCCCGTGACATGCTCGAAATTGAGCAAGCATAAGTAAACGAAATAATAGTCGCCCGTTTATACATAACGGTTCGTGGTAGCGCTACTACCCCGGGCGGGGAGGGTCATTTCCCTAATGGATCCATTAACTACTGTTCGCGCTTAAGTACATAACTAACGATATATGATGGAGAGACTTCAGTAAATAGTAAGTAACTTATGCAATTCCGTTTGGTATAGTAAACAGTTTAGTACTTGTGTTCAAGAAAATCAGTAGCATGCATCTCCCCCAATAAGTTAAAACAGTAAAAGTGGGGCCGTAAGACTCACCTGAGTCAAGCAGTGGTAAATAGCAAGTAGTAGAAAAGCAAGTAGGTTCTCCGAACCCGTGACCTTCTAGTGCCTAAACACGTAAGGTTAAGTAAGTAGATGTCTCGCAAGACCATCTAGGCTAGTTGTTCATACAACCCGTTGTGTTTAAATGTTGGTTTGTTCGTGTTCGTAACAAAGTATACGGCCCGTTGGTGATTTGTTATAATTAAAGTTTATCATTCAATACGCAAATTAAAGTAATTGTAATAGGAAAGTATGTTTTATTATGATTGTTAGGTCGTATCGTATAAGGATTTGAGGTTGTAAAAGTTCGACACTTAGTGAAAATGTGAGTTTTCAAGGTTCTGGTTTGTGCGACGTAGCATGCGACGTTGCAAGCGACGTAAGGTGCGACGTAGGCAGGTACGTCGCATGATGCGACCTTCGCAAATCAATGCGACGTAGGGGGCGACGTCGCTAATGCGACGTTGGTTCGGTTTGCGACGTTAAAGTCTACGTCGCTACGTGCGACGTCCGCAAGTTAATGCGACGTAATAGGCTGCGTCGCTAGTGCGACGTCGAGGTTTTTGTGCGACGTAGGTCGCGACGTCGCAGAGGCCCCTGGCCAGGTGCGACGTAGCGGTCTGTTGGCCGGAAAATGTGCCGAAAATGAGTTTTCCGGTTTCCGTTCGGTCCAAATCTTTTACCCAACCCTTATATGAACATAATAAGCCTATTTAAACCATAAACTAGTAAAAATGATCAAAAACGAGAGATTTCGGGATTTGTCGGAAACTTACAAAGTGTCGGATGAGAAATCCGAAAAGATAGCGTTGTAGATCGGGAAGCGGTGAACGTTTTTCTCCAAAGTGATGATGAGATCCAAGGTCGTTTAATAGTAGTAATTAGCGAATTAGTGAGGTGGTGGTGATGAACTTTTTAGAGAGAAAAAGGGAGGAGGGAGTAGTAAGAGAGAGAGTGAGTGGAGTGATAATGAGAAGAAAGAAAAGGAGGGTGGGAGGTTATCTCCCATTCTCCAGTCCCCGTTCTCCGTGCGGTGTTCGTTTGCTCCGTCGTTTAAACGCTAAATAACTATTTTAAATATTAATGGTGCGTTTTAAAATACAAATTATTACGCGATAATTTTATTTAAATGTTTTACTAATCGATTTATATTTGAGTTATAAAATGTACGTTATTTTATTTAGTTGCGCGTTTTAACCTGTTTAAATTGTGTAACTTTCTGATTGTGCGATACGAATGAATACTAAATATTATTATAACAATATTTTTGACATAACAACGTTATTTAATAAAATTGGTCACCAACGTCCGTATTAAATTGAATCGAAATACATTCGATTTAAATTGCGTACGATTTAACCAAATCGCATTTCCGTATATATTCAACAATATATATAATTCGATACATAAATTAGCCTAACACAGAACTAATTACATGTATTAACAAAGAATTAGGCACTAATTTTAGTCCTAATTTGCCGGTTGTTACAAGTTGTCCTTGCAAGTCCGTGAAGTCCGAAGGTGATGTAATCGACTGCTTTAGTGACAGTCCCACTAGGGTCGGTCATGGTGGTTGTGTCTGTCTTAACAACCTCTCTTGGCGGTGGGTTTTGCCAGAGAGAGTATACAAACTCCAAGAATTGCAGTTTTATGCCTTCATAGTTTTCGGTTTTGGGGTCTCCGTTGAATCTTCTAATGGATGTGCACAGGTCCTCTATTTGCCGGTGCTGATGGTCGTTGAATGGAAAGTTGGATTCTGAGAAAACTAGAGTAAGCTGACGAAGTATCTCCTTGCATCCTGAGTAGAATATGAACTTTGTTCTGGAGTTACTTTTCCGTTGTTGAATCTCGCTTAGATGGATCGTAACATAAGTAGCGATATCAAGTGTTGATTCATATGTAACCCTAAAGGGTCGTTCGCGCCTTGATTCCTCCCAAACGAGATCACTAAGTTCTTCAATCAATAACTCAATTTGTTTTTCAACAGCGGAGTTGATGACCATAGATCCGCTTTATTTGGAATTGAGGTGATCTTCTCTACTTAGCATGTTGAGCAATGATGTGAGGTCATTCGTCATCAAGATGTCGGCACGACTGCTCGGATGTCCAGTAGTCTCTTTCATATGCGCTCTAATGGATCCTAACATCTCCCATTGTGTTGAGGTGAATGGGATATTAGATCTTTTAAGGGCATTGTAGATCCTAGTATACGTCCGTTTTTGTTGATGACAGAATTGCAGTTCAGCAGGGGAAAGGGTAAGCAAGTTGACTACGCTGCTTATTCCTCCTACCGCTTTGTCGAATCTTTGGATGAATTCATTGAGTACTTTGGGATCTGTGATGGTTTGTGGTTGGTATCTTGTACGTTTGGAATATTCCTCCAGTGTTTCTCTTCTCATGGGATGGTTGTGGTTACTTTCTGCCATTTCTTCAGTGGTAAACGGTTTAGTTGGCGGCATGCTTCTTTTGTTTTCTTCTTCCATCTTTCTTGTTTTAATTTCTTCCATCGTTGAGTTGTCCGCTGATGGAGATACGTTTTTCATCTCTTGTCCTATTCGTCGGAGGTCAATCGGGAAATATGGCGTGATTGCCATTTCCTTACTAGATTTACTTTCACTTATTGACTTTGCAGTTTCTTCGTCTTTGGCGGTCTTCATGGAGATCATGTACATATCGGCTTGCTCTCCAGCATTTGGACTGTCGATACGGAAAGTGATGGTTTCTCCCTAAGACTGCAAGCTGATGGTTTGTGCGAAGACGTTGATGATTGCCTTGGCCGTATTCATGAAAGGTCTTCCTAGTATGATTGGGATGTGTACGTCTTCCTGCATATCCATTACTACAAAATCTGCTGGGTAAAGAAATTTGTCAATCCTAACTAAAATATTGTCAGCTATTCCCCTAGGGTATTTGACTGAGTGGTCAGCAAGCTCAATGCTCATTTTAGTAGGTCGAAGATTTTCTAACTCAAGCCTTTTGTAAAGCGAGTATGGCATGAGATTAATACTAGCTCCTAAATCGGCGAGAGAACAGATAATGCCTGAATTGTAAATGGAACATGGAAGAATAAAACGTCCGGTATCTCCGAGTTTTTCAGGAATGATATTTTTCAAGATAGCTGAACATTCCTCGTTAAGCGGGACATTGGGTACTTCAGGTACTTTATCCTTGGTTGTAAGAAGTTTTATGAAGTACTTTTTGGAATGAACTTCAAGGATGGTGTCTAGGAATTTCCTATCAAGCTTAAAAGATGTAAGCTTGTCAGGTCGTTGTTTAAGATGAGCCGGAAATGGGATTTTCCTATTTGATGTAGACTCTAAATCTAGTGTCGATGGGACAATAGGTGGTTCCTTCACCGGAGAAGAAACAGAAGGTGGTCTATGTGCTACCTGAGAGTCTAGAATATGAGAAGCCTCCTTATGGCAACTAGTTGGACTATCCTGAGGTTTAGCGTTAATATGCTGTGCTAATCGTCCTAAGTTGAGATCAGCTTGGTCTTGTCTAGCCGAGATTCCTTGAATGACTTGTATCAGGGTGTCGTCAAAACTAGAGGTTTGTGAGGAAGAGGGTTCGGAAGGTTGGAATTGGTAAGTTGGTGGGCTATTCCTAGGTGGGTTAAAGGAAGGGTTAGTAGTGGGCGGAGTTAGATGAGACTGAGGAATTTGGGCTGAGTTGTTCATATTAGCACAATTAAGGTAGGTTTGAACTTGACATACTTGTTGTTGTTGACTTTTCAATTCCTTAATCTCCTTGGTTAGGTCTGCCACTTGCTGAGTGAGAGTTTTGATAGCTTCATTCCCGATTGTAGTAGGTGGATTCACTATTAAAGGGTGATTTTCACTGTACCAATCATGGTTGTGTACGGTCATTTTCTCAATAAGGATCTAAGCTTCATTTGCCGTACAGTTCATAAAACTACCTTGAGAGGCAGTATCAAGTAAAGGACGGTGATGTGGGAAGAGACCATTGTAGAAAAAGTGCAACTGGTCTGAACGCTCAAATCGATGGTTTGGACATTTCTTAAGCAATCCCTTAAAGCGTTCCCATGCATCGTAGATTGATTCATCATGGACTTGACGGAAGTTTATGATGTTGGTCCTAAACGTGGCTTGTTTTGATGGGGGGGGGGGAATATTTGGCCAAAAATTTGGTTGCTAATTCTACCCAAGAGGTTATAGAGTTAAGCTCTAATCCCTCAAACCAGGTTTGTGCATTGAGAGTGAGTGAATAGAGAAATAGGTATAGATAGACTATGTCCTGATTAACCCCAATCGGCTTAAAAGTGTTGGATAAGGAAATGAATTTGTCAAGGTGGGAGTTGGGATCATCATTTGGTAGGCCATGGAATTGACAGAGGTTTTGGACTAACTGAACAATGTGTGGCTTTAACTCAAATGATCCTCTACCAATTTCCGGATAGACAATTGGTCCTCCTCGACCTTCAATCAAAGGTTTAGAGTCTTCAGCGAGAGTTATACGTGTAGCTGTCATAGTCTCATTGGCAAGTGGTTGACTAGTTGAGTGGATAGGGATAACGTAATTTGTAAAAGTAGTAAAAGGAAGGAAAAATAAAGAAAGACGTAGGGGTCTAAGGAGAAGAGTTAATCCTAAAGGTTCACTAGCGAGTAAGTTCATCTTGACGCCTATGGATCGTACAGTTGGTTCCCCGGCAGCGGCGCCAAAAACTTGTTGCGCCACCAGCGGTCGGTAAGGATTTCAACCCTCGTCGTTGAACCGGCTACCGGCGGCGGCGATCAGTGGGTGTTTTAAATTTGTAATTGCGGGGCCTAAGTTTTCCCTAACAATGCTAATCCTAAAGGTGAGCAAGTGGTAGGTATGACCTAGAGGTCGTTGTTCAAACCGACTGAATTGAAACTAAGGCGTGGCAGATGAGGGCTTTCAAACTAGTGAAGGGTTTATAAAACAGTGGGGAAGTTTTGGTTTTTATATTAACTAACTTAGGCAAGTAAATAAATAAAAGCAAAATTAAAATAAAATGTAAAGCAGATAAAATAAAGATAGTGTTTGCTGAGACTTTGTTAATTAAGTTATGGGATGATGTTTGGAGAAACTGTTTTGAAAGATATTAGTTAATTATCATTCTTGAATACTTGTATGTAAATACTAGATTCCCTACTAATTAAAATCCCATTAGCATGTCACACCGGGAGCTAGGTTATGGTAACATTACAAAGTATTTAGAATAATAAGCAAAATCTTAATTATGGTTTAATAATACTTTCATATGAACGGGAACAAAATCTTAAGGTACTAGACATAACTGAATCATATAACGATTCCTTGTCATCCTAACAGATTCGTATAAAAAAGTTCATTTATGACTTTAAACCAGCCCTTGCTTAAGACTACCCAATAAATCCCCTAATTATCCACAGCGTTCCTCACGTAAAGTGGTTCCGCCGCTTCAAACCTTGGCCATGTCTTGTCCTATGATAATCCCCCATGTAGCCTTGCAGTTCCACAGTTTCATACCATTGACAAATCATATTGACACAGATGACTGACTACCTTTTAATTGGACGTCGTTAAAAAAGTGTTGTAATCACGTTTATTGGTGGAAAGGCGATAGATTAATTTGAAGTTTAAAAGTCTATTTAGAAAGGTTAATTAAACTAGGTTTCTCATTTTATATATATTAGTCCGTAATATAACTACCTTCGGTCGTTATGCAGCTTCCACGTATTTGTACTACACCTAAAGTGTTTCCAACGCTATACTGTGTAACAGTCGAATAGGGGCCATCATATTACTTCATAATATAGTATCGTTTCGTAATATGACTACCTTCGGTCGTTCTTCGGCTTCCATACATTTGTACTCCACCTTGAAGTGTTTCCAGTACTATACCCAAGAACAGTCGAATAGGGGCCGTCATATTACTTTACGATAATTAAGACCATTTATATTTTACTACTATGATGATCCTAAGGCAACAATCAAACAAGAACATGCAATAAGACGATCAAAGTAATACTACCGATCTTTAATATTTAATTATAAATCATCCCATAATTAACCAACTACATCGCAAACAAACACAACAAGTATACTACTCTCTAATCATGACAATAACTAAATCTAGCATAATCAATATAAACGTAATTAATTAAGATAGACAAGGATTAGAAAGAACCAGAATTAAATGCGAGAGAAAGTAGACTTGAATTAATTGACACAATTCCGAGCATACACCGAAGATTACAATGCGTTCCGTACTTTCCTTCTTTTCTAAACAAGCTCCTAAACTAGCCTAAAACTAATTTTTAGTAAGAAAATAGAAAGAAAGTAGAAGCAATATCTTAAGAAAAGTATATTGTTCTAAGAATGGTGTGTCTAAAAATGAAGGCTAATGGCCTCTATTTAAAGGTGAAATTCGGCTCACGTTAGCATCTTGAGGAGCTCACAATAGCAAAAGGTGAAAAAGGTGGTGGCACCGGGTACGTGAAGGTGGTGGCACGAGGTACGTAAAGTTGCGTAAAGGTCTAGCATGAGGTACGTAAAGTTGCGTAAAGGTCTAGCACCGGGTACACGCAAGGACAAAAAAGCGCAAATGGGATGGGTGGCAGCCAGGGGTCGGATGGGTGGCAGCCACCCGTCCCGGTTCGCATTCTTTCGTTTGTTTCTTGTTTCGCGCGTATCTTCTTCGTTATGCGTCCGTTTTTGTCGATTATTTTTTTGTTGGATTAGTTTTTCAAAAATGAAGACTTTGATGAAAAGAAATCCCAAAAATATGTCTCCCATCTTTGGATGTCTCTTACGAATCGTTTGGATCTTCCGGCGTACGTAGAATCTTCATTCTTCGTCCGTTTTTGTTGATTCTTCTTCTGTTGGATTTGTAATTTGAAAACGAACATCTTGGATGAGATGGATGTTGGTGATGGGCACTTTTGTCTTGAAATCTCGTTTTGATGCCTTGAATCTTCAAACGTGCGTGGAATCTTCGTTTTACGTCCGTTCTGCTTGATTTTTATCGTGAAACCTTGTTTTGACCATCTTGGCATAATATCACTGATTTGTACTGTTTTTGAGTTTAAAATGCCAAGAATCGTTCATAACTTTTGGTCATGAGATCAGAGAATTCCTTGCACATGTCACTATTAGTAGACCCAAATATGAAATCATCAACATAAATTTGAACCAGTATGACATCTCTCTTATTTCTATTAATAAATAATGTGCTGTCAATCTTACGTCTGACATAGCCACATTTTATTAGATAAACAGATAGAGTATCATACCAACTCTAGGAGCTTGCTTTAGTCCATACAGGGCTTTATTGAGTTTATAAACATAGCTAGGATGTTTTGGATTAGTGAATCCTGGTTGATGCTTGACGTATGCTTCTTCCTGCAGCTTGCCATTTAGTAAGGCACTTTTCACATGCATCTGATATACTTTGAATTTCTTGTGAGCTGCGTAAGCAAGGAATAGTCTTATTGCTTCAAGCTTAGCCACTTGTGCAAAGGTTTCATCATAATCAATGCCTTCCTTTTGACAGTAACCTTGTGCAACCAGTCTAGCTTTATTCCTTACCACCACACCATCAGCGTCCATTTTGTTCCCAAACACCTATCTAGTTCCAATTACCGATTTTCCAGCACGCTGAGGCACTAGCTTCCACACTTTATTTCTTTCAAATTGGGCAAGCTCTTCTTACATTGCTGTTATCCAATTATGATCAGTAAGTGCTTCATCCTCCTTCTTTGGTTCCATCGGTGAGATAAAGCTTACAAACAAACAAAAGTTAGCTGTTTCTGATCTTGTTTGGACTTAATTTGGATTGTGGATTACCAATAATCAATTGATTATCAATGTGTCTTGTCCACTTAGTCATTCGCTGAGGTTCAACAGTAACTGTTCTATCCATGGTTTGTCCTTGTGATGGATCAGCATTGGAACAATGAGTGTTATCAGCTTGTGTGATGTTGTTTGGACAGTGAGTTGGTGATGGTTAGTTTTGAGCAGGCAATGATGATGTATCTGAATTATTCTTAGCTAAAGTAGAGCAAGAATTGTTTTCAGGCACATCATCATCTTTTTCAGATTCAGATGAGAAATTTGGATATTTCTCACCATCCATTGGTTTTAATTCATTAAATTCAATTGATTAATTCTTTTTTGGATCAGTGAATGACTCAACATAAGCTTCATCAAATGTAACATCTATAGACTCTTCAATGCATTCTCTTCTTTTATTATAGACCCTAAAAGCCTTAGAGATCATTGAATATCCTACAAATATACCTTCATCCGCTTTTGGATCAAACTTTCCTTAATTGATCTCTTTTGTTTAAGACATAGCAGGTACTACCAAAAACATGGAGAAAACTTATGTCTGGTTTTCTCCCCCTTAATACCTCATATGCTGTCTTATTGTGTCTTTTGACACACAGAGACCTGTTCTGAGTGAAGCAGGCAGTGCTCACTGCTTCATCCCAAAAGTAGGTCTTAAGACCAGCATCAATGAGCATTGACCTGGCAGATTCAACCAAGGTTCTATTTCTCCTTTCAGCAATCCCATTTTGTTGGGGTGTTCTTGGTGCTGAAAAGTTTTGAGAAATACCTTTTGAATCACAAAAGCTTTCCAGGTCAACAATTCTAAATTTAGTGCCATTGTCACTTTTGATATGCTTTACCAAACTACCATTTAAGTTCTCCATTTTCTTAAAAAAGGATATAATCGCACTGGCAGTTTCATTCTTGGCTTTTAGAAAGAATACCCGAGTGTATTGATGTCGTGTGAATAGAGTGAAAAATAACAAGTTTTAATAAATGGAAATACTAAAGTAATACTATCACACAAGCCAGGCAAGAATACTCGTTCGTATAATATAGCTTTTAAAGTAAGTCCGAGTCGAACACAGGGAAAGGTGGTTATTACAAATATGGAATAAATAGTTTAATTACAAGACACAAATAATACAGTAAATAGGGGGTTTATGTTTTAGTTCCTTATGAACGTATTTAAGAATACTAATTATAACCAATTCAATAGAATACAATTAACTAGAGGTAGTAAACAATTAGAGATAAATATGTATTTACTTAGACTTATTTTCCTTAGATTCAGATTCCCAAGTATGTTTATTTATTCGTTGGTTGATTTTATGTTGAAATATAAAAGTAGATAAAGGCCTTGGTCCATCTCAATATCCTATAAATATTAAGAACGAGGCAGACAATCACCAGGTTTGTTCTTAATATTTATTCTCTGAAGTTCTTCAACGTATATTAAGATTAACTAACTTCGAGGTCTCGAATGTTATTACCTAATTAATTATAGTTTAATAGTAATAATTATAACCTATCACCAAGTTCTCGTTTATCTAGGTATAATTAGAACGTTATCAAGCAAAAGTTCTCTTGTCAAGAATATCATAATCATATAATCAATATAGATATAACCTTAATAACATTCATAAAATCAAACCAACAAATAAATAATCATATCATTATCTAAGTATTTTAATCTAAGCAAATACAATAAATATTTAGTTCATAATAAAGTTATACATAATCATAATCAATATCTAATAATAAAACACATTCAAAATTAAATAAAGAATAAAATACACAAACCAATCGCGAACCACGCTCCGTACGCTTGATCGTAGACAAACCCTTACGAACCCGCGCCTCTAAATCATTCCTAAAACCCCTAGAAAATGTTTCTAGTCAAATTTGGGGTTAATAATTCGTAACCTACGAATTATTAAGGTATTTGGTGTGTTTTTTGTAGCTGAATGCGAGCCTCTATTTATAGTTGAGCTGCCCGTGTCCCAACCGGCGGTTGGTACTATTTTGGACCGACGGTTGAGCCGTTGACTTCTGCTCCAAGCCTTGCTGTGTAGCCGCCTCATTTGCCTGCCTCCACGTGATCTTTCTGGAATATTCCTTTGTAGTTGTTGACTGATGTGACTCAAATAGTTATGTTTTTAAGGGAAATATTCCGCAATTTTTGGACGTATCTTTAGTGAAAACATTCCAAAATGATCATTATTTACTAAAATTCACTAAAGTGGTCTAAATATAGGCGTTGCTGCAAAAATCACCTAAAACGTCCAAATAACAAGCAAATCAGGGCAAATAAACGTGCACAAAATCCTCCGGCCTCATTTACCTTATATAAATCACATTCTAACTTCATCATATGATAAAACAGGTAAAATCGAGACGAAAAAATCAAGAATCATGCAAATCGGATAAAGAACTGAGAAGACTGAGCGGTATCAGACCCTATAAAGTCATTTCGGCTATGCTTGAGCTATACACATCCAATTTCAGTGAAGTTGGCATCATTAGAAGTGTAACGGAATTACGAAGGCACAGGCGAAAGAATCAGGTCAAACGGAAGCATAACGAAGGAGATACGCGCATTTTAAGCAACGAACAAAATCAGACGGACACCGTATACGGCCCTGGGAACCGTATACGGCCCCATAGAGACCATATACGGCCATGTACACACCGTATACGGCCCTACCAAGGCCGTATACGGCCCCCTGCCCCCGTATCGTGCTTCGTTTGCTTGTACGTGCTGTTTCGCGAGTTGTACGGCTGATTTTTGAGCTTTGCCTATAAATAGGGGGTCACCCTTCCTCATTCTACACACCTCAACACATTCACACACTCTCACATTTCTCTCATTTTCATTTCTCACATTTTCTTTCACTTTCTCTCTCTAACTTTCTCTCTCTAGCACTACTCTTAGTAGTTAGAGGAGAAAGGTTAGGGTTGAGCTTACGGTTCGAGTTTAGAGGAAGGTTTAGCTTGGTAATCTTGTTGTAACGAGTTTTTCAAGTTCAGACTATTTGTAATCCTCAGTATTACGCTGTTGTATTCCCGGTGATATCTGAACTTTACTTACTGTTATAATGCTTGTGTTTTATGTTATTTCAGTTTGTATTCTGCATATTGCCATGTTTATAGAGTAGTTTAATATTGTGATTGTTGAAATGTAGATATTAGGAGTAGGGATGATGTTAAATTAATGTTTCATTTATACGATTGGAAATTGTTATACTGTGTATCTGGTTAAGCTTATCCTGAATATAGATCTAGTCTCTCATCACCCTTTCCAGACTTTCACGTGACTGTTGCCCTAGGATAGGATCTGATCAACCCTAATACTATGAATATACAGTTATCTCCAGTTACAGTATGAAACTATGAACTTTCCTTTAAAAGGCACGGTACTTCGTATAGCGTTGGAAACACCTCGTGTGGAGTACAAATACGTGGAAGCTAAGGAAATGCCATGGATTGTTTCATCGTGAATTACCTAGAAGTGATCCTTCTAGAACTGTGGTCTAGGAATCAAAGCTGTGGAAATGCTTGTTGCACTGTACACCGTTAGTACACCTAAGATCTAGAACACTGTGGAAATGCTTAAATGCCCAGTACACCGTCAGTACATCTAGGGTTTGGAACACTGTGGAAATGCCTAATCTCCCTGTACATCTTGATTATTCCTAGGGATGAACGCCTAAATGTAAAGGAGGGTCTATATTTATGATGGTTAAGTAGGTGCTTCAATAGAAACAATACAGGGTAGTGTCAATCATATACCTAGACATGCAAAACCCTAATCACACCAATAGTTTAACATACACAGGATACAATCAGTATTTGCTATAATAAAAGTAAATAGATGATTAGGTGTTAAGAAAGGTCAGTAAATACAATTGCGGTCTGTTGCCTTATGCCTGATCCCTAGAACATTTAGGGTGACTTTGTCTTAGTTAAGCAAAGGCTCAGGAGGGTTTGAAAACAGCCTGATCTGATCAGAGTCATGATAACCTAGGATTCTAGTGACATATGTTTCTAGGGTTTCACCTGAACGTAGGGTCCTAGTGTTTACACTGAAAGTATGTCTACTCTTTATCTGGTAAATCTCCAATCAATTTTATAATGAACATCATCCCGAAACCCTAGTATCCAAGTTTCAGCAATCACATCTCTACCTGTCTGCTTAAACCCTAAATTCATTTCTCGTTATTTACTTTTCTGCATTTAGGATAATTATAAAACAAAACCTTCCAAACAAAAATCTATCTACCTACCCCCATCCTAATTGCGACCATAATCTTTGGTGACCCGCTTTATTTCAATTCGCTCCGATTTAAGAACGACCTCGAGTTATACTTACTGCTTGCTCCCAAGGTAGGTAGTACTTATAGTTTGAGCCCCAGCTCATATAAATTTAAAACTCACTGTCCGCCGCTTCTGTTGCTGTTGGAACAACGACCGGAGTCAAATCCGACCGACCGATAGGAGCCGCGACAAGTTTTTGGCGCCGCTGCCGGGGATCGTAGAGCGTTACGATTTGAAGCCGCCTTAGATATTCTAGCTTTTAGGAGATCCTTTCCAATTAGGTTTTCTCAAACTTAGTTGGTAGTTATTCGCTTTCCATAGTATAATTTAGTTTAATTTAGGTCAATTAAAAATGAAAAATACAAAAACATCTTTCTATGATTCATTTCCGTCTAGCCCCATTTCTCCACTCGCCCTCAAAACGTCCGAAGAAATGATGGCCATGGATGACGCTGAGTTCTTCGCCTGCTTAGAACAAGAGTTGGAATCTGACGTCTACTCTTCATCTTTATCCTCTTCCGAAGTTATCTCCGCTAATTCAGACGATGAATCTAGAACCATAGGGCAATTCTTAGATCTTAACTTAGGAACCCATGATTCTCATCAGAAGATCTCAACTTCTGCATCTAGCATTCTAAGCTATCAGGTTATACCTGCTCCTGAGATTTCATATTCCTTAGAAAACTTCTTTCAATTCCCTACTTCATCTGGTTTTGTCGAGAGTAACTCTGAACATCTTCAACCCTTTCGTTTTCCACCCATTGAAGAACGTCTTCCACCCTGGGATGAAGAAGTTTACGAATACCCACCAAAATCACCTATCTTTTTGAACCTTGTACCCGAACCAGAGTACACCATCTATCGTGTTGTTGATAGGACTTTACCAATCAAACCTGAAGAAAATATTCGCTACGTAGGTAACTCTTTTGATCCTAATAGGAGATTGGATGTTTGTCGGGCATTTGCTAGACAACTCAAAACGTCTGACTTTCCTTTTTCGGTTGAACAAAGAGAAGTCGCTCGTAGGATAAAGAAACAGGTTGGTATTCTCCACCATCTTCCAAATCAAAAGGAGGAAGGTATCTTCACACATTATCGAGAGCAAGATCTAAAGCTTAAATCAGAAATAGACCTACTAATGGACCTATTCGCCTGCACCGATTATAAACCGGTTTCCCAAACCCTAATTAATCGTCATTTCTGATAAAATTCCATTTTTCGTTGACCCCGCTACTTACATGATCAACAAGTTGTTAGAGATATTCCCTGGAGCCACTGACGATAACATGGAAGCTACTTTCTTTGCTGGAAGGAAGGATATTAACGTCTCACTCACTTTGTTATTTGTTCAGTCAATATTTCCTTTCACTGTTTCACAAACATCTTTAATCGAAGAAATTACGGAGTCAGTTCACACTACCACCGGAGATCCCGATTCGAGAGAAGAATGGAAATTTCAACAAACCCTAGGAATGCTTCTTCATGACTTGAACAATATAGATGACGGATCACGAAACGGAATTTCAAACCCTAAGAAAGTTAGAAAGGAATTTAACAAGTTTATTGACAATCTTCTAGATTTAGGCAAAAAGGAACGTATGTTTCTCACTGAACACGAACGATTCTCATTACATCCCGCAGACCTAGTTGATTCTGTCATTAAGATTCTCACTTGTGACTTAATTCCTCGCTACACTTTCCCTCAACCAAGAGCACCAAATTCATTTAAACGATTGCTCTTGGGCAATATTCAATAAATTTGTCCAAAAGTCGAGCTACCGACTTTAACCAAGCGCTTTTTGGGAGGCAACCCAAACTTTAGTTAATTTAGTTTTATTTTAATTATTTAGGATAAGTAATATTAGTAGTTAATTATTAAATTTAAAAGCTTGCATTTAAAAACACAAGAAAACGTTCTTTTAAAATTCAAATTCGCGCGACACAGTAACGAATTTCAGACATTTTCAGAAAGTTCGAAAAAGTTTATTTTTAAATTTTGAAAAATTAATTTTGAATTTGTCTTGAATTTTAAAGAACACAAAAAGATTGTCTTATTTTAAATAAAAACGTATACGATTTCGCGTACGATTCGCAATATCTTTTCAGACTGCGCATAAAGATTCAGAAAATTACGAACATACTTTTTAAAATTGTTTTATTAAAAATTTTTAAACTTTGAAATTTTACTTGTATGTTTCGTATCTTTCGCGAATTTTAAATCACGTACGTTTGAAAGGGTATAAAAGGGATTTTGGCCACACACATAAGACAAAACAATAAAAAACTTCATCTTCTTCCTCCTCTCCCCTCCAAAACCGACGGCCTCACCCCCATCACCACCAAATCTCCATTACTTCACCATTTTGCATGATTCCAAGCTCAAAATTCATCATTTTATGATCTTTCTTGCATCCACAACATCACTACATCAAGTTTAAGGTAATTCTTGACCTAATTTTGTGATCTTCATGAAACTTTAAAAATTAGGGCTTGTAACTCATTTTCATAGATTTCACGGTTAAAAGTTGCAATCTTTAGTGTCATTTCATGCTTATATTGATGCTTAACATGATTACAAGCTTAATCTAGTGATTTGTTGGCTTGATTGCAAGTTTGAAAATTAAAGTGTTGACTTTTTGGATGAACTATGGCTAGTTTGACTTTTTGGTTGATTAATTGCTTATGTTGACTTTTGATGATTGAACTATGTTTAAATATGATAGGTTAACATGTTTTAATTGATCAGTTGCAATTAGAGAATGATTAAGCTAGTTTTTGGTAATTAAAGTAAGCTAATTTTTGATAAAATCATCATAAACATCATTTTTACTTAAACTTTTATTTTTTTTAAACCATGTTTATGACTTTTCCAAACTTAAAAGCTTACAAAATTGTCAAAACAAGCTTCGGTTCATTTAATCATTTTTAAAGTTTATCACTTTAATTAATAAAGTGTATGACTTTGAAATGAAACCAACAAAAACGCCATTTTCTAAAAAACTACCATTTTGTCAAATAAGTTTACTTCCATTCTTTGCTTGAAATCATGTAAATAAAGCTTTATGTCTTTTGGAAATTTCGGAAAGTTGGATTGCATATTTAATTGGTAATATGCCCTTTTATGATTAATTGATTTACTTGAGGTAATTATATGACCTTGGATTTATTCAAAGTATTAAGCTCATTTAGATTGATTAACCATGAACATAAAGTATTTAAGTTTCTAGTGCTTGGGATAATTAAGTTAGGTACCTTGTTGACTTGCTTTAATTATGCTAAAAACTTGAAGCTTTGTGCCACTTCCCCTTAGTTAGACATAAGTTGATAAAAGTTTTTGGATTTGTGATTGGTTGCGGTTAGGTTTAGCAATTTTAAAATTTCTGGATATGCCCATTTCTAAAGCCTACATTTCCAATTTTTTCTGAAAATTTGGAAGTACTTTAGCATATCCATTAATACACCACTATTATGGCCTAATCTTTTCTAGTCTTTTGTTACAGATGGATAATTGCCCACCTTCACTCAGCTACTTGGCCAAATCTTCAAAGAATAGGTCACTCATTCGCCAGTGGTTGCAGCGACCGATAGGCAGTAATCGGTATGTGGTATGGAAAGACATGATTAAGCTAGGGATCGGGGATGAGTTGAAGAATTTGTTGATGTATGAGACCGATGGTCAAGTGAACAATGCCTCTCTCCGTCTCTTCGATATAGATGAATATGCATACCGAGAAGTAGTAACAGAGTTCATGATGACTTACCAGCTGAATCCAAAAATGAGCGTATCCGACAAAAGAAAGATTTCATTCAGGTTTCAGGAACATTGTTGAGAACTGAGACACTGCTAGATTTGCTCAGAATACAAGTATTGTGCCGCTGTTAGAAGTACAACCACTGTTAGTAGTTGCCACTGCTAGTTAGTAGCTGCCGCTGTCAAGTACAACCACTGTTAGTAGTTGCCACTGCTAGTTAGTAGCTGCCGCTGTCAAGTAGTTTGTCTAACAGTGCCACTGTTAGTGTGTAGTTTGTATTTTGTATCGAGTACTCAACCACTGTTGATAATATACGAGTACTACCCCTGTTAGTGATATAGATAACCACTGTTGGTTAGATATAGTTGAATAGAGAGAATTATGGAATAGATATGATTCCATAATAGTTTGATTCTGTAAAGGACTCTATATGTTATAAATAGAGATCCTGTAAAACCCTAGAGTAGGACGAATTCATTCTAGTTATTAGCTTCAAGGTTGTAAACCCTAACACAGATTGTGTGTTCGTATTATTGTTAATAATATTGAAGCTTTTGGTTAGATATTCTGTTATATACAAGTTTGTTCTTCAAGTTGTTAATAAACTATTCCGCAAGCTTATTAATAATCAATCAAAGTAATACATACTAAGATCTCTAGCTGGGATCATCAAGTGGTATCAGAGCTTGATATTACTTTGATCTTGAAGAAGGTAATTGAATTTCGCAGCTTTTTCAACAAATAACAAGATGTCTACTGAATCAATGGAAGGTATACAAGCTACAAAGATTCCCATGCTCAAACCTGATGAGTTTGAGCTATGGCAGACTAGGATTAGGCAATACATGTTGCTTACGGATTATATGATGTGGGAGGTGGTTACTAATGGACCAAACTATACTAAGGATGCAGATGGTAAAAAGGAAGAAAGACCACCACCAAAGTCTGATGCAGAGAGAAAAGAAAGAGCAACAGAGTGGAAGGCATTAAGTACTCTACTTTTGTCTATTCCTAATGAGTATCAAAGGAAGTTTGAAAACTGTGAAGATGCTCAGGTTCTTATGCAAGCAATTGTTAAGAGATTTGGTGGTAATGATAACACCAAGAAGAATAAGAGATCTCTTCTCAAACAACAGTTTGAAAACTTTGCAGGTGTAAAGTCTGAAACTCTGACTCAGACTTTTGATAGGTTTCAAAAACTTGTGGGTGATTTAGAAAATCACAGTGTCAAGATTGATAAAGATGACTTGAACAGGAAGTTTCTAAGATCACTTGGTACAGATTGGAATATGTACACTGTGGGACTTAGACAAAGTCCAGATCTTGAAGAGAAAGAGATTGAAGACCTGTACAATGATCTGAGGAATTTTGAGCCTGAAGTTCTAGCGTTGAAACAGTCCAATGGTAGCTCTAACAATGCTGCTTTTGTTTCTGTTGGTGAATCTGGTAGTTGTAGCACATCTGGTGCTAATGATAATGTATTGGAAGCATTCTTTGCAAGCCATGTGAATTCATCATTAACTACAGAAGATTTGGAGCAGGTTAGTGAAGAGGACCTGGAAGAGATGGATTTAAGATGGCAGATGGCCATGATTACAATCAGGGCAAAGAGGTTTATGCAGAGTTCTGGGAACATAATTTTTTCTTACAAAAGAGATGGTGTAGCTGGTTTTGACAAGAGCAAGGTGGAGTGTTTCAACTGTCACAAGATGGGACACTTTGCTAGGGAGTGCAAGAGCACACAGGCTGGAGGATCTCAGAATGGTTTTGTAAGAAATAATTCTGGTCCTCAAAGAAGATTGATACCAGTTCAGAACACCACTTCAGATTCATTGGTTGCTCAAGATGGAATGGGAGGATTTGACTGGAGTGACCAAGAAGAGCTTGTAGTTCAGAATCAAGCTTTGATGGCTGTCACAGAAGAACCAGAGCCTTCAGACATTCCATATGAGGTACAATCTAAATTATGTTCTCCTGCATGTAAGAAAATGGTTAAATTTTATAGGGATCATAATATGGTTGTGTGTAATGAATTAAAAGCTTGTAAGGAAAAGAGTCAACATGCCACTTTAGCTATTGAAAACTTAGAAAATCAAATAAAAGCTTATGAAAAGAATGAATCTCAATTTCACTTAGATATTAAATATCTAAATTGGGAAAAGAAAGCTTTACAAACAAAAGTTGATATGCTAAGTGCTAAGTTGGCTGAGGCAATTTCTGATAAGGAGTCAATAAAATTGAAAGTTGATGAACTGGAAAATGTTTCAAAAGGTGTTCAAAACTTAATCAAGTCTCAAATTCATGATAAATTAAAACTTGGATTAGGTTACAACCTTAATGCTGTTCCTCCACCTTATAATCATACTTATTTCCCACCTAAAAGTGATTTTGTTTTAGAAACACTTAAGGTAGGTGTGTCTGAGGAGGTTAAAAAGGTAGATCCAGTTGTTAATTGTGCTGATAATGTGAATTTTGATAAAGTTGAGGTATCTGATTGGACTGAGGAAGATGAGTGTGATAGTGATAGCTCATCAGGTGGTAATTCTGTAGATGGTAGTGTTAAGTCTATTACTGGTCTAGTTTCTGAACTTAATAGTACTAAACTAGAAGAGGGTAAAAAGATGTTTGTTGAGAAAGCAAAAGCTCAAATAGATCAAGTCAGGAAAACCAACAAGGCTAGTTCAGGTTTAGGGTATGTACACAAAAAGGTCAATACTGAATCAAAAGACAAGTTGAAATCTGAGTGTGATAAGTGTACATGTAAATCAAAGAAGTCTGAGTTACATACTGCAAGTAATTTGAATAAATCCATTCCCAGGGGTAATCAAAGAAATTGGAACCAATTGGTTTCACAAAGGTTGGGTAATGGGTTTGAATGTGTGAAAAGAAAGTCATGTTTTATTTGTGGTAGATATAATCATCTTCAACAGGACTGTTACTACAATCCTAAAAATAATAGGAACAGTGGTACAGGTCATGTGTTGATAAATAAGCCTAACAGAGGCAAGGCTGCAGCCCCTGTTAATGCTACAGCAGTGCCCCTGTCAACGGCTAACAGAGGCAAGACACGAACAGGGGAGGGTTTGACCACTGTCAGGCATGGTACCTCTGCTGGTATTAAACATTTCAAAAGAATGTATATACCAAGTAAAGCTACCACTGCCAGGGTAATCAATACAAACTTAAAGGTGACCACTGTCAGATCATTAACCCCTGTCAAGTCTAAAACAGATTGTTTTTGGAGACATAAAAATGAGTGTAAATCTGAAGTGTCCAAAACCAATGCAGCACTGAGATCAATCACTGTCAAAAGGGTTGATGTCAAAGGTGCTCATGGGAAACCCAAAGCCAAATTGGTTTGGGTTCCCAAGAAAAACTAATTGTTTTTCTCATATATGTGCAGGGCAAGCCACCAAGCTTATGGCATATTGATTCTGGCTGTTCAAGACACATGACTGGAGACAGGAAAAAGCTACAGGACTTTAAAGCGTTTGATGGAGGAGATGTAGCATTTGGAAGCAATCCTAAAGGAGGTAAAATCACAGGTAAAGGTAAGGTAAAAAGCAGTAAGCTCACTTTCAATGATGTTTATTATGTTGAGCAATTGAGATACAATTTGCTTAGTGTGAGTCAAATCACAGATAAGCAAAATCCTGTATATTTCACTGACACAGAATGCCTTATACTTTCTGAAAAACTCAAAATACCTGAAGATAAGATTTTAATGAGAGTTCCAAGAAAGGATAATGTATACTGTAGTGATTTAAACAAGATGGAATCTCAAAATGTTAACTGTCTCATTTCTAAAGCTACTGTATCTGAATCTGAACTATGGCATAGGAGGATGTGTCACTTGAATTTCAAGACCATGAATAAACTTGTTAGGAATAAGCTAGTGAGAGGCTTACCTGAAAAGTTATTTGAATGTAGTGACCACTGTGTAGCATGTCTCAAAGGCAAGCAACACAAGACCTCTTATAAGACCAAGCTTGTGAATACCAATACCACTCCCTTACACCTGTTACATATGGATTTGTTTGGCCCTACCAATGTAGCTAGTCAAGGGAAGAAATCTTACTGTTTGGTAATAACTGATGATTACTCTAGAATGAGTTGGGTGTTCTTTCTTAGGACTAAGGATGAGACAGGTGAAATACTTAGATCATTCATAACTAGGATTGAGAATTCAACTAATCAAAAGGTTAAGATCATCAGGTGTGATAATGGGACAGAATTTAAGAATCATGAGATGAATAAGTTCTGTGAGGATAAAGGTATAGAAAGACAGTATAGTGCACCTAGGACTCCACAACAAAATGGAGTAGCTGAGAGGAGGAATAGGACACTAATTGAGGCTGCTAGAAGCATGCTAGCAGATGCTAAACTTCCAATGTCCTTTTGGGCAGAGGCAGTTAGCACTGCTTGTTATGTTTTGAATAGGATTTTGATTATTAAACCTCATAACAAGACACCCTATGAGTTATTCTTTAAGAGAAAACCTTTGGTTAGCTTTTTAAAACCATTTGGATGTCCTTGTACTGTCTTAAATACCAGAGATCATCTTGGTAAGTTTCAGAGTAAGGTAGATGAGGGTGTATTTGTTGGATACTCTATTCAAAGCAAGGCTTATAGAGTATTTAACAAAAGGACTAGGATCATAGATGAGACCATGGATGTGACCTTTAATGAACATACATCAAATGTAGAAGGAAAAGGTCCAGAAGTTTTGTTTGATATTGATGCACTAACCCATGCTTTTAGATATCCAGATTTGTCTATTAGTGCAGATACAGATGCAGGTACAGATGCAGGTAATGATGCAGGTAAAGATGGGAATTCAACCTCAAGTCAAACTAAAAAGGATGACTTGAAGTATGTATTGTTTCCTATTTGGTCTCCAGATCCTCCAGAAGCATTCCAGTTAGATCAAGATGAACCTTCAGATGATTCAAGTGGGTCAAGTAGCAAAAATGGTTCAAAGGATGAAGATGGTTCAATTCCAACAGAAAATAAACCATTTACTTCAAAGGGTTCTCATATAGTTTCAGAGCATGATTCAGAAGGAGAGCTCGATTCTCCAAAATTTGTTGAACAAAGTCCTCCATTTCAAGTTTTGGAAAGGACTTCTTTGTCAGATTCTGAAGCAACTCCAAAGCCATCAAAGGAAAGAGAGGAAAGAGAGTCTTTTTCAGACTCTGAGATAGATAATCTTTTGGGTTCTAATTTGGAAAGAGAACTACTTGATACTTCTACATCTAAATATGTGGTTCATAAAGATCATTCCTTGGATTTGATCATTGGTGACATTAGTACTCCTGTTCAGACTAGACACCAAACCAAGGTAAGAGAAGAAGATGTAAATACTTCATTATATGTATGTTTTCTTTCTCAGATGGAACCAAAGAAGGCAGTGGAGGCTCTCAAAGATCCAAGCTGGATTGAATCTATGCAGGAAGAATTGTTGCAATTCAAACTGCAAGATGTGTGGGATTTGGTTGATCTTCCAAAAGGAAAGAAAGCTATAGGCACAAGATGGATCTTTAAGAACAAAAGAGATGAAAGAGGGATAGTGATCAAGAATAAGGCTCGGTTGGTAGCACAGGGGTACACACAGGAAGAAGGCATAGATTATGATGATGTCTTTGCCCCTGTTGCTAGAATAGAAGCTATTAGATTATTTTTAGCTTATGCATCTTATCAGGATTTCAAAGTCTATCAAATGGATGTGAAGAGTGCTTTTCTTCATGGTCTAATTGATGATGAGGTGTATGTTTGCCAACCACCAGGGTTTGAAGATCCAACATATCCAGATAGAGTGTGCAGATTGAAGAAAGCATTGTATGGATTACATCAAGCTCCAAGAGCTTGGTATGATACTCTATCTGAGTACTTACTCAAGAATGGATTCAAGCGAGGTACTATTGACAAGACATTGTTTACCAAGAGGGTTCAAAGAGATATATTGCTGGTACAGGTGTATGTTGATGATATTATTTTCGGGTCTACAAGGGATTCATTGTGCAAAGAGTTTGAAGATTTAATGCATAAGAAGTTCAAGATGAGTTCAATGGGTGAACTCACATTCTTTTTAGGATTGCAGGTCAAGCAGAAGTTAGATGGAATCTTTATTAACCAAGGGAAGTATGTGAAAGATATTTTGAATAAATTTGGTTATAAAGACGTGAAGGTAGCTAGCACTCCCATGGAGGCACATAAACATCTTAATTCTGATCCTGAGGGGGAGGAAGTAGATGTGCACTTATACAGGTCAATGATTGGTTCATTGATGTATTTAACTTCATCTAGACCTGATATAATGTTTGCAGTGTATCTTTGTGCTAGATATCAGACCAATCCAAAGCAGTCACACATGTATGCTGTGAAGAGGATCTTTAGATACTTGAAAGGTCAACCAGACTTGGGCCTTTGGTATGCTAAAGGATCAGATTTTGAGCTAAAGGCATTCACAGATAGTGACTATGGTGGTGAGAATATGGATAGGAAATCGACTAGTGGAGGATGTCAATTTCTTGGAAATAGGTTAGTGTCATGGCAATGCAAGAAGCAAACCACAGTTTCCACTTCTACAGCAGAAGCAGAATATGTTGCAGCATCAAGTTGCTGTGCACAGGTTCTTTGGATTCAGAATCAAATGCTGGATTATGGTTTGACTTTCATGAACACTCCTATTTATATTGATAATACTTCTGCTATTAGTATCATTCAGAATCCAGTTAAGCATTCAAAAACCAAACACATTGAGATCAGATATCATTTTATACGAGATTGTTATGATAAAAGATTGATTCATATTTTTAAAATTCATACTGATAATCAACTTGCAGATCTTTTTACAAAAGCATTTGATGTAGGAAGATTTACATTTTTGATAACTAATATTGGTATGATCAATCTCACGTAGTGTTTTGGTCTGGATTTGATACTAACAGGGGTAAAATATATTGTATGTGACAGGGTCAGGTGTTGCCACTGTTAGCTTCATCATGATAACAGATGGTGCCACTGTTAGTTTACCTTTGCCACTGTCAATGTATTTTAAACCCCTGCTGTATATGTGTGTATTTTAACCCCTGCTAGTTGTTTTTTTTTAGTTTAATATTGCAGGTTTCAGCCACTGTCAAGAGACATCACTTGAGCTGGAATTTAATGTTTTATTTGTTTCTTCTTATCTTTTGGTTAAAAAAAAAAAAAAAAAAAAAAAAAAAAAAAAAATTAAATTCCTTGTCTAACTAAGCTAAGTTTATGCCCCTGTTAGTTCTAAGTTGGCGTTTCCTTGGTCGGATGCCCCTGCTAGACTATCAGCCGCTGCTAGCTTTGTTAGATGGTTAGAAAGGGTTGACTATAAATTGACCAAGTGAGGTACCCCTGTTGAGTTTGTTTGTAAATTGTGCCCCTGTTGGGTATAACCAGCAGTGCCACTGCTAGTTCTATTTTTAGGGCTTGGCACTGTCATCAAATAAATACTCAAATACTTCACTTTTTCAATTACGCTTTCAAAATTTTCAAAACCCTTCAATAATCGCTCTCGCTTTGAGTTGTTTATTGAAATTCACTCTTCGTTCGTTCATCAATTACATCAATGGCATCTTCATCGTCATCTGATTCTGATCATTCTACGCTAAGTGTTCATTCTGAACACAATATGAGGGCTTTCTTGAATAAAGAACTTGCCGATGAGTATTTTCACCCTATCATCGATTTCTTGAGTAATTATCCAGTTACTTATGCCCTTACTGTCGCTCCACGATTAATTCGATCACATATTCAGGAATTCTGGCAGAATGCAAAGGAAGGGAATGTTAATGGCATTACTCACATTCATTCCACTGTCAAGGGTCAGAAGGTAATGGTTACTGAAATTGTTCTAAGAGAGCTTTTACAGTTTGATGATGAAGGTGGAATTCTGGAATTATCGAGAGAAGATTTGTTTAAAGGCATTATGGATATGGGGTATGAAGGTTCAGGAAAGACAAGATCAGAATATACTTTCTTGAAGTCATGGTTTTGTCCTCAATGGAAGTTCTACATTCATACTTTTCTGGTATGTTTGTCTCAAAAGAGAACTAGTTTTAATGAATTTAGTTCTACTATTGCATATCCTATTATCTGCTTGGCACAGGGTATTAAATTTAATATGTCTAGATTTATCTTAGATAATATGGTTAGGAATGTAAAGGGTGATACATTCGTTATGTACCCTAGATTTGTTCAGCTTTTATTGAATAATCAATTGTCAAATCTGCCAGCAGAGGATAGTGTGATTGTTAGTTCTACTCTATCTTTGAGGACTATTAAGGCTATGAATCAGTATCAGAATGCTTTTTCTAAGAAGGAAACTGCATTATTTTCTACAATGCTAGTTACTCCTTCTGCCACTGGTGGTGTATTACCAACACCATCTGGACCAAATGATGACAGACCAACAACACAAGTTGGTTCTGAACACACATCAGGAGGTGGCATCAAAAGAAAACAAGGGAACAAACAGCCTACCCAATCTAAAGCCAAGAAATCCAAGAAGGCTACACAGGCTATGGAGATTCCTGTTTCTCCACAGTCTCAGTCAACTGTTCCAACACAACAGGTGAACATACTTGATGAAAATGTTCATTCTGGAAGGGCTGCCACTACTGTTTCTAGCCCACTGGCAGGGCAGGATAGTGGTAACATTAATCAGACCCAACCAGAGGCAACTATGTTTGATGAACCTATGGGTGATGATTCATATGTAGGTCCCAGTACCAATAACCAAGGGACATCTGCAGTGGCAGATGTGGGCAAGGATTCAACTAAGAGGTCACACTCTAATGTTGATGAGCCTAGTGATACTGATGAATTGACGATTTCCTATCTTGTACATGATATCAATAAACTGTGGAGCAAATATGAGAGGGAAAGGGCTTACAGAAAAGAGGCTCAACAGAAAATTCAAGCTCAGGATGAGTTAATTGCTAAGCAGAAGGAGATTATTGATCATCAGAAGGCAGAGTTGCTTGATGTGCAGAATAGATTGTTAATGCTTGAGGAGGCTGTCAACAATATTCTTCTACCTGCGAATAGGTTAAAGGAATCTTCAGGCAAGGGGGAGAAGAAAGCAGATGATGATATTATGCCTGAAGATGATGGTTCAAGAAAAGCAGGTGATGATGATGATGATGATTCACATGGACCTCATGATGATATGAGTGATGAGATGAATGATGATTCTGCAGCTACAGAGGTGCTTGAGCTTGATGATAATACAGCTACAGAGGTGCTTGAGCTTGATGATAATACAGTTGAGATGGATATATGTGAGCATAATGAGGCACAATCAGAAGACACTGTAGAGTTAGTGTTTGATGATAAAGATGATGATTATGTGCAGAGCAGGGATAAGGCTGAGGAGGAGCTAAATGTATCTGATTATGTGATACATGAAAGTTTAGATGATGAGATGGTAGATGCTGCAGATGACAGAAAAATGGTGGTATATACTGGTGAAGATTCTTCTGAAAATGTTAATACAGGTGATGATGCAGGAGCAGAGCAGACTGATGAAACAGTTTATCAGGTATTTCCATTGAATAAAGGGTTGCCTGAGAAAGCTGCACTTAGATTATATTTTTGGGATGTGATGGGTGCTAACCTGGATGATAAGAAAAGAGTCAGTTTCAGTGATAGACCAGTGTATGAGGTGGTTGATGATATTGAAAAAGAGATGAAAGAAGGAGAAGTTGAGATTAAGGGGGAGCAATCAAAGTCAATTGATGAAGAGAAGAAGTTGCAGACTTTTACAAGAAAGAAATCAATTCCAAGAAGAAAGCCAACTAAAAATTTATCCCCTGTCAAAACTTCTACCACTGTTGTCACAATTTCAACCCCTGTCAACACTAACACTACCACTGTTACATCTACCCCTGTTAGTACACCAATACCTACCACTGTTAATGCACCAATCACCACTGCTGTCATATCAACCCCTGTCACAACTACCACAACAACAAGACCAAGAGAGGTACCTGTTACAATAAGAGAACCAACTTCACCACTCAAGCCTGAGTCTAAATTGCCTGTGATTGATCCAAAAGACAAAGGTAAAGGAAAGTTGAAAGAAAAATCAAAAGTGAAAGAAATTAAAGAACCTCATATTGAGTCCCATGATATGTTGAGGATGCAAGTAGAAGAAAGGGAAAGGTTGATAAGGAGAGCTGCAGAAGCTAAAGCTGAAGAAGAGGGTGATAATGTTGAAATGATTTTGGATGATCTGAGTGTAGTGACTATTACACAGAAAGCTGCAGAGATTGTTAAAGAAAAGACTGCACAAGGATTAAAGCTTCCTGCTCAGAGAGTTCATGATTATTTAAAGAAGAAGAAAGGTAATGAAGAGGAAGAGTTATCTTCTGGATTTTTGTTGATGAAAAGATCAAATGAGGAAAGGGCTAGAAAGAAAAAGCAAGAGGAATTAGCCAAGAAGAGGAGTAAACCTTTACCATATGCTGAAAGGAGAAGACAAATGATCAATGCTCTGTCTGAAAATTATGCCCCAGCTAAAATTGTTAAAGGATGGAATATGCAGAAGCTGCAACAGGCATATGATAGGTATATGGGAAGAGATGATGAGTGGACAAAGAAAATGGAAGAAAATAGGCATTTGAATGTATTGATGAAGGAGAAGAAAGAAAAGGCAGATAGGGAAATGGTAAAGTTTTTGAAAGAAGAAGAAGAAAGAAGAGAAAAAGCAGCTACTGAGGCAGCAGAGAAAGCCTTAGAGGATAAGCAGAATGAAGTTAGAAGAAATTCATGGAAAAATCAGATTTCTAAAGACAATGTTATTCCTGATATTCCAAGATTTGATCCAGAGCTGAAAAAGAGAATCAAGATTCTGACTGATAGCAAGGAGATTTCTGAAGGACCAAGAAAGGCTAGAATTATAAATTGGGAAGGAGTAGCAATTGATTATGGTTTCAGAAAAATGATCCTTGAGATCAAGATTGAAAGGGAAAGAGGATTTGATGACCATGTTGGGAGTATGGTTGATTTGCTCAGAATTTGTACAAGAGATGATCTTATGGAGTTGTATCAAGTGAGCAGAATCAGGAATAGAAAGAACTCTGAAGCTGTGATTGAAAGACAAATGATGGAGTTATTGCAAAGCCTGTTTGAACCAGCCAGCATGTATCACTTATTCTTTCATTGTTATCAAAGGGTTATAACCTGGAGATATTTTGCCAGAGCTGGAGTACACATGGTAGTATTTAACAATGGGCAGGTGATCTACATGTTTGATGATCGACACTATGTGCTGGGAACAGGGCTGCTGAATAGATTGGTTGATTTGAAGTTATCTACAACCATCATTACTGAAGGAGCTTACAGAGCTTTATACATGGTGTTCAATCAACTGCATAAAAGGCAAACGATGAAGGAGAAAGAAGAAGAAAAGAAGGATTGAAACTTGAATCATTACTCTGAATGATCAAGTTTAGGGGGAGATTGTTGAGAACTGAGACACTGCTAGATTTGCTCAGAATACAAGTATTGTGCCGCTGTTAGAAGTACAACCACTGTTAGTAGTTGCCACTGCTAGTTAGTAGCTGCCGCTGTCAAGTAGTTTGTCTAACAGTGCCACTGTTAGTGTGTAGTTTGTATTTTGTATCGAGTACTCAACCACTATTGATAATATACGAGTACTACCCCTGTTAGTGATATAGATAACCACTGTTGGTTAGATATAGTTGAATAGAGAGAATTATGGAATATATATGATTCCATAATAGTTTGATTCTGTAAAGGACTCTATATGTTATAAATAGAGATCCTGTAAAACCCTAGAGTAGGACGAATTCATTCTAGTTATTAGCTTCAAGGTTGTAAACCCTAACACAGATTGTGTGTTCGTATTATTGTTAATAATATTGAAGCTTTTGGTTAGATATTCTGTTATATACAAGTTTGTTCTTCAAGTTGTTAATAAACTATTCCGCAAGCTTATTAATAATCAATCAAAGTAATACATACTAAGATCTCTAGCTGGGATCATCAAACATATTCATCATATCTCAGTTGCCGACTTGGGAGTGTATCTTGGTTTATATACAGAGTCTCAGGTCAACTCTGCATGGTTCAGAAACAGTGTTCAAGACATCTCCAGCCTACCAAACAGGAACCACAAGGATATTTGGATGGATTTAGTAGGATCAAACTTTAAGAGCTGTGTTAAGTCATCCACTTTCATCAAGCCGGTTCATCACATCCTTCACAAGTTGTTAGCATGTTCTATATTTGGAAAGAAGGAAGGTGGTGCTGTGAGTGCCGAATAGTTGAAGTTCATGGAAGCAATCATAGGAGGAAAGAATCTGAATGTTGCTTTCTTGATCGCTGAGAGACTTGGGGGTGAGACAGACTTGGATAGGCACATGTTCATGGGGTCGATTATTACTAGATTGCTATATAGTATGGGATTGTTGACTGAGGCCCACACTGAGGAGTTTACTGTTTGTTCTCATTCTTTGCCATTCAACTTGGACTACTGCAAGTTGATCCATCTTGTTGAGGTAGATGAGCAGAGACAGTGCCTATGGAAGAACACCAAACAGATCATTCCAGGATGTCGTCTCCCTGGGAAGCGTGTTAGAGGATCCTCGCCTGTTGCAGATACTGAGGATGGCCCATCTGATGGAGCCCGAGCACCTACTACTCATGCTAGTGTCCCGCATAGAGGAGCTGAGACAGCCGAGCCACCAGCTCAGGCTACTGTTCACTACACAGATCCAGTGACCTCGCTGACGCAGTATTATCTTTTGTATGCTCTTCAGGTTAGCCGTTCCCATTATCTGTTGATTTCCAGGAAACTTGGTATTCCTGACCCAGAGCCTTACATGTACCGATGCGGTCCACCACCACCAGCCATAGCACCACCACATACATCCATCCCATCACATACCACCCATACACCATCACCTGCTATCCGGACCACACCAGTACCAGAGAAGATCCAGTCAGTTGAGACCGAGATACCGGTAGTCCAGCCAGTGATTTCTGCACCTGTGATTTCTCATCCTGCCCAGCCAGTCGCCAGTGGATCTTACCGTGCTGACACAGTCTACTTGGGCACGGATGCTGTATCTTTTGACACTTCCGGGGTGCTATTAAACTTGGGACCGATCTCTTCCTCAGCTGTACCGACAGAGAGCATGCTACGTCAGGCTTACATGACCTTACTAGAGCAAGCAGGGGTTACTTCGGCTATTTTGCTAGAGTGGTGTAACATCCTCTCCAATGGCCTGGTAATTTCTAATTTAAATTGATTATTTAATTGTTTTAGAAATTATTTGATATTAATTGTTTAATTGCGAAACTTAGATAAATAGGTCCTCAGGACTTATTGTGAATAGTAAATTATTGTTTGTTTTAATTTACTATAGTTAACGGTATCATAAAATAAGTTTCTCGCAATTTGTAATTAGGTTCCAGACAATAAATTTAAGACGGGTATAAAATACCCGAATATTGAAGTCGGTTTATTAGGAGAGCCGACCTCCTTGTTTTATGTTTTTCCCAATTTTAGTTACTTACCTGTAACATCACTACTTCCTCTCTAAAACTCAAAATCAAAGAAGCTAAAATCATAAACAAGATTCAAGGGTAATTAAGAGCTGTGGTTACTTCATTACAATCATCATCATCAGTTGAATCATTGCTTTGGATTGAACTTGTAAGTGTTCTTATACATAAGGAAATGGGTTTTAACTTTGATTATGTAAATTGCTGATGGTTATGTGAATTAGAAGCTTGAGTTAGGTTAAGAGATGGTATATGATGTTACTTGACGTTATTTGAGCCTTTGATAACTTGCAAATTCGAAATTGATGTCATTTTGGTGATAAATTGAAATTAGGGTTCGAGCTGTGTTCGTGCAGGTCAGAACATGAGCTGAAAAATAGCTAAACGCGATCCCCACTTAGTTCCCGGATCGCGTTCCATAGTTATATTTTGTCACAAAACATTTTCTTCTAACGAACGCGATCCAGACCTAGTTCCCGGATTGCGTTCCCAAGTGTAAAACGGTGACAGAACATTTTCTAAAGGTGAACGCGATCCAGCCCTCCCTTTCCGGATCGCGTTTGCATGAAAATTTTTGAAGGATTTTGCAAATTTTGAAAATGCATAAGTCGGATTGAGTTGAAAATTCACATAATAATCAAAACCTGCATGAAAATTTTTGAAGGATTTTGCAAGTTTTTTCAGGGTCACGGTTTAGTGACGAATTTCACTAACTCGGATTGAGTTGAAATTCGAATGGTCACTCGGAAATGGCCCAATGATCAAAGCTATACTATAGCCTAGTCAGTTTTTGGCCATTCGGGGCCATCTAGGGGCCGAAAATGGCATTTTTTTAGTTTTAAATGTCATTTCGGGAATTTTCTGGTTGAACTTTTGTTTGCTTAGACTTCAGGGATTTACCTGATTTGGATAAATATGTTATGATAATGATTATGAGACGAGTTACTAACTTGTGTATTATGTGGTGTTTCAGATACTCCAAAGACTCGGTGATTAGAAGCTGAGTGTTGCGACTTCTGAGGTATCGGTGAGTTGATTTATAACTCACCTTTGATTTAGTTGTAACTATTTGGTTGCAACAAGTAAATGTAGATTGATTATAGACTGTTTAGTCTTTGTTACTGATTATAAATCTACGTGATATGTGAATCTATGTGTACAGTTTATTGAGGTCAACTTGTAGTTGGACTTTTTGGTTATTATGTGAATTACACAGGTTTTGATTCATCTCTTGTGTTTGAGACCTGTGTATGAGTTTAATAACCAATAGTTATCGGTATATTCTGTAATGGCCATACAGATTGACGTTAAGTGTTCTTGGAGAATCCCCGGGTATTATGATTCCTCCAGAGCCACCGATCCTCATTGAAATTGAAATAGAAATGTGTTTACGATTATTTGCTGTAAACAGATTGTAATGCTAAGTTGAATTGTGTGTGATAAATTCATTCACTTAGCTTCGTGCTAATCCCTCATTTTAACTTCCTGCAGATTATGTTTGATATGTGGGTGATCAGGATGTGGATGCTTTGCAGGGAAAGTTTGACAGCTTGTAAACTCTGATATGGTTTTGTTATAAACCTTGTTTTGTAATATATAATACCCCGTAGTGTGTAGTTTTAAACAGTTTAACTTTGGTGTGTTCTGAACATGTAACTGTTTATGTACATTATCTTAATGTACAGTATATAAATATGTTTTAAATTTATACGCTTCCGAGTAAAATAATAGAATATTATTGTATTGAAAGAGGGGTGTTATAAGTGGAGCTACACTGATCCGATGAGACTGCCAGCAGCTACCCTCAGAGACATATTGATTCAGCTCAAACTGATCAATGCTGAAGAACAGGGACAGAGAGTATCTAGTGGCCAGCAGTCAGTCGCAGGACCATCTGCAGCACCAGCTCCTACTCAGCATACTGATGCACCTGACCAGGGATCCCCAGCCTCATAGTTCTACCCCATTTGCATCATTTGACTTTGGTTTCAGACATTATTACTATTATTATCTTGTGTTTGTTTGGCTACTATTGGACCTTACTTTTGGAACTTATTTATATCAGCCACTAGTTGGTTGATCACTCTATCCTTATTTACATTATGCTATTACTTATCATGTTTTATTTTCTTTCTGTTAAATAAGTAGAAATGTTGTGATGTATGAACGTGGAAAAAGGCGAGATGACGCACTTTCAAGAAGAAACTCCGTGAAGTCAAAAGGCAAACCGAACCAGCTTTCAATATTTGCAGACTGCGGAACATTCAACATCTCATGGAGGGGCCTCGTTCTTCTCAAAACTTCCTTGTATCTTAGCACTTCAAAGAACTAAGTGTGGGATCACTCCCCACACCACAAACACTTATCGAAATCACTCCAGTTTCTTCAAAACCCGAAGTATGGAATTCTACATCATAAGAATCCCTACTTAAAGAGTTGGATTGGATTTCTGATAACGTTGGATACATGACACCGGATAACCCCGTATGAAGCTTGCTGTCCTTCAAGAAGAATGCAGAAGAAAGCTCACTTCGACTCTCTCTCTCCTGCAAAATTTCACATGCTTCAAAACGTTATCTGGGGAGTTTCTTAACCTTCTATCCATTTCATGATCACATATATTCTGTCTCGTTAGCTTGTTATATTCTATACCCTATCCTGAACTTATCACTAAGTGTGGGATTCAAACCCAAATTTAACACTTAAGAAACATTTTCTTACATGTTCAAACTCTAAGTGTAGGATTTTACCTCCAGTAAAAACTCAACTCAAGAGAACATTAGGGACAATGTTCCTCTAAGTGTGGGATAGCAAGGTATAGAATACCTTGGATAATTTTAGGCGATTTTTATGTCCAAAATAGCATTACTCAGAAAATGTTTCCCCAAAAAACGAACTTTTTCAAATAAATTTTTTTCAAAAATTTTTTCAAAAATTTAAATTATGAGCTAAATTATGAAACTAAACTCTAAGTTTTTGAGTTAAATACTTTCGAAAAGAATCATTCTCGAAATATGAGTAAGGTATTTTGGAATATAGGGAAAATAAGGTAGAAATTTCTCGAGCAAGAAACAATAATCTGAAAGGAGCATGGCTAGGCACATACACCCCTATATTGTAGTGAGGTATCTTGAGCCTAAAAGCATTCATCTTTAATGCTTCACTTTCATTTCTTGTGTGTGCCGATGCTTGCATCTCTGAATTAGAACTTGCTCCAGACATACGTTTCAAGACCACATTGGTGTGTACCGTACGCGGTATAGGTGCAGCTAAATGACCTTGACATTCCTTAGGATTTAAACCCAATTCTTACATATCTCTTCAAGCCCAAACCCTTCCGATACTTATTTTCAGTATCGATGATCCGCCTAGTAAACCCTGTTGAGCCTAAACCTTTCATTTCGTAAAAACCCTCGTGCTAAACCCCCACTCTACCAAAATTCCCAAAACCTTATCTTAGAATTTCTAAGGTTGTGAAAAACATCTTTTGGAACATCCTCTTCAATTATGCTCTAAAGTCTTCCTTTTCTATGTACTCTAAAAATCAAAAGTGCGAAAAATTGGCACGACAAAAGAAATTGAAGTTCAAGATCAAAGATCATAGTTCCGAAAAGGATTTCTGAAAGGATCAACATAAAATATCCTTAGAAATTCTCTGGAAAAGAAGTTCTGAAGAAGAAAAGAAAAATAAAAAAGTAGAAAAATCAAGAAAAGAAAAAGAAATAGTTCCATCAAATAAAGCTGAGTGCTTCAAGTATCACCTTCTCAAAGGAAAATTCGATAGAAGACGAGCAGCTACAAAATCCTCCGTTCCGTTCTGAAATAAAGTTTTTCACTATCTTTAAGTTTTAAGATAAGTCAAACCCTTACAACCAAACATATACCACTATCCATACCCTTAAACCTCACCAAACACTACCACCCGTTGAATGTCTTGGGATAGTTAGCACCGTCCTCACCTAAGTGGTGGAGATCCGATTCTCGACCAAGCTTATGACGATGAGTGCTGCATGACTGGCTTATTTGAGCGATTTCATTTATTCTAGATTGTTAGGGAACCCGATACACCTTGAGTGAATTGAGTGACCACCTTTAGTGAGATCGCCTAGTCATGTGTACTCCAAGATCACTAGAATTGGTAGTATGCTTGATGATAATTGCTTCTTGCTTCTGAAAGGATCATCTTATCCCTTCCCTTATTCTTAAACAATCTTAGTCATATTAGAAGTGGTATCATTTTGAAATTATTTTGACTCGCCCCTTAAAAACCAAATTTTAAATGTTTTTTCTAACTGAGTGTTGCTTGAGGACAAGCAACGCCTAAGTGTGGGATAACTTGATGTGACTCAAATAGTCATGTTTTTAAGGGCAATATTCCGCACTTTTTGGACGTATCTTTAGTGAAAACATTCCAAAATGATCATTATTTACTAAAATTCACTAAAGTGGTCTAAATATAGTCGTTGCTGCAAAAATCACCTAAAACGTCCAAATAACAAGCAAATCAGGGCGAATAAACGTGCACAAAATCCTCCAGCCTCATTTACCTTATATAAATCACATTCTAACTTCATCATATGATAAAACAGGTAAAATCGAGACGGGAAAATCAAGAATCATGCAAATCGGATAAAGAACGGAGAAGACTGAGCGGTATCAGACCCTATAAAGTCATTTCGGCTATGCTTGAGCTATACACATCCAATTTCAGTGAAGTTGGCATCATTAGAAGCGTAACGGAATTACGAAGGCACAGGCGAAAGAATCAGGTCAAACGGACGCATAACGAAGGAGATACACGCATTTTAAGCAACGAACAAAATCAGACGGACACCGTATACGGCCCTGGGAACCGTATACGGCCCCACAGAGACCGTATATGGCCATGTACACACCGTATACGGCCCTGCCAAGGCCGTATACGGCCCCCCTGCCCCCGTATCGTGCTTCGTTTGCTTGTACGTGCTGTTTCGCGAGTTGTACGGCTGATTTTTGAGCTTTGCCTATAAATAGGGGGTCATCCTTCCTCATTCTACACACCTCAACACATTCACACACTCTCACATTTCTCTCATTTTCATTTCTCTCATTTTCTTTCACTTTCTCTCTCTAACTTTCTCTCTCTAGCACTACTCTTAGGAGTTAAAGGAGAAAGGTTAGGGTTGAGCTTACGGTTCGAGTCTAGAGGAAGGTTTATCTTGGTAATCTTGTTGTAACGAGTTTTTCAAGTTCAGACTATTTGTAAACCTCAGTATTATGCTGCTGTATTCTCATTGATATCTAAACTTTACTTACTGTTATAATGCTTGTGTTTTATGTTATTTCAGTTTGTATTCTGCATATTGCCATGTTTATAGAGTAGTTTAATATTGTGATTGTTGAAATGTAGATATTAGGAGTAGGGATGATGTTAAATTAATGTTTCATTTATACGATTGGAAATTGTTATGCTGTGTATCTGGTTAAGCTTATCCTGAATATAGATCTAGTCTCTCATCACCCTTTCCAGACTTTCACGTGACTATTGCCCTAGGATAGGATCTGATCAACCCTAATACTATGAATATACAGTTATCTCCAGTTACAGTATGAAACTATGAACTTTCCTTTAAAAGGCACGGTACTTCGTATAGCGTTGGAAACACCTCGTGTGGAGTACAAATACGTGGAAGCTAAGGAAATGCCATGGATTGTTTCATCGTGAATTACTTAGAAGTGATTCTTCTAGAACTGTGGTCTAGGAATCAAAGCTGTGGAAATGCTTGTTGCACTGTACACCGTTAGTACACCTAAGATCTGGAACACTGTGGAAATGCTTAAATGCCCAGTACACCGTCAGTACATCTAGGGTTTGGAACACTGTGGAAATGCCTAATCGCCCTGTACACCGTGATTATTCCTAGGGATGAACGCCTGAATGTAAAGGAGGATCTATATTTATGATGGTTAAGTAGGTGCTTCAATAGAAACAAAACAGGGTAGTGTCAATCATATACCTAGACATGCAAAACCCTAATCACACCAATAGTTTAACATACACAGGATACAATCAGTATTTGCTATAATAAAAGTAAATAGACGATTAGGTGTTAAGAAAGGTCAGTAAATACAATTGCGGTCTGTTGCCTTATGCCTGATCCCTAGAACATTTAGGGTGACTTTGTCTTAGTTAAGCAAAGGCTCAGGAGGGTTTGAAAACAGCCTGATCTGATCAGAATCATGATAACCTAGGATTCCAGTGACATATGTTTCTGGGGTTTCTGTAGGTTCCACTTATACGGACCAAATCGAGTAGTTTTACTTGTGTATTTAAAGCGGAAATCAAACACACAAATATATGCTAGACTAACACAATAAATGACCAAAACACAAGTGTATAACTTTGTATATAATGAGATGGTAACAATACATACACTTTGACAAACACACTATAATCAAAATAACACAAACTAGTATATTTTCTCTGAATATGGAGGTGTTATGTGTGTGTTTTGTGTTGAGGCTACCTAAACCGAAGCTGACGAGCTTCTATTTATAGTCTGGACCAAACTGTATGCGACACAAGCTTTGTGTCGCATGAAAGGCTTCTGCGACACAAGCATTGTGTCGCATGAGATGATTCTGCGACACAAGTCTTGTGTCGCATAGAATGCTTCTGCGACACAGTGCTTGTGTCGCATGATGACAAAAATTGTAATTAAACTAGAACTTAAACTATTCAATACGTAATTACAATTTCGACACTATTACGGACTGAGACCAACTGACAGACACACATTGATGTACCAACAAACTCCCCCGTGTCTTCAGCTTGGTCTTCGAAAAATTCTTCAATTTTCTTCAGTCTTCAGATGTCTGGTCTTGAAACCCATCCAGGTGGAAAGTTTCCACCAACGTGTATGCCAAAGGTGAAGCATATATCAACGATTTTCTGAAATCGTTTCGCTAAAACAGAGTTGAACTCGTTTCCTGGATTGTAGCGAATCCGATTGTCGAATAGCTTCTTCATGTCACTTCTAGATAGATTAATCAAGCTCATTGGGTCAAATATTCCGAAGTTTGCTTTTCGTAGACCCCACAAAGATCCTGTCTGAGGCTCTGAATCTGGTACATAAACTAAGACGGCTTCGCCAGTGTGAACATCCAGTTCCCAGTAATGAAAACGTTTCAGTAGATTGAATGGAACTGTTTCTAGAGCGATTTCAGTCAGACATTGAGCAGGCGGATAGTGAACTCTTACAATAGGCTGCTTGGTCTTTGGATCGAGCTTCTTCTTGAACGTGTACCTTGTACCCAGTATTGGTTTGATGTAATGATATTTCTTTCGTTTAATTTCCTCACGCATGACCTTTTGAATAACATCAGCTACTCCGTCTTCGTAAGGATTTATCAACTGAAGCTGAGAGAGACGAACGATGTCATGCTTTGGCAATGTACTCAATATCCTCAGTGATCGACGAAAGTACTGGATACCGTCAAGTCTCTTAATCATTAACCTCCCTTTACTCACCTTCCAGCTTTTTATCAGGCCTGAATAATCACCACCAACCTGATATTTCTTGCACGTAACTGGAGCAGGTTCTGGATTTTTACCTTTTGGAAACCAGTTATCCCTTTCTCTGATGGGCATTTCCTTGTCAAAAGATACACATTCGGATGTATCGAGAGGGAAAATGTCATTATAATTTGTCGATTCTCGAACAGGGACTGGTTGTGCTTGTGAAGAACTGGAGGGTACAGACGATTCTTGATCAGGACCAGGTTGAGAAGTAGATCCTGGTACGTAATTAAACGTTGGCCCTGACTCATCGTCTGAAGAATCAGATAATACAACACCCTCTTGAGGATAAGCTGGACGATCAGTATATTCTTCATCAGGATTAAGCTCTTCTTGTTCAACATCAACATCATCATCATTATTAGAAGAGCTGAAGTCAAAAGGTTCTTCCAGCGCACGACCGTCATCGTCAACCGCAGATTAAAGTAAGTCAAATTACAATACGTGTAATCTACAGCTAGCGGTGTTGGTTGCCCTGGTTGCTCAATAATGTAATCCAAAATAAGAGTTGTTTCATTAAAAGCAGAATTTGTTACATCATCAGGAATTACATTTTCTTCGCCCTCGGCGGAAACCCTAGGTGTTGATTCTATAGCTGGTTGGGCTGTCTCCCCCGAAGCAATAGCTTGGGTTTCCAGCCTCAAAATCTTGGATCTCAGCTCTTCATTTTCTTTCTCAACGCGAGAGATCCTGGCATCCTGTGCTTCAAAAATCGATGCTTGAGCTTCCATTGATTACTGCATCTTCTCAATCTTTGACATGAGCTCCTGAATGACAGTTGGATGAGGAGTGATTGGAGTTTCAGTTCTTGGAGGCTCAGAAGATGTGGAAGTGGAAGTACGAGGACGCCTGACCGGATTTAGATCAGTAATGTCAGAAGCGTCTCGAGGCCTCTTGCCGCGGTTGGATGGTTCAGGACCCGGAGAAGGAGGCTGATAATTATCAATCTCAAGATCTAGATCTACCAACTCCGGATCCGGTTGTTGAGCTGGAGGTTGTTGAACTGGCGGTTGTGGAACTTAAGGCTGTTGAATCGGAGGCTGAGGGATAGGTTGTTCAGGTGCTGGTGCGTTGAATAGCTCACCAGGCAGGGGAACATAAGCAGGATCAATGATGTGACCAAACAACGCAACCTCACGTTTTGGTGCTTGTCCCTGCCTCGCAAAATTGGTACAAGTGGTGTAGATCCTTGTGTTCATCGGTGTCTGCTTGAAGGTGAAGGACGCAACCACTGGAAGACCAGGATGCAGATGATTGAGCAGCAACTGAGTAAACCTAGGATAGAGAGCCCATTTCTCTTTAGCATCCAAGGCGTTGTTGACAAAACCCCTAAAGATATAACCGGAGAAGTTGAAGGGTTTGTTGTAGATCAGGGCAAGAATAGCAGAGGCAGTCGAAAATTTCATTCCTTCAAGACCTGCCCTGCGACTGGATAAGCAGACGATGACAATGTGAGCAAGATATCTCCAGACCTTTGTCATGTAGGTCTTCTTGTACTGATCAACTGGAATATCTTGATATCCAATCGATCGCATGCCCTGTGCAATTGCACCTGGAGTGAACTGGGTGATCATATCAGAATTGTCACCGAACTCAAAGAAATCCCGAATAAGCTGTTCGGTGAAGATAACTTGGCGGCCACAGACGGTAGAAATGATACGAGTATCCGCTTCATCATAGTTGACCACCGCGTTGTCCCAAAACTCGGTGATATGATTTGTCAAGATCCGAGTATCAGCAGTGATAGCTTTGTGAATTCTGGAGCGACGAAGAAATGCTATCATTGGTCGGTACGGGCGAGAAGTCTCGACAGTGGTGTTCATGTACGCCACGATATTGTGACGTGGCTCCCAGAAATATTTAGAGACATCGATCTCTGCGAGTGTTGGAGCAGCTGGAGCAGCTTGAGCAGGTTGTTCAGCCATTTCTACAAAAATAACAATAATACAGCCAAAACTCGAAATGCGTTAGCGTTAGTACCAAAAAATAATTCGCGTTTTAATTTTACAAATGTTCTGCGACACAACAGTTGTGTCGCAAAAGGTCCATACGACATAAGGACTGTGTCGTAGAAGGACACTACGACACAAGCCTTGTGTCGTATGACACGTGTCACGCGGACAGCATTTCCCCTGCATTTAGCAATTTTTGAGAAATTAATCTCGGATGCGACATAGTCACTGTGTCGTATGATGTGTTGTATAAAACAGGTACGACATAACATTTGTGTCGTATTAAAAATACGACATAACCAACAGGAATTAATACGACATAAAATCAATAATCTATACGACACAAACGTTGTGTCGTATGTTATGTCGCAAAGATGAACACCATATGAAACCCAGATTCGATCGATGAAAAATTTTGGGGTTCTTGAAATCTACGCATACCCTAGGGTTCGCAATCAATAGGGGATCAATAATATGTATTTATCTAACCCTAATAACCCCTAAACCCTAAATAATTTAACGAAAAACCGAAACCCTAAAAAAGTAATACGGGTCGATCGAATTCAAGGCATAATACACGATAAAAACACGAAAGAATTATACCTAAAGATGCGTAAACAGATGATGAACAAGAATCGATCAACAAATCGCGGTGAAAAGCCCTCGAAAACACGAATCCGAACGAAAATCGCTTGTGTCGCAAAATCGCACTTGCGTCGTATATTTTGTGTCGTGAAAGTTTTGAAAACGTAAATGATTATGTCGTATGATGTGAATAGTTAACCCCTGACCCGCATACGACATAATATACGACACAAAGTAACGAACGAATACGACACAAGTGTTGTGTCGTATAACTGGAGTACGACACAGTGGTTGTGTCGCACAGAACACAGAGCAAAATTTTGAAGATTAAAAATTTGATTTCGATGCCGATTCGGATTTTGATTTTAGAATTTTCGCAAAGAAGATGATTTGTGACTTAAATAAAATATAAAATAAAAAGGAAAAATGCAATTTAAAATAATGTTAAAAAGATAAAACTAAATATAAACATAAAAGAAAAGAAACAAATACAACTAAAAGCGTAAAATTTATAAAATCTTTTTGGTGACGGAGTAAAGATTCTGGTTAGGGATCATACCGAAATAACATGCAATTATTAGGAATAGAAAGTGTTATTTCGATTATCAGTATATTTGTCCACTTTAAATTTACGTGGCACATTTAAAACACCTTTTATAAAAATTATTTCAAGACGATTACCGATATTGTTTGTCCACTTAAGCATGTTACATCCGAGTCTGTGGAGTTAACTTTTTATTGTTAGAATGAATAGTTCTCTGTGGCCCCCACCATTGATATACCCCTATAACCCAGACAATAACATAGTTTCCATATTTAGAAAGAATAAAGAAAGATCATTTTTTAGAATCAGGCTAGAGTTGACAGGTCAGTACGGAAGTACAGCAAAGCAACCTAACGTGATTCAAGTATAATCAGAACCAATCGCAGTCAAACTGAAGTTGGAGTTTCCCAAACAGCGACCTTGTTTAGTGTGATTTAGGATTAAGCAAAACCGATCGCAGTCAAACTGAATTTGGAGTTTCCCAAACAGCGACCTTGTTCAGTATCGTCAAGATTTTTAAGTGCATTGACCTGTATTTGCTTAACCCCAAGTTTATACTAACTGTTACCAGTTCTGTACTTACGTACAACAGAGGCAACAACCAGCATAAACTCCCAAATGATTTCAGATAGAAGTTCCAAAGATAGAAATATGTTAAGCTACGCTAAGGAATTAAGACATTGAGTCGTACATCACACGGTGTTTACCACAAGATAGTAGACACGTATTTAAATGATTTCTTAATAACTCAGAGACCGGTGTGTATCATGCCTACTAGTACATCGCATGATGAAGACAATTTTCATAAAAACTATTTTGAGTGTGTCAGATAAACCTACTGACACATCAAAGATAAACCTTAAAATTCCATTTTGTGCATGTCACTCGATGTACTATCATATCCCAAGTTGTTTACAGACTCAACTCAACGTCTATTTTAAAAATGTAGCAACCATTGCATTTCTTTGATACTAACGAGTATAAAGATTGGCGGTTGCTTAAAATTTTTTTTTTTTAATTATACTAATAAAACAAATAAATTGTACAGAAATTAAGTCACAAATCATTTCATGAGATCAAGAGAAATCATCCCTATCATATCCACAAGTTCGTCGAAACGAGCACGCGAAAATGCTTTTGTGAATAAGTCGGCTTTTTGCTTAAGGGTATCTATGTGAATGAGGTCAATTAAATGTTTCTCATAGCAATCTCGTATGAAGTGAAACCTAATCTCTATGTGCTTGGTCTTAGAGTGTTGAACGGGATTGCGAATAATAGATATAGCAGCAGTATTATCAATATGAATAGGAGTCAAAGTAAGAAGTAACCCATAGTCATGCAATTGATGTTGAATCCACAAAATCTGTGAACAACAGCTTGCAGCAGCAATGTATTCAGCTTCCGCTGTTGAGGTGGAAACTGTGGTTTGCTTCTTACACTGCCAAGACACCAATCGAGAACCGAGATATTGGCATCCTCCTGTAGTTGACTTTTTATCCGAATTGCAGCCGCCATAATCAGAATCAGAATAGGCAGTGAGAGCGTAATTTTTCTCATTTGAGTATCATAGACCAAGTGATGGTCTATATCTGAGGTAACCAAAAATTCGCTTCACAACCTTCATGTGAGAAACCTTGGGCTTTGCTTGATATCTGGAACAGATAGACACAGCAAACACAATATCTGGTCTGGATGCAGTGAGATACATCAGTGATCCTATCATAGAACGATAGTCCCGTTCCTTGCAATCTTCTTCTTGTTCAGCGGGTCCGAGTTTGTGATCAGTTTCAATGGGAGTACCGTATGGCTTACAGTCATGGAGTTCATACCGAGTCAACATGTCATTGACATATTTGGACTGATGAATGTAGAAACCCTTGTCAGACTGCTCAACCTGTACACCTAGAAAGAACTTAAGTTCTCCCATGGCACTCATCTCAAACTCGGACTTCATAATCTTCTCGAAGTCTCTGCACAAAGAATCATTTGTTGAAACAAATATGATGTCGTCCACGTAAACCTGCACAAGTAACAAATCTTTTCCAACCCTTTTTATGAAGAGAGTGCTATCAATTTGGCCTCGTGAGAAGCCATTTCTCGTGAGATGATTTGCCAACCTCGCATACCAAGCTCTTGGAGCTTGATGAAGACCATATAATGCCTTGCCTAACTTGCACACATAATCAGGATGGTTTTGATCTTCAAAGCCAGGAGGTTGCAAGACATACACATCCTTCAGAACCTCTCCATATAGAAATGCGCTCTTGACATCGAGTTGATAAACCCGAAAACCTTTAAATGTCGCATAAGCCAGAAAAATGCGAATGGATTCCAATCTTGCAACTGGAGCAAACACATCATCATAGTCTAAACCCTCAATCTGAGTAAAACCTTGAACAACCAGCCGAGCCTTATTCCGAATAACTACGCCTCTGTCATCTTTCTTCACGCGATAAACCCAGCGAGTTCCAATTGGATCGACATCTTTTGGTAAAGGAACCAACTCCCAGACATCAAGCTTTTTGAGTTGATTCAGTTCTTCTTGCATAGCCTCAACCCAGTATGGATCTTTCAAAGCTTCAGCTATTTTCTTTGGTTCATGCTGAGACAAGAAGCATTCTTCCAATTCTTCTTCAACACAGGCAAAATTGGCAGATGAAGATTCTTCACGGACTTCATTAGCAGCAGTTTGATGCCTAGTTAAAACACCTTGTTGAAGCTCACCAATGATATTTTCAGTGGGGTGAGAAGAATGAATTCTAAGCTGAGGAATCGGATCAGGCACAATGATCGAATCTAAATTTGACAGATCACCTCCTGGATTTTCAATTTCAACTGAGCTATCAGTGGCAGTACCCTCATTGTCAATTGGTGTGACGATATCGGTTTCAGTTTGAGGATTAGATTCAGAAGCCACTTGATCAACATCGGAGGGATTGTCATCATTGACAATATTCTCTGGAGGTACTACTCTAGAATTGGAGATTGAGTCGTCAGAAGAAAGATCCAATCCATGAAGCAAAGACACCACCAGTTCTTCTTTACTAAATTTGGGAAGATTGAAAGAGTCCACCAACTTATCATACTCAAACAAGGACTCAGGTCCCTTGCCTTTTGGAGAATCAGTATATTTCATAAACCTTACTTCAAAATGTTCCTCTATTCTCCCAGTAGACTTGTTGAAAACTCTTTTATTCGGCGAGTTCACAGAATATCCCAAAAATAACCCATCGACTGCTTTTTCATCAAATTTGCCAACCGAGTCCTTAGTAATTAAGATTGTGCAAGGACACCCGAAAGGCTCAAGAAACTTCAAATTTGGTTTGCGATTATTCAGCAATTCATAACATGTTTTCTTTCACTTTTTAACAATCGAAACCCTATTTAACACATAGCAGGCAGTGTTAACAGCTTCTGCCCAAAAAGTGGTAGGCAGATGCGCATCAGACAGCATGGTTCTTGTTGTCTCAATGATTGTCCTATTCTTTCTTTCAGCTACTCCATTTTGCTGAGGAGTACGAGCAGCACTAAACTGATGAAAGATTCCCTTTTGAAGACAATACATTTCCAAGGTTCTGTTCTTGAATTCGGTTCCATTATCACTGCGCAGTTTCTTGATTTTCAGATTGCACAGATTTTCCAGTCTGTCGAACAAGTAGATTAAAGTATCAGTTGTTTCATCCTTTCTAGCCAAGAAATACACCCAAGAAAACCTTGAGTAATCATCAGTAACAACCAGACAGTATGATTTTCCTCCAATACTTTTCTTATTCACAGGACCGAACAAATCCATGTGAAGCAGCTCCAATGGAGATTCAATAGAGTTCACCTGCTTAGACTTATGGAACTTCTTGTGTTGTTTCCCTTTGAGATAGGAAACGCATTCATCATCTGTTACGAATGATTTTTTAGGCACGCCTAACACAAGATCATTATTAACAAGATAATTCATTCTGCGAAAATGAATATGTCCCATTCGTCTGTGCCAAAGCAGTGAATCTGTAGAAGATGCTTTTGATAGCAAACAAGTATGCTCCTTGGTAACCACAGTTTGCATATCCAAAATGTACGAGTTGCGTACACGGGGTGCTCTCAGTAACACCCATTCCTCGGGAATAACAAATCCCGGTTTCAGAATTAAACATTCAACATCTGTAAATGCGGTAGTGAACTTCTTGTCGCAGACTTGAGAAACACTGATCAGATTGTGTTGCAGTTCCTCGACATAGTTCACTTTATCAAAACTCACTTGCCCATTAGAAAGTGTACCCTGACCCGTTATGTTACCACCTGTATCTCCCGCAAAAGCAACATGTCCTCCGGGATATGGTTTCACATCAGACAGAAGAGACATGTCACCAGTCATGTGCCGTGAGCAGCCACTATCCACATACCATTTACTTCTTTGTATATGATATGACTGCTACAGCACAACATAGAGAGAGAATTAGTTAGAAATGGAGACCCAGGCCTTTACAGACTTGGGTACTCCAGAGATCTCATCAATAATAACTACATCAGTTAAAATTTTGTTTTTCAGTAAATCAGGTTCAATTCCTGATGCAGTATTACTTGATGATGAGTCATTTAACGACTCTTTTGGTCTCCAAATTTTCACAAGAACAATAGTGGGTTGCTTGTTAACATTGTCAGGCTGTTTAACCAGAGGTTTTACTAGGCCTAGCAGCATTAACTTTCGGGATAGAAGTATGAGAAAGTGAACCCTTCTTTGAAAAAGATTTAATAGATGAATTTTTGTAAACAGAATTTTTGGGAACACCTTTTGAAAACTTCTTTCTCAAAAGCAACGGGCATTGATTAATCAAGTGACCTTGTTTCTTGCAGTAGAAACATGAGCGTCTTTCCTTAAAGGTTCGGTCGTTACTGCCTAAAAATTGAGGTGAGACAGGTAACTTATGTGAGCATGTTGAAGTGGATGCCCCAGAATGTGAAACAGAAGGTTTAACAGAATTCTTAATTGATTTGTCATTAGTATTCTGTAAATCTTTCCTTTTATGTTCAGCCTTAACCTTAGTATTCATTTGAAAAGTTTCATCATCTATTTCAGTAGTAAGGATGTGATGTTCAGGCTTAATGTTTTTCTTTTCACATTGAGGCACAAACTCACAGGGAACATCCTCAACCTCGACCTCTTCTTCAATAGTTTTTAAGGGAGCAGGCGAAAAACTACCAAAGGGGGTAAACTTGATGGTTCCTGAGGGGGTAAACCTAACAGGTTCAAAAGGCTTCACAGGTTCAGTCTTAATTGTCTTAGGTTTCTTCTTATCATGGTTTACTTCTATGTTGGCTTTATAGAATTCAGGCAACTTAAACGGATTCAAACTAACAGGTTCACATACAGGCATAGCTACTTTCTTAACAACAGGCTCATTAACTGATATTTCAATGGGCTTTGCATCTACTAACGCAGTAGGCACAAAATCTTTAATTTCATCCTTAGACGGTCTACACAAATTCACATCTAAAGACGGAGGCGGTTGATGATGATAACCATAACCGGACTTATCTTTAGAACTAGTTCTACCCGTCTGTAGGATATCAGTAAAGACCAAGGCTGAAGTGTTGATATTCTTGAGTTTTCGTTGCAAATCAACAGCTTTGGCTTGAGAGTCAGCCAATTCCTTTTTTAAATGAGCAATCATTTTTAAGTAACTGTCAATTTCATCTTGATTACTGAAAATTAGAGCTTTTAGCTCCTTTTTATCTTCAATAAGTTGATTAATGTTAATTTCAAAGTGTTTCTCATTAATTTTTAAAACTTTGTTTGCCTCCATCAAATTCAAGATATCAGACTTCAAGTTTTCATTATGTTCCATAAGCCCATTTACTTTACCAGTTAAACTAATACATGAACAAGTAAATTTAGCAAATGGTACCTCATTGTTGATAGCCATGAAGCATTGCTCTTGAGTTTCATGAGCAGAGAAATCATAAGCATCTCCATCCTCAATCAACAATGCAGCCTTAGCAGTAGAATGCTCAATCTGTTTTGGAGCAACAAATGGTTTTGTGAAACCCGAAGCAGGCTGTCGTCCTTTCTCACATTCGCGGGCAAAGTGACCAAGATTCTGACACTTATAACACTTGATTTTGCTTTTATCGAATCCCATTGGTGTTCGGTCAGCTGCATCTTCAAGAGATCTCTTTCCAGTTCTTCTTAGATAGTTTTTGGCTCTGCGAGTGAGCATAGCCATATTCCATCTAATGTCAATCCTTTCTAACTCATCGGGATCAACCTGATTGAAGTCTTCATCAGTCAGCTCCAATGTACTGACTCTTTTAGAAAGAAAGTCTTCATATGATGACAAGAAAGCAGTAAACATGGCTGCATGTTCATCGGTGGTTGCTGAAGAAGGAACAGATGACGATGAATATGTACTACTTGAAGAAGCATTATAAGCTGGTAGGGCTAAAAAAGTTCCCACAGTAGGATTACTGTAAGAAGAGGATCTCTGAGAATTTAGCTCAGCTGAGATGAAAGCCGTTCCACCATGACTTGATTCTGATGCACGAGAAATAGATCTTGTTTCCTTCTTTTCAATATCCAATGCGCCAGCTTCAAGTTTTCGAATGAGATCATCCAGAGACAATTGCTTTGTCTTTGGATCGTTTTCTAATAACAAAACTCGTGTTTCCCAACTTGGTGGTGGAGCAGCTAAAGCCTTTTTGTTAATCTCAGAATTTTTGAGATTATATCCGCCAGCTTTCAGTTCATTTACTGTACGAGTAAATCTGCAAAGCATGTCTCTGACAGTTTCATTCTTCTGGATATAGAAATAATCAAACTGAGTTTTGACTAATTCCAATTTGCTTTCGATGTACTCAGTGTTGCCACAAAATCTCTTCTCAATTGCATTCAAAAGATCATAAGCAATAGTTTGTGGAAACATATCCAAAACGTCAGTTGGAAGTGACATAGTAATAGCAGAATGAGTCTTGCGTTCAATTTCCCATGCTTTTCGTTCTTCGGGAGTGTATGAACGAACAGGTTTAGGTGGAGGAACACCGATATGTTCTCCAAGAGCAACAGGAACAACATATCGTTCAAGAAGAGCCAACTCCATATCAGGATCAGTGAATAATACAAACGACATGAAACGTTGTTTCCATGCTCGAAATGGCAAACCCGGTGCAAAATAAGGAGGTTTATTTGCACTACCGATCGTAGCATTATGTTGTAAAACTGCATCAACGCTTTGAAGAGACGTGATGAAAATCTGCAAAAAATCAGAAAATACACAACAAACAAACTGATTTTTGTCTAAGTCTGGAATTATGCGACACAATGTTGTGTCGCAGAGAATCAATACGACACAGGCGTTGTGTCGCAGAGTAACAATACGACATAGGTGTTGTGTCGCTGAAGTTAATCAGACAGAAGACAAAAATGCGACACAACCGTTATGTCGTAGGTTATGTCGCAACTTGTGTCGCAGACCAGTCAAGGTCAAAATAAGTTGTGTCGTAGGCTTATGTCGCACGTTATGTCGCAGACAATTTAATGTCGTATAGCTATGTCGTATGAACAGTGTTTACGACACAAGTATTGTGTCGCAAAAATGCACGTGCAGACAGTTTTTGAGCCCACAAAAAATTTCAATTTTCAACATACATCATTACAAACAACACCATGCTTTTCATCAGACTGAAAAAATAACCTTTTGAAGCAAAATGATTACCAACTTTTTACCAAACAAATCAACAAGATTTCTAACACCTTTTCTTTGAAGATTAACAACCAAAAATGATCAAAAACAATCTTTTTGAACCAAGAACATCAAGAACACCAAGAACATAAAATGTGAAAATAATATTTTTAGACCAAAATCTAGCAAAAACTAACTCGAAACCGCAACTCAAGAGTATGCGGCTCTGATACCAATTGTAGGTTCCACTTATACGGACCAAATCGAGTAGTTTTACTTGTGTATTTAAAGCGGAAATCAAACACACAAATATATGCTAGACTAACACAATAAATGACCAAAACACAAGTGTATAACTTTGTATATAATGAGATGGTAACAATACATACACTTTTGTTGAGACCTGAGACACTGTTAGATTTGCTCAGAATACAAGTATCATGCCGCTGTTGGTATAAGACTTCAACCACTGTTAGAAGTCAACCACTGTTAGAAGAAGACAACCGCTGTTAGTACATTTGTCTAACAGGGCCACTGTTAGTATATAGTTTGTATTTTGTAAGTACTCAACCACTGTTAATAATATACGAGTACTACCCCTGTTAGTTATATACTCAACCACTGTTGGTTAGTCGGTTAGAGATAATTATGGAATAGATAGGATTTCCATAATAGTTTGATTTTGTAAAGGACTCTATGTGTTATAAATAGAGATTCTGAAAAACCCTAGAGACTGTGATAGACGAGTTCATTCTAGTTATTAGCTTCAAGGTTGTAAACCCTAACACAAATTGTGTGTTCGTATTATTAATAATATTGAAGCTTTTGGTTAGATATTCTGTTATATACAAGTTTGTTCTTCAAGTTATTAATAAACTATTCCGCAAGCTTATTAATAATCAATCAAAGTAATACATACTAAGATCTCTAGCTGGGATCATCAAGTGGTATCAGAGCTTGATATTACTTTGATCTTGAAGAAGGTAATTGAATTTCGCAGCTTTTTCAACAAATAACAAGATGTCTACTGAATCAATGGAAGGAATACAAGCTACAAAGATTCCCATGCTCAAACCTGATGAGTTTGAGTTATGGCAGACTAGGATTAGGCAATACATGTTGCTTACGGATTATATGATGTGGGAGGTGGTTACTAATGGACCAAACTATACTAAGGATGCAGATGGTAAAAAGGAAGAAAGACCACCACCAAAGTCTGATGCAGAGAGAAAAGAAAGAGCAACAGAGTGGAAGGCATTAAGTACTCTACTTTTGTCTATTCCTAATGAGTATCAAAGGAAGTTTGAAAACTGTGAAGATGCTCAGGTTCTTATGCAAGCAATTGTTAAGAGATTTGGTGGTAATGATAACACCAAGAAGAATAAGAGATCTCTTCTCAAACAACAGTTTGAAAACTTTGCAGGTGTAAAGTCTGAAACTCTGACTCAGACTTTTGATAGGTTTCAAAAACTTGTGGGTGATTTAGAAAATCACAATGTCAAGATTGATAAAGATGACTTGAACAGGAAGTTTCTAAGATCACTTGGTACAGAGTGGAATATGTACACTGTGGGACTTAGACAAAGTCCAGATCTTGAAGAGAAAGAGATTGAAGACCTGTATAATGATCTGAGGAATTTTGAGCCTGAAGTTCTAGCATTGAAACAGTCCAATGGTAGCTCTAACAATGCTGCTTTTGTTTCTGTTGGTGAATCTGGTAGTTGTAGCACATCTGGTGCTAATGATAATGTATTGGAAGCATTCTTTGCAAGCCATGTGAATTCTTCATTAACTACAGAAGATTTGGAGCAGGTTAGTGAAGAGGACCTGGAAGAGATGGATTTAAGATGGCAAATGGCCATGATTACAATCAGGGCAAAGAGGTTTATGCAGAGGTCTGGGAACAGAAACTTTTCTTACAAGAGAGATGGTGTAGCTGGTTTTGACAAGAGCAAGGTGGAGTGTTTCAATTGTCACAAGATGGGACACTTTGCTAGAGAATGCAAGAGCACACAGGCTGGAGGATCTCAGAATGGTATTATGAGAAATAATTCTGCTCCACAAAGAAGATTGGTACCTGTTCAGAACACCACTTCAGATTCATTGGTTGCTCAAGATGGAATGGGAGGATTTGACTGGAGTGACCAAGAAGAGCTTGTAGTTCAGAATCAAGCTTTGATGGCTGTCACAGAAGAACCAGAGTCTTCAGACATTCCATATGAGGTACAATCTAAATTATGTTCTCCTGCATGTAAGAAAATGGTTAAATTTTATAGGGATCATAATATGGTTGTGTGTAATGAATTAAAAGCTTGTAAGGAAAAGAGTCAACATGCCACTTTAGCTATTGAAAACTTAGAAAATCAGATAAAAGCTTATGAAAAGAATGAATCTCAATTTCACTTAGATGTTAAGTATCTAAATTGGGAAAAGAAAGCTTTACAAACAAAAGTTGATATGCTAAGTGCTAAGTTGGCTGAGGCAATTTCTGATAAGGAGTCAATAAAATTGAAAGTTGATGAGTTGGAAAATGTTTCAAAAGGTGTTCAAAACTTAATCAAGTCTCAAATTCATGATAAATTAAAACTTGGATTAGGTTACAACCTTAATGCTGTTCCTCCACCTTATAATCATACTTATTTCCCACCTAAAACTGATTTTGTTTTAGAAACATTTAAGGAAGATGTGTCTGAGGAGGTTAAAAAGGTAGATCCAGTTGTTAATTGTGATGATTATGTAAATTTTGATAAAGTTGAGGTATCTGATTGGACTGAGGAAGATGAGAGTGATAGTGATAGCACATCTAGTGGTAATTCTGTGGATAAATGTGTTAAGCCTATTACTGGTCTAGTTTCTGAACTAAATAGTACTAAACTAGAAGAGGGTAAAAAGATGTTTGTTGAGAAGGCAAAGGCTCAGTTAGATCAAGTCAGGAAAACCAACAAGGCTAGTTCAGGTTTAGGGAATGTACACAAAAAGGTTAATACTGAATCAAAAGACAAGTTAAAATCTGAATGTGATAAGTGTACATGTAAATCAAAGAAGTCTGAGTTACATACTGCAAGTAATGTGAATAAATCCATTCCCAGGGGTAATCAAAGAAATTGGAACCAATTGGTTTCACAAAGGTTGGGTAATGGGTTTGAATGTGTGAAAAGAAAGTCATGTTTTATTTGTGGTAGATATAATCATCTTCAACAGGACTGTTTCCACAATCCTAAAAATAATAGGAACAGTGGTACAGGTCATGTGTTGATAAATAAGCCTAACAGAGGCAAGGCTGCAGCCCCTGTTAATGCTACAGCAGTGCCCCTGTCAACGGCTAACAGAGGCAAGACACGAACAGGGGAGGGTTTGACCACTGTCAGATATGGTACCTCTGCTGGTATTAAACATTTCAAAAGAATGTATATACCAAGTAAAGCTACCACTGCCAGGGTAATCAATACAAACTTAAAGGTGACCACTGTCAGATCATTAACCCCTGTCAGGTCTAAAACAGATTGTTTTTGGAAACATAAAAATGAGTGTAAATCTGAAGTGTCCAAAACCAATGCAGCACTGAGATCAATTACTGTCAAAAGGGTTGATGTCAAAGGTGCTCATGGGAAACCCAAAGCCAAATTGGTTTGGGTTCCCAAGAAAAACTAATTGTTTTTCTTATATATGTGCAGGGCAAGCCACCAAGCTTATGGCATATTGATTCTGGCTGTTCAAGACACATGACTGGAGACAGGAAAAAGCTACAGGACTTTAAAGCGTTTTCTGGAGGAGATGTAGCGTTTGGAAGCAATCCTAAAGGAGGTAAAATCACAGGTAAAGGTAAGGTAAAAAGTAGTAAGCTCACCTTCAATGATGTTTATTATGTTGAGCAATTGAGATACAATTTGCTTAGTGTGAGTCAAATCACAGATAAGCAAAATCCTGTATATTTCACTGACACAGAATGCCTTATACTTTCTGAAAAACTCAAAATACCTGAAAATAAGATTAGGGGTTTGGCTTGTGATAACATTGTTCTTATTCCGCTGCATATTTTATCATTGTTATCATTGATAAAATATGAGAGTTCCAAGAAAGGTGTTAATGCAAAGTGGTTACCACTGTTCGGGATTTTGAAGATTACCACTGTTCGTGAATTTTGTAACCACTGTTAGTTTTGGATCTCGTTTGGAATTGTTTAAATAACAATTTATTTGTATTGATTTATGGCTCGTTTTTGAAGAAGATGTGATTACGAAGAAGGTTGATTATAGCTTATTTGATATTGTAGATGAGTTTTTCAGGTTTGTATCTTATCATATCTCAAAGTGGTGGATGAAGAGCTTTGAAGATAACTTGTTTGGTTTGTATGGAGACGACGAAGACTTGACAAATCTAGCAAACGTGTGAGATTAAACTTATGATGCTCAATGCTCACATTTGCTATCACTTGAAAGAGTTTGGGTTGCTCGGTGACTTATTATGAAGAATAAGGATTTTTGTCAAAGAGATCTTAAGGGAAGATAGTGATCTACTTATACATTGGATTATAAGTTCGACGTCGTGGATAGTACAAGATATAAGGTACAAGTTTGGAAGATTTAACTTCTTTATTAAGTTTGTTATATTCTAGTTTCTTCACCGACCAGTAATCATTACATAGAGCCTACAAAGTTTGAGATTCAAGAGATGGTTAACATATTGATTTGAGGGGAAGCTTATCGAAAAAAGTGTTTAATCATGAGAAGATGTTCATGCATTGTTGGAGGAAAAAAGTTTTATTACTACTGCTAGTTATATATTACTACTGCTTGTATAATTTTTAATTGTCCAAATTCATTATTCTGAGGATGCGTCATGGAGGGTAATTTGAGACATTTGAAGGTTGTATTAGTGGTGTGTTATATAGCATGTGGTTGTAAAGGTTCAAGTTGCTTTTCTTCATGAAGACCCCTATTGGATTATGACAAAAAGGGGAAGAAGAATTGAAGGTCAAGATTTACAACTTATCGCATGGCATGATTACAAGAAATCAAGAGTTAAGGGGAAGTTTGTGCAAGAAGATCGATATTTTGTCATCATCAAATAGGGGAAGATTGTTAGGATTTATTAATTTGATGAGACAAAATAAAAGACGAAAGTTGAGGGACTAAAGTTGAATAGTTTTATTTTTATTAGTCTCCTAGTATAATTATGATTTCTTGTAACCCTAATGTTCTCTATTATATAAAGAGACATAGGGACATAGGTTTCTGTGTGCACGAAAATATGTAGACGTCTAGTGTTTTACCCCTAAGGTTCTTTGTAACCCCGATACAAAGTTGTATCCGTCTTTATTCTGATCAAATAAGATTAGGGGTTTGGCTTGTGATAACATTGTTCTTATTCCGCTGCATATTTTATCATTGTTATCATTGATCCTAGATTAGACCTAAAAAGTCTAGAGCTTCAACGATTATTATGTTTTCACAACTTTGACAAACACACTATAATCAAAATAACACAAACTAGTATATTTTCTCTGAATATGGAGGTGTTATGTGTGTGTTTTGTGTTGAGGCTACCTAAACAGAAGCTGGCGAGCTTCTATTTATAGTCTGGACCAAACTGTATGCAACACAAGCTTTGTGTCGCATGAAAGGCTTCTGCGACACAAGCATTGTGTCACATGAGATGATTCTGCGACACAAGTCTTGTGTCGCATAGAATGCTTATGCGACACAGTGCTTGTGTCGCATGATGACAAAAATTGTAATTAAACTAGAACTTAAACTATTCAATACGTAATTACAATTTTGACACTATTACAGACTGAGACCAACTGATAGACACACATTGATGTACCAACAGTTTCACCTGAACGTAGGGTCCTAGTGTTTACACCGAAAGTATGTCTACTCTTTATCTGGTAAATCTCCAATCAATTTTATAATGAACATCATCCCGAAACCCTAGTATCCAAGTTTCAGCAATCACATCTCTACCTGTCTGCTTAAACCCTAAATTCATTTCTCGTTATTTACTTTTCTGCATTTAGGATAATTATAAAACAAAACCTTCCAAACAAAAATCTATCTACCTACCCCCATCCTAATTGCGACCATAATCTTTGGTGACCCACTTTATTTCAATTCGCTCCGATTTAAGAACGACCTCGAGTTATACTTACTGCTTGCTCCCAAGGTAGGTAGTACTTATAGTTTGAGCCCCAGCTCATATAAATTTAAAACTCACTGTCCGCCGCTTTTGTTGCTGTTGGAACAACGACCGGAGTCAAATCCGACCGACCAATAGGAGCCGCGACATTGACCGACTTCCGACTTGTTGACTAGCTATTCCCACAACAAGACTTGACTTGATTTAATTTGGGCCCCACTCTTTTGCATCCACGTGAAACCTATACTTAAGATCAAAGAATCATCATTTATTATTATCTACACTATATATTATAATAGAGTGTAAATTAGGTAGTCTAAGTTAATCTCAACCCTTAAATGAATTATTAAATTGAATGTGAACCATTGATCTAGCTTTTAAAAACATGACTACCTAAATAGTGAGAAGAATATGCCAAAAAGACTATAATGACCCGATATTGACTTTTAAAAAAATTAGTTTGGTAAACTATTTAATGATTGGTGATATATTAATGGCAGTATTGAATATTGAATTTTTTTTTCAAATTAATTATCTCATAAATGGCAAATCAAAAAATTATGAAAATTGCACTATAAAATTCAATGTTTTCTCCTCTTTAATTTAAGATCTCACAAGGTATACTTTCGATGAGTTTTTTTTTTTAAATTCGTATATATATAATCCAACTTGATTAGTTCGTAATTAAATGGGTTGAAAGTGTCATCTCAATCTATTGTACGTTTTCATTTTGAACGGTATTGTGCACACTTGAACTACGTACGGGTTATTTGGTCTTCAACAAATCGTATCGCCTTTTCAGCTAATTTTTTTTAATTCGTATAAATATAATCCAACTTGATTAGTTCGTAATTGTATGTTTTCATTTTCAACGATATTGTGCATACTTGAACTTCAGACGAGTTATTTGGTCTTCGCCAAATCAGATTGATACTCATATTTTGATCATACTAATAAGATTGGTGAAGGATGATTTAGAACAGTTTACCATAATTATTATAACTGCGGACATGCTATTTTTTGTTTATTTCTATTTGTGAGGTGTAATTATATAATTTTTTTTTATTTTTTAAAACTTTTCGTAGGGTGTAGTTGTAGATGATTGTGATAGTTGTCAAGTAAATATAGGGAAACCGTTAATATATCACTAAAATGGCATGATATACGCATTACAATATCTAAAACGTTTAATGCTTTATGGTATTGAAGTAAAAGAGTTGTTGATGATCATTCACATGGTTATTATGTAAGATGAACACTTTTTTATATTGCATCTTTTAAAAACATGGATGTATTTTTTGATTTTTTTCTTCTTAATCATTAACTAATAATATATTTAACAAGGAATTTGGTTCCACCTACTATGATGATCAATGTATGTTTTCACTATTATGGTTGGAGTGAAAGAATAACAAATGGATCTGAGTAATTTGATGGCACCAAATTCCTTGATCGTCATATAATTGCCGGTTAATTGAATATGTTTCACTTGGTAAGTTTTTTGAATTGTCATACCATATGTACGTGTTATTGTATGCATTGGTTTTGTACGATAGTTAGATAGTATGACGGTCAGTATGAAACACTTATTGTTATTGAAGATGACGATGACTTGCAAACTTTATAGTTTCTATATTTTGATTGTTTGAACGTTAAGTTGCACATTAAGTTGATCATGTTAAATATTTATCTTTATGTTTTGCCTCTTTATTGTTTAGTTTTTTAATTAATATTTTCAATGTTATAAATCGTTTTTAATAATGTATCTCCAAAGTTACTATCAATAGATAAACATATCTATTTCAATTCAAAACATTTTTGTAGTGTCATCAGCAAAAATATGTCGACTTAAATGTTAATCACTAAAATAAATTATAATATAAACATTTGTATCAAAATTATGAAGTAGCCCGTAAAATTTGTGGGCTATAATCTAGTTATTTATTATTTATCGTTTAATTACTTTATTTATTATTAAAGTTATTATTATTATAATATGATCATGCGATCATATGATTATATTATATATTTAACTTATTATTATTACTAAATTACGTACTAGATTTTAGGATTATATTACTTTATTATTATTATTTAACTATATTATTATTATTATTTAGCCCAACTAATTATTTGGTCCAACTCATAAACTCCAATAAATATTCAATCTAATTATTTTCGCTCAGCCCATTTAACTTTTAGAACTCAAATATTCGCAAACTTTATTTATTTTTATCACTCTTTTAACCACTTTGTCCCAATCATATTTAGGTCAAATTAACTTTTATACAAAAATTACTTTATTTGATCCATTTTCAACTCATTTTAGTTTCTTTTCTAATTTAAGCTCTATTTTTACCTATTTTGTAAATATGAACGAAATAATTATATTTTATCAAGTAATTGTAATAAAAGTATATATAAATAGGGATAAATTAGTATATAAATATAGTACTTATTTGATGTTATCATGTATCTAGAATATTAATCCACAATTATCAAACAGTATCTCTTTCCACCAAGACTTGGAGTACTCACTGGACCAAACAAGTCCATGTGAGTAGATGGAAACATTCGGTGACTGATGAGGTTTATTTACTTTTGAAAGATGAGTTGTGATGCTTTCCTTTCTCACACGCCGAACAACGCTTATCTTTATCATAAGAAAGTTTTGGTAGTCCAGTGACTAAACCATGCTTACTAATTTTATTGACTGCTTTGAGATTTAGGTTAGAAAGTCACTTATGCCATAACCATTTTTCTTCTTAAACAATCTAGAGAAAAAGCATGTTCTTGACTTGGCTGTGTCCATGTTGACAACATATGTATTTCCCTTCCAGTTGGCAGCTAATACAGCACTCATTTTCTTATTGTAAACCACACCAGCTTCATGATCAAATAATACTTTATTCTTGGAGTCAAAAAACTGACTGATGCTCAATAAGTTGTGCTTCAATCCCTCCACGTATGCAACCCTTTTGAACATAACATTCCCATTGGTAAGAATGCCATAACCTCTTGTTTTTTCCACATTAATTATTATCACCAAACACTACATCAGGACCTTTTTCATCCTGGTAGTCACTAAGTAGGGACTTACATCCGGTCATATGTCTGGAACAACCACTGTCAAGATACCAGATAGTCTCTCTAAGAATGCCCCGCATCAATTAAACAATATTAGTTCAACTGATGAACCCATCCTGAGATGGGTTTATAGTGGCTGAGCCTTGGTTTTGGCTGCCACTAGTTTGCATAAATGGTGTTTGAATGCTCACTGATGATCAGATATTTTGAAAATGGAGTTATTGAACATTCAAAAGACAAGTGTTGTCTTTCACCACACTTGTAACACTTTTTGTTTGCATAAATGGAATCTTTGGTTTGCTTTGACTTAAGTTGATGAGCTGACACTTGCTTACAACTTATCTTTGTGACACTGGTTTTCTTTGTGACCTCTTGCTCCTTTAAGTTTTGGTCACTCATAATTTTATCAGTGACTGAAGCAGTGTCACTAAGGTTGCTAATGTCCTTTTGATCATCGGTGGCTGATTTAATGGGATTTGAACTTACTGATGAGATGTCAGCCTTTAAACTTTTGCTATCATCAGTTTTTACTATATTGCAATCATCAGTGACCAAGCAACTTTTTATCAAATAATTTGGTTTTGGCTCGCTAATAACAAATATAGGTTCAAACACAACTTCTGACAAGGTTCCTTCAAAGTTAAAGATAGAATCAACTTTTGTTGAATCAGCAAGTGAAGCAGCGTGTTCATAAATTCCTCCCAAAATAGCTTTAACTTGTTTTGGAATTTGATTATTAATACACCGATTTACTCTCGCTATTGACTTACACTATGACTCCATGACCTTTTTAAGTTGTAAAAATTGTGTTTCAAACTTTACTTTTTCTTGAAAGTATACTTGATTTGCATACATTTGTGCATCTAGGTCTAGTTTCAAATTTTTTATTTTTAACACATTTTTATTTTATTCATGGAGCTTGGATTTTAAGTCATTGATCTTATAATTCTGTTTTTATTGAATGTCATGAGAGTTTGACAAGTCAACTATCAAACATTCAAACACTTTATCATTTTCAGAAGATGAATATGAATAAAAGCAATGTACCTTGTTGAGAGTTTCAGGATCCCATCCAGACGCTGAACATTTCTGAGCGACTTCTTTGATGTCTTCTTGAAAATCTGCATCATCAGCCATCAAACAATAGTGTTTATCAAGACTGATCATTGCTTCTTCTTCATCTAATGATGAAGATGAGTCAGAGTCGCTGAATGGTCCTTCTTCAGCGACAAAACCTCTACCCTTCTTCTTTCCATTTTTAGAAAGTGCTTTGAGCTTATTGTACTTTGCCTTGTACTTGTTGTACTTATCATTTCTAATACTCTGTTTTGGCTCAGGGTTTAAATTTGATGGCTTGACTCTACAATCAGCAGCAAAATAACCAGGTTTACCACAATTGTAGCATTCACCTTTTGGTTTAAAATTATCAGAAGTAGGAACACCATTGAATTGTTTTGATCTGGTGTTTCTTCTAAAATTAGCAACCATCATGGCCATATCTCTTTCCAGCTTCTCAAGTCCATCATCATAATTATACTCTAGCTACTCATCAATTTTTGCACCTTCTTCCTCAACTTCAGCGACTTTGAGCTTCCTTTAGAAACCTTTGCTTTCTGCTTTTGATCAATTTCTTCTAGCTCAGCTACAAGGACATTCGTAATCTTTTGACTACCATGTGCTGCACGAATGTGCTCACTCTGATCAGCTTGCTTTTTAGACTACTCCCATTTGAGCAGGATACCATAGACTTGAGTAAGATTTAGCGTAGTATAATCATTCCTCTGTCTAGTACATGTAGCAATAGTTCTCCAGATTCTTCTTGGTAAAAGTTCCAAAAACTTTTCAACAACAAACCTCTGCTTTTTACCTATACCAACTTTTTTCTATTTGGTTCATTAGGGATTGGTATCTGGTATAAGTAGAAGCAAGAGACTCATTTAGGTCTATTGCAAAGAGCTCATACTGTCTTGTGAGATTAATTTCTCTGCAATGAATAATATCAGGGGTATGAATATAGATATTCCTGAGAGTATCCCACATATCCTTAGAAGTCTTACATAGCCTTACAGATTTAAACACTTGATCTTTTGTATCAGTCTTTTTTCTTTCTACCTGATCTTTTGTAGTGCCGAAAAAATTAACATTTGACAAAAATTAAACACTCCATACTTTTTTATTTGTTATAAAAAGTCTCCATAATGACAACCGTATAATGAGAATCTCGTAAAAACCAATAATTCTCCTAAATCAGATGGTTAAACGAAGTTAATAAAAAAACCGTTAAAACTCTCACGATAGATAGGAAAATTGACCAATAAATGTATGAGGATTAAATACTTTATTCAAACCTAAAATAAAGATAATATCGTTCATACTAAACAACTACTCCCTCCGTCCCAAAATTAATTGTCCACTTCCAAAAATAGATAGTAAAGTTTGGCCGTGATTACCATACCCTTTATTGAAATTATTATTACGCACTTATAAAAAAGCGGTAATAAATTGGTTAAGGGTAAAACTGTCATTCTGCAAAAAGTAAGAAAGAGAAAACAATAATGATTATGTTTTTATTAAACAACGTATTTTTTATCGGGTGACAATTATTTTGGGAGGAAGGGAGTAATGAAATGTTAAAGTCCCCAGCTACCATCACAAGTGATTGAAGGGACAAAGTTTAATACAAATATATTAATGTGTATACTAAATAATATTGAAAAACTTTAAAAGTCTAAAAAAAAAGCTAGGACCGATCTAAGTCTTTTACTAGTCTTTACTAGTCTTGGAATGATTTCAGTCTTTTTAAGACCGGTTTCAGTCTTTAACCAGTTTTGGACTAAAACTAGTTTCGGACTGGACTGATTTCAGTCCAGCTTTTTAACCGATTTTTCAACTGAAAGTAGGACTGATCAAGGACTGTCGAGCAGTCTTAGGACTGGACCGGTCTTTTTTCAGTCCAGTCTTCTTAGGACCGATTTCAGTCCAGTTTCAGTTTATATTGTTTTACTCATCTCTACCCGTTGGGCACTCAACCGGGTACAACTGCCGGGTAACTAATTTTTTATACTGTTTTACTCATCTCTACCCGTCGGGAACTCAACCGGATATAACTGCCGGGTACCTAGTGTACCCACGGGATACACACCTTGCATTTATATTTTTAAACTCTTTTGATAGTAGATTTCCAACCAATTCAACACCAAACTTATACAATCATAAGACTACATTTACACACTTATTTTCTTACCAAAACAACCAAATGTATTTATTAAATCAGTTTACATATCAAGCACCATTAAAACTCATTCTACTAAAATGTTGACCCATTTAATTAACAACTAAATTCAATTCAACCACATTATAAGAAAATCACATTAACCAAAACATTCATGAACTAGACATCAAACTTTTGTCTACACTTTTACAACCAAAATATTGAGGATCACAACTTAAATTAATCACAATAATTTACAACCATTTTGATCATGATTGCCACAACACGATAAATTTCATCTCTTTAAATATCATACCCAAGATCTAGACTTTACATCATCATAAAGGGGCATCCAACATCTCAAGAGCATGATTTAAAAGGATTACTTACTACCAACATTGTAGCCGGCCACCATTAGTCTTCATTGGGCTTTTTGTCCAAATCCCCCCTTGACCCACTTGAAGTACCTACACAATTCAATAACAATATAATAGGGTAAGCCAACTTGCTTAGTAAGTAATAGGAATTTACAACAACAATAAACAACGGCAACAATATTAACAACCATTATATAGGATCCTTTGTCACACCCCGTCTAAAGCGGAAACAACGGGGTACAACAACGATAGGATCATAACACATTATTATAAAGAATTCTATATGAAATAAAGTATCCAATGTGTCATGATGTCATTAACATGAATAATGGTTCATGTCATGCATACATTTCAACAATGAATTCAAAAGTCTTACGACAAACGTACACTACAATGTTAAGGCAAAACATGCCTTCACAAACAACCATGATGTACCACAAGTCTTGAATGACTCTCTTAATGCAACCCTAAAGGTCCACTAAGTTTTCTTGTCCACTGCTTTAAGTCCACTAGTATAACCTGAAAATATATGCTCAAAAACGTCAACACGTATGTTGGTGAGTTTTGTAGGTTTGAAACCAGACACCAGAAAATAAACATTTTGCTGTGATAATAATAAGTTAGGACAATGCATATAGAAATGGCACACAAGTGAAATAATACAACCAACAATCCACAAACCGTCATCACCCCACGAAGGAGTATGACCCAACCAAATCCTGTGTATGCGGTAGCTACCCATAAATGACCTTCAATGTACACCTAAGCATACATTAGGTACTTACCCTCGAAAGAGTAAGGCCTTTGATAAAAACCACCAAATCATGACCTTCAATGTATACCAACAGTATACATTAGGTACTTACCCTCGAAAGAGTAAGGCCTTTGATAAAAATGAATCCAACAACCAATGCATATAAGTCACATAGTGTCACACATTTCAAGCATATGTCCAAAATGAAAATGAATACGTTTCACAGCATAAAACAATTGATAAAACATGTGAGCATACTTTTCCCCCAATTTGAAAACATGTAATGAAAATGGGGCCACGAAAACTCACCTTGAACACCAAAGTAAGTATCGCTCTTAAATGAATCCACCAAACAACTTTGCCAATCTACAAATGAATATATACGTATATAGGTTACAACCTAGACATATCTATGTCCTTCCATTGTATCCCAAGTCCAAATCACCTCTACTAAGTTTCCTCACAACCAAACCTCATGTGTCTTTACAAAAATCAACCCCATTATGAAATTCAGATTTTGTCCAGAATTTTGTACCACTTCACGAATTTTTAAACATGAATTAATGAAATAATTTGACTCTAAAAATTTTACCAGTGACACTTCAATGTGTTGAGAACAACCTGTAATTTTTCCAGAACTTATTTAAATAGTTTACTATTTTTAAAAATTCATCATAGTAAACTGCTCTAAACCGACAACACTTTCTGACCTTACCAAAGTTATATTTTATTTTAAATACTTCAAAACTTAGAAAGTTTATAATATTTTTACAGAAAATATTTAACGCTTTAAAATCACATAAGTAAAAATTTCAAGACCAAATTCTTAGTTTAACCTACGTTTCAAAAATCGACAAGTAAACCAAAATCAGGAACCGAAAAACTCAGAATCGACACTCAATCTTGTAAAATTGTTTTGACCAACTTAACTCAACATTTGGATATGAAACTGATGCCATTTGAAAGTAGACTCAAAATACTTATGTTTAGACTCTTGTATCACCAAAATTCATCATGATTTGACCAAGTTACAAGCTTCCCAAACCGAAATTAAAATCTGATCAGATTAGGGTTTATAGGTAATCAACCCTAATCACATGTATGAACAATCCAAACCGCAACCATAATCAAAATCCTCAATTATACCAACTTATATACTGATTTTATTAATATCCAAACGATTTTATGTACCCGGAATACAATGGAATCGAACCAAAAACAAAGCCGACAATACGAAACTAATCGAATATATGTAATTGAATGATTCGAAAAGAGTTATACCAACAAACGAGAATCCGCACGATAGAAACCTCTTAGAATCTGTAAATAAACATCATGACATGATGATTCATACATCATGCACCAAGAACACAAAGAAAATGAAGGATTGGAACATGAATCTTACCGAAACACACGAATAAACAATCTCTCGATCAATAGAATGATGTAGAAGTAATGAGATTGAGTTCTTGAACTTTGAAGATCGAAAGTTTACTGAGAAATACGCTCCAAGTCATCAGAATACGGTTGTAGGTTTGTAGAATACGTTTTAGGGTTTTAAAATTCGTTTATATACCAACAACTAAAAGTTTCAGAAAATTCGTATTACACTGCAGCAGTTTCCAAAACAATTTTTATAAAATAATCTGCTTCGTTTCAGAGGCCGAAACCTCAAGAGTTTTTGTAAAACATCGAGATCTACAACCTTTTAGTTTTGGCCGAAGCCTGAAAACGAATCTAAGTAGGTCAAAACGGCCTCTGAAGTAGACTACAAAAATAAATCAGGATAAACTAAAACTTTTCGGTTTAGGTTTTTGTTTATAGTTTTAGGGTTACTTGAATTTGAATGGGTTGGGCCGGCCAGATCCTCCAAGGAGGAATTGGGGTCGGTTTTCTTTGGGCCAAACAATAAGACACAAAAACTTGGGTCACATGGTCCAAAAATAATTGATACTTACGTTTAGTTTCGTATCTCCTTCCTTATACGTCCGTTTGTAATGATTCTTTTTGCGTTGGATTCGTTTTTCAAAAACGAAGACTTTGATGTAATAAAATCATTGAAATGAGTATTTTCACAAAAATGACTTTTTACGGCTTGAACTAGGATAACGGTTTGGTGACGGTTGTCACAGTATCCCCCAGTTGAGAGAATTTCGTCCCGAAATTCAGTCGGAGCTATACTGTCAACACGATCACTGAATAACTACGTACATTTAAATTTTGTTCACTATTTTCATCCCCAAGTAAATTTTGAATCCTCGCTAAGCGTTCGATCAGGCCATGACAATTTAAAACTTTCTGTGCTTCAACATTTTGACCTCTCAATCCATGGTTTCTACCGGTTTCTCTACCCAACGTTATATGTGGTTCCCTGTAAATTCCTTCTAGAAATACGTGTAAGACCTTATCAGTCAACACTTTCTTAGATTTGAAACATGAAATACTTCATGAACAACACTTCACTCTTGCGACAACTTCCAACCGATACATTATTGAACCCATACGTTCAACAATTTAGAACGGTCCAACAAACACATATGCTAATATTTCAAACTTCCCAAAATGTACGACACTTTCCCAAAGTAACACTTTAAGCAATATATGATTCCCAACCTCTCCTTGATTTGAACCATCTGGTCAATAGCTTCTTGAACTATTTCAATCCAATCAACTGACTTTAATCCAACTTCAGTCCAGACTACAACTGAACGAATCTTACACCTCTGAAGTGCCTGAAATAGTGCACATTGAATACTAACATGATAATTGTGTTGTATGAAAACTTGACTAATGGTAAGTGGTATCCCAGCTTTCACCAAAATCGATAACACACTCTAAGCATATTCTCAAATGTTTGAATGGTTTGCTCACCCCGCTCATTAATTCGAGAATGATATACCGTCCACACATCAAAAACACATTCCCAAATCCTTTTGTAACGTTTGCCAAAAATTGCTAAGTAAAATCACCATTAAAATCAGATATAATTGATACAAACACTCCATGCCTTGCTACTACTTTGCTAATATACAACCTCACCAATTTCTCCGTCGTGTAGTCCTCGCGGATGGCTAAGAAATGAGTTGACTTAGTCATTCTATCCACGCATCGAGTCATGCATTCCCCTTTTCCATTCCGACAAATCCAGTTACTGTAATATATGTGAGAGTCTCTGGTATTCAGCCTTGAACTTCAAATAGATCATGCATTGACATATTGACTAATGTAGTTAATGATGTCCTTCTTCATTCCCAGACACCAATACAAATCCATGATATCATGCTACTTCTTACTAACTCCCGATGTATGAAATATTTTGACTTATGTACTCTGTCCATTACTAGTGTCCATAGACCACCTAGCAAAGGAATCCATAATCTTTTCTATGATGTAACATCTTGTCCACTTTTTGTTTCAAATGTTTGTCTAACCTGCACAACTCTTTGTTTTGTTTATGAGTATCCTTAACGCTTCATCTTGAATTTTGAACATCTTATCCTTAATGCCAGAGTGTATCGTCAAACTTTGACTTGCACTCACCTTGGCTTACTCTTTCCTTCCTACTCAAAACATCTGCAACACATCCGTCTTCCCCGGATAGAATCAAATTTCACAATTGTAACCACTAAATAATTTGAGCTTCCTCATTTGCATCGTATTCAACTTCTTTTGAACATAGGGGTGTTAAAAGCTCTTATGATCGTTATGAATAACGTTCGTCATTTCATACAAGTAGTGTCTTCAACACATATGTACGAATGCTACCACTCCAAGTTCCAAATCGTGGGTAATATAGTAATGCTTATGTATCTTGAGTTGTCGAGAGACGAATACGATTACATTTCCCATTTAATTAAAACACAACTTAAACCTCGGTTTTGATGCATCCCAATACACAACTAAATCCTCCGATCCATCGCGAATAGTCCAGATTAATGCATTACACAAGGCATCCTTCAATGTTTGAAAAGATTCTTCTTAGTTCCTACCCCAAACAAACTTCTTATATATATGTGAGTAGTAGAGCGATCCTTGGAAAAACTCTCGATAAAATACCGATAATAACCTGTGAATCCCAAATGCTTTACGAACCTTCACGATAGCTGTGGGACCTTCCATCCCTTTATAGCATCTATTTTGCTAAAATTCAGCAGAATAACTTCCTTGTTCACAACGTGCCCAAGCAAAACAAACCTCTTGTAGTCAAATTTCGAACTCTGAATATATTGCATAGACCTTTTCTTTGAAAAGAAACTCCAAGATTAGTCTTGAAGGAACTTCATGCTCCTTCTTAGTTTTAGAATAAATTAGAACGTCACAAATGAAAAAGTATGATAAATTCATCGAGATGCGGCTTACATAAGCGTTCGTTAAATATAGGAATGCTATAGTGGCATTAGTAAGATCGAAAGACATAACGAGAAATTTGAAATGTTCGTAACGAGTACTAAATGCAATCTTAGGTATATCTGATTCAGGTACCCTCAATTGATGGTAACCAGAATGAAGATTGATTTTTGAAAACCACCGAACACCTTGGAGCTGATCAAACAAATCATCCATCCTTGGAAGAGGACAGCGATTCTTGACCGTAAATTTTGTTAAGTTCACGATAATCAATGCACAAATGAAAACAACCATCTTTCTTTCTGACAAACAAACCAGGTGCTCCCAACGGAAAAAGACTAGGGCAAATAAAACCCTTGTCTTGGAGCATCTTAAAGAGAATTAAATAACTCTTGCATTCAAATAGTGTTAAGTGATTTGGAGCTTTTTCAACTGGGGTTGCTCTAAGAATAAGATCGATACAAAATTTTTCGAGTAAGGAGGGATAAAGTCCTTCTAAGTTTTTCAGGAAGACCTCGAGGAAATCGTTGATAATAGGAAGTTTTTGAGTTTAAACTCTTCGGCCTTTACGCACATGTGTTGTTTCTTTTCGTCTTTGAAGTGTTCTATGAAAATCTCTGGTATTACACCACCATTTAAGTGGTATACGAAATAATTTCTCAAACATACAATTCCTATCTGGATTCTGTCAACCAACCCATCCCCACAAATACATCAAAACTTCTGAGTCCAAAGGGCGACAAGTCAATGCTAAAAGAGCAATCTTCTAGCACTAAAGTACACCCTTATGTAACGTCTTTTAGTCTCTATGTGCTCCCATTAATAAAATTGTTCCAAAGTCTCTCACTCAAGACAAGCCATCGAGTTTCCTACTGTGTTGATTGGTGCCACTTAACGAGCTGTCATCCAACATTCAATTGTAAAGCGACCTCTTAAGTTGCGGTTTGAATAAATATAACATGATGCCGATGTGTGATGATAGTAGTTACATCTTACCCACAGAAGATGTGAACCAATGTAACCCTCTCTTTATGCGTTAGTATTTACGAATTTCTTGAGTACCCTCTCGTTCTTGGTACTGTTTATACATTCCCTATCTTATTGGTTTCATCGATTAATGATCCACCCATCAGTATTGCGCCTTGGATGGTAGGAGGCTCAGTCACTTCTACCATCCTGCTAGTTTCCAGAACAAAGCTATTGATGTACTTCTCAATTCTTATAGCTTTGAGTGCCACGGGATAAGGTCTAATTCTTGCCAACTCATAAAATTGTACGATATACGTAGCAGGGTTAACTCCCATCGTAGAGAAATTCCAAACTTGTACATTAACTTCTTCATTTCGTTATTGAAAGAATATTTCTCCTTATACAGTGCCTTTATTTTTTTTTTATATTTTATTATTATTATTATTATTATTATTTTATTTTATTTATTTATTTATCTATTTTTTGCGCCATCACCACTTCCATCATTTGAATTCTCGACTATTAATTCCGTTTTCTCCTTCAGTACCGCTAGCTCTACCATGATTCAATATGCTGTTACACACCTTGCATGACAATTTTTGAATATTAAGGCCCACCACTGTTGTGCAATTGTCGCAACAACATTGGAGTTCTTGCCTTCAATACCACAAATTCCTCTAGTTCAACCATCAGTTCAATCACCACAATCACTTGTATGACCACCACCGAGTGTTTATCCTCCACGAGTAAAATTTACGAACAATGTGTCTTAGCAGTGGGCCTTAATATTCAAAAATTGTCATGCAAGGTGTGTAACAGCATATTGAATCATGGTAGAGCTAGCGGAACAATGTGTCTTAGCAGTATGCTCACAAAAATTTTCGAATTCTTATTAGTTTAGAATAGATGAATACTTTGGAGTTTGTCACGACATAAATGCACAAGACTCACAAACATAAGAATGATTTGGTAAGGAATATAATTGGGATTTTATTACCATACGACACGAAGATAGCACATGAGACACACAGACATGGTCGGATAAGCACACATATGTTAGAACACCTTTGTCAATCACGTCTGCAGCCGTAATTGTGAAAGTATTCTTTCATACACATACTTATCTTCCAAGTCCTTGTATCACAATAAGCTTTGTATTTACGGAAAGAGATCGGATAGTTATGGAATCCTAAGCAACATGCAGACGAACCACATAAAGAGTCGTAAGATGATGAAGAAACGCTTACAACGTCCTTCTTATTTGAAATGGTTAAGATGAATGATCGACACTAGCTACAACTAGCTTCACGGAATTGTATGCATACATAACTTCCTAACTCATGTTCTATATGTGGGTTCCTTATTTATAGTCTAGGTCAATCCACCTAGATCTCTATAAACAATGGCTCTGATACCAATCTGTCACACCCCGTCTAAAGCGGAAACAACGGGGTACAACAACGATAGGATCATAACACATTATTATAAAGAATTCTATATGAAATAAAATATCCAATGTGTCATGATGTCATTAACATGAATAACGGTTCATGTCATGCATACATTTCAACAATGAATTCAAAAGTCTTACGACAAACGTACACTACAATGTTAAGGCAAAACATGCCTTCACAAACAACCATGATGTACCACAAGTCTTGAATGACTCTCTTAATGCAACCCTAAAGGTCCACTAAGTTTTCTTGTCCACTGCTTTAAGTCCACTAGTATAACCTGAAAAGATATGCTCAAAAACGTCAACACGTATGTTGGTGAGTTTCGTAGGTTTGAAACCAGACACCAGAAAATAAACATTTTGCTGTGATAATAATAAGTTAGGACAATGCATATAGAAATGGCACACAAGTGAAATAATACAACCAACAATCCACAAACCGTCATCACCCCACGAAGGAGTATGACCCAACCAAATCCTGTGTATGCGGTAGCTACCCATAAATGACCTTCAATGTACACCTAAGCATACATTAGGTACTTACCCTCGAAAGAGTAAGGCCTTTGATAAAAACCACCAAATCATGACCTTCAATGTATACCAACAGTATACATTAGGTACTTACCCTCGAAAGAGTAAGGCCTTTGATAAAAATGAATCCAACAACCAATGCATATAAGTCACATAGTGTCACACATTTCAAGCATATGTCCAAAATGAAAATGAATACGTTTCACAGCATAAAACAATTGATAAAACATGTGAGCATACTTTTCCCCCAATTTGAAAACATGTAATGAAAATGGGGCCACGAAAACTCACCTTGAACACCAAAGTAAGTATCGCTCTTAAATGAATCCACCAAACAACTTTGACAATCTACAAATGAATATATATGTATACAGGTTACAACCTAGACATATCTATGTCCTTCCATTGTATCCCAAGTCCAAATCACCTCTACTAAGTTTCCTCACAACCAAACCTCATGTGTCTTTACAAAAATCAACCCCATTATGAAATTCAGATTATGTCCAGAATTTTGTACCACTTCACGAATTTTTAAACATGAATTAATGAAATCATTTGACTCTAAAAATTTTACCAGTGACACTTCAATGTGTTATGAACAACCTGTAATTTTTCCAGAACTTATTTCAATAGTTTACTATTTTTAAAAATTCATCATAATAAACTGCTCTAAACCGACAACACTTTCTGACCTTACCAAAGTTATATTTTATTTTAAATACTTCAAAACTTAGAAAGTTTATAATATTTTTACAAAAAATATTTAACGCTTTAAAATCACATAAGTAAAAATTTCAAGACCAAATTCTTAGTTTGACCTACGTTTCAAAAATCGACAAGTTAACCAAAATCAGGAACCGAAAAACTCAGAATCGACACTCAATCTTGTAAAATTGTTTTGACCAACTTAACTCAACATTTGGATATGAAACTGATGCCATTTGAAAGTAGACTCAAAATACTTATGTTTAGACTCTTGTATCACCAAAATTCATGTTTGTCCCTATGCTAGGATCTAATAGAACCGAGTCACTCAATCGTTTGTATATTGAATTATAATCGATCAGATTACAGGGATTTCGACAAATGGCGTTTAGGGTTTCGTCAACCATAAACAGAAAACGTAAATACGTTTTTATACATAAACTGGCACCTGTGACGTCGCACACGACGTCGCAGGCCTAAGCCCATGCGACGTTGACTACGTCGCAGGCCCAATACCTGACGTCGCACCTGCGACGTTACAGACAACGTCGCAGAAATCAGGAATTCTAATTCTAATTACAAACTACGAGCTAGACCAATTGACAGACACAAACATGTACCAACAAACTCCCCCGTGTCTTCAGCTTGGTCTTCAAAAAATCTTCTTTAAACCCATCCCGCAGGAAATTGACCGTCGGCGTGAATTCCATTAGCCACACAAACTGTAACCACATTATAAAACTGTTCGGCTAAACATTTATTGAATTCATTCTTTTCACCGACCCGAATCCGATTGTCATAGAGTTTTCTCAAATCTTTTTGATGAAGATTAATCAAACTCATCGGATCATATATTCTAAACGTTGCTTGCTTTAAATTCCATATACCTCCAACTTCTGGCCACGGTTCAGAATCTGGAACGAAAGTAATAACCGCTTCACCAGTCTGTGGATCAAGTTCCCATTTAACTAATCTTCGCAGAAAATAATAAGGAACAGGTTCCAGAGGTATCTCAGTCAAACATTTTGCAGGCGGATAATGAACTCTAACAATCGGACGCTTCGTAGCTGGATCAATCTTTTTCTTGAATGTATATTGAGTACCTAACGTCGGTTTCAACTTATTATACTTCTTTGACAAAACCTCTCGACGTAAGCATCTTTCCATAAATTCAGCGTAATCATTCTTGAACGGATTGATCAGATTCAATTGAGCTAAACGATTTATTTCTCCTTTCGGCAATGAGCTCAATCTATCAAAACGCATTCTGAAGTACTGAAGTCCATCCCTTCTCTTTATCATAAACAAATTTCTCTGACATTTCCAGCTTCTGATAACTCCAGTGTAATTTCGACTAACTCGATAAACTTGACACTTAACTGGAATAGGAACTGGATTGCGTCCCTTAGGCCACCATTGCTTATTTCTTTCTCTCTTTTCTTCAGCAGTTAATTTCTTCTCAGGAACATCAGAAGATTCTTGAGCTGCTGAGTCCGTTGCCTGTGACTCTTGAGCTGGAGTTGCAGCAGAACTTGATTCTCCATGTTGAGCTTTAGGAGACCTCTCATCTTCACTTGAATCAGATTCTATAATCGGTGCACCATCGTAAGCTTCCCCAGATTGTGCATCATCATACGTTTCATCTGAATTCAACTGTTCTTCTTCAATCGAAACATCATCATTCATCTCAAAAACATTCTCCGTTTCTTCCTCAGAGCCAACTCCACTGGCCATTCTCTGAATAAACAATAAGTCAGCGAATGAATAGTCAACGGCCAGCGGTCTCGGTTGCCCTGGAATATCATCAACACAAAAGTAATCCAAACGTGGAATAGTTTCATTAACATTTTCAATTACAGGAGTGGGGGTTACATTTTCAGGTCCTAGTGACTCTACATTTGGGCCCCCAAACCCAATCTCCCCCGAGGCACTAGACCTAGCCTCCAAAACATTGACCCTAAGCTTTGTTTCCTCAAGCTCCTTAGCTTGAACCTCGATCAGCGCAGCTTGCTCAGCAATCTTTTCATCTTGAGCTTTCATCCTTTGCTGCATCTTCAAGATATCATCCATCATCTTTTGCATGAACGCTGGAGTCGGTTAAATCGCAAAATCATCTTGCGGCGACGGGTTGACTTGAGCTCTTGCTGACGAAGAACGACGAACACGAAGACTAGGTTGATAAGTTACATCTTCAGAATCATCGTCACCTCGAGTACGTTTCCCAGTATCCCGAGGAGGAACATACTTGTGTCCTTCCCTGATCCTACGCTGAATCCTCAGATATCGGAATGAATCGGTAATCCGGATACGTTCCATCTCAGAGGGATGCGGAACAGTACCGTCCGAATGCTCAGGCGTCGGACCACCATCCTGAGGACCTACAGTAGCTTCAGAATCAGAACCCTCAATAGTGTCATGAGATGCTGAATTGTCCGAGTCAACATGCCCAAACTGCTCAATGTTCTCCAAAATAGCATCCACATGCTCCCCCGCAGCTTGAATAGGAATGTTCACAAGCGGTTGCTGCGGTTGCTGTGGTGCCGGAATGTCCATATAATGAGGTTCCGGTGGGGGTACGTAATTCTCATCCACAATAGCACCAAATAAGGGAACATCCCTTGGTGCCTCAACCCCTTTCTCAAAATCTGCACAAATGGTAAAGATCCGACTCATCATCGGTGAAATCTTTAGTTTCTGATCAATATCACCCTGTGCCTGAAGATCTTGATGATGGCGATTAATATGAAGCTGAATGAATCGCGGATATAAGATCCATTTCTGATCCCCGGCGTTTGCATTATCAACCATAGCCTTGAATATAAAACCCGAGAAGTTGAACGGCTTGTTATACACTAACGCTAACATGGCAGAAGCCAGACTTCGGCTCATACCATCCGTTCCACCTTTCCTATTTCCCAAACAAACAATAATCACGTGCATCAAATATCTCCAAACACGTGTGAGATTCGCTTTCCGATACTGATCAGTGGGAATCCCGGGATATCCAATCCTTTGCATAGCCCCCGTAACGAAAATAGGATCAAAACTGACTGGCATATTCGGTTGATCGTTCAGCTGTAAAAGTTCCCGAATACTCTGTTCTGTAATAGTGATTTCCGTACCAAGAACTGTAGAGACCAGTCGTCTAACGTTGTTATCAGTAACAACAGTTGCGTTTCTCCATAAAGGGTTGATCAGATTTCCAAAAACCATAGTGTTGTCGGAAATGGCGTGGAATACCCTTGAATGTCTCAAAAATGCAATCATCTGGCGATATGGTGCTGCCTTATCAGAAGTATCATCAAGATAAGCAGCAGTATTATGACGCGCCGCAAATACTAAAGCCATATCTGCAAAAACAGAAGCATACAAGATATTCTCGAAAAGCGTTAGAACAAACAAAGTATACCAAATTTATCACAAACGAAAGGTTTCATTGATATGTTAAATAAGTATAAAGTTACAGACACACATATCAAATCCTAAACCCTAAACCTAAACCTAGACCAAAGATCCCGGTTAAACGAATACAGCCAAAATCCAAGACAAGGTCAGGCTAAAATCCAAGACAGGGATGGTATCCCACCAGACCAGAAGGCCGAGATCCAGGATAATGAAGGAATTCCTCCAGACCAGAAAACCAAGATTCAGGACAAAGAGAGAATTCCACCGGATCATTGACCAACGGAGACAAAAATGGTCATATCTAAGTGACCAGATAGAAACTTTAAGGCGCATGACCACCAGAAAGCACAAAAAAATCCACGACCGGAAGAGGATCCTTCTAGCCGCGGACGGGCGAGTGGTGACACTCTTTGGGCAGAAGCAGTGAACACAGTCTTTGTCCTTCAGCGAGGAACTGAAAGAAATCGCCCGCCATTGCTGGTCAGAATTTAACAGTCAGAAAAACGCAACATTTGGTTTGTAACAAAAATTGTCATTTTCCTGTAAGTAGCGACGTAGATGATGACGTCGCATGTCAGATAGCGACGTAGTAATGGACGTCGCAGAAAATCAGAATAATAACAAAAGCGACGTAGTCCCTGACGTCGCACAAAATTTGAGCGACGTTAAAGGGGACGTCGCATTTTGCTATTAATTGTGAATTTGATCACATTATTAAAACGGTGCGACGTAGAGTAAGACGTCGCTCAGGACGTCGCAGAAAATGCGACGGCGCAGACAATCAAATGATAATGCGACGTAGGCTACGGCGTCGCAGCCGACGTCGCACTGATGAACATTCAAGCGCAAACCCAGAAACCCAGAAACCCTAAGATTCAAAATTTGGGGTTCTTCAAAATCAATCGCACTACACGGTGCGGCAACGAAAGGTGATCACGAAAAAATTAATTATACGATGTTTAGATCACGATTACACAACTAATTCAACCCAAACCGAGAACTCTAAAACCCGCAATATACATTTAACGATTAAAGCAAAAATGCACGGTGAAAAAGGGTAAGATTGGTACCTAAGAGTGCGGAATAACGAGTAGAACAAGACTACGTGAATGGATCGTAAAGAAAACGGCTACAAATCACAAAGATGCTCGAAAAAGTGGTACGTCGCAAATCGCCAGATGGTACGTCGCAGGCTACGTCGCAGGAGAATAGTGAATAGTGTGACGGTTTACGTCGCGGTTGAGACTATATATAGTCTAACCCTATATGCGACGTAGACTGGGACGTCGCAAGCGACGGCGAGAGGGACGTCGCATAGAGCAGTTAGGATGTGATTTGAGTCGATTTTGAATTTTCCAAAAACCGTTTACTCGTTATTTTAGCAAATAATATCCAAATGACTCATGACTTGGAAAAAATAACTTAGAATAAAAATAAAGCATAAAATGAAATAACTAAACTAAAAAAATCTTTTTGGTATTTTCTTTAATATCACAAAAAGTAAAAATATGACAGAATAAAATTACTAACACTTTATTTTTGGTGACGGAGTTGTGTTGTCTGCTTAGGGATCATATCGGAATAACATGCAATTATTAGGAATAGTAAGAGTTATTTCGATCATCAGTATATTTGTCCACTTTAAATTTACGTGGCACATTTAAAACACCTTTTATAAAAATTATTTCAAGACGATTACTGGTATTGTTTGTCCACTTAAACATGTTACATCCGTGTCTGCGAGCTAACCTTTTATTATTAGTATGAATATTTCACCGTGGTCCCCACCATAGACATACCCCTTTAGCCCAGACAAGAACATAGTTTCCAAATCTAGAAAGAATATAAGAGAATCAATTTTAAGAATCAAGCCAGCGGTGACAGGTCTGTACTTGCGTACAACAGAGCAACATAACTTGATTCAGGTGTAAGCAAAACCAAACGCAGTCAAACCAAATTAGTGGCGACCTTGTTTAGTACCTTAAATTTAAGACTTTGCAAGTGCATTGACTCACGTTTGCTTAGTTTTGAGAGTAAGCTGAATTGAGACCAGGTCTGCACTTACGTACAACAGAGGAAACAATCAGCATACTCCCCCAAAAGATCTCAGATATACGATCCAAAAATAGAAGTATGTCAAGCTACGCTAAGGAATTAAGACTTAGAGTCGTACATCACAAGGTGTTTACCACAGGATCATAGACATGTATTTAAATTACTTCTTACTATCTCAGAGACCGGTGTGTATCATGCCTACCAATACATCGTATGATGAAGATAATTTAGATAAAAACTGTTTTAAGTGTGTCAGATAAACCTACTGACACATCCAAGATAGACCTTAAAATTCCATTTTGTGCATGACATCCGATGTACTATCATATCCCAAGTTGTTTACAGACACAACTTCAACGTCTATTTTAAAAATGTTGCAACCTTGCGTTTTCTTTAATACTAAAGAGTATAAAGAGTGGCTGTTGCGATGTTTTTTTTTTTAAATGAATTTAAAAACTTAAAAATCCAAGTCACAAATCATTTCTTTGATTGAAAGAACCTTAGACCTATCAGATTGACCAGTTCAATAAAACGTGATCGCAAAAAGGCTTTTGTGAAAAGGTCCGCACACTGCTTAAGGGTTTCTATATGTACGACATCTATAAGGTGTTTCTCAAAGCAATCCCGTATAAAGTGGAACCTAAGTTCAATATGTTTGGTCTTAGAGTGCTGTACGGGATTGTGTGTTATAGATATAGCAGCTGTATTATCAATGTAAATGGGAGTCATAGAGAGATTGAACCCGTAATCGCGCAGCTGATGCTGAATCCAGAGAACTTGAGAACAGCAACTTGCAGCAGCAACATACTCGGCTTCAGCTGTGGAAATAGCAACCGCAGTCTGCTTTTTGCACTGCCAAGAAACTAAGCGCGATCCAAGGAACTGACATCCTCCAGTAGTTGACTTCATATCTAACTTGCAGCCACCAAGATCCGAATCCGAATAGGCAGTTAACTCAAAGTTTTTCTCGTTTGAATACCATAGACCCAGAGATGGCCTAAAAGCGAGATATCCAAAAATGCGTTTTACTGCCTTCATATGAGACACCTTCGGATTTGCTTGAAATCGAGAGCAGAGTGAAACGGCAAACACTATGTCTGGTCTTGAGGCAGTCAGGTACATGAGAGAGCCTATCATTGAGCGATAGTCTTTCTCCTTGCAATCTTCGTCATCCTCATTAGGTCCAAGATTGTGTTTCACTTCAATTGGAGTGCCGTAGTGTTTACAATCGAGCAATTCATACCGCTTAAACATGTCAGTGACATATTTTGACTGGTGTATATAAATTCCATTGTCAGATTGCTCGACCTGTAGTCCCAGAAAGAACGTGAGTTCCCCCATAGCACTCATTTCAAACTCAGATTTCATCAGTCTTTCAAAATCCTTGCACAACTGATCATTCGTTGATCCGAATATTATGTCGTCCACATAAACCTGCACAAGTAATAAATCCGCTCCTTCCCTTTTGATGAAAAGCGTGCTATCAATCTGTCCTCTATCAAAACCATTTTTCAGCAAGTACTTGGCAAGTCTCTCATACCAAAGTATAGGAGATTGATGAAGACCATACAAAGCTTTCTTCAGCTTGCAAACATGATTAGGATGCTTTGGATCTTCAAAACCAGGAGGCTGACACACATAAATCACTGCGTCGACATCTCCGTATAGAAAAGCACACTTTACGTCAAGTTGATACACGCGGAATCCTTTAAAAGAAGCATAGGCTAGAAAAATTCTAATAGATTCCAAACGGGCGACAGGAGCGAAAACTTCATCATAGTCAATACCTTCTAGTTGACTATATCCTTGAACTACCAGATGGGCTTTATTTCGAATAACAGCCCCACGATCATCCATTTTGTTACGGTAAACCCAACGAGTACCCGTCAAGTGAGCACCCTTGGGTAGAGGAACAATTTCCCAAACATTCATCTTGTTTATTTGCTGTAGTTCCTCCTGCATAGCCTCGACCCAAGATGGATCTTTTAAGGCTTGTTCAACCTTTTTAGGTTCAATTTGAGACAAATGACATGAATCGATATGAGCAATAAGTCCCAAAAGCTGCTGAGCTGAAGTCTGCTTTGCTTGTTGTCGTGTTTGAACAGATGCATGAGAATCACCAATGATATTATCAATGGGGTGATTCTTATGTATACGAGTTTCTGGTACGGCACTTGGCACAAGATCCACACCCAGATTGTTCAAATCTCCCTCGGTTTCGGGAGTAGCAGCAGACTCAGGAATGGCTAACTCTTCTTCTTCCCCTTCATGTTCAGAAGTATATAAGTGAGAGTAGGCCATTGTTTCTTCCACTTCATCTTCTTCTTGAGGTTCCTCTAAAGGAGGCATGTTTGGATCATATAGAAGCTCCTTTGTGTAGTTATAAACTGTTTTAGAAGGAGCAGCCAAAGATGGTGGAGTAGGAGATGGTGTAGGTGTAGGTGTAGATGGTGGTGATTTGGTTGTTGTTTGTGGTTGTGTGGGTGTTGTTTGTGAAGGTGTAGGTGTAGTTTGTGGAGGTGTAGGTGTAGTTTGTGGAGGTGTAGGATTAGTCGGTGGAGGTGCGGGTGTTGCATTGGGAGATGGGTCGGATGGTTTATTATTAACAGGTGTATCTTGAGTAAGATCAAGTCCATGAAGTATAGAAACCAATTCTTCCGTTTCATCCTCTTCCGGAATATTGAAAGAGTTGAAGAGGTTTCCATAGTTGAAAAACCAATCCGGACCCGTTCCTTGAGGAGGTTCCGTATACCTTAAACATTTTACCTCAAACTGTTCCTCAATCTGATTCGTTGATTTGTTGAAGACTCTTTTGTTCGGAGAGTTGACTGAATATCCAAGAAAAATCCCTTCAACAGCTTTATCACCAAACTTAGAGACCTTATCTTTTGTAATCATGATCATGCATGGACACCCAAAGGGTTCTAGAAACTGCAGATTTGGCTTACGGTTATTAAAAAGTTCATAACACGTTTTGTTCTTTTTCTTAACCGTGAGCACTCTGTTGAGAACATAACAGGCAATATTAACCGCCTCAGCCCAGAAGATGATTGGTAACTTGGAGTCAGCTAACATAGTCCGAGCTGTCTCGATGATTGTTCTATTCTTTCTTTCTGCGACTCCATTCTGTTGTGGAGTCCTTGGAGCACTGAATTGATGCTCAATACCTCTTGTAGCACAAAACAATTCGAGAGTTGAGTTCTTGAATTCAGTTCCATTGTCGCTTCGTATCCTTTTCACCTTCAAGTTGTACAGATTTGCCAACTTGTCCAACAAATACACCAGAATATCAGGAGTCTCCCCCTTTGAGGTCAAAAAGTAAACCCACGAAAACCTTGAGTAGTCATCAGTAACTACCAAGCAGTAAGACCGACCACCAATGCTCTTTGTAGAGACTGGACCGAAAAGATCCATATGCAGTAGTTCCAATGGTGCATTAATGGAATTCACCTGCTTAGACTTATGGGACTTCTTACGTAGCTTTCCTTTTTGGCAGGAGATACAGTCATCCTTTAGAGCAAATGACTGTCTTGGAACTCCTAGCACTAGGTCATTTTTAGTCAAGAAATTCATTTTTCGGAAATGAATGTGTCCCATTCGTCTGTGCCAAAGCAGTGAATCCTTTTCAGAAGCCTTAGACAAGAGACACGTATACTCGTTCGAGGTCTCAACAGTTCTCATGTTCAGAATGTATGTGTCATCCTTTCTTGGTGCTCTCAGTAACACCCATTCTTCCGGAATGACATACCCAGGCTTCAGTATCACGCACTCTGTCTTTGTGAACGCAGTGGTATAATCCTTATCACAGACCTGTGAAACACTTAGCAAGTTGTGCGTAAGCTGTTGCACGTAGTTCACATTTTCAAAACTAACATTGCCATTAGTTAGCGTTCCTTTTCCATAAATGGTTCCTCCAGTATCTCCAGCAAAGGCAACATATCCTCCTGCGTATGGTTTAATATCCACAAGAAGAGATACATCTCCTGTCATATGTCGCGAGCAGCCGCTATCCAAATACCATTCACTATCTTTAACACGTTCTGACTGCTGCAACACACAAACAAAAGGAGATTAGTGAGAAACGGTGACCCAAGCCTTTACAGACTTAGATCGACCGTGGTCATCAACAATAAGCACGTCAGATAGGATTTTATCTTTAAACAAATTAGAATTTTTATCTGATGTGTTATTGTTGACGACTGAAGAGTCAACATCAGACTCTTTTCGTTTCCAAACTTTAGAAGGTTCGGAATTGGTATTAGAAGTAATGTTGGGCTTTTGAATTGGCAAAGATTTTTGCTCAACATTACTTGGCTTCAAAACAGGCTTGGGAGAGTTTGAGTAACGCCTAGGTGGAGATTTTGAAAAAGAATTTCTATAAACAGATGTCCTAGGCATCTCTCTCCCATAGCGCTGATTTGACAGCTTTGGACATTCACAAATTAAATGTCCTTGTTTCTTGCAGTAGAAACAAGAACGAGTCTCAACAAACGGTTGAGGCTGAGGAATTACCACAGGAGATGGAGAAACATTTCTAGAACATGAACATTGCGTACACATCTTAGAAAGTGTTTGTTTTGGTTGAGAGGTTGAAGTTGAAGGTTTATCATACGAGACTCTTTCATTTACTATTTTGTGTTGCAAAATCTTTACAGGTGACTGTAAAGTTTGTTGTTTCGAATTTAAAAAATTGGCTTTTCCCTTATTTGGTTGAACCTTAATTTCAGGTTCAACCTTTGAAATCACTTTTTCAGGTTTAACTTCAACTTTCTTAACCTCAGGATACTCCTGATCCGTAATGTCCTCAATCTCAACAATCTCCTTAAAACAGATTGGAGATTCATTCTTTAGCTCAACACTCTCCTCAACACTAACAGGAGATTCATTCACAGACTTAACAAACCTTGGCAAGGGGTACTCTGGCCGCTTGGTTTTCTCCTTTGCCGGTTTGTTGTGTTTGGTCTCTTTAGCATCTTTAGCTTTTATACCGTAAAGCTTTGACCAATCAACTGGAATCTCTTCAAAGCCTTCCTTAACAGGCAGGGGACAATGAGTAGTAGGAGGAGGAACTGAGTGGTATCCCAATCCCTCATTCTTTTTCCCACTAGTACCATGCTTGCTAAGAATTTCATTAAAGACAACCGTTGAGGAATTTGAACCTAAGATTTTACTCTTATAATTCTCATACTCATTTTTTAAATCTGTAAGTTCTTTCTTTAGTAGTTCAATTTCAACAAGATAGCTTTTAATGGCATCTTCTTGACTAAAGACCTTAGATTTATATTTCTGAGTATCTAACCGATGAGCCTCAAGATGTTTTTCATAAAGTTTCTCATTAGCTTTTAAAAAATTATTTGACTCGGTTAGTTTTTCATTCTTTTTCCTCAACTCTACGGTGTCTGTCTGATATGCCTTTAGAGATTCAGTTAACTTAATGCATGAGATACAATTTAACGGTTCATCAGGTACCTCATTCACAATGTGAGCCATCAAACACTGTTGGTATTGCTGGGAGACAGCCGTCCAATCCTGACTTGTGGGCTCGAAAACAATCAGGGCATTATCAGCAGGCCCTTTCTTGGTAACTTCCATTTCTTTGGTCTTTGGAGGAGTAGAAGGTGTTGTGAATCCCGATGCTGGCATTTTGGGTTTCTCGCATTCCCTGGCAAAATGACCCAAGTTTTGACAATTGTAACACCGGACCTTACTCTTGTTAAATCCGAAGCCAGTCTTCCCGTCGCCTTCCAAGCTTTTACGCCCTGTCCTCTGCAAAAACTTTTGAATTCTTCGGGTGATCATTGCCACATTCCAAGTTAGATCCATTTGCTCCAGATCATCTTCATCAAGCTGAGCATAGTCTTCCTTAGTCAGCTCCAAAGTAAGATTTGGTTGAGTAACCAAATCCTTGTATGAGCTTAAGAAAGCTGTGTAAATGGCAGCTTGCTCCTGAATAGCAGGTGAGACTTGAACCTGTTGTTGATTTGAAGAAGGTCCAGACATGAAAACAGAATGAATCCCATCGTAAGAAGAAGAAGAGGTTGATGAAGCATTTGTATTTGTCACGAAGGCGACTCCAGATCCATAAGTCTTTCCAGAGTTAAGTTGAACACCATACACACTAGGATTCTGAACAGCAGCACCAGACCTTGTTTCTTTCTTCTTAATCTCCATCGCGTGAGCTTGAAGATCCCCTATCAAAGTATCCAAAGACATGTTTGCAAGTTCTTCATTTTCTTTTAAAAATTGAACTTTAACATCCCAAGAACTCGGCAACACATCCAGTAGCTTCTTATTGACTTCAATAGGAGGAAAAGTATAACCCCCTTCAAACAACTCACCAACTAACCGTGAGTACCTAGTGAATAAAGAAGTTGTGTCTTCATTAGGAAGAATGTCAAAGATATCGTACTGTTTCTTAATTAGTTCGAGCTTGGCTTCCTTATACTTATCATTTCCTCCACAACGAGTTTCAATTGCCTTCCATAAATCAAATGCTGTTTCATGAGTTTTGAAAAGCCATAAAACATCTTTGGTTAAACACATCTTAATCATTGAAAATGACTTTCTCTCAATATCAAAATCTTTCTTCTCCTCGGGAGACATAGCTTTATAAGTCTTAGCAGGACGAATACCACGGTATTCCCCTTCAGCTAATGGAGGTACATAACGCTCACGTAATGGTCCCCATAATTCTGGACAGTGAAAGTCAATGTATTGTTCAACACGGTCTCTCCAGTATACATAATCCATATCACCTGTAAATAGTGGAGGTTTATTACTTGAACCTATGTCATTAATTTGTTTAATTATTTCTCTCAGTCCTCTAATATCCTCTTTATCAGCTGCCATTGTAATTACTTAATCGAAAAAACAACCTTCTGATATTAGCGACGTTGATGATAACGTCGCACAAAGATTATGCGACGGCGATAGTGACGTCGCAAAAAGCAAAGGATTCAATTAAGAATCAGAAATATGCGACGTTGAGAGTCACGTCGCAGATGACGTCGCAGAGGACGTCGCAGAGTCACATGGCGTCGCAACAAGATGTCGCAACACAAGGTCGCAAAGACTAATTAAAGTCAAAATAGCGACGTCGCGGATGACGTCGCAACAGTACATCGCACAGACTAATTAAAGTCCAAATCACTAACGTCGCAAGCGACGTCGTAGATGATGTCGCAGGTAACGTCGCAAAACGCGAAAACCTGCGGCCAAAAACCCTAAAAACGAATTTTTAACCCGAAAACCAAAACCACGAATGTCGAACGACGAAAACCTTCAATAATCCCAGTAATATTGATCGAACACCTGTAAAAACAAAAAAAAAAACAAACGTAATAATCACAAAACAATATGAGAATCACTTCGCTTTACCCCGAACTCGATCCGAATCGCCAAAAACGAGCACTTTCTGCTCTGATACCAGTTGTTTGTCCCTATGCTAGGATCTAATAGAACCGAGTCACTCAATCATTTGCGGAATCAACAATTAAGTTATAAACTAAACACACGAATAATCAATACCCAATGAATACGAACCAAACGTTTGTATATTGAATTATAATCGATCAGATTACAGGGATTTTGACAAATGGCGTTTAGGGTTTCGTCAACCCTAAACAGAAAACGTAAATACGTTTTTATACATAATCTGGCACCTGCGACGTCGCACACGACGTCGCAGGCCCAAGCCCATGCGACGTTGACTACGTCGCAGGCCCAATACCTGACGTCGCACCTGCGACGTTACAGACAACGTTGCAGGAATCAGGAATTCTAATTCTAATTACAAACTACGAGCTAGACCAACTGACAGACACAAACATGTACCAACAATTCATCATGATTTGACCAAGTTACAAGCTTCCCAAACCGAAATTAAAATCTGATCAGATTAGGGTTTATAGGTAATCAACCCTAATCACATGTATGAACAATCCAAATCGCAACCATAATCAAAATCCTCAATTATACCAACTTATATACTGATTTTATTAATATCCAAACGATTTTATGTACCCGGAATACAATTGAATCGAACCAAAAACAAAGCCGACAATACGAAACTAATCGAATATACGTAATTGAATGATTCGAAAAGAGTTATACCAACAAACGAGAATCCGCACGATAGAAACCTCTTAGAATCTGTAAATAAACATCATGACATGATGATTCATACATCATGCACCAAGAACACAAAGAAAACGAAGGATTGGAACATGAATCTTACCGAAACACACGAATAAACAATCTCTCGATCAATAGAATGATGTAGAAGTAATGAGATTGAGTTCTTGAACTTTGAAGATCGAAAGTTTACTGAGAAATACGCTCCAAGTCATCAGAATACGGTTGTAGGTTTGTAGAATACGTTTTAGGGTTTTAAAATTCGTTTATATACCAACAACTAAAAGTTTCAGAAAATTCGTATTACACTGCAGCAGTTTCCAAAACAATTTTTATAAAATAATCTGCTTCGTTTCAGAGGCCGAAACCTTAAGAGTTTTTGTAAAACATCGAGATCTACAACCTTTTAGTTTTGGCCGAAGCCTGAAAACGAATCTAAGTAGGTCAAAACGGCCTCTGAAGTAGACTACAAAAATAAATCAGGATAAACTAAAACTTTTCGGTTTAGGTTTTTGTTTATAGTTTTAGGGTTACTTGAGTTTGAATGGGTTGGGCCGGCCAGATCCTCCAAGGAGGAATTTGGGTTGGTTTTCTTTGGGCCAAACAATAAGACACAAAAACTTGGGTCACACGGTCCAAAAATAATTGATACTTACGTTTAGTTTCGTATCTCCTTCCTTATACGTCCGTTTGTAATGATTCTTTTTGCATTGGATTCGTTTTTCAAAAACGAATACTTTGATGTAATAAAATCATTGAAATGAGTATTTTCACAAAAATGACTTTTTACGGCTTGAACTACGATAACGGTTTGGTGACGGTTGTCACATCCTTGATTACTCATTTTACTCAAAGAGTCCAACTTCATGGTGTCAAGGCATAAGAATTGAGGTTTTTCAAGTCTCAATGTAACCTTTGAATTACACCATTAAAGGGGTGCACATTGAACACTCTCATGTGTCTCATGAGCACCACCTTGCTTAGCCAACTTAAGATGACATACACTTGACCACTCATGTAACCCAAGTTTTGTCATCTTATAATCCAATCCCCCATTACTTACCTTAGCTTTGGATATAGTTTTCTTTTGCACTTGTAAATCTTGATCACCTATCATACATAATCATACAAGTAAGTTACTTACACATTTGGATAATTACAACTAATACATTAATTCCATCTCTACTTTTATTTATTTTCAACCAACTTATTTTACATCATTAGTATATTTATATTACACCTAATCATCATTTTAATTTAGCTCTTATTCGTTCTTTCAAGATATTTATTCTCAATTCTGGATAGCATGCGACATTTTTATCAATTGACCCACTTTATCTCAGGTTCAGCTCATGAGACAAATTTTATTGGAAAGTAGACTCGTATATCTTTCCAATAACACCGACCACACTTAAATACGAATTACATTTAATTTTATATGATTTTCTGAAAACAATCGATTTTCTACGCAACTTGATGTCCAATTTCGCGACTTCGGTAAAAGCTTCTTAAATCACTTCTAATAAATCCATAACACTTCTATCAGTTAACTTCAATATATTAATCATATTTAATGCTCATTCCACTCAAATTAAACATGATAACAACTCAATTCTCCTATTATCATTACCCATATAATACCATTCTTTTCTTCAAATACATATATCATTATGTGTAAAATTTTCTTTCTCAATAACAACCTACAACATCATTTTATCACAACTTCTATATAAACATAATCATCAAATACTTCTAGTTTTATTGACTCATCTTTTTACGTCAAAATTATCAAAAATAAGTTTACTTGTTACTCAATAACAAGTATACAACATACTCACACCTTTAACCCTCTTTCCCCCAATTTCTCAACCAAGTGCTTATACAAATTTCATAGAAACAGTAAATTAAATGGATTAAAAAGGGTTGTTCATATCTTGATGATAGTAAATTAGAGATTAGCAAGCTCAATTTAACAAAACCCGAGCTCAATTTTGGTCTTCTTCTTCCTATCCTCTTGTTCTCAAAACCTACCCACACAACACACACATACACAAATATTTCCTGCACTATCCATTTTATTAAAGATAAAAATATAATAAAATTTATTTCTTAACCTTCAAGTAAGCTGTTTTGTCATTTTCAACCCCTCTAGTCTAAACACTTAACATCCTTAGCCCTTTAACTCATTTGTCACATATAACTCAACCAAAACTCATTATTTTGTATCTAACATATTTTATGTATGTATATATTCATAATTAAATAATGCATTTAATATAAACAATAACTTACATATTTTGAGGTGTTACGGTCATCTTGTAAGTAGTGATACAACACCGAGTTAATTATCAAGTATACTACGCTTAACAGTAATTCAATATGGAATTTGACTCTATGTTTGATATACAACCAGCTTTTTTTTTGTATGAACAATATAAATACATCACAAATATTTTTAGCTATACATCGTGTAGTGTCATATACTTTTTTGCAACTTAATTATAATCATATTTATATACTACTAAGATTTACCTTATTTAAATTTAAGTTGAGGATTACTTACAAATTTAAATAGATACACAATACATATATAAGTACATTGTGTTAATAATTACATCTAATTAATCATATTAATTATTAGTATTTAATTTAAAATACATTTAGACAATATATTTGCAAATAAATACAATTTTTTGGCCTCATGTTCTCGAGTTAAATTATTAGAATTCATGTAATAGTTAATTATACAGTTTTTAGAAGTTTTCAACAGATAAGACCAGTTTTACTTTGACTTAGAAAACGTTTTTTACCCATTGTGAAAGTTATACGCTAAATTTATTTGAAAGAAAAATCATGTATTTATTGAAAATTTATCTATACTTATATACTACATATAATGCATCTTGCTACTTTATTTTTAGAAACTTTTAATAACTAAGATTCAACATATCCAAATTTAAAATTTTATAATTTTCAAATTGTAGTAACTTATCTTTTTATATTTTTTCATATTTAACCACACATTTCGTATTCTGAATCTTCAACTATACAAATTATGCTAGCGTTGTCGATCATCATCATAAATAATATATCAATGAAAATTAAGCATAATATACTATGATTGCCGAATTACGAATTACTATAATGTATTATTTCCGCTACATAGAGATGATATTATGCTAATGCTAATAATATATAAAGCATGATGGTACTTTATATATGGTAACTCTTAAAATTAATACTCAACATCTATAAGATTAACTTAACTTTTTATTCAATCTATACTAATATATAAAGCATTTTGGTATCCTATATATAACAACTCTCAAAACTAAGACTCGACATTTCTAAAACTAACTTATGAAACTGTTTATTTCGAACTATGGAGCGGTTCTCATATCGGGGAGTATCCGCTTGTGGAAGATGAACGGGTGGACCAAAGGTCCGTCAGTGATTCCACAACTGCCTTTCAAAAAAAAAATGAAACTGTTTATTTAATAGTAATATTATCATTTCACTACCTTATACCGAATATCAACTCTACCCACGAGCTAATTACCATTATTGAGTCGGCATGGATACAATGTGAAGAACGAACATAATATATGACTATCGTTGAGTCATTATTTACAATAGATATCGTATTCCACTGTATAGCGCGAGTATTATGCTAGTAGTTAATAATACCGAGTCCTTTTAAAGATTCGGTCATTAAGAAGGTTGAAAAAGACGCTAATCGGGGTGTACTCGACAAGGACCTTCTAAGGAGTAATCGGCCTAATCGGGGTGTACTCAGGGAGTACTCGTATTTTGACTTTTGTTGACTTTTTTATATTTAATTAATAATTTTCAATATTATATGTGCAGATATATGAAATAGAACTATAGACATAAACATTAAATGTAATTACCAATAAAGTAGTAACGTAAACATAATTGTCTAGAAAGAAGAAACATAAACATAGATGATTTTAACCGTTTTTTTTACCGACTACCCCCGAGTCGCCACGGGCCAAGCCCATTTTCCCAGTACTCGCTGTGACATCCGTCACTAAATGCATCATTTGTAGGTTCGTTCTCAAAAATTCATTTCGCATTCGTGATTAAATCATTAGTAACTTAAACTATATGGGAAAATTAATTTTTCATATGGTGTTCAAATGATTCGATTAATTCACAAATAAAAGAATTGTTAATTATTAATCAAAGTCTAAGGGCATTTATTAAAGAATTAGGGTTTCTGGATTTCTCAGAATCGCGACGCGATTACCCCTATATCGCCACGCGATTTGCCAGTTTAATCGCGACGCGATTATACCCAGATCGCGACGCGATCCCGTGTCGGTCAGACTTGGTATAAATACGTATTTTAAAACCCTAACTCATATTCTATCAAACCACAGCCGTAGTTAACGAACCTGGAGCGTATTGTTCAGTGTATTTTCGATTTCCAAAGTTCAAGAACATCATCACATCATCTCATCATCATTCTATTGATCGAGAAAGTGTTTATTCGTGTGTTTCGGTAAGAATCGTGTTCAAATCTTTCGTTTTCTTCATAATCTTGATGCATGGTGAATAAATCCTCATGCTATACTCTTTATCTATAGATTGTGAGTAATTCTATCGTGCGGATTCTCGATTGTTGGTATATAAATTCTTCCGAATCATTTGTTTTAGTATATTTCGATTATTCGTTTATGTCGGTTGTTTTCGGTTCATTTCCATTGTGTTCCGGGTAAATGAAATGGTTAGAAAATTAATAAAATCAGTATATATGATGATAGGATTAAGATTTTTGATTGTTGTTGCGGTTTGGATTGGTTATATAAGTGATTAGGGTTGATTTATTATAAACCCTAATCTGATCAGAAACTTTGTTCGGATTGGGAGGCTTGTAACTTGGTCATATCACGATGGTTTTTGATGAAAAATGAGTCTAAACATAAGTACTTTGAGTCTTCTTTCAAATGGTGTCAGCTTCATGGTTAAATGTGGAGTATAAGTTGGTCAAAACGATTTTTCAAGATGATGTGTCATTTCTGAGTTTCTCGGTTCCAGATTTCGGTTGAGTTGTCGATTTTTGAAACATGTATTAAACTAAGAATTAGGTCTTGAGATTTTTACTGGAGTGTCCTTAAAGTGTTAAGTAATTTCTTTAAAAATATGATAATCATTTGAAACTTATAAGTATTTTAAGTAAATTAAAACTTTTGTGAAGTCAGAAAGAGTCAACAGTTTAGAGCAGTTTATTTTGATGAATTTTTAAAAATAGTAAATCAACATAAATCAATCTGGGAAAATTACTGAGTCTTCTAAACACATTAAAGTATCGTTGGTAAAATTTATAGAGTCAAGTGGTTTCAGTAAGTATTATTTAAAAATTCGTGAAGTGGATCCAAATTTCTGGTCAGAATCTGAGTTTTCATTTAGGATTAGTTCTTGTAATAATAAACTAGTAGAATTGTGAGGAAACATATTAGAAGTGTTTGGGGTGTGTAATACAATGGAATGACCTAGTTATGTCTATGTTATGACCCATACGCATTATGACATTGTAGATTGGCGAGCTGATTAGTGGTTATACTTAAAGGACGATACTTACATCATTTCTTGAGGTGAGTTTTCGTGGCCCCATTTTTTTCTTAATTGTTTTACATTGGGGGAAAAGTATGCTCACATGTTTTATCAATTATTTTCGTGCTGTGATTACATTCTTTTATTTTGGACATATGCTGAATTGTGTGACACTAGGTGATTATATGCCTAATGCTTACTTTTGGTGTTTGCATTAGAGTTTATTGGTTTGGTTGATGCCTACTTTTGGTGTTTGCATCAGTGTTTATTGGTTGATGCCTACTTTTGGTGTTTGCATCAATGGTTATTGGTTAATGCTTACTTTTGGTGTTTGCATTAAATTCTTTGTTGGAGTAGCTACTGCCATTTTGTATTTGCGATGCGGATTTGGGTCATACTCCTTTGTGGGGTGATGACAGTTGTTGTGGTTCAGTTGGTATTATGTTATTATACTACGTGCACCTTTTCGTATGCATTGTCCTAACTTACTCTTATCACAGCAAAATATTTTATTAGTGGTGTTTGGTTTCAAACCTACGAAACTCACCAACATTATTGTTGATGTTTTTGAGCATAACTTTTCAGGTAATACTAGTGGACTGAAGATAGAAGACAAGAAAGCCTAGTGGACTTCTAGGTTGCATTTGAACTATGACTGACTGTCGTTTGAGATGGAACTTTGTTTTAATAAGTTGAGAAAGGCGTCTTGCCTTAACAATTGATTATGGATTATGGTTTGGTTATCTTTTTCATTGTTGATATGTACATGTAGTGTGAGCCCTATTCATGTTACTTGTATTATAACACATTGGATTTTTTTTTATTTTCATAATAGACATCTTTATAATAATGTGTTATGATCCTATCATTGTTGTACCCCGTTGTTTCCGCTTTAGACGGGGTGTGACACATTGGTATCAGAGCCATTGTTTATAGAGATCTAGGTGGATTGACCTAGACTATAAATAAGGAACCCGCATATAGAATATGAATTAGGAAACTACGTGTGCATATTTCAACGTGTTTCAATTCTTTCCTAACTTTTATTGCACAACACAGCCATGTCGAATAGTAAGGAAATTATCTCTATCTCCTCTGATGAAAATACCGAGGGTAATCCTAAAAAGACTAATAGTTCGACTCGTTCTGGACCATCAAAAGTACTTAGTGAGAGGAAGAAGAGCGTAGAGTGGAGTCAGCAGTATATCAGGTATTGGAAGGTGGAAGGGAACCCTCAGAGGATAAGATTATTGGTGGAACCTTTGCCTGAAGAAGAGAGAGAGTCCAAAGGGAAACAGGTAGAGGAAAAAGAAGAAGAAGAAGAAGAAGAACCCCTGGAGGAACATGAGGAGAGAAAGCTTGAAGATACATTGTGGGCAAGGGACCCGAAACCCACGACCTCGGGAGATAGTATCCGTAGTCGAGTGGGTCCTGAACCAGAAGTTGCATCTCCTCTTCCTCGCATACATAAGGATAAACCGTTCCAAGCCAACTATACTTGGAGCCCGTGATTGTCCTTGGGGCGTGCCATATTTATTATCGTATTTTCGTATTTCGTCATTTTGACCTTGTTTTCATTGGGATTACGACAATTGTTACATTGGGAAAATTTTTGAATTATATGAAATGAACCTTTTCTTTACTTCTTACTTGTGATCTATTTGACATGTGTTGTGCATATTCATTGTCCTACTGTTAATTTATGCCCTTTGTACAAGTATATTGTGTTATGAGGACTTGGAGGATAGTTATGTTGGTGAAGGAATACTTTTACGATTATGGCGGCCGACGTAATTGAAGAAGGTGTTCCAACACATGCATATCTATCTAACGATGTTTGAGTATACAGTTTGCTACCTGTAAAGGAGTACAAAGGATGAAGTGGGATTCAAATGCTTCTTATATCCTTTCATATTGTGAAACCTTGCTCTTACATGCATGAGAGGCTTACTATTCGATATGTGAACTCATACGTGCATAAACTCTATCTTTATCCTTCAATTGTGCTAAATCCTGATATGTTTTCCATTGTAGTGACCATGCCACCTAGACGTTCTGCGCGTGTTGCAAGTAGAGGTGGTGGTACTAGAGGATGAGGCCGAACAGGCGGCCGTAATGGTAGGGGTGGGGGCCGTTGATGTCGTGTAAACGGGGTTTTAGTTTTAAAATGGAAAATACCTAACTTACTACATACAACACAGGCAAGAATACCTGATCATATATAGTATAGCTTAGTAAGTCCGAGTCGAACACAGGGAACGGATGTCAATATTAACAAATTGGAAATCGATACAATTAATTAAAGCAGTAAAAACAGGGACGTTTTAGTTCCGATCGAACAATTGATAAACAATTATAAAAGAAATGATTATTTAAATAAAACTAAATTATTAAAATAAAGAAATAATAAAATAACTTAATTAAAGAAAAGATTTAATTCAAATGGTAAAAGAAATGCATTTGCTTAGATTACTTTTCTCAAAATCTGGAAATCATGTTATCAAGAATTGCTCACGTATGGATGTGATATCGAGTAAAAAGTCACGTTTTTACTACCGATATCTCTCTCATTCTAGAACGATTCTTGGCATTTTGAACTCAAATATGGTTCAAATCATTGATATTATGTCAAGACGGTCAAAACAAGGTTGCACGATAAAAATCAAGCAAAACGGATGAAAAACGAAGATTCCACACACGTTTAAAGATTCAAGGCATCAAAACGAGATTTCAAGACTAAAATGCCCTCCACCAACATCCATTCTATCCAAGATGTTCGTTTTCAAAATACGAATCCAACAGAAGAAGAATCAACTAAAACGGATAAAGAATGAAGATTCTACGCCCGCCGGAAGATCCAAATGATTCGCACACAATATCTGGAGCTAAAGACCTCATCTTAGGGCCTATCTTATGTCAAAATCTTCGTTTTTGAATTACAAATCTAACAAAAAAATAATCGACGCAAACGGACGCATAACGAAGAAAATACGCACGAATCAAGAAACGAAGCGAAACGGGGCGGGTAGCCGCCGCCGGTTGCTACAGTGCCGCCGCCGGCTACAGTACCCCCTACCTCGGTTTCCGTTTTTGGCAAGTTTTGGTACCTGGTGCACCTACTTTTCGTGTTGTATAGTACCCGGTGCGCCTACTTTTCGTGTTGTACGGTACCCGGTGCACCCTTTTGGCTACCTTTTTCTAATGTGCACCTCTTGATGCTAATGTGAGCCTAAACTCACCTATAAATAGGAGGCTTGGGTTCCATTTGCAAGAGACACCATATGCACACACTTTAAGCATATTTCTTTCTTTCTTTACTTTCTCATTCTTTTGTATTACTTCAAGATTAGTATTAGGCTAGTTAGGAAGCTTGTTCAAGGTAGAACGAAAGTAAGAAACGCATTGTAATCTTCGGTGTATGCTCGGAATTGTGTCAATTAATTCAAGTCTACTTTCTCCCGCATTTAGTCCTGGTTCTTTCTATCCTTATCTATCTCAATTAATTACGTTTATATTGATTATGCTAGATTTAGTTATTGTCATGATTGGAGAGTAGTATACTTGTTGTGTTTGTTTGAGATGTAGTTAGCTAATTATGGGATGATTTATAATTACATATTAAAGATCGGTAGTATTACTTTGATCATCTTATTGCATGTTCTTGTTTGATTGTTGCCTTAGGATCATCATAGTAGTAAAATATAAACGGTCTTAATTATCGTCAAATAATATGACGGCCCCTATTCGACTGTTACTCGATATAGTACTGGAAACACTTCAAGGTGGAGTACAAATGTATGGAAGTCGAGGAACGACCGAAGGTAGTCATATTACGAAACGATATAATATTATGAAGTAATATGATGGCCCCTATTCGACTGTTACTCAGTATAGCGTTGGAAACACTTTAGGTGTAGTACAAATACGTGGAAGCTGCGTAACGACCGAAGGTAGTTATATTACGGACTAATATATATAAAATGAGAAACCTAGTTTAATTAACCTTTCTAAATAGACTTTTAAACTTCAAATTAATCTATCGCCTTTCCACCAATAAACGTGATTACAACACCTTTTTACGACGTCCAATTAAAAGGTAGTCAATTATCTGTGTCAATATAATTTGTCAAAGGTATGAAACTATGGAACCGCAAGGCTACATGGGGGATTATCATAGGACAAGACATGGCCAAGGTTTGAAGCGGTGGAACCACTTAAAGTGAGGAACGATGTGGATAATTAGGGGATTTATTGGGTAGTCTTAAGCAAGGGCTGGTTTAAAGTCTTAAATGAACTGTTTTAAATACATGAATCTGTTAGGATGACGAGGAATCGTTATATGATTCAGTAATGTCTAGTACCTTAAGATTTCGTTCCCGTTCATATGAAAGTATTATTAAACCATATTAAGATTTTGCTTATTACTCTAAATACTCTGTAATGTTACCATAACTTAGCTCCCGGTGTGACATGCTAATGGGATTTTAATTAGTAGGGAATCTAGTGTTTACATACAAGTATTCAAGAATGATAATTAACTAATATCTTTCAAAACAGTTTCTCCAAATATCATTCCATAGCTTAATTAACGAAGTCTCAACAAACACTATCTTTATTTTATCTGCTTTATATTTTACTTTTATTTCGCTTTTATTTATTTACTTGCCTAAGTTAGTTAATATAAAAACCAAAACCCCCACTATTTTATAAACCATTCACTAGTTTGAAAGCCCTCATCTGCCTCGCCTTAGCTTCAATTCAGTCGGTTTGAAGAACGACTCTAGGTATACCTACCACTTGCTCACCCTTAGGATTAGCATTGTTAGGGAAAACTTAGGCCCCGCATTTACAAATTTAAAACACCCACTGCTGGTGCCCGGTTAGTAATCGTTAACGACACCGACCTGATCGGGCGCCAACAAGTTTTTGGCGCCGCTGCCGGGGAACCAACTGTACGATCCATAGGCGTCAAGACGAACTTACTTACTAGTGAACCTTTAGAATTCCTTAGACCCCTACGTCTTTCTTTATTTTTCCTTCCTTTCACTATTTTCACAAATTACGTTATCCCTATCCACTCAACTAGTCAACCACCTGCCAACGAGACTATGACAGCTACACGTATAACTCTCGCTGAAAACTCTAAACCTCTGATTGAAGGTCGAGGAGGACCAATTGTCTATCCGGAAACCGATAGAACTTCATTTGAATTAAAACCCCATATTGTTCAGTTAGTCCAAAACCTCTGTCAATTCCGTGGCCTACCAAATGATGATCCCAACTCCCACCTTGACAAATTCATTTCCTTATCCAACTCTTTTAAGCCGATTGGGGTTAACCAAGACATAGTCTATCTATACCTATTTCCCTATTCACTCACTCTCAATGCACAAACCTGGTTTGAGGAACTAGAGATTAACTCTATAACCTCTTGGTTAGAACTAGCAACCAAATTTTTGGCCAAATATTTCCTCCCATCAAAACAAGCCACGTTTAGGTCCAACATCATAAACTTTCGTCAAGTGCATGATGAATCAATCTTCGATGCATGGGAGCGCTTTAAGAAATTGCTTAAGAAATGTCCAAATCATCGTTTTGAGCGTTCAGACCAGTTGCGCATTTTCTACAATGGTCTCTTCCCACATCATCGTCCTTTACTTGATACCGCCTCTCAAGGTAGTTTCATAGACTGTACGGCAAATGAAGCTTGGAGCCTTATTGAGAAAATGACAATACACAACCATGACTGGAACAGTGAAAATCACCCCTCACTAGTGGATTCACCTACTACAATCGGGAATGAAGCTATCAAAACACTCACTCAGCAAGTGGCAGACCTAACCAAGGAGATTAAGGAATTAAAAAGTCAACAACAATAAGTCTGCCAAGTTCAAACCTGCCTTAATTGTGCTAATCTGAACCACTCAACCCAAATTCCTCAGTCTCATCTAACTTCACCCAATATAACCCTTCTCTTAACCTACCTAGGAATAGTCTACCAGCTTACCAACCTCAACCTTCCGAACCCGCTCCTTCACAGACCTCTAGTTTTGACGACACCCTGATACAAGTCATTCAAGGAATCTCAGCTAGACAAGACCAAACTGATATCTTCTTAAGAGATCAACTGACTTTGTTAAAAGCTCTCGAATCCCAATTAGGACAATTAGCACAGCGTATCAATGCTAAACCTCAGGATAGTCCAACTAGTTCCCATAAAGAGGCTTCCCATATTCAAGACTCTCAGGTAGCACATAGCCTACCTACGATTTCTTCTCCGGTGAAGGAACCACCTATTGTCCCATCGACAATCGATTTAGAGTCTACACCAAATAGGAACATTCCATTTCCGGCTCGTCTTAAACAACGACCCGACAAGCTTAAGTCTTTTAAGCTTGATAGGAAATTCCTAGATACCGCCTCTGAAGTTCACTCCAAAAAGTACTTCAGAAAACTTCTTACAACCAAGGATAAGGTACCCGAAGTACCCAATGTCCCGCTGAACGAGGAATGTTCAGCTATTCTTAACAATACCATTCCTGAAAAACTCGGAGACACCGGACGTTTTACTCTCCCTATTTCCATCTACAATTCAAGCATTATCTGTTCTCTTGCCGATTTAGGAGATAGTGTTAATCTTATGCCATACTCGCTTTTCAAGAGGCTTGAGTTAGAAAATCTTCGACCTACCAAAATGACCATACAGCTTGCTGACCACTCGGTCAAATACCCTAGGGGAATAGCTGAAAATGTTTTAGTTAGGATTGACAAATTCCTTTACCGAGCAGAGTTTGTAGTAATGGATATGCAGGAAGACATACACATCCCAATCATACTAGGAAGACCTTTCATGAATACGGCCAAGGCAATCATCAATGTCTTCGCACAAACCATCAGCTTGCAGTCTCAGGGAGAAACCACCACTTTCCATATCGACAATCCAAATGCTGGAGAGCAAGCCGATATGTACATGATCTCCATGAAGACCGCCAGAGACGAAGAAACTGCAAAGTCAACAAGTGAAAGTAAATCTAGCAAGGAAATGGCAATCATGCCATATTTCCCGATTGTCCTCCGACGAATAGGACAAGAGATGAAAAACGCATCTCCATCAGCAAACAACCCAACGATGGAAGAATTGGTCAGAATGAGAAAGATGGAAGAAGAAAACAAAAGAAGCAGACCGCCACTCAACCTATTTACCACGGAAGAAATGGTGGGAAGTAACCACAATCATCCCACGAGAAGAGAAACACTGGAAGAATATTCCAAACGCACAAGATACTAACCGCAAACCGTCATAGAACACAAAGTGCTCGAAGAATTCATCCAAAGATTTGACAAAGCGGTAGAAGGAATTAGCAACGCAGTCAACTTGCTTGCTCCTTCCCCTGCTGAACTGCAATTCTGTCAACAACAAAAACAGACTTACGCTAGGATCTACAATGCCTTTACAAGATCTAACATCCCATTCACCTCAACACAATGGGAGATGTTGGGATCCATTAGAGCGCATATGAAAGAAACTACTGGACATCCAAGCAGTCGTGCCAACATCTTGACGATGAATGACCTCACATCATTGTTTGACTTGCTAAATAGAGAAGATCACCTTAGTTCCAAGGAAAGCGGATCTATGGTTATCAACTCCACTATGGAAAAACAAATTGAGTCAATGATTGAAGAACTTAGTGATCTCGTTTGGGAGGAATCAAGGCGCGAATGACCCTTTAGGATTACATATGAATCACCACTTGATATCGCTACTTCTGTTACGATCCATCTAAGGGAGATTCAACAACGGAAGAGTAACTCCAGAACGAAGTTCATATTCTACTCAGGATGCAAGGAGATACTTCGTCAGCTTATTCTAGTTTTCTCAGAATCCGACTTTCCATTCAACAACCATCAGCACCGGCAAATAGAGGACCTGTGCACGTCCATTAGAAGATTCAACGGAGACCCCAAGACCGAGAATTATGAAGGCATAAAACTGCAATTCTTGGCATTTGTTTGCTCTCTCTGGCAAAACCCACCGCCAAGAGAGGTTGTTAAGACAGACACAGCCACCATGACCGACCCTAGTGGACCTGTCACTAAAGAAGTTGACTGCATCACCTTCGGACTTCACGGACTTGCAAGGACAACTTCAGAGCATCTTCTGAACTACAAGGAAACATCGAGAGATAGTCCACTTGAATTGATTACGACAATAGTCAATCATTTCATAAGAATCTATCCACCTCGATATAATTTTCCGCAACCTAGGGCCCACAACATCAACACAGTGGATCCCATGGATGCATCCATCTCCATCTAGCTAGGAAGTCGAGCTATCGACCTTAAAAGAGCGCTTCTTGGGAGGCAACCCGTGTTTTACATTTCCGCAATTTTACATTCCAAGAAGTGATAAAGTCTCCGACTATCTTTCACACTTGGATATACGACCAAGTTTCGGCCCGACGCATCAAGTTTTTGACGCCGCGCATTAAAGAAAAGTATATCCAACGTGTTCACACCTACGAGACCAATCACAAGAAGACTTGATCATGAGTGAACCCAAGAAGACGAAGTTCGGCAGACGCATACCAAGGAACACAGCAAATACTGGGGAGTACTTCTATACCGTCTCTTTCATTCATTTTAAATATACCATATCCACTATGCTTATCACTAAGTGTGGGATTCAAACCCAAAACACACCGCTAAAAGAATACGTCTAAGATGTTTCAAATCCTAAGTGTGGGATTTTACCCCATTATGAGCTTAGTTTAACATCGAGGACGATGTTCCTTTAAGTGTGGGATAGCAGTAGTTGCACTACTGTTAAATGGATAATGGTATATGCTTGATTCTAAACTCGTTGCTCTTTATAAGACCTTGCTTCTCCATAAAAGTAAACAAAATTTTCAAAATTGAGTTAAAAATATGTTGAAAATGAAAAAATTTAAACAAAGAATGATTTACTTTGGGGAAGAAGGAAAAATAAAATACAAATTCTTTTGAAAAACAAGTTTAGTAATCCCATAAAGAGCATCGCATGACTAAGCACACAACAACCCAACTTTCGATTCGTGAGGTATCTTGAGCCATATGAAAAGCATTCACTTTTAATGCTTCACTTTTTCGATTCTTGAGTGTGCCGATGTATGCATTTAGAATCAGAACTTGCTCTTGCTATGCATTTCGAATCCGAACTGGTGAATCAAAAAGGAGATCAAATCACATCATTCTTGAACCCATCCATACACCCAAAAATATGTACGTTACCCCCTTTACCTACTCAAAAGCATCCCTCAAACTTCATAGAAAGTTCCAAAGATGAAAAAAGGAGAAGTATTAAGGATATGACGTCGAAAAAAATATATATCTTTGAAAATTCGAAGAAAAGAAAGTCAAATGGAGAAAAAGACTCCTCCCAAAAGAAAAAGGCGTCAAATCTCCCGAAAATTCAAAAATTTCAGCGTTCCGCTTCAACAAAAAAAAACCCGAAAAATCAACACAAAACCCCCTCTCATATCACCAACACCTCACTCCATCAACCCTACATCACCTCACCTAGAATGATTGTGGCTAGATCGACTTCACGTGCACCAAAAAGGTAACGATTTGATACTCGATCAAGCCTATGACGATAAACGATACATGACTGGTGTTCTGAGCGATTGATATAATAGAATAGGAAACCCTAAACACTTTGAGTGATTTGAGTGACCACCTTGAGAGGATCGCCTAGTCATGTATCCAAGATCAAAGATCACAAGCATGCTCCTAAAGATTACAATCTTTCCTTTTTAAAGAACAAGTATTTTACTTTTCCAAAACCCCCCTTAGTAAAACGTTCCGCCTTAAAATATTTCATTATCTGCTTATTTTTATCTCTGTTGAATGTTAGTTTGCTTGATGACAAGCAAAGTTCTAAGTGTGGGATACTTGATATCGCGTAAAAAGTCACGTTTTTACTACCGATATCTCTCTCATTCTAGAACGATTCTTGGCATTTTGAACTCAAATATGGTTCAAATCATTGATATTATGTCAAGACGGTCAAAACAAGGTTGCACGATAAAAATCAAGCAAAACGGATGAAAAACGAAGATTCCACACACGTTTGAAGATTCAAGGCATCAAAACGAGATTTCAAGACTAAAATTCCCTCCACCAACATCCATTCTATCCAAGATGTTCGTTTTCAAAATACGAATCCAACAGAAGAAGAATCAACAAAAACGGATAAAGAATGAAGATTCTACGCCCGCCGGAAGATCCAAATGATTCGCACGCAATATCTGGAGCTAAGGACCTCATCTCAGGGCCTATCTTATGTCAAAATATTCGTTTTTGAATTACGAATCCAACAAAAAAAGAATCGACGCAAACGGACGCATAACGAAGAAAATACGCACGAATCAAGAAACGAAGCGAAACGGGGCGGGTAGCCGCCGGCCGCCGCCGGCTACAGTACCCCCACCTCGGTTTCCGTTTTTGGCAAGTTTTGGTACCTGGTGCGCCTATTTTTCGTGTTGTACAGTACCCGGTGCGCCTACTTTTCGTGTTGTACGGTACCCGGTGCACCCTTTTGGCTACCTTTTTCTAATGTGCACCTCTTGATGCTAATGTGAGCCTAAACTCACCTATAAATAGGAGGCTTGGGATCCATTTGCAAGACACACCATATGCACACACTTTAAGCATATTTCTTTCTTTCTTTACTTTCTCATTCTTTTGTATTACTTCAAGATTAGTATTAGGCTAGTTAGGAAGCTTGTTCAAGGTAGAACGAAAGTAAGAAACGCATTGTAATCTTCGGTGTATGCTCGGAATTGTGTCAATTAATTCAAGTCTACTTTCTCCCGCATTTAATCCTGGTTCTTTCTATCCTTATCTATCTCAATTAATTACGTTTATATTGATTATGTTAGATTTAGTTATTGCCATGATTGGAGAGTAGTATACTTGTTGTGTTTGTTTGAGATGTAGTTAGCTAATTATGGGATGATTTATAATTACATATTTGTAACAACCCCAAAATTTAGGGCTAATTTAAATTTTCCCTAATTACGTGTTTATTACTTGTATATAATAGGAAATAGGATTATATACATTATTTACTTATTATATATATATATATATATATATATATATATATATATATATATATATATATATATATATGGATGGAATATATATATATATACGCGTATACAATTCGTACATATCGTATAAAACAACCATTGTACAGACATACGGATGTTGATAAAAACAATTATTAAATAATGTTAAATTATTTAATTACTTCAACTACTACTTTATATTATGTTTATAGTATAACGAAAACGTACGTTTTAACTAAAACGTTACCGAACTCTCCGAAAACTCGACCAACCGACAAAACAAAACAAAGTTACATTCTATGACTTAAAAACAAAGTATTTTATTAAAATGCTTCAACTAAATTACCGAATAATATTTCGTATTTTAAACGTATAATTAATCGCGTATAAAATGATTTTAACGTTTAAACGACCGGGAAAACGAACACCGCACGGAGCGCAAACACGAGGGAACAACATTTGGTGAGATCCACACATGGTGGACCCCACCATGGCCGGCCAAGGTGAGGGGTGCCAAACCCTCACCCTTTTGATCACTCTAACACACAAACACAACCCACACTCAATCTCTCTCTCTCTCAATCGGTTCTCTCTCTCTCTCTCTCTCTCTCTCTCTCTCTCTCTCTAAAACCAACACTAAACCACCATAAAAACACCATTAAAACACCTCGGAGGCTAGGCTCGGTTTGAAGAAAAGTGATCACGAGAACGAGGGCTACAATCCTATCTTTTCGGTTTCTCGATTCGACAACTTTGTAAGTTTTCCGGCGACCCGAAACTTTTCCGATTACTTTTATTTTGCTAGATTATTGTTCCCCTAGCTTAGTAATGTCCAAATATATAATTTAAACTTGTTTATGAACACGTTAACGGAAATGTCGGTTTTGGTCATTTTAAAGAAAACGACACCACAAACCTTAAAAACGACCACCAATAGTTACTATGGACTCATTATAACATATTAAAACTAGTATAAAAGATCTAGACCCAACGGAAACCGGAAAATACGTTTTCGGAAACTTAAATTCCGAACAGACCTCTTGTGTCGCATCGGACCAAAATTTCATGCGACACAACACTGTGTCGCATGTTATGTCGCACGTTATGTCGCAATGTATGCGACACAACGCTTATGTCGCACCATATGTCGTATCATCTACGACACAAAGTTTACCTATCGCTTGATTGCGACACAACGACTATGTCGTATCGTTGTGTCGTACCCTTGTATGCGACACAACCATTGTGTCGCATAAAACACCTAACCGAAAATCAGTCCATACGACACAGACCTTATGTCGCATACGGTCTGCGACACAAGACTTGTGTCGTAGATAACCCAGATCAGAAAACAAAATATATTCTAAGTGTTGGAATCACTTTTCAACTACTAAATCAAATACGATGCTACTTATACATGAAAATACTATACTTTTGAGAGTATACAGCAACATTTGAATACGTACAAGACTATACTAAACTAACGTGAGATTTCACTCACACACGCGTACGAGATTACACTTGGAAATACTTAGGAGATTACACTCCAACGAACTTACACTTGTACATTACACGGGATTACATCCGATACGAACTTACAAGTTCACTCACTAGTTACGTGCTGGATTACACGTTAACTGATACGAACATACACTCGAATACTTACGAGGTTTCACTCGTACCCTTTGGGGTTTAAGCCCATTGGAACTTACGCAAACGATACACGCTGTGATACAAACAAACAGTTATACACGTACGCTTTACAAAGGTACAACTACTATGAATACATAATAATAATGGATGGAATTATTATTATACACCGATAACAAACGGACCGTATTACTTTTCTACAAACTACAAACGATTACAAACGTACAGACAAACTAATGGACATTAACTAGTTTGGGAACAACTAGCATGGATACTTTACAAGTATTCCATTTACTTACTAAACCTTATGCGTATTAGGACGCTAAGGGTTGCTAGTTCGGGAATACTACTTGCTTACTTACTGCATTGTCTGCCAGACTCAGGTGAGTCTCACAGCCCCTACTTTACTGTTTTATACTCAGGGGTGAGATGCATTACTGTTTTACATGAACACACAAAACTTACTTGCTGCCATGATTTACTTACTGTACGAGATTACGGATACGCCAATTGCATGAGCTTTCGACTAATCCAATGAAATCCTCCTTAATCATAGTTGTTAGTTATGTGATAAGCGCGAGTTTTAGTATATGGATCCATATGGGACTGACAATCCCCGCCCGGGGTAGCACGCACTACCACGAACCGTTCCTGTAGAAACGGGCGTTTCTTACTCGTTCTGTATGAATGTTTTGGATTACATTCATGAGGGGGTACCTATATTTACTGTACGTTAAGCTTCAACTATGGTGGCTCATGGCAATTGTATCAAACGGTTAGCATAACCTGCAACCACCCACTTATTAAAACTTAAGTAAACGATGAGCATAACCTGTGATCGTTACTTACTGGCTGGCTATGATTTACAAATACTACTTGTGTGTTCAACTGTTTACTTACTTACAAACCTGTGAGATTCACCAACCTTTTTGGTTGACCGTTTTAGTAACGCTTCTCAGGTACACAGCATCAGTAGGGATGCCCAGCAGGATAAGCTTTCTTAGCTCGAGTCGCATGCATTTACAAGCTTGGAGATTTACATACATTACTTTTGTACTTACTGTTATGTATTAGAATCTCTAGGATTTTACTTGAACTCGAGCTTGTATTTTGAAACTACTTATGTATTAATGTAATAACCTTTCGAACGTCTCATTTAGAGTCGTTCACTGTATCCTTTGTGCTTGTGATTATTGATTAATAACACCCAAAACGTCGCTTCCGCAAACTGTTAAATTTGGGGGTGTTACAGATTGGTATCAGAGCCTAAGGTTATAGTGAACTAGTTTGCATTTAGTGGGCCTAGACTATGACCGTTAGGCAGTATTCCTCATTAGGTATAACTGGTTCAGGAATTACAGCATACAAGTTTAATTTAACATAGCCTGATCAACTATGTACAATTAAATAAAGATGATGTGAGTTCTGAAAGGGGTTATGTTGAACCGGAATGCATTAGCTGACTCTGACCTCGAGAGAACCGGGACTTTTACTTGATTGTGCTAGATACGAACTAGGCGGTTATGTGATATATATATATATATATACATAGGCCTCTTTCCCCGATACGATACTCTCTCTCGACTACTACGAAATCAATATTCTTTAAAAATTTCGTCGAACAAACGACAACTCGATTCTCATCATTCTGTCCTTATTTAACTTTTATGAAGTCACGAATACCGACATACTTCCGAAGGCCTCGATTTCACACTGCTCTCTAGGCTATTATATACTGAAGGTATAGGGATAGGCCTTGTCCAATGATATTTTGTTTACCACCCACACCATTATAACTGACAAACATAGCTACTCCAACATCTTTCGATATGAAGATCTGGACTTTGTTTTCATTCGCTACTCCTACCTAATTCTACGTTTATCACATTCTACAACATACACCACTGTACTGTTAGGTGTATCCTAGGAAAAAAAAAAAAAACATTTCCAACAAATTTCAACATACTTTTACCCTGGAACTTTTCATAACTTCTGTTTCTGAACAGTTTTTGTTAAACAAAAATTTCAAAAACTTTGCCGCTGACCATAATTTCAACCGAACCATTTTCAACTTAATTTTCGTCAGATTTCAAATTATACAACCGACTTTTACTAGCAAAATTTTATAACAAATGTATTCTTATCAAACATGTTACAAAATTCCTCACAAAAATGTTTTTATAAAATTTTCAAAAACTTCAAAAACCGTATAAACTATTTATAGTACACAACTTTAAACAACCTTCACACTTGGGCGTAATTTCTCTAAACTTACTAAAATCCTCACAATCATAATTCTTGTTCAAACCTTCACATGTTCTTTATTTGTTGTTTCAAGGAACATGCCTCCTCGACGACAAATCACACTTACTGAAGCCGAAGTCGTGGGTATTATTGCCCGTAGTGTGGCCCAAGCTCTAGCTGTCCGAGCAACCAATCCTGGTAGCGAAGATACGGCTAACAATACACCTCCACCCAAAACCTGCACCTACAAGGACTTCCAAAACTGCAAACCCTTGAGCCTTGCAGGTACTGAAGGAGCGATCGGTCTGATTCGATGGACCGAGAAAATCGAATCAGTATTCCTCATCTGCAACTGCAAGGAAGAGGATAAAGTTAAGTTCGCCGCCATTACCTTTTCTGACACCGCTCTTACCTGGTGGAACACCTATGCGCTGACTGTGAGCGTTGCTGATGCTTACAAACTACAGTGGAATGAACTAAAGAACATGCTGAGGGGCGAGTACTGCCCAAGAGATGAGCTGAAACAACTAGAGATTGAATTCTGGAATCACAAGATGCAGGGTGATGACATCACCGGTTACACCAACCGATTTCACCAGCTGGCACTTTTGTGCCCATCCATGGTTGATCCCGAGTACAAAAGGATCGAAAATTACGTTGATGGACTTCCTGAGCGACTTCAAGACTTAGTAACTTCATCCAAACCGGGAACTATTCAGAGCGCCATTCGTATGGCTCATGAGTTAACGGCCAACACTGTCCGCCGTGGCTCGACTTCAACCCCACCTGCGAATAACAAACGTAAATGGGAAGTAAGTCCCCACTCATCCAACCCGACTTCTGACAAAAAGCCTGCAGCTGGCAATGCCAATGACTCAAGGGCTTACAAGGGGAGCAAGCCTTACTGCTCCAAATGTAGTCGTCATCATAATGGCTCCTGTCCCTGCACCAACTGCAAGAAATTCGGGCACCTGGCCCAAGACTGCCGAACCAACCCCACTGGTACTGATACTCCTGCACCCAAAACCTGCTATGAGTGCAACGGTACCGGGCACTTTAGGAAGGATTGCCCAAAACTGAAACTCCGAACCAATCACACCAGGAGTAGAGCTTATGTAATTAACGCCAGGGAGGATGACCCAAATCCGAGACTTTGTGATTTGCTTAACCCGGGTACGCTCATTCTTTGATTTCCCGAGACTGTTTTCCATAAACCTCTCGCTTAATGATTTTTTTGTAACTGTCTATTATTCTGTGTGTTTTCTTTGATCCTAAGTACCCAATAGGATTAGGAAACGACCGACTATACGAATTCCGAATATATGACTTGTATTACACTTAGACTACCTATAACAAACACTTTTCCCAAATATCTCACACTGGTTGAGACCGGGAACTCGTATATTATTCGTACTTTAAACAAGTCATCCAATAGAACTTCATTTACTAGTAACAATTCTTAAATAGAAAAATTATTTCGTAGGAAATGACAACTCACTCCGTCAACAACCCTACCTTGGATGATGAACTGCTCAGTGAGGAACCAATAATGTTTCCTTACCTCCTCGAACTCGAGTGTGATACCGAACCTTTCGTTGAATCAGCAACAGCACCTGCATCTCCTGTTGCTCTAACCGCTGCAAAAGCACCGGTTAATGTAACTTTGACTACTGAATCAGTCAGCCACCTCAACCAAACTATTGATTTGCTGCGAAAACAACTGACTGAAGCACGAGAAGACATTGATGACCTACGACGAATTGCCTTCCAAAATGACCTGCGTATGCGTGAATACGAGCTACTTTTGATAGCTTTAGAAAACCCTACTTCACAATCAACTTCACATGGTACTCCTACTGAAGAGGATACCGACACTGACTGTACGTCACCTCCAGCAAAAAGGGTGAAGATTACTCCCTCCAAATTCACCGGAAACTACTTGGGAAAGAAACCTTTATGTTCTCAATGCACTCGGCATCATGAAGGACCGTGTACCATACCCATCGGTCGATGCAAGTCCTACCCTAAGAGTACTAACTCCCCTAAGACAAAGCTGTGCTTCAACTGCGGGAGTGCTGGCCATCTCAAGGCCCAATGCCCACTACCTCCAGACAACAAAATTTAGGGTACGTTATCACCTGACGATTACTTGATTTCAAACACCGTAGGACCTACCCTACTACCGTAGGCTGCTAGTACACATTGTAGCTACCTGACTAGTATCGAACTACCGATTACTACTTCGAACAAATTTCGGGACGAAATTTTATTAACAAGGGGAGAGTGTAACAACCCCAAAATTTAGGGCTAATTTAAATTTTCCCTAATTACGTGTTTATTACTTGTATATAATATGAAATAGGATTATATACATTATTTACTTATTATATATATATATATATATATATATATATATATATATATATATATATGGATGGAATATATATATATACGCGTATACGATTCGTACATATCGTATAAAACAACCATTGTACAGACATACGGATGTTGATAAAAACAATTATTAAATAATGTTAAATTATTTAATTACTTCAACTACTACTTTATATTATGTTTATAATATAACGAAAACGTACGTTTTAACTAAAACGTTACCGAACTCTCCGAAAACTCGACCAACCGACAAAACAAAACAAAGTTACATTCTATGACTTAAAAACAAAGTATTTTATTAAAATGCTTCAACTAAATTACCGAATAATATTTCGTATTTTAAACGTATAATTAATCGCGTATAAAATAATTTTAACGTTTAAACGACCGGGAAAACGAACACCGCACGGAGCGCAAACACGAGGGAACAACATTTGGTGAGATCCACACATGGTGGACCCCACCATGGCCGGCCAAGGTGAGGGGTGCCAAACCCTCACCCTTTTGATCACTCTAACACACAAACACAACCCACACTCAATCTCTCTCTCTCTCAATCGGTTCTCTCTCTCTCTCTCTCTCTCTAAAACCAACACTAAACCACCATAAAAACACCATTAAAACACCTCGGAGGCTAGGCTCGGTTAGAAGAAAAGTGATCACGAGAACGAGGGCTACAATCCTATCTTTTCGGTTTCTCGATTCGACAACTTTGTAAGTTTTCCGGCGACCCGAAACTTTTCCGATTACTTTTATTTTGCTAGATTATTGTTCCCCTAGCTTAGTAATGTCCAAATATATAATTTAAACTTGTTTTTGAACACGTTAACGGAAATGTCGGTTTTGGTCATTTTAAAGAAAACGACACCACAAACCTTAAAAACGACCACCAATAGTTACTATGGACTCATTATAACATATTAAAACTAGTATAAAAGATCTAGACCCAACGGAAACCGGAAAATACGTTTTCGGAAACTTAAATTCCGAACAGACCTCTTGTGTCGCATCGGACCAAAATTTCATGCGACACAACACTGTGTCGCATGTTATGTCGCACGTTATGTCGCAATGTATGCGACACAACGCTTATGTCGCACCATATGTCGTATCATCTACGACACAAAGTTTACCTATCGCTTGATTGCGACACAACGACTATGTCGTATCGTTGTGTCGTACCCTTGTATGCGACACAACCATTGTGTCGCATAAAACACCTAACCGAAAATCAGTCCATACGACACAGACCTTATGTCGCATACGGTCTGCGACACAAGACTTGTGTCGCAGATAACCCAGATCAGAAAACAAAATATATTCTAAGTGTTGGAATCACTTTTCAACTACTAAATCAAATACGATGCTACTTATACATGAAAATACTATACTTTTGAGAGTATACAGCAACATTTGAATACGTACAAGACTATACTAAACTAACGTGAGATTTCACTCACACACGCGTACGAGATTACACTTGGAAATACTTAGGAGATTACACTCCAACGAACTTACACTTGTACATTACACGGGATTACATCCGATACGAACTTACAAGTTCACTCACTAGTTACGTGCTGGATTACACGTTAACTGATACGAACATACACTCGAATACTTACGAGGTTTCACTCGTACCCTTTGGGGTTTAAGCCCATTGGAACTTACGCAAACGATACACGCAGTGATACAAACAAACAGTTATACACGTACGCTTTACAAAGGTACAACTACTATGAATACATAATAATAATGGATGGAATTATTATTATACACCGATAACAAACGGACCGTATAACTTTTCTACAAACTACAAACGATTACAAACGTACAAACAAACTAATGGACATTAACTAGTTTGGGAACAACTAGCATGGATACTTTACAAGTATTCCATTTACTTACTAAACCTTATGCGTATTAGGACGCTAAGGGTTGCTAGTTCGGGAATACTACTTGCTTACTTACTGCATTGTCTGCCAGACTCAGGTGAGTCTCACAGCCCCTACTTTACTGTTTTATACTCAGGGGTGAGATGCATTACTGTTTTACATGAACACACAAAACTTACTTGCTGCCATGATTTACTTACTGTACGAGATTACGGATACGCCAATTGCATGAGTTTTCGACTAATCCAATGAAATCCTCCTTAATCATAGTTGTTAGTTATGTGATAAGCGTGAGTTTTAGTATATGGATCCATATGGGACTGACAATCCCCGCCCGGGGTAGCACGCACTACCACGAACCGTTCCTGTAGAAATGGGCGTTTCTTACTCGTTCCGTATGAATGTGTTGGATTACATTCATGAGGGGGTACCTATATTTACTGTACGTTAAGCTTCAACTATGGTGGCTCATGGCAATTGTATCAAACGGTTAGCATAACCTGCAACCACCCACTTATTAAAACTTAAGTAAACGATGAGCATAACCTGTGATCGTTACTTACTGGCTGGGTATGATTTACAAATACTACTTGTGTGTTCAACTGTTTACTTACTTACAAACCTGTGAGATTCACCAACCTTTTTGGTTGACCGTTTTAGTAATGCTTCTCAGGTACACAGCATCAGTAGGGATGCCCAGCAGGATAAGCTTTCTTAGCTCGAGTCGCATGCATTTACAAGCTTGGAGATTTACATACATTACTTTTGTACTTACTGTTATGTATTAGAATCTCTAGGATTTTACTTGAACTCGAGCTTGTATTTTGAAACTACTTATGTATTAATGTAATAACCTTTCGAATGTCTCATTTAGAGTCGTTCACTGTATCCTTTGTGCTTGTGATTATTGATTAGTAACACCCAAAACGTCGCTTCCGCAAACTGTTAAATTTGGGGGTGTTACAATATTAAAGATCGGTAGTATTACTTTGATCGTCTTATTGCATGTTCTTGTTTGATTGTTGCCTTAGGATCATCATAGTAGTAAAATATAAACGGTCTTAATTATCGTCAAATAATATGACGGCCCCTATTCGACTGTTACTCGATATAGTACTGGAAACACTTCAAGGTGGAGTACAAATGTATGGAAGTCGAGGAACGACCGAAGGTAGTCATATTACGAAACGATATAATATTATGAAGTAATATGATGGCCCCTATTCGACTGTTACTCAGTATAGCGTTGGAAACACTTTAGGTGTAGTACAAATACGTGGAAGCTGCTTAACGACCGAAGGTAGTTATATTACGGACTAATATATATAAAATGAGAAACCTAGTTTAATTAACCTTTCTAAATAGACTTTTAAACTTCAAATTAATCTATCGCCTTTCCACCAATAAACGTGATTACAACACCTTTTTACGACGTCCAATTAAAAGGTAGTCAATTATCTGTGTCAATATAATTTGTCAAAGGTATGAAACTATGGAACTGCAAGGCTACATGGGGGATTATCATAGGACACGACATGGCCAAGGTTTGAAGCGGCGGAACCACTTAAAGTGAGGAACGATGTGGATAATTAGGGGATTTATTGGGTAGTCTTAAGCAAGGGCTGGTTTAAAGTCTTAAATGAACTGTTTTAAATACATGAATCTGTTAGGATGACGAGGAATCGTTATATGATTCAGTAATGTCTAGTACCTTAAGATTTCGTTCCCGTTCATATGAAAGTATTATTAAACCATATTAAGATTTTGCTTATTACTCTAAATACTCTGTAATGTTACCATAACTTAGCTCCCTGTGTGACATGCTAATGGGATTTTAATTAGTAGGGAATCTAGTGTTTACATACAAGTATTCAAGAATGATAATTAACTAATATCTTTCAAAACAGTTTCTCCAAATATCATCCCATAGCTTAATTAACGAAGTCTCAACAAACACTATCTTTATTTTATCTGCTTTATATTTTACTTTTATTTCGCTTTTATTTATTTACTTGCCTAAGTTAGTTAATATAAAAACCAAAACCCCCACTATTTTATAAACCATTCACTAGTTTGAAAGCCCTCATCTGCCTCGCCTTAGTTTCAATTCAGTCGGTTTGAAGAACGACTCTAGGTATACCTACCACTTGCTCACCCTTAGGATTAGCATTGTTAGGAAAAACTTAGGCCCCGCATTTACAAATTTAAAACACCCACTGCTGGTGCCCGGTTAGTAATCGTTAACGACACCGACCTGATCGGGCGCCAACAAGTTTTTGGCGCCGCTACCGGGGAACCAACTGTACGATCCATAGGCGTCAAGACGAACTTACTTACTAGTGAACCTTTAGAATTCCTTAGACCCCTACGTCTTTCTTTATTTTTCCTTCCTTTCACTATTTTCACAAATTACGTTATCCCTATCCACTCAACTAGTCAACCACCTGCCAACGAGACTATGACAGCTACACGTATAACTCTCGCTGAAAACTCTAAACCTCTGATTGAAGGTCGAGGAGGACCAATTGTCTATCCGGAAACCGATAGAACTTCATTTGAATTAAAACCCCATATTGTTCAGTTAGTCCAAAACCTCTGTCAATTCCGTGGCCTACCAAATGATGATCCCAACTCCCACCTTGACAAATTCATTTCCTTATCCAACTCTTTTAAGCCGATTGGGGTTAACCAATACATAGTCTATCTATACCTATTTCCCTATTCACTCACTCTCAATGCACAAACCTGGTTTGAGGAACTAGAGATTAACTCTATAACCTCTTGGGTAGAACTAGCAACCAAATTTTTGGCCAAATATTTCCTCCCATCAAAACAAGCCACGTTTAGGTCCAACATCATAAACTTTCGTCAAGTGCATGATGAATGTAACACTCCCGAAATTCACTGTTTAGCGGAAGCAGGTTTTGGGGTGCTACTAATCAAATATCACAGCACAAAGATACAGTAAACGACATCTATATGCAACGTTTGTAAATTAGTTACATTCCCATAGATATAATGTTTGAAAACTTAATGTTTTCGTATACAAAATGTAATTTCCTAGAGCCCACGCGTATAGCGGGAGATTCTATTACATAATCAAGATATACAAAAGATAATGCTAAGAATCTCCGTTAATGCAGTTGTGTTGAAATCATGCGACTCTAGCTAAAGTCCTGGAGTAATCCTACTCCATCCGGGTACCTGAGAAAACATGCAAAAAGGTCAACACGAATGTTGGTGAATCTCACAGGTTTGTAAGTAATATCAGTTTTGAAACACAAGATTTCATCAGTAGTGCCCATAGGCGTAAAATCAGTATTTGCAATCCAGCAAATGTAAAACCAGTATTTGCAATCCAGCAAATGTAAGTAAGTAAGTTATACCGTTGCCATGAGGCTCATAATCGAAGCTTAACCCGTAAGTAATAAGTTTGCTCCCGTGACATGCTCGTAAATGAGCAAGCATCCGTAACGAATAATTAGTCACCCGTTTCTACGTGTAAATCAGTACGTGGCAGCGCTACTGCCCAGGGCGGGGAGGGTCATTTCCCTAATGGATCCAATAACTAGTGTTCGCGCTTAAGTCCATAACTAACGATATATGATGGAGAGACTTCTGTAAATAGTAAACAACTCATGCAATTCCGTTTGGTATAGTAAACAGTTTAGTACTTGTGTTCAAGCAAAAGTGGTAGCATGTTTCTCCCCCAATCAGATAAAACAGTAAAAAGTGGGGCCGTAAGACTCACCTGAGTCTTGTAGTAATCAGTTGCAAATAGCAAGTAGTAAGTAAAGCAAGTAGGTTCTCCGAACCCGTAACCTTCAAATGCCTAATCATATGAACTTATGTAAGTAGGTGTCTCGCGAGACGTTTCGTTTAGTTGTACACAACTAGTATATCCAATATTTGTCCGTATGTTTGTAATTGTTTGTTTGTTGGAAAACATGTTTGGCCCGTTGGTGATTTAGTTGAAGCGTTAATCTCGACGTATATATATTTGTTTGGAGTGTTATGATTGAAAGACATGTTTCAATGTCCCTTAAATGTTATATGATATAATCGTTTGAAGTCCCAAATGTTTAACACTTAACTTGGAATTTAATTGTAAAACTGCTGTGTTTTGCGACACAAAATGTGACACAAAAGTTTGTCATGCGACACAAGGGTTGTGTCGCATGAAGGATGCGACACAAGAGCTCTGCGACACAGTGGTTGTGTCGCAAAAGCTTGCGATGCTAATTCAATAGCGACATAAGGGTTGTGCCGTATAAAAATACGTCATAATATACGACATAGAGTGCGACACAATATTGTGTCGCAAAGGTTACGACACTAAAGGTTTGGTACGACACAAGGTGCGACATAACAGGCTTTATGCGACATAGTATGTGACACAAGGCTTGTGTCGCACTGATGAACACCAGCCCAGAAACATTCGGCTGTCGAGATTTTTCGACCAAAAACGCAAATATAACCCATTTTTAAGCTGTAAAATCGTGTTTTCTTCATTGTTTAGGTTATAGCTATGTTGTGTACACAATATTTCATCAAAACATTACACCAAAATGAATAGATCTAAGTTTTTAGAAATTTCTTACTTTTGCAAATCGAGCTAGATCGAGGATGAAATGATGAAAACGGTTTAGATATCCTTGCTCCACTCGTGATGGTGATTCCGAATATGTAAATTTCGTGGGTTAATTTGTAAATCCAAAATTTGGTGATGATTTTGGTTAGAGAGAGTTTTGGTGGTGTGTGTGTTTGTTTTTGTGAAAATGAAGAAGAGAGAGGGGAAAGAGGTGATGGTGGTGGCTGTCCCAAAAGGAGTGGGAGGGGAAAACACTCCTCAAAACCCAGTGTTTACTCCGTGTCCTAATCGTTTAATCCCTCGTTTTTAATATTTAACCAAACGGTTATATTTTTAAATGTAACTGGAGTATTTAAATAAAATACCTTGAAATTAACAATAAAAACATTTGTCGAAATATTTAAATTGTTAATTCGCGTTTAATACGTTTTTGTTGAATTATTTAAAATGTCGTCGCGGTAATATAAATACTGTTCGTTCAATTGTGTATTTTATATAACAAAAATACGTTCTCATTATTTAAGTAAATTTCTGTCACCAACGTCCAAGTAAACTGTGTCGGACTCCGTCCGGTTAATTCGTACGATTCATCCAAATAGCGTGCGTACATATATATAAACCACCTTATATATATAAAAATAGAGTCTGTAATTAGTCCTATTACATACTAATTACAACTAGTTACAAATAATTAGGCATAATTAATTATCCTAATTATGCAGGTGTTACATTCTCCCCTTGTTAAAGAAATTTCGTCCTGAAATTAGCTCGAGTGTACGGACGGTGCTTTGTCTGGGAAGAGATGTGGGTATTTCTGTCGCATTTGGTCTTCCCGCTCCCAAGTGAACTCAGGGCCATGCCTCGAATTCCACCTGACTTTTACGATGGGAATACGACTCTGTTTCAATCGTTTGACCTCGTGGTCCATGATTTCCATAGGTTCCTCGACAAAATGAAGTTTATCATCGATTTGGATTTCGTCGAGCGGTATAATCAGTGTCTCTTCAGACAGATATTTCTTCAAGTTAGAAATGTGGAATGTGTTGTGAACGCTGCTAAGCTCAGCAGGAAGTTGCAGGCGGTATGCCACTGGACCAATCCTTTCAAGGATTTCGAATGGTCCGATGTATCTAGGGTTTAGTTTGCCTCGCTTTCCGAATCGAATGACACCTTTCCACGGTGCCACTTTGAGAAGTACCTTGTCCCCTACCTGGAACTCAAGGTGTTTACGTCTCACGTCAGCATAGCTTTTCTGACGATCACGTGCGGCTTTCAGCCAGTTTTGAATACCAATGATTTTCTCAGTAGTTTCATGAATGATCTCCGGACCCGTGAGTTGGGAATCTCCTAACTCAGTCCAACAGATAGGTGATCGGCACTTACGCCCGTAGAGTGCCTCGAAGGGTGCAGCCTTAATGCTGGTATGGTAACTGTTGTTGTACGAGAACTCGCACAACGGTAAATGATTTTCCCAAGAAGTACCGAAGTCAACTACGCAGGCTCGTAGCATATCCTCCAGTGTTTGAATAGTTCGCTCGCTTTGGCCATCGGTTTGCGGGTGATAAGTCGTACTCATATCCAGACGAGTACCAAGAGATTTCTGTAGTGATTGCCAAAAGTTAGAAGTAAAACGGCTGTCCCTATCCGAGATGATCGAGATAGGTACACCGTGTCACGAGATGATTTCTTTGATGTAGATGCGAGTCAGACGCTCCATCTTGTCGGTTTCCTTGATGGCCAGAAAATGAGCAGATTTTGTGAGACGGTCCACAATCACCCAAATGGTATCGCAACCGCTCGAAGTTTTTGGTAGTTTGGTAATGAAGTCCATGGTAATCTGTTCCCATTTCCATTGAGGAATTTCAGGTTGTTGAAGCAATCCCGAGGGTCTTTGGTGTTCGGCCTTGACTTTGGAACAGGTTAGGCATTTACTGACGTACTTGGCGATGTCAGCTTTCATGTTAGGCCACCAATACAACCCTTTGACGTCGTGGTACATCTTGTCAGAACCGGGATGTATAGAGTATCGATATTTGTGAGCTTCAGCCATCACCAAATCTCGCAAGTTTCCGAATTTGGGTAACCACACCCGGTTATAAAAGTATCGAGTCCCATCGGGTTTGATTTCGAATTGTTTATCCAAGCCTCGTAAGGCTTCATTTTTCAGGTTTTCATCGTTGAGTGCTTCGAGCTGAGCGGTAAGGATTTGAGCAGGGAGCTCGTTACGAATTGTCATGGAAAGTGCTCGGACTCGAAGGGGTTTCACTCGTTCTTTTCGGCTTAAGGCATCGGCAACCACATTAGCCTTGCCCGGATGGTATTTGATCTCGCAGTCGTAGTCACTAAGTAACTCAACCCAACGACGTTGCCCCATGTTTAGATCCTTCTGATCGAATATGTGTTGGAGGCTTTTGTGATTGGTAAAGATAGTGCTTTTCGTACCGTAGAGATAATGTCTCCAGATTTTCAATGCGAAGACCACGGCACCTAACTCGAGGTCGTGGGTCGTATAATTTTTCTCGTGAATTTTTAGTTGTCGTGAGGCATAGGCAATGACCTTTTCCCGTTGCATTAACACGCAACCAAGTCCTTGGTGTGAGGCGTCGCAATAAACTACGAAATCATCGGTGCCCTCGAGTAAGGACAAGATTGGTGCACTGCAAAGTTTGTGTTTCAATAGTTGGAAAGTTGACTCCTGTTTATCAGTCCAATCGAACTTCTTATCTTTCTGAGTCAGTGTTGTTAAGGGAACAGCTATTCTTGAAAAGTTTTCAATGAATCGGCGGTAATAACCAGCAAGACCTAAGAATTGTCTCACTTCGGTTGGAGTGGTCGGTGACTCCCAGCCCTTGATTGCTTCAATCTTGGCAGGATTAACATGAATTCCTTGGCTGTCAATCACGTGTCCGAGGAATTGAACGGTTCGAATCCAGAAATCACACTTAGAGAATTTGGCATATAGCTCTTGTTGTCTAAGGAGTCATAGAATGGTTTTCAGATGTTGAGCATGTTCCTGCTCATTGCGAGAGTAAATCAGGATGTCATCGATAAACATAATGACGAATTTGTCAAGATACGGTTTGCACACCCGATTCATAAGGTCCATGAATATGGCCGGTGCGTTGGTTAAACCGAATGGCATTACTTGGAATTCGTAATGCCAGTAACGAGTTCGGAAGGCTGTCTTTGGAATATCATTGTCGCGGACTCGGAGTTGATGATAACCTGACCGTAGATCAATCTTTGAGTAAACACTTGATCCCTGGAGCTGGTCAAATAGGTCATCGATTCTAGGAAGCGGGTACCGATTCTTTATGGTTAGCTTATTCAGCTCTCGGTAATCGATACACATGCGGAAAGATCCATCTTTCTTTTTCACAAATAAGACCGGAGCTTCCCAAGGCGAGGAACTTGGTCAAATAAATCCTCTGTCCAGGAGTTCCTGTAGTTGGTTAGACAACTTCTGCATTTCGGATGGTGCTAGACGGTAAGGGGCTCGTGCCACGGGTGCAGCTCCTGGCACAAGTTCGATTTGAAATTTAATTTTTCTAGGTGGGGGAAGTTCGGGCAATTCCTCAGGAAAGACTTCCGGGAAATCCCGCACGATTGGAACATCCTCAAGTCGCTTCTCCTCCGACTTATTCTCCGTTACATGTGCGAGGATTGCTTAATACCCTTTTTGTAGATATTTTCTAGTTTTGAGGCAGGATACAATATTCAGATTTCGTCTGCCGGTCTCCCCTTGTAGGACTAAGGTTCCACCGGAGACAAGAGGTATGCGAACAAGTTTGTCATGACAGATGATTTCAGCTCGGTGCTCGGATAACCAATCCATACCGACAATAATATCGAAGCTGCCGATCTCGACAGGGATTAAATCAATGGGAAACGTTTCGTTCGTAAGGTTAAGTGTACAGTTGTGTATGATACTATCAGTCTCAATCAGTTTGCCGTTAGCTAGTTCTACAATGTATTTAGCATCTAAGGCAGTGGGAGTAATATCAAGTAAAGGGCTTAATTTCTCAGAAATGAAACTTATATCGGCACCAGTATCAAATAATACGGAAGCAGTAAGGTCGTTGAGAAGGAACGTACCCGTCACGACATTCGGGTCTTGTCTGGCTTCCCCAGCCTTGATAACGAATGCTCTACCGCGAGCAGGGTTGTTGTTGTTTTTCAGCTTTGGGCAATCTTTCTTGAAATGCCCTGAATTTCCGCACCCAAAGCAGGCCTTTGGTGCATTAGTGTTGGGGGTAGGAATGTTGGCCCGGCAATCCTTGGCTAGATGCCCGAACCGTTTGCAGTTGAAGCAAGGGCAATAACCGTCATGATGACGATTGCATTTGGGACAGTAGGGTCTGTTCCCACTGTACCCTTTCTTCTCCGAAGTCCTCGATGAATAAGCCTTAATAGACTCAGGCTTCTTGTTGGTTAGTTGGTTGGATGAGTTGGGGTTTCCTTCCCATTTGCGTTTGCTGTTTGTAGATGGGGTTGAAGTGGTGCCACGGCGGACAGAATTTGCCGTTAGTTCATGAGCCATACGAATGGCGCTCTGAATAGTACCCGGTTTGGATGAAGTCACCAGGTCTTGGAGTTTCTCGGGAAGTCCATCGACGTATTTCTCGATCCTCTTGTACTCAGGATCGACCATGGTTGGGCACAGAAGTGCCAGTTGGTGGAAACGGTTGGTGTATCCGGTGATGTCATCACCCTGCATCTTGTGGTTCCAGAATTCCAATTCCAGCTATTTCAATTCATCCATGGGGCAGTACTCGCCCCTCAACATCTCCTTCAACTCCTCACACGGGAGTTTGTAAGCATTAGCAACACCCACAGTCTGGGCATAGGTGTTCCACCAGATGAGTGCGGTGTCAGTAAAAGTACTAACGGAGAACTTAACCTTGTCTCCCTCCGCACAGTTGCAGATAAGAAATACATATTCGACTTTCTCGATCCAGCGTACTAGACCGATAGCTCCCTCAGTACCTGCAAAGTTCAGAGGTTTGCAGTTCTGGAAGTCTTTGTACGAACAGGGTTTGGGTTGTGGTCCATTAGTAGCTGTATCTTCGCTACCAGGAGTCGATGTTCAGGTAGCTAGGGCTTGGGCCATACTACGGGCAATCAGACCCGCAATTTCGGCTTCACTGAGGGTGATCTGTCGACGAGGAGGCATGATGTTGAACAAGAAAAGAACAAGGAAAGAGGGATAAGATATTTGCATGAAATTATGATATGTCACAAGTGCAAATGATGAGATACACGATAACAGTACGAAGTGACAATCACATTTCATTTAGATAAACAAGTTGAATACAAGGTACGGGTTTCCAAAAGATTACAGAGTAATAGTAGTACAAAAGTGCTGGGAATTGTTACATCCGGTTGGATTACATAGGCCCTAATAAGGTAGTTAGCTAGTTACAAGTTACAGACTGATCTAATCTTGGTGCAGATTAATTTGTTCCATCAGCGCGACAAGGCGGTCCACGGTTTCTGCTAGTCTGTTGGTTTGCCTGGCGTTTTCTTCAACCAAGGTCAGTCGTTGTACTAGTGCTCGAGAGTGATCCTCAGTCTCCTGTGAACGCTGTTCACATTCCTCTAGTCGGTTTCTTACGAGTTCATCCGCACCTAATTCAGCGGTCATTGAATCCTGAATTATGCTTACAGAGAGGTTGGTATCCTCTTGTTCTCGCTGGAGTTGGGATATGTGATTAAGTGCTTGGCGAAGCAGGTAGGTCATTCGGTGTTGTTCCCGTTCGAGATGTTCGAGCCTTTGCTCCTGACGGCGAAGTTGGGTAGCCAACACTGGCATCGTGAGATGTGCCAAGTTCTGAGAGTTATAAACAGGATAGGGGCTGGTCCGAGGTGACCTTGTGTTCCTCCTAGCTACTCGTGAGTTTCGTGACCCATGTGAGTGAGAGTGTGACGGATTAGGTGGTGTGTTTGCCATTCCTGTGGCAGAGTGTAAGTAAGACGAGGCTAATATATATAAGTATATAATATCCAGCCTAAAGTCTAGCACGTATCAAGTAATGGTCCGGTTCTCTCGTGGTCAGAGTCAACTAACGCATTCCTGTTCAACATAACCATTTCAGACCTCACATCATCTTTCCTTAATTGTACATAGTTGATCAGGCTATGTTAAATTAAAGTCGTATGATGTAATTCCTGAACCAATCATGCCTAGTAAGGAAATACTGCCTAACGGTCATAGTCTAGGCCCACTAAATGCAACCTAGTTCACTATAACCTTAGGCTCTGATACCAATCTGTAACACCCCCGAAATTCACTGTTTAGCGGAAGCAGGTTTTGGGGTGCTACTAATCAAATATCACAGCACAAAGATACAGTAAACGACATCTATATGCAACGTTTGTAAATTAGTTACATTCCCATAGATATAATGTTTGAAAACTTAATGTTTTCGTATACAAAATGTAATTTCCTAGAGCCCACGCGTATAGCGGGAGATTCTATTACATAATCAAGATATACAAAAGATAATGCTAAGAATCTCCGTTAATGCAGTTGTGTTGAAATCATGCGACTCTAGCTAAAGTCCTGGAGTAATCCTACTCCATCCGGGTACCTGAGAAAACATGCAAAAAGGTCAACACGAATGTTGGTGAATCTCACAGGTTTGTAAGTAATATCAGTTTTGAAACACAAGATTTCATCAGTAGTGCCCATAGGCGTAAAATCAGTATTTGCAATCCAGCAAATGTAAAACCAGTATTTGCAATCCAGCAAATGTAAGTAAGTAAGTTATACCGTTGCCATGAGGCTCATAATCGAAGCTTAACCCGTAAGTAATAAGTTTGCTCCCGTGACATGCTCGTAAATGAGCAAGCATCCGTAACGAATAATTAGTCACCCGTTTCTACGTGTAAATCAGTACGTGGCAGCGCTACTGCCCCGGGCAGGGAGGGTCATTTCCCTAATGGATCCATTAACTAGTGTTCGCGCTTAAGTCCATAACTAACGATATATGATGGAGAGACTTCTGTAAATAGTAAACAACTCATGCAATTCCGTTTGGTATAGTAAACAGTTTAGTACTTGTGTTCAAGCAAAAGTGGTAGCATGTTTCTCCCCCAATCAGATAAAACAGTAAAAAGTGGGGCCGTAAGACTCACCTGAGTCTTGTAGTAATCAGTTGCAAATAGCAAGTAGTAAGTAAAGCAAGTAGGTTCTCCGAACCCGTAACCTTCAAATGCCTAATCATATGAAGTTATGTAAGTAGGTGTCTCGCGAGACGTTTCGTTTAGTTGTACACAACTAGTATATCCAATGTTTGTCCGTATGTTTGTAATTGTTTGTTTGTTGGAAAACATGTTTGGCCCGTTGGTGATTTAGTTGAAGCGTTAATCTCGACGTATCTATATTTGTTTGGAGTGTTATGCTTGAAAGACATGTTTCAATGTCCCTTCGATGTTATATGATATAATCGTTTGAAGTCCCAAATGTTTAACACTTAACTTGGAATTTAATTGTAAAACTGCTGTGTTTTGCGACACAAAATGCGACACAAAAGTTTGTCATACGACACAAGGGTTGTGTCGCATGAAGGATGCGACACAAGAGCTCTGCGACACAGTGGTTGTGTCGCAAAAGCTTGCGATGCTAATTCAATAGTGACATAAGGGTTGTGTCGTATAAAAATACGACATAATATGCGACATAGAGTGCGACACAATATTGTGTCGCAAAGGTTACGACACTAAAGGTTTGGTACGACACAAGGTGCGACATAACAGGCTTTATGCGACATAGTATGCGACACAAGGCTTGTGTCGCATTGATGAACACCAGCCCAGAAACATTCGGCTGTCGAGATTTTTCGACCAAAAACGCAAATCTAACCCATTTTTAAGCTGTAAAATCGTGTTTTCTTCATTGTTTAGGTTATAGCTATGTTGTGTACACAATATTTCATCAAAACATTACACCAAAATGAATAGATCTAAGTTTTTAGAAATTTCTTACTTTTGCAAATCGAGCTAGATCGAGGATGAAATGATGAAAACGGTTTTGATATCCTTGCTCCACTCGTGATGGTGATTCCGAATATGTAAATTTCGTGGGTTGATTTGTAAATCCGAAATTTGGTGATGATTTTGGTTAGAGAGAGTTTTGGTAGTGTGTGTGTTTGTTTTTGTGAAAATGAAGAAGAGAGAGGGGAAAGAGGTGATGGTGGTGGCTGTCCCAAAAGGAGTGGGAGGGGAAAACACTCCTCAAAACCCAGTGTTTACTCCGTGTCCTAATCGTTTGATCCCTCGTTTTTAATATTTAACCAAACGGTTATATTTTTAAATGTAACTAGAGTATTTAAATAAAATACCTTGAAATTAACAATAAAAACATTTGTCGAAATATTTAAATTGATAATTCGCGTTTAATACGTTTTTGTTGAATTATTTAAAATGTCGTCGCGGTAATATAAATACTGTTCGTTCAATTGTGTATTTTATATAACAAAAATACGTTCTCATTATTTAAGTAAATTTCTGTCACCAATGTCCAAGTAAACTGTGTCGGACTCCGTCCGGTTAATTCGTACGATTCATCCAAATCGCGTGCGTACATATATATAAACCACCTTATATATATAAAAATAGAGTCTGTAATTAGTCCTATTACATACTAATTACAACTAGTTACAAATAATTAGGCATAATTAATTATCCTAATTATGCAGGTGTTACAATGAATCAATCTTCGATGCATGGAAGCGCTTTAAGAAATTGCTTAAGAAATGTCCAAATCATCGTTTTGAGCGTTCAGACCAGTTGCGCATTTTCTACAATGGTCTCTTCCCACATCACCGTCCTTTACTTGATACCGCCTCTCAAGGTAGTTTCATAGACTGTACGGCAAATGAAGCTTGGAGCCTTATTGAGAAAATGACAATACACAACCATGACTGGAACAGTGAAAATCACCCCTCACTAGTGGATTCACCTACTACAATCGGGAATGAAGCTATCAAAACACTCACTCAGCAAGTGGCAGACCTAACCAAGGAGATTAAGGAATTGAAAAGTCAACAACAATAAGTCTGCCAAGTTCAAACCTGCCTTAATTGTGCTAATCTGAACCACTCAGCCCAAATTCCTCAGTCTCATCTAACTTCACCCAATACTAACCCTTCTCTTAACCTACCTAGGAATAGTCTACCAGCTTACCAACCTCAACCTTCCGAACCCTCTCCTTCACAGACCTCTAGTTTTGACGACACCCTGATACAAGTCATTCAAGGAATCTCAGCTAGACAAGACCAAACTGATATCTTCTTAAGAGATCAACTGACTTTGTTAAAAGCTCTCGAATCCCAATTAGGACAATTAGCACAGCGTATCAATGCTAAACCTCAGGATAGTCCAACTAGTTCCCATAAAGAGGCTTCCCATATTCAAGACTCTCAGGTAGCACATAGCCCACCTACGATTTCTTCTCCGGTGAAGGAACCACCTATTGTCCCATCGACAATGGATTTAGAGTCTACACCAAATAGGAACATTCCATTTCCGGCTAGTCTTAAACAACGACCCGACAAGCTTAAGTCTTTTAAGCTTGATAGGAAATTCCTAGATACCGCCTCTGAAGTTCACTCCAAAAAGTACTTCAGAAAACTTCTTACAACCAAGGATAAGGTACCCGAAGTACCCAATGTCCCGCTGAACGAGGAATGTTCAGCTATTCTTAACAATACCATTCCTGAAAAACTCGGAGACACCGGACGTTTTACTCTCCCTATTTCCATCTACAATTCAAGCATTATCTGTTCTCTTGCCGATTTAGGAGATAGTGTTAATCTTATGCCATACTCGCTTTTCAAGAGGCTTGAGTTAGAAAATCTTCGACCTACCAAAATGACCATACAGCTTGCTGACCACTCGGTCAAATACCCTAGGGGAATAGCTGAAAATGTTTTAGTTAGGATTGTTAAATTCCTTTACCTAGCAGATTTTGTAGTAATGGATATGCAGGAAGACATACACATCTCAATCATACTAGGAAGACCTTTCATGAATACGGCCAAGGCAATCATCAATGTCTTCGCACAAACCATCAGCTTGCACTCTCAGGGAGAAACCACCACTTTCTATATCGACAATCCAAATGCTGGAGAGCAAGCCGATATGTACATGATCTCCATGAAGACCGCCAGAGACGAAGAAACTGCAAAGTCAACAAGTGAAAGTAAATCTAGCAAGGAAATGGAAATCACGCCATATTTCCCGATTGTCCTCCGACGAATAGGACAAGAGATGAAAAAACGCATCTCCATCAGCAAACAACCCAACGATGGAAGAATTGGTCAGAACGAGAAAGATGGAAGAAGAAAACAAAAGAAGCAGACCGCCACTCAACCTATTTACCACGGAAGAAATGGCGGGAAGTAACCACAATCATCCCACGAGAAGAGAAACACTGGAAGAATATTCCAAACGCACAAGATACTAACCGCAAACCGTCATAGAACACAAAGTGCTCGAAGAATTCATCCAAAGATTTGACAAAGCGGTAGAAGGAATTAGCAACGCAGTCAACTTGCTTGCTCCTTCCCCTGCTGAACTGCAATTCTGTCAACAACAAAAACGGACTTACGCTAGGATCTACAATGCCTTTACAAGATCTAACATCCCATTCACCTCAACACAATGGGAGATGTTGGGATCCATTAGAGCGCATATGAAAGAAACTACTGGACATCCAAGCAGTCGTGCCAACATCTTGATGATGAACGACCTCACATCATTGCTTGACTTGCTAAATAGAGAAGATCACCTTAGTTCCAAGGAAAGCGGATCTATGGTTATCAACTCCACTATGGAAAAACAAATTGAGTCAATGATTGAACAACTTAGTGATCTCGTTTGGGAGGAATCAAGGCGCGAATGACCCTTTAGGATTACATATGAATCACCACTTGATATCGCTACTTCTATTACGATCCATCTAAGGGAGATTCAACAACGGAAAAGTAACTCCAGAACGAAGTTCATATTCTACTCAGGATACAAGGAGATACTTCGTCAGCTTATTCTAGTTTTCTCAGAATCCGACTTTCCATTCAACAACCATCAGCACCGGCAAATAGAGGACCTGTGCACGTCTATAAGAAGATTCAACGGAGACCCCAAGACCGAGAATTATGAAGGCATAAAACTGCAATTCTTGGCATTTGTTTGCTCTCTCTGGCAAAACCCACCGCCAAGAGAGGTTGTTAAGACAGACACAGCCACCATGACCGACCCTAGTGGACCTGTCACTAAAGAAGTTGACTACATCACCTTCGGACTTCACGGACTTGCAAGGACAACTTCAGAGCATCTTCTGAACTACAAGGAAACATCGAGAGATAGTCCACTTGAATTGATTACGACAATAGTCAATCATTTCATAAGAATCTATCCACCTCGATATAATTTTCCGCAACCTAGGGCCCACAACATCAACACAGTGGATCCCATGGATGCATCCATCTCCATCTAGCTAGGAAGTCGAGCTATCGACCTTTAAAGAGCGCTTCTCGGGAGGCAACCCGTGTTTTACATTTCCGCAATTTTACATTCCAAGAAGTGATAAAGTCTCCGACTATCTTTCACACTTGGATATACGACCAAGTTTTGGCCCGACGCATCAAGTTTTTGACGCCGCGCATTAAAGAAAAGTATATCCAACGTGTTCACACCTACGAGACCAATCACAAGAAGACTTGATCAAGAGTGAACCCAAGAAGACGAAGTTCGGCAGACGCATACCAAGGAACACAGCAAATACTGGGGAGTACTTCTATACCGTCTCTTTCATTCGTTTTAAATATACCATATCCACTATGCTTATCACTAAGTGTGGGATTCAAACCAAAAACACACCGCTAAAAGAATACGTCTAAGATGTTTCAAATCCTAAGTGTGGGATTTTACCCCATTATGAGCTTAGTTTAACATCGAGGACGATGTTCCTTTAAGTGTGGGATAGCAGTAGTTGCACTACTGTTAAATGGATAATGGTATATGCTTGATTCTAAACTCGTTGCTCTTTATAAGACCTTGCTTCTCCATAAAAGTAAACAAAATTTTCAAAATTGAGTTAAAAATATGTTGAAAATGAAAAAATTTAAACAAAGAATGATTTACTTTGGGGAAGAAGGAAAAATAAAATACAAATTCTTTTGAAAAACAAGTTTAGTAATCCCATAAAGAGCATCGCATGACTAAGCACACAACAACCCAACTTTCGATTCGTGAGGTATCTTGAGCCATATGAAAAGCATTCACTTTTAATGCTTCACTTTTTCGATTCTTGAGTGTGCCGATGTATGCGTTTAGAATCAGAACTTGCTCTTGCTATGCATTTCGATTCCGAACTGGTGAATCAGAAAGGAGATCAAATCACATCATTCTTGAACCCATCCATACACCCAAAAATAAGTACGTTACCCCCTTTACCTACTCAAAAGCATCCCTCAAACTTCATAGAAAGTTCCAAAGATGAAAAAAAGAGAAGTATTAAGGATATGACGTCGAAAAAAATATATATCTTTGAAAATTCGAAGAAAAGAAAGTCAAATGGAGAAAAAGACTCCTCCCAAAAGAAAAAGGCGTCAAATCTCCCGAAAATTCAAAAATTTCAGCTTTCCGCTTCACCAAAAAGAAATCCGAAAAATCAACACAAAACCCCCTCTCATATCACCAACACCTCACTCCATCAACCCTACATCACCTCACCTAGAATGATTGTGGCTAGATCGACTTCACGTGCACCAAAAAGGTAACGATTTGATACTCGATCAAGCCTATGACGATAAACGATACATGACTGGTGTTCTGAGCGATTGATATAATAGAATAGGAAACCCTAAACACTTTGAGTGATTTGAGTGACCACCTTGAGAGGATCGCCTAGTCATGTATCCAAGATCAAAGATCACAAGCATGCTCCTAAAGATTACAATCTTTCCTTTTTAAAGAACAAGTATTTTACTTTTCCAAAACCCCCCTTAGTAAAACGTTCCGCCTTAAAATATTTCATTATCTGCTTATTTTTATCTCTGTTGAATGTTAGTTTGCTTGATGACAAGCAAAGTTCTAAGTGTGGGATACTTGATATCGCGTAAAAAGTCACGTTTTTACTACCGATATCTCTCTCATTCTAGAACGATTCTTGGCATTTTGAACTCAAATATGGTTCAAATCATTGATATTATGTCAAGACGGTCAAAACAAGGTTGCACGATAAAAATCAAGCAAAACGGATGAAAAATGAAGATTCCACACACGTTTGAATATTCAAGGCATCAAAACGAGATTTCAAGACTAAAATGCCCTCCACCAACATCCATTCTATCCAAGATGTTCGTTTTCAAAATACGAATCCAACAGAAGAAGAATCAACTAAAACGGATAAAGAATGAAGATTCTACGCCCGCCGGAAGATCCAAATGATTCGCACGCAATATCTGGATCTAGGGACCTCATCTCAGGGCCTATCTTATGTCAAAATCTTCTTTTTTGAATTACGAATCCAACAAAAAAAGAATCGACGCAAACGGACGCATAACGAAGAAAATACGCACGAATCAAGAAACGAAGCTAAACGGGGCGGGTAGCCGCCGGCCGCCGCCGGTTGCTACGGTGCCGCCGCCGGCTATAGTACCCCCACCTCGGTTTCCGTTTTTGGCAAGTTTTGGTACCTGGTGCGCCTACTTTTCGTGTTGTAAAGTACCCGGTGCGCCTACTTTTCGTGTTGTACGGTACCCGGTGCACCCTTTTGGCTACCTTTTTCTAATGTGCACCTCTTGATGCTAATGTGAGCCTAAACTCACCTATAAATAGGATGCTTGGGTTCCATTTGCAAGACACACCATATGCACACACTTTAAGCATATTTCTTTCTTTCTTTACTTTCTCATTCTTTTGTATTACTTCAAGATTAGTATTAGGCTAGTTAGGAAGCTTGTTCAAGGTAGAACGAAAGTAAGAAACGCATTGTAATCTTCGGTGTATGCTCGGAATTGTGTCAATTAATTCAAGTCTACTTTCTCCCGCATTTAATCATGTTTCTTTCTATCCTTATCTATCTCAATTAATTACGTTTATATTGATTATGCTAGATTTAGTTATTGCCATGATTGGAGAGTAGTATACTTGTTGTGTTTGTTTGAGATGTAGTTAGCTAATTATGGGATGATTTATAATTACATATTAAAGATCGGTAGTATTACTTTGATCGTCTTATTGCATGTTCTTGTTTGATTGTTGCCTTAGGATCATCATAGTAGTAAAATATAAACGGTCTTAATTATCGTCAAATAATATGACGGCCCCTATTCGACTGTTACTCGATATAGTACTGGAAACACTTCAAGGTGGAGTACAAATGTATGGAAGTCGAGGAACGACCTAAGGTAGTCATATTACGAAACGATATAATATTATGAAGTAATATGATGGCCCCTATTCGACTGTTACTCAGTATAGCGTTGGAAACACTTTAGGTGTAGTACAAATACGTGGAAGCTGCGTAACGACCGAAGGTAGTTATATTACGAACTAATATATATAAAATGAGAAACCTAGTTTAATTAACCTTTCTAAATAGACTTTTAAACTTCAAATTAATCTATCTCCTTTCCACCAATAAACGTGATTACAACACCTTTTTACGACGTCCAATTAAAAGGTAGTCAATTATCTGTGTCAATATAATTTGTCAAAGGTATGAAACTATGGAACCGCAAGGCTACATGGGGGATTATCATAGGACAAGACATGGCCAAGGTTTGAAGCGGCGGAACCACTTAAAGTGAGGAACGTTGTGGATAATTAGGGGATTTATTAGGTAGTCTTAAGCAAGGGCTGGTTTAAAGTCTTAAATGAACTGTTTTAAATACATGAATCTGTTAGGATGACGAGGAATCGTTATATGATTCAGTAATGTCTAGTACCTTAAGATTTCATTCCCGTTCATATGAAAGTATTATTAAACCATATTAAGATTTTGCTTATTACTCTAAATACTCTGTAATGTTACCATAACCTAGCTCCCGGTGTGACATGCTAATGGGATTTTAATTAGTAGGGAATCTAGTGTTTACATACAAGTATTCAAGAATGATAATTAACTAATATCTTTCAAAACAGTTTCTCCAAATATCATCCCATAGCTTAATTAACGAAGTCTCAACAAACACTATCTTTATTTTATCTGCTTTATATTTTACTTTTATTTCACTTTTATTTATTTACTTGCCTAAGTTAGTTAATATAAAAACCTAAACCCCCACTATTTTATAAACCATTCACTAGTTTGAAAGCCCTCATCTGCCTCGCCTTAGTTTCAATTCAGTCGGTTTGAAGAACGACTCTAGGTCATACCTGCCACTTGCTCACCCTTAGGATTAGCATTGTTAGGGAAAACTTAGGCCTCGCATTTACAAATTTAAAACACCCACTGCTGGTGCCCGGTTAGTAATCGTTAACGACACCGACCTGATCGGGCGCCAACAGGATGTTATCGTGCTATAACAAATGTATCAACCCTCCTTACAAGATAAATTGAATCAACACAATTAAGAAAGACATGAAGTTGTTTTCAACCCGCTAACAGTTCAATTTAACGTTGCCCACCTAATTGTGTTTTATATTAATTCAACACCGTTTATGTGATTTATTCTTATAACTTGAATCAACAAAGTCTATAACTATTTCTAGTTATCTTGTCTTGAACAATTACTACCAATTATTAATCCTAACCCGTCAAACTCAATCTATTCGGTGCTAATTCTCAATTAAAACCAACAATCATCAATAATCTTATGATCGAAAGGAACTCAATCTCAATTAATCATAAAACCACGTTAGGTAATTAGCAATATTCATTCAATAACCAAGGTTCAACGAATAAACACAAAAACATGAATAAAATCCAATACGATTCGCAATTTCAATAATCAATCCATCAATTAAGTATCATTATCTAAGCAAATACAATAAAAACTTAGCCACTCATATTATGACAGAAAATCAGATTCAAAAGCAACATCATAATCATAATCGAATGAAATAAAATAATGAATTCGAACCGAAATAATGAGATAATGATTGAACGAACGAAAGTCTTTGATTCCTCAAGCTTCAATCCCTTCAAAGTGCTCTGGAATGAGGGTTTTTTATCAGAGAATTCGTCTGGAGAAAAGTTGTGAAGTGTGTGTAAAAATGAGAGCAAAATGATCTTTTTAGGGTTTCTGTCGAGGCAATCCATACGCCGTATGGAATTCCATACGCCGTATGGATTGAAAAGCCCATGGGTTTGACCCGCGTAAACTGGCGGCCTGACTCACTTCATCCATATGCCATATGGATTCCATACGCCGTATGGATCAATTTTCCCAGCTTCTTCATCATCGACTTCCATTTCTTCACTTTTCCTCATTTTAACTTATTTTCTTCAATTCTTGCTAGTTTTCCACTTCTTTTCCGATTCAAGCTCCAAATAATTCCTAAATGCAAATATGAACGAAATGAGTATCGCATTCAAATAAAATGCATAAGAAATTAATCAAACTAGGGGGTAATTAGTAGTATAAAATAGCACATTTTGGCGTTCATCAAACATCCCCCACTTGAATCCTACTTGTCCTCAAGTAGACTAGTGACTCAAAAATTCAAAACTTTAAATATGAACGGCAAACGATGCATAAAAGAACTTACAAACTACACAGCATTCGGCAAACCAAATTTTTATCTTACAATCGATTCTACTTTAAAACTCAGCAATCAAGAAACTCGACATGGGAAGCCATTCTAATATATTATTATTACACATAAAAGATAATTCACTCAGATTACCGATATTGTTGTCCACTTAAACAATCTAAATTTCAGAAATTGAGCTCAACTTATTATTATTCTAGCAGGTCTTACCCTTGATTTTCAATAGCAAAATACTCTCATACAAATAACGTGTCACAATTCTCCAAATAATGAACATCCAAATAAATCAATCATTTTTTAAGCCAAGACATTGGTGACAGGTCTGTACCTCAGTACAACAGAGCAACATAACTTGGCTTTGGTTTTTCAATTCATGAGTCCTTTATACTCTTTTTATTATTTTTATTTTTCTTAAATATACTGGCGGAAACCATGTCTGTACTTTCGTACAACAGAGGAGACAACACCCAGTATATTCCCAAATGATGATACTTAGGATCCCAAAATTATGGATTATAACACGCTATCATATGAGAATTAAGATTATCATATCTTGCTAAATGATCCTCAAAGGATAACTCCTACTTTATTCATTACATTTCTTACTAGCTCAATAACTTCCATATAGATTGCCTATCGATACATCACAAGATGAACTATATAATATTAAAATTTACAATTACTTCATTCCTTGTATTCCCAAAGCATGTTACAAGATTGCTAAACTTTACATAGAAAACAATTTTAATACAAAAATTTGGGTTGAAAAATGACTAACACGTAGAATGCCTCTTAACCTAAATATTTTTTAATAACTACCATTCATAAATTAAGGAAAAATAGACTTCTTTTCCCCCATCCCCTACTTAGAAATATGCGATGTCCTCATTGCAAAAGAAAACAAAAATAAAGGGAATAGAAAAGAAGTGAATCAGAAAACTCCCCTGATTTGAAGGCAATTTGCTTGAAGGACTTCGTTCAGAAATAAAATACAATAGCACACTTCCGTAGGCAACACGATTGCATTTAGCACATGCAATAAGCATTTAAACCCCTCGGTATCCCGAGTGGACGAGTTGTAGTCTCGTGAGGGTTTCCAGAGAACACACCCACAAAGTTCAAACCTGAAAACAAAAACAATAAAACAAAATACAAATTAACAAAATAACGGGTTATCTCCCGAAAGCGCTTTTGTTTATCACGTCGGTAAGCTCGACATCTTGCTTCACCACTTAATTCAAATCCATCTCCAAATCACGCTTGGAGTCCCTTATATCACCATAGTACTTCTTCACTCTACTTCCATTGACTTTGAAAGTTTTTCCAGAATATCCTTGCAAATCAATAGCTCCAAACGGATAAACCTTGTCAACAACAAAGGGGCCAGTCCAGCGTGTCTTTAACTTTCCTGGAAACAAATGTAATCTAGAACTATACAATAGAACTTTATCACCCTTCTCGAATGTATGGTTCGACTTAAGACGAGCATCATGCCATTTCTTAGTTCGTTCCTTGAACAGTCTCGAATTGTCATAGGCATTTATTCTTAATTCATCCAACTCATTTAGCTGTGCCATTCTTTCCTTTCCAGCTAACTTCTCATCAAGATTGCACTTCTGTAGAGCCCAATATGCTTTATGCTCTAACTCAAAAGGCAAATGACAAGCCTTCCCATAAACAAGACAATAAGGCGTTGTTCCAACTGACGACTTAAATGCTGTTCGTGCTGCCCATAATGCATCATCCAACTTGTATGACCAATTCTTAGGGTTTCCTTCAACTGAACGTTCTAAAATATGCTTCAACCCTCTATTTGTCACTTCCACTTGACCACTCGTCTGTGGATGATAAGCAGTTGAAAACTTATATTTAACTCCGTACTTTCGCAGCACTTTTTCCAATTGCATATTTGTGAAATGTGTCCCTCGATCACTAATTAAAGCTTTCGGTGCTCCAAAGCGCGAAAATAACTGTTTAAGAAAATTTACCACAACTCGAGCATCATTCGTGGGTAATGCTTTTGCTTCGGCCCACTTAGAAACATAATCCACAGCCACAATGATGTATTTGTTTCCATTGCTAGGTGGAAACGGGCCCATGAAGTCTATCCCCCAGACATCAAAAATCTCACTTACCATAATTGGATTTTGCAACATTTCATCCTTCTTTGAGATTCTCCCAGTACGTTGGCAGGCATCGCATTCCTTCACATACTTGAATGCCTCCTTATAAACTGTTGGCCAATAAAAACCTGCCTCAAACACCTTCCTTGCAGTGTAATTGGGACCATGATGTCCTCCAGCCGGACCATCATGACAGTGCTCTAAGATTATGTCGCATTCCTCTCCAGCTACACATCGTCGGACAATTCCATCGGCACACTGTCTGAACAGATATGGGTCTTCCCAGAAGTAATACCGTAAAGAGGAGAAAAACCTCTTTCTTTGGTTGAAGTCCAATCCGGATGGAAGAGTCTTTGTAACTAGAAAGTTTGCAATATCAGCGAACCATGGAAATTCATTCAGAATTGCTTTCAATAAGCTTTCATCAGGAAATTTATCTTGAATTTCCGTTTCATCCAACTTATCCAATTCTGGATTTTCCAGTCTTGACAGATGATCCGCAGCCAGATTTTCTGCTCCCTTCTTATCACGAATCTCAATGTCAAACTCTTGCAATAACAAAATCCATCGAAACAACCTTGGTTTTGCATCTTGTTTTCCAAACAAGTATCTTAATGCAAAGTGGTCGGTAAAAACAACAGTTTTCGACAGGACCAGGTAAGAGCGAAACTTATCAAACGCAAAAACAACAGCAAGCAATTCCTTTTCAGTCGTAGTGTAATTCTCCTGAGCACTTGTCAAGGTCTTGCTTGCGTAATAAATAGGTTGAAACTTCTTATCAATCCTCTGGCCTAAAACTGCTCCTACAGCGTAATCACTGGCATCACACATCAATTCAAATGGAAGATCCCAATTTGGACTTATCATAATTGGAGCGGATACCAATTTCTCCTTTAACAACTTGAACGCATCTTGGCACTCCTTTGAAAACTCGAACTTAGCTTCCTTTTCCAACAACTTGTTCATAGGACATGCTATCTTTGAAAAATCCTTGATGAATCTTCTATAGAACCCAGCATGTCCTAAGAAACTTCGTATTCCTTTAACATTTGTTGGATGAGGTAGCTTTGCTATGGCCTCAATCTTCGCTTGATCAACTTCAATACCAGCTCTTGAAATTTTATGCCCCAACACAACTCCTTCTCGTACCATGAAATGACACTTTTCCCAATTTAAAACGAGATTGGAACTCTCACACCTTTGCAACATCCTCTTCAGATTCATCAGACACTTATCAAAAGAATCTCCAAACACAGAGAAGTCATCCATGAATATTTCCATGCTGTCTTCTACCATATCAAGGAAAATTGCCATCATGCACCGTTGAAATGTGGCGGGTGCGTTACATAGACCGAAAGGCATCCTCCGATAAGCGAAAGTTCCAAATGGGCAGGTGAAAGTAGTCTTATCTTGATCAATTGCATCAATTGGGATTTGGAAGTACCCGGAGAATCCGTCTAGAAAGCAATAATACTCTTTTCCAGCTAGACGTTCGAGCATCTGATCAATGAATGGCAAAGGAAAGTGATCCTTGCGTGTCGCATCATTCAACTTTCTATAATCGATACAGACCCTCCATCCAGTAACAGTTCTTGTGGGAATTAACTCATTCTTCTCATTCGCAACCACTGTCATACCTCCTTTTTTTGGCACAACATGAATGGGGCTGACCCATGGACTATCAGAAATCGGGTATATCAATCCAGAGTCAAGCAATTTTATGATTTCCTTCCTCACAACATCCATAACCTTAGGATTTAATCGTCTTAATGGTTGCACAATTGGTTTGAAGTCAGATTCCATAAGGATCTTGTGCGTACAATATGATGGGCTTATTCCCTTGATATCACCAATTGTCCAAGCTATGGCATGCTTATGTTCCTTCAGAACTTTTAGCAGACTTTCCTTCTCGTTTGCTGATAGCTTGGATGAGATGATAACTGGCAGATCCGACTCTCCTTGTAAGTATGCATATTCCAAATGGGTCGGTAAATCTTTCAATTCTAACTTTGGTGGTTCTTCAAAAGAAGATTTAACTGCCAACACCTCATCTCGTGAACAAGGAATCTCATACATAGTGATGCGAGTCTCCTTTTTAACTAAAATACCATCAGTCTCAACCGATTCTTCATTCTCTGTTGGCTGATTACTTTCTAACTCCTCATCACTCTCGAACTCTAGCTCCTCAAGCATCTTATCGAATTCTTCAATATCTCTAATTGCTTCCATGCTTCCCGTCCATCCTTCCAGAATCATGGGATCAAGATCTTCATCCTTCATTAGACTTTGAAGGAACTCCTCATCATCAGTCATTTCTCTAGCACTCACAAAGTAGCAAGTATCATCAACTGCAGCAGGATATCGCATTGATTTGTTGACATCAAACACTACTTCATCGTCTCCTAACCTCAGAGTGATTTTTCTATCATGAACATCAATCAATGCCCTTGCAGTGGCTAGAAAAGGTCTTCCCAGAATGATAGGTACCTTTTTATCTTCAACCATGTCTAGAATGATGAAATCACACGGAAAAACAAACCTATCTACCTTAACTAGCACATTCTCTACCATGCCCCTAGGATATTGAACTGAACGATCTGCTAACTCAATGCACATTCTAATTGGCTTTGGTTCCCCTAACTTAAGTCTGGCATACATAGTATAAGGCATTATCGATATGCTTGCCCCCAAGTCAGCCAATGCATGAGTAAGGTCTAAACTTCCAATCAGACAAGGAAGGGTAATACTCCCAGGGTCTTTCACTTTCGGTGGAAGTTTATTTTGCAAAACTGCTGAACATCTCTCGTTCATTGTTACCGTGGTTGCCTCCATCAGTTTGCTCTTATTAGTTAAAAGTTCCTTCAGATACTTTGCATACTTTGGCATTTGAGCAATGGCTTCCACGAATGGGATGTTAATGTGCAGTTGCTTCAGATTCTCTAGAAACTGGTGGTATTGAGTATCATCTTTCCCTCTTCTCAAAGCTGCTGGATAAGGTGGCGGCGGAGCATGATCCTTTGCATATTGCTTATCTTTAGCAATTCTTTCAGCCTCAGTGTCCACCTTGGGACTTTCCACAACTTCCACTTCCTTCTCTTTTTGCGGTAGGGGTCGAGAAACAGGTTTCTTTTTTGGAATGGGGTCTTCAAAACCCCTTCCACTCCGGGTGATAACCGCTTTCGCCTGATCCCGTGGATTGGTCTCAGTGTATCCAGGTAGAGTCCCAGGGAATCTCTCTTGAAGAACTTTGGCTATGTTGGAAACATCCCCTTCAATCTGCTTAATCGCAGCTCCTTGATTTCTCAATGCAGCGTCGGTGGCATCCATCCTTTGTCTAGAGCTCGTAATGAATTTCTCATTGGAGGTGAGAAACTTACCCATCATTTCTTCTAAATTGGCTTGCTTATCTGAAGATGATGCACCCTGTTGATCCTTGGTGAAAAATCCTGGTTGAGTTTGGCGAAACTGTCGCCCTCCATCTTGGTATGGTCTTCTAAAGAAGTTTCCACTGCCCTGACGATATGGTGCTTGAGCTTCTCCATACTTGACTTCCTCAGTCTTTTCTCCCGTTCGCATCTCGGGGCAATCCTTCACTAAATGGCTTCCTCCACAGTTGTCGCATCCCACTTGGATAGCATGGAGAGTCTCAGTAACCTTCTTGATATCTCTGCCCATGTTGTCTAGCTTAGCGGTGATGGCTGCAAACCCATCTTCATCATTCACAGACCTCTTCCGTCTAGAAGTGCCATCATCCCAAAACTGAGAGTGTTTCGCTTGGTCGCGAATGACAGTCAAAGCATCACGAGGGATCTTCTTGGGAATAGGCCCTTGGGAATCCAGTTGCTGTCTCGTGGCACGATCCACTTCTTTATAGAAAATACTAACGATTTGCTGATCGTTCAGGTCGTGCTGCGGGCACTTATGCATCAGGTCCTTATATCTCTCCCAAGCTTGGTGTAGCGACTCATCCGTTTCTTGCTTGAAATTTCTGATCTCGTCAATCATCTTTGAAGTTTTGGAAGGTGGACAATACATCTTCAGAAACTTAGTGTGAAGGTCTTCCCATGTGGTGATGGACCCAGCTGGCTCGTTTTGAATCCATCTCTTAGCAACTCCCTTGAGTGTGATTGGGAATACCCTGAGCATAACTTGATCGCGTGTGATGTTAGGAACGTTGAACATATCAGCTATCTCCACGATTTTCTCCACATGATCATTAGCATCCTCCCTTTCTTCTCCTCGAAAAGGATTCTCCCTAAGCTAGCTCCTTGAGGAACTGTCCTTTGATTTCAAACTCCACATCTTGTGCAATCGCTGGCCTTACTACTCCAGTGCCACGGTCATTACGCATCCGACTCGAATACTCTTCGAGCGTTATGTTGGCGATATCTTCTGTCATTGTGTTATCTGGTTGATCGTTAAAAAGAAATCGTAGGCACTCTCCAAAATCGCTTTCTAGATACGAACGGTAGTTCCTGATTCGTGGGGTAAAAAGGTTATTGGTAAAAACCTCGAAGTCGTCGCTAAGAAAGGTGTTGAATAACGGCGAGTTTGGTGGTGCGGAAGCAGCGCGTCTTCTTTGATGAAATATACGTTCGGGTTCTTCAAAAGGGTCGGTTGGGTTTGGAACTGTTGTTCGAGTCATAAACTCCAGTAGCGTACCTGGCAAATCAGCAGAACAGGCTACCTAACTACCCTAACTTATAACTAATAGTGAAAAGGAAATTAACTAATCAAGTAACAAATAAATAATAAATTAACTAAAAATTATAAACAAAAGACAACTTCCAATTTATTTAACTGAAACAAACCGCTCCCCGGTAGCGGCCCCAAAAACTTGATGTCGTGTAAACGGGGTTTTAGTTTTAAAATGGAAAATACCTAACTTACTACACACAACACAGGCAAGAATACCTGATCATATATAGTATAGCTTAGTAAGTCTGAGTCGAACATAGGGAATGGATGTCAATATTAACAAATTGGAAATCGATACAATTAATTAAAGCAGTAAAAACAGGGACGTTTTAGTTCCGATCGAACAATTGATAAACAATTATAAAAGAAATGATTATTTAAATAAAACTAAATTATTAAAATAAAGAAATAATAAAATAACTTAATTAAAGAAAAGATTTAATTCAAATGGTAAAAGAAATGCATTTGCTTAGATTACTTTTCTCAAAATCTGGAAATCATGTTATCAAGAATTGCTCACGTATGGATGTTATCGTGCTATAACAAATGTATCAACCCTCCTTACAAGATAAATTGAATCAACACAATTAAGAAAGACATGAAGTTGTTTTCAACCCGCTAACAGTTCAATTTAACGTTGCCCACCTAATTGTGTTTTATATTAATTCAACACCGTTTATGTGATTTATTCTTATAACTTGAATCAACAAAGTCTATAACTATTTCTAGTTATCTTGTTCTTGAACAATTACTACCAATTATTAATCCTAACCCGTCAAACTCAATCTATTCGGTGATAATTCTCAATTAAAACCAACAATCATCAATAATCTTATGATCGAAAGGAACTCAATCTCAATTAATCATAAAACCACGTTAGGTAATTAGCAATATTCATTCAATAACCAAGGTTCAACGAATAAACACAAAAACATGAATAAAATCCAATACGATTCGCAATTTCAATAATCAATCCATCAATTAAGTATCATTATCTAAGCAAATGCAATAAAAACTTAGCCACTCATATTATGACAGAAAATCAGATTCAAAAGCAACATCATAATCATAATCGAATGAAATAAAATAATGAATTCGAACCGAAATAATGAGATAATGATTGAACGAACGAAAGTCTTTGATTCCTCAAGCTTCAATCCCTTCAAAGTGCTCTGGAATGAGGGTTTTTTATCAGAGAATTCGTCTGGAGAAAAGTTGTGAAGTGTGTGTAAAAATGAGAGCAAAATGATCTTTTTAGGGTTTCTGTCGAGGCAATCCATACGCCGTATGGAATTCCATACGCCGTATGGATTGAAAAGCCCATGGGTTTGACCCGCGTAAACTGGTAGCCCGACTCACTTCATCCATATGCCGTATGGATTCCATACGCCGTATGGATCAATTTTTCCAGCTTCTTCATCATCGACTTCCATTTCTTCACTTTTCCTCATTTTAACTTATTTTCTTCAATTCTTGCTAGTTTTCCACTTCTTTTCCGATTCAAGCTCCAAATAATTCCTAAATGCAAATATGAACGAAATGAGTATCGCATTCAAATAAAATGCATAAGAAATTAATCAAACTAGGGGTAATTAGTACTATAAAATAGCACATTTTGGCGTTCATCAGCCGTACTGGCGGTCATACAGGTTGAGGTGAAGAAGGTACTGGGGGTGAGGCACCCAATGTAGCCGCTATGATAGCGGAACAGCTGCAGGCATTATTACCTAATATTGTTGCACAGGTTACTCAGGGCGTATTACAGGGTACAGGAACAGGTGGTGGCGGAGAAGAAGAGGAAAATCTTAATGGGGAACCTGATGGTGATGATGGAACTGTTAATGGAGCGGCTGCTAGAGGATGTACTTATAAGGAGTTTAAGGCATGCAAACCACGAGATTTTGATGGCAAAGGGGGAGCGATTGCCTGCTCTAGATGGAGTCGGTGTTGGATATTAGTAATTGCGCCGAAGAGCGTATGGTCAGATATGCATCTACTGAGTTGTCGGGTAAAGCATTGACCTGGTGGAACGTACAGATTCAGGCCAGGGGTAGGTCTGCTGCTATGGGTATGACATGGGAAGAGTTTAAGGCACTGTTAGTGGAGGAGTACTGTTCTACAAATGAAATGGACAAGTTAGAGAAAGAGTTTTTGGAGCATAAGATGGTGGGGGCTAATCATGCTGCATACACTGATCGTTTCCATGAATTAGCCAAGTTGATTCCGAATATGGTGACACCTGAGTCGAGAAGGATTAAAAAGTATTTAGGGGTTTGGTGCCAGAAATTAAGGGAATGGTGGAGGTGACGGAACCAGCCACTATTCAGAGTGCGATCTTGAAAGTTGGGGCTCTTACTGAAGAGATGGTGAGAAATGGTACCTTAAAGAGGGGAAACGAGAAGGGTAAAGAGGTTGCTGAATCTAGTAAGACTAAGGCTAGTGAACCAGGTAACAAGAAGCCTCAAGTAGGTAAGACATATGTTGCTGCTAGCGTGGATAGGAATATGTATGGTGGGACCCATCCCTTGTGTTCAGGTTGTAATTATCGTCATTTACCATCTATGGGTTGCCGTTATTGCAACAAATGCAACCGGTGGGGTCATTTACCGGATTACTGTCGATCGTCTGCACGTGATGTCGCACCAGTTAATGCTATGAGGGATTCTAATGGATGTTTCGAATGTGGGGCTTTGGATCATTTCGTCAATGTCTGCCCTAGGTTGGCTAGAACAGTAAGAGCTGTTGGAAGTAATAACAATACTCGGGTTTTGAATACTGGTGGAAATCAGAACAGGGGACCTGCTGCAAACGCTGCTCCTGAGAGATCTTTTGTTATGAATGCTAGTGAGGCACGACAGGCACCCAACATTGTGACCGGTATGTTTCGGTTAAATGATCATTTTGCTACAGTTTTATTTGACAGTGGTGCCGATTTTAGCTTTATATCTGTGGATTTTGTGCATATACTTGATATTATACCTAGTAAGCTGGATGTTGTATATGAAATTGAAATTGCGGATGGGAAACGGGTAGACTTGAATGAGGTTATTAAAAATTGTACATTCGTATTGGAGGATCATACTTTCAGTATTGACCTAATACCTTTTGGGATCAGTAGCTTTGATGTTATAGTAGGTATGGATTGGATGTCGAAATATAGGGCCGAAATTGTGTGCTTCGAAAAGGTGGTCCGTATACCTATGCCAGATGGCAGTATGTTGGAAGTCTCTGGTGAACAACCAGAGACTAGATGTGTTAAGCTTATGAGTATAAATTCCGAGGAATCAAAACCTGAAAATGTCCTTATTGTTCGTGATTTTCCTAATGTTTTTCCGGATGATCTGCCAGGATTACCTCCTCTTCGATCTGTTGAGTTTCGCATTGATCTTATTCCCGGAGCGACCCCAGTTGCTAAAGCTTTATATTGTTTAGCTCCTTCTGAAATGCAAGAGTTGTCCGCTCAACTTCAGGAGCTCCAAGACAAGGGATTTATTCGCCCTAGTCACTCCCCTTGGGGAGCACCTGTTCTGTTCGTTAAAAAGAAAGATGGTTCGTTTCGTATGTGTATTGATTATCGTGAACTTAATAAGCTTACGGTCAAGAATCGTTATCCTCTCCCAAGGATAGATGATTTATTTAATCAACTCCAGGGTGCTCAGTGGTTTTCAAAAATTGATCTTCGTTCTGGTTATCATCAGTTGAGAGTACATCAGTCGGATATACCAAAGACTGCATTTAGGACTCGTTATGGGCACTTTGAATTTCTCGTTATGCCTTTTGGTCTTACTAATGCTCCTGCGGTATTCATGGATCTAATGAATCGTGTTTGTAAGCCGTATCTTGATAAATTCGTTATCGTCTTCATTGACGACATCTTGATCTATTCAAAATCTAAGGAGGATCATAAGCTACATCTGAAGCTTATTCTTGAACTTCTCCTAAGAGAACAGCTCTATGCAAAGTTTTCGAAATGTGAGTTCTGGTTGCGTGAGGTACATTTTCTTGGTCATGTGGTAAACGAGGCGGGTATTCATGTGGATCCAAGTAAGATTGAGGCGGTGAAAGCCTGGAGGACTCCACAAACTCCTTCTGAAATTCGTCAGTTCTTGGGTTTGGCTGGATACTATCGGCGTTTTATTGAGAATTTTTCTAGGATTGCTCAACCGCTTACACTTTTAACGCAAAAAGAAAGGAAATTTGTCTGGGGTGAGAAACAGGAGGAAGCATTTCAAACTCTGAAGAATGCTTTGTGTGAGGCACCGATTCTGGCATTACCTGATGGCTCGGATGATTTTGTGGTTTATTGCGACGCGTCTAACCAAAGGTTGGGATGTGTTTTGATGCAGCGAGGGAAAGTGATAGCTTATGCATCTAGGCAACTCAAAGTGCATGAGAAAAACTACACCACTCATGATTTGGAATTGGGTGCGGTGGTTTTTGCACTCAAGTGTTGGAGGCATTATCTGTATGGGACTAAAAGTATGATTTATACTGATCATAAGAGTTTGCAGCACATCTTTGATCAGAAGGAATTGAATATGAGGTAGAGGAGGTGGTTGGAGTTGTTTAGTGACTATGATTATGAAATTCGCTACCATCCGGGAAAGGCAAATGTGGTGGCTGATGCTTTGAGCAGAAAGGAAAGGGTTAAGCCAAGGAGAGTGAGAGCGATGAGGTTAACCATTCATTCGGGTATTAAAGAGAAGTTGGTTGAGGCTCAGTTGGAAGCACTACTGGGTCCCAATATTGAAGGAGAGTCGTTGTGAGGGTTGGATGGACAGTTGGAGCGTAAGTTGATGGATTGCATTACTTCATTGATAGACTGTGGATTCCGTTACTAGGCGGCCTCAAAAGGCTGGTGATGGATGAATCACATAAGTCTAAGTATTCGATTCATCCAGGGTCAGATAAAATGTACCATGATATGAAGGATTTGTATTGGTGGCCGGGCATGAAGAAGGATATTGCATTATACGTTAGTCAATGTATGACTTGCTTGAAGGTCAAGGCTGAACATCAAAGACCGTCAGGATTACTGCAACAACCGAAAATTCCCGAGTGGAAGTGGGAGAACATTGCTATGGATTTTATCACTAAGCTGCCTAGAAACAACAGCGGGCACGATTCGATTTGGGTTATCGTTGATAGGATGACTAAGTCGGCTCATTTCTTAGCTATCCGCGAGGACTATAAGATGGAGAAATTGGCGAGGTTGTACATAAATGAGATTGTAGCAAGGCATGGAGTGCCGGTATCGATTATATCTGATCGCGATGGTCGATTTACTTCTCGGTTTTGGCAAACGTTACAGAGGGCGTTAGGGACGAGATTGGATATGAGTACGGCTTACCATCCTCAAACTGATGGGCAAAGTGAGCGTACTATCCAAACGTTGGAGGATATGTTGAGGGCTTGCGTTATCGACTTTGGAGGAAACTGGGATACTCATTTACCATTGGTGGAGTTTTCGTATAATAATAGCTACCATTCGAGTATTCAGTGTGCACCATTTGAAGCACTTTATGGGCGGAAGTGCCGTTCGCCCATAATGTCGTCTGAGGTAGGAGAAAGTCAGTTGATTGGGCCGGAAATAGTCCAAGAGACTACTGATAAGATTGTGCAAATCAAGGAGAGATTGAAAGTGGCTCGAGATAGACAAAAGAGCTATGCTGATAAACGTCGTAAGCCTTTGGAATTTGTTGTTGGTGATTATGTGTTATTAAAAGTGTCACCGTGGAAGGGAGTCGTGCGTTTTGGCAAAAAGGGAAAGCTTGCACCAAGATTCGTTGGACCATTTGAGATTATCGAGTGTGTTGGCCCAGTTGCGTATAGATTAAAATTACCTCAAGAGCTTGGCGGAGTTCACGATGTATTCCATGTGGCGAATTTGAGGAAGTGTTTAGCTGATCAGACTTTGCAAGTACCTTTAGAAGAGATTCAGATTGACCCTAAACTTCACTTTATAAAAGAACCGGTTGAAATTATGGATCGTGAGGTTAAGAAGCTGAAGCGTAGTAAGATTCCGATTGTTAAGGTTCGTTGGAACGCCAAGCGAGGTCCCGAGTTCACGTGGGAGCGCGAGGACCAAATGAAACTAAAGTATCCGCATCTCTTCGGTAATCTTGTTGGCAGTAATAGTTCCAGTTGAATTTCGGGACGAAATTCCTTCAACTGGGGGATACTGTGACATCCGTCACTAAATGCATCATTTGTAGGTTCGTTCTCAAAAATTCATTTCGCATTCGTGATTAAATCATTCGTAACTTAAACTATATGGGAAAATTAATTTTTCATATGGTGTTCAAATGATTCGATTAATTCACAAATAAAAGAATTGTTAATTATTAATCAAAGTCAAAGGGCATTTATTAAAGAAATAGGGTTTCTGGATTTCTCAGAATCGCGACGCGATTACCCCTATATCGCCACGCGATTCGCCAGTTTAATCGCGACGCGATTATACCCAGATCGCGACGCGATCCCGTGTCTGTCAGACTTGGTATAAATACGTATTTTAAAACCCTAACTCGTATTCTATCAAACCACAGCCGTATTTGACCAACCTGGAGCATATTGTTCAGTGTATTTTCGATTTCCAAAGTTCAAGAACATCATCTCATCATCATTCTATTGATCGAGAAAGTGTTTATTCGTGTATTTCGGTAAGAATCGTGTTCTAATCTTTCGTTTTCTTCATAATCTTGATGCATGGTGAATAAATCCTCATGCTATACTCTTTATCTACAGATTGTGAGTAATTCTATCGTGCGGATTCTTGATTTTTGGTATATAAATTCTTCCGAATCATTTGTTTTAGTATATTTCGATTATTCATTTATGTCGGTTGTTTTTGGTTCATTTCCATTGTGTTCCGGGTAAATAAAATGGTTATAACATTAATAAAATCAGTATATATAATGATAGGATTAAGAGTTTTGATTGTTGTTGCGGTTTGGATTGGTTATATAAGTGATTAGGGTTGATTTATTATAAACCCTAATCTGATCAGAAACTTTGTTCGGATTGGGAGGCTTGTAACTTGGTCATATCACTATGGTTTTTGATGAAAAAGGAGTCTAAACATAAGTACTTTGAGTCTTCTTTCAAATGGTGTCAGTTTCATGGTTAAATATGGAGTATAAGTTGGTCAAAACGATTTTTCAAGATGATGTGTCATTTCTGAGTTTCTCGGTTCCAGATTTCGGTTGAGTTGTCGATTTTTGAAACGTGTCTTAAACTAAGACTTAGGTATTGAGATTTCTATTGGAGTGTCTTTAAAGTGTTAAGTAATTTCTGTAAAAATATGATAATCATTTGAAACTTCTAAGTATTTTAAGTAAATTAAAACTTTTGTGAAGTCAGAAAGAGTCAACAGTTTAGAGCAGTTTATTTTGATGAATTTTTAAAAATAGTAAATCAACATAAATCAATCTTAAAAAATTAATGAGTCTTCTAAACACATTAAAGTACCGTTGGTAAAAATTATAGAGTCAAATGATTTCAGTAAGTATTATTTAAAAATTCATGAAGTGGATCTAAATTTCTGGTCAGAATCTGAATTTTCATTTAGGATTAGTTCTTGTAATAATAAACTAGTAGAATTGTGAGGAAACATATTAGAAGTGTTTGGGGTGGGAATACAATGGAATGACCTAGTTATGTCTATGTTATGACCCATACGCATTATGACATTGTAGATTGGCGAGCTGATTAGTGGTTATACTTAAGGGACGATACTTACATCATTTCTTGAGGTGAGTTTTCGTGGCCCCATTTTTTTCTTAATTGTTTTACATTGGGGGAAAAGTATGCTCACATGTTTTATCAATTATTTTCGTATTGTGATTACATTCTTTTATTTTGGACATATGCTGAATTGTGTGACACTAGGTGATTATATGCCTAATGCTTACTTTTGGTGTTTGCATTAGAGTTTATTGGTTTGGTTGATGCCTACTTTTGGTGTTTGCATCAGTGTTTATTGGTTGATGCCTACTTTTGTTGTTTGCATCAATGGTTATTGGTTAATGCTTACTTTTGGTGTTTGCATTAAATTCTTTGTTGGAGTAGCTACTGCCATTTTGTATTTGCGATGCGGATTTGGGTCATACTCCTTTGTGGGGTGATGACAGTTGTTGTGGTTCAGTTGGTATTATGTTATTACACTACGTGCACCTTTTCGTATGCATTGTCCTAACTTACTCTTATCACATAAAAATATTTTATTAATGGTGTTTGGTTTCAAACCTACGAAACTCACCAACATTATTGTTGACGTTTTTGAGCATAACTTTTCAGGTAATACTAGTGGACTGAAGATAGAGGACAAGAAAGCCTAGTGGACTTCTAGGTTGCATTTGAACTATGACTGAGACTGTCGTTTGAGATGGAACTTTGTTTTAATAAGTTGAGAAAGGCGTCTTGCCTTAACAATTGATTATGGATTATGGTTTGGTTATCTTTTTCATTGTTGATATGTACATGTAGCGTGAGCCCTATTCATGTTACTTGTATCATAACACATTGGATTTTTTTTTATTTTCATAATAGACATCTTTATAATAATGTGTTATGATTCTATCATTGTTGTACCCCGTTGTTTCCGCTTTAGACGGGGTGTGACACTCGCCCAACACTGGTCATTAATATAACTATAAGGGTACATTCAACGATTTTAAATATTTCATTACCCAAAAAAACATCATATTATGTAAATCACGTTATATTAATTATGTAACGTTAGAGTCAAATGTTTGAAATATAAAGGGTTTAAATTATAAATTTTATTAGTCGGGGTGTACTCGGGGAGTACTCGGATTTTGACTTTTGTTGACTTTTTTACATTTAATTAATAATTTTCAATATTATATGGGCAGATATATGAAATAGAACTATATACATAAACATTAAACGTAATTGCCAATAAAGTAGTAACATAAACATAATTGTCTAGAAAGAAGAAACATAAACATAAACGATTTTAACCATTTTTTTTACCGACTACCCCCGAGTCGCCACGGGCCAAGCCCATTTTCCCAGTACTCGCCCAACACTGGTCATTAATATAACTATACGGGTACATTCAACGATTTTAAATATTTCATTACCCAAAAAAAACATCATATTATGTAAATCACATTATATTAATTATGTAACGTTAGAGTCAAATGTTTGAAATATAAAGGGTTTAAATTATAAATTTTATGTTAGAAAATGTCATGTAACATAAACTAAGATAGATATGTAAAGGGGAAGGTAAAATTGGCTATTGAACAAAGTCATGGGTATGACTTTAAAGTCCAAAATTTGATCTAGGAATTAACCACAGCCGTCCAATCAAAATGAAGAAACTTTATCTAAGGTCTATATTCCTCTCTGGTATCTTTTTTTTTATTTACTTAGTTAGACGGTACAATTACATGTATCTATCTATCACAAGTGATTTTGTAAATTTCATTGGGGTACGTTGGTGAAAATAGATGTGGGTAGAGTTGGAAACTTATATCTTTAGATGGTAGCTGAAAGTCCAAAACTTGTTTCAGGAATTAAAAGTCAGCGACTATTTTATTTTATAATTGTGTTTGACAAACCTTAAGCTTAAAATATTAATCGAATTATAAAAACACTTATCCATATAAAATAATATGATAAAAGGACTTTTATGTAACTTCATACATATAGATATTACCAATGTTTTTAAATCCGGGTTTACAATCAACCCGGCTCATGCTCCGGTTTCGGGTCAACCCGAGTCAACCAGGTTTGCTGATATCAAAGCGTAAGGTTCAGCACCATTCCCATCAGATTCTCTTCCCAATCCCTTTTCCCAACTCTCAAGAAGCTCTCTCATTTCTAATTATATCTATTACCCAATGTTTTATCCATTTCTATTACATATTTCCAACTAATATTTCCGTAAAGCAACTTTAATGTTTTAATCTCTCTTATCTCTCCACTAATATCTACCATCGTCACCACCTACTCTCATATTCTTTAACAAAGTTTGCAAATGGAGTTATAAAAGATATACAAGCAACTAGTTGAAAGTGGCCACCGGATCATGACCACCGGAAAGTGACCACCGGCAACAACCGATGGAAATCGACCTCCGACAAGCAACCAATTTCACTGCCTTCTCTTTGTCCTTCCCATTTTTGAAGTTTTCTTAGTGGATCACGATTTAATAACTGAATTACGGAGTATTACTAATTATTAATTTTGCAAAACCAGGTTTACCGGTGTCTGGGCCGTCAGGTCAAGCGAAACTTGCCGGTTCGATCTGAGTCGTGGAACATAGTTAACCCGCCATCATTCGGCCCGCTCTTTTATCCAGTTCACGGTCAAACTGGGTTGACTTGGTTTCAAAACATTGGGTATTACACAATTTACAATGAGAAAGTTACACAAATCCTCCTTTAAATTTGGTTCAAATTTCACTTGCAGTCCTTTACGAACTTTGATTACACCGATCATCCTTTATTTTAAAACTCGTTACGCAACAACTGTTAACTATTCGTTATAAGGACCATGCTTGATATTTTTTATTCTTTTAGTTTATTTTTCATTGAGTTAAAATTAAATTATAAACCTTAAAACATGTATAGATATATTATTAGGTGCACAAAATATCATTTTTATCTTCCCATTTCACTTAGCAAATTCATCACCGAATATGGTCTCTTCTCCAGTGAAACATTAGTAATATTAGAAATATACATGCGCAATGCAGCGGAAAATAATCTTTGTTTTGATGGCATATTAGTTCATTTATTGCTTAATTTAGTTTTATACAAGTACAAAGTTATCTAGATAACCGTTTTAAAATTTAAAGCATGTTGAATTATGAAGATGAAAAACAGTAATTTGATAGTTCAATGTAATCGGCATGAAGATATATTAAAAGCAAAAAGTAAAGACATCTTAAGAATTTGTAAGTTAAATTATTAGAGTTGTATCATGTTATATATATGTGTCATAAGTTAACAGTTTTTATGCATAAACGATTAAAATTCTTATGTCATTAGTTGTATTGGGTGTATATAAAAAATATATTTTAAACGATTATAATTTAATAGTAATGATTAAATTTCTTCGTTTATATAAATTTAAAATGTCTACTGGTAGTAACGCTTAAACAATTCAAAACATATTTATTATATAAATAGAAATGATGTAAACATGACTTAAATTGTAAAGATATTTTTGACATTAATTAATATATATCAAAATAATTGTAATCAACAACTTAATGCCGATTACAATATTTAATTTGAGTTAGAAATGCAGTAAAAGAAACCAAGTTATCATGGAAATACATATTTTTTAATCAAAATTGATTATGATATATTAATTATATTATTATTGCCTTAATAAAGTTTTAGTGTTTAATTAAATGTCAAAGGGTAGAATAGTCATTTGTTAGTTATCTTTTTAAGATATGACTCAAACTCTTTATTATATAACAAGCAAAATGTCCGCGCGATGCAGCGGATAAACAATTATTAGCTTCCCATCTATTATATATAAAGTATTAAATAAAAACTAAAATTTATATGAGGATATACGTAACTAGATATGGTGTTTTTAAAAGGAAACATTTTTACCCTTTTTAAAAAATGTTAATATATATATATATATATATATATATATATATATATATATATATATATATATATATATATATAATGTCGTTGCGAACTTGCTAGTCGGGTTTCGAGTTTGTAATAGTCGGGTGTCAAGTTGGGAGGTACGGAGTCGTTGGTTGGGTCGACAGTTTTAACTATCGATACCTTTATTTTACTTATATATTTTGATACTAAACATTATGTTCATGAAATTGTAATTCCAAAACCTGATTAAAAAATTGAAACTCTAGAATATAGAAATTAATGATAGCAAATCAAAATGAGGAATGAAATAAACCAGTAAATTTGTTATATGATACAAAAAGACATCAAACAGGTGCTTCTAATTTTTAAAAACACTTAAAAACGTGTCAAATTTAGGGAAAGTTGATTTTGAAGGCATTAATGGCCAAATTTGACCTCAAACAGTAGACAAACCGCCTTTGGCAGCTAACATGTTCATCTCGTTTTCACATTTCCGTACATAATTGGTTACGTTGTGTACCTCTTTACGGTTTAAAAGTTATGTCATTTTTATTTGTTAGAGTTTTAATGATGTACTAGTAAAAATGAGAATTTAGTATATATAGGGGTATGCTAGTAATTTCAAATAAGTTTTTCAAAGACTCATATTAACATTAAGGGTGAAGTAGTATTTTCCTTTAAAAAAACTAAAAAAGCTTAATATATTAGTAGTAGACATATACAAAAAATTAGTTTGTAACTTTAATGTTTAATAATTATTATAGTATTAATGAGATTTTAATATATGTAGGGGTATATTAGTAATTTCATGTAGATTTTTTAAATATCAATAGTAATGTTAGGGGCAATATAGTAAAATCTATTTTAAAAAAATATTGAAATGCATTATATATTAGTATAGATATGTTTGTTACTTTAATGTTTAATAATTATAGTATTAATGAGATTTTAATATATGTAGGGTGTATATTAGTAATTTTATGTAGATATATTTTTTTAAATATCAATAGTAATGTTAGGGGAAAAATAGTAAAATCTATCTTAAAAAATATTGAAATGCATTATGTTGGGTCACTGACCCTGCCTCTATGATTTATGTATGACAGAATTATTACACGGACGCTGATAAGTCTTCAGCGTCCTTTACCTTTGTCGTCTCGCTGCATATGTTTTGCGGCGTCCCTAAAACTTGTAAACTATCATCAGCTTATGTATCTACGCTGATCAACTCAGAAGAATACAAGTTACTGATAGCTGCTGGAAGACTCCCTCAAGCATTTATCTTAAGTCAAAGACTGAAGATAAAGATAGAAGATTTCTGATTGAAGTGGAAGATCAACAGTTATCTTATCTACTCCAGCAACTATTCCCAATGCAAGCGCATGGGTCTGACAAATACCTGTGTACTTGAGAAGGCGTATTCTACAAGGTGGATATTAGCCGTATAACCGGCGTACAATAATACAGGAAGTCAACTACTTTCATTTGCAGAAAAAGTACATTGCTTTTTCTGTAAATATGTATTATTATATTTTAAACACCTTCCCTAGGAATAGTCATTAAAGATTTGATACTTCCCAACCATATTTATCAAATCTTTAAGGTTTATTCAAACGGTTAATTACATTATTCATTGAATAATATTGAGGATTTATGGCTATAAATACTCACCCCAACAACCGTATTGAATACACCTTCAACCGCATTAAATATAACCTTTGATCTATAGCAGCCACTCATGTTAGTCAACGAGCATTGTGCCAACACTTAGGTAGTGTTGAGATCACTGACAGTCGCGTCCCTGGCTGAGTGACTTGTTATATTTAAATTTGTCATCAAGTTACAATTACTTAGATTAGTGTGTCTTTTCTCTTCCGCAAGTAATTGTTATAAAGTATTATTTTGATTCAATTAATAAAATTACTTTAAACTTGAAAATTTGTATTCACCCTCCCCCCCCCCCCCCCCCCCCTCTACAATTAATTGTGTTAGTAGTAATTAGTTTATTTGTTTAAACAGGACTAACAACTGGTATCAGAGCATATTGAATAAATCAATATTCAGATCTGCAATGACTACTAACCCTTCTCAAGAGAGTTCATATGCATACCTGGACAATGGATCTAAAGGAAAACCACCCAGATTTGATTCTGGACAGTTTACTCTATGGAAAGGTCGTATGCTACTCTTTCTCAGGGCCCAAAATACTTTGTTAATCAATGTTTTAAACGAAGGTCCTTATATTCCTCGCATAATTGTTGAAAGAAATCCTACTACTAGTGGTAGTGATCATAAGGAAGATACTCCTAGGAGTATCATGAAACCTCAGAATCAATGGACTGAGGAAGATAAGAAATTAGTTGATCTTGATGCCCAACTTCAATCCTTCATTGTCATGTCTTTACCTAATGATGTTTACCATTCAATTATTAATTGTACAAATGGAAAAGAAATGTGGGATACTTTGTGTACCATGTATGAAGGATTTGATCGTGTCATTGAAAACAAATGAGTTTTTCTTAACCGACAATATGAGTTGTTTATGGCTAGCAAAAGTGAAACTTTGACACAAACATATAATCGGTTTAATTATCTAATGAATGACTTGAGGGCTGCGGGGATTAAAAAGGAACAACTGGATGTAATGAACAAATTCATGGACTCTCTTCCCAGTGTCTGGGAACACTCTATTGACATATTAAGAGATACAGGCCACATAAAAAGCATGACACTAAAATCACTCTTTGGTACTTTTCTTAATAAAGAACAAAAATCGAGTTCAAAAGCTTGCCTTAACTGAAAGTTACAAGCTAAACAACATCGCCTTAGTGGCAAAAGGTGTATCTATTGAAGACACACCTTCTTCATCTAATGCAGACACTGCTCAAGAAATCCTTGATCCATCAGAAGATGAAGTTGATGTGTCTGTAAATGACGATGAAAGTGATCTTGAATCACTCGCTGAGGAAATGGCTATGATGGCTGGAAAATTCAAACATTTTTTCAAAATATAGCTCCACGTCTAAATCTAGATCACCTGCGTTTTCAAAATATTCAAGAGATTTTCACAAAAACAGAACCAAAGGAAAGCATAATAAGTCTGAAGTTTTGTGTTTCAATTGTCAAAAACTTGGTCACTTTGCATCTGAGTGTAAATCTACTCAAACTGACAACAAGCATGCAAAGGAAACTGAGAAAGCATCAAAATACAAAGCCAAGTACAAAAAGCTAAAAGAATTGACCAAAAGAAAAGAAAAGGGTTTTGTTGCTGAACACAGGGATGTTACAACGATCAGTGTCACTGATGAATCAACCAGCGAGTCATCATCTGATTCAGAAATAGCTGGGTTACGTCTTATGGCTGACTAGGATAGTGATCTTAATTATGATGGTGATTTTGACAACTCTGGTGAAGCATCTACAAACGATGTATGGAATTTGTTCGAAGAACTCGCTGCTTCACCAACAACTGTACTCAACTTTCCTGAATCGGTATCCTCTTCATCTGAAGAAGAAACAGGGGAAATAGAATGCTTGATGGCTCAAACTGAAGCAAGTACCAGCATATCTGCCGAAGCTGACACCACGTCAGCCTCTGTGTAGAACAAGGAAACTCTTACCAAGGTATACAAATTTCAATTGCTTTCAGAAGAAGAAAAAGTTGACACACTTGAAGTTCTAGTATGTGATGTTGAATGTGCTCATAAAATTGAAAAGATTTAAAAGAAAAAATTTATCTTTTAACAAATGAACTCTCTGCTTGTCACAAAGAAATACTAGAACTTAAAAATGCTAGACATCAGTTAGCTGAACAACGCCATGCCAACGCTGTTCTCATGAAAGAAACAGCTCAGGCTCAAAAGGACTCTGCTAACCTTAAACAGGTTTGTGAGTCATGGTGTAGATCAGCTAAAATGGTCACTGAGTGTGTCAACAGTCAAATTCCAAGACAAGTCCAAGCTATCAACAGAGAAGATTATGAGCTCGCTACTACTATAGTTGATGAGCCAATAAACTCTCATGATGATACATCTGATGATAACTCATGTTCCATGACCAGCTTCAGGTGGGGGGATGGTAATAAACCAAATAAGTTCGTCAGGGCCTCCAAGTCTGGTGAGGTCGCTGATGAAAAATCAGTGAGTTCAATCAGTGAACAATCAAAATATGCAAATGAAACTCTTTCACCAACTCTCACTCTAACTCCCATAAAAACCAAAGCTTCTGAAATCAATAATGTTTCCAAAACAACCAAAGTCAAGCTATTAAAAAGAAACACAAAAATTGATCTCAGCTCAACTTGAGGCACTGTTAACTCTCAGATTGACTCACTGAGTAATCAGCTTCAGCTTCTTACTAACTATGTTGTCAGTGAAAAGCAAAAGGGAATTCTTGGACCCATACCCACTGGACCATCATCATCCACATTTAAACGCAGAAACTACTATAAATGTGGAGAAAAGTCACATCTGGCCAGTGACTGCAAAGCTGATGGGTTCATTCGATCCAAAATATCTATCACTGATGGATCATCAAAAGAAAAACTAAGTGTTTCTGTGGCTACCACATCTAGCTCATCTACACTTAACATCAATGCCAAAAAGGCATCTGAACCCACTAAAAAGTGGGTTCACAAAAAGAATTAATTATGGTTCGTGTGCAGGAGGGCAAGAACACTTGGTATCTAGACAGTGGGTGTTCTAAACATATAACTGGATCAAAAGCTCTTCTCAAAAATTATCAAGAAAAAGAAGGTCCCTCTGTTTCTTTTGGTGATAATTCAAAAGGCTTCACAAAAGGACATGGAACAATTAGCAATGGAAATATTTCTTTTTCAAATGTATCATATGTTGAGGGTTTGAAACACAACTTACTAAGTGTAAGTCAATTTTGCTTGCTGAAAAATAAGGTGTTATTTGATGAATACGCTGGAACCATTCTCAATAAAGAAGGAAACCAATTCTCGCTGCTAAAAGAAAAAGAAATGTGTACACTATCAACATGGCTGAGGTAAAATCTCTAGAAGGTCTTTGTCTCTACTCTCGATCAGTAGCTGAAAAGAATTGGTTGTGGCACAAAAGACTCTCTCATCTCAACTTCAAAACTATAAACAAGCTTGCAAAGAATGAGCTAGTTTATGGTCTTCCCTTTATGAGCTATTCAAAAGACAAACTGTGCTCAGCATGTGAAAAAGGGAAACATCACAAGTCTTCCTTTAAACCCAAACAATATTCTTCTATCACTGAAGCATTCCAATTAATCCACATGGATTTATTTGGACCTGTCAGGATCACCAGTTTAGGAGGAAAGAAATATGCCTTGGTGATAATTGATGAATACTCAAGGTATACATGGGTCTTCTTTCTGAGAAACAAGAGTGATGCAGCTGATGAAATCATCAGCTTTGTAAAAAGAATGGAGATGTTGAATGGCAAAAGAATCGGAATGATTAGAAGTGACAATGGAACTGAATTCAGAAACAGTTCACTTGAATCATTTTGTGAAGAAAAGGGCATATCTCAAAACTTCTCAGCTCCTAGGACTCCAGAACATAATGGAATCACTGAAAGAAGAAATAGAACTCTTGTTGAAGCAGCTAGGTCTATGCTCACTGAAGCTAGACTTAAAAGTTATTTCTGGGCAAAAGCAGACAACACAGCTTGCTTTACTCAAAATAGATCAATCATTGTCAAACGTCACAACAAAACTGCTTATGAAGTTCTAAGAGGAAGAAAGTCAGATATCAGCTTCTTTAATGTCTTTGGAAGTACATGCTATGTGATTAACACTCGTGGTCAGCTTAAAAAGTTTGATCCCAAAGCTGATGAACGCATATTCATTAGATATTCGTTAACATCCGAGGCATTTAGGGTCTACAATCTCAGAAGAGATTGCATTGAAGAATCTGTTCATGTCACTTTTGAAGAATGTTTTAATCCTCAAAGATTTCAACCAAATGAAGATGATATGTTTCAAGCTGAGGAAACCTTTGATATGCCACTGATCAATTCTGTGCTATTAACTCCATCTCCACTCCCTTCAAATCCAATCTCATCAATACCTGAACCATCTCCACCATCATCACCTGAAGCAATTGATGATTCCAATCCACTTGATTTTCAATCCAATGATACTCCAGCTGAACTCGATCAATCTGTCACTGATAACGAAGTGCACACACAGTTAAATGAAGCTGACGAAGAAGAAGTCAACTCTGCTCCTATCAGAACAATAAAGTGGACCAAAAGTCATCCAATAGATCAAATTATTGGTGACAGGGACATTGGAGTTCAAACAAGAAAAGCTGCATCAAGTAACATCTGTCTATATGTAAACTTTATGTCACTGATGGAACCTAAGAAGATAGATGAAGCTCTCAGTGACTCTGATTGGATCGGTGCCATGCAAGAAGAACTGCTCCAATTTGAAAGAAATAAAGTTTGGAATCTGGTGCCACAACTTCCCAAGAAAACAATAATTGGTACCAAATGGGTGTTTCGAAACAAGATGGATGAAAATGGCATTGTAATTCGAAATAAAGCTCGATTGGTGGCTCAAGGCTATTATCAAGAAGAAGGAATCAATTACGAAAAAACCTTTGCTCATGTTGCTCGTTTGGAAGCAATTCGTCTATTCCTGGCATTTGCAGCTCACAAAAACTTTAAAGTTTATCAAATGGATGTAAAAAGTGCATTTCTGAATGGTGATCTTCAAGAATAAGTTTATGTTATGCAGCCTCCTGGGTTCACTGACCCTCAGCATCCTGATCATGTTCTCAAGCTGAACAAAGCTTTGTATTGTCTTAAACAAGCCCCTCGATCCTGGTATGAAACACTTTCGGATTTTCTTTGCAAATATAATTACTCACGTGGCATCATTGATAAAACACTGTTTTATAAAAGAGTGAATAATGATTTAATCATGGTTCAAATATATGTTGATGACATCATCTTTGGTGCCACTAATGAAAAACTTTGCAAAGAATTTTCATCCCTCATGTCCAAAAGATATGAGATGAGCATGATGGGTGAACTAACCTTCTTCTTGAGCTTACAAGTTAAGCAATCTGAACAAGGAATTTTCATAAATCAAAGTAAATATATTAAGGATCTCCTTATAAAATTTAACTTTGAAAACTACTCACTCATGAAAACTCCAATGGCACCTCCTGTTAAATTGGATACTGACACTGATGGCAAATCAGTGGATGTTACCATGTACAGAGGAATGATTGGATCTCTTCTCTATCTCACAGCAAGTAGACCTGACATTATGTTCTCTACTTGTCTTTGTGCTCGCTATCAAGCCAATCCAAAAGAATCACATCTGGTTGCTGTAAAAAGAATCTTCAGGTACCGGAAGGGTACCCTCAACCTGGGTCCCTGGTATCCCAGAGGCTCAGGGTTTAAACTAATTGGTTTTTCAGATTATGATCATGCAGGATGCAAGATAGATAGAAAGGGTGGCTGCCAACTCCATGGTGGAAAATTGGTCAGTTGGTCCAGCAAGAAACAACATTCTGTTTCTACTTCTACTGCTAAAGCTGAATACATTACTGCTGGTCACTACACAGCTCAAGTACTCTGGATGAAGAATCAATTGGCTGATTATGGGATTATGCTGGAAAAGATACATATTCTTTGTGATAATCAAAGCGCAATTGCCATCACCAACAATCATGTTTATCACTTAAGAACCAAACATATCAATGTAAGATATCATTTTATTAGAGATCATGTGATAAAAGGTGATGTGGAATTACACTTTATTCCAACTGAACACCAGCTCGCTGATATTTTTACCAAACCAATGGATGAAACCATATAACTTATTAATCAGTGAGCTAGGGATGTTAAATGCATAATAAGTTTATGTATTCAATCACTACTTGCGCTGATTATTGATATCGCGTAAAAAGTCACGTTTTTACTAACGATATTTCTCTCATTTTAGAACAATACTTGGCAAAAGAGCTCAAATATTATATTAATCAATGGTATTTTGTCAAGTAGGTTAAAATAAGGAAACACGAGAAAAATCAGGCAAAATGGACGAAAAATGAAGAATTCACGCGCATTTGAAGATTCAAGGCAACCAAGACAAAATTTCAAGTGAAAAGGATCATCCCATGAATTTATCTACATCAAAGTCTTCGTTTTCAAAAATCGAACCCAACACAAAAAGAATCAACTAAAACGGATAAAGAATGAAGATTCTATGCGCTACGAAATTTCAAAACATTCGTAACAAGACATCTGAAGATTGGAAAATCAGCTCGGGGATTTCTTTACACCAAAGTATTCGTTTTAAAAATTGATCCCAATGCAAAAAGAATCATCACAATTGGACGGATAACGAAGGAGATACGCAAGAAAACGTGAACCGAAAAAGTCATACGGGCGTGGCCGGCCGGTAACCGGCCGCCGCCGGCTGGCAGGCAACTGTTGCCGGCTTCCTTTTTGGTGCGGTGGGCCGGTGCCAGCCCGTGTCCGGCCGGTGTCAGGTGGTTTTTCATCCGTGCGCCACCTTTTTTCATCCGGTACGCGTACTGCGCGCGCTTATTCGCCAAAATGAGTCTATCTTCGCTATCGTGAGCCGGATTTCAACTATAAATATACCATTGGATTCGTAATTCAAAAACACACATTCCTAGAATACTTTCACTCTCTAAAAAATCAGTCTACTTTCTCTCTCTATTTTCTCACTCTAAATTAGTTTTAGGCTAGTTTTAGGAGCGTGTTTGGAATAGAACGAAAGCACGGAACGTGTTGTAATCTTGTGGATGTAAGCTTGAGAATATTATATAAAATTCAAGCCTTCTCCTTCTCGTATTTAATCCCTGTTATTTCTATCCTAATCTATCTTAATTAAAAATGTATTCTTTAATTATGCTAGATATAGTTATTGTCATGCTTAGCGAGTAGATTACTTTTGTATTTGCTGTGATGTAATTAGCATAAATAATTATGGGATGACTTTAATTTGTCGTGAAGTAATATGATGGCCCCTATTCGATTGTTTTCGGATATAGTGTTGGAAACGCTTTACGCGGAGTACAAACGTACGGAAGTCCGAGACGACCGAAGGTAATCATATTACGAATTGACCTTAATCTATCGTGAAATAATATGACAGCCCCGATTCGACCGTTCCTTGATATAGTGCTGGAAATGTAACATCCACTCTAGGAGTCTAGTGGTATTCTGGTAAATTTCCCGACTTTATATTATTATTTAATGTGTTAGAAAATTAGTTGTTTATTTATTATGTTTATTGTGAATAATTAGTCAAATGACTTATTGTGACTAGTAAATTATGGCTTGTTTTAAATTTATACAGCTGAAGGTAAAATAAAATTGTTGGAATCGTAAATAGTTTTTAGGTTCCAGACAATAGGTTTAGGAAGTGACTGATTTTAAGTGGATACTGTGTCGGTTAAAAGAGTGAGCCGACCTAAATTTATTAACTTTCCCAAATTGGAAACTCACTTCATTTCTCTTTGGAAACTCAGTAACAAAACTCACAGTAAGAAAATCAAGAAAACAATTAGAAAAAATCAAGTTGTTCTTGTGGTTTGAATTAACATCAGATAATCATCATCATCTTAACTTCCTTCTTGATTTGTTAGTGTTCTTATCGTTTCTTCAAATTTTCAAGTTTGATTTTGATTGAAATTGATTGAACAATTGATGTGTTATAGAATTGAAGCTTGAAAGTGTTATATGATGATATATGATACTTGTATGATGTTAATTTAGCCATTAGTAACAGCAAAACTTGGGTTATGTTGTTTGGTTGAATTTTTCGGGTTTGGGTTAAACTGAGTTGCAGGTCCCTGGTAGGGGTTGTGTACCCGATGGGTAAGTTGGCAAAACATGGGTACCCGGCTCGTAACCAGGGTACCCAGCTGGTACTACAAGCTTAAAACGGAGATTTCATTCTGTTACCACAACTTTTAATTCACCCGGCTGTTTAGCCTGGTTGGTGGGAATGAGTACCCGGCGGGTACTTGTGCTACCCGGCGGGTAACTAGTGATTTTGTGACTTTTTGCTTTTTAGTTTAAATACTTTTATTTTGTTTATGTTATATCAGTTATGAACTGGATTACTAATTTATAATTCCATTTTGTTCTCAGACACGGAGAAGACTCAGTGATATAAGATTTCTGAGTTAATGGCTGAGAATATCAGATGAGTGGATCTGTAACTCTCAGTGTGATTTAGTTGTAACATGTTTGGTTACAACGGGTAAACGTAGTACTACTATTGATAGACTGTTTAGTCTGACATGATGCCATGATGATTATGGATTATGTGATACTTGGCCATTGGGCATATGTGATTTATTCAGAGGTCAACACTAGTTGGGCTTGGTTGTTATTGTTTGGCCGGCGGGGGTTCCTTGTACTTATCGTTGATAGGAACCTATGTCGTGTGAAGATAGCAACAAGCTATCGGTTAACCTCTGTATTGGCCTGTAGTTGGTTGATAAGTGTTCTTGAAGGGTGCCTCAAGAACCACCGATCCTCTTTGACGTTATGTGTTTACGATTATTTGCTGTAAACATATTTGTTATGCTAAGTTAGACTGTTGGTTATACATTCTCTCACTTAGCCTTGTGCTAATCCCACCACCCTACTTCTTGCAGGTTATGTTTAGATATGACAGGTTGGGGGCAAGAAGGTTCTTTGTTGTTGGAATGTTTGACGACTCGGATACTCTGATAATTGTTTGATAACTTAATGTTGTGTTTTGTATTATATAACACCCGGTCTGATATACTTTGGTTGTGAACAGTATAACCTTTATGTTTTATGGGTAATGTTAAGTATTAATATATGTTTTGACATACGCTTCCGATATGTTGTGTATTTAAAAATATATATATATTTGGCTCTAAAATAGGGGGTGTTTATAACATCCTACAATTTCAAGATCATTTTTTTTAACATTTCGGAAGCGTATATTGAAATTCATACGTTATAGATTGCATGTATTACAAACCAAAATGGCAATCCACAATTACATGGTTTGAAATCCAAAGTACCCTAATAATTACAAATATTAAGATAGGTGTTATTTAATTCAAAACATAATGGTAAACCCATGACATGTTCATAAACAGAGTGAGCTGTCAAACATTCCATCAATACCCGACTTCTTGCCAACCCACATTCAAAAGCTTAGCCTGCAAGAAGTGAGGAGGAGGGATTAGCACAAAGCTAAGTGAATAGATCTCTAACCGACAATCTAAACATAGCTTAACAATTGTCTACAACAAGCATAGTAAACAAACAAATCAAGAGGATCGGTGGTCCTTGAGGTACCCTCATGCCGCGGTGGCCCCCAAGTAACACTTAAAACCAACTGAAGGCCAAACAGTAGTTAAACCAATAGTTTGGTTACTAATACTACATACAACATACCTACAATAAACAACACATGTACAAAGCATTTATGTTGTTCAAAGTATTAGTATCCAAACCCAATCCATGTTGACCTCCGACATTCAAATAGTCCACAGCCATCATGGCAATATATACACATATATATAAGACACAATCAATATCAATATCAGTAAACCAAGTTTACCCGTTGTAACCAACTTGTTACAACTAATTTAGACTGAAAATCCAAGATCCAGTCACCCTTGTTGACCACAGCCTCCACTCAAAGATCTTATTTTATTGAGCCTTCGTTTTATCTGAGAACCAAATCAAAACCCGAGTTAGATTCTCGTATCAAGTTTATTACTATCTAATCGTGTATATAATGTCAAATAATTGCATATACTACACTTTCAATATTAGTTAAATAACATAAGTACACAAGTCACAAGTTGTCAAATTCGTCAGATTATTACTAGCAAACACGATCCGGGTTAGGAGTGGCTGGATCGCGTTCCACCGTTCAAAACATTCTGTTACCAATTTACACTTGCAAACGCGATCCGGGCTAGAAGTGGCTGGATCGCGTTCCCAAGAACAAAATCAACCCGACTCAAGTTTAACACTGACTAACACGATCCGGACACTTGGGAGCTGGATCGTGTTTCAAAGAACAAGTCGTACTGAGCCCAAATTACACATAGCAACGCGATCCGGGCACTTGGAGCTGGATCACGTTCCTCTGCTTTGAAACAGAGCATCAGACCTTCAACAACTTTCAGCTCGAACCAAAAACACAAATTCGCACAATTCAATTACTAAACACGAATTCACACAGTAAATGACCTCTAATATCACTCATGAACATTGCACAACAACAAAGAACATCATCTAACCTCAATTTCTACACATGCATATGTAATCTAACCTAATTTCTAACCAAACCCATATATTCAAACTTACAACTTGAAGAACACTTTGATTCATCACAATTCACCATGAAATCAGTTAACACATATCATTTACATCATTCATAGACATAGTGTAACAACAATGACCATCTTTTAACTACAATTTCTACTCATGCATCAAGAACTCAACCTAATTCCAATCACTCAAGTTTATACATGAAAATGGGGAAATACACTTACAATGGAGATGATAAAGAGATGATGATGATGAAAATCTGTTGATGAATCAAAATCACAGCTTAAGATGATCACAATGCTTTAATCTTGATTTTCCTTATGATTTCTAAGTGAATTTGAGAGTAAAGGTTCAAGAACAAAATCAGGAAGTGGGTGAGGTTTAGGTCGACATTTCCTTTTTGGTTCATGTATAATGCAGGTCAATGCTATACCCGTTCTAAATTTATTGTCTGGAACCTTAAAGACTATTTGCGAGAAATAAGTTTTATTATACCGTCAACTAAATTAATTTAAAACAAGTAATAATTTATCTAACACAATAAATCATTTGACCATTTGACCTATTAATTTAAATTATCCAAATAATACCAATTATTTCTAAATACGATTTAAAGACAATAAAGTAATGAAAATACCGTATTTCTACTAGGCCCGAGTCGAGGATGTTACAGTATTATAGGAAATGCTTTATGCAAAGTATAAACGTATGGAAGTCTGGAACGATCGAAGGTAGTTATATTATGGATCGATATTATAAAAATGGAAACTTATTGTTCGGATTTACTTTATCTTTACAATTTTAAACTAAAGATTATTTAATCGCCTTTCGGTCAACAAACGTGATTGTAACTTTGTAACAAGGAGTCGCGAACCTCAATACTTAGTCAATAATTATATGCATTAAAACTATGGTTTAATTACAACAACATGTAAACATCGTAAAACGCAATGTAATTGTGTTGGAATCACCATGAGTGTAGTACACTTCTGATTACAATGTAACTAGTGTAATACCCGGGCGGTGCCCCGGGAGCAGTTTTTATTTTACGTTACAATTTCTGTACGGTAAACAATGAAGTATAAGTTGCCAGTTTTTCACTTTCATTTTCATCAAAAAGTCGAATGCGTTGTATATGCTCAACCAACATACAAAAAACAAACCATTAGTGACTAAGAATATCCACCCAAATGTCCATCATCATACGGTGACTGCATTGCTAAGTTTATTTATTAAAAAGTTAACAATTGTTAGCAACATATAAAAGTCAAGTAACATATCTTCTACAGTTAAAGTAGGTGATGTTCGTAGATTTTCACTGAATCATGCTGAAACAGGATTCCAATTTGTACTGCATATCGGATGACTGTACATTATAACTAAGATCAAAATAGGTATCAAGACTAATAGTTCATCTAATAAAAAAGGTTTGAAGCAGCTCAATGAAAGGAAAGTTTCATTACCCAATCATCAACCAAGTCCATAGAAAGCTTTCCTATTACTTGTGATCGTCCTATAAGATAGAGAAGTATTTGATTAGGACATATGTCTATGAATTGATGTGTTCTCACCATCTGACTCATGTCCGTAGATTCTAATTTCTCAAGAACTTATCTGCATATTTCTCAATAATCTCATATTATAAATAAAAGGGAAAAACATTTCTTCATTGTGATTACAAATTCCAACAACAACAAAAACGATCTCTAAATACCCCATCACAAAGTACAACAGCAACAAAACCATATAGCATAAGACCCATAACAATAGATCAAATACGAAACCATCACAGATGATATGCCCACCGCATGTTTAGACCATGTAATTAGGTTCTCAATGCCATGAGATACAAATGCAAAATTAAAAAATCTATAAGACACACATACAGTCTTTTTATCACTAATCAATAAATTGTACCCAGTCAATTGTTGAGTTGAGATGCTCAAGTAGCTCTACAATACATTTCAAAAATTAGCCCGTAAGAAGATGTCATTTTCGACTATAGATATGATTTATTGAACCTTGATTCAACAAAACAGTAGAACATGAACAATATTCAACTTCACAAGAGCACCTAATAAAAAAATGGATAAAAGATATATACTTGTAGTTTCAAAACTAAAATCGGTCTAATTTCATTAATTCAAGTTTACCTACCTCCACAATAGCTTCTTGACTATCCATGGCTTCATTTTAAGTTGAACCGCTTCCTTCACCATTGCTTGCAAATATCAACTTGAAACAATCATCATTCAATCCATCTGTAAATTTTAAATACAAACTTACAAAAATCAGGATTCAATGAACAACAGGTAAGAGGTACCATTAGACTGAGCTATATAATGACATGAAACTCACCAATAAGCATCTTAACTAAATAACACTAATCCCAACTTGCAGCAATAATAGGTAAATGATGTGAGAATACTTACAGTGAGATCATTATTCTTGTTCTTATGCGATCTTAGCAAAATGAAATCACAAAGAGACAATAATGGATCATCGCTGCCATCCTCCGATTGCTCACTTCATTGAATGCAATGGTCGTTTAACATGTTTAGCCATAGTTTTTTACAACAAAGACCTATTCATTAGAAAACTCAAGATGATTAAAAACCTTATTAATGTCTCCGTTAAACTACATACATTTTGCTGTAAAGGTCAAATTGATGCACCCGCAACAACCCGTTAGTTTTATCGGTGCAAATTTCGCCCCTTCTTTTAGAAACAAACACATAGAATCAGCTGAGAAAAAAATGCAACAATGAAACTTAAATAATTGTAAGAAAATTTTAGTGAGACATATACACAAACAGTTGGTGTGCAACATATTTCAGCAGCCTTCTTCCTTATATGAAGAAATTAACAACGAAAAATTAAATCAAACTGGATACAATTCATATAACAAACGTGATAAGACGAACAATATAAAGCAGTTACTTAACTATATGAAAGATGATGAGACAACTCACTTCCGTTTCATATCATATGTAGCTCCGATTCATCGTTGGGAATTACATGTACAATTCACCTATCTGTCGCTGAAACAACACAGAAAATCCGAACATAATTGGCTACGGACACATTTGATTTGCCTATTTGACCTTAAAAAAGGTCAATTGAGTTCATAAGTAAATTCAATTATGGTGAAGAAAGAGTAAGGGTGAAGTGGAGTTACGGTAAACAAATGCAGTCCGTCCGCATCAATCCGCAGTGGAGTGTGAACGTGGGAGATCTAATGGGCTAGTAGTTGTTCTCCGAAAAACCGCACTCAAAAACTCTCCAGTAAAAAGTGTCCATAGAACCCATCGTGTAACTGTCAATAATAGATTAAACGGACAGGATCTAGAGTCAACGATTTTTGTGTGACTTTGGACGGACCAGATGCGCCGGTCAACAATGGCAGTTGACTGAGCTCCATCAATGTATAGGAAGAATTGTCATGTAAACATTATGAAGTAATTAAATTCGTAAATGGAAATGTCGGTTAACGACATATTACACTGCGGAATACCATAGCATTTTCTGACTTGGTCTGGGTTTAACTTTATGAAAAACGGCGCCAGCATTTTAGATTAGAGTAGGTAGGCTATAGGCTAAATAACCATTTACGAAAACCTAGGGATTTGTTGATTATGTTTAGCAAGGCATGTTTAAAATTCTATTTAAAGAAACGTTTCTCTTTTAATTCAGTTTTTCAAAGCAAGATATGTGCGCAACAATTAAACGTTTCTCTCGCCTATCAAGTCTTAAATTTCACTGATAGGAAACATTCAAGTAATCCGAACAAAATAACCCGAGTTAATGGTTTATCGAATCTGTAATCTTTATGGTATTAAGAACGATCAGACCTTTATATGGACCTGCTACTCTTTTCCTTCGCCCATGAACAATCGTAAGGGCCACTGACTCCCTCATAGGAGAGTGTGGAGAGTGAACATCGTTCATCAGATCAGAATCATCACACCGGAGTTCCTCGTGACATATTAGTTGATAACCGACTAATAAGGAACCTAACGGTTATACCATTGGATAACAGATTTAAAAAACTCATTTAATTTAGACCCATGTTTCCTCAAAACTCAAAGTCATCATCCCATATTTACCAGCTAATGAAGTCACAACAAATGCAGCTTTCCATATCTGATTTATTATTATCTTTTTATCGCTTTAATTATTTTACTTAGTAAACTAAACCAAAATCCCCATCACTTTTATAAACCCCTTTTGCTAGAAAACCTCTTATTGATTGGAATTTCCTCTGTTTCAATTCAGTTTCTCTTTAAGAACGACTCTAGGTCATACTTACTACTTACTAGCCATTGGTTAAGTAATCGTAAGTCATACTTAGACCCTAGCATTTATAAATTTAAAACCACTGATCGCGGCTGTTGAGTAACTACCGTAGCACTGTGCATCAACTATTTTCTTATAAATACCCTCTTGATCAATGTTGTACAAGATAATTTTCTTTTACTGTTTATATTTGTCTTCTTCCTGTAATTACTTTACCACATAATTATTATAGTTTAAAACAACTTATTCACATCTTTTTATAAAAACAGTACTCTTCTTTTACATGGATATGTCTTTCAATCCACAATTTTCAAAATGTTCTCATAATTTATCTCTGCATTTTTTTTCTTTAAAAGGCCTGAATTACCAACCTAATTTTTGCACAACGTCTCTACATATCCTCATTCTCACCTCTCCTTAATTATTAAAAAAAAAATGGAATACCAATCCAGTTCTACCACTCCAGAAAATGAAATTCAGGAGGAACCCCATCTTGAATTCATTAGTATGGATGAGTTTGGAGATGTCAGACTTTTTAATTAGGTTCGAGCAATCTTCGAGCAGCATGAAAATGTACATGCATACGAAACTCTGCAAGAGCAAGTTACTCAGTTGAATCAACAAAACTGGGAACTATTGCACAAATGCATGAACATAAAGACTCAACGAAGGATAGCCAAGCGTTCTATTCCTATCCGTCTCAGGGATAGGGTTAGTCACTGGAAGAAAGTGGTGATGCGGGCAAAGAAAGCTGCTTCAGCGTGGATTAAACGAAAGCTTAATCCTTCTGCTGACATGCCTACCTCTTACCCCTCAGCTGCTCACTTTAGAGCAGGTCTTGAGGAACGCTACTATCCTCAGGATATGTCATTCTCAGACACAGATGAGTTGTAAGTTTTGAATCTTAAAAAAAAAAAAATCCTTCATGATTCAAGTTCCACTGATTTAGTCAGTGGCCTCTCCAACTGATTTATCAATGAGAGTCACTTCTGTGATCAGTTATTTTCAACTAAATGAATCATTTAAAAAAAAACATTTCAAGTTGAAAAGCTGTTTGGTTATCTCCAACTGATTTATCAGCGAGAATAACCTTGGAGCTTATCCTTGAAAACTTTGTTAAAATTATTCAAGTTGAAAAGCTGTTCGGTTATCTCCAACTGATTTATCAGCGAGAATAACCTTGGAGCTTATCCTTGAAACCTCAATCTTTTTTTTTTGTTGACAAGCTGTTTGGTTATCTCCAACTAATTTATCAACAAGAATAACCTTGGAGCTTATCCTTGAAAACTTTGTTAAAATTATTCAAGTTGAAAAGCTGTTTGATTATCTCCAACTGATTTATCAGCGAGAATAACCTTAGAGCTTATCCTTGACCTTTCATTTTAAATAATGCAAGCTGAAGGGATGTTAATTTATCTCCAACTGATTTATCAGTGAGAATAACTTTCGAGCATGTCCTTGCATCTTTTTCAATCTATGGTTAAATAAAACCGAAGTAATATTGTTTCGAATATGTTACTTTATTTAAATAAAATATCTTTATTTTAAAACATTTTGAAAAAGCAAAATATCTTTTGAAAAGACGTGCGCAGTCCATCAGCCCATTTTTTCCTCTCTCCTCACTTTCTCTCTCCCACTTTTCTACCAATCACACACGATCAAAACACATATAAATACCCTATTTCCGTTTCCATTTTCGTTCATCACTTTCAAATACAGCCTAATATCAACTCTCAAAATCCCCAAATCTCTCAAAACCCTAATTTCCCAAATCAAAAATAATCAAGCCTCGTGCCAAATCCTCTCCTACTGATGGCATCCCATTTGTTCCAAGCGATGCAGTGAAAGCCCTCAAAGCTTCTCAGGTTCAATTTGAACCTGCATCCATTGTAATTAAACCGTGCAACTTCGTTGCCAATTTTGATATTCCTGCTAATATCCAAAATTATGAGGATATAGTGAATTGCCTCATATTCTCTCCCATTTTCAAAGCAATTACCAGAGATCCTGATCCTATGTATATCCCCTATCTACACGAGCTGTGGTACACTTTATGATGGTCTAATGGGGATGATGCTGATAACTACACAGGGTTCATCGGTACGGTAAAAGGCGGAAAATTGAAAGTTTTCTTTCAGCTTGGGCGATTCAGGGCTACTCTAGGGCTCAACTACAAGAGAGTTACAGATGGTGAAGTCACATGGGCTGAACTAGTTACTGCTGAAGCATCAAAGAGAGTAGTTGATCTGATCGATTATGATCATGTTGGCGCTGACGCCAAGGTAGTCAGAAGTAGAATGAGCAGCGAATGGAATCTATTCTTTGCCCATATCATTCAGTGCCTAGGGACAAACGTGGGATCTCATGATCAAGCCAACACCATCCAGCGACAGATTGCTCATGCTCTCATCACAGGTAGCGATATTGATTTTGCTAAGTTAATTTTTGATGATTTAAAAGCAAGAGTAGTAGCAAAGAAGAGAGATGCCACTGTCCCATACCCCATATTCTTGTCGCTGGTTCTCAAGAGAATAATGGAAGGAGCATATGGATAGAATCCATCAGGAGAAGCATATGGGATTGGTGCTACCATTCCTGTTTGGAGGATTGGGAAATCTGTTTATCTCAACAAGCCTGCCTACAAACCAAGGACTGATAATCAAGCTGCAACGTCAATAATACCTGCAATAATGCTTGCTCGTATTCCTGCATCTAACAATGAAGCTGAAGAGCAACATAATGTTGAGGCTGCAGTACACGCTGAAACAACCACTGAATCTACACAGGCAGCAGAACATGTGGAACCTGAGCCTGCAGCTACCACTGTATCTGAACCTTCAGCTTCAGTGCCCTCCAACATCCCTCGACGACCACGCACCAAGGCACCAAAGGAATCATCTACCACTGGTCTGTCATCTGAAGCTATCTCAATGGATACATTCCATTCAGAAGAAACAGCAGAAACCGACAATGCAAATTTATACTTGGAAGCTTTATCTCATTATGGCTTATTATAACGCCCCTCATTTTATGCAACTATATTATATTAATAAACCGGAAGCGTAGTAATTTAAAACACGTCATTTCATTTACTAGATCATACTTAATTTAATTAAACAGTTCATAGTTAAGTCATACTAGTTCAAAACTATTAAACCGCATCTTAAATGGGGCATTATATAAAACCCGACTCGTTTAGTACAAAACATTATCAGAGTAGCATGCTGTCAAGACATTCCCAGCTTCCAGAGCATCAACTTCCTGCTACCCATCTATTCAAAATATAACCTGCAGGAAGTAGAGAGGAGGGATTAGCACATAGCTAAGTGAGTGATTTCATCACACAACATTCAACTTAGCATAATCACCTAATTACACCAAACAACACAATAATGAGGATCGGCAGCTCTGGGAATAACCAATAACCTGGGTGGCTCCCCAAGAACACTTATCCAACCTATCTGTATGGCCATAACGGACGAGACCGATAGCTAGTGGTAATCCTACTCAGATACAGTTCAATACACACAACTAATGAAGTAAATCCCTGTATCATTCACGCGATAACCAACTAGCCCAACCAACCATTCAACAACTCGTTGACCTCATTAACAACTGATGCCCGAAGGCCACACATTGCACATTGAGTAATAATCAACAAGGTATATTAAATAAGCAACAACAATATATCAACGCTTAATAGTTGTAATCCAATGATTACAACTAAGTTCAATGGTGAGTTCCGAATCCACTCACCGATACCTCGGTAGCCACAAACTCAGATTCCAGTTGCTACTTATCTTTTGGAGGATCTGAGAATTAACAACCAACACAAATTAGTACTTTGCCTCATAATTTGTAAATATCAAAATGGGCATTTTTATAAAAATGCCACTATAGCATCCAATAAGTGCCACTAAAGGCATTTCATATACAATACTCACTTGACTCAAAACATCTTTGTTAAGTCCCGTAACTCATTTAAAATGTTCACGTTATAACATATTTTTCCAGTCAAAAAGTGCCACTAAAGTACCCCTTAAGTGCCACTATAGGTATATGAAATAAAAGTGCCACTAAAAACACCACCTTCTAAACACATGCATTTTTGAAATTTTGCAAAATCCATCAAAATTAAACATGCAAACGCGATCCAGACTAGATATGGTGGGATCGCGTTCTTAAGTAGAAAAACATTCTGTAACCGAAAAGCACTAGCAAACGCGATCCGGATATTTGGCCTGGATCGTGTTTCCAAGGCCAAAACTCGACTGAGACATTTTATAACTCGGGAACTCGATCCGGAAACATTGCTAGGATCGCGTTCAGCTGTTTTTCAGCTCAAGAACAAACCTGCAACAACATTTCAGCTCGAACCAAATTTCACAATCTCTAAATTTTCATATAGCAATTCGACCAAGTATCATTTTTAACATTAAGGAAGTGTGATATTACATCTATTAGCTACAAACAACTTCCAAAGACACCATTTCCTTGCCAAAATCATAAAACCCATTTCTAAACCATTAGGTCACTTATTTGAAATCAATTCACATTTCAAACATATAAACACAAGATTTAAGCTAGACAATCAATTCATAGCATCATATGTTACCACAAAATCATCATGTAAACTCAAGGAATCCCTCAATTCATCAATTCCTTTCTAACCTAACATTTGAGTTTGTGAATGAAACTTACTTACAAAGGATAGAAGAACAAGGTGATAGAAGATAGAAGATGATGATGATATTTGCTATGATCCACAACTCCAATTTACACCTTCAATTTTGATGATAAAATCTTGGGTTTAGGTTAGGGTTTGTATTGGTTTGAAAGGAAATAAGAATTGGGAAAGTGGTGAATAAAAGGGATCAGCCATTTATTTAGCCGACCACACATCATGGGTATTTTATACCCGCTCTAAATCTATTGCCTGGAACCTAAAAATCATTTGCGAGAAATTTATTTTATTGTACCGTCAACTATAGTAATTTACAACAAGCAACAATTTACTATCCACAATAAAGCAATTAATAACAAATAAAATTTAAACAATTAAATATTCAATTTAAATAGAAAAATACCAGGCCACTGGAGAGGATGTTACAAATCTCCCCTCCTTAAGGAGATTTCGTCCCCGAAATCTCAACACCATCAAATAATCCAGGATATCTGGATTTCATTGACTCCTCCGATTCCCAAGTCAGGTTGGAACCTAAACTATGTTTCCACTTTACTAGCACCATAGGAATTTGTTTCTTTCTAAGTTTGGTAACTTTTCTATCAAGGATTTCTACTGGTTCTTCAACCAACTTCTGAGTTTGATCAACTTTCAAGTCCTGTAACGGAAGGATTTGAGACTGATCTTCGACATTACACTTTCTCAAATAACACACATTAAACGTACTGTGAATGCCCGCAAGTTCAGGAGGAAGATCCAATGTTACGGTCTGATCATTCACTACTTGGCGAATTTTGAATGGACCAATGTATCTAGGCGCCAACTTTCCCCGTTTACCAAATCGAATCACACCTTTCCATGGAGAAACTTTGAGATATACAAGTTCACCTTCAGAAAATACAACTGGTCGTCTCTTCGGGTCTGCATACCGTTTCTGTCTATCACGCGCGGCTTTCAACTTTTCACGTGCAATTGCTACTTTATCAGCGGTCATTTGTACAATGTCGGGTCCAGCAAACTGTATCTCTCCGGCTTCTAACCAACATATCGGTGTTCTACAACGTCGTCCATACAACATTTCATACGGAGGCATACCGATACTGGAATGATACGAGTTGTTATAAGCAAATTCGACTAACGGGAGGTGTGAGTCCCACGAACCTCCATATTCCAAAACACAAGCACAAAGCATATCCTCTAATGTTTGAATTGTGCGTTCTGATTGACCATCTGTTTGCGGATGATAAGCTATACTAAGGTTTACACGTGTACCCAATTCATGTTGTAAACTTTGCCAAAAACGAGAAACGAAGCGAGAGTCTCGGTCAGACACAATCGACAAAGGAATACCATGTCTCTAGACGATTTCATTAATGTACAACTGAGCAAGTTTACCTAAATGGGCAGATTCGCTTGTAGCAAGAAAATGTGCGCTTTTTCAGATCAACTATAACCCAAATCGTATCATTACCTCGAGCAGTACGCGGCAATTTAGTTACAAAATCCATGGTTATGTGTTCCCACTTCCACTCGGGTATTTCCAACTGTTTCAACGATCCATACGGCTTTTGATGTTCAGCCTTGACTTGTGAGCAAATATGACAAGCACCAAAAAATTTTGCAATGTCGGTCTTCATTGTAGGCCACCAATACAACGGTTTCAAGTCATTGTACATACGAGTACTACCGGGATGAATAGATAGTTTAGATTTGTTTGCTTCACTCAAAATCAAATCTCGAATATTTCCAAGTAAAGGTATCCATACACGAGATTGATAGGTCATTAATCCTCTCGAGTCTTCGACCAACTCATCTTTTCTTTTCAACATAATCTCGGATTTCAAATTATGATCCTTCAAAGCTTCTAATTGTGCAACTTTTATATGATTGATCAAGTCTGAAGAAACATCCACTTTCAAGTAATAAACTCTATCGGGATTACTTTTTCGGCTCAGAGCGTCAGCAACAACATTGGCCTTTGATATCGCGTAAAAAGTCATGTTTTTACTACCGATATCTCTCTCATTCTGGAACGATTCTTGGCATTTTGAACTCAAATATGGTTCAAATCATTGATATTATGTCAAGACGGTCAAAACAAGGTTGCACGATAAAAATCAAGCAAAACGGATGAAAAACGAAGATTCCACACACGTTTGAAGATTCAAGGCATCAAAACGAGATTTCAAGACTAAAGTGCCCTCCATCAACATCCATTATTTCCAAGATGTTCGTTTTCAAAATACGAATCCAACAGAAGAAGAATCAACTGAAACGGGTAAAAAATGAAGATTTCGCGCCCGCTGGAAGATCCAAATGATCCGTATGCAATATCTGGAGCTAGGCACCTCATCTCAGGGCCTATCTTATGTCAAAATCTTCGTTCTTGAATTACGAATCCAACAAAAAAAGAATCAACACAAACGGACATATAACGAAGAAAACACGCACGAATCAAGAAACGAAGCAAAAGACGGCGTAACGGGGCGGGGGTGGGCCCACCGCCGCCGGCCACACCAAGGGCGGCGCCGGCCTCCCCTGTCCCACCTCGGTTTCCTTTTTTGGTAACTTTTGGTACCTGGTGCGCCTACTTTTCGCGTTGTACAGTACCCGGTGCGCCTACTTTTCGTGTTGTACGGTACCCGGTGCACCCTTTTGGCTACCTTTTGCTAACATGCACCCCTTGATGCTAATGTGAGCCAAAACTCACCTATAAATATGGGGCTTTGGTTCATTTGCAAGACCACACCTTCACACCTTCCATCCTTGGAAAAACACACTTTCTTTCTATAGCTTCTAGCTTTTATTTCTTTGTTTATTTTCTTACTTTAGAGTAGTAGTAGGCTAGTTAAAATAGAAGCAAGGAACGAGCTTGTATTCTTTGGTGAGGAACGTGTTTGTAATCTTTGGTGTACGCTTGGAGCAACTCTTATTAATTCAAGTCTATTCCTTCTCGCATATTAATCTCGGTTATTTCTATCCTTATCTATCTTAATTAAATATGTATGCTTTAATTATGCTAGAGATCGTTTATGCCATGATTAGCGAGTAGATTACTATTGTGTTTGTTTGCGATGTAGTTAGTTAATTATGGGATGATTTATAATTAAATATTAAAGATCGGTAATATTGCTTTGATCGCCTTATTGCATGTTCTTGTTTGATTGTTGCCTTAGGATCATCATAGTAGTAAAATATAAACTGTCTTAATTATCGTCAAATAATATGATGGCCCCTATTCGACTGTTACTCGATATAGTACTGGAAACACTTCAAGGTGGAGTACAAATGTATGGAAGTCGAGGAACGACCGAAGGTAGTCATATTACGAAACGATACAATATTATGAAGTAATATAATGGCCCCTATTCGACTGTTACTCAGTATAGCGTTGGAAACACTTTAGGTGTAGTACAAATACGTGGAAGCTGCGTAACGACCGAAGGTAGTTATATTACAGACTAATATATATAAAATGAGAGACCTAGTTTAATTAACCTTTCTAAATAGACTTTTAAACTTCAAATTAATCTATCGCCTTTCCACCAATAAACGTGATTACAACACCTTTTTAACGACGTCCAATTAAAAGGTAGTCAATTATCTGTGTCAATATAATTTGTCAAAGGTATGAAACTATGGAACCATAAGGCTACATGAGGGATTATCATAGGACAAGACATGGCCAAGGTTTGAAGCAGCGGAACCACTTAAAGTGAGGAATGCTGTGGATAATTAGGGGATTTATTGGGTAGTCTTAAGCAAGGGCTGGTTTAAAGTCATAAATGAACTGTTTTAAATACATGAATCTGTTAGGATGACGAGGAATCGTTATATGATTCAGTAATGTCTAGTACCTTAAGATTTTGTTCCCGTTCATATGAAAGTATCATTAGACCTTAGTTAAGATTTTGCTTATTATTCAAAATACTTTGTAATGTTACCATAACCTAGCTCCCGGTGTGACATGCTAATGGGATTTTAATTAGTAGGGAATCTAGTGTTTACATGCAAGTATTCAAGAATGATAATTAACTAATATCTTTCAAAATAGTTTCTCCAAATATCATCCCATAACTTAATTAACGAAGTCTCAACAAACACTATCTTTATTTTATCTGCTTTACGTTTTACTTTTATTTCACTTTTATTTATTTACTTTCCTAAGTTAGTTAATATAAAAACCAAAACCCCCACTATTTTATAAACCATTCACTAGTTTGAAAGCCCTCATCTGCCTCGCCTTAGTTTCAATTCAGTCGGTTTAAAGAACGACTCTAGGTCATACCTACCACTTGCTCACCCTTAGGATTAGCATTGTTAGGAAAAACTTAGGCCCCGCAACTACAAATTTAAAACAACCCACTGCTGGTGCCCGGTTAGTAATCGTTAACGACACCGACCAGATCGGGGGCCAACAAGTTTTTGGCGCCGCTGCCGGGGAACCAACTGTACGATCCATAGGCGTCAAGACGAACTTACTTACTAGTGAACCTTTAGAATTCCTTAAACCCCTACGTTTTTCTTTATTTTTCCTTCATTTTACTACTTTTAGAAATTACCACCCCTATCCACTCAACTAGTCAACCACCTGCCAACGAGACTATGACAGCTGCACGTATAACTCTCGCTGAAGACTTTAAACCTTTGATTGAAGGTCGAGGAGGACCAATTATCTATCCGGAAATTGGTAGAGGATCATTTGAATTAAAACCCCATATTGTTCAGTTAGTCCAAAACCTCTGTCAATTCCGTGGCCTACCAAATGATGATCCCAACTCCCACCTTGACAAATTCATTTCCTTATCCAACTCTTTTAAGCCGATTGGGGTTAATCAGGACATAGTCTATCTATACCTATTTCCCTATTCACTCACTCTCAATGCACAAACCTGGTTTGAGGAACAAGAGATTAACTCTATAACCTCTTGGGTAGAATTAGCAACCAAATTTTTGGCCAAATATTTCCCCCCATCAAAACAAGCCACGTTTAGGTCCAACATCATAAACTTTCGTCAAGTGCATGATGAATCAATATTCGATGCATGGGAGCGCTTTAAGAAATTGCTTAAGAAATGTCCAAATCATCGTTTTGAGCATTCAGACCAGTTGCGCATTTTCTACAATGGTTTCTTTCCACATCACCGTCCTTTACTTGATACCGCCTCTCAAGGTAATTTCATAGACTGTACGGCAAATGAAGCTTGGAGCCTTATTGAGAAAATGACAATACACAACCATGACTAGAACAGTGAAAATCACCACTCATTAGTGAATTCACCTACTACAATCGGGAATGAAGCTATCAAAACCCTCACTCAGCAAGTGGCAGACCTAACCAAGGAGATTAAGGAATTGAAAAGTCAACCACAACAAGTCTGTCAAGTTCAAACCTGCCTTAATTGTGCTAATACGAACCACTCAGCCAAAAATTTCCAATCTCATCTAACACCACCCAATACTAACCATTCTCCTTACCCACCTAGGAATAGCCCACTAACTTACCAACCCCAACCTTTAGAACCCTCTCCCTCACAAACCTCTAGTTTTGACGACACCCTGATAAAAGTCATTCAAGAAATCTCAGCTAGACAAGACCAAGTTGATCTCATCTTAGGACAATTAGCACAGTGTATTAACGCTAAACCTCAGGATAGTCCAACTAGTTGCCATAAGGAGGCTTCCCATATTCAAGACTCTCAGGTAGCACATAGCCCACCTACGGTTTCTTCTCCGGTGAAGGAACCACCTATTGTCCCATCGACAATGGATTTAGAGTCTACACCAAATAGGAAAATCCCATTTCTGGCTCGTCTTAAACAACGACCCGACAAGCTTAAGTCTTTTCAGCTTGATAGGAAATTCCTAGATACCGCCTCTGAAGTTCACTCCAAAAAGTACTTCAGAAAACTTCTTACAACCAAGGATAAGGTACCCGAAGTACCCAATGTCCCGCTGAACGAGGAATGTTCAGCTATTCTTAACAATACCATTCCTGAAAAACTCGGAGACACCGGACGTTTTACTCTCCCTATTTCCATCTACAATTCAGGCATTATCTGTTCTCTCGCCGATTTAGGAGCTAGTGTTAATCTTATGCCATACTCGCTCTTCAAGAGGCTTGAGTTAGAAAATCTTCGACCTACCAAAATGACAATACAGCTTGCTGACCACTCGGTCAAATACCCTAGGGGAATAGCTGAAAATGTTTTAGTTAGGATTGACAAATTTCTTTACCCAGCAGATTTTGTAATAATGGATATGCAGGAAGACGTACACATCCCAATCATACTAGGAAGACCTTTCATGAATACGGCCAAGGCAATCATCAACGTCTTCGCACAAACCATCAGCTTGCAGTCTCAGGGAGAAACCATCACTTTCCATATCGACAATCCAAATGCTGGAGAGCAAGCCGATATGTACATGATCTCCACGGACAAGACCATAGAGGACAAAGAAACTGCAAAGTCAACAAGTGAAAGTAAATCTAGCAAGGAAATGGCAATCACGCCATATTTCCCGATAGTCCTCCGACGAATAGGACAAGAGATGAAAAATGCATCTCCATCAGCAAACAAACCAACGATGAAAGAAATTGGGAAGATAAAGATTGAAGAAGAAAACAAAAGAAGCACACCGCCAACTAATCCATTTACCACGGAAGAAATGGCGGGAAGTAACCACAACCATCCCATGAGAAGAGAAACACTGGAGGAATATTCCAAACACACAAGATACCAACCGCAAACCATCATAGATCACAAAGTGCTCGAAGAATTCATCCAGAGATTTGACAAAGTAGTAGGAGGAATAAGCGGCGTAGTAAACATGCTTGCTCTTTCCCCTGCTGAACTGCAATTCTGTCTACAACAGAGACGGGCATATACTAGGACCTACAATGCCCTTAAAAGATCTAACATCCCATTCACCTCAACACAATGGGAGATGTTAGGATCCGTTAGAGCCCATATGAAAGAGACTACTGGACATCCGAGCAGTCGTGCCGACATTTCAATGATGAATGACCTCACATCATTGCTTAACTTGCTAAAGAGAGAAGATCACCTCAGCTCCAAGGAAAGCGGATCTATGGTTATCAACTCCACTATGGAAAAACAAATTAAGTCAATGATTGAAGAACTTAGTGATCTCGTTTGGGAGGAATCAAGGCGCGAACGACCCTTTAGGATTACATATGAATCACCACTTGATATCGCTACTTCTGTTACGATCCATCTAAGGGAGATTCAACAACGGAAAAGTAACTCCAGAACGAAGTTCATATTCTACTCAGGATGCAAGGAGATACTTCGTCAGCTTATTCTAGTTTTCTCAGAATCCGACTTTCCATTCAATAACCATCAGCACCGGCAAATAGAGGAGCTGTGCACGTCCATCAGAAGATTCAATGGAAACCCCAAGACCGAGAATTATGAAGGCATAAAACTGCAATTCTTGGCGTTTGTTTGCTCTCTCTGGCAAAACCCACCGCCAAGAGAGGTTGTTAAGACAGACACAGCCACCATGACCAACCTTAGTGGACCTGTCACTAAAGCAGTTGACTACATCACCTTCGGACTTCACGGATTTGCGAGGACAACTTCAGAGCATCTTCAAAACTACAAGGAAGAATCGAGAGATAGTCCATTTGAATTGATTACGATAGTAGTCAATCATTTCATGAAAATCTATCCACCCCGATACACCTTTCCGCAACCTAGGGCCCACAACATCAACAAAGGGAATCCCATGGATGCATCCATCTCCATCTAGCTAGGAGAAAAGAAGTCGAGCTCTCGACTTTAAAAGAGCGCTTCTCGGGAGGCAACCCATGTTTACATTTCTGCAATTTTACATTCCAAGAAGTGATGAAGTCTCCGACTATCTTTCACACTTGGATATACGACCAAGTTTCAGCCCGACGCATCCAGTTTTTGACGCCGCGCATTAAAGAAAAGTATATCCAACGTGTTCACACCTACGAGACCAATCACAAGAAGACTTGATCAAGAGTGAACCCAAGAAGACGAAGTTCGGCAGACGCATACCAAGGAACACAGCAAATACTGGGGAGTACTTCTATACCGTCTCTTTCATTCGTTTTAAATATACCATATCCACTATGCTTATCACTAAGTGTGGGATTCAAACCCAAAACACACCGCCAAAAGAATACGTCTAAGATGTTTCAAATCCTAAGTGTGAGATTTTACCCCATTATGAGCTTAGTTTAACATCGAGGACGATGTTCCTTTAAGTGTGGGATAGCAGTAGTTGCACTACTGTTAAATGGATAATGGTATATGCTTGACTCTAAACTCGTTGCTCTTTATAAGACCCTGCTTCTCCATAAAAGTAAACAAAATTTTCAAAATTGAGTTAAAAATATGTTGAAAATGAAAAAAAATTTAAACAAAGAATGATTTACTTTGGGGAATAAGGAAAAATAAAATACAAATTCTTTTGAAAAACAAGTTTAGTAATCTCATAAAGAGCATCGCAGGACTAAGCACACAACAACCCAACTTTCGATTCGTGAGGTATCTTGAGCCATATGAAAAGCATTCACTTTTAATGCTTCACTTTTTTCGATTCTTGAGTGTGCCGATGTATGCGTTTAGAATCAGAACTTGCTCTTGCTATGCATTTCGAATCCGAACTGGTGAATCAAAAAGGAGATCGAATCACATCATTCTTGAACCCATCCATACACCCAAAAATAAGTACGTTACCCCCTTTACCTACTCAAAAGCATCCCTCAAACTTCATAGAAAGTTCCAAAGATGAAAAAAGAGAAGTATTAAGGATATGACGTCGAAAAAAAAATTCGAAGAAAAGAAAGTCAAATGGAGAAAAAGACTCCTCCCAAAAGAAAAAGGCGTCAAATCTCCCGAAAATTCAAAAATTTCAGCTTTCCGCCTCACCAAAAAGAAAACCTATGAAAAACCAACATAACCCCCTCTCATACCACCAACACTCCACTCCACAAACCCTACATCACCTCCCTTAGAATGATTGTGGCTAGATCGACTTCGCGCTCACCTAAAAGGTAACGATTTGATACTCGATCAAGCCTATGACGATAAACGATACATAACTGGCGTTCTGAGTGATTGATAATACAAGAATAGGAAACCCTAAACACTTTGAGTGATTGGAGTGACCACCTTGAGAGGATCGCCTAGTCATGTATCCAAGGTCAAAGATCACAAGCATGCTCCTAAAGATTACAATTCTTCCTTTTCAAAGAACAAGTACTTTATTTTTTTCCAAAACCCCCATAGTAAAAAGTTCCGCCTTAAAATATTTCATTATCTTCTTATCTTTAACCATGTTGAATACTAGTTTGCTTGAGGACAAGCAAAGTTCTAAGTGTGGGATACTTGATATCGCGTAAAAAGTCATGTTTTTACTACCGATATCTCTCTCATTCTGGAACGATTCTTGGCATTTTGAACTCAAATATGGTTCAAATCATTGATATTATGTCAAGACGGTCAAAACAAGGTTGCACGATAAAAATCAAGCAAAACAGATGAAAAACGAAGATTCCACACACGTTTGAAGATTCAAGGCATCAAAACGAGATTTAAAGACTAAAGTACCCTCCATCAACATCCATTATTTCCAAGATGTTCGTTTTCAAAATACGAATCCAACAGAAGAAGAATCAACTGAAACGGGTAAAAAAATGAAGATTCCGTGCCTACCGGAAGATCCAAATGATCCGTACGCAATATCTGGAGCTAGGGACCTCATCTCAGGGCCTATCTTATGTCAAAATCTTCGTTCTTGAATTATGAATCCAACAAAAAAAGAATCAACGCAAACGGACATATAACGAAGAAAACATGCACGAATCAAGAAACGAAGCAAAAGACGGCGTAACGGGGCGGGGGTGGGCCCACCGCCGCCGGCCACACCAAGGGCGGCGCCGGCCTCCCCTGTCCCACCTCGGTTTCCTTTTTTGGTAACTTTTGGTACCTGGTGCGCCTACTTTTCGCGTTGTACAGTACCCGGTGCGCCTACTTTTCGTGTTGTACGGTACCCGGTGCACCCTTTTGGCTACCTTTTGCTAACATGCACCCCTTGATGCTAATGTGAGCCAAAACTCACCTATAAATATGGGGCTTTGGTTCATTTGCAAGACCACACCTTCACACCTTCCATCCTTGGAAAAACACACTTTCTTTCTATAGCTTCTAGCTTTTATTTCTTTGTTTATTTTCTTACTTTAGAGTAGTAGTAGGCTAGTTAAAATAGAAGCAAGGAACGAGCTTGTATTCTTTGGTGAGGAACGTGTTTGTAATCTTTGGTGTACGCTTGGAGCAACTCTTATTAATTCAAGTCTATTCCTTCTCGCATATTAATCTCGGTTATTTCTATCCTTATCTATCTTAATTAAATATGTATGCTTTAATTATGCTAGAGATCGTTTATCCATGATTAGCGAGTAGATTACTATTTTGTTTGTTTGCGATGTAGTTAGTTAATTATGGGATGATTTATAATTAAATATTAAAGATCGGTAATATCGCTTTGATCGTCTTATTGAATGTTCTTGTTTGATTGTTGCCTTAGGATCATCATAGTAGTAAAATATAAACGGTCTTAATTATCGTCAAATAATATGATGGCCCCTATTCGACTGTTACTCGATATAGTACTGGAAACACTTCAAGGTGGAGTACAAATGTATGGAAGTCGAGGAACGACCGAAGGTAGTCATATTACGAAACGATACAATATTATGAAGTAATATGATGGCCCCTATTCGACTGTTACTCAGTATAGCGTTGGAAACACTTTAGGTGTAGTACAAATACGTGGAAGCTGCGTAACGACCGAAGGTAGTTATATTACAGACTAATATATATAAAAATGAGAGACCTAGTTTAATTAACCTTTCTAAATAGACTTTTAAACTTCAAATTAATCTATCGCCTTTCCACCAATAAACGTGATTACAACACCTTTTTAACGACGTCCAATTAAAAGGTAGTCAATTATCTATGTCAATATAATTTGTCAAAGGTATGAAACTATGGAACCGTAAGGCTACATGAGGGATTATCATAGGACAAGACATGGCCAAGGTTTGAAGCAGCGGAACCACTTAAAGTGAGGAACGCTGTGGATAATTAGGGGATTTATTGGGTAGTCTTAAGCAAGGGCTGGTTTAAAGTCATAAATGAACTGTTTTAAATACATGAATCTGTTAGGATGACGAGGAATCGTTATATGATTCAGTAATGTCTAGTACCTTAAGATTTTGTTCCCGTTCATATGAAAGTATCATTAGACCTTAGTTAAGATTTTGCTTATTATTCAAAATACTTTGTAATGTTACCATAACCTAGCTCCCGGTGTGACATGCTAATGGGATTTTAATTAGTAGGGAATCTAGTGTTTACATGCAAGTATTCAAGAATGATAATTAACTAATATCTTTCAAAATAGTTTCTCCAATTATCATCCCATAACTTAATTAACGAAGTCTCAACAAACACTATCTTTATTTTATCTGCTTTACGTTTTACTTTTATTTATTTACTTGCCTAAGTTAGTTAATATAAAAACCAAAACCCCCACTATTTTATAAACCATTCACTAGTTTGAAAGCCCTCATCTGCCTCGCCTTAGTTTCAATTCAGTCGGTTTGAAGAACGACTCTCGGTCATACCTACCACTTGCTCACCCTTAGGATTAGCATTGTTTGGAAAAACTTAGGCCCCGCAACTACAAATTTAAAACAACCCACTGCTGGTGCCCGGTTAGTAATCGTTAACGACACCGACCTGATCGGGCGCCAACAGCCTTGCCAGGATGAAATCGGATTTCACAATCATAGTCCTTGATTAACTCAAGCCATCGCCTCTGACGCATGTTCAACTCTTTCTGGGAAAACACATACTGCAGACTCTTATGGTCAGTATAAACAACACAGCTAGTACCATACAAGTAATGTCTCCAGAGCTTTAAAGCAAATACAACCGCTGCCAGTTCCAAATCGTGAGTGGGATAATTCTTTTCATGTGGTTTCAACTGTCGAGAAGCATAGGCAATAACTTTATCCCTTTGCATAAGAACACAGCCCAAACCAGAATGAGAAGCGTCACAGTAGACAACGAAATCATCTGTACCCTAGGGTAATGTCAACACAGGTGCCTGACACAACAATTGCCTTAACGTCTGAAAAGCTTGTTCCTGTTGATTAGTCCACACAAATTTCTCATCCTTACGGGTTAACTTAGTTAACGGACCAGCAATTTTAGAAAAATCCTTTATGAATTTCCAGTAATAACCCGCTAAACCAAGGAAGCTCTTTATTTCAGAAGCAGACTTTGGGGCTTTCCATTTCATCACAGCCTCGACTTTCGATGGATCTACTTTCACACCATCCTTACAAATTATATGGCCCAAGAATTGAACTTCCCGAATCCAAAATTCACATTTTGAAAATTTTGCATACAACTGTTCTCGTTTCAAAGTATCAAGAACCAACCTTAAATGCATGACATGCTCAGCTTCAGATTTTGAATACACAAGGATATCATCAATGAACACAATCACAAACTTATCCAAGAAAGGTCGACAAACACGGTTCATCAAATCCATAAACACTGCTGGAGCATTCGTCAAACCAAAAGGCATAACCAAAAATTCATAGTGCCCATACCTAGTACGAAAAGCCGTTTTAGGAATATCTTCTTCCCGAACATGAACCTGATGATAACCCGACCTCAAATCAATCTTAGAATATACCGAAGAACCCTGCAACTGATCAAATAAATCATCTATTCTGGGCAAAGGGTATTTATTCTTTACTGTCCTCTTGTTTAATTCTCTATAATCAATACACATACGCAACGACCCGTCTTTCTTTTTTACAAATAATACCGGTGCACCCCACGGTGAAGAACTAGGTCTGAAAAATTCCTTATCCAACAACTCCTGTATCTGATTCATCATTTCACGAATCTCCGAAGGCGCTAACCTATAAGGAGCTTTAGCTACAGGGGACGAGCCCGGCACAATATCAATACGATACTCAACCTCCCTAACTGGTGGTAAACCAGGCAACTCATCAGGGAATACCTCAGGATATTCACAAACAACCGGAACATCAGAAATGGTTCTCTTTTCAAGTTTGGCATCAACTACATAGGCTAGATAGGACTCACAACCTTCGGACAATGACTTCCTAGCCTTCATCATAGAAATCAAGGGAATTGACATACTATCCCGTTCTCCTCGAGCCACAACGTATGACCCTTCGGAGATTGGGATCCTAATCAGCTTTTGGTGACAATCAATGCTAGCCCTATTTTGACTCAACCAATCCATACCAATTATCACATCAAAACTAGGGATTGGCATCAACAAGAAAGAAATAGGGAAAGTTCGGTCATCAATCACAATATTAGCTCCAGTCACCGAGGTGGTAACAGGAACTAATTTACCACTAACAATTTCTACTTCTATGGGCTTTGTTATCACAGTAGGGACTAATTTCAACTTGTCACAGAAGCATACAGATATGAAAGTATAATTAGCACCAGAGTCAAACAATACACGAGCCGGTACAGAGTTTATAAGGAATGTACCAGTTATGACATCTTCTATATGCACAGCCTCATCGATTGTCATTTGAAAAGCCCTACTTGTTGGTGGTGGAGGATTCTTCCATTTCTGACCGGAAGATGCCGAACTCCCGACCGAACCCGACCCCGACTTCCCTGCCTCCGGACATTGACCCACACGATGTCCCTCCCTTTTGCAAGTCCAACACACAAAGTTCGGGTACCGGCAATTCTTTATCTCATGGCCAAGTTCACCACATTTCAAACACTTATTCGTTTGCACGGTACACGGGCCAGAATGCCTAGATCTACACGAGTTGCACCAATTAGAGTTGCTAGACGAACTACTTCTACTCACAAATTTCTTATTCTGTCGACTACCCTGCGAATTAGATTTTCCTTTACTAGATGAATCCGCTTTAAATCTTGAAGAAGAATAGTCCTTAGTTTGAGAAGCACGAAAACCTCTAATATCACTATCAACCGATCTTGCAAGATTAACGGCTTGCGATAAACTATTAGCTAATCTCACGGTAGTGCGGTAGTTATGGGGTAAGGCATCCACAAACTGTTCGATTCTGGTTTTCTCATTGGGAACCCACTGTTGAACAAACCGAAGCTTCTCAGTAAATTGTGCTATCAACTCATCAATGGTCATTTTATCCGATAAATGAAGGTTCACAAACTCCCTCCTAATCCGAGCCATATCAAAATCAGAACAATATTGATTGCAAACGGCTTGATGAAAATCAGGCCATCGGATTGATCCCTTTTGTTGTTGTGTTAAATGACCTGTAACTGAGTCCCACCAAACCAACGCCTCATCTTTCATACACTGAACGGAAAACATAACTTTTGATTCCTCCTCACATCGAGTCACATCGAATTTCCGTTCCATATCTCTCAACCAGTTTAAAGTCACGGTGGGATTTGTACTCCCATGAAATTCCGGTGGTTTGCTTGACATAAAGGTTTTGAAGGAGCACACTTTATTGGATTGTGAGGAAGGACTAGCACCGAAAACAGAAGATTGTTGTTGTAAAAGTTGTCTAGCTGTAGCTTCTTCAGCTTTCCTTTTAAACTCTCTAAGGAACATCAACTCATCCTCCATCTCGTGTATATACTCATCCCTGTTCGATTCTTCACCCGCTGGATTAGAGGTACCTTCCTGATTATGTTGTTCCGGATGGGATTCAAAAGGAGGAGCAACGTACCGAGAGGCATTATTGGGGTTGGTGGTCGGTGGTTCTTCATCTACCATTGCTGAAATCAACACAACACTTGAAACTTGTTAATCGTTAGTACCTATTTACTAACAATTCACAAGAAATGCTAAATCCCATACCAGGAATGTTTGACATATCGCGCTCCAGTTTTGGAATTAAACATTTTACAACGTTCAATTAACCCAAAACTATGCTCTGATACCAACTTATAACGCCCCTCATTTTATGCAACTATATTATATTAATAAACCGGAAGTGTAGTAATTTAAAACAAGTCATTTCATTTACTAGATCATACTTAATTTAATTAAACAGTTCATAGTTAAGTCATACTAGTTCAAAACTATTAAACCACATCTTAAATGGGGCATTATATAAAACCCGACTCGTTTAGTACAAAACATTATCAGAGTAGCATGCTGTCAAGACATTCCCAGCTTCCAGAGCATCAACTTCCTGCTACCCATCTATTCAAAATATAACCTGCAGGAAGTAGAGAGGAGGGATTAGCACATAGCTAAGTGAGTGATTTCATCACACAACATTCAACTTAGCATAATCACCTAATTACACCAAACAACACAATAATGAGGATCGGCGGCTCTGGGAATAACCAATAACCCGGGTGGCTCCCCAAGAACACTTATCCAACCTATCTGTATGGCCATAACGGACGAGACCGATATCTAGTGGTTATCCTACTCAGATACAATTCAATACACACAACTAATGAAGTAAATCTCTGTATCATTCACACGATAACCAACTAGCCCAACCAACCATTCAACAACTCGTTGACCTCATTAACAACTGATGCCCGAAGGCCACACATTGCACATTGACTAATAATCAACAAGGTATATTAAATAAGCAACAACAATATATCAACGCTTAATAGTTGTAATCCAATGATTACAACTAAGTTCAATGGTGAGTTCCGAATCCACTCACCGATACCTCGGTAGCCACAAACTCAGATTCCAGGTGCTACTTATCTTTTGGAGGATCTGAGAATTAACAACCAACACAAATTAGTACTTTGCCTCATAATTTGTAAATATCAAAATGGGCATTTTTATAAAAATGCCACTATAGCATCCAATAAGTGCCACTAAAGGCATTTCATATACAATACTCACTTGACTCAAAACATCTTTGTTAAGTCCCGTAACTCATTTAAAATGTTCACGTTATAACATATTTTTCCAGTCAAAAAGTGCCACTAAAGTACCCCTTAAGTGCCACTATAGGTATATGAAATAAAAGTGCCACTAAAAACACCACCTTCTAAACACTTATGCATTTTTGAAATTTTGCAAAATCCATCAAAATTAAACATGCAAACGCGATCCAGACTAGACATGGTGGGATCGCGTTCTTAAGTAGAAAAACATTCTGTAACCGAAAAGCACTAGCAAATGCGATCCGGATATTTGGCCTGGTGATGCGTGTGAAAGCGTCTAGTTTATTAATTTATAAAATGGAAATACCTTATATATACTTCTCACACAACCAGGCAAGAATACCCGATCGAATGTTAGTATAGACTTGGTAAGTCCGAGTCGAACACAGGGAACGGATGTCAAATTAAATAAATTGGAAATTGATACAAGTAAATAAAGCAGTAAAGATAGGGTGCGTTTTAGTTCCGATCGAACAATTGGTAAACAATTATAAAAGAGTTTATTAAGTAAAGATTGAAAGAAAATAATTAATAAATAATTAATCAAATAAAGACTTAATTCAGATGATAGAAGAAATGCATTTGCTTGGATTACTTTCCTTAGAATCCGGAAATCATTTTACTAATTCGCTAACATATGGATTTATTGGTGAATTAACAAATATTACCAATCTTCCTTACAAGATAAATTGATATAAACACAATCAAGAAAGACACAAGGTTGTTTTCAACACGCTAACGTTGCCCACCAAATTATATTCTAAATTAAACCAACACCGTTTATGTGATTTATTATATTGACTTGAATCAACAAAGTCTATAACTAATACTAATTATCTTGTTCATCAATGACCATTACCAATTATTAGCCCTAACCTGTCAAACTCAATATATTCAGCAACAATCGTCAATTGAAATCAACAATTATCAATGATCTTATAATTAAAAGGAAATCAATCTCAATTAACCATAAAACCACGTTAGGTAATTACTAATAATCATTCAATAACCAAGGATCGTCAAATAAACACATAAACTTTCAATAAATCCAATTAAATCCGCAAATCAATAATCAATCCGTAATCTAAGTATCATTATCCAAGCAAATACATTAAAGAATTAGCCAATCATAATATTACAGAAACTCAGATTCATAATCATAACCGAAATCATAATCAAATGAAAGAAATAAATGTTTTCGAACCGAGAAACCGAAGAAATGATTGAACGAGTGAAAACCTTTGATTCTCTAAGCTTCTAATCCTTCAAAAAGCTCCCAAAATGAGGGAACACTACAACAAAAATGGTCTTATAGGACACTCATAAGTGTCCTAAAATGTTACTTTTTGGGACCCTTTATCTAATAGGATCAAAATTCAAGCGTCCTATATAAAGGCGTTGTAATAGGTATTAGGCGTCACAATATACATTATGTAACCTTTTTGTGTGTCCCATAAAATGTCTAATAACGACACAAGTGGTGTCCTAACAGACCTTATAATAGGACGTTTTTTGGTGTTTTAAATTTTGATACTTACTCAGCTATTATTATGTATTGAGACACAAATAAACGTCCTAAAAAGTCTAATAGGACGAAATCACGTGTTGCATTAAAACCTCTATGAAAACCGGAAAAAGGTCCTAATACGGAGATCTTTGTTAGGACGATCTTTGGTCATCCAGACAAGTTGCAATTATTGAGATATTATGTATCACAAGACCGTATCTCAATAATAGTTCATTAAAGGGAATCAAAAACATTTACATTACTTCAATGAGAGAGTAATCAACATTTAACATTGTTCATTAATATCCAAACAGGTGACTATACAACAATGAAGAACAAATTAAATATCTAAAATCACATATCATTTAAAGACCTAAAACTACCATATGAACTCCAGCTTCATATAAGTTAATAAACCTCAACCTCTTGATAGCACACCTGTTGACGAAAGATAGAGATATAACGATAAGTAAAATTCAAGGAGAAGGAAAACCACATGTATCACAGAATAGTATAATCAAGATGTGCAAAGAATAATAAAGTGGCAATTACTTAAAGTACTAATTCTTACTTCGTATTTTCAGATTAAGGAACTACTAGCTAGTAGTACCCATTCAACCAGCTCAAGGCTGCCAAATTAAACTTGATCCCAATTCTAACACAAACTAAACAACCAAAATACCTACAAAACAAATGAAAACCACAATTGTAAGCCAAAACTGAAATGGATTATTAACAAGTAATAGAAAGCAAAACAAAAATCATGGACCATTTGACATAGATCTATGAACGTGGTATGTATATTAATTTATTGACACCCTAATTTCACTTGTTATATTATCGAAATCGCCTATCTTCCAATATTATATGACAAATTATATAGGTATAAATATAATAATGTGCTTCACTTACAGTAGGTATAGAATGAAACGAAATTTACATGTGTAATGAAAAACTAGATACCAAGTTTCAAAAGTAGCGAAAATAAGAGGGTACTTAAATACTATCCAAATATTACAATTATAAGCTTTGTCAAATAGCCAAGAAATCTTAGAAACAAATAGCCTTGCCCAAATCTAAACTCCCCAATCCCAGCTAAAGGTAGTTTAGATGTTGGTGGGACCAAAATCAGCATAACTCTTCTATTCATATTCATATAAATATAAATATAAATAATGATAATAATAATAATAATAACACTACCATATGTACAAGACTATTAGCACCAACAAAAATAATAATCAGCAGATTGTTTAGAAAATGAGTATTTAACATGGTCACAAATGGTAGGTAAGAATTGCTTGACTTACTAAATGGCTAGATGATTCTGGACCTGGCACCAGACATATAACTCACTGGCAGAAATAGTTGGTCCAACACACCAATTGATTCTACTACAATAACTAATAGTGTTTGAATCATTACCAAAACAAATACTCCTCTCGGCTTTAACGGCTTTTGTTGCACACCTTTCACTGCAATCAAAGTTCAGCAAGATCTCACCCAAATATCACGTTGACACTTGCATTCTCCAAGATGACCAAAACAATTTAATATGCCTCGTATACAAAACAAAATGCACATTTTAATTTGCTGATAAATAAAAAACTTAAATCCGCATTCCAACTATATGTCCTATTTAAAAAGATCACGATTGACAGTCATCGTTAATCAAACTCTTTTACTTACATATAGATATTGAACCTTCCAACTACTGAATTACATTATACATAGCATTTAATGTTAGTACATGTTTAGTGTCTGTCAGTTGGTCTAGCTCGTAGTTTGTATTTAGATTAGCATTTCTGACTCCTGCGACGTAGCGCACTACGTCGCAGGTGCGACGTCAGGTATTGGGCCTGCGACGTAGCAGACGTCGCATGGGCTTGGGCCTGCGACGTAGCGTGCTACGTCGCAGGTGCCAGTTTTTGTATAAAAAACGATTTGTGTTTTCTGTTTTAGGGTTGACGAAACCCTAAACATAATCAGTCGAAATCTCTGTAATCTGACCGAATATTATTGAATATAATACGTTTCGTTTGATATTCATTGCGTGTTGATTGTTCGTGTGTTTGTTTGATAATCTAATTGTTGTTTCCGCCATCGATTGGATTGACTCGGTTCGTTCTAGATCTTAAGTAGGGGACAAACAACTGGTATCAGAGCAGGAAGTGCTCGTTTTGGCGATTCGGATCGAGTTTGGGATATAAAAGAACGTGATATTCGTGAGTTTTCGTGTCTATTACGTTTGTTTTGTGTTTTTACAGGTTTTCGATCAGCATTATTGGGATTCTTGAAGGTTTCAGTCGTTCGACATTCGTGGTTTTGGTTTTAGGGTTAAAAATTCGTTTTTAGGGTTTTTGGCCGCTGCTCAGCACGTTTTGCGACGTAGCATAGCGACGTAAGCTGCGACGTCGCGTGCGACGTAGTGTTTTTGAACTTTAATTAGTTCGTGCGACGTACCGTTGCGACGTACCTCCCTACGTCGCTATTTTGACTTTAATTAGTCTTCTGCGACGCTGCGTTGCGACGTAGCCTATTTTTGCGACGTACCCATCTACGTCGCATATTCTTTGTGCGACGTACCACTCTACGTCGCTAAGATCAGAAGTTTGATTTTTTCGTTTAAGTAATTAAAATGGCAGCAGATAAAGAGGATATTAGAGGACTTAGGGAGATGATTAAACAAAGTAATGACATTGGTTCAAGCAATAAACCTCCACTATTTACAGCTGATATGGATTATGTATACTGGAGAGACCGTGTTGAACAATATATTGACTTTCATTGTCCAGAATTATGGGGACCATTACGTGAGCGTTATGTAGCTCCATTAGCTGAAGGAGAATACCGGGGTATTCGTCCTGCTAAGCCCTATAAAGCCATGTCTCCCGAGGAAAAGAAAGATTTTGATACTGAAAGAAAATCTTTTTCAATGATTAAAATGTGTTTAACGAAGGATGTTCTATGGCTTTTCAGAACTCATGAAACAGCCTTTGATTTGTGGAAGGCTATTGAAACGCGTTGTGGAGGGAATGATAAGTACAAGGAAGCAAAGCTCGAACTGATTAAGAAACAGTACGATATCTTTGACATCCTTCCTGATGAAGACACGACTTCTTTATTCACTAGGTACTCACGGTTAGTTGGTGAGTTGTTTGAAGGGGGTTATACTTTTCCTTCAATTGAAGTAAATAAGAAGCTGCTGGATGTGTTGCCGAGTTCTTGGGATATTAAAGTTCAATTTTTAAAGGAAAATGAAGAACTTGCAAACATGTCTTTGGATGCGTTGATAGGGGATCTTCAAGCTCACGCGATGGAGATTAAGAAGAAAGAAACTAGGTCTGGTTCTGCTGTTCAGAATCCTAGTGTGTATGGTGTTCAGATCAACTCTGGAAAGACTTATGGATCTGGAGTTGCCTTTGTATCAAATACAAATGCTTCATCGAATTCTTCTTCTTCTGATGGGATTCATTCGGTTTTTATGACTGGACCTTCTTCAAATCAACAACAGGTTCAAGTCTCACCTGCTATTCAGGAGCAAGCTGCCATCTACACAGCTTTCTTAAGCTCTTACAAGGATTTGGTTACTCAACCGAATCTAACTTTGGAGTTGACTAAGGAGGACTATGCTCAGCTTGATGAAGACGATCTGGAGCAAATGGATTTGACTTGGAATGTGGCAATGATCACCCGCAGAATTCAGAAGTTTTTGCAGAGGACAGGGCGTAAAAGCTTGGAGGGTGATGGAAAGACTGGATTTGGATTTGACAAGAGTAAGGTCCGATGTTACAATTGTCAAAATTTGGGTCACTTCGCCAGGGAGTGCGAGAAACCCAAAATGCCAGCATCGGGATTTACAACACCGTCTACTCCTCCAAAGGCCAAAGAAACGGAAGTTAACAAGAGAGGGATTGCTGACAATGCCCTGATTGCTTTTGAGCCTACAAGTCAAGATTGGACGCCTGTCTCCCAGCATTACCAACAGTGTCTGATGGCTCACATTGTGAATGAGGTACATGATGAACCGTTAAATTGTATTTCATGCATAAAGTTAACTGAATCTTTAAAGGCATATCAGACAGAGACAGCTGAATTGAGGAAAAAGAATGAAAAACTAACCGACTCAAATAATTTTTTAAAAGCTAATGAGAAACTTTATGAAAATCATCTTGAGGCTCATCGGTTAGATACTCAGAAATATAAATCTAAGGTTTTTAGTCAAGAAGACGCCATTAAAAGCTATCTTGTTGAAATTGAACTTTTAAATAAAGAACTTACAGATTTAAAAGCTGAGTATGAGAATTATAAGAGTAAAATCTTAGGATCAAATTCCTCAACAGTTGTCTTCAATGAAATCCTTAGCAAGCATGGTACTAAAGGGAAAAAGAATGAGGGATTGGGATACAACTCAGTTCCTCCTCCTACTACTTGTTGTCCCCTGCCTGTTAAGGAAGGCTTTGAAGAGATTCCCGTTGACTGGTCCAAGCTCTATGGTTTAAAAGCTAAAGATGCTAAAGAGACCAACCATAACAAACCGGCAAAGGAGAAAACCATGCGGCCAGAGTACCCCTTGCCAAAGTTTGTTAAGTCTGTGCATGAATCTCCGGTTAGTGTTAAGGAGAATGTTGAAGTAAAGAATGAATCTCCTGTTAGTGTTGAGGAGATTGTTGAGATTGAGGACATTACGGATCAGGAGTATCCGGAGGTTAAGAAGGTTGCATTTAAACCTGAAAAAGTGATTTCAAAGGTTGAATCTGAAATTAAGGTTCAACCAAATAAAGGAAAAGCAAAGGTTTTAAACTCGAAACAACAAACTTTACAGTCACCTGTAAAGATTTTGCAAAGAAAATCAGTAAATGAAAATGTTTCGTATGATAAACCTTCAACTTCAACCTCTCATCCAAAACAAACATCTTCTAAGACGTGTACTCAATGTTCATGTTCTAGAAATGTTTCTCCACATCCTGTGGTAATTCCTCAGCCTCAACCGTTTGTTGAGACTCGTTCTTGTTTCTACTGCAAGAAACAAGGACATTTAATCCGTGAATGTCCAAAGCTGTCAAATCAGCGATATGGGAGAGAGATGCCTAGGACATCTGTTTATAAAAACTCTTTTTCTAAATCTCCACCTAGGCGTCACTCAAACTCTCCCAAGCCTGTTTCGAAACCAAGTAATGTTGAGCAAAAACCTTTGCTACTTCAAAAGCCTAACATTACTTCTATTACCATTTCCGAATCTTCAAAAGTTTGGAAACGTAAAGAGTCTGATGTTGACTCTTCAGTTGTCAACAATAACACATCAGATAAAAATTCTAATTTGTTTAAAAATAAAATCCTATATGACGTGATTATTGTTGATGACCACGGTCGACCTAAGTCTGTAAAGGCTTGGGTCACCGTTTCTCACTAATCTTCTTTGTTTGTGTGTTGCAGCAGTCAGAACGCGTTAAAGATAGCGAATGGTATTTGGATAGCGGCTGCTCGCGACATATGACGGGCGATGTATCTCTTCTTGTGGATATTAAACCACATGCAGGAGGTTATGTTGCCTTTGCTGGAGATTCTGGGGGAACTATTTCTGGAAAAGGAACGTTAACTAACGGCAATGTTAGTTTCGAAAATGTGAACTACGTGGAACAGCTTACGCACAACTTGCTAAGTGTTTCACAGGTCTGTGATAAGGATTATACAACTGCGTTCACAAAGACTGAGTGTGTGATACTGAAGCCTGGGTATGTCATTCCGGAAGAATGGGTGTTACTGAGAGCGCCAAGAAAGGATGACACCTACATTTTGAATATGAGAACTGTTGAGACATCGAACGAGTATACGTGTCTCTTGTCTAAGGCTTCTGAAAAGGATTCACTGCTTTGGCACAGGCGAATGGGACACATTCATTTCCGAAAAATGAATTTCTTGACCAAAAATGATCTAGTGCTAGGAGTTCCAAAACAGTCATTTGCTCTAAAGGATGACTGTATCTCCTGCCAAAAAGGAAAGTTACGTAAGAAGTCCCATAAGTCTAAGCAGGTGAATTCCATAAATGCTCCATTGGAACTACTGCATATGGATCTTTTCGGTCCAGTTTCTACAAAGAGCATTGGTGGTCGGTCTTACTGCTTGGTAGTTACTGATGACTACTCACGGTTTTCGTGGGTTTACTTTTTGACCACGAAAGGGGAAACTCCTGAGATACTGGTGTATTTGTTGGACAAGTTGGCAAATCTGAGCAACTTGAAGGTGAAAAGGATACGGAGTGACAATGGAACTGAGTTCAAGAACTCAACTCTCGAATTGTTTTGTGCTACAAGAGGTATTGAGCATCAATTTAGTGCTCCGAGGACTCCACAACAGAATGGAGTTGCAGAAAGGAAGAACAGGACAATAATCGAGACAGCTCGGACTATGTTAGCTGACTCCAAGTTACCAATCATATTCTGGGCTGAGGCAGTTAATACTGCCTGTTATGTTCTCAACAGGGTACTCACGGTTAAGAAAAGGAACAAAACGTGCTATGAACTTTTTAATAACCGTAAGCCAAATCTACAGTTCCTAGAACCATTTGGGTGTCCATGCCTGATCATGATTACAAAAGATAAGGTCTCTAAGTTTGGTGATAAAGCTGTTGAAGGGATTTTTCTTGGATATGCAGTCAACTCTCCGAACAAAAGAGTCTTCAACAAATCAACGAATCAGATCGAAGAGCATTTTGAAGTGAAGTGTTTAAGGTATACGGAACCTCCTCAAGGAACGGGTCCGGATTGGTTTTTCAACTATGGAAACCTCTTCAACTCTTTCAATATTCCGGAACAAGATGAAACGGAAGAGTTGGTTTCTATACTGCATGAGCTTGATATTTCTCAAGATACACCCGTTACTAATAAACCATCCGACCCATCTCCTAATGCAACACCCGCACCTCCACCGACTAATCCTACACCTCCACAACCTACACCTACTCCTACACCAACACCCACACAACCGAAAACAACTACCAAATCACCACCATCAACACCATCTCCTACTCCACCATCTTCGGCAGCTCCTTCTAAAACAGTTTACAACTATACAAAGGAGCTTCCATATGATCCAAATATGCCTCCTCTAGAGGAACCTCAAGAAGAAGATGAAGTGGAAGAAGCAATGAACTACTCTCACTTATTTTCTCATGAAGATGAAGGAGAAGAAGAAGAGATAGTCATTCCTGAGTCTGCTGCTACTCCTGAAACTGAGGGAGATTTGAACAATTTGGGTGTGGATCTTGTGCCAGGTACCATACCAGAAACACGTATACATAAGGATCACCCCATTGATGATATCATTGGTGATCCTCATGCATCTGTTCAAACACGACAGCAAACAAAGCAGACTTCAGCTCAGCAGCTTTTGGGACTTATTGCTCATATTGATTCATGTCATTTGTCTCAAATTGAACCGAAAAAGGTTGATCAAGCCTTAAAGGATCCATCTTGGGTCGAGGCTATGCAGGAGGAACTACAGCAAATAAACAAGATGAATGTTTGGGAAATTGTTCCTCTACCCAAGGGTGCTCACTTGACGGGTACTCGTTGGGTTTTCCGTAACAAAATGGATGATCGTGGGGCTGTTATTCGAAACAAAGCCCGTCTGGTAGTTCAAGGATATAGTCAACTAGAGGGTATTGACTATGATGAAGTTTTCGCTCCTGTTGCTCGTTTGGAATCAATTCGGATCTTTCTAGCTTATGCTTCTTTCAAAGGATTCCGAGTGTATCAACTTGACGTGAAGTGTGCTTTTCTATATGGAGATGTTGACGCAGTGATCTATGTGTGTCAGCCTCCCGGTTTTGAAGACCCAAAGCATCCTAATCATGTTTGCAAGCTGAAGAAAGCTTTGTATGGTCTTCATCAATCTCCTCGACTTTGGTATGAGCGACTTGCCACGTACTTACTGAAGAATGGTTTTGATAGAGGACAGATTGATAGCACGCTTTTCATCAAAAGGGAAGGAGCGGATTTGTTACTTGTGCAGGTCTATGTGGACGACATAATCTTTGGATCAACTAATGATCAGTTGTGCAAGGATTTTGAAAGATTGATGAAATCTGAGTTTGAAATGAGTGCTATGGGGGAACTCACGTTCTTTCTGGGACTACAGGTTGAGCAATCTGACAATGGAATTTATATCCATCAGTCAAAATATGTCATTGACATGTTAAAACGGTATGAATTGCTCAACTGTAAACACTACGGCACTCCAATTGAAGCAAGACACAATCTTGGACCTAATGAGGACGATGAAGACTGCAAGGAGAAAGACTATCGATCAATGATAGGCTCTCTCATGTACCTGACTGCCTCAAGACCAGATATCGTGTTTGCTGTTTCTCTCTGCTCACGATTTCAAGCAAATCCGAAGGTGTCTCATATGAAGGCAGTAAAACGCATTTTTGGATATCTCGCTTTTAGGCCATCTCTGGGTCTATGGTATTCAAACGAGAAAAACTTCGAGTTAACTGCCTATTCGGATTCGGATCTTGGTGGCTGCAAGATAGATATGAAGTCAACTACTGGAGGATGTCAGTTCCTTGGATCGCGCTTAGTTTCTTGGCAGTGCAAAAAGCAGACTGCGGTTGCTATTTCCACAGCTGAAGCCGAGTATGTTGCTGCTGCAAGTTGCTGTTCTCAAGTTCTCTGGATTCAGCATCAGCTGCGTGATTACGGGTTCAATCTCTCTATGACTCCTATTTATATTGATAATACAGCTGCTATATCCATAACTCACAATCCCGTACAGCACTCTAAGACCAAACATATTGAACTTAGGTTCCACTTCATACGGGATTGCTTTGAGAAACACCTTATAGATGTCGTACATATAGAGACCCTTAAGCAGTGTGCGGACCTTTTCACAAAAGCCTTTTTGCGATCACGTTTCATTGAACTGGTCAATCTAATAGGTTTAAGGTTCTTTCAGTCAAAGAAATGATTTGTGACTTGGATTTTTTTTAGATTTTTAAATTCAATTTAAAAAAAAAAAAAAAAAAAAAAAAAAAAAAAAAACAACTTCGCAACAGCCACTCTTTATGCTCTTTAGTATTAAAGAAAACGCAAGGTTGCTACATTTTTAAAATAGACGTTGAAGTTGTGTCTGTAAACAACTTGGGATATGATAGTACATCGGGTGACATGCACAAAATGGAATTTTAAGGTTTATCTTGGATGTGTCAGTAGGTTTATCTGACACACTTAAAACAGTTTTTATCTAAATTATATTCATAATATGATGTATTGGTAGGCATGCTACACACCGGTTTGTGATTGAGTAAGAAGTAATGATAAAACTTGTCTATTACTTTGTGAAAAATGTTATATGATGTATGACATAAGTCTTAATTGATAAATGGAAGTACTATCATACACTGTCATACTTATGTCAATGTAAAATGGGCATATAGTAATAATATGATTATTAGCCTAACTAATGGTGACTATTGTTGTACTCTCGTACAGACCTGAATCCATTAGTTATGCAAATAGTCTCAAACTTGTTATGTTCATACTAAGGGACCCTCTGTTGTACTTTGTACAGATCTGGGGCCACTAGTATCTTCATAGTCGGTTTGATGTATGCCTAAATATAAATATCAAGTGTATGTTACGAGAAAACCGAGATAAACTTGGTCTTGTAATCTCTACCTTGTGTGAATATGCAGTGTTTGTTTTACTGAAGTTTATCAGTATATCATATAATAGGTTTCACAAAATTAATATTCATTCTAACAATAAAGGTTAGCTCACAAATACGGATGTAACATGTTTAGGTGGACAAACAATACCAATAATTGTCTTGAAATAATTTTTATAAAAGGTGTTTTAAATGTGCCAAGTAAATTTAAAGTGGACAAATATACTGATGATCGAAATAACACTTACTATTCCTAATAAATGCATGTTATTCTGATATGATCCTTAATCAGACAAAACAACTCCGTCACCAAAAAAAAAAAAAAAAAAAAAAATAGAGTGTTAGTTATTTTTATTTTTATTTTTGTAAAATTGAAGAAAATACCAAAAAGATTTTTTAGTTTAGTTATTTTATTTTATTTTATGTTTTATTTTTTTTTTTTTAGGTTATTTTCCCAAGTCACGAGTTATTTGGAAATTATTTGCTAAAAATAACGAGTAAACGGTTTGAAAATTTCGAAATTGAATCATAACTGTTTTATGCGACGTCAGGCTCTACGTCGCCTGCGACGTTCGGCTCTACGTCGCCTGCGACGTCCCAGCCTACGTCGCACATAGGGTTAGACTTTAAATAGTATCCACTGCGACGTAACTCGTCACAGTATTTACTATTCAAGTGCGACGTAGCCTGCGACGTACCAACCGGCGATTTGCGACGTAGCAATTCTTCGAGTTTTTTCGTGTTTTGTAGCTGTTTTCGTTCCGATTCACTCACGTAGTTTTCATATACTCGTTATTCCGCACACTTAGGTACCATATTTACCTGTTTTCACCATGTATTTTATGTTTAATCGCTATATATGTGTTACGGGTTAATAGGGTTTTGGTTTTGGTTTGAATTTGATGGTCAATTGGATGTTAAAATGGTTATAACTTATGTTTTCGCCATCACCATCGTAGGGCGCACCTTATTGTGTGATCAATTTTGAAAACCTCTAAATTCGACAATTAGGTTTTCTGGGTTGGGGATGAATGTTCGTCAGTGCGACGTACGATGCGACGTAGTCGCCTACGTCGCTCTAATTAGAAATTATTTAATTCCTACGTCGCCCTTCCCTACGTCGCCTTTTATGCGACGTCCGATGCGACGTAGCACTCTACGTCGCTATTTTAATTAATGTGATTAAATTCACAATAAATTGCAAAATGCGACGTTCCCCTTTACGTCGCTCGACTTTTATGCGACGTACGGGCTTATGTCGCTTTTCAATTTATTTTGATTTTAGGCGACGTACAGTTCTACGTCGCTCTGTGTTCATGCGACGTACGCGGCTACGTCGCTAGTTCCAGGAATTTTGATAAAGGTTTTTCCAAAAAATGTAAATTTTTTGCTAACCCTTTTCGAGTTGCAATCTGTTTCTGTTTTTGCAGATATGGCTTTGATTTTTGAAGCTCGTCACAATACGACTGCTTATCTGGTTGACACTTCTGATAAAGCTGCACCGTATCGTCAGATGATTGCATTTTTGAGACGTTCTAGGGTATCTCACGTCATTTCCGATACCACGGTGGTTTTTGGAAATCTGATCAACCCATTTTGGAGGAACGCAACTGTCGTTACTGAAAACGACGTTAGGCGATTGGTCTCTACTGTTCTGGGTACGGAGATCACTATTACAGAACAGAGCATTCGGGAACTTTTACAGCTCAACGATCAGCCGGATATGCCTATCGGTTTTGATCATATTTTTGTTACTGGAGCTATGCAACGAATAGGATATCCAGGAATTCCCTCCGATCAGTACAGGAAAGCGAATCTCACGCGTGTTTGGAGATATCTGATGCACGTGATTATCGTTTGTTTGGGGAATAGGAAAGGTGGAACGGATGGTATGAGCCGAAGTCTGGCTTCTGCTATGTTAGCATTGGTATACAACAAGCCGTTCAACTTCTCAGGATTTATCTTCAAGGCTATGGTTGATAATGCGAACGCTGGGGATCAGAAATGGATTTTATATCCACGTTTTGTTCAGTTGCACATTAATCGTCATCATCCAGATCTTCAGGCACAGGGTGATCCGGATCAGCTATTAAAGATTTCACCGATGATGAGTCGGATTTTCACTATTTGTGCAAGTTTTGAGAAAGGGGTTGCGGCAGCAACGGATGTTCCCTTATTTGGTGCAATTGTGGACGAGAATTATGTACCGCCCCCAGATCCTCAGTATATGGATGTTCCAGCACCTCAGCAACCGCAGCAACCGTTTGTGAACATTCCAGTTCAAGCTGCGGGGGAGCACATTCCTGCTCAAGCTGCGGGGGAGAACGTGGAAGCTCTTTTGGAGAACATTGAGCAGTTCGGGCATGTGGATTCGGACAATCCAGCATCGCATGATACGGTTGAGGATTCCGATTCTGAAGATATTGCGATTGTAGGACCTCAGGATGGGGGTCCGACGCCTGAGCATTCTGATGGTACTGTTCCGCATCCCTCTGAGATGGAACGTATCAGGCTTTCAGATTCATTCAGATATCTGCGGATTAAGCGTCGAATCAGACAAGGACGCAAGTATGTGCCTCCACGAGATACGGGAAAGCGTACACGTGATGGTGATGATCCTGCTGATGAGACTTATCAACCGAGACGTCGTGTTCGTCGTTCTTCGTCAACACGAGCTCCAGTCAATCCACAGCAGCAGGATACTTTTGAGATTCAACCGACTCCAGCTTTCATGCAAAAGATAATGGAAGATATGCAGCTGATGAAGCAAAAGCTGGAGGCTCAGGATGAGAAGATCGCTGAACAAGCTGCTTTGATCGAGGTTCAATCTAAAGAGCTTGAGGAAACGAAGAATAGGGTTCATGTTTTGGAAGGCAGGTTACTTGCCTCGGGGGAGTCTGGGTCTGGGATACCCATTTTAGAGTCAAGTGAACCTGCGTCTGTAAATCCCAACCCTGTAATTGAAAATATTAATGAAAATATTTCTCTTTTGGATTATTTCTCTGTTGATGATATTCCAGGTCAACCAAGACCGCTGGCAGTTGATTACTCATTCACTGACTTATCATTTATTCAGAGGATGGCCAGTGGAGTTGGCTCTGAGGAAGAAACAGAAAATGTGTTTGAGATGAACGAGGATGTCTCGATTGAAGAGGAACAGTTGGATGCAGATGAAACGTATGCTGATGCACAATCTGGGGAAACTTATGATGATGCACCAATTATTGAATCTGATTCAAGTGAAGACGAGAGTCCTGATAAAGCGCAACATGGAGAATCTAGTTCTGCTGCAACTCCAGCTCCAGAGACACAGGCACCGGACTCAGCAGCAAAGAAACTAACTGCTGAAGAAAAGAGAGAGAGAAACAAGAAATGGTGGCCTAAGGGACGAAATCCAGTTCCTATTCCAGTGAAATGTCAAGTGTACCGGGTTAGTCGGAATTATACCGGTGTTATTAAAAGCTGGAAGTGTCAAAGGAATTTGTTTATGATCAAGAGAGAAGATGGAGTTCAGTATTTTAGGATGCGTTTTGATAGATTGAGCACGTTGCCAAAAGGAGAGATTAATCGATTAGCTCAGCTTAAGTTGATTAATCCTTTCGAGAATGACTATGCTGAGTTCATTCAAAGATGTCTACGTCGGGAAGTACTATCGAAGACTTATTCGAAATTGAAGCCGACGTTGGGAACTCGGTATACGTGGAAGAAAAAGATTGATCCAGTCACCAGGAAGCCTTTGGTTAAAGTTCACTATTCGCCGGCTAAATGTTTGACTGAGATACCTCTGGAATCAGTTCCTTACTATTTTCTGAGAAGACTTGTGAAATGGGAACTTGATTCGCAGACTGGCGAAGCGGTTATCACTTTCGTTCCAGATTCTGAACCGTGGCCAGAAGTTGGAGGTATATGGAATTTGAAGCAAGCAACGTTTAGGATGTATGATCCGATGAGTTTAATTAATTTTCATGAAAAAGATTTAAGAAAACTCTATGATAATCGGATTCGAGTTGGTCAGAAGAATGAATTCAACAGACGATTAGCACAACAGTTTTACAATGTTGTTACTGTTTGCGTAGCTAATGGAATTCATGCCGACGGCCAGTTTCCTGCGGGCTGGGTTTAAAGAAGATTTTTGAAGACCAAGCTGAAGACACGGGGGAGTTTGTTAGTACATGTTTAGTGTCTGTCAGTTGGTCTAGCTCGTAGTTTGTATTTAGATTAGCATTTCTGACTCCTGCGACGTAGCGCACTACGTCGCAGGTGCGACGTCAGGTATTGGGCCTGCGACGTAGCAGACGTCGCATGGGCTTGGGCCTGCGACGTAGCGTGCTACGTCGCAGGTGCCAGTTTTTGTATAAAAAACGATTTGTGTTTTCTGTTTTAGGGTTGACGAAACCCTAAACATAATCAGTCGAAATCTCTGTAATCTGACCGAATATTATTGAATATAATACGTTTCGTTTGATATTCATTGCGTGTTGATTGTTCGTGTGTTTGTTTGATAATCTAATCGTTGTTTCCGCCATCGATTGGATTGACTCGGTTCGTTCTAGATCTTAAGTAGGGGACAAACATTTAAAAAGCATTGGTCAAAATAGAACCCAACATGGAAATATATATACATATCAGAAAAATAAAAAAATATCTAACTAATCAATAAATGAACCTTTTCTTAAGGATGACAAGCGTGTTGTAAATATTCTTCTCGATCAAATTTCTGATAGGAAGTGCTATCAAGTCCAGCAGTCTATACATAGATACATATGAAAAATTAAATTGATGAAATATGTAAACCCTAAAGCCTAACAAAAAAATAAAATATGAAACCCTTACATTGTTGGGTTGAGCCATAGGTTGAATTTAATTAGGGTTTAAAAATCATATATTCGATCAAAATCTATAATGTTTGTGTTATTCGAATATATACTCGTTTATATATATACACACATATAATATAAAGAAAAGAGGAAAAGTGATTGTACCTAAATTACATATTGGAGCGACTGAATTGGCATATGGGGAGTGTTTGTGATAAAAGTGTGCAGTTGATAATGAGATGAAAGAGGGGGAAGGAGATTATAATTTTCAATTTTTGGGAATAATTTGGCGGATTGATATTTTGGTTTTGGGGGAAATAATAGATTGGGCCGGAGGGAAAATTTAGGAGTATGGAATTGAATTGAATACTCCGTATAGATTATTATACGAGTATTACTCCGTATTTATTTAGTAAAAGATAAGATATGATGACAACCTTAAAATTATGTATATGCATAGTTACATAATACTATATAAAATAATAATTATCCTTTACATAAGATAAACACAAATTATTACAATTGGGGAAGGTTCAAGTAAGAACACTTATTATGGTGGGAACAGTAGGAACGTACATTTTTTTATTTTTAAGATCAAGATTAAATATATTTTTTTGATAAAATATTTATATCATAATTATTAGAACTTTATGCTCTTTAAAATGAGATAAATTTTTTAAAAAATATGTGATACACATCATTAAAAATTTAGTGTGTATCACAGTAGCACGCATAAAAATTTGTGATACACAACTTTAGTTTGTGTATCATATATTTTTTATTGTTTTTAAATCGATCTAATATTAACAAGGATAAAGTTTTAATTATTTTGGCATTATTTTTTATGCAAAAAGTGTACCTACTTTGAAATTAAAAGTGAAAAAAGTGGTTCATATGGTTCCTACCATAAGGAATGATTCTACAATAACATTTCCCTATTACAATTAATTAACCTATAAATTAATTTTCGACTAACGGATAAGTTATTTTCATAACAAAACGTGAAAGTATTTGAATTTTTTTTCTTGAGATAGTGGTTGAAATTTTTATGAAAGAGTATATAAAGTATTATAACCCAATAACAATATCTTTTAGATAATATATAGTTTGAGGCTAGCTTTTATATGCTTGAACTCGGCTCCATATATGTTACGAGCTCAAGTTTTAGACTTCTCGGACTCAAAGTTAAAACTAGATTAAAGTTAGAGTTCGTTGTGTTGATCATGAGTTTCTCGATAAAGATTCACCTCGTATTCAACTCTACACATAAAGACCTTAAATATGAATAAAACCTGCAGGTCATGAGCACGTGCCACGAATTGTCTAAAACAAATACTCGTGCCTTGGAGGCCTTAAACCAAATCATGCAAACTATTATAGATTTATATTTATCGTCATACCCGCAACATTTAAATACTTGCGAGTGTGAATAAACCGGATTGTTTTATACTCCCTCTGTCCCAAAATAATTGTCCACTGACAAAAAACACGCAGTTTTATAAAAATAAAATCATTACTGCTTTCTCTTTTTTACTTTTTACAGAATGACAATTTTACTCTTAAGCAATTAATTACCGCTTTCTTTAAAGTTTGTAATAATAATTTCAAGTAAGGGTAATATAGTAATCACGACCAAAACTTCCTTTCTATTTTTGGAAATGGACAATTAATTTGGGACATCCAAAAAAGGAAACGTGGACTATATTTTTGGGATGGAGGGAGTATAATACAACAATTTTTATTGAATAAATAATAATTTATTATTAAAACAATTCGATAAACGATCTTGAATGGCTAAAATTGCCCCAGGATCCTGGCGAAACGCCAAGAGCTTTTCAAATTAGGTTGTTTTTCAGTGAAAGTTCGAATTTAGTCCACTTTCGAGATAGTTAAAGTAAATCCAACACTTAAAAAATTTAGTGATGATGATGTCACTCGATTTTCATGACATCGTCATCTGCAAATTTTACTCGTGATTCTTCACTCGTTTTCCCTGCTCGAATTCTTCATAAACGTCTCCGCAAACTCATAAATCGCGTCCGCTTCATTTATCAATTAGAAGTGTTTATAAACATTTTTTAAAACAACAAAAATAATTTTAGATGTATAACTAATTGTTAAATTAAAGAAAAATGTGAGCTAATAATATTGTAAATCGGTAAGACCATTTAAATATTTGAACTAATTATTAAACTTTTTACTACATATTATATTTTTAATATATTTAACACGAAGTACATATATTATTACTTAATACTTCATGCAGTTGCAAAATAAATGTCTTATATCAAAATGCATATAGTTTTAGAAAAATTATTATTTTTAGTACATTTTATCTTTATTGATTAAAATATTTTTTGATTGGGTGTAATGAATCATGAACACTTATTTTAGGAAAACCCATAGAAGCTATGTGATTTGGGCCTTGGAGTAGATTTATATACAGTATAATAGTATTAGTGCTAGAAACGTTTCTACTTGTTCTTGTAGTTTAGTGGTTAATTTATTTTGTTGGATTCAAAAGGTCAGGTGTTCAAATCCGATTTTAGTCACATTTTGTTGTTTTTTTATTATTGTTTTGCATTTAGTCCGCCACTTCTCCTTTCTGGTCATTTAGATTCATTTTCTTTCGTATGTATTTAGTTCAAAGTGTATCGCTATATGAGATATGACAATAGTTATTAAATCCTTCAAATATTACAATCGTGATACTTTTTGCTTATTGTTCCAAAAGTGAGTCAAACTTACGAAATAATTTCAAATACGTCCTATAAGAATGTCAGTTTCTATATAACCCGAGGTCCAAAGTGAAACCCACTTACTACACGCATAATCAACGTTACACGGTACGTTTTCACGACCTGACATTTTAAACCAAATATATAATCTATTTACCATTTACAAATAAGCAATAACTATGCAATACAGAATTTGATCATTTTCAGTAGAAGTATAAAATTTAGTTTTGATTTTCACACACATTATTTTAAATACAATTTCTTCTATAAATTCGACACTTTAGGTAAAATATTATCCAAAGTATTTGTAATATATTAATGTGACTCAAATATAAATTGTACTATTAGGTTATACTATATTAGGACCCCAACAAATAAAACGTCCTTTAAAGCTCAATATAATACGACACACATATCAAGTGTCCTATTAGACTTTACTATGTTGAGACCCCAACATATAAGCATCCTATAAACTCAATATAATAGGACTAACATATGAGGTGTCGTATTAAAGAATATAGAAAAAGGTATAAAAAACTCTAGTGTCCTATTAGACATTTTTTAGGACGCCATTTGAAAAGTGTCTCAGGAAAAGTGTCCTATAATGTCATTTTTGTTGTAGTGGAAAAACCCCCTCTGGTCGTTTTTAATCGTATTAGGGTTTGTGTATTGAAGTTATGAAGTGAAAACCCTAAAAACGGACTTAAAATGCTGAAAAAGTCATCCATACGGCGTATGGAACTTCCATACGGCGTATGGATGTAAAAGCCCATAAATTCCAGCCCGCGTTATCAGTTTTTAGCCCATTTTCAATCTATACGGCGTATGGACATCCATACGCCGTATGGATGCATTTTCAGAAAAAATGGAAAAAACGAAAGTTGTAGCCCTATGTGTTAGCTAAATTCTCCAAGTAGAATCACCTCAATCGGAGTTCGTATGAGAAAGTTATGGCCAAAATACTAACAGCTATCTGAAAACTCAGCTTTTACATTCCTCCATTTTCAGCTCATCTTTCATTCTTTTTCCGATTCGAGCTTCATTTACACTTCAATCCAATCCAATCTTGCATATCTTCACTCTCTTAGATTCTTTTCTTCGATCAAATCTTCTATTGTCCAATGTTTTATTCTTTTAGCAACTTTTCTTCCGAATAAGCTTGTTTTTCGTTTCTTTTCAATCCAAGCTCCAAATAAACTCCTAAATGCAAATATGAACGAAATAAGTATCTTATTCACACAAAAAGCATTAGAAACCTATTAAACGAAGGGGTAATTAGTACTATAATTTAGTACATTTTGGAGTTTATCACCTGGATCGCGTTTCCAAGGCCAAAACTCGACTGAGACATTTTATAACTCAGGAACGCGATCCGGAAACATTGCTAGGATCGCGTTCAGCTGTTTTTCAGCTCAAGAACAAACCTGCAACAACATTTCAGCTCGAACCAAATTTCACAATCTCTAAATTTTCATATAGCAATTCGACCAAGTATCATTTTTAACATCAAGGAAGTGTGATATTACATCTATTAGCTACAAACAACTTCCAAAGACACCATTTCCTTGCCAAAATCATAAAACCCATTTCTAAACCATTAGGTCACTTATTTGAAATCAATTCACATTTCAAACATATAAACACAAGATTTAAGCTAGACAATCAATTCATAGCATCATATATTACCACGAAATCATCATGTAAACTCAAGGAATCCCTCAATTCATCAATTCCTTTCTAACCTAACATTTGAGTTTGTGAATGAAACTTACTTACAAAGGATAGATGAACAAGGTGATAGAATATAGAAGATGATGATGATATTTGCTATGATCCACAACTCCAATTTATACCTTCAATTTTGATGATAAAATCTTGGGTTAGGTTAGGGTTTGTATTGGTTTGAAAGGAAATAAGAATTGGGAAAGTGGTGAATAAAAGGGATCGACCCTTTATTTAGCCGACCACACATCATGGGTATTTTATACCCGCTCTAAATCTATTGCCTGGAACCTAAAAATCATTTGCGAGAAATTTATTTTATTGTACCGTCAACTATAGTAATTTACAACAAGCAACAATTTACTATCCACAATAAAGCAATTAATAACAAATAAAATTTAAACAATTAAATATTCAATTTAAATAGAAAAATACCAGGCCACTAGAGAGGATGTTACACTTATTGCCCACTGCTGACTCCACTGCATTTTTCGAAGACACTGTGATCTCTCTGGATCAGCCACAGAAACAGATGAAGCAACACCCGATGATATTGTGCACAGGGCTCAATCAGAGACAGGCTCTGATTGAAACTATCAGGTAACTAACATTACCTATGATCAATTTAGACATGTTTTCCCTTTTGTATATATTTCTGTACAGCATTCGCCATCTCCATCACCACAACACACACCTCCTCACATACCATCTCCAACACCACAACACACACCTCCTCACATACCATCTCCATCACCACAACACACACCTCCTCACATACCATCACCACCATTGAATCAATCACCACTACAACACCAATCTCCACCACTTTCAAGGGGTATCAATTTGATACTAGAACAGATCAAGGGTCTGGCAGCAATTCAAGAAAACCATATGCATGCCACTGAGAGATCATTTACTGAGCTAAATCACAAGTTCACCTCTCTTAAAGCTGAGGTGATGGAATTGAAGAAGGAAGTATCTTCTACATGTACTCCCATTGCTCCATCTCTTGCTACCTTTTCACAAGATCTGATAAAAGAAATATAGAAGCTTCAGGGTCTGATTTCCTTCCAACCTAGGTACACAGCTTCAGAATCTTGCATATAAGGTTGAAGAAGTAACCACAGCTGCTAACCCTATTCCCTCAAAGGTTGAGTCAATCATCTCAAGTGTCACTGCATTCGAAGCTCATATTAAAAAGGCACTAAATGATACCAGCTTCACCTCTGATGATAGAGAAGCTCTTAATGATGCAAGGGGCTTTCAGCTAGGGGAAATGATTGCCTTCAAGAATCTTGGTGAACATCTATTGGCACTGAAAGATGTTCTCAAAAAGATGATTTCTGAATTGCTATCTAAAGTTCCAGTTGCTAGTGCTATTCCCCCACCAGCTGAGGGGGAGAAATCTATTATCATTGAAGAAATCATAACTGAAGATACATTAGCTGAGGGGGAGCATATAGAGAAAGCAAAGACTGGGGAGCACACTGATAAGAAAGTGGCAGAGAAAGAATATGAAAATGTACTTGAAAAAGAGACTTCGATCCCTGTGAAGCCTTCATCTGATACTGCAGCAACAAGCTCATATCCAGTGCAGCCATCCAGATAATGAAAAAGAAAACTAATCATGGATGAAGAAGATGAAGGATCTGATGATGATCAGAAGGGAAAGAAGATTAGAATGGAAAACTCGAGCTCTGATGAGCTGATGGGAGAGGAAGAAAAATTGAAGAAAGCAGCTAAGAATCTAAATCTTTCACTAGAAGACATTCATGCTGCTTGTCTACAAGAAAAATCAAGGAAACTTGAGAAAGGAAAAGCTGATAAAACTGATAAGTTGATCTCTGAGCTCAAGGCAAATGTTGAAAATGAAGCTGATAAAAAGGGCACTGATGCTCTTAAAATTCAAGAGCAAGTGATGAAGCAGGGAGCACTGAACCTCAAGGAGAGAGATGAACAGATCAAGTTAATTCAAAGATTTATCTCCTCTAGAAGATTTCCAGAAAAGATAATCAAGGTCACCCCCAAAAATTTTAAAGCTCAGCAGACAAGGAACAATCTGGAAATAATCAGAGAAAATAAGAATACAATAGACATTGTGTCTTTGTCAAAGCTGAAAACAACTCTGGGCTTCTCGGAAATCTGTGAATTGTACACCTGCATTCAGAACAACTTAACTGCTTATAAACCTTCACTATTAAAGCTCCTTGATAAAATCATCAATGATCTAAATGAAGCTGAAAGAACCTTGAATCTTCCAATCTCTCAGCTTCAAACTGAACTCAAAGGTACTTTTGTCAGCTCTGGCAGAAAAATGGCCAAAAGACCAACTAAAAAGGATAAGCTGAAACAAACAAAAATACTTCAAAAGATGAGCTTTCTTCCTGATTGTCAAGGAACGAACCATATTCTGCCTGCTAGTGTTCATTTCATGCCTGGAAAAGTGATCAGGAGCCCTTAGTTTGGAATGTTCTATGTGGATCCTATCACCAAGCAAAGCTTCCAAAGGGCCTCTGAAATCTTCATTGCCAAGACAGCATCTAGCTGCTGTTCGATTCATAGGGAGAGCCAGCAATGCTGATGAAGAGTTTCTGAAGTTAATCGATGAAGAGCTAAAGCTGAGGATGGCTCAAGACACTAGTGACTCATATGTAAAAATCAAGCAAGAATATAAAGATGTCATGTTATAGTGTCCTTTTTATAAAATTTTGATTATGATATAAAATCAAAGTTTGTTACTTTCCGCTATTTATTTATGCCTGATATGTATTTGTAAAATCTCATTAATAAGTAGCTAGTAAGTAACACTTGTATCGTCATAAATAAATAGGGGGAGATTGTTGGGTCACTGACACTGCCTATATGATTTATGTATGACAGAATTATTACTCGGACGCTGATAAGTCTTCAGCGTCCTTTACCTTAGTGGTCTCGCTACATATGTTTTGCAGCGTCCTGTAACTTGTAAACTATCATCAGCTTATGTATCTACGCTGATCAACTCAGAAGAATACAAGTTACTGATAGCTGCTGGAAGACTCCCTGAAGCATTTATCTTAAGTCAAAGACTGAAGATAAAGATAGAAGATTTCTGATTGAAGTGGAAGATCAACGGTTATCTTATCTACACCAGCAACTATTTCCAATGCAAGCGCATGGGTCTGACAAATACATGTGTACTTGAGAAGGCGTATTCTACAAGGTGGATATTAACCGTATAACCGGCGTACAATAATACAGGAAGTCAACTACTTTCATTTGCAGAAAAAGTACATTGCTTTTTCTGTAAATATGTATTATTATATTTTAAACACATTCCATAGGAATAGTCATTAAAGATTTGATACTTCCCAACCATATTTATCAAATCTTTAAGGTTTATTCAAACGGTTAATTACATTATCCATTGAATAATATTGAGGATTTATGGCTATAAATACTCACCCAACAACCGTATTGAATACACCTTCAACCGCATTAAATATAACCTTTGATCAATAGCAGCCACTCCTGTTAGTCAGCGAGCATTGTGCCAACACTTATGTAGTGTTGAGATCACTGACAGTCATCAGCGTCCCTGGCTGAGTGACTTGTTATATTTAAATTTGTCATCTAGTTACAATTACTTAGATTAGTGTGTCTTTTCTCTTCCGCAAGTAATTGTTGTAAAGTATTATTTTGATTCAATCAATAAAATTACTTTAAACTTGAAAATTTGTATTCACCCCCTACAATTAATTGTGTTAGTAGTTATTAGTTTATTTGTTTAAACGGGACTAACACATTATATATTAGTATAGATATGTTTGTTACTTTAATGTTTAATAACTACTCCCTCCGTCCCAGAATAAGTGTCATGTTTCAGATTTTGAAGTCTTTCCTTTTCAACTTTGACTTTAAATATCTTTGTTTGTGTTATATAATACTTTATGAAAATTATATCATTGGAAATACATTTAAAACTCAATCCATTCATTCATTTTGCATCAAGTATTATATAACACAAACATTAATATGTAAGGTCAAAGTTGAAAAAGAAAGATTCAAAAAGTCAAAACATGACACTTATTCTGGGACGGAGGGAGTATAATTATAGTATTAATGAGATTTTAATATATGTAGGGGTATATTAGTAATTTCATGTAGATTTTTTAAATATCAATAGTAATGTTAGGGGCAAAATAGTAAAATCTATCTTAAAAAAGCATTAAAATGCATTATATATTAGTACAGATATAAATATAAATAATATAGATATAGAGATATCCGACCACCATCTTTTACCACCCGACAACCCTCTATCACCTAGTTATCTTATCTAGTAAGGACTTTCGGACGACACTCCGCATTTTCTCTTTTACATTCATTCCTTACTCGAAAAATCTCAAACAAAAATTATTGACGGTCAATAGTGTAAAAGATTATTGTCGCAACAAGTTTAATTTTCGTAAGGAGTGCGAGTAGAATTTAGATTACACTCTAAGTACTACTCCCTCCGTCCCTAATCTATTGTACACTATTCCATTTTGGGTTGTACCAAATTAATTGCCCATTTCCATAAATAGATAAGAATAAGGAGATAAAGTTCTTTTTTACTCCTAGTGTATATATATAATACAAAAAAAGTAGGTAAAAAGTAGAGGGTAAAACTGTTATCTTACCAAAAAGTAAGAGAGATAATTATATTTTCTTAAAGTGCGTGTTTTTTGTCTGGGACGATAGAATTGAGACGGAGGGAGTATTATGTAATACTCCGTATGTAATTTTCTCATGTACAATTATACATATCCAGAAACAATGAAATACGGAGTACATAATTTAGCCCTAATTTATCAGCTTCTTCTCTATTTTTTATTTCCTCTTTTTTATTTTATTTGGTCGCGTCTTCTTCATTTGAAGCCCTAACTCTTCTTCTTCTTCTTCCTCTGCCATTGACGAAAGCTGCAGTTCTCTTTCAATCTTTATATATCTGGTACGTACTCTCTCTATCTCTTAAGCACATATTTAAATTCACCTGCTTGTCATTTTACCCTCACACTTTGCTACTTAATTTCCGTAATTTTTTATTTTTATTTTCTACTGCAAACGTGTTACTAACATTATAAATTGTATACAGCATATCTGAGCTGATTCTAGGTATTTATATAGTTGTAGACTCGTAGGACCTCTGTATTCTGGATATTGAGGTTTCTTTACAACAATTCTTTATTTGTTTATTCGATACGATACACGCTTTACTATTGCATATATCGTACTGCAATACATGCCTTTAGATGTACTAAACTCTTAGAGCATACCTTTTTAATGTAACCAAATTACATCGAACGATTAAGTTTTGGAAGTTCAGTACTATATCAAAAGGTAATTTTTTTAAGTGCTATACATACAATAGTAGAACATGTATAACTGTATACATTTTGGTGTAGTTTGCCCTAAAGTAGAATTACACTTATATAAGTAAGTAGCCTAGTAGGTGCTTTATAACATGATTAGGGAGTTATTCTTTTGGTTGAAAGTCATTATTACTACTTATGAGTTTAATGACTTTATAGATGTTAGCAATAAATCTTGTTTAAAAAATTAGAATAATATGAACAAGTATATCATATATTATGTGAAACTGATATGGGTTTGTATGAATTATTAATTGGAAATTGTATAAGTTCCTTAAGATAACTTACACAGATTACTTGCCTAGTCATTTAAGGAAATGTTTTGTAAATGATGCTTTAAGAGCATGCATGTATGTTTATATTTATCATTATTATCTGTTACAAGACTTAATTATATGTATTGATTAATGAGTACCACCACAATGAGCTGCCTTTAGACATTTGCTGGTACAACTACACTGATAAAAGCAAGCATGCTATAATCAATCTTCCCCCAAGACTCTTAAACACTGTATAACACAACTGTTATACACACAATGTAGGTCTGAACTGAGGCTTGAACCCACAATCCTATTGTTTTCTGGGCTGAAAACTAGGCCAAAAGTCCTTTGGTATAAAAAAAATCTACAAGTCAAAATATATTTAGATGAAGTAGAATTAGTTTAAATATTAAGAGCCCTTACACAAGCAATTAAACTAGGAGATTACATTTAGAACATTTATATTCACAAAATTCGTCATGTTGCTTGACAAACACACATCACCAAACAAATGTAACTTGTTTATGTCCAACATGAGGCCAGAACAAATTGGGTTGTAGTAGCACGGAAAAGAATAAAAGATAGAAGAATGATGTTTGTACTTGTTTTTATTGTTCCAATTCTGGATAGAGTAGAAAAAGCATCCCCTACCCTCTGAGAGTAAGAAAGACCAGGAATATTGTGGAATTAGACCTTTATTAGAATGGTATTCCATTGCAAATGCTTGACCATATGGCATTTTCAGTTGCTTCGAAATGATTCTACCCCAAATTTCACTGTATCTTACCAAATGCATCTGGTTCATATTTTCATTTATATATTTGGATCCATTTTTAGTGTATGTGGACTAGTGTGGATAGAAGACTTCTTTTGTTGTCAACTTGTCATAGGTTTTTTGGTTTCATTCTCGGTTAAGGTAATTTTGCAACTTTGTCACATGCTTCTATTCTTAGTGTGCTTCATGAGACTGTTATGGGATAAATGTGAGCATGCTAATATGGTATATCTGGCAATGTTTCATGTAATGTAGTGAATCCGGGGAATGTATGACTAAATATTTATTTTGGGTTGTATATGGATTAAGGAGGAAGAAATTAAAGACTGAATGTAACTGAGATCTGCAGTGTTTTACAAACCTACGTTACCCTTTTTTAGCGTTTGACGGGCTCATTAATCATTAATGATTGTTATCTGTGTGTGTCGATGTTGTCTATTTGCGTTGCTTAAATTAAGATATAATCTTAATTACTATTATATTTATGTTTTTCAGGGATTCTTCAATCTAATTACGTAGTAAGCAGGATGAGTGATGATGTTTTTGATGGAAAAGTGTTGGCTGACAAGCTGTCTAAACTCAACAGTTCTCAACAATGTATAGAGTGTATCCTTTTTGTCGGGGAAGAACCCTTCATGCTTTTTAATTCAAAGACAAACATTTAATGCTATCATTTACACAGATGTACCCTCACTAGTAGTATATACTAGAAACTTAGGCTCTACTATCCAAGCTGTTTAATATTCTTCAAGTGTGTTATGTCTAGAGCTAACACCTGTAAAGCGTAGAGAGAATTGATATTTCTTAAAGAAGCTTGTTTGGAGCATAGCCGATGCTAGATGTCCAGTTTTGGCCAAACACTGATGGTGTAGTTGAAAATTAAATAATCTGATTGTTTTAGTTTATCTAATCTGCAAATCAAAATAAAGGCATTTGGATCTTCACTTTTTTTATTGAAAAATAAGAATACAGGTTGATTCTTTCTTCAGACTATAGATCCAAAATACGCACCTAGTGCTCAGGCTTGCTTTTTCAATGTCTTCCTTCTTAAGGTCTTAAATTCTCTGGTCTTGATGGTGATAAATATTTTTTAAACATTTTAGTTTGTCATTAGGGTCGGAACTCCTTATATTTCGATTTTCCTAAGTTATTATCTTTGAAAAATTGCAAAAAATACACTGCAATAACATATTCCTAATGAGCGACTGCACCTTTATATAATTATGATCCTTTATATGATGTATGTTTGTCACTATTGAGTATTTAAAGACGAGTTTTCATGTGTTTTTCACAAAGAGCAGAGGCGTGTGCACCAAGGATACTGATTCATATACCCTTTCTACATTTTGCTGAGGTGCAGCCGACTGTAAATCTTAGTGCTTTCACTACAAAAGTACACAGCACTGCCGATTTTAAGTAAGGAAAAGTTCTAGTTACCCACCTTTGTGTTTCTTACTCATGAGTCCTTAGGAAACATGAAGTAAACCTCCATTTTGAGCCACACCACATTTTGTTGTGTCTATTCTTTGATGTAATACCTTTATTATCTGCCTCAATGGTTTTCCTTAATGCTAAGTTAGCAAGTTCTCGGTTGTGTATGTCCCATAGAAAGAAAGCCAAAGAAATTGTTGACATATGGCATAAATCATTCAAATCTGCTCAAGTGGATCAGCACGTTCCGTTTCTGTATTTAGCCAATGACATTTTGCAAAATAGTAGGCGGAAGGGCACCGAGTTTGTGAATGAATTTTGGAAGGTCATGCCATCAGCGCTCAAGCATGTTAATGAACATGGTAATGAAAATGGAAAGAAAGCAGCATCAAGACTGGTAATCTCTGTTACTAGTAAATCCTTATTGTCTATTTTTCTTTCAAGTGTAATTGCTCTAACAAAATATAGTATAAGCATATGATACCAATTTGTAATGTGTAGAGTTAGGATATAAATATGCCAAGGCATATTTAGAATATGCATATTTTCCTTTCTTTTTCAGTTTAATAAATACTTTTGGGTTTAATCATCAACCATTGATGGAGTTTCAAACACATATTCTGTAGTTGAGATGAAACTTAGTTATATACTTATATTAATCTTTTACACACGCTGATAAAGATTATTTTCTTCCATGACTTTTGTGTTTTTTTGTGTGGCAAGGGTATGTTTGTAAGCCGTGTTGAGCATACCCCCTCAATAGAATGCATTTCTGACCTAACAGCTATATTTTTAAGTGTTAAATGTATAAGTATTTGATTCATAATGTTTTCATCTGGATTTTTTTGGGCAGGGGGTTCTAGCTCTTACAACTAATTATGTAAATAATTCCTTGTCATGGACCATTTAAATTGGTGAAAAATCCTCTTTGCCACTTATTTCGTTAGGATTATGAATGAGTTTGATTACCGTATCGATTTTCATAAAGGGGGCTCATTGTACCTGATCTGCTAGTTGGGAGTATTTCCGTGGGCTATTATTCTAGACACAAGGGTTTTATTTTGCCAACATGGCTTCTACATTTGATAGATTAGTATTATTTATATTGGACTAGTCATATTAGTATGGATAAGTTTGTGTTCTATTAGACAAGTCCTAATAATGTTTATATAATTCAATGGAGATACCTCACCTAAGTATCTGAGTCCTCCGCATCCCAAGAATCGGGTGTTTCATGAGTGTATTAAACATATGTATTCTTTGTGGATAGAGTGGATCTTCACTTCTCGTGAGCCTTCTTCCATTGAGGTGATTTTCATGCGGTTGCTAATATCTTAATGAAGATTCTCTAGGATTGTGGTTGATCCTATATGTTTCAAGTTGGCCCTTTCGAAGATTATGCCCCAACCTGAGAAGTGTTAGATATAGTCGATACTCAGTACTTATTTATTATACTTCTATTGATACTCCATAATAATTAATTGAACTTTCATTGAAGGATTTTTCTTTGGTTGTGTTTTGTTTGGGTCTGTTAATCTGTTACATACCTTGTATATCATTACTATATTCCAAGAATATCATGATGTTGCTGTTCGTTATCCTACAATAATCTTTTACTACCGTTATACTTAATAGTTGTTGGTTTTACTTTGATAGGTTGGCATATGGGATGAAAGGAGGGTTTTTGGATCCCGGGGTCAGAACTTGAAAGATGGGATGGTTGGTAAAAGTCCTCTCCCTCAGACCCCTAGCAATGGAAAGACTTCTTCTAACCCTATCAAGATAGTGAAGAGGGATGGCAACTCTTTAAGACTTGTGAGTATTGGATTTCGCTTCATTAACGCCCTATTTTGAAATCTCTTCTTCATAACTTGAACTTCTTTTATATTCTTGGCATTCAGAAATTGGCTGTTGGGGGTATCCCAGAAAAGATAATTACTGCTTTCCATTCGGTACATGATGAGAATGCTACTGAAGATTCTGCCATAAATAACTGTGAAGGTGCAGTTAGGCGGGTTGGAGATTTGGAGAGAGATGTTGAAAGTCAAGGTAAAGGGTGTATTTTATACATGTTTTATTCTGGTATGTTTTATACTTTTATGTGTTGGTGAATGATTTTTTAATGTATATGGAATTCTTAGGAGCTGTTTTTGAAATCATTGACAGTCGTTTTATCATCTACCATCAAAAATTTTAGCTGCTAATTCATCAAAGTAAAAACTGTATATAGCACAAGTTGTCCTACAATAAGTTCCCTATACTTCTATACTTTTATTAACTATAGAGGGCCACAGTTTTGACAGGTGGCTTTATTTTCTCCTTGTTTTCATGCATTCAGTTCTTTAATGTTTGTTTCTCCTTGCTCCATATTTTCACTTTAGTAAAATTTGTTTAATAACGCTTGGTTTTCTATAGCTTTTATATAAATCTATAAAGACGTGTTGGCCTTTTGTCTACATGGACACAAGCTGCATGTATCAATTTAATGCCAATTGCCAAAATTCTTGAATTGGTGGGGTAAATATGGATTTGAAACCATGGTCTGCATGTTATCCTTACGTGGAAGGCGGGCATAGTACCATTTAAGATTCATTCTTGATGGTAAATATCATTGTTTTTTCTACATGTCTATGCATAATACAATATTATCAATATAAGTTCTTCTACTTTGTGATTTAAACTGCCCAACTTAGTGTTGTTGTTGTTGTTTTTTTTTTTTTTTTTTTTTTTTTTTTTTTTTTTTTTTTTTGTGATTTCATCAACATAAACATCTAAATATCAACACGCCTATAGTGAACATTCTTTATTTACATAAAATTGTCGCTTTCTTTTGGAGTTGAGATGTATGCCGACTAGTTGTATTTCTGAACCTCATGTTTTGTGTTGTTCAGGAGTTGTGACAGGTTCTTCATTACTAGAAGAAATCCAAGAGCAAGAAACTGTACTTCAAGAATGTGTCAACCAACTTGAAACTGCTGAAAGGACTAGAAGATCATTGATTTCTCAGCTTAAAGAAGCCCTCCAGGATCAAGTATGATTGCATGTTACTCCCCCGTCCCGAAATAGTGTTTTGATCTAAACCTCTTGTTTCAGTTGAATTACTTCTACTTCACTGTAGATAAAAAATTATCTTACATCAACAAATCTTAGTGTATTGTGGTAAATAGTGAATTGAATCAAAAAATCTAAAACGTCGATATCAATTTCAAAATAAAAGAGTAGTAAGGTTAGAATCAACAAAACCTAAATGTCTACTTCTATTTTGTGGTGGAAGGAGCTTTAGCATGGATCACATTTTCTTGGAGTGACTTAATGCTATACATGATGAGTTATTTGGTCATATTTATATTTCAGGAATTGAAGCTGGATGTTATTCACACTCAGTTGCAGGTACATGTTTGCTTTCTCCCTCTATGCCTCTATCTCTATCTCTCTTCAACCATGATCTAATGTAGAATTTGAAAGGGTTGGCCTATAACTTGTGAACATGATTTTCCGTTAGATTCATCATGAAAATACTGGAAATTGGCTTATCAACAACCACACATAAAATATAATTTACCAGTTCTAAATGTTTCTTGTAATTAAAAACTATCTTACTCATTTTCTCTTACTATAGAAAGAGTACTATATCTACAATCATTGTATCTAGATAATCTATAGATCTTATGTTCAGAAAAGATAATCACCCCTACTTCGTTTTTAGTGTCCGTGGGTTCATCTAGCATCTGTTATGGGCTTAAATCCTATTTTTAGTCCATATAGCATAAGTGTCCTTTATCAATACAATATGACCACCCAAGTTAAATGAATAGTTTATTCTTTGAAACTATTAATAAGAGTTGTATTTATGAATCATAATTTTGTGTCAATATAATGCGCCTAGGACATTATCACTAAGAATGAGGCCCCCATGTTTCATTAGTTGTGAAGGGGCTCATGTTATAATGAGACTGCTACAGTAGTGTTTTTCAGAAACTTATAGATTGCTCATACTATTTGTAGAAGATAAGTCACTTTTTGTACATTACCCTACAAGCACCATAGCTTGAGTGTCCTTTCATGATTTTCATCTAGAATGTTCCAATACTTCCTATAATTTGGTGAGCATAGTTGTCAACTTGCGACTCTAGGATCCCAAATTTTGGTTCATGAATCGACTAGTAAAAGTCACGGACATTGTTGTATATAACATAAGCGTAAGAACAAAATATAAGTGGAATATGTAACTATATTTACTAAAATATTTACTAAAATATTACAATTGTGTATCAGAGAAGCTGAAAGTAAGATATTAAAATTGTTAATTGGACTGTGTTTCTATTAGCTTAGTGTAACCAAGTACGATGTTCGTAAGTGATATCGACTACTCTTTTCGTTTTCGTCATGACTGTAAATATGTAATAAAAGAACGACACTTCATAAATGTATATGTATAAAAGAACGAGCATTTGGTCTTTATGCATATGTAAGTGTGATAATCAATGACATTCTAAATAATAAATATGTAATGTTAATTCAATAATCAATAATACCAAATGGTACAGGGTTATAGGCGGTGTATTAAATCAGTAATTTCTTGGAAGTAACATACGGTTGTAGGTGGTGCATTGAATTATTATTATTATTAATTTATTATATAAAAATATGTACATTTAAAGATTCACCTGACACTAGCCATTTCACCCTTCCCTGATACCTTTATGATTCTAGAAATTTCGTAGCTTGAAGAGGATGATCCAGAACCGTGAAGATGGCAGTGAATGGATCCCCAACTAAAATTCAAACCCTAACTTCTTGTGGAAATCCTTATACCTGTTGCAAACTGATATGTATATATGTTTGTTTTTAGCCAACTTCGTTTTACAAAATTGCTTAGGTATATCATACAATGGGTTTGAATTAATGGTCTTTCTGATGCTTCACTATTACCGTTTAGCTTGGACAATCCTGACTCTTACAATTTTCCATTCGCCTCAACTCGGATTGATTCGCCCCATGACTCACGAGTCACGTGTCAGGGTATGTATTTACAAGCAAATTCAAGTCACCTACTGTGTCTGCACTCTTTCAGTGATTTTTAGATCTCAACTCATGGCTCGTACGAGTCTAACAACTATGTTGCTGAGTACTCTCATTTGCAGGTCCATTTAAGAAACAACAAAAAATGCAATGTGGTTGTTTTCTAGTGCTGTCTTGGAACTTCTAAGTTGCTCATGATTTATGAAGAAGATAGTATACATATGTAGATTTGATGCAGTATGTAATTCGTCATATAATAGTAAACTTGACTCACAAGGAATTGGATGATGAATTGGCAAATAAGAAAGAAGATTAGAGTTTGAGTCGTTTAGGGAGTCTTTTGATTTTATGTTTATCATTAAGTTGTCTTATTAGATTAGGATTGAGACTAGTATTAGTATCCCAATAGGTTTTGCAAGTCTCTAGACTCTAGTATAGACAGGGTTGAATGTTTAGGTTTTTATTAGATCGATTGTGTTAAATAAATATGATATATAAGAAGAGTTTTCTCAACCCTCATGTGTTTTATCTTTGTCCGGTATACGATAATACCCCTTTTTTGTCTGTTATATTATCTATTACGTATGACAATACGTGAATTATCTAATTTGTAGCTTCGTGCTACATCAGTTGGTGTCAGAGCCATACTGGAACTGTCTAATTTGTAGCTTCGTGCTACGTCAAGAAAATGCTGACCATTGTGCATCTAGAGTGTCTTTTCATCAAGGATTACACGATACTACCTAAATCGTGAGTACTCTGATATGTGATGATAAGCCTAGTTTATTAGTTCTATAATATTGGATATTACTTACTTTCAGATATCTTTAATTTGTATTTTTAGTATTGTACTATTATCTTTAGTCAAATAGAGGAAAAAAGGTTTGGGAGTAAAGTAACTTTGAAGGGGCAAGTTAGTTGTCCCTACAATACTAGGATTGGAATGTCTTTTAGTATAAATAGGAATTTAGGCTTATATTTTTACCATGCTTACGTTCATAGAGTGATTTCATAGTGTTGGGAGAGTTGGTTTACTTATCAGAAGTGAACCGTGGGAGAGTTGGTCTATTACATGGATTTAGACTATTATGTGTTGTTATACTTGCGCGTTTTATTTTTGGTTCATCCCCATATTATTATCAAGCCATGTCTTATCAAATTAGTATCGGAGTGGTTTTAATGAGAGAAATGTGGCCAATATTAGGGTATTAAATTGCTATGTTGGACAGTTGGAGTATCAGGCTAAACTCAGAAAGTATCTTCAGAATGAACTGGTGAGGTGGGAGAATTGAGCGACTAAAATGAAAAAAAGAAAGTGCAGAAATCTGTTCACGGGGTCTATTAGGGCAATGACCAACATGCATCAGCAGAAGCATCTAGTAGGGCATAAACGTAATAGTCTGTCAAATGTCAAAGTGCAAAGTGAAAAGAAAGGTTCAAAGAGGAGCCCGTTTGTAGGTTTAATAAGAATAAGGGGCCAGTATATGGTATGAGATCTAGTAGCTTCAGGACAAAGCTTCACATGAATGTTTATGGACCCAATAAGTGTGCACGATTTTAAGAACATTGCATAAATAAGTTTTACTTGGGAAACTACGACTACTGCACCGGGATTTAAAGAGAAGTACACGAGAAATCATGGGATCTCGAAATCGAGATCTATCGAAGCAACACCCTTTCAACAAGGTGTTTTTTTGAGGCAGGACTAATGATTACTCTAGCAGCTAAGTCTGCGTATCTGTAATTAGCAGACTAGGCAGCCTTGTGGTCTAGGGTTATTTTGTGCTGTAAATTGCAAAGACTCAGGTTTTTGGATGTCAATTAGGGTTCTGATACCTTGTAATCATATGTGGTAAACTTTTTTTTTTTTTTTCTTTAGCGTGCAACACCACATTATATATACAACATTAGACCATATTATATATACAACATTAGGCCTAAACAAGGAGACAATTAAATTAGATTATTCTAGCCGATAAGCTATAGTACCCTAACTTATATTAGCCTTATTTATACTATAGTCAATATCTAACAACTTGTGTCACATGTAAAAGTAAATTGTAATCCTTATCGGACGATGAACAAGTCACAGATACTCATTTACACGACCAGTGGCAAGTTGAGAATCTCATTTTCTGTTAAGACGTTCCACAAGGGTGAAGCTAATTTATATCTTTGTTAAATATGAGTAGTTATTACTTTTTTAGATGTCCTTAGAGAGTGCAAAGTCAACACCTAATTTGGAACATTTCGTAAAAGTGCACTACGCTTTAAAAAAGGATGATTTGTTATATGGGTTATTTTTAAATAAATCTATGTTACTAGAAAGCACCTTTGTACGTGCGTGTATGTATTTTGTTTTAGGGTGTGTGAATTTGGGTTTTGAAAGTGATTATGTTATATTAGAAAGTCAGAATTGAGAATCAGCTATAAATAAGTATATCACAGGCTGAGGAGATGGTGTTGGATGTGCTTCTGCTGTTTTAATTCTGTACTAATTAGATTATCATTTACTTGATTGTTTGGGAAAATTCTATAAACTAATATATAAATGACCAACAAGGACATATTGAAAGGAGTTGATAGATGTCTTGTAAAATGTGAGTAAAATCTTTGAAGTTCTATAAGAAGCCTTTGTATGATGCCTTCATCGAAACATAGTCACGTCTACAAGTGAGAAACTTTTGTGATGGTTCAGGATCATATACACATTTTTTTGCTCAAGTATAACCCTAAAGTTGCTGATGATATTGCAGGTTGCCCGTAATCAAATTGATCATGCTGCAAATTTGAGGAAGAAATTGGTATCACCATCTCTTCCAGGTGAAGTGAAAAGTGTTGAAAATGTACCATCAAATCAGTCAGTGTCTTTTGGAACTACGACACATGTTACTGAGGAAGAAAACACGAAGGCAGCTGCAGCTGCAGTTGCTGCAAAGCTTGCTGCTTCGGCATCCTCTGCACAAATGCTTACATCTGTTCTCTCTTCTCTAGTTGCAGAGGAAGCCGCCTCAATCAGTAATGGTTTCAATTCATCTGCATTCACTTCTGGTTTATCCATATTTCCTCCAGAAAAAAGACCCAAACTAGAAACACCCATGTCAGCGTCAGATTTAACCAATTCTGATGCTGTTAGTTCAGGTTATTTTACTAGCATCCAGACATCATATCCACAGCCGCCACTTCCACAATCATCTATAGGCGGCACAAGTTCTCCGGCAAACCAATTTGTTCAGCCTTCTTCTGGTGTAATGATGGGTGGGATGCCATATCCATATGGTACAGGCAACCTACCACCACCACCTCCACTCCCTTTGCCATCACATATCGCAATGGGAATGATGAGGCCCGCCCATCAGCCACTCCAGCAACCGCAGCAGCAGCAACAACAGTCTCAGCCACAACAAACTGCAAATGGTGGGTATTACAGGCCACCTGGTATCGGATTTTATGGGCAAAACCATCAGCCTACCCCACCACCTGTTCCCCGCCAGTGAACTGATATGTCGTTTTGTATATTAATAGGAATCTAGACATGAATGAGCCTTTAATTTGGCAGTTCATTTCATCCGACTTGCCTGTACTTCTATGTTACCATATTTTGTTAAAATTCAGGTGAGGTATAACTGCAAGTAAATTAAGCAAGTCAACTATGGCTTATATAAGGATGTATGTCTTACCTTTCATAAATTTGTTATTACTTCCATCTCGTATAAGTAGTAGCCTTGTTACTATATGTTTTCCTAGTGTTGTCAATTTTTGATTTTTACTTTAACAAAACCAACCTCTGAAATCACTTTTGACACAAATATACTACTAGCTTCTGGATTTCATCTTAATAATTTTATGGTCATACTTTGCCTTTTTCTAAATGCAACACCTTGTACTAGTATTGTCATTGGCGACAACTTTTAAGCGTATAACATATTGAGCCTCAATGAAAGCAGCTTCCAACCAGAACTGTAACGAGGTTTTAACCCAATGTCATGCTACAAGAAGAAACTCATCCTAGCCCATTTTCGATGATCAACATTTGGCATTAGGCCAGCATTAGGCTAATTTCTTAGACCTGTACATCATAACTCTTATAATAAATAGGTACGGGTCTAAGTTTTGTGATAGACTATAATTTGTTTGAGTTTATTTGGTCTCAGTTTTTTATTTCTATTTGTCTGAAACCATAGTAATTTCGTTAAAAGAGTAGCACGTTGCTAAGATGCAAACTAAACCGGAGATACAATGGAGGATATAGAACATTGTGTTTTCCTGTTAACTATCCAAGTGAAAGAATACAGCTGATGTCATCAATTAGGATGTCTCTTGTTGGCATTTGGGTGCCTTCATGAAGGCTCCAAATGACCGATAAGGCCATAAGAATTACTGCGTTGACACCTTCATTGACATTTGTAGAATTCTGAGACTCCAAATGACCGATAAGGCCATAAGAATTACTGCGTTGACACCTTCATTGACATTTGTAGAATTCTGAGAGTAGCCGCTGCCTTTATGAGTGTCATGAAAACAAGGGATGTCAATCTTCCACCAGTTCTCAAAGCCCCTCTATACTTCCAAAGCTACGTACTTCGCATGTAACGAGAACATCATGATCACTTTCTTGAGCCACTGTCGCATATCCGACACCGAGTGGTATGTAGGTTGATCCCCTTTGTATCTAACTTTATTTTACTTGGTATCCAAGAAGAAACACTAATCTATTCCCGGATGAGATGATTCCGTAGAGTGTTTTGGTCAATTAGCTTTCTTAGATCTTTGACCAAGAATTGCTGTTAGACCCACTCAAGACAAGAGGCATGCCCTCGAATCTTCGATTTCTGTGAACTGCATAGAGGTTCCCCAATAGTGCTTCATGTTCCATTTGAATTTGTTTGAACTCTTCCAAAAGTAGTGCACCGAGTTTCAATTTTCATGGCAAAAGTCCGGAGTACCAATTGAGTAGTGGTACCCAATTCCTGTCCAAATACCAAGCCAAAATTTGATTCTCTCCTTATTTTCGTCTTTTTGTATAAAGAAGTGCAAATAGATTAATGCTACACTTTAAAGACTTCTTTTAGATTGAGTATACTTCACCATAGACCCGAAGCGATGATGTTAACAGTGGTAGGGGTCATTTTTCCTCCTTCTACGTAAAATGGATCCGATTAAATTGCACTATCGATTTATGGTATACATAAAATCACCACCACCATTTAGCTAGCATGGAAAACATTGCTAGCATAGTACTAATTATATTCCAAGAGCACCATGTAAAAGAGATAAGATGATCTTATTCCTAGCAACCCATGCTAGCTTTCATTCATCCACGGAGCCTCCCCAACACAAATTTCTTCCAAGGCTTTCTAGAACTTTTGAAGCTTTAGAGGGAGCCATGTATAAAAATGAAGTAGTAAGTGCCAAAGCTTATGAGAATCAGATTTTATCATTGTTAACCGGCTTCCATAAGAAAGATTTTCGGATTAATAAGAAGAGAGTTCTTTTTTGTGATTTTCCCATTATGGTTTTCTAACTTGAGCAGTTGAGCATCTTGACATGTTGGCAGGGGAGTTGTAAGGGTTGGTAAAAGAGTTTTTGCAAAGTTTTTCTATTTTAAGTATAATTGACTCTCACCTCGGAAAGCTTACTATTTGAGAAATTCATTTAGGACCCGAAGCCCCGTAGTAACATCTAAGAACACATAAAAGAATTTTAGCACTTTCCGAAAACCATGCACCCTTAATGTATCATTGGTAAATATAATTGCAGGTGTGTTACGGCTATACTGGTATACCACTTTTACCTACTTTGATTCCATGAAAAGTTAATTTGTCTTCGGCTTGAAGGAGAGCAATGTGGAGTGCTTCAACTACTAAGATGAAAGTAATGGTGAAAGTTGATCGCCTTGTCTTAAGCCTTTTTTTTATTTTGAACTCAAAAAAGCCTACTAAAGACAACATTTGATCCACGTACTTTCTTCACTTGAAACCAAAACCCATTTGTGCCATTATGATCTCAAGAAAACTTCAATCGAGTGAATCAAAAGCTTTCTCAAAGTCCACATCAAAAATTACGAAGTTCAATTTATCTTTTTACCCCAGTTGATGATCCCATTTACCAAGAGGCTTGTCAACACCAACACCTATATTTTCAGTAAGTAGTAAGTGGTTTGTACTTCGTTTAGACTGATTGGGCAAAAGTCTTGAGTATTGACATGGTCCTTTATCTTGGGGATTAAGACAATGAAGGAGAAGTTGCATCCCTAGTATCCAAGAATTTATATTTATTTAACAAACTATATTGTCTAATTGGCAAATTGTATCATGATGGGTTTTCATGAACTTGAAAGTAAAGCTATCGAGGACCGGTGTGTTTTCTCCTCCACAATCCCAAGCCACTTCTTGTATTTCTTCTTCGGAAAAAGAGAAAATCTTTGATATCAAAACATACATGCAAGCATTTGGATGTTCTTATCTGAGTTTTGTTGAAATTTTGTTTCTTAAACTAGTGGAATGACGTAGTGTTTTGTTACAACTGTAATCACATGTGATTATACCTATTATTATTTGTTGATCAATCATATATGATCATTTTTTATATTATTTTAGCCGCATGTAGTTATATATATAAATTTTAACTCGTAATCTTTTAATCACATGTGAGTAGGATCACTGATTGGTGTTCAATCACATGTGATTACTTTTTATTATTTTAATCACGTGTGAGTCGCTATATTTGTAATAGATATAAATTTCAAAATCATAAATATTTAATCACATATGATTACAATTATCACCACGTGTGATAGTCATTATCGTTTGATGTTTCATTACATGTGATACCTAAACTTAAAACAATCATTATAATTACATGTGAATAAAGAGTTACATTTTTTATGAATCGTATGTGAACATATAATCTTACTTGTGAATTAAAAAAATACGATAAAAAACTCAGTTATAATAACATGTGATTTGATGGTATATAATTTTTAAGACTCACCGAAAAATGAAAACTAAAGTTCATCGAAAAGATATTTTGTGACGTCTCTAGTATATCGTGGACAAAAGATATTAATTTTTATAGTGCATTTTTTGTAACTTTTTGACTAACTGTTTTTAATATATGTAATTTTAATAAACATGAAGGAATATTAGAGGTTCCGTTGGATGACTATAATGTCTTTCGATCTTTAATGGGAATGGAGGAGTCTTATGAGTTATCATCCTCATAAACTCATCATTTTGTTTTTATATCAACATATTAATTTGTTTAAAATAAAAATATCATAATCATTGTTATTATATTCAAAAAGGGTAATTAGAGGGTACCCCTGAGCCCCAATCATATTTCATGGGTACGCGTCCCTCCACCCGCAAGGACCAGTTTCGTCAGGCAAATCATCTGTCCAAAAATCACTCACATATGCCGAGGCACAAATTCGAACACCTGACCTGTCGGTCACACATGTGGGGCCTGAACGTTTGAGATGACGGAACCACTTGAGCTATACCCAACTGGTATTGTCAACGAATTTATAAACCTTGAAATATAATTTGTCAAAGGTAGGATGTGTTTGACCGGGGATTCTTACGAATTCTAAATGCTTTGGCTTTTAAGTGGCGTTTGTTTGCATGTGTGTTTGATTATGGATATAGTAATGGGTATTTGTTTATGTAAGTCCCTAGTTCTAGGATCGATAACTTCGTTATCTGTAGTATTAAGGTGCGGAATCCTTTAATACGGTGTTATCTTACTAGTAACGAATACGTTCGTAATTGTGTTTATAAAGCTTAACTTTAAACGAATAATACGTCAAAGTCTAGCTGTTAGGTATAAGTTTTCTCTGGGTTTTGTGAATTCGCAGATCAGAATAAATGCCAAAAGTTGTTGTGTTTTTCATCCGTGAAAAACAACTTATACGTCAGTTCGTCTCGGCTCGCATGGGCCTGCGAGTTCGGTCCAACTCGCAGCCCAAGCCCAACTCAGGACTCGGCTCGCCAGACTTATGTAATACGAGTTCAGTTCTCATCTCACAACTCAGCTCGCTGCGAATTGAGATCTCGACTCGTCTCGCATAAAACGTATATACTAAAAACATATTTCGTCTATCTTTAATACTACATATTAATAACAAAACGAATATGCATTTACAAATCCAAACCAATGTACAAACATAATAATAATTACACCAGTCCTATTTCAAGCTAGATCTGTTGTCACAATCTATGTCTCAACAGACTCCCCCTTGACAATAGCTCTAGCGTCTTTATCTTCATGCTGTCTTTGGTCTTCATTTGTAAATCTTACTACCTGCGTAAATCTTCATCTTAATACAAGTTTTAACCATCAACTGATAATCTCTCGCTAAATCAGCCCATTCAATAGTCGTCAAAATTCTGTTTTCATTTAACTTTAACAGATCTTTTCTCGACATATTCATCAGGTGTCGATGATCATAAACTCTGAAGATTTCACTTTCACCACCTTCAACCTCATCATCAGCTTCAACCATAACAGCTTCTCCAGTCTCTGAATCCACGTGCCAACTCTTCATATTTCCTAAAATATCCTGTGGCATTGTCTTCAGTGGAATCTGCTGTATGCATCTAACAGCTGGATAAATCTTTTTCCTTCTTCTTCTTCTTCCAGTTCTTTGACTTTTCTCTTGTAGTTTCACAGTCTTTCCCTTTCTTGGCTTAATCTGAACAAACTTATTTATACCAACCTCATGTCTAATAATTCTTTCAACACGATCAGCATAATCATCTCGACTTGGGTTGTTGATCTCTAATCTAGCCAAATCACGTATCTCATAACGTGGTAAAGAACTAAAAACTGCAAGCTTTCGCTCAAAATATTGAACTCCATCAAACCTTTTGATAGCAAAAAGCTTCAGCTCAGAGTCAAAATACCATCCAACAATCCCTTTACGAGGAACACGTTTTCCCGTAATATCTACTTCTGAAACTCCAATCTTCTTCTTCAGCTTTGGAAGTTTCCTAAGAAAAACAGCAGGATTCTTGGTCGGAATCAAAGTTTCATCTTTTTCAGAATCGGTTGAGTCATCGATTTCTTCATCTACATCGACAATCATTGGACCTTGTTCATTTTCAATAATAACTTCTGTCCTAGATGGGCTCACATGGTGTTCATCAATATTTGCATCTGGATCTACACCAATGTTTTGCACAATCTCAGGTACAACAGTCCAATCAGTAGGTGGTAGAAATTCTACATCCTCAAGATCAAAATCAATGTCATCATCTATCTCATCAAAAATATCATCTTCCGAATCAGATAGATCAAGCATTTCCAATCCTAAGAGAAAACCACAAATACAAATCAATTTTAATAATTAAAACTCTCTTATCGATTTCCCTGAATCAACCTAAGAATTTCTTTATTAATTCTTTTGTATATTTTAACGCAATTTATAAATAACTTATAAAATCTTTTATTGATTACCCTGAATCAATCTAAAATCTCTTAAGTCTACTTAACAAATAATAATTAATTTTAAATTCTAATGCATTGTGAATAATCACCAAACATTTAAATTTACTATTAATTACCTTATATAATTTCCAAGTGTTAATTGATCTAATTCATTATCAATTTAACCTTTAAATTATATATCATTTGTCTAGTTAAAATAATACATTTTTAACTTGTTAATTACTTATATACCTTACGGTCTTAAGTCCATAATCAAATCTAAAATGCATATGTTATTATAAAATTTTGACCGCCGAAATTAATCGGAACACGCCGCTCGACTACTCAATGAGTCGGAAGTCTTTCGATCACTATTTTATCTTAACATAATTATATAAACTTAAATTACATCAAACATATTTTACTTAAAATAATAATAATCCTAAGCCGAATATATTTACACAATAATATTAAGTTTGCATTTGTTCACTACAAACTATTACAAATATTACAGTACTATGATAATACTAAGCTATCTTACCAGCTTCAGTATCACCCGGTACAGTCTTATCTGCACTTGTACCCACTCCAGAACCACTAGCACCAGCATGACCACTAGACTCCTCCTGAATCGTAGCTTGCTCACCAGTCTTTGAAGGACCAGTCTGCTCACCACCTTCTGGTGCATTGGGATCATCGTCTTTGTCTGAATCTCTCTTCCTCCTCAGCTCATCCTCTTTGCAAGACTCCAGATATACCAATATCTCCCCCTGAGTAGACTGTCCTGAATGTGATCTCAAGACCAGACTCTCCAAAGAAGATAACTTCAGTCTCTGCACATTGAAGTCCGCAAGCAAAGTCTCATGAGTCTTCATCAGCAGATTGTATGATTGACTCTGTTTGAGTATCTTCTGAGCAAGAAGAAGATTATTCCACACCAGCTCTGGAATCTGAGAAGTAAGCTTCTCTAAATCCTTTACCCTCGACTCTAAGGATGTAATCCTTTCAGCATCAGTCATCGGAGTAACAGGTATCGTTCTAGGTCCAGGCGGTGTAAGAGACTCAATATGCCAGTCTCTGGTCAGCGGTGTATGAGGTTGAGACAAAGCTTGCGTAAGCAAGTTCGTCGCAAATCTAGCTGCTTTATTGGTCGGAAATTTCGCCGCACGAACTAGATCAGCAACCTCATGCTGTAAAGTTAAACACAATTAAAATCAGTTATTGTTACAGATTACTCTGTCTCAAACTCTAATTAATCGCATAACACTCATAGTTATAGAACTTATATCTCATACCTGAAGCGGTACAGACATCTGTTCAGAAACCACCGGTGTATCCTTCTCCACCTGTGGTGTATCTTGAGCAACTGTATACAGAATTAACTGTCTCAGTTTAACTCCTGATAAACAACAAGTTAAGATTATTTAACTTTTATAATCAATACTAACCTTCTAGAATAGTTAGCGTTCTCGGACGCTTCATCAATTGAGCATCAATCTCCTCAATATCTTCCTCCATAACACTCTTACCCTTCCTCTTCTTTTCAGAAGCAGATGGAGGAGGAGAAGATGTATTCTCATAATCATCATCAGAAGCCGTCTCACCATCACGACCTCTAGATGATCTAACAGGATCCTAAATTTTGAATATATTAAACATTTATGATTAGCATAAGCTCTATCATACAAGTTCTATATATTTAAGATTAATCAGATATAATACCTCAGTCGGTACAACAACTGATCTATCAAGCTGTATCTGCTCCACCTCAAGTATTACAACTTCTGGGTTTGCAGCCTCAGCTTCAGCTTCCTGTTCGTTTAATGATATTTATATTTTAAAATCAGAAATAATATCCAATTAACTAAATATCTATATCATAATCATTATATAATAATATTATGCATCTATGATTAATAAAAACAATCTATCAACTAAGCATCTATATTATTATATAAATAAAATATTACCTCAGATGGTGCAAAATAACTATCAATATCCTGGAGCAATGGATTCGTCGCATCATCATTTTGCTCCAAAACCTCTTGCACAACCTGTGCAGCAACCTCTTGATTCACTTGCTGATCAACCTGACCAACCTGAATAAGAACATCCTCAAGGAGCCCTTGTGGATCTTCAGGTTGAACCTCCTCAGCTTCAGAATCAGGTACAACATCAGCAGCATCAGCAGGATCTGGAATAGCAGCAGCAGGAGCAACCACATCCAACCAACCATGATTTGGTGGCGTCACGTAATTTGGGTCAATAATATACCTAAAGAGTGGTCTAATCTCAGGTTTCACCACTCCCTCCTTCCTAACCGTCTGCATGAACATGGCGTTATACCCACGATGGTCAATCATATTAACCACTGGATGTGGTTCAGGTATAGCCAAATCCGGTAGACGTGCACGGATAATCAACATACAAAACCTCGGGTAGACCAAAAATCTTGATCTAACAGATCCCGATATCTATTTTGCAATCTCACCGAAAAGATAATCACAAAAACTGTATGGTTTATTATAAACCAGTGACAGTGCAGCCGATAAAATCGCAGGGCTCAACTCATCAAATCCACCCTTCTTTGCTGCAAAAACGATATTCATCACGTGCCAGAGAAACCTCCACTGACCAATAACCAGAGGTTTCTGGAACTGACGTCAACGTCTATCACCTGAATACCCCATACGTCCTATAGCACCCTCTATAAAATCCTTTGGGTACTCAATATCCCCATTCTCATGTTCTTCTGTACCTAGCTGCAGAATCTCACGGAGATTTCCAGCCGAAAACGTAACAGGTTGGCCGCTAACCGTTGCTCGAATCTCTGGTGGATTGACAGATTCGTCATATACAATATCCGTCCAGAAATCATTCAGTATCGCCTGAGAGATAGGAGGATTGGCCGTAATGGCGTATCGAATACGTGATCGTGCAAGGAATCTAAGAATATCAGCAACCCTATCAGCCCGCTTGGCTTCAAGGTTCAGATCCACCAAAACATTGTGGCCCTTGTCAAATGCTCTCGCCATATCTGTAAAATAAACACAAACAACAGATATAATTTTAATGCACGATTAACAATCTTTAAACTATAACGTATTATGAATCGAGATTCATCAAACATCTTAGTTTTGTGACCGATTCGCGAAATGTCAAGCGGATCCGCAAGTCGACTATCTATGTCTCAACAGTTTAAAAGAAGATAAGAAAAATATTAAAGTCATAATTAATTAAAAAAGTATTTATTCTGAATTAAATTCAAGTAGGTAAATTATTATAATATAGAAAATTTATGTAAGAAGTTCGAAAGGATGAAAGAGACAACAGTAATAAAAGGACTCATATGTCACTAAAACATTATGAAAAGCTATCCATTTTTCATTGTAAACATTGTCAACAACGTAAAATGGCTGGAGCTTCGTAACATGTTGACGGGATTTTAGATTAATTCTTTTTAATCCCTATCTTTAATATAAACCCAACAAATAAACACACAATGTCTATAATACCCATTCCTTGAATCCAAAACCAACTAAACAAACACTTCCTTAGTTTTTAACAATCTGAATCTCTGTTAATTGAATAATCAATGTTTGTCAATAAAAACATGAAGTGAATTGAAACGCCCTGACTTTTTATTTTTATTTTCAAATCTCATTAAAAAAATTTCGATTTAACAACACCTTTAGTAAATAACCATTTTCACCCATCTTTCCACAAGGTGGCAATTTTGACCCAACAACAACTCACAAACCAACACGATTACCACAAGGTGTTAATTTTGACCCATCAACAACTCACAAACCAACAAAACTCAATGTAACCAATACTTTTACCTATTTCCACCCTTTGAAACAATTACAGCAACATGTTCATAACTCAATTATGCGACTCAAAGACAATTATAAAACAAGTGTTTCCAACTCAATTCCAACACCATCCAAAAAACTCATTATCAACATCAATAATTCCATTTTACCAAAACAATTCTAACTTGCATATAACCGTAACCGTTTACAAAACCTCATATTACCACCATTTAAACATCACTAAACATGTACAAACATTTAGTTGATCCAATTCACAACAAAACTCAATTGAACAACAATTTCAACTAGGATCAAGTTTAATCAACAAAGAGAGATCTTAGTCGAATGATCAATGGTAAGTTCCACCACTAGTCGATCTTTGGTTCCAAAAAGGGATTAACTTACTAACTCAATAGTAAGTTCTACCACTAGTCGATCTTTGATTCCTTGCCCGTATTACGCCTTGACCTATCGCACCCCCAAATTCGGGTTGCGGAAGCGAATCGGGTCGGGGCGCGACTAATCAATAATCAAAACACACAAGGTATATAATGAACGACATCTACATGCGTCGTTTACAAAAATACATTGATTGTAATAAAGTTTACAATAGTTAATAAGTTACAAAAGCTCGGTAACCTATCCGAGAGATTCTATGGCATTACTACTTTTACAAAATATAATAATGTAGGAAAATCTCTTGATATTTGCATACAACTCGGGCTAGGTATGTCCTGAGCAGACCTACTGCTGCTGGGTACCCGAGAATACACGCTAAAAGGGTCAGCTAACGCTGGTGAGCTCACAGGTGTAATGATGACACAATAAAGTATGAACCACAAGATTTAGTATAATGATTTGAAATTAATCAAATAAATATGTATATTACTGCCATGAGCTCATAGTTTGAGCTTAACTAAGGGGTTAGGATAACAATCAAGTGCCTGATCGAGTTTGCCTCCTGCATGTGCCTAATCATACACACGTGTGAACAAATGATAATGCGTTCGTTCGACCGCAGTCGTGGTAGCGCGACTACCCCGGACGGGGATTGTCAATCCCATATGGTACCATACACATTACACTCGCGCTAAATCCATACTAATAAACTATGATGTGGAGGGCTTCATGATTAGTAAAAACAACTCATGCAGTCAATATATCGAGTTTTGTACTTGTGTTCACATGTAAATAAAACGGAGCATGTATTCCCACCCCTGGGTTTAAAACATTAAAATGAGGGGCTATGAGACTCACCTGAGTCTGATGATTTACAGTGAAGCAAAGGTGATGCAGTAAAATGAGGTGTCCGAAGATTGTAACTTGTCGGGCGTTCAAAACGCGCAAGGTTATAAGTATATGTAGACGTCTCAAAAGACCGTCCATGCTAGTTGTTCATCCGACTAGTAATGTCCAAATGATTTGGTTTGATTTGTTTGTTTGAGTTTGAAAATATGTACGGCCCGTTGGTGTCGGTTGGTAATAATAATCTTTAAAGTATTATTATTATGTGTTGATCCATTGTATACTATTAAAGTATATGATTGGTAAGTTGTATCATATATAAGTATTGGAGTAACGTGTGTTCGACACTTAGTGTGAAAACTAGTTTTCAAGTTTCTGATTAAGGCGACATTTAGAGCGTCACTTAGTAGTTTTTGGCGACACTAGGAGAGTGTCGCATATATAGTGAATTTCAGTATTGTATGCGTCACTGAGTGAAGTGTCGCATAAGATGGCGTCACTAGGTTGCGTCACTAAGGTTAAGTGCCGTAGATGTACTGTTTCTAAAATATGCGTCACTTCGATTAAGTGTCGCTGGTGTGCGACATGGCGTCACTTCGGTGAAGTGACGCTAGTATGCGTCATTTGATTAATGCGTCACTCAAGGGGAGTGTCGCTAAAAATAGCTTACGGATATTGTAGCATCACTTGGGTAAGTGTCGTATGAAATGATTTTGTGCAAGTTAGCGTCACTTAGGTGAGTGTCGCATGACTGCTTTGGTCCATGCGACACTTAAGTCTGATGTGTTTTACTCTATCTCGAAAACGTGGTCAATGGTCTCAGTTTGACCCGAAACTTTTACCCAAGTCTTAAAATGGTCCAATGAGTTCAATAAAATTATTGGTTCGTGTCGGGGTTCACCCGAAGTGTCGGTTTTGTAAAATTACTAAAACAGCCCTCATGTTTATATTTTCAGATTTTCGACTCGATAAACCTCTCGTTTTCTACACTTTTTAATCCAAACCAAAACTCACCAAAAATCAAAGTTGGACATACATATGTCTAGTTCATTTATGCATTTTATGGTAATTTTATAAGTTCATTTACTATTTTTAACAAAAATAAATATGGAAAGTGGTCGGTTTTGGCCTAAAACAGACCCTCGCCCAAAGATTGGATTCTACACCAAAATACGTGTATTTCTGGAAAAGGTCAAAGAAGAACTTTTTGTAAAGGATATCCATACGGAGATTTCGGTATAAGATTCATATGTTGATTCATCCTAGAACTCAAGTTATAGTCGTTTTGGTGAGACAAAAATTCTGGGCAGATTTATGTACTTATATATATACTTTGTAAAAACGTTTTTCAAAGTTTATTTTGGACATTATAAAGTTGTATGAGCTAGCTAACAAGTATATAAACATAATATGAGTACTTTTCAAAAGTGTTGGGATTCTTACAATGATCGAATGAAGAATCTGTAAAGATGGAATTGTAGCTCGCGTCGTTGTGAATACTTTTGCTTCAATCGTCTTGATGATCCAAGGTGGTTTGATGGTGGTTCTTGGTGATGATGATGGAGGCCGAAGGTGGTGAGGGAAAGGAGAGGGATAGAGTTTTGGTATGTGTTTTAGTGAGAGAGTTTAGAGAGAGAGAGAGGGATGATGGTGAATGAAACGTTAAGGGTGTGTTTGTGTGCTTTAGGTCAAGGAACAAGATCCACTTTTTGTGGATCTTGTTTGGGCCGATTTTTGGTCAAAAAGGGGAGGTGAGGTTGGTTAAAATCTTGCCTCCCCATTAACGGTATTATATCCGTGTTTGTTTACCCGATCGTTTAAACGTTCGTTTATATATAATACGTTATACGTACATGTTTTAAATAATCGATTGAATTTTGATATGTTTAAATTGAAGTATTGTTTATAATACTTGGAAAAACATTTCTAAAAATGTTTGGTTACTGTGTCGGTATTGATTTACGTGCTCGTGTTTTGATTGTTTAAATACGTGACGTTTTAATTAAACGTTTTTGTTATCGTTATAATTCACGATATAATAAATAATCAATTCCATGCAAAATAATATATTTTAAGTTTAGAAAATATATTTTGACGCTTATTCGATTGTCGGGCGCGTTTCACACATTTTCGGTCGCTTCTGAGCATTTTATGTTTATCAAATAATTTTATATTATTTAATAAATTAAGTTCACCAACGTCCGTATTATTGTATCGGGATCCGCCCGATATGAAAATGCACGATTCAAATAAATCGCGTACGTGTATATATTCTCAAATATATATAATGATACACATAATTAGCCTATTACAAAACTAATTACACGTATTACAAAGTGATTAGTACCTAATAATTTGCCCTAATTTGTCGAGTGTCACATTCTCCCCTTGTTAAATGAATTTCGTCCCGAAATTTAGCTCTGTGTCGTAGATGGAGTGGAGTTTGAGAATAGATGTGGATACTTTAGTCGCATTTGGTCTTTCCGTTCCCATGTGAATTCCGGACCACGCCGCGAATTCCACCGGACTTTAACGATGAGAATACGACTTTGTTTCAATTGTTTGACCTCACGGTCCATGATTTCCACTAGTGTCTCGACAAAATGTAGTTTATCATCGATGTGAATTTCGTCGAGAGGAATGATAAGAGTCTCATCAGACAGACATTTCTTCAGGTTAGAAATGTGGAATGTGGGATGCACGCTGCTGAGTTCGGGTGGTAGCTGCAATCGATATGCTACCGGACCAATCCTTTCAAGGATCTCAAAAGGTCCAATGTACCTGGGATTCAATTTCCAGCGTTTACCGAAGCGGATGACACCTTTCCAAGGTGATACTTTCAAAAGTACTCGGTCCCCAACCTGGAACTCGAGATGTTTGCGTCTCACGTCAGCATAACTTTTCTGACGATCACGTGCGGCTTTCAGACGGTTTTGAATACCAACGATCTTCTCGGTGATTTCGTGTATGATTTCAGGACCAGTGAGTTGGCTGTCTCCCACTTCGGTCCAACAGACAGGTGATCGGCATTTACGACCGTACAGTGGCTCGAAAGGTGCAGCTCCAATACTGGTATGGTAGCTGTTGTTGTACGAGAACTCGCACAAAGGTAGATGATGTTCCCAGTTTGCACCGAAGTCAACTACGCAGGCTCGTAGCATGTCCTCCAGTGTTTGAATGGTTCGTTCGCTTTGGCCGTCGGTTTGTGGATGATATGCAGTACTCATATCCAAACGAGTACCCAATTATTTTTGTAATGATTGCCAAAAGCGAGAAGTGAAGCGACTATCCCTATCGGAGATAATTGAGATGGGAACGCCATGTCGGGATACGATTTCCTTGAGGTAGATTCGTGTGAGGCGTTCCATTTTATCGGTTTCTTTGATGGCAAGGAAATGAGCAGATTTTGTGAGCCGATCTACGATCACCCAAATGGTATCGCAACTGCTCGCGGTTTTTGGAAGTTTGGTGATAAAACCCATAGTAATCTGCTCCCATTTCCATTGGGGAATGTCCGGTTGTTGCAGTAAACCGGAGGGTTTCTGATATTCAGCTTTGACTTTAGAGCATGTAAGGCATTTGCTGACATATGCGACGATTTCAGCTTTCATGTTAGGCCACCAATATAACTCTTTGATGCCATGATACATCTTGTCAGATCCAGGATGTATAGAGTATTTGGACTTGTGAGCTTCATGCATCACCAAGTCGCGTAGGTTCCTAAAACAGGGCAACCAGATTCGGTTTGAGAAGTATTTAACCCCGTTGGGTTTCGTTTCAAATTGCTTTTCCATGTTTCGCAAGGCCTCGTTTTTGATGTTTTCAGGTTTTAGTGCTTCGAGTTGAGTAGTGAGGATTTGAGTGATGAGGTCGTAGTGAATGGTAATACTGAGGGCTCGAACTCGAAGTGGTTTGATGCGTTCTTTTCGGCTGAGGGCATCGGCAACAACATTTGCTTTGCCCGGATGATATCGGATCTCACAATCGTAATCAGTAAGCAACTCGACCCAGCGACGTTGCCTCATGTTGAGATCCTTTTGGTCGAATATGTGCTGGAGACTTTTGTGGTCCGTGAAAATTGTACATTTAGTGTCGTACAGATAGTGTCTCCAGATTTTGAGTGCAAACACTACGGCTCCCAATTCGAGATCATGAGTGGTGTAATTCTTTTCATGGATTTTGAGCTGTCGGCAGGCATAGGCAATGACCTTGTCTCGTTGCATCAACACGCAACCGAGACCTTGGTGAGAAGCATCGCAGTATACCACGAAGTCATCGGTGCCTTTGGGTAGTGATAGGATAGGTGCACTGCAAAGCTTTTGTTTCAACAGTTGAAATGCTAACTCTTGTTTATCAGTCCAATCGTACTTCTTTTCCTTCTGAGTCAGTGTTGTGAGTGGTTGGGCTATTTTTGAGAAATTCTCAATGAATCGCCGATAGTATCCGGCCAGTCCCAAAAACTGCCGTACTTCGGTTGAAGATGTTGGCGATTGCCAATTTTTGATAGCCTCAATTTTTGATGGATCAACATGAATTCCTTGACTGTCAATCACATGTCCAAGGAATTGAACGGTTTGCATCCAGAACTCACACTTGGAGAATTTGGCGTATAACTCCTCGTGTCTGAGCAGTTCTAGAACAGTTTTTAGATGTTTCGCATGTTCTTGTTCGTTGCGCGAGTATATAAGAATGTCATCAATGAAGACAATGACAAACTTGTCGAGATATGGTTTACACACTCGGTTCATAAGGTCCATGAATACAGCCGGTGCGTTTGTTAAACCGAGGGGCATGACTTGGAACTCATAGTGCCCGTAACGAGTTAGGAACGCAGTTTTCGGAATGTCAACATCACGAACTCTTAATTGATGATATCCAGATCGCAGATCAATCTTGGAATAGAAGCTTGACCCCTGAAGTTGGTCGAATAGATCATCGATGCGTGGGAGTGGATAACGGTTCTTGACAGTTAACTTTTTTAGTTCCCTGTAATCGATGCACATGCGGAAAGAACCGTCTTTCTTTTTGACAAATAGGACCGGAGCTCCCCAGGGTGAGGAACTTGTTCTAATGAATCCTTTGTCCAGGAGCTCCTGTAACTGAGTGGACAACTCCAGAAGTTCGAATGGGGCTAGTCAATATGGGGCTCGTGCCACAGGTGCTACTCTGGGCACAAGATCGATTGAGAATTTGACTTGTCTTAGTGGTGGAAGACCAGGCAGGTCTTCGGGAAAAACTTCCGGAAAGTTTCGAACGATTGGCACATCCTCAAGTCGCTTCTCCTCTGACTTTTTCTCCATGACATGTGTGAGAATTTCCTGATAACCCTTTCTCAAATACTTACGGATTTTCATACAGGAAATGATATTTAATCTCGTCCCATCGGTCTCCCCTTGTATGACTAGAATACTACTGGAGGCGAGAGGTATGCAGACAATCTTATCGAAACAGAAGATCTCGGCACGATGCTTAGACAGCCAATCCATGCCAATGATGATGTCGAAACTGCCAATCTCGACAGGTATCAGATCAATAGAAAACAATTCATCGGCGAGGTTTAAAGTGCAATTGGGTATCACACTATCAGTTTCAATGAGCTTGCCGTTAGCTAGTTCTACAATGTACTTAGTGATGTGTGCTAAGTATAGGCAATTATAATCACAAGTTTAAAATTAAGGAAATACTAAATAATACTATCACACAATTCAGGCAAGATTGACCCGTTCATGCAATATAGCTTAATAAGTAAGTCCAAATTCGAACACAAGGAACACAAGAGACGTGATTCTTATTTATAACTAATTATCTATTTATTTCTAATTGCAAATATTTACAATTATAATACAAATAAATAAAGGATCCAATTTACAATAATCTACAAGATAAGGGGGACATTTTAGTTCCGAACGAACATATTTATATTTATATTTTTGATACAGATTCTAATAGATAAGTTTTAGGAACAACTTAATAATACTCAGATGGATAGAAGATTATAATTATTCAAACTATTATTTATTAAACCTATTATATGTACTTATGTCTATTTGCTTTGTTGGCTATTATTAATGGTGATTTACTAATGTAGAAAATTACTTAAGGTTAAGCTAATCTTCATCATAGCAATACAGTCATAAGGTTACGCAAAGTATCACTAATTAATAAGATCTATCAACAGTTTATTAATACAATTTCTAAGGTTAGACTTGAATCACAGTATTACTTTATATTAATGAATCATTCTTCGTCTATCGCATAAGGTTAAGATCAAGATATAAACACAATCACTTATTTTATGTAAACTTAGTATGGTCATCCTCGTTTAATATAAATCAGTCTAACTATGTCAAGAACAATCATCAATATATCATAATAAAGACAATTCTTGTATAATAAACATTCAATAATATAGTTCCAACATAAACATATAATTCATATAATAAACTCAATAAACATTCATTCCAATAACTATAACGAAAACCTAATTAACAAGAAATTCAAATAAACAATATCCATAAATTAACTTAATAAGGTTATTAAAGTTACAAGGATAAAGAAACCGAACCAATTGTAGAACCAGCTTCTCCTAGGGTTAAAAACCTTCAAACCCTAGCTCCTTAACCTCCAAAATCGCACCTTAAGTCGACCTAAAACCCTAATAATCGGTTTTGGTATTCTTGAATCGTATATGAAAAACCTAAACTTAAGCCTCTATTTATACTTTTTCTGGCCGACCTTCCAACCGCCGGTTGGGACCTCCAACCACCGGTTGGATCAATTTGAATCCTGGTCCAACTCCACGTATCTCCACCACCTTAGAACCCTAATACTCCAACCGCCGGTTGGGCTTTCCAACCGCCGGTTGGACTTCAATTCCGGAATGTTCCAACTTCGGGTTTGGGCTTAATTTTGGGCTTCTTCTTTTCTTTAACAGACTTTAATCTTTATTTTGGCCCATTTCTTCAATATTAACATTTTGGTCTTCATTTCTTTAAGGTTTAAGCTCATTTTTCTTCATTTTCTTCAGTTTCTTTCAGTTTTGGATTTGTTCTTGTTCCTTTTTCTTCAATCTTCAATTAAAGTACATCTCTGCAAATATTAACAAAAATAAGTATCTAAAATTATATAAATGCACTAAATGTATATAAATATAGGGATAAATTACTATAAAATATACTATCTATTTGATGCTTATCAAATATCCCCACACTTAAGTTCTGCTTGTCCTCAAGTAGAATACTGAATAAAATTTAAAAATAAGCATCAAACTAATATTTAAGAATCAGAATACCAATACTAAAAATCTGTTTCATAAATTAAAATTTAAACAATTTAATTAGAATAGATAACTATAATGTATAAATAAAAAATTATTATTATTTGTGTAATATTATAGACATGAATGATTACCAATATATTTGTCCACCTTAAACAATCTATATTCATATTTCTGAATATTCCTTTATTGTTAATATGTATATTACTTATGATTTCCATATATGATATACTCTTAAATTTAATCGTACAATTTTCTTTTATATTCCCATTAAATATATGAAATACATTTTTAAGAATCAAGACATTGGTGACAGGTCTGCATTTTCATGCAACAGAGCGACATAACTTGATTCAGGTTTAAGCAAAACCAGACTTGGTCAAACCATTTTGGCGACCTCATTAGGTATCTTTTATTTTTAAGACTTTTCAAGTACTTTTGACTTGCGTTTGCTTAATTTTTAAGTATATATTAATAGAAACCAGGTCTATACTTTCGTATAACAGAGGAAACTGTAACACCCCCAAATTCGTCAGTTTTGATTAGCGGAAGCATTAGTATTGGCTGGGGGTGCCACGTCAACATTGTACATGCATACGTATCAGAGCATATGATTACAACAGAACATAATATATTAAGATGCCAAAAGTATTAATTACAAAGTTTACGATTCATCGAATCGTACAAGTTAAAAGTAATAAGTTTACAAAAGTAGATTTCTGGAATATGACTAAAACAGTTTCAGTTATACTAGAGAAATCCATATGTTTCCAAAAAGTTGGCATCCTAAAACTTCACGGGTCGCCTATTTCTCCATGTGTGTTGGCGATTCTTACATGCGCAGCTAATTCCCTGAAAAACATAGTAAAAGTCAACAACGAGGTTGAGTGAATTCACAGGTTTTATGTTTGCAATTTATTGTTCGAGTTTGTAAGCACAGTTGGAAACCCACTTGTTGTTTATACAGTATCGTTGGGATGTCACCCAAAAGTGTAAATTCGTAAAACCAATTACGTTTCCAAATAGTTGTTTGTAGGAAAGTTTGTATCCTAGTAGTTGTAGGAAAGCAGTATCCTATTTCCAAGTATGTTCTGTAGGGATATACGTATCCTAGTAGTAGGTATGTTTCGTTGGGATGTCGCCCAAAAGTATATTTCAAGTTATAGTAGGAATGCAGGTATCCAATTAGATGATCGTAGGAATGTCAGTATCCTAATAGTTGTGTCTCATAGGAATGTTAGTATCCTAATCGTTTGGTGGGTCCATGTCAGTAGGAACCCAGTGCCCATGTCAGTAGGGACTTTTCATCAGTTTAATAACAATAGTAGACCCATGCTCGCAGGATCTAGTGCCCATGTCAGAAGGGACTTTTCAACGGTCTGTGCCCATGTCAGTAGGGACTTTTCAGTTGCTCAATCCGTTAAGCAAAAAGTGTTGCTGATCGTTCTCCAGCGTTTTCAAAACATGTTTATGCGTTTACAGTATTTATAGTATGAAAGCGTTATTTCATAATCATCAGTTTGTGTATCGGTTTACCAGTTCAATGTACTCCATTCGTTCGAGTAAAATAGTATACAATCATGTATATATAAAAGTGTTTGACTATGTTTTCCACCCCTGTTCAAAGCAATTAAAACAGTAAAAGTAGGGGCAGTGAACTCACCTGTTGAGTTAAGTAGTTGTGCGAGTGCTAGCAAAGCCTAAAGCCCAAGAAGTCTAGTCGAATCTCCTATCGTCCTAAACGCATGAGATTTAATAAGTATGTGGAGGTCTAAGCTAATCATCCATGCTGGTGTTCGTACAACCAAGTTATGTCCAAAGTGTTTGTTAAACGTTTACGTTTGTATTTCGTTGTTTGTGAAAATGTATACGACTCGTTGGTGATAGTTTGAAATCATAATTTCAGCAAAATAAGTGTGTTTGTAATGTTTGTATCGTTCGTATATCGTATCGTATGTAAATATTCGTTTCCAGTTAAGTTCGACACTTAGTTTAAAAATAAGTTGCAAGTTTTCTGTTTTCGGCGACACTGGTCTAGTGTCGCTACAGGCGACACTAGTTAGGCGAAACTTATTGAGTGTCGCTAGATTTCTGATTTTCAATTGAGTAGCGACACTTGGTTAGTGTCGCTATAGGCGACACTTGTTCAATTATGGCGTCACTAAGGTAGTGTCGCTAGGATGGATCTGGTTAAGTATTTCGGCGACACTTAAGTAGTGTCGCTATAGAGGCGACACTTAGACATAGCGACACTTAGCTAGTGTCGCTAGCACTGTCTTTGGCACATAGCGACACTTCCAACTGTTCGACGAACAGCTTGGTAAAAACGGGTTTTTGGTCGATTTTGGACATTTTCGGTTGTTAAGAACACTAAAACATGTTATATTAAGTATATTAAACATGAAATATCAAAGCAAACTTTGAAATCTAAGGATTTACGGGAAATGTCGGAAACTTACGCGTGTTGGTTTTGAAATCCGAAAAGGTAGAAGTGTAGATCGTGATCGATCGTTTTTCTCTAAATGGTTAGATGATTCGGCGCGTTTTTGGTGTAGTTTTGGTATGATTTGTGTGGTTTTTGGTTAAGTTTAGAGAGAGAGATGAGAGAAAAGAGAATGGAGAGAGAGAATTGAAAGAGTGAAAATGGAAGAAAAGGGAGGTGGGAGGTGGGTTTTGTCCCACTTTTCGTCTCTTGTGTTTGCGTTCCGTGTTTGTTTACCCGATCGTTAAATGTTATACTATTTTAATTTGGTAACTTTTTAAATATGTATTCGAATTTATTTTTAGTTGAGATATTTTATAAAGATGTTTTTGTTAAGTTGTAAAAATTTAAAAGATTATTTTGTTTCGTATTGTCAGAAATGTTTCGAGTTGTTTTAGTTTGCGAAATACTTTGTAAATATTATCGACATAATATTTAATAGTTAATAATGTTATTTAATAATTCCGTTTTATTAAATAATTTTGTTCACCAACAGTCGTATATTTTTGTCGTGTTTGTTCCAATTGTCGCGTACATAATTATAACTAATTATGAATCGTAATACTACGCGTATTTACTAGTTGGGCTTTGCTAGACTTATCTCAAGAATTGTTGTGAATTCACTCAAGTAGGGAATTAGCCTAATAATGCAAGTGATTAACGGTAATAATAGCGATAAATTTTTGCGGGGTGTCACATTCTCCCCTCGTTAGAGAAATCTCGTCCCGAGATTTAAAATCAAGTCGGATCGCCCGCGGCGTATGTTCTCCGATAAGTCATGTTGTTAACAATAATAATAGTTTGCTTGGCGCTCAATTGTTGCCATAAAAGTTCAATCAGTTTAAGTATGCTCGCGGCATAGTTCAATAAGTTGTGTGTTTCGTTTCGTGGTCAAAGTTTACCAAGCGTTATGTTCGAATCGGCATCCGAATAAAAGAAATGTTAAATCGTAGCAACAGCTGTTAAGACATACCGTGCTAGCCGAGGTCCGCAACCGTTTCCGGTGCACGGAGGATGTATGCACGTCCACGAGCTGGTGGGACGTTAGCAATGCGGTTGTTGTTATTCTGATTGTTGTTGGCGTTGTTGAGTTGGGGGCACTGATTTCGGTAGTGTCCCGGGTCGCCACATCGGAAACAGCCAGTGTTTCATTGTTCGTTGTTCGTGGGGTGAGTTCTAGTCGGTTGCAGTTATCACAGAAGAAACAATCCCCTTCGTGGTGTTTTCCACACTTTCCACATTTAGGCCTTTTGCCTTGGTATGTTTTTGGTTCGGGGTTGGTGATTGCGGCGTAAGCTCGAGCGTTCCCCGGGTTTCTGTTTTGTTGACTCTGACGGTCGTTACTATCGTTGTTCCACTTTCGTTTGTTGTGACTAGAGTCACCAGTGTCGGTACGGCGGGGTTCGTTTTTCCCTGACGCAGCTTTCAGAGTTCCAATAAGGACGGCGTCGTCAGTCAAGCTTTGAGCCAGATCCACTACGCTCCTGAAAGTAGTTGGTTTGGAGGACATCACCATGCCTCTGATTTGTGGGGCCAAGCCCTTAAGGTATTTATTGATGCGCTCCTTCTCGGGAGTTACCATGTGAGGCACAAGACGTGCAAGCTCCTGGAATCTAGTTGTGTAACCGGTAATGTCAGCGCCGATCATTTGTATGTTCCATAGCTCGGTTTCCAGTTTCTGGATCTCGTTGGGGGAGCAAAATTCCTCAATCATCATCTGTTTCAGAGCTTCCCAGCTCATGGAGTAGGCAGCTGGGCGTCCCATGATCTGGACTTGAGCGTTCCACCAGGTTAATGCTTCGTCGGCTAGAGTGCACGTGGCGAATTTCACCACGTTTTCAGTTGCGCAGTCGCTGATATCGAGGACCGATTCCATCTTTTCGATCCAGTGGACCAGGCCGATTGCCCCTTCAGTCCCGGTATAAGTGCTCGGTTTACAGGCTAAGAAGGTTTTGTAGGAACACCCCTACTGGGTATTCGTTGGTGTTTCGCTGTTAACTGGGGTGGCTCCACTGTTGTTTGCCACATGGTCTCGGTTTCGACTTGCCTCGTACTGAGCAATAGCTTCAGTCACGCGGCGTTCGATTATTTGCTCGGTTGTTTCTGGAGGCGGAGGTGGAGGAGGAACATTTCGTTGACTGTTTCGAGTATTTCTTTTAGGCCGCATGATGACGTTCTGCAAGGAAAGAAATTGCAGAAGTCAATGCCAAAGAAGGTTAATGCGAAGAACAAAGTTCTAGTTATCAAGCGTTTGGAAGGATTGACAAGTTTTCCCCTTACGTATCTTACGACTATGAAACACCCATATGTATTTAGTATAATATAATCACGTTGGCCAGGCGTCATTATATGATGCTAAATACATACTTCTTTTCATCAATCGTTTAACACGATCAGGTTCATATGAGATCAAATAAGGATGTGCAAATCGGATGTGATAAGATTCGATAGATAGTTTTACGCGTGTCGAGATGTCGTATCGATAGTTAAACGTATGCAAATGTGTGTATGCATGTGCGTTCTAGCCAAGGTTATAGTCTAGGTCTCTAGGTCTCTAAGTCACCTAAAGTTTCCTAGTTCGCTATAACCAATGGCTCTGATACCAATCTGTAACACCCCCAAATTCGTCGGTTTTGATTAGCGGAAGCATTAGTATTGGCTGGGGGTGCCACGTCAACATTGTACATGCATACGTATCAGAGCATATGATTACAACAGAACATAATATATTAAGATGCCAAAAGTATTAATTACAAAGTTTACGATTCATCGAATCGTACAAGTTAAAAGTAATAAGTTTACAAAAGTAGATTTCTGGAATATGACTAAAACAGTTTCAGTTATACTAGAGAAATCCATATGTTTCCAAAAAGTTGGCATCCTAAAACTTCACGGGTCGCCTATTTCTCCATGTGTGTTGGCGATTCTTACATGCGCAGCTAATTCCCTGAAAAACATAGTAAAAGTCAACAACGAGGTTGAGTGAATTCACAGGTTTTATGTTTGCAATTTATTGTTCGAGTTTGTAAGCACAGTTGGAAACCCACTTGTTGTTTATACAGTATCGTTGGGATGTCACCCAAAAGTGTAAATTCGTAAAACCAATTACGTTTCCAAATAGTTGTTTGTAGGAAAGTTTGTATCCTAGTAGTTGTAGGAAAGCAGTATCCTATTTCCAAGTATGTTCTGTAGGGATATACGTATCCTAGTAGTAGGTATGTTTCGTTGGGATGTCGCCCAAAAGTATATTTCAAGTTATAGTAGGAATGCAGGTATCCTATTAGATGATCGTAGGAATGTCAGTATCCTAATAGTTGTGTCTCGTAGGAATGTTAGTATCCTAATCGTTTGGTGGGTCCATGTCAGTAGGAACCCAGTGCCCATGTCAGTAGGGACTTTTCATCAGTTTAATAACAATAGTAGACCCATGCTCGCAGGATCTAGTGCCCATGTCAGAAGGGACTTTTCAACGGTCTGTGCCCATGTCACTAGGGACTTTTTAACAGTTTATCAACAATAGTAGACCCATGTTCGCAGGATCTAGTGCCCATGTCAGAAGGGACTTTTCAACGGTCTGTGCCCATGTCAGTAGGGACTTTTCAGTTGCTCAATCCGTTAAGCAAAAAGTGTTGCTGATCGTTCTCCAGCGTTTTCAAAACATGTTTATGCATTTACAGTATTTATAGTATGAAAGCGTTATTTCATAATCATCAGTTTGTGTATCGGTTTACCAGTTCAATGTACTCCATTCGTTCGAGTAAAATAGTATACAATCATGTATATATAAAAGTGTTTGACTATGTTTTCCACCCCTGTTCAAAGCAGTTAAAACAGTAAAAGTAGGGGCTGTGAACTCACCTGTTGAGTTAAGTAGTTGTGCGAGTGCTAGCAAAGCCTAAAGCCCAAGAAGTCTAGTCGAATCTCCTATCGTCCTAAACGTATGAGATTTAATAAGTATGTGGAGGTCTAAGCTAATCATCCATGCTGGTGTTCGTACAACCAAGTTATGTCCAAAGTGTTTGTTAAACGTTTACGTTTGTATTTCGTTGTTTGTGAAAATGTATACGACTCGTTGGTGATAGTTTGAAATCATAATTTCAGCAAAATAAGTGTGTTTGTAATGTTTGTATCGTTCGTATATCGTATCGTATGTAAATATTCATTTCCAGTTAAGTTCGACACTTAGTTTAAAAATAAGTTGCAAGTTTTCTGTTTTTGGCGACACTGGTCTAGTGTCGCTACAGGCGACACTAGTTAGGCGACACTTACTGAGTGTCGCTAGATTTCTGATTTTCAATTGAGTAGCGACATTTGGTTAGTGTCGCTATAGGCGAAACTTGTTCAATTATGGCGTCACTAAGGTAGTGTCGCTAGGATGGATCTGGTTAAGTATTTCGGCGACACTTAAGTAGTGTCGCTATAGAGGCGACACTTAGGCATAGCGACACTTAGCTAGTGTCGCTAGCACTGTTTTTGGCACATAGCGACACTTCCAACTGTTCGACGAACAGCTTGGTAAAAACGGGTTTTTGGTCGATTTTGGACATTTTCGGTTGTTAAGAACACTAAAACATGTTATATTAAGTATATTAAACATGAAATATCAAAGCAAACTTTGAAATCTAAGGATTTACGGGAAATGTCGGAAACTTACGCGTGTCGGTTTTGAAATCCGAAAGGTAGAAGTGTAGATCGTGATCCCGTGATCGTTTTTCTCTAAATGGTTAGATGATTCGGCGCGTTTTTGGTGTAGTTTTGGTATGATTTGTGTGGTTTTTGGTTAAGTTTAGAGAGAGAGATGAGAGAAAAGAGAATGGAGAGAGAGAATTGAAAGAGTGAAAATGGAAGAAAAGGGAGGTGGGAGGTGGGTTTTGTCCCACTTTTCGTCTCCTGTGTTTGCGTTCCGTGTTTGTTTACCCGATCGTTAAATTTTATACTATTTTAATTTGGTAACTTTTTAAATATGTATTCGAATTTATTTTTAGTTGAGATATTTTATAAAGATGTTTTTGTTAAGTTGCAAAAATTTAAAAGTTTATTTTGTTTCGTATTGTCAGAAATGTTTCGAGTTGTTTAAGTTTGCGAAATTCTTTGTAAATATTATCGACATAATATTTAATAGGTAAATAACGTTATTTAATAATTCCGTTTTATTAAATAATTTTGTTCACCAACAGTCGTATATTTTTGTCGTGTTTGTTCCAATTGTCGCGTACATAATTATAACTAATTATGAATCGTAATACTACGCGTATTTACTAGTTGGGCTTTGCTAGACTTATCTCAAAAATTGTTGTGAATTCACTCAAGTAGGGAATTAGCCTAATAATGCAAGTGATTAACGGTAATAATCGCGATAAATTTTTGCGGGGTGTCACAGAAACCATCAATATATACCCCCAAATGTATTCACATAAGTAAAAAGATATAAAATTATTGCATAATAAATTTAAAAATTAAGACTTTTATGTCATACATCATATTATGTACCATAAAATAATAAACAAGTTATATTATTAATTTATTAAAATTCAGAAATCTTTATATAGATTGCCTATTAGTACATCATATCACATAACTATATATCACTCATTATTTAAGTAGCTTACGTTATATATATAAAACAGTTAATCCATATTAAAGTCTAAACTTTTAAATACAAAACAAAACTTTTAACAAAAGTATTTTAACTAATAAATACTTAGTTATTAACTTAAAAATTTTTAATTTTTTATTTTTAATAAAATTTAAGAACAATAGAAACTTAAATGATTAATTAAAGAAATTCTTTTTCTTACGAACCCTATCCCCACACTTAAATTATACAATGCCCTCATTGTATAAAAATTGATAAACAAAAGTGAGTAAGGGAAAGAAAAATAGAAAAGAAAAACTCCCCTGACTGAAATTATGAATTTCATCATCGGCTAAGAAAAATCTGCTTGGTTTGTTCCTTCATCTCTTGAAAAATAATATACAACATCCACACTTTTGTAGTTAATCACAATTGCATTTAGCATATGCAATAAGCCTTTAAACCCCTCGGTATCCCAAGTGGACGAGTTATAGTCTCGTGAGGGTTTCCAGTGAATATACCCACAAAGTTCATTCCTGAAAATAAAAACATAAAAGAAAAACATAACATATACAAATAAACATGGGTTGTCTCCCAAGAAGCACTTTTGTTTAAGTGTCGGTAAGTTCGACATGATCTGATAACTTATTCTTCCAGAGTTACAACTAAAGTATGTTCAATAACAGTATCTTCATAATATTTCTTTAAACGATGTCCATTAACTGTAAAAATAGCTCCATCGAAGGCTATCAAATCCACACTTCCATTTGTATGAACTTGGTGAATAACAAACGGTCCGCTCCATCTTGATTTCAATTTACCTGGAAATAACCGAATACGTGAATTGTATAAAAGCACACGTTCTCCAGCAACAAACTCTTTATCTCCTCGAAGTCTTGCATCGTGCCATATCTTCGTCCTTTCTTTATAAAACCTTGAATTCTCATAAGCATTCCAACGAAGCTCATCTAACTCATGTAACTGTAAAAAGCGATGCTTACCAACTTCATCGGTATCCATGTTGCATTCTCGAAGTGCCCAATATGCTTTGTGTTCTATTTCCACTGGTAAATGATAAGCTTTTCCATAAATTAATCTATACGGAGTACAACCTGTAGGTGTTTTAAATGCTGTCCTATATGCCCAAAGTGCATCGTCTAACTTTTCCGACCACTCTTTTCTGTTAGAACCAACAGAATGTTCCAAAATACGTTTTAATGCACGATTGGTATTTTCAACTTGTCCACTAGTCTGAGGATGATAAGGTGTAGCAAAACGATAACTAACTTCATATCGTTTTAATACCTTCTCTAATTGAGTATTACAAAAATGAGTACCTCGATCACTAATCAATGCCTTGGGAGTTCCAAATCTGGAAAATAATTGTTTAAGAAATTTCACCACAACTCTAGCATCATTTGTAGGTAATGCTTTTGCCTCAGCCCATTTAGAAACATAATCCACAGCTACTAATATGTACCTATTACCGTGACTCATAGGAAATGGTCCCATAAAATCAATACCCCAGACATCAAAAATTTCACAAACCTGTATACTAGTCTGCGGCATTTCATCACGTTTAGAAATGTTCCCAGCTCTTTGGCAAGAATCACAATTCCTAATATATGTATATGTATCTTTAAAAATCTTCGGCCAATAAAAACCTGCGTCAAATATTTTCTTTGCAGTGTAACTTGGTCCATTATGACCGCCTACTGGTCCTTCATGACAATGCTTTATAATTTGTTGAGCTTCTTCACCATGTACACATCTTCTAATTATGCCATCTGCACAGTATCTGAAAAGAAATGGATCTTCCCAAAAATAATACTTTAAATCAGAAAAGAATTTCTTCCTCTTCTGATAATCCATCCTCGGTAGAATTTTAGTAACCAAATAATTTGCATAATTCGCAAACCAAAGTATCTCTGTTAATTCTTGTACTATCATAAGTTTTTCATCCGGAAATGAATCTTGAATTTCCTCTTCATCTAATGCTTCCAACTCTGGATTTTCCAACCTTGACAAATGATCAGCTGCGACATTTTTAGCTCCTTTCTTATCCTTTATTTCAATATCAAATTCCTGCAATAAAAGAATCCATCGCAATAAATGAGGGCGCACATCCTGCTTATTAAACAAATACTTCAAAGCAGAATGGTCAGTATAAACCACAATTTTAGTTAAGACAAGATATGAACGAAATTTATCAAAAGCATAAAACACTGCCAGAAGTTCCTTTTCCGTAGTTGTGTAATTTTCCTGAGCATATGTTAATGTCTTACTGGCATAATAGATTGGCTTAAACTTTTTATCAATTCTCTGCCCTAAAATAGCTCCAACCGCATAATCACTAGCATCACACATTAATTCAAAAGGTAGATTCCAGTTTGGACCTGTCATAACTGGAGCAGATACTAACTTTTCTTTTAATGTATCAAACGATTGTTTGCATTTGTCTGTAAATTCGAATTTTGCATCTTTTTCCAACAAATGATTCAGCGGTCTTGCTATTTTTGAAAAATCTGATATAAATCTCTGGTAAAATCCAGCGTGTCCTAGAAAACTCCTTATTCCTTTTACATTTGTAGGATAAGGTAATTTTTAAATGGCTTCAATCTTTGCTTGATCTACCTCAATTCCTATTTTGGATATTTTATGGCCTAAAACAATTCTTTCTCGAACCATAAAGTGACATTTTTCCCAATTAAGAACTAGATTTGCCCCTTCATATCTCTGCAACATCTTCTGTAAATTCTTCAAACAATAATAAAATGAATCACCAAATACCGAGAAATCGTCCATAAATACTTCCATGAAATCCTCTACCATATCATGAAATATTGCGATCATGCAACGCTGAAATGTAGCTGGTGCATTACACAAACCAAACGGCATCCTTCTATAAGCAAAAGTACCAAACGGACAAGTAAATGTTGTTTTATCTTGATCTTCGGCTGCAATTGGTATTTGAAAATATCCTGAAAATCCATCCAGAAAACAATAGAACTCCTTTCCTACTAGCCTTTCTATAATTTGATCAATAAATGGTAATGGAAAATGATCTTTCCTAGTAGCATCATTTAATTTTCTATAATCAATACAAACTCTCCATCCCGTTACCGTCCTTGTTGGTATTAAATCATTCTTTTCATTTGGTATAACCGTTATTCCGCCTTTCTTTGGTACAACATGTACTGGACTTACCCATGGACTATCTGAAATAGGATAGATTAATCCTGAATCCAGCAATTTAATGATTTCTTTTCTGACAACGTCTTTAACATTTGGATTCAATCTTCTCAATGGTTGTACGACTGGCTTAAAATCTTTTTCCATCAAGATTTTATGAGTGCAGTATGTAGGACTGATTCCCTTGATATCCGTGATTTTCCATGCTATTGCTTGTTTATGCTGTTTAAGAACCTGAACTAATCGTTCTTTCTCTGCTTGTGATAGTTTTGAAGATATTATAACTGGTAAGTCTGACGTGCCTTGTAAATAAGCATATTCCAAATGCGATGGTAGCTCTTTAAGTTCCAACTGTGGTGGTTCTTCAATAGATGTCTTGATCTCAAATTTCTCTTCTTTAATACAAGGAATATTGTTGACAGAATATGGTATCAATTCTTGGTTAAGAATTTTAGCAACTGGTTGTATTGATTCCTCTGTAGGATGTTGTTGAATAATTACGGTGGCTTCTTCCAAATCTTCATCTTCCTCTAATAACTTATCAAATTCTGCTAAATCCTTTGCAGTGTCAAACTCTTCAGTCCATCCATTAAGAATTCCTGTATCTGCTTGATCTTTTCCTAAAAAATCTTGAAAGGAAGGGTTATCCATATACTCATACGAATTTAAATAATAACAAGTATCATCCACATAGTCAGGAAATTTCATGGAATTATTAACATCAAAAACAATTTTATTATTCCCTAACCTCATGGTAATTTTTCTATTGAAAACATCTATTAGGGCATGTGTAATTGCTAAAAATGGTCTTCCTAATATAATAGGGACTTTAGGGTCTTCTACCATATCTAAGATTACAAAATCACATGGAAAAACAAATTTATCAACTTTAATTAAAACATTTTCAACTATTCCCCTAGGGTATTGCACAGATCGGTCAGCTAATTCAATACACATACGAATAGGTTTTGGTTCTCCTAATCCTAATCGCATATAAAGAGTATATGGCATTAATGAAATACTAGCACCTAAATCTGCTAATGCATTTTCAATAGTAATTTCACCAATTTTGCAAGGTATAGTAATACTCCCTGGATCTTTGACTTTTGGAGGTAGCTTATTCTGCATTATTGCTGAACATCTCGCATTCATAGTCACCTTTGTCACATTATCCAGTTTACTTTTGTTAGTCAGCAGCTCCTTAAGATATTTTGCATACTTCGGCATTTGAGCTATAGCTTCGACAAAAGGAATGTTAATATGAAGTTGTTTCAGATTTTCTAGAAATTTGTGGTATTGTTCATCTTCTTTGTCCTTCCTCAGAGCAGCTGGATATGGAGGTGGGGGTGTATAGTCTTTGATGACTTCTTTAACCTTATTTTCTCCAATGCTCTTTTTATTTGGTTGTACGTCTTGATCAATTGTTTCTTTTTCAACCTGCTCAGATTCAACAATTTTATTAGTTATAACAGGAGAGTCAACATTCTTACCACTTCTGGTAATTACTGCTTTAGCTTGCTCCTTTGGATTTGTTTCAGTAAATCCTGGCAATGTTCCTGGAAATCTCTCCTGTAATGTTTTAGCAATCTGATGAACTGATCCTTCAATTTGTTTGATTGATGCTTCATTATTACGCATCCTTGCATCATGATCATCCATTCTTTTATTACTTGCTTCAACCATTTTTCCCAAAATACTTTCTAACGAATTGATCCTGTCAGAATAAGACGGATTTTGTCCCGTTTTGACATAGAACCCTGGTGCTCCTTGTTGATACTGTTGTCCTGGTTGATTAATTCTTCTAAAATTAGAAACTTGACGATAATTTGGATTTCCTTGAAAATCCCCATACATAACTTCTTCAGTATTCATTTCACTATCATTATTAGGACATTCTGTCTTTAGATGATTTCCTCCACATATTTCACAACCAATTCTGATTGCATGAACTTGTTCATTCACTTTCTTAATATCTCTTCCCATACTTTCCAATTTTGCTGTGATAGCTGCGAGACCATCACTGTCTTCAGATATTCTTTTTCTTCCAGATGAACCATCATCCCATAACTGAGAATGCTTAGCTAATTCTTCAATTCCGGCTTTTGCTACTGCTGGAGTTTTCTTAGGTACTGGGCCTTGTGCATCTAACTGTTGACGTGTTGCTCGATCAACTCCTTTATAGAATACCGTTATTTCTTGTTGGACATTCAAATCATTTTGTGGACATTTATGTAACATATCCTTATATCTTTCCCAAGCTTGATATAGAGATTCATCGGGTTTCTGCTTAAAATTCCTAATCTCATCAATCATTTTCGAAGTCTTGGAAGGTGTACAATACATTTTTAGAAATTTTGTACGAAGATCTTCCCAAGTAGTAATGGATCCGGCTGGTTCATTATTAATCCATCTCTTAGCTCCATCCTTTAATGTTAAAGGAAATACTCGTAACATAACCTGATCTCTTGTAACATTAGGAATATTAAACATATCTGCAATCTCCAAAATTTTCTCCACATGCTCGTTTGCATCTTCTTTATCTTCTCCCCTGAAAGGATTTTCTCTTAATTCTTTCAGAAATTGCCCTTTAACTCAAATTCTACTTCTCTAGCTATGGCAGGCCTAACCACTCCCGGTCTCGGATCTCCACGAGTTTGAATCGTATAATCCTCAAGCGTCATGTTAGCTATGTCTGCCATGTTTCTTTGTTCTGGTTCAGAATCACTTGGATATACTATATGTTGTCTAGAAGGTACTTTATCTAACTCTGGATCGGAGTACTATCCTCTTTTAGCCGTTTTGACTAAACTGTTATGAAATATTAAGTCGTCTTCTTCAGATGAAATTTCGTGTTCTGGCGAATTAGGTGGCGTGTATGATAATTGTCTTCTAGAATGAAATTCTCGTTCTGGTTCGTCAAATGGACTAAGTGGATCCGGATGAAGTGTCCGGGTCATACATCCATCTGCAACAAAAACAGAATTTAGTAGTACTTTAAATTCAAAAGTAAATGTTAATAATATGTTAGAAATATTCAAGTTGGTGTATATGAATCCCGATAATTAATAATAAAACACATTCAAAAATAAATAATCGAAAAAGAATACCCCATCCCAAATTTCCTATTTCTTAGTTATGCAAGTTAGTTATTTATACAACAATTTGAAATTACAGTGGGTTTTGTTAAATTTCTTTTACAAAGCTAGTCAATAGATCTCGGTAGCTCCATTGATAGTACACAAAAGCAGATAAACAGGTCAGCGCGAAGCTTATTAAAAACCTATTTCTTTCGAGAAGCACCTTACCTCTTATATGATAAATCAATAAGGTAAGGCTTTACTCTCCTTATACCTTTGTTTTTGTCAGTATTCTCAATGGGTGAGCTGATATTTTATATTGATTTTGCAAAGTATCAGAAATAAAAATTATACATATAAAATAATTAGTTTAATTAAAATACACCGCTCCCCCGATAAAACAAGAGTTCAACCGGTTAAGTGTTCCCCGACAGCGGCGCCAAAAACTTGATGTGTGCTAAGTATAGGCAATTATAATCACAAGTTTAAAATTAAGGAAATACTAAATAATACTTTCACACAATTCAGGCAAGATTGACCCGTTCATGTAATATAGCTTAATAAGTAAGTCCAAATTCGAACACAAGGAACACAAGAGACGTGATTCTTATGTTGGGTTTTCTATTCCCTAACTAGATTATTATGTACGCAGCGGAATAACAAAACTTTAAATAATCTAAGGCAATTAGGAAACTAAAACCCTAAGGGATCTTTAACTTTAACAACATAGTACAATGAATAAATTGAACAAAGAGAATATAAGGAAAACACTAACCTTAAGAGAAAACCTATTTCTCGCGCGTAGACCAACGAGCAGAGCTTCGTTACTTGGAGGCAAGTACCCAAAGTAGAATACCTCTAATGCTTCACACCCAAAAACCCAAGAGAAAGTCGAATTTTTGAAATCCTTGAAAATTCGTACTTGAAAAACGTGTATTATGAAGGTATAGGTTGTCCCTATTTATAGTTGTGGAAGAAACCCTAAGGTTTGCTGAATTCGACTCCCAACCGGCGGTTGGACCTTCCAACCGGCGGTTGGAGTTGTTTGACTTCTACTCCAAGTCTGCGAATTCCACCGCCTCAGTAACCCTAATCCCAACCGGCGGTTGGACCTTCCAACCGGCGGTTGGATCAGATTCTGGAATCTTCCTCAAATTTAATTACTTTTAGTTTCTAATTAATAAACTATTATTAATTAATTAAACAATTAAATATAATATTAATGCTATTAATATTATCCTTCATCTTTCTCTTGACTGTTCATGAGGGCAACCCAAAAAGGACTTTACCATTAATGATAGTCTCACCAATTAGTTATGATATTGGACACTATTCCAACAGTCTCCCACTTGGACAATTCATCAACTACTATTGGTCTCAAGGCTATCTCACATTAACTATGTAAAGTGTGCATCCAAGCAACTGCCGAACTCTGATCTCATCTTTGAGTTAGTCCTTTAGATAAGTGATCAACCATTTCTTTGTTTCACGATATCTTATGAACCGAGACATGGATTATAATCAATCTCAAGATTCATATATGTTTTCCGATTTCTGATTATATTGACTATATGAGACTACTGAACTATCACTTTAGTCTCGGTCCAGGCTTAGCACTTTTTAAGTCAAACTTTAATCATTAGAGGGCCCTTGATATCTCTTTTCCATTTTAGGCAAAAGGAACAAATAAATATCGACTACATAGCACTAGTCAACTTATCGTATCATACCCATCATACCCTTTATAACTGCCTTTTACGCACAGCGTTAGAATAGATTAAAGTATAACATATTTGAAGAACTAGATACTCATGTATCTCCATTTTAAGAATGGAAGATATTATCATCTAAGAGTTACTCGTGATTTCAATCCATGAAGTAACTTCCATGAGTGCGGGTTTCTCCTATACTTAAATCCCCATTAAGTACTCATGAGTGTTGCAGCAATCTCCATGCCATGACTATCTCCATAGACATCTACTAACACTCCATGACAGTCTTAATTCACCACATACTTCCTATAGTGTGATCGACTGAGGAGGTTTGAGTAAGACTTTATTACTCTGGAAGTGGTGTCTAAACATGCAAAACTGAAACACAACAACAAACAATAGTAAATGGTAGAACTCCTTCCAATTAATAATCTCCATTACTTAATCACCAAGTCTATTACAGTTACCATCATTGTTTATAACGTTTCAAATTCAAACTAACTACTAAAATTTTACATTATCTCTTAAACCTATGCTCCTAGCATGTTCATCGTGTTTGGACTTTCCTAGTGGCTTTGTGAACGGATCAGCTGGATTATCCTCTGATCTTATGCTCTTCACAATTACATGTCCTTTTTCGACTTTACTTCGAACAAAATGGTATTTCCTTTCATTGTGCTTTGACTTTCCGTGATCCTTGGGTTCTTTACTCAAGGCAACTGCGCTTTCATTATCACAGAATATAGCAATAGGATCTTGTACTGTTGGAACAACTCCAAGATCTCCAATGAAATTCCTCATCCAGATAGCTTCCTTTGCTGCTTCACTAGCCGCAATGTACTCAGACTCGCATGTAGAGTCTGCCACTGTATCTTTCTTAGAACTTTTCCATGTCACCGCTCCCCCATTTAGTAAGAACATCCAACCAGACTGTGAACGGCAATCATCTCTGTCTATTTGGAAACTGGCGTCACTATAACCCGTTACTCTTAGTTCCTCTTCTCCACCATAAACCAAGAACCTGTCTTTAGTATTTCTCAAATACTTGAGAATGTTCTTTACAACTGTCCAATGACCTTCACCAGGATTCTGCTGATGTCGACTCACTAAGCTCAAAGCAAATGAGACATCAGGTCTTGTACACGTCATGGCATACATGATCGATCCTATAGCCGAAGCATATGGGATTCGACTCATTTTGTCCAATTCTTGTTTTGACTTTGGACACAGATCCATACTGATCTTTATGCCATGATTTAAGGGTAAGTTCCCTCTCTTAGAATTTTCCATATTGAATTTTTTCAAGATTTTATCTAAGTACGTGTCCTGGCTGAGTCCTATGAGACGTTTTGTCCTATCTCTATAAATCTTTATACCTAGGATATATGCTGCATCTCCAAGATCTTTCATAGCGAAACATTTTCCCAACCATGCTTTTACACCTTGTAGAGTTGGGATATCATTTCCTATGAGCAGTATATCATCCACATATAATACTAAGAATACTACAATACTCCCACTGAACTTGACATATATACAAGACTCATCTTCACTTTTAGAAAATCCAAACTCTGTGACTTTCTCATGGAAGCAGAGATTCCAGCTACGTGAGGCTTGTTTAAGTCCATAAATAGCCTTTTCAAGCTTGCACACTCTATTAGGATACTTTGTATTTTCAAAACCTTCCGGTTGTGTCATGAACACATCCTCTGTCAGTTTCCCATTAAGGAAAGCAGTTTTGACATCCATTTGCCGAATTTCATAGTCATGAACCGTAGCTATGGCTAGCATAATCCTAATTGACTTAATCTTAGCTACTGGTGAGAAGGTTTCCTCATAATCAATCCCGTAGGTTTGAGTATAGCCCTTTGCTACCAATCTAGCTTTATAAGTATGCACGTTCCCATCCATGTCTGTTTTCTTCTTGAAGATCCACTTACATCCCACCGTCTTAAGACCGGGTGTAGTGTCAACTAAATTCCAAACTTGGTTGTCATACATGGACTGAATTTCACTTTTCATAGCTTCCTTCCACTTAGCAGCCTCAGGGCCTGCCATCGCTTCCTTGTAGTTAGCAGGCTTATCTAATTCAGCCAGTGCACTATCACTTATCTTATCCCCTTCTTCTATTTGGTAACCATAATAGAACTCAGGAGGATTGCTAACTCTACTAGATCTGCGAACGGGTAAGGATATGTCTTCAGGTTCAACAGGTGTCTCTGTTACAGCTGAAACGGTCGTTACGCAACAGCTGCAACGGTGTAGTTTTGAATTTATAATTGCCGGAACCTAAACCTTCCGAACAACCTACTATTACTTGGTACGAGTACCCGATACTAGTAAGTGGTAAGGATGATCCAGGGTCGTTCCTCACGACGGTAGAATTGAAACAGAGCTCACTCAGATAACTTAGTAATTAAGCTGGGTTTTGAATAGTTGGATAGGTTTGTATTTGGTTTTCTAATTTATTTAAACTAATAAAACATAAAATAAAAGGGAAGCTAGCATATTTGCAACACTTAAGGATGACGGAGACGTGGCTTATCATGATTTAGGTATGATGTTCAATATGGGGCACATCTAGGTAACAGACAAATAAACTACAGATGTAAACACTAGGACCCTACTTCTTTAGATAGATTCTAAATCAGTATGTCACTGAGTACCTAGGCTATCGTGATTCTGATCAGAACAGGCTGCTCAACCCCCCTCACCTGTCTTTGTGGAGACAGTGACCCTTAAAGGGTGCAGGAATAAGGTAACAGACTGCCCATTGGGTTATTCTGACCGTTCTTAACACCTAAGTCTAAATGTTATTATCTAAACGTGTACTGATCATTATCCTTGTATTCTAAACTATCAGTTTTGTAGAGTCTAGGGGTTTTAAGAATCCTGAACCACTGCTGGGCTTGACTTTCATCTCTAGACTCATTCCTTACGTTTGATTAGCTCAAATACTTCTGTCATGATCTAGACTCTCCTTTGCAATCAGTCATTCAGCCCTAGGAACACCAGCGGTGTACAATGCATACTCATTCCACAGCGTACCACACTAGGCACCGTTCACGATGTACTACACTTAAACAGTTCCACAGACCCTCGTAACCAGGGATATGTTGTAGATTTTATCCCTAGGTACAGGTACGGTGTACTATGTCGAAATGTTTCCATAGCTTCAGTTCCAGGGGTGGACAGACGGTGTACTGTAACATTTCCACAACTATATTGGTTCCTAGGCCATATTCTAGGGTCTCTAGGTAATCCACAGTGTTGGCACATACGGCTTTTTCCGGAGCTTCCACGTTGTACTCCACCAGTGGTGTTTCCAAAGCTATACTCAGTATTTCAGCCGAATTATAGTGACAGACACGGCTTCGTACAAACATACAGATAACATATCTACCGTAACTTAGGCCTACAGCTAAGGTGATAGTCACGCGAAGGACTGGAAAGGGTGATCCATAACTAAGTCTAGATACATGATAAGTTTAGACAGATACAAAGTTTAACAATTCCATTAATCATACCTAATCATGGCAAACATACAAGAAACTACTCACAAAGCATGGCAATAAACATTCCCAACATTAATAGATCACAAATATCAAACAAGAACATTATGACAAATTAATATAAGAAAGGATAGATATTACCGGTAAATAAATGCGAGCAGAATAACACTTGTATTTCTCCGAATAATATCCCAAGTATTACAAATGCTAGCTTCTACGAATTACATTACATAGCTACTCCTAAAGCGATGGATTCTCTCCCTAATCTTCTAACTAGTTTCTAGAGAGAGAAACTAGAGAGAGAGACTAGAGAGAGAACCTAACTACCTACTATTTCTCCTCTAACTCCTAAGAGTAGTGCTAGAGAGAGAAAGCTACTAATTATTCTAGTGATAGATGAATGAGTATTGAAGTGTGTGTTGTTGGTGTAGAATGTGTTCAAAATGATGAAATGAGGCTTGTATATATAGGCAACGCACAACCGTATCCGTAGACCGTATCCAAACCTTCAAATGCACAACCGTATCGCAAACCCGAATAAAAGTCTGATTTTTATTGACCAAACGCACGATACGGTTGAGCTAGGGCAAATACGGTTGAACTGGACCATATATGGGAGAGCATAGGGTGAATACGGGGGAACACAGGCCGTATACGGCTGTGCTAGGCCGTATACGGTCTAGCTAGGCCGTATACGGTCTGTGCTAGGCCGTATACGGTCTAGTTTGGCCGTATACGGTCTAGTTCTCCCGTATCCTGATTCCTCGGTTCTTCGTTTCTTCGTTCGGGCGTAATTTCTTCATCCGATGTCCGTTTTGAGCGTTCTTTATATCCCTGAAATCGTAACTGAAAAACGAAGACAATGAGATAAGTTAGAGGTCCTAACTCTATGTCTTGCTCAAAAAGTGCTAGAATACGTTAACCGGAAGATTCAATGATTGTTTGTGCTCTATTTTACTCATTTTTAGGTTGTTTTTGTTGATTCTTGAAACATCGTCTATATTTTAGCCCTCTTGATGAAATGTGACATTTAAGTTCATATTCAAGTGTTTTCATTAATAATAGGGCTAAAATGGTGAGATAATGACGCATAAAAACATGACTTTTTACGTGTCATCAAATATCCCACACTTAGACTTTGCTTGTCCTCAAGCAAAACTCAAAATTCTCACTTGCTTTTAAGGAAAACATTTTGAAAACACGAGTTTATTTTTGGGGTGAATCAAAACATCTCAAAAACAACCATCTCCACATACAAGTGACATATCCTGGAAATAAGAGAAAGTAAGGTATTCCTTTCAGAGGCATAAAATGATTTTCTTAGGCATGCTCTCAATTCTCGCGATCTTGGAATATACATGACTAGGCGATCTCACAAGGTGGTCACTCAATTCACTCAAAAGTGTTTCGGGTTACCTATCAATCTAATCAAACGAAATCGCTCATAAGCCAGTCATGCAACATCCATCGTCATAGGCTTGCTCGAGAATCATATCTCCACCACTTAGGTGAGGACGGTGCTAGCTATCCCAGGACATTCAGAGTGGGCTGTAATGGCAAGTGAGGGTTACGGGGTATGGATAAGTGGGAATTTTTAGTTGTTGCAAAGGTTTTTGCTTATCTTAGGACTTCCAAACTTTTGAAAAACATTATTTAAACAACCTTTTTAATGAAAACGGAAATGGATAACAGTAATGGAAGAAGATAGCTATTTTGACTTCTATATTTTGAAAATACACAAGGGAATTTATGTCTTTACAAGAGCGGGAATTTTCGAGAGATTCAAAGCACTTAGCTTTATTCTATTTTCTTTTCTTTTTCTTTTGTTTCTATTTTTGGGCTTTTTTAGGAGTTTTATTTTGTTTCTTTCTTTTGCCCTTTTGAAATCCTTTTCTTTCTTTCATCTTTTTCACCTTTTTGATGACTTTGTATTTACTTGGTGTCAATTTTTCACACCATAAAATCTCAACTTTTTGATTTTCATCAAGGGAACGCACGCGAGATATTTTTAGTAAACACCAGTATTTGTGATTTGGGGTGAAAGCAAAAAGGACATTTAAATGACATTTTCCAAAAGTTTAAAAATTTCTAAGATAAGATTTTTGGTGGGTGTGGAATAAGTGGGTTAAGATTTAAAGGGTTTTGAAAGAAACGAACAGGCTAAGGCTCAACAGGGTTATCTAAGCGGATCATCAACACTAAAGATGAGTGTTGGAAGGGTTTTGGGTTTGAAGAGATATGATAAAAATGGGTTAAATCCTAAGGAATGTCAAGGTCATCTAACTGCACCTATACCGCGTACGGTACTCTACCAATGTGGTCTCGAAGTGCATACCAGGAGCAAGTTCTAATTCCGGATGCATGCATCGGCACACTCAAACAAACGAATAGTGAAGCATTAAAGATGAATGCTTATATTGGCTCAAGATACCTCACTGCAAGTTTTTGGGTTTGTTTGTGCCTAGCCATGCGATGCCCCTCTTAGATTATCATTTTAGACCTAAGAAATTCCTATCTTATTTACTCTTAATTTCCAAAATACCCTACTCATATATGAAAATGCTCCTTCTTAAGACATTTTAACTCAAAAATTTTTGAAAATTTTCAGCAAAAGTGAGTTTTTTTTTTTTTTTTTTTTTTTTTTTTTTAAATAAATTGAGGAACATTTTCCGAGTTTGCTTTTTGGAAACAAGAGTCTAACAAGTAATCCTAAGGTATTCTATACCGCTATCCCACACTTAGAGGAACATTGTCCCTAATGTTCTCTTGAGTTGGGATTTGAGAAAAATCCCACACTTAGAGTTTGAACATATTGGAAAATGTTACTCAAGTGTTTGTTTTGGGCTGGAATCCCACACTTAGTGATAAGCTTAGGATATGGTATAGATTACTTTGATAAAAATAGAACAAAATGATCATATCAAAACAAGGATAAGAACGAGAAAACTCCCCTATATGGCTACGGCATTGAGCTGAGCATCTGAAAAGTAGACTGCGTCGGCACCAGTGTATGTTGGCTCAGACTCCGTCTTCATGAAGTGCACTCGAGCTCAAGCGGTATACTCATCATTCAAAACCATCCACCAACTTCTCTCAAGCATAACTCAGACTAAATGGATAGATTGTAGAAAATGAAGTGATAACATAATCAGGATGCAGGTAGAATCAACCAAGATGCACCAAATACTTGATAGAGATAACTGTCGAGGATCCTAATCATCGTGAGCCACTGATGTAACTTAACAGCTTATGATGATTTGAAAGTGCTGAATCCTATGGCCCTAATCACCTATCACCAAAGATCTTCTCCGACGAACTGATGAAATGAATGTAATGTTGTTCTTGTCAGACGAGATCTCCAGCTTCCATTTCCATCCCGTCTTTAATCTCTTGATATCCAATCCTTGATCAAATTATATTCCTAAGGTTTAGCAATGAATACTTTGTAAGCTGGAAAATACAACTAGCGTTGTGGTGGTTTATGGTCCCCAATGGTGGTAAGGATAAGTGTGAATGGGTGGATGGGTGGGCGGATGTGGCTATGGTGATGGTGGTCCTGGGTTCCATGAAACGCCCTTCTAGCAACCAAGGATGTAGCAAGGTATGGTTGGATTATGGAATGTTGGGAACATTTGGTGGATGTCGAGGTCATTTGCTTGATGAACAATTCCGAGAGAACCAGAATGTGTTCATCTTTTGTCTCCTGAAGATATATCATTTCCCTAAGCAATGCTTCCAAAATTTCCAAATCTAATGAACGATAATGCTCCCCTTGTCATTTCTCCATTATACTCAAATATTCTCCATCCATAGGCGCTAATCCCTGTCTGTTAGACATTTGTACAAACAAGAGAGCAGACAAATATAATCTTATAGACATGTGGTTATTCTCTAGGTCATAGACTCACTGGTTTTTTGAAAGATTTTTAAAAGTGAAGGTTTTTGAAGAAAATAAACCAATGTATGACTTCGAGTCTAATCACATATTAAAAGTGTTAGCCGCCTACAATTTCATTTCAGCATAAGCAACAGATATGGAAATACAAGTAGATTCAGTTAATCAGGTGGCCAAGTATAAAGATTTCCAAAGCACATATTTTTAAACGAGTTCGAGCATAATACACACATGGACATACAAATCATGTTATAAGGCATTGGAAGATCTCATGTATGTTCACAGAAATATATGTAAGTACCTCAAATGCTCGAAATATGTGAGTGGTGTTTATGATGACTAAGGCACCTAGATAACCAAGTTGCTAGCAGGGTTCCATGTTTGCAGATGCAGAGAACTTTAGATAATGGTGAAACAGATATAGCAATGAAATCCAAACAAGTGGGAGAGGGAAAGTTTCAGGTTTTTAGCAAAAGATTAACTTTAAAGTTCAAAACCGTGACTTCAGTGAATATGAAATTTAAGTTCCAAGTCATTTTTGAAAATCATTCCCTTTTTGCTCACATAAACTTAAAAGAAATTTTAAACATGCTTTTAGGGTTTCATTTTCTACTTATTGGGGTTAGTTAACTATTACTGATACTAAGTTAGACACGGGTTGCCTCCCGAGAAGCGCTTGTTTTTGTTCGAGTCTCGAGCCTGACTCTAGCTCTATTTCTCAGACGATAACGGTTTACTTGCATCCATCAGTAGATGCAAGTGAAAGTATTGGCGCATACCTATATAGTTAAAACAAGTTATTCCTAGGGTATGTCCAATAAGATGAGAAGGTGCGTAGAAGTGAGTGATTCGTTTTACTTGAGGTATAATAAATCTCTCAACTTCTTGCACTTTCTCAGTTTGGATGGGTCGGTCAAAGAGGTTCTCATCACTCCATGACGTATACGTCATTATGTAGCGGAGAGATGGTTTGTAGGGAGATCTTGACGCAAAACCCACCTTACTTCCTATGGTCTCTTGGTTGATGATAGTGTTGTACTCTGGGCATGGAGGTGGGACAGAGTCCATTGACGTCTCCAATCTTGTAGCAACATTCTCATCAATTACTTGGGTGACTAGGTTATCTAAGGCAATAGAAGGTTTAATTAGATCAAGGAGTGATTCATTCTGAAAGATATGTGGGAAAGTGTCAACCACGTCAGTTTGAGTTGGGATGAAATCACTTGTAAGAGTCGGTGCATATTCCTCCCGTCCTTCTGAGTCTTCTTTGTAAATCTCCTCTTCCGGGCTCTCCATTTCTATTTCCTCGTCTACCTCGTCAAACTCGTCACCCTGGCCAGTAGTTTCGAGTTGCAATGGTTCGGAGAGCTCCTCTAGAATGAACTCTTCGTCGGTCTTGGACGTTGATAGGTTAAGAATGGGTGGAAATGAGGGTTTAGAAGATTGGGTGGGTGTAGGAGAAAGTTTGCAACCAGACTCATGAAAATGAAAGTCTGTGTCAAGTGAAGTAGATGTGGTGTGTGTGTTCATATCATCTTCCTGCAGCCTAAAGTTGGTTCTATCTTGATTCTCATTTCCCTTACTACTTACTTGTTTTCGTATTTCATACAGCTTATTAGAACTTCTTCTAAGCATGTCTTCTTGTTCTTTTAGTAATTGTTCAAGTGAGTTAGAAGAGGGTGAGAAAGCAGCATTACTGCTGAGAAAGGTCAAAGACGTATCTCTCAAGTCAAAACTTTCGTACGGTTGAGGTTCAGATACAGGGTAAGATGAATATGGGTAGACTTCGAGTGGTTTAGGATAGTAAGGTTGGTATTGATTTTGGAAAGCGTGAGGGTCATATTGATTTTGTATTTGAGGATGTAGGTACCCTACGTTATCCACATAATTCCTATTATATCCTTGACATTCGTTATCTAAGTGGGAATTACTTCTACATCTATCTTGAACAAGACTATCAAATTGATCTATTAATTGTTGAACATTTGCCATTACCCAAGTTTTAGATAACACAAGAAGAAGGTTTAAGAATTAAAGTTGTAGTATGGAGGTAAGTTATTCTAAGCTACGCTAAGCTAAACTACGCTAATCTACGGGCATAAAGTAACTTCGGATAGGGATGGTGAGTCCCAATCCAAAAGGATCCCTTAAAAACTAAATTTGTCTAAACAAGCTCCAAATCGTACTACCGTCCCCGGCAGCGGCGCCAAAAACTTGTTACAGCTGAAACGGTCGTTACGCAACAGCTGCAACGGTGTAGTTTTGAATTTATAATTGCCGGAACCTAAACCTTCCGAACAACCTACTATTACTTGGTACGAGTACCCGATACTAGTAAGTGGTAAGGATGATCCAGGGTCGTTCCTCACGACGGTAGAATTGAAACAGAGCTCACTCAGATAACTTAGTAATTAAGCTGGGTTTTGAATAGTTGGATAGGTTTGTATTTGGTTTTCTAATTTATTTAAACTAATAAAACATAAAATAAAAGGGAATCTAGCATATTTGCAACACTTAAGGATGACGGAGACGTGGCTTATCATGATTTAGGTATGATGTTCAATATGGGGCACATCTAGGTAACAGACAAATAAACTACAGATGTAAACACTAGGACCCTACTTCTTTAGATAGATTCTAAATCAGTATGTCACTGAGTACCTAGGCTATCGTGATTCTGATCAGAACAGGCTGCTCAACCCCCCTCACCTGTCTTTGTGGAGACAGTGACCCTTAAAGGGTGCAGGAATAAGGTAACAGACTGCCCATTGGGTTATTCTGACCGTTCTTAACACTTAAGTCTAAATGTTATTATCTAAACGTGTACTGATCATTATCCTTGTATTCTAAACTATCAGTTTTGTAGAGTCTAGGGGTTTTAAGAATCCTGAACCACTGCTGGGCTTGACTTTCATCTCTAGACTCATTCCTTACGTTTGATTAGCTCAAATACTTCTGTCATGATCTAGACTCTCCTTTGCAATCAGTCATTCAGCCCTAGGAACACCAGCGGTGTACAATGCATACTCATTCCACAGCGTACCACACTAGGCACCGTTCACGATGTACTACACTTAAACAGTTCCACAGACCCTCGTAACCAGGGATATGTTGTAGATTTTATCCCTAGGTACAGGTACGGTGTACTATGTCGAAATGTTTCCATAGCTTCAGTTCCAGGGGTGGACAGACGGTGTACTGTAACATTTCCACAACTATATTGGTTCCTAGGCCATATTCTAGGGTCTCTAGGTAATCCACAGTGTTGGCACATACGGCTTTTTCCGGAGCTTCCACGTTGTACTCCACCAGTGGTGTTTCCAAAGCTATACTCAGTATTTCAGCCGAATTATAGTGACAGACACGGCTTCGTACAAACATACAGATAACATATCTACCGTAACTTAGGCCTACAGCTAAGGTGATAGTCACGCGAAGGACTGGAAAGGGTGATCCATAACTAAGTCTAGATACATGATAAGTTTAGACAGATACAGAGTTTAACAATTCCATTAATCATACCTAATCATGGCAAACATACAAGAAACTACTCACAAAGCATGGCAATAAACATTCCCAACATTAATAGATCACAAATATCAAACAAGAACATTATGACAAATTAATATAAGAAAGGATAGATATTACCGGTAAATAAATGCGAGCAGAATAACACTTGTATTTCTCCGAATAATATCCCAAGTATTACAAATGCTAGCTTCTACGAATTACATTACATAGCTACTCCTAAAGCGATGGATTCTCTCCCTAATCTTCTAACTAGTTTCTAGAGAGAGAAACTAGAGAGAGAGACTAGAGAGAGAACCTAACTACCTACTATTTCTCCTCTAACTCCTAAGAGTAGTGCTAGAGAGAGAAAGCTACTAATTATTCTAGTGATAGATGAATGAGTATTGAAGTGTGTGTTGTTGGTGTAGAATGTGTTCAAAATGATGAAATGGGGCTTGTATATATAGGCAACGCACAACCGTATCCGTAGACCGTATCCAAACCTTCAAATGCACAACCGTATCGCAAACCCGAATAAAAGTCTGATTTTTATTGACCAAACGCACGATACGGTTGAGCTAGGGCAAATACGGTTGAACTGGACCATATATGGGAGAGCATAGGGTGAATACGGGGGAACACAGGCCGTATATGGCTGTGCTAGGCCGTATACGGTCTAGCTAGGCCGTATACGGTCTGTGCTAGGCCGTATACGGTCTAGTTTGGCCGTATACGGTCTAGTTCTCCCGTATCCTGATTCCTCGGTTCTTCGTTTCTTCGTTCGGGCGTAATTTCTTCATCCGATGTCCGTTTTGAGCGTTCTTTATATCCCTGAAATCGTAATTGAAAAACGAAGACAATGAGATAAGTTAGAGGTCCTAACTCTATGTCTTGCTCAAAAAGTGCTAGAATACGTTAACCGGAAGATTCAATGATTGTTTGTGCTCTATTTTACTCATTTTTAGGTTGTTTTTGTTGATTCTTGAAACATCGTCTATATTTTAGCCCTCTTGATGAAATGTGACATTTAAGTTCATATTCAAGTGTTTTCATTAATAATAGGGCTAAAATGGTGAGATAATGACGCATAAAAACATGACTTTTTACGTGTCATCAGTCTCCACCTCTTGTTGAACGTCAGTGTTTATTGTAGGTTCTTCATCCGTAGATTCTTGAATTTCTTCAAGATCAATTTTACTCCCACTGTCCTCTTTAGATATCATTTCTCTCTCAAGGAACACTCCTCTTCGAACTACAAAGACCACATTATCCTTGGGTCTGTAGAATAAATATCCAAACAACTCTTGTGGATAACCGACGAAAAGACACTTTTCAGATCTGGAGTCTAGTTTGTCCTGAGTTTCCCGTCTAACGTAAACTTCACAACCCCAGATTTTGATGTAACCAAGAGAAGGTCTCTTTCCCTTCCACATCTCATAAGGTGTCTTTAAAACTTTCTTAGTGGGTATTTGATTTAAGATATGGGCGGCTGTTTCTAATGCATAACCCCATAAACTTATTGGAAGTGTTGCTCGACTCATCATAGATCGAACCATGTCTAACAAAGTTCTGTTTCTCCTCTCTGCAACACCATTAAGCTGCGGTGTTCTAGGAGGAGTCAATTGTGAAACTATTCCACAGTTTCTAAGATGATCGAGAAACTCGATACTAAGGTACTCTCCTCCCCTATCGGATCGGAGAACATTTATCTTTCTGCCCAGTTGATTCTCTACTTCGCTCTGATATCTTCTGAATATCTCAAAAGTATCTGACTTATGTTTGATCAGATAAACATGTCCAAATCTGCTGAAGTCATCAGTAAATGTAACATAGTATCTATTTCCATCTTTTGTAGCACATCGGAATGGTCCACATACATCTGTATGTACCAAATCCAATAATCCTTCACCTCTTTCACATGATCCTGTGAATGGTGATTTAGTCATCTTGCCTAATAAACAAGATTCGCATACATCATCTGATTTGAGGTCGAATGATTCCAATACTCCATCCTTTTGGAGTTGGGCGATGCGTTTCTTGTTTATGTGCCCTAGACGATAGTGCCACAACTTGGATTTATCAAGCTCATTAGACGAATCAACATTTAAAATAACATTGCTAACACATTCAACATTTTCATGTATGCCTTTGTAAGGAGAAGCTTTAAAAACAAAACAATTATTTAAATAAACCAAAATATCTCCATTTCCATTATCAAAAGTAAAATGATAACCATCTTTAAACAAAGCATAAAATGAAATAATGTTTCTAGTCATTTTTGACGAATAATAGCAATTATTTAAATCTATCCTAACTCCAGAATTCAGCATGAGCTCAAATATTCCAATCTTCGTCACAGGTACAATTCCCTTGTTTCCCGTAACTAGGTTGAGCTCTCCATGCTTCACACTTCTACTTTCCTTTAGCCCCTGCAATACAGTGCAAATGTGATTACCACACCCTGTATCCAGAACCCATGAATTAGAAGTTGTGGTATTATGGAGTTCGATCATAAACATACCTGAGTGAGTACTCTTCTCGACCTTTCCATCTTCAAGGTCCTTCAGGTCCTTTAGGCAGTTAAGCTTCCAATGCCCCTTTGTGTTGCAGTAGAAGCACACTGCTTCCTTTGGGTCACTTACAGGCGCAATCTCAGAATCGGTCCCTTTCTTAGACTTGCGAACAGACTTTCCATCAGCAGTCTTCCTTTTCCAATTAGAATTTGACCTTTTTCTTTTCTTTGCACTTTGACCAACAGTTAACACAGGAGCTGCTGAGCCAGAGGACACATCATCTTTCTTGATTCCTTGCTTAGCAGTTTGCAGTAAATTGTGGAGTTCCATTATTGAGCCTTCCCTCTCATTCATATTCATCTGATATGACATTACAAACTGATTGTAGACAGCTGGCAAACTGGATAGAATTATGGCGATGGAAAACTCTGTGTCAAATACCATGTTCAATGACTCCAACCTATCAAAGTACCCTTTCATCTCTAAGACGAAAGCACAGATAGAAACTTCAGGTTTGGGCTTGCAAGCCATGGGGGATTTCACCACATCAAGGCGTTCTTTGCTTGCCTTAGCCTGAAACATTTCTTTCAGCTGTTGGTTCATTTCATAAGCCCAAGTGTTTTCAAAAGTCTTTTGCAGTTCAGGGCTCATGGAAGATGCCATGATACAAGACACTTTATTTGCATCATCATAATGTTTCCGGTGTGCCTCAATCTCCTCTTGGGTTGATTCTTCATCAATTACGGGAATCTGCTCATCGAGAACATATTCCTTGTTCTCGTACCTCAAGGTAAACCTTAGGTTACGCATCCAGTCCATATAGTTTGGACCGGTTAGTCTTTCCCTTCCAAGAACCGAGAGTAGTGAGAAGTTCGAGTAATGTGCGGGATTGGGGACGGGAGGATTTGCACCAGTTATATTTGCCATCTATGAGATAAAACAGTTTTAGTTAGTTTGAATATTCCTTAATTATTTACCCAATTTTCTAAATTAAGGCTAGGATCCATATTTTCAGTTTTATGAAAAGGGTTGCCGTAATCATATAACTAAAATACCATTATCTATTTCATTTCTATGAAACTCCTAGATCTTTGTGTAACAACCCCAAAATTAGGGCCAATTTAAAATTTCCCTAATTACATGTTTACTACTTGTATTTAATATGAAATAGGATTAAATACGTTACTTACTTATTATATATATATATAGGTGATATATATATATACACGTATACGATTCGTTCAAATCGTATAAAACTACAATTGTACAAACTTACGGACGTTGGTAAAATAATTATTAAATAATGTGGGATTATTGAATTACTTCAATTACTACTTTATATTATATTTATTATATAACGGACACGTATGTTTTTAACTAAAACATTACCGAACTCTACGAAAACTCGACCAACCGACAAAACAAAACAAAGTTATATTTTGTAACTTCAAAACAAGTACTTTGATAAAAATACTCCGACTAAATTATCGAATAATATTTCGTATTTTAAAACGTATAATTAAACGCGTATAAAAATATTTTAACGTTTAATCGACCAGGGAAACGAACACCGCACGGAGCGCAAACACGAGGGAACAAAATTTGGTGAGATCCACACATGGTGGACCCCACCATGGCCGGCCCAAGGGCAAGGGGACACACCCCCTCACCTTTCTTCTTCCATACACAATACACACACACACACTCCACCCCTTTTCTCTCAACTCTCTCTCTAACTCTACTCTCTCTCTATCTCGGTCTCTCTCTCTAGCCCAAAAACTACCACAAAAACTCCCTAAATCACCTAGCTCGTTTGGAGGAAGTTGATCACGACAACGAGCTCTACAATACTATCTTTTCGGTTTCTCGATCTGACGATTTTGTAAGTTTTCCGGCGACTCTTGAACTTTTCCGATTTCAATTATTTTGCTAGATTATTGTTCCCCTAGCTAAATGATGTCCAAATATATAATTAAAACTCGTTTTTGAAAACATTATCGAAAATGTCGGTTTTGGTCACTTTTAAGAAAACGACACCTCGAACCCTAAAAACGTCAACCAATAATTTTTATAAACTCATTGTAACATAATAAAGCTAGTGTAAAAGTTTCGGGTCAAACCGAGGTCGTTTGACCCAAAAACCGAGCCCAAAAACGTAAACAGCCCTTGTGTTGCATCAGACCAAAAATCTATGAGACACAAGGCTTGTGTCGCATAGAAGCATAAGACACAAGGCTTGTGTCGCATAAAACATAAGACACAAGCGTTGTGTCGCATAATCCATAAGACACAAGCGTTGTGTCGCATAATCCATAAGACACAAGCGTTGTGTCGCATAAAACATAAGACACAAGCGTTGTGTCGCATAAACCATAAGACACAAGGATTGTGTCGCATAAACCATAAGACACAAGGACTGTGTCGCATTTTGTGTCGCATTAAGTTGCGTATCATAAGACACAAGCCTTGTGTTGCGGAACACAAGCGTTGTGTCGCATAAATCATAAGACACAAGCACTGTGTCGCATTTAGTGTCGCAAAAACCCAAAAACAGAAGCTAAAAACATTCTAAGTGTTTAAAAACCACTTTTCGACAACCAAATCAAATACGATATGACTTATACATGAAAATACTATACTTTTGGAAGTATACCCAAATACTCGAATACGTACAAGATTATACTTAACCGAACGTGAGATTTCACTCACGCACACACACGAGATTGCACTCGAAAATACTTATGAGATTACACTCCAACGAACTTAAACTTGTACAACTACACGGGATTGCACCCGATGCGAACTTATGAGGTCACGCTCAATACTTACGTGTGGGATTACACGCAAACTAATACGAGCTTACACTCGAACACCTATGAGATTTCACTCGTACACTTTAAGATTACATCCACTCGGATTTACATTACTTGAACGTTACACAATGCAATACCAAGGTACATTACAACTATACAATTTCTACAAATACATAATAATAATATAAGAATATTATTACATGCCGATACCAACGGGCCGTACAACTTTACTACAAACTACAATTTACAAACAAATACAAACGTACAAACAACAAATGAACATTAACTAGTTTGGGAACAACTAGCATGGATACCTTACAAGTATTCCATTTACTTACTAAACCTTATGCGTATTAGGACGCTAAGGGTTGCTAGTTCGGGATACTACTTTGCTTGCTTACTGCATTGTCTGCTAGACTCAGGTGAGTCTCACAGCCCCTATTTTACTGTTTTCACTCAGGGGTGAGATGCATTACTATTTTACATGAACACACGTACTTACTTGCTGGCATGATTTACTTACTTTACTGAATTACGGATACGCTAATTGCATGAGTTTCGACTAATCCAATGAAAGCCTCCTAATCATAGTTGTTAGTTATGGGATAAGCGCGAGTTTTAGTATATGGATCCATATGGGACTGACAATCCCCGCCCGGGGTAGCACGCACTACCACGAACCGTTACTGTATAAACGGGCGTTTCTTACTCGTTTCATATGAATGTTTTTGGAATAACATTCACGGGTGTACTATATTTACTGTACGTTAAGCTTCAACTATGGTGGCTCATGGCAAGGGTATCAAACGGTTAGCATGACCTGCAACCACCACTTACTTACTGGCTGGCTGATGTTTTACAAATACAACTGTTAATTGTGTGTTCAACTGATTTACTTACAAACCTGTGAGATTCACCAACCTTTTGGTTGACCGTTTTAGTAATGCTTCTCAGGTACACAGCATCAGTAGGGATGCCCAGCAGGATATGCTTATTAGCTCGAGTCGCATGCATTTACAAGCTTGGAGATTTTTATACATTACTTTTGTACTAGTTGTTATGTATTAGAATCTCCAAGAATTTACTCGAAACTCAAGCTTGTATTTTGAACTATTTATGTATTAATGTAATAACTTTTCGAACGTCTCATTTAGAGTCGTTCACTGTATCCTTTGTGCTTGTGATTATTGATTAGTAACACCCAAAAAATCGCTTCCGCAAACCATCAAATTTGGGGGTGTTACACTTTGAGATTCATTGATTTCTGTCAATGGCATGTTAATCTCGGTTATGCACATCTACTATTCATGACTGGTATGCCGAGGATCATGAAAAAGATGGTGAATTAACCATGCAAACCCCGCGTGATCCCCGGCTCGAGTACGCTCGAGAATCGCAAGTCTCAATCACCTCTCATTATGTCCTTATATTAATGTACCGGTAAACCACACACGCTCCATTAACAGTTCATACGAGAGATATGCGGATTTCATGGGTTAGCATACTATTCATCATTTCCTATAGCTAAAACGGGATTTTGTTTTACTATTTTAAGTCTACTTTTAATCTTGACATCATCCTATCAAAAGTCCTCGGTAGCTCCATCGAACGCACAAAGAAGCGGAGAAGTAGGTCAGCGCGAAGCTTATTAAAAACCTGACTTCTTTAGGGAAGTAGAGCGACCCGCCTTATACCTCTCTTATAGTTTGTTCCTTATGGGTGAGCCGATTTATCAATTGACTGACGATGTATTTAGACTTTAATTATACATATATATAAATCATATTATACATATATTCTCTCTTGAAGTTTAGGGTTCTATTTTAAACCTTTTAAAATCTGTGGTCTATTTTTAAACAATCTAAAATTATCAATATCTAAACTGTAAATACATATTACCTATTTAGATAATTCTCTTTCCAATATATCTTTGCCTACATACTATTGCAGATAATTGCATGCTACTATTTGTTAAGCTATGGCTCTGATACCACTGTTGGGTTTTCTATTCCCTAACTAGATTATTATGTACGCAGCGGAATAACAAAACTTTAAATAATCTAAGGCAATTAGGAAACTAAAACCCTAAGGGATCTTTAACTTTAACAACATAGTACAATGAATAAATTGAACAAAGAGTAAGGAAAACACTAACCTTAAGAGAAAACCTATTTCTCGCGCGTAGACCAACGAGCAGAGCTTCGTTACTTGGAGGCAAGTACCCAAAGTAGAATACCTCTAATGCTTCACACCCAAAAACCCAAGAGAAAGTCGAATTTTCGAAATCCTTGAAAATTCGTACTTGAAAAACGTGTATTATGGGGGGACGAACATATTTATATTTATATTTTTGATACAGATTCTAATAGATAAGTTTTAGGAACAACTTAATAATACTCAGATGGATAGAAGATTATAATTATTCAAACTATTATTTATTAAACCTATTATATGTACTTATGTCTATTTGCTTTGTTGGCTATTATTACTGGTGATTTACTAATGTAGAAAATTACTTTAGGTTAAGCTAATCTTCATCATAGCAATACAGTCATAAGGTTACGCAAAGTATCACTAATTAATAAGATCTATCAACAGTTTATTAATACAATTTCTAAGGTTAGGCTTGAATCACAGTATTACTTTATATTAATGAATCATTCTTCGTCTATCGAATAAGGTTAAGATCAAGACATAAACACAATCACTTAATTTATGTAAACATAATATGGTCATCCTCGTTTAATATAAATCAGTCTAACTATGTCAAGAACAATCATCAATATATCATAATAAAGACAATTCTTGTATAATAAACATTCAATAATATAGTTCCAACATAAACATATAATTCATATAATAAACTCAATAAACATTCATTCCAATAACTATAACGAAAACCTAATTAACAAGAAATTCAAATAAACAATATCCATAAATTAACTTAATAAGGTTATTAAAGTTACAAGGATAAAGAAACCGAACCAATTGTAGAACCAGCTTCTCCTAGGGTTAAAAACCTTCAAACCCTAGCTCCTTAACCTCCAAAATCGCACATTAAGTCGACCTAAAACCCTAATAATCGGTTTTGGTATTCTTGAATCATATATGAAAAACCTAAACTTAAGCCTCTATTTATACTTTTTCTGGTCGACCTTCCAACCGTCGGTTGGGACCTCCAACCGCCGGTTGGATCAATTTGAATCCTGGTCCAACTCCACGTGTCTCCACCGCCTTAGAACCCTAATACTCCAACCGCTGGTTGGGCTTTCCAACCGCCGGTTGGACTTCAATTCCAGAATGTTCCAACTTCGGGTTTGGGCTTCTTCTTTTCTTTAACGGACTTTAATCTTTATCTTGGCCCATTTTTCAATATTAACATTTTGGTCTTCATTTCTTTAAGGTTTAAGCTCCTTTTTCTTCATTTCTTCATTTTCTTCAGTTTCTTTCAGTTTTGGATTTGTTCTTGTTCCTTTTTCTTCAATCTTCAATTAAAATACATCTCTGCAAATATTAACAAAAATAAGTATCTAAAATTATATAAATGCACTAAAATGTATATAAATATAGGGATAAATTACTATAAAATATACTATCTATTTGATGCTTATCACTTAGCATCTAAGGCAACAGGCGTGATGTCAAGTAATGGACAGAATTCATCAGATATAAAACTCCTATCCGCACCAGTATCAAATAGAATAGAGGCAGCTAAGTTGTTGAGGAGGAACGTACCCGAGACCACATTCGGGTCTTGGCAGGCTTCCCCTGAGTTCAGAACAAAGGCTCTACCTTTTTGCAGTGTTGTTGTTGCCCTTGTTTTTCAGTTTCGGGCTGTGTTGCCACACTCAAAGCAGGCTTTGGGTTGACTGGTTATGGTGCTGGAATTTGTTTTGGTAGCCCTGCAGTCCTTGGCGAGATGTAACACCCGCCAATTTAGGACTTTAATTAGTGCCTAAACTACTTGTAATTACGTGTATTTAGTTTTGTAATATTCTAAGTATATGTAACATTTTGGTGTAATTACGTACACGCTTACGCGATTTGATTTGAATCGTGCACTTATGAACCGGACGAAGTCCGACATTATATAATGCGGACGTTGGTGACGAAACTTTTAAATAATGTGGAATTATACAAACAAACATTATTTGCATTAATATATCATGAAAATATATTACACGTATTTCGTATCGTTTAAAACACTCTGAACGTGGTTAAAACACGCGAGACGCGCCCAACAAAGGAAAATAGTGCAAATTATATTTTTATAACTTATTACGAAGTATTTTGGTAAAATACCTCGGTTAAAAATATTACAGATACACTTTATCATATAACGCGAAACAACATTTAAGTTGTAACACCCCCAAATTTGATTTATTTGCGAAAGCACGATTTGGGTGTTACTAATCAATAACAAATCACAAAGATATATAGTAAACGACTCTATATGTGTCGTTTTAACAAAATATATTGATATTTGAAATGTTTACAACATTTAAAGCTTTACATAGCTCGAGTTTAAATAAAGGAGATTTCAGTACATAAGTACTTGTACAAAATATACTAATGCAAGAAAATCTAAATCGTCTGTATGCTGACTCGAGCTAAAAGTCCTGAAGCAGAAGCAGCCTACTGCTTGGTACCTGCAATACATGCTAAATGGGTCAGCTAAAGCTGGTGAGCTCACAGGTTTGAAATCAAGTAATATAGTATGAACCGCAAGATTTAAATAATTGAATTGCATCCAGCAATTGATAATGTATATGTATACAGCAATGAGCACATAGTTGAGCTTAACTCGAGGGCCGGGTCCCCTAAAGAGAATTCCAGGCGAGGTGCCTCCACGAATGCCTAATCAACATTCGTCTTCCCAAATATTAGTACGTCCGTTTACCCGGTTAGTGCTTGCTAACCCGAACGAGGAGGGTCAATCCTATATGGTACCATATACTAATATTCACGCTACAACGTATTAACAACTATGCTGACGGAGGACTTTAAATGATTAGTTGTGAAAAACTCATGTAGTATATGAAATGTTTGTACTTGCGTTCATGTGTTAAAAATGAGCAATATATCACACCCCTGAGTAAAATAGTAAAAAGATGGGCTATGAGACTCACCTGAGTCTTGTGAGTTTAACTTAATAAACTTGAGTTGATTAGCCGAGTATGAAGTCCAAAGACTTGTAACCTGAGGGTGTCCACGACACGCGATGGTTATAAACATGATTGGGTATCTCAAAAGATCACCCTTGTAGTTGTTACACAACTATATATATGTCCAAATTACTACGATTTGGTTGATTTGTTAAGTGTTTGAAAACGTGTACGGCCCGTTGGTGATTAATTGTAATAATAGTCCTGATGTTATCACATTGATTTCGAAGTGTTATACTCGAAAACTATATTCCATTATGTTTGAAAAGTTGTATCGTATAAGCGTTTTGAAGTCATACAAGTTTGACACTTGGTGAGAAATGTGCTTACGGAATCTAAGTACGGGGGTCCGGGGGCAGCACCCCTGGCGGGGTCCAAGGGGCTGGCCCCTGGCTGGGGTCGAGATGCCAGGTCAGCTCGAAAAATTTTTATTTCTACTATATTGCTTTGGTGAAAAACGCATCTGGGATCTGAATTCGGGTAAAATCGAGTGATAAATTTCAAGTCTCGACACTTAGTAAAAATCTGAGTTTTCTGTGTTTTGCGACACAATATGCGACACAAGGGTTGTGTCGTGCGACACAGGGATTATGTCGCATAGAATATGCGACACAATATCCATACGACACAGAGGTTGTGTCGCATAGATTCGAGATGCTGATTCAACAACGACATAAGGGTAGTGTCGTATGGTATTTGCGACATAAGGTACGACACAATATTGTGTCGCATAAGATACGACATAACTGGTTTTATACGACACAAGGTATGACATAAAAGGCATAATACGACACAACATGCGACACAAGGCTTGTGTCGCATTGAAGAACATCAGCCCAGAAAGTCCGACTGTCGAGATTTTTCCGGCCAAAACGCAAATCTAACTCATTTTTAGGTTATAAAATCGTGTTTTCTTCATATATTTGGACATATAGATGTTATATAAACAACTAACAAGTGAATATACAAAGAATCGAGAGGTTTCGGGATTTTGTCGGAAACTTACAAAGTGGCAAAATGGAAATCCGGAAAGATAGAAGTGTAGATCGTTGCGAGGTGGTCGTGAATCGCTAAAAATATTGATGATCCGAGTGCGTTTCGTGGTGTTATTTGTCGATTTTGTGAGTTTGTGGGTGGTTTTCTTTTTAGAGAGAAAAGAAGTGAGAGAGAAGAAAGAAAAGTGAGAAATGAGAGAAAGAGAGAAGGGAGGTGGAGGTTATCCTCCACTTTTCCAGTTTTCGCCCCGCGCTCTGCGTGGTGTTCGTTTTCTCCGCCATTTAACGTTTTAATAAATATTTTGCGCGTTAATTAACCATTTTAAAATACGAATTTTGTTTAATAATTTAATTAAATTGTTTTACCAATTATCTAATAATTTAAAATTTTAAAATGTGATTTAAATAGTTTGCGTATTTTGTTGTTAATTTGGTAAGTTTCAATTGTACGAAGCGGGACAACTTTGGGAATAAAATTTAAACAGTAGTTTGGACCCAGTAATGTTTTCAGATAATGTTTTATACTTAAATATAAATTGTGTCACCAACGTCCGTATTTATGGAACCGAAATACATTCGATTTAAATTGCGTACGATTTAATCAAATCGCATTTTCGTATATATTCAACAATATATATATATTTCGATACATAAATTAGCCTAACACAGAACTAATTACATGTATTAACATATGATTAGGCACTAATTACTAGTCCTAATTTGGCGGGTGTTACATAAGTAACTACGGGACTTAACCGACTACGACTCGTGATACAAAATTTGAAACACAAACCCGCGAGTCGAGACCCAAACGGGTCGACCCTGACCCGCGGACCCATCCCAATCGACCCACCTCCTTAAAACCCCATTTTCTTTTGATTTCACCTCATTTACCACCACCTCTTTCTCTCTCTACCACTCTTTTCTCTCTCACCCTCTCTCTTTCACTCTAAAACGGCAGCAGCAGCTGCTGCTACCACCACCACCATCGTTCATCATCATCATCCGGGACTAGCACGAGGATCACCATCACGAGCTCTACCTCTTCACCTTCTTCGTTCCCAATTTCGAGGTATAAAACGTTAAAACTCTTTTAAATCACTTATTAAGCTTTGATTTACATGCTAGAACGTTTACTCAACAAGATTATGTCCAAAAATCTGGCCGAAAACCCTTTAAAAATCGAAACCCGCACCAAAATCGCTGACAGTTCATCTCGCGAGTTGAGATCCCAGATCTCGGCCATCCTACGAGTCAGACCAAGATCTCGACTCGCGAAGCCAAACTGCAAATCGAACCCACTCGCGAGTTGACTTGCGAGTCGACTAGCGAGTTAACTTACGAGTTGAATAACGAACCGAAACCAACTGCGAGTCGACCCGATCTGCGAGTTGACTTGACCCGCGAACTGACCTACCTTGCGAGTCGAGGCCGGCGAGTCGAGACTTACGAACCCACTCATTCTGCGAGTCCAAACTCAACTCGCCTCTTAAACCCGCTTCGCACAACAGTTTCAGCCTTTGACAAATCTTGGTCAATTTTTCCAATTTTAGATTTCAAATGCGTTTTCGATAAAGTAATATAGTAGAAATAAAAATTTTCCAAGCTGACTTGGCAGCTCGACCCCAACCAGGGGCTCTGTCCCTTGGACCCCGCCAGGGGCTGCCGCCCCCTGGACCCCGCTACCAGGGGTGCTGCCCCCGGACCCCCGTCATTAGATGTTGTAAATACTTTTCGCACTAGGTGTCAAACACTTACAAATAACGAAACCTGATTCAACGATGCATACAATAATAACACTTTTGGATTATTATTACAAACCGTCACCAACGGGCCATACTTGTTTTCAAACTACAAACGGATTACTAAACAAACACTTGGACATTACCTAGTTGAGTGGACAACTAGCATGGGTGGTGTTTTAAGACACCAACTTATTTACTTGTTTACTTACAACCTTGCGCGTTTCGGACGCCAGAAGGTTGCAGGGTTCGGAGAACCACTTACGGACTTACATCCGCGTTACTTGTTTGATTTCTCATACGTACTTACTGGACTCAGGTGAGTCTTACAGCCCCACTTTTACTGTTTTTACACTTTGGGGTGAGATACTTAGCAACTGTTTTACATATGAACACAATGTACTGAACTGATTACATTACATTTTGTACACACCGCATGAGTTACTTTTATCCACTGAAAGCCTCCTATTCGTAAGTTGTTAGTTATGGACTTAAGCGCGATTACTAGTAGATGGATCCATTTGGGACTGACAATCCCTGCCTGGGGTGGTAGCACCACCACGTACTGATTTACACGTAGAAACAGGCATATTAGTATTTGTTACTTATGAGTGTACGGATAGCACTCACGGGGGTACGTGATATATTCACACTACACGGTTAAGGTTCAACTTATGAGCTCATGGCACTGTGCTGATTTACTGATTTACTTACTTACTTTGCTTGATAGCAATACTGGTACATACTTGTGGTTCATAACAATTATTTATTGTTAAACCTGTAAGATTCACCAACCTTTTTGGTTGACACTTTTTAGCTTTGTATCTCAGGTACACCGACGGAGTAGGGTCACCCCTGGACACTAGCTAGAGTCGCATGATTTCTACTTTGAATTTAATGGAGATTCTTAGCATTATCTTTTGTATATTATGATTATGTAATAGAATCTCCCGCCTTACGCGTGGGCTCTAGGGAACTATATTTTTGCAAACGAAAACACTATGTTTTCAAACATTTTATATATGGAAATGTAACTATTTTACAAACGCTGCATATAGATGTCGTTTGCTTTACTTTTGTGTTGTGATATTTGATTAGTAGCACCCCAAAGCTTGCTTCTGCCAACAGTGAAATTTGGGGGTGTTACACGAGATGCCCATAACATTGGCAATTGTTGCAAGGTGTACCAAAAGGACCATCGTGGTGGCTGTTGCACTTGGAACGGAAGGGTCTATTTCCAGTGTAACCCCGTTTGGTTTCTGAGCTAGAATTGTAGGCCTTAACAGTCTCAGGCCGTTTGGAAGGTTGTTGGTTTTGGTTCTGGTTGGTATTGGAGTTCCCAGTTCATTTTCGTTTGTTTTTTCCGGACTGGTTTGAGTTGGTGTTGGCAGCAGGTGTTTCTCGGCGAACCACTTGTGCCATGAGATTGTGTTCCATGCGGACGACACCCTGAATGGTTGTAGGGTTGGAAGCAGTGACCATACACTGGATGTGTGAGGGAAGTCCCCAAATGTAGCGTTCGATCCGTTTGTATTCCGGATCAACAAGGGATGGGCACAGCAGTGCCAATTGGTTGAATCGGGTGGTGTATCCGGCAATGTCATTGCCTTTGGGTGGTGAGGTGCCAGAACTCGTGTTCTAGTTGTTGAATCTCATCTCGTGGACAGTACTCATCCTTCATCATTTTCTTTACTTCTTCCCAAGGTGTTAAGAAAGCAGTGTCAATGCCCACAGTCTGAGCATAAGTATTCCACCAAGTCAGAGCATCATCCATGAAGGTGCAGGTGGAGTACTTGACCTTGCAGTCTTCCTGATAGTTACAGATTCGAAAGACTGACTCCATTTTCTCCATCCATCGTAATAGACCAATAGCACCCTCAGTGCCCTTGAAGTTCAATGGTTTACAGTTCAGAAAGTCCTTGTATGAACAGGGCTTTGGTGGAGGTGTGTTGTTTATGGTGTCTTCAGTGCCTGAACTTTGTTGCCGAGCAGCTAGAGCATCTGCTACCCCTTGGGCAACTAGTCGATTGACGTCAACTTGGCTAAACATACGTCTTGGAGGCATAATGCTTGAATCAACAAAGAGAAAGAGATAAGTAAGATGTCTTATACAAAGATTATGATATATCACATATGTATATATAAGGAGGTAATATACAACAGCACGAAGTGATAATCATATTTCATTAGATAACAGGATTGAGTACAAGATACGAGTTTCCAAAAGTACATGATAGCAAGGATTACAAAAGATGCCGGGAATTTATACATCCGTACGATTTTCTAGAGTCCTACGTAGCTAGCTAGATAGATTACAAGATATATACTATTCTAATTTTGGCGCAAGTTCACTTGTGACATGAGAGTGATAAGGTGGTCCACAGTGGTTGCAAGTCTACTGGCTTGTCTGGCATTATCTTCTGCCAACACTAGCCATTGTACTAATTCGCGGGAGTACTCTTCCGCTTCTCGTGAACGTTGTTCACATTCTTCTAGTCTTGCTTGCAGGAGATCAACTGTGCTTCTGTCGTCAATCACTTGTTGATGAATCATTTCTATTGTCTGGGTCATGTTTTCGTGTTCTTGGAAGAGTTCTGCAATGCGGTCGTGTGATTGACGTAACCAGTACATCTGTACTATGTGTTGTTCCCATTCCAAGATTTCCAGTCTTGCCTCATGACGATGTAGTCGGGCAGTTAGCACTGGAACAATATGGTGGATAGGTTCTTGCGTATACGGTGAAATGTCCATGGGGTCAGCAGGAATTTGTATGTCTTCCTCAGACCTCCAAGTGTTTAGAGTTGTGGGTAGCCAATCCCACCTACGAGGGTAAGTTGGATGGCGTGTTCTAGTTGAGGTATCACTAGTGTGATTGAGATAAGGGTTAGCTCGGATAGATCCGGTACCCCTCCTGTGATTTCGTGTGACTCGTGCCTCTCCAGTGATATAGTAGAGAGGTTCGGGAGAAGCTCGTGTCGGTGAGACAGGTAACGCGGTTACCTCCTCAGTAGTTGATAGAGTTTGAATCTCGTCGTTTGTGTCAACTGGTGCTAGATGAGGAATGTCTGCCATTTCTGTGGCAAGAGCGTTTAGTGAATATTGTGAGGTCTATATATATATATCATATAATATAATATAGCCTAGTGTGTCTAGCACAACCATGTATAGGTCCGGTTTTCTCTCGTGGTCAGAGTCAACTAGTGTATTCCTGTTCAACATAACCGTTTCAGACCTTACATCGATTCTTATTTAATTGTACATAGTTGATCAGACTATGTTAAATTAAACTCGAACGATGTTATTCCTGAACTAGTCATACCTAATAAGGAAATACTACCTAACGGTCATAGTCTAGGCCCACTAATGCAACCTAGTTCACTATAACCTGGCTTTGATACCAATCTGTCGCACCCCCAAATTCGGGTTGCGGAAGCGAATCAGGTCGGGGCGCGACTAATCAATAATCAAAACACACAAGGTATATAATGAACGACATCTACATGCGTTGTTTACAAAAATACATTGATTGTAATAAAGTTTACAATAGTTAATAAGTTACAAAAGCTCGGTAACCTATCCGAGAGATTCTATGGCATTACTACTTTTACAAAATATAATAATGCAGGAAAATCTCTTGATATTTGCATGCGACTCGGGCTAGGTATGTCCTGAGCAGACCTACTACTGCTGGGTACCTGAGAATACACACTAAAAGGGTCAGCTAACGCTGGTGAGCTCACAGGTGTAATAATGACACAATAAAGTATGAACCACAATATTTAGTATAATGATTTGAAATTAATCAAATAAATATGTATATTACTGCCATGAGCTCATAGTTTGAGCTTAACTGAGGGGTCAGGATCACAATCAAGTGCCTGATCGAGTTTGCCTCCTGCATGTGCCTAATCATACACACGTGTGAACAAATGATAATGCGTCCGTTCGACCGCAGTCGTGGTAGCGCAACTACCCCGGACGGGGATTGTCAATTCCATATGGTACCATACACTAACACTTGAACTAAATCCATACTAACAAACTATGATGTAGAGGGCTTCATGATTAGTAAAAACAACTCATGCAGTCAATATATCGAGTTTTGTACTTGTGTTCACATGTAAATAAAACGGAGCATGTATTCCCACCCCTGGGTTTAAAACATTAAAATGAGGGGCTATGAGACTCACCTGAGTCTGATGATTTACAGTGAAGCAAAGGTGATGCAGTAAAATGAGGTGTCCGAAGACTGTAACCTGCCGGGCATTCAAAACGCGCAAGGTTATAAGTATATGTAGACGTCTCAAAAGACCGTCCATGCTAGTTGTTTATCCAACTAGTAATGTCCAAATGATTTGGTTTGATTTGTTTGTTTGAGTTTGAAAATATGTACGGCCCGTTGGTGTCGGTTGGTAATAATAATCTTTAAAGTATTATTATTATGTGTTGATCCATTGTATACTATTAAAGTATATGATTGGTAAGTTGTATCATATATAAGTATTGGAGTAACGTGTGTTCGACACTTAGTGTGAAAACTAGTTTTCAAGTTACTGATTTAGGCGACACTTAGAGCGTCACTTAGTAGTTTTTGGCGACACTAGGAGAGTGTCACATATATAGTGAATTTCAGTATTATATGCGTCACTGAGTGAAGTGTCGCATAAGATGGCGTCACTAGGTTGCGTCACTAGGTTGCGTCACTAAGGTTAAGTGCCGCAGATGTACTGTTTCTAAAATATGCGTCACTTCGATTAAGTATCGTTGGTGTGCGACATGGCGTCACTTCGGTGAAGTGACGCTAGTATGCATCATTTGATTAATGCGTCACTCAAGGGGAGTGTCACTAAAAATAGCTTACGGATATTGTAGCATCACTTGGGTAAGTGTCGTATGAAATGATTTTGTGCAAGTGAGCGTCACTTAGGTGAGTGTCGCATGACTGCTTTGGTCCATGCGACACTTAAGTCTGATGTGTTTTACTCTATCTCGAAAACGTGGTCAATGGTCTCGGTTTGACCCGAAACTTTTACCCAAGTCTTAAAATGGTCCAATGAGTTCAATAAAATTATTGGTTCGTGTCGGGGTTCACCCGAAGTGTCGGTTTTGTAAAATTACTAAAACAGCCCTCATGTTTATATTTTCAGATCTTCGACTCGATAAACCTCTCGTTTTCTACACTTTTTAGTCCAAACCAAGATTCACCAAAAATCACAGTTGGACATACATACATCTAGTTCATTTCTGCATTTTATGGTAATTTTACAAGTTCATTTACTATTTTTAACAAAAATAAATATGGAAAGTGGTCGGTTTTGGTCTAAAACAGACCCTCGTCCAAAGATCGGATTCTACACCAAAATACGTGTATTTATGGAAAAGGTCAAAGAAGAACTTTTTGTAAAGGACATCCATACGGAGATTTCGGTATAAGATTCATATGTTGATTCATTCTAGAACTCAAGTTATAGTCGATTTGGTGAGACGAAAATTCTGGGCAGATTTATGTACTTATATATATACTTTGTAAAAACGTTTTTCAAAGTTTATTTTGGACATTATAAAGTTGTATGAGCTAGCTAACAAGTATATAAACATAATATGAGTACTTTTCAAAAGTGTTGGGATTCTTACAATGATCGAATGAAGAATCCGTAAAGATGGAATTGTAACTCGCGTCGTTGTGAATACTTTTGCTTCAATCGTCTTGATGATCCAAGGTGGTTTGATGGTGGTTCTTGGTGATGATGATGGAGGCCGAAGGTGGTGAGGGAAAGGTGAGGGAGAGAGTTTTGGTGGGTGTTTTAGTGAGAGAGTTTAGAGAGAGAGAGAGAGAGAGGGATGATGGTGAATGAAACATTAAGGGTGTGTTTGTGTGCTTTAGGTCAAGGAACAAGATCCACTTTTTGTGGATCTTGTTTTGGCCGATTTTTGGTCAAAAAGGGGAGGTGAGGTTGGTTAAAATCTTGCCTCCCCATTAACGGTATAATATCCATGTTTGTTTACGCGATCGTTTAAACGTTCGTTTATATATAATACGTTATACGTACATGTTTTAAATAATCGATTGAATTTCTATATGTTTAAATTGAAGTATTGTTTATAATACTTGAAAAAAAATGTTTGGTTACTGTGTCGGTATTGATTTACGTGCTCGTATTTCGATTGTTTAATTACGTGACGTTTTAATTAAACGTTTTTGTTATCGTTATAATTCACGATATAATAAATAATCAATTCCATGCAAAATAATATATTTTAAGTTTATAAAATATATTTTGACGTTTATTCGATTGTCGGGCGCGTTTCACGCATTTTCGGTCGCTTCTGAGCATTTTATACGATACGTAATACTTACTAAATATTATCAAAATAATATTTGGAAATGAATATGTTTATCAAATAATTTCATATTATTTAATAAATTAAGTTCACCAACGTCCGTATTATTGTATCGGGATCCGTCCGATATAAAAATGCACGATTCAAATAAATCGCGTACGTGTATATATTCTCAAATATATATAATGATACACATAATTAGCCTACTACAAAACTAACTAGATTATAACCCGCAAAATTTACGGACTATTACATGATTTTAAAACAAATGTTATATTATTATTTAATTAAGGGTATGGTAGTCATTTTAGATGGAAGAGTGACCAATCGCGCAACGTCTTACATGTTTTTGGATTGCCAGTGTAAAAAGTGAAATATAGGGACTTACGATGCAATTTTCTGTAAATCACATGGACGAACCATGCAATCGACTCTTTAAATTTATTTGATAACAATATAAATTAATATTTTATGTATGACGTTGCATACATGTTTAGAATTTAAGGATATGCATTATGATGTACAAATTTGACACTAAATAGTTGTTACTAAAAGATCAACCAAGTATTGAAATTTACATTGCATATGGCATAGAAAATTTTCAAGTGAGCCCAACTTCACCATGGTCATAGCTATTTGACCCATTATTGTAAATAGTCAAATTTGATGAGTCCCTTTTATCTAGAAGCGATAAGTAGCCAAAACTGCTCTGCCAAATATTCCCTGCAATTTTTCTATTCGTAGTGATTTTTTTCACTTATGATTGCCAACTTATGTTCTGTTAGTTCCAATTGAATGATAATTAGCTTCATCCATAAAAATAAATAATTTGAACAACTGTCACTCAAACAAAGCGAAGTGCTAGTGAATATATGTGCGACAACACATCTTATGTATGTACAATATGTGTAAATCATAAAACAATGACAATCTTAGGTTGTTCAAAATAGTTAAGACATAAGATCGATCATATAGTCTCCTATCATATTGTGGTTGTCAATTTCATTGAAAAAAAATACTGGTTATGTATAGTAGTGCAACAACATAAGACCCATTTCTTGTAACTTCTCATTTATATTTTTGATTCATCTCGTTTCGGGATTCCATGAAATATAGAGCCCATCTTATTAAACCGCTTTTATAAAACATTATCGAATCAGGTTTATTACCCTCTAGATTTTTATCGGTGTTGCTCGAGTCATCTGGGTAGAGTTCGGACTTGGTGTTACTGTTCAAATACTATCTTTTAAGGGGTACGTGTGTTTCCCCCCCTTAAGGCTTGCTCACTTATGCTATCGAGGCTCATGTGCTGAACTCGATCAAGTCTCTCTTAAACCTTGAACATCAAAATATTTATTAAAGAATCTTTATGAATAGAAACTACTAAGTCTACTACATGTCTAAATGAAACCAAAAAAGCATCTCATCAATGATAAAAAGGAAAAAAAAAAAAAAAACTCATCCGGAAATTTCAAGCATAACATGCTGCCGCATATACATACACCAAAGCTCACAAGCACCATGTAGATAAGCTAAAATCATGTAATCCCAACTTTGATTATATGCATGAACTATAGTCTCATCTTGTTATAATTAGTCTCCTCATCTGTGTACCAATTAAAATAGCACTCTTTTCAGGATAAACAATTTTCAGAACATGTAATTTAACCGAATTAGATTGTTACATTTATTCCCAACAACATTGTACCTCAAGAACACTATTTACTTGTCTGGAAATCAAACAAAGATAATCCACAAGCCCATATTTGATTGTAACTTACCACCATAGCCACCTGCTACAATCTAGTACCAAAATGTCGAGATAATTAATTTGCTATTATAGGATGGATTTCCAAACGCCAATGTATTCTACATTGCTTTCCAACTTTATCTCATAGTTACAGAAATCAAAACATTTAGAAACTCACATAATAAACATATATAATAATATAAAATTGCAAGTAAAATATATTACAAACTGATCATTATATTCCTTGTAGATAATTGCATTATTAGGAGCTTCATCCTGTTGAACTTAAGATTTGAATCAGCCCTGCAAGAAAACATGAGTTTAATGTCTCATGTCCAACAAATTACTACAGAACTTTGACAATTAAAATAAAAGGAGTGGTGGCCATAACAACCCATCTGGCTTAATAGCTAGTATCTTATCTCCAACGTTAAATTGTAATATTTAGCTACTGGATAATTGAAACACGTCAAATGGATGAAATACTCCACTCGTCAAAATTCATTCCACTTTTAAAGTAAATATGAATCGATTCCAAAATAAATGATACTCCGTATTTATGTTAGAAGATGCACCTATTTCTCAGGGTTTTCAACATGTTTTTGAGAGCTTTTGATCATGTATTTGATTTGATGATTTAGATTTTCATAGTACAATATTGTTCTTGTAATCATAATTAACGAATTAATTAAATATAAAGATAAATATAAAGATAAAGCAAAACAGTATGGACATGTAATAAAACATCACCCTTGCCGAGTTGAATCCATTACAACCTCTTAACTAAAACGTCACCCTTGCCAACACACCTGTTTTGTCCCCTTCACTAAAACTGGACAATAAATATCATTATAGTGATTCATACCTTGGGAAGTAGATTTGAATTCACATTAAATATTGCAGTTTTGTATGTCAAGACTTGAACTTCGGAGAATCCTAGCATTATGACACAAAGATTAAGAGCTGGCTTCGCACATGTGCAACCAATATTTAATTTTATGATATATAAAAAATACAAACTATAGTGTGCAACTCACTCACGTCGGTGAACTCCACAAATGCAAAATGGAGACGCCAATGTGGTTCACTACAAAACTGAACATCCAGAACCTTCTTAATGACACACAAAATAGTAAGTCAAATGATCAATTAAACATAACGTTACAATCTTTAACTAATTATAAATACCAAAAACTTACGTGTCCATACGTGCTAAACAAAGACATTATTCATTAACCAAAACAAAATGGGAATGTTACATGGGTAAAATCAATGGTTTGATTGACTGGAAGTAATTGAGAATTAATATTCTTAGTTATTCACATTATGATCAAGGTAAAAAACGTACACAGTTCTCTTGAGTGGCCTACTACATGTTTAACCCCTTTTTCTTTTTAGCAATTATTATAGTAAATCACCCATTAGATATGAAACACGACTCATTCATAAACAAATGGATCACACTGCACCGAATAACGAAGGTACATTCTCCGACCAATACCGACCCACCCATTTTGCTTTGTAGGTAATCCTCTCATGGACCTTCTTAAGTGAACCAAGGTGCCATTTTAGGCAACATTCTGACCTTATCTAGAAGATGAGGCATTGATCAAGTGAGATTTAAACTTCAAACATCAATCCTAGCTTCCGCCGACTTCTACAGGACACAACAAACATCAGACCATATGACAAACAATGCAATTGTGAACTTCGATATCAACCGCCTAAAGTGGATTAATTCACAAACTACTCAAAATTCATGGATAATTGATAATTCGATAAGTAGTTAAAAACTTCACGTAAGAAAATAGGTGGACACCACTCTTGCAAGTCATCAGTAAAGAACCCAATCTGATCAAGTAGAACAGCGTTTTCTTAAGTCCATGATTCTAGTTGTACAACACAGTCAACATCGCCAACTGAAGCAAGTTAGTTGAAAATCATCAAGGTTTATATGCTAGACTGGTGGCTCTGTATATTATCAAGGTTTAGTTGAACCCACGGAATTTGAAGCAAGTATATTATCGAAAACGATGCACATGAAAGACCAAATTGGTGGCTCTGTTAAAGACATACACGTACCTCATGATACTTTTACCATTCTTGGTCGCCCACTTTGCTATAGTTGATTCTAACTTCTGCATTATCCATGCTACACTGAAGCTCTTTACCAGAAAAAAGGGACTATAAAAGTCAGTTGTTGCCTTGTTGGCTAATGTAGTGAGCCATACAAGTACAAAAATTCAACTGTTCCATTTTCAAGAGATATGAAATTAACAGAAATGGAATGATACCTTGCCGAAAACCACCTATATAGTCGTTCTTGAACCCAAATTGGTGGTTTATATAGAACAACATTAGTGACTTTCATGGTATGAATCACGCAACGCATACCGCAAGGTAAAGAAATAAGTAATAAGTATTAACCTCAATACAAGTAGACCTTATTTATAATAAATCTGGCCAAAAATGTCTGTCTTCTTAATTCCATAAGGAAATGGTAAGGGAAGGACGTGAAAGAGGAACCTCTCTTAGAAACTCACATTTCAATGATTAAAAACCATAATTAGAGGTGCCAAGATGGGTGGGTTAGTTAACTGCAATTGATCATTTTTATACATGTCAAAAGGGGCCAAATCGGGTTGGGTTTACTCACAAATACTTTCTTATCCATGTTTCAAAGAAAATATCATATACGGATTATAATCTATGGATTAGTTTTAAAAAATCGAAACAGTAGTATTACAACTTTCAAAAGCTCGATGGCATAAAAAATAGACTTTGATCGGCTTTTAAGCTAATGTTTTTTTACCTGCTTGAGATAAAACACAACCCAAACCAACCCATCCATAAGAAATTGGGTGAAATTGCCACTTTGAGGTTAACTTAATTCAACGGTTCCATCCAGGAATAGTTTTTACTAATTAAAGATAAAACATGTTTGTTACAGTTAACTCAAAAGTAGCACTAAATCAGATTAGCTCAACGCATAACTGTACGGTTGTTTTACCTTAGGAAATAATAATCAGCACCATTGTGGATCCCAATACCATCTTGTTGCAAATAGTCCTACATCAAATCATGTATAACTAACAAATATAGTAATTATTTGTGGTAATTTCAATGAAAGTTTATATAAAGATGTACCATTACTAAGTAACAAAGAGACTCATGTATAATAAAACGACATCATTACTAAGTAAATAAGTCATCTTAAGTCTAACGATACATGCTTACAATACATGATTCTCTTAGTTAACTGCTTTGCAATTTGCACATGCATATGACCACCCCTGTTTCTCAATTGAATCAATAATTCAAGGGGAAGTAACTTGTTTAAGAATATATATAGTAAGTGGGATCGTGTCACAACAGACCAAGTGCATCGAAATTCAAAAGGTAAAAATACCAAGATGATAGTTAAGTGTCTTGATCTAAATGGAACATAAGCAACAAATTAGCCTCATAATTAAAATGTATTTCATACCCAAAACAGAATGATGGAAAAGTCTGCCACGATACCAGTTGCCCACCTACAAATTATTGGACACACAACGCAAAAGAAAAAAAAAAGGATATTGTTTCATCTCAATTAAGAGATATGAATTAAGCTTACAACTAATTTAGTTAACTGTCACGAAAGTCGAAGAAAGGAGAATGGCCACCCTATACTAATTACATAAATCATGAATATGCAATAACAACATCAAATGGAACAACAATATCGTGCTTGCGGGTGTGCCCATTTCAAGCTCAGAATTGTGATACGGAGGTCCCCATCTACCAAAAAAAGTTATCGAAAAAGTCTTGCCATTTAGCTATGCTTTCAATCATATCATACAAAATAGGGGGATTTTGTCATTCTGATTACTTACAAATTTTGTGGGTATAATTTTTCACTATTTAATTGCAAAAAAGTTAATTAAAATTGATCAAATATCAATGACACATAAACACAAAACACTTGGAGTGCATAACAAACCTGAAGCCTTTTGGAAACTTACTCCATCAGTATTTCTTCCCGGTATCAATTTGTTCACAAAATCAATCTTTCAGCATATACTACAATTACCAAAAGCCTTCATCTTGCTAGCACATACAATAATAGGAGAGGTAGAATAAAACTTTTCTTCTCTAACTCAATTTTTTCTAATACTTGTAGATGGAACAATTAAGAATCAGAATCACAATTCGATACAATTGTAGGGAATTCACGATTGTATGGATTCCATACGAAGGTGTGTAGAAACTGATTGAATTGGCACATCAGAATCAATCAACGATAATGAGAAAGAAGATGACTACAATAAAAATAGGCTGTAAAAAACTATGTGGTGTGATTCGTAGTGCAAATGTTGCTAGTTGAAAATAATAAATGGTTTATGATATCTATAAATATTATCTTCGATTAGAGTACCTAAAATTTAGGAAACCAGCATTTTTTTCCTCTATTAAATCGTATCAAATCAATATGTTAGACTTTGTAATTATTTTTTTTAAATTTTAATTTCGGTATATATTTATCACTGGGATTGTAATTAAATAGTTGTGGGGTATTTTAGTCTTTTATTTAACCCTAATTCACTATTTAGGTTGTCATTAAATCTAAGATTAATCAAGGGTTTAAATAAAAAATGCTAATTAATTGAGTGGTTAAGATTAAGCTTATTGAATTATGACAACCTAATTTGCACTTTATTATAATATATAAGAGAGATTACATGTATTACAAAGTGATTAGGACCTAATAATTTACTCTAATTTGTCGGGTGTCACATGACCTGCTAGAAGTACTTATTCAACAACAACAATAATAAAGGGGTAATCCTCATTGCCTAGTAAGTAATGGGATAAATGCAACAACAATAATATAATAACAATACCCATAATTTAGGATCCTTAATGTATACCTTATTTTGACTCCTACTCAAAGGAGTCTAATCTCATGGTGTCAGTGCATAACAATTGAGGTTCCTCAAGTTTCAATATCACCCTTGAATTTCACCTTTTAGGTATGCAAATTGAACACTCTCATGTGTCTCAATGGCAACACCATAGTACCCACCTTATAATGACACACACTTGATTACTACACATGTAATCCAAGTGTTGTTATCATATCATTCCCTCCCCCATTATTTACCTTGCAAAAGTGTTGGTTAAGTGATACTCTTGAAATCTCTATTAACTCCTTAATCACCTAAGCACATAATCATATATATATGCATATATATAACCACCGGCCATTTAGCCCGAGTGGTACCACCACCTATAGGCGCAGGTCCCACAGGTGTGCTGAAATATGCGGGGGTTCGAATTCGTTCCCCAGCATTCTGTGAGTAATCTGTGGTCTGGTGATTTACCTGGTAGTGATGTCCCTTGTGGGTGGGACGGCTATGTAACCTGTAATGGTTACGGGGTCAGGGGTACCCTCCAAATTACCATTTTTTTTTATATATGCATAGAGATCAATACAACACTATTAACTCAATATCAACTCATTAACATTCTATAACTAAGCTCAAGTGTCTCAACTCAATGACATAAAATTCCTAGCCAAAACTCAATTGTTAATTCTCATAACACAACAATAACTTCATCTAGCAATTACAACATTTCTCTCATAAAATTCACATGCATATAGCTAAGTTGATTCTCTTTTAGCAACAATAACACAACAACAACAACTCATTATCATCATCTCATTCATCATATTCTCTATTTCAACCAAACTCATACAAACAGTCTAAATTTATATAAAACTCACCTATTTAACTCAAAAAATCCTCCAATGAACTCATTCATACTAAAAAACAACAATATAATCTCCATGCACCCAAAACCCACCCTTTCCCCCAAAGTCTCAATTTAGGGTTTATGCTAAAAAAATACTCCCTCCGTCCCAAATTTATAGTCTACCTTTCCATTTTGGGATGTCCAATTTTATTGTCCATTTTGTACTTTCAACCAATCAAAACATTTGAATGTGATGAGAGATTAAATCTTATTAGTTGTATAGTATGACTAGTACAATTTTCTTAAACTGTGTGTTTTTTGTCTGTGGACAATAAAATTGGGACGGTGAGAGTATCAATTAACAATAAAACTGAAAGTATTAGGGGTTAGTTCTTACCTCAAGAATGTAGGATTGTTTGATTACAATCTCTAAAACACAAGATTATAGCTCAATTTTGGAATTTCTCTTTTTGTCTTCTCCCATGCTCTCTTTCTCCCTTACGCACAAACCAAACACACCTTTTATTCCAGAAATTTTTTATTAGATGATAACAAAAATTGTTTAATTGTAATTTAGTCCTCAAACTCTCTAATTTATTACATTTAACCCCCTTCTAGTCTCAACACTCATACTCAAACCACTAAACTTGTTTCTCATTCACAATTTAACTCCTAACTCAAATTATTTGCATTAAATCTCCAAATACAATTATAATTCTTTTAAATAATTCTTTTTAATATAAATATATAGTTACAAATTTGAATATTGAAAAAAAAAATACTCAAGAATCTACTAAAATTCCTTTTTTTTAGGTAGTTTGTGAAAAGAAAAGAGAAAAGAAAAACACGCACACACACACACTTACAATATCTGGCTCTAGCTACTTGTTGCCGTATATCCCGTAGTTATGTTAGTTTCTTGACGTTCTTACTTGGTTGGTTGACTTAATACTACCTTAAAATCTAATTACAAAGAGCTACTTGTTATCATATATACCCATAGGTATGTTAGTTTCTTGACATTATTAGTTCGTTGGTTGACTTAATTAGGGGCGGAGTCACGTTGAAAGTAGTGGTAGCAATCACTACGGGTTCATTCGTAATACGTAGCGTAAAATTCTAGTTTGTGATCCGGGTTCACAAACTTTGGATACCCATATTACGAGTCATCTCATATCTGAATTCGCCACTCGACTTAATAGTATCTTCGAATTCAATTACAAAACTTTAAAATTAGGTGGCATCACCAATTGAACGTACATGTAAATTATCAAATTATATGCACGTCACAAAACACTACCAACAATCATTAAATATTTAAATTATTCAAATGTTTTTTTCGTAAGAAAAATAAAAAAAACAAAACAAAGAACATAGCATAAAATTTAATCCCCTTCGCCGGGCTCCGGCCAAAACGAATTTGATCGGAGCAACAAATTTCCAAATAATAACAAATCATTTAAACTTTCCAATTCAGATCTGATTCAATTCAATCTCCGATCAAATTCAACCAATCATCATGTCTCTCAATATGAAAACATTAACCCAAGCCTTCGCAAAAACCGCTGCCGTAATCGAAAAAACCGTACAAGACGTCACCGGACCCAAACCCTTACAAGACTACGAACTTCTCGATCAGATCGGTTCGGCTGGACCGGGCCTCGTATGGAAATTGTACTCTGCCAAGGCTCGTGGTGGTTCGACCTTAATCTCGCACCAGTATCCAACCGTTTGCGTTTGGGTGATTGATAAGAAACAGGTATCAGAAGCTAGGGTTAGGGCTGGATTGTCAAAACCGGTTGAGGATTCATTTTATGAGATAATCAGAAGTGATGCGGCTAGGTTGGTTAGATTGAGACATCCTGGTGTGGTTCATGTGATTCAAGCATTAGATGAGAATAAAAATGCTATGGCTATGGTTACTGAACCTTTGTTTGCTTCTGTTGCTAATGCTATTGGTATTTTGGATAATGTTGCTAAAGTGCCTAAAGAGCTACAAGGAATGGTAAGTGCTTTAATGATCTCAATTCGTGTTGTAGGTTATGTTATGTAGTTTATGGTTAATGATTATATGCTAATTGTGTAAGAGGACATTATATAACTACTACTGAATTATAAAAAGTTGATTTGTTAGTATTTTGGAAGCTGCATATGAGTTGAGAAATTTGTTTGAGCTCAATTTTGAAACCGAACTTGAACTATACTCAGTATAGAGCTCTTATGGAGCCTTCAGTGATATGTAGGCAAATGTATAATCATAATGTAATGTGGAATGTGCAAATGGTGTGTTTTTTTTTTTTTTATGGTGTTTTTTTTTTTTTTGGGTAGTTGTTAGACCTTTCTCAAAGGTCTTTGACTTCTGATCAAGCTTTGTTCTAATTTGTATATATATCAAGTATTGGGGAAAGGATAGGTACTGTTAGCAGTATGCTCACATTTAATATCTTCATTTACAACTTCCCAGACTAAGATAGGTGCTGTTAACGGCACCTATTATTTCCCATATTTTAAACGAATTTTGTTTGGTTATTGAAATAAACTTTTAATGCAAATACTCGAGCTTTTTGAGCCAAACTAGAACAATATCGAATCATTCTGGAGTTTGCATCATGAAGGCTTGACTCTTTTGCAGGCCTAGTATGTTGGTGGAATTGTGAGGTCTTCAACAAGCCGGATTGTGGTTTATAAACTTAAAAGTGGGAGCAGTTAATAATCCTAAGTTATGACTTGTCTTATTTGAAATCAAAGTTAGTAAGTATGTAGAGTGGGAGTGGATGCATATTTTTACAGACCTTACGACTATTGATGTTTCCCTAACATCCTAATTTTTTGTTGGGAATATGTATCTGGTATAAAAAATGAAGCATGATTAATATTATGTGATTTTCTATAGCATCTACACTGCTTTTTGTAGGTATGGTCTATGATAATGAGGTTTAGCTGTTGACCCGGGATATACTGTAGAACAGTTGACCATGACTATTTTTTGGTTTATCCATGATAAGGTGGATACTTAGAATGTAGGGTTCTTAATTGAAACCAAGTAGTACTATTTGATACACCAAACGGAAGGAAAGTTGAGACTAATCGTAGAATTTCGTGAGGGTGCACATGCATAGCACTTATTTATACGGATTTGAATATTTGTTATGTGATTTAAGGTTGGTTGTGATGTTTAGCGGTGTATAGATTAATGTGAGCATGCACTGCAACAATTGTGAATGTCTAGTGTAGCATGGACATAGAATATGGATTATAGTTCTCGTTTAAATGGATTTGGCTAGTCATGATGCTTGCATGATCTAGGATTAACTGCCCATCTGCTTAAATGTTTGATCTAAAGTTGATAAAAATGCTTTATGATAAAGAAAGTTTTTTATACCTTCTGCACACTGCTAACTGCCTTGTGATTATATCCTGAAAACTGCACTCTTTTTATTAATTTATTTTTATTGATTTATTTTTACTCCTGCAGGAAATGGGTTTGTTGGAGGTAAAACATGGTTTACTTCAGGTAGCAGAGTCTTTGGACTTTCTTCATAATAATGCTCGCCTCATTCATCGTGCCATCTCCCCTGAGGTATAGACCAGCATTTTCCAATGACATTTTTTGTTAAAGAGACTGTTGTTTTCCTTTATTTGTATGATGGACATATGTTTAATATATCGTAAATAAGGTTTCTGGTAGAACACCAAAGGGACTACGATTTCCTCTTTTTACTATGAAATTATAAATATTTGTTGAACATTTAATATTGTGGTGCTGATATATGGCCTTTATTTTACAATTGCTCACATTTTAACTTTCACATATTGTATGAGATGCAATGCATGCACATAGAAATACTTTTGTCACTGTAGATGTTCAAACACAGTGCGGCTTCATAATAGTAAACTTGAAATTTAGTTTTTAAATCCGGAAAGTGATTTGCAAGTTGGTAAAAATGGGCCGAAATAGAAACACGATGCTTGAATTGTTCTACCCTGACTTTTGATTTATATGGTGATTTTGAATTTTTAAGTTATACACTAGTGTAGCCTAGCATTAATTTGTAAAGCTAATCTACTATAAGCACTTAAGTGAAGAAACCATCCGATTCCGAATAAGATTGTCCATGTTGGAGATTCTCTATTGAAACTTGCTAAAGAATCTTGAAAGGACCCTCTGGCCTCTGCCATGTGAATTAGCTTGCTATCCCTCTTGAGGGGAATAATTCCTTCGTTAGATGAACCAAACCAAATCTGAGCATTCTATGATGCCCTTTCTTCTATGCTTGTTAGCCCTAGCCTTATAGGATTCATCACCTTTTTAATCTGTAGCTTGATCTCTTCTTTAAATTATTGTTCTCTTAAGCTTATTTCTTAGAAGTCATGCCAATGGGAGTAATAGGGTTGGTGTCATATTTTACCTCAAATCAATATTTCCCTGTTGTGTAGTGTGAAAAATTCAGCAAATCTCTGTAGTTAATTAGGAACATGAAAAGGGACCTACCTTGGCCAAACTGGCATTTCTCATGATGACAAACCGAGCACCTAGCGACGACAACTTGAACACTTACTGCATCTTTGGTCAATGGAAATGTTCTTTAGAATGACCATCTAGGCTCCCATGGTGTACTTCCTAAATTAAGAAGACACTAGACATAGGAATTTTACAACATACCTTCCTTGAAGAAAAATCCATCGTGCAGAGCATAGGAAGTTAAGCACTTGTTGGCCCTCCTTGAAGAAAAGAACCAAAATGAACATCATATTGGTGATTGGTGAAGTAACTTGCTGAAAAAGAAGACCACGACACGATCTTCAATTTAATGGCAAGGAATGACACCTAGAGAGTGCAGACACACAACATTTTGTTCAAGGAATAGGCTTGCAGGAGCTCAACTCAAGTAGCATGACAGGAAAATGAAGACAGTGCTGCCCCTCTATTGTGATAACCCCGAAGGTGTAAACGTATTTAGTATTGATCAAGGAACACCCGTAAGGGTTGTCAAAGCTCTCCTAATAGCTTTCAAATAGCCTAATGAATTGAATGACAAAAATAAGTTAACTTCCAAACGAATATATATCTGCATCTAACATAGGTACATGATATATAATTAAAAAGTACTCGGAAATGTCATCTCATACCACATGATCTTTGTTACCAGGTGTATATTTCTCTTTAGGTGCTGTATGTTCTTAACCCTCTGTCTTGAAGTTCCCATTCTTTACTTCCTGATGTAATTGTTTAGATTAAGTTTTGGAGTGATTATCACCAGCAAGAAAGACTGTATATACGAGCTTGATTCGCAATGTGGGGCATTAACATTTGTTAGGGGCCCGGTGTTTTGGTTTCCATCAGCTTGTATAGTGCATGAAAATCCTATAGATTAGGTACTTTAAGATTGTTATTTCTTGGAAGTTGTCGATTCTATCATCATTTGCTGTGAAGTTTTCAAATATGTATCCAGTACTTTCTGTTTCCAATACAACAGATTCTACCTTCCACTTCAGTCAAATCAATTATGTTTGGATGGAGAGATATGTTAATCTTGGATCTGTGAGCTATGTGTTAGTGGTTCTTTTTACATATTTTTCTTAGTGAACAAATGACCATATCAGTTTCTTCTTGCTTCATAGATTACAGTTAGTTCTTCTCAATTATGCTTAGTGAGGTCGTATTCATTGATCATAAAAGTCAATGTATAAGACTCTTAATACAGGTAGAGGGACATATTATTTGACCAGGTTTCTTCATTGGATATTTCAGGCTGTCCTCATCAACTCAAGTGGAGCTTGGAAGCTTGGTGGATTCAGTTTTGCAATATCAGCGGACCAGTCATCTACAGATTCATCTTCTGTACAGCCATTTCATTATTCAGTGAGTGATAACTTTGTTCAGAATTGTAAAACATTATGTTTGCTCGTAACTGCTCATTCGCATGCCTTAGGAAACCGAATGTAATTTAGCCTTTTTGGTCATTAAATATGTTTGCTATCATTTGTGCTGGTAAATATATGAAGGTTAAAATATTCAGTGCCTCGATGACAACCAAACTAAGAAAGAACCAGAAGTTGCAAATTCTACAGATGGCAACCTTTAAAACTATAAGACCGATCTCCCTTTATATATGCTATATGGTGCATGTTTCCATAAACAGTTATGTAGTATATAGCTCGTATGCCCTTGATTTTTATGTTATTGTTGTTGGCTATTATTAAATTTTATTAACTGAATTGCCAATATATATCATTGTTTAGAAATATGTTTCACATGATTCTGTTTATCAGGAATATGATGTTGAAGATTCAATGCTGCCTCTTCAGCCATCTCTGAACTACACTGCTCCCGAGTTAGTCCGGACCAAGGCCTCTTCATCTGGATGTTCTTCTGATATATTTAGCTTTGCATGCCTCGCATTCCATTTAATTGCAAAAAAGCCTTTGTTCGACTGCCACAATAACGTGAAAATGGTATTAGCCCCCATCCACAACCCCCATTAATATTTTTAATGCCTTTCGTATTACAATCTTTTGAAAAAAAATAACTAGTGGGCTTTGTGAACTTCTATGCAGTACATGAACACTTTGACATACTTATCCAACGAGGCTTTTTCATCAATTCCCCACGAACTAGTTTCTGACTTGAGAAGAATGCTTTCTGCAAACGAGGCTTCAAGACCAACAGCTTTAGATTTTACAGGTAAAGACCTGTGTGCTTTCTAGCATTATTTGTAAATATACACTTGAAGTTTTATATGTTGTATCAGGATAGTTTAATAACGTTGTGAAAGAGATTATATCTTCCAATTTTTTTAAGATGCATGTTTAAACTATCTTTGTTTCATTCAAGATATCATCATTATGGAGCAACAAATGATAAATATGACTTGTTTCTCTGGGTGTACCCTACAACATATATTTGTACTTGTGTCTTTTGTTTAATTCCCAGTTAATGTGTCTAGTCTTTTTGGTTGTAAATAGTATAAATTTACAATAACTTGTAAATGGCATGGTATTGGCTTCATGCGAAATGAATTCTCAAAATCTTTTGTGTTCTCACTTTTCAGGTTCGCCCTTCTTTCGTGATGATACTAGGTTGCGAGCACTTCGCTTCCTGGACCATATGCTTGTACGTGCGTGTGGAATAATATTATTTGTTACTCCTATAAGATTATAAATAAAGTTTGCTATGCTTTTTATTCAATATCCTGAAGGAGTGTACAAATGTTTCCATTGTGCTGACTTTGTTTTGGTTACAGGAACGAGATAACATGCAGAAGTCGGAATTTTTAAAAGCACTATTGGACATGTGGAAGGATTTTGATGCTCGTGTTTTACGATACAAGGTTTTGTTTTGGCTGACATTATGGGCTTTGGAATAATATATACGACGTTATATAAATGATTATAGCAAGTAACAATTGCATCTGCCTACTTTAACTCATTAGTTAGATTAATGTGGATTTTAGCGTTCTGAATGTAATGACTTTAATTTGGTTTTTTCCAAGAGTTATGTATAATAAGCTAGAGTTTCTTAAATGCAATTGACTTGATGAAAGTTATGAATGAACGTTACATTGCTTGTGTAGGTTCTTCCACCTCTCTGTGCAGAGCTTCGGAATATGGTTTTGCAACCAATGATTCTGCCCATGGTTCTAAAGATAGCCGACTCACAGGTATCATAACAAGTCATAGAAGACATTTTTCATATATAAACTGCGTTGAAAGCATGAATACGTCATTGCAATCGCATTTACAATAGGCTACCTGTTACCGCAAGCAGATAAAGGGCAAGTAGCCACTACTCAAATATAAGACCATATTTTGTTGAAGACATCCTTATCAAGAAAAGTTATCATCCTGTTTTGCTATATATAAGCACATACTCCATATCTTAAATACTATATAATGTCAACCTTGGATTATGCCAGTTGCATTTAGAGGCACATCTTAACTAATGTATAGTGATAAATGTGTTTTTTTGTTATCACTGTGCTTCAACAATATTTATGTTTTAAGAGCTATTATATGATTCCTTTTTCATAAATATCACCGAAGAACTTCATAAATTTGTATAGGTTAGTATGGTCTTCTGCTCATGCAGCCTATGTTATGCTTATAATTTGTTTGTTCATTTTATCTGAATTGAAACAAGAACCTTTTGTCCTCCTTGGAAGTGATATGTCTGTGTATCTTGTTGCTTAATGTATCTCGATGTTTGCAGGATAAAATTGACTTCGAGGCATCAACACTGCCTGCTCTTGTTCCTGTTCTAAGCACTGCTGCTGGTGAGACGCTATTGCTACTTGTGAAGCATGCTGAGCTAATTGTCAACAAGGTAACCATTTGCATCTACCTTTGTATCAACTCTTGAAGTAATTTGAATTTTGAAGTGAGTTGTGCCTTTGCCAGGTTTTTCTCACATGAGTTGACCAAACTCTCGTGCCTTTTACGAGATTTGACCAAAAAATGTATTCATTAAAACTATTATGCCTGTCATGGCACAGTAGAAAGACTTAGCTTCACTTGAATAAAATGTGGAATAAAAGCAGTACAACTAAATACCAAAAATATTGTTGAAATATCAACTATTTGTCTCATATATATATAAAGAAAACTGAATATTAGAATTTCTGTTATGACTTGCTGACTGTATCTTCTGGTGTGTATGATGGCAGGCTAGTCAGGAGCACTTGGTTTCTCATGTGTTGCCCATGCTTGTGCGAGCCTATGATGATACTGATGCTCGGATGCAAGAGGAAGTACTGAAAAAAACTGTTTCCCTTGCTACGAAACTTGATTCTCAGGTAAATTGCTTGATGATAAAATATTGCTTGTTCACATAGATTTTTTATGCAGGAATATTAGTTTTCTCTGTGTATCTTCATGTAGTGTATGGTTATCATATACAATTAGGACCGCTAACAAATTTTTATTTAAATTCTATGCCCTAAAAACTATTTGCTCAGTAATCATAACTGGATGTGTGTTGACATGGTAAAATCGTTTCTGCTTTAATTTTATGGGAATATATTTGTTAAGCTTATGCTAACATCAGGTATTTTGACCGAAATCCAGCTAGTGAGACAAGCAATTTTACCTCGTGTTCATGGCTTGGCACTCAAGACGACCGTTGCTGCGGTATGTCATCTTTCTTAACATCATACATTTATAAAGCTATAGCCTTGATTTACTTGTATATTTGACATTGTATACATGTACATATGCTACTATAAATGTAGAAGATGTGATGCAAGCTTAAATAGCTCTCATATTGCAAAATCTCGCAGGTGAGAGTGAATGCTTTGTTATGTTTAGGTGATATGATTGTGATACTTGATAAGCCAGCTATCTTGGAGATCCTGCAAACGATTCACCGTTGCACTGCTGTTGACCGTTCCGCCCCAACTCTTATGTGTACCCTTGGGGTAGCAAATTCCATTTTGAAGCAGGTGCCACATTTACGATAATTTTATTATCATGCTAGTCACATTCTGTGTGGTGACAATAGGCTCTAGGCAGGTTGGGTAATAAATTAAAATGAGCACACACTATGTGCAGGTTATAACGGGTCAAGTTGGGTTGGGCTGACCCACCAACACTTATTGTCTATTATGTCTATATTTTTTAAGTAGTTGATTTATTGACTATGAATACGAAAACCATATTACTAAAATTATAATTTTGTTTAAATAAAAGACTTCAGAACATTATAAACATGTAAATGCACGTTAGGCAACCTGTTCAATCCGTTTTCACTTTTTGCTAAAAAATTATATTTATTTGACTTGTGTAAGTGTGTAACCAATTACGGATAAAAAGACATGAATTGACTTGATTTATCACTATTGAGATATTGCAACCTCTAACAGTTTGCTCTGTTGAATGTAGCATGGAGTGGACTTTGTGGTTGAACATGTTCTTCCGTTAGTTGTGCCTCTTCTCCTTGCACAACAATTGAATGTTCAACAGTTTGCCAAGTACATGTCATTTGTTAAGGGTGTTCTCAGGTATTCACTCTTCTTATATCACTATTATTTCAAAATTCAATGTTATAAAAGACATGTAGAATAGTAAAACATGTTTATTTTCTGTCTAATTGCAGGAAAGTTGAAGATAAAAAAGGAGTAACAATGAATGATACAGGAGTTGACATGAAATCTTTTCCTATAGCTGATGGAAGTTTAGCACCACCACCTGTGAAGAAAAATGTTCCAACTGTTTCATCCTCCGTAAAAAGCAATTCCACCTGGGATGAAGATTGGGTCACAACAAAAACATCCTCTACAGAGCCTAAATCATCAACAAGCGCGCCACCAATTGTCCTAGATAATCTAAATAACCTGCAATTCCCGACTATGTCCACTCCCTCCATCCAGCAAACAACAACATCATGTCCGGCAGCTGACTTTGAATGGCCTCCTCCATCATCTTCCAATCAAGTAGGTGATACTATAAAAGGAAGCTCTTCAAATGCAAGCTTTGATGATTTAGATCCATTTGCAAACTGGCCTTTGGCTGCACCTGGCGCTTCTACCAATGGTACAGTAACCCCATCTACAAACAGAAATTCTACCACTTCAAGTATAGGTACAGAAATACAACCTCCCAGCTGGGCCAACAACATTTCTACTATAGGTACAGCCGTTCAACCAAATAATAATCCCAGCTGGGCCAACAACTTTGGATATCAAAGTAGTACTGGTCTTAATGGTGGAGTGGCTTCCCAAAACTCTCTCGGTTCCATGAGAAACAACCAGAATGCATCAACTGGTCCCAAGGCTACAGATCTGGTTTCCATATTTGCATCGACCAAGAGCCAGCAAGCACCAAGATTGGCTCCACCTCCACAGAATGCTGTTGGTAGAGGGAGAGGAAATAGAAATCAAGGGCAAAGCCGTCAAACTCGTCCAAAACCATCAACTGAGCAGCCACCTCTATTGGACTTGCTCTAGTTAGTAAAGCTTACTCCAAGCAGATTGTCAATGGCTTCAAAGTCCGACTTTGTTGCGCATGAATATGCCTGCTGCCTGTTCATATATTTTGTGATCGATGATCTCCACGTTTTCAGGTTTTCTTTTTCTTCAATAGGTTGCCATACTTCTAGTCTTTTTGGCGGCTTCTTTTACTTTTCTATATCATTAATAGCATCATATATTTGTTTTGTGTGTTGTTTGTATTAGTACATTAACTAGCATAGTTGCGGAAAATTACAAATTCTTTATTCAAAATGTAAAAGTTTGTGAATTCTCATGTTTCCAAAGAAATTTTTGTCAAGAATAGACTGAATAGTTTATGGTATACAAGTCGTTAACTTTACTCAATAGGGACTGGTTACCTTTTTGGTTATGGATTCACTGAATGCTCTATATAAGCAAAAGATTAGCCTATTTAAAACTAAAACCATGACAATTTTGTTTGACCAACTCACCAATTAGGTTCAAGACTATAATCATGTCATATAATCTGACGTTTTTGGAAGAGTAATCGAAGATGGTGTATTGTGGTGAGACTGAGCCTTTGTGTACTGTCGTGACTCGTGAGGCTTGGTTAGAATTTTAGGTTATGATTCATTTTTTAGAAAGGTTCCATCTCGATTTCGAGAGTGAGTGGGTGTTTGGGTAAAGCTCATCTTCGAGGCTTATGGATTGATTTACTGGAATTTGGAAAACCATAACCTTATCTTAAATGTAGCTTAGAGCGTGTCCAATGATAAAATGCTTTTGAACTCTTTTTTGCATTCCACATCATTTCTATCAAGAAAACTTTTACTCCAATGTTAAAAAGCTTTTCAAAAGCTATTCTTTTCACTAAAATAAAGGTTAAAATGTACTCCCTCTATCCTAATTTTATTGTCCACAGACAAAAAACACGCAGTTTAAGAAAACATAATTATCTCTCTTACTTTTTGGTGAGATAACAGTTTTACCCTCTACTTTTTACATACTATTTTGTCCTACATATATACACCAGGGGTAATAAATAACTTTATCTCAGTATTCTTATCTATTTATGGAAGTGGACAATAAAACTGGGACATCTATTAAAGGAAAACCGGACTATAAAATTGGGACGGAGGGAGTAAATGTTTAGGTAAAAAAATTTTAAACTTTTCCTCGAATGCATAAAAGTTTTTGTAAAGATTTTTTACATAAAAAAAAAGGCTTTAGAAGAAATTTTCATTGGAGATGTATGAATAATGTATGATCAATCATAAGTTGAAACTTATAAGCTCATTAACCATTAAAACTGAGATTTATGAGCCATAGGAATAAGCTAGCTTAGGCAAACACTAATCAAAGTCCTTCCTTGCTGCTACCCGTTTCAATTACCATAACGATTTCTACGCAATGGTTGCTCTAATCAAAGCCTCTCCAATCATCATATATTATTACCATGTCAATCATAAAAAACACAGCATTTAGTAAAAGAATAAAAAAGAAAAGAAAAAAAGAAGCCATTTAATTTAACAATTCTAGCCTTCTCACAGTTTTTAGAGGGTTTAGATTACGTATTGTCAAACGAATGAAAAGATGAAAAAATTAACGTGTTATCAAATGTAAAAAGGGTATAATCGTAAACGGAATGTAAATAAGCATAACAAAGATTAAGAAAACTCTCATGGACTACTTTTATATATCAAATCATAAAACACAATTAACATTAACATATTAATAAAAAGCTAACAATAAAGCTTAATTATACTAGAGAAATACTAAACCTATTGGGATGTTAATCCCATTATATAATGTATTATGAGCATTTCTCATAATCGCATGCATAAACACCCTTAACAACAAAAATCAAAATTAAAGACTTCTTAAACAACTAAAACTCTAGTGGCCTCTGTATCATCCATTTCCTTTCGAGTGTTTCCTTTCGTTCGCCAATAATGCTCGGCATCATCTATATATAACCATCAATCAAGCATAAAAGAAAGGGATAATATACACCAACGCCACTCAAGTATGACAATCTGTTTTTTTAGGTCATAAACATATGAAGATTTTTTTTTGGTAAATAGGACGGCAAAGCAAAGATTTTAAGAATTTTAAAGAGACAAGTACAAAATTATTTTGGGCAAATTTTTTTTGTCTTTTCAAAACAGGTAAACAATGAAAAATGAAATAAACCTATGTAAATTTAATTGCCTAAAACCCTAGTCTAATTTAATAGTAACTAACTCTATTGTTAAAAAACTATAAATGCCTAAAACCCTAGTCTAATTTAATTGTCCAGTTTTCAACTAATCAGTGTTTTGAAAGATATGTACGAGATCTTATTGATTAACACAGTAATTAATGTATTTTTCTAAAACTGAATGCATTTTTATACTCCAATATTAGGACGGAGGGAAACTCTATTAGCATTGCAATTAACATTTACAACCCGCGATATCACTAATACCATTCATTTTGGGTGTGTTTGGCATGGTAGCTTATTGTAGCTTATAGGAGCTTTAAACTTATTTTTTTCATAAGCTCATACTAGTAGTATTTTTGTGTAACAAAAATTGAAGAACTTATTGGAAAAAAAAGGCTCTTATAAAATAAGCTAAATAAAGTAGCTTATAAAAATAAGCTTGAAGCTTATGAAATGAGAATGACATTAATACATGTAATATAATGATTTATTATATGTTTATATGTTCTTTTAGGTCAATTTACATATTTAAACTCCATTTACTTTTGCCAAACACTTATAAAAAAAAATAAGCTCCAGCAACCAGCTTCAAATATAAACTCCAATTTTCTGCTCCAGCTAGAGATGAGTAAGGACTGGTTTAAACCAGATTTCAGTCTAGTTTAAAACAGTCAATTTTTTTAACAAAAAATAATTAAAAAACACTTGTTTTAGGACCGGACCAGTTTCAGTCTAGTTCTTTGCCAGCTTTCCAGTCTTTTCTAGAATTTTAGTACAGTCTCAGCCACTTTCAGTCTATTCCAGTCTTTATTCTTCATGGTCGATTTTCTTGTCAATAGTTACAATTTGAATTTTTATTAATTTTTTATAAATATTTTATATAAAGTTATAAACAACAAACTTTTAACCAAAAATATAACTTCATATTTCGTGGTGCAACTTTAAAAAGTAAATGAAAATTTCAATAAGTGCAAAGTATGAGTGAAGGCAAATGTATACGTTTGGAATTGTTCATCAATTGACTGAAATTAAAAAATAAAAGATAAATAAAGAGGAAAATAATGCACCAAATAGAATTTACTTAAAAAATTAAAATTTTATATGAAAAAAATGTTAAATGTCAATAAATAAACATAAGTAGCATAGAATATATTTCACTCTTTTTTCCAGGTTTAAATCGGTTTTAGACTTTAATCAGTTTAAACTGATTTCAGTCTAGTTTTTACCAATTCTCTGACTGAAAGTATGACTGAATTAGAACTTCCAGGAAGTCCTAAGACCACTCCAGTCTTTTTCTAGTCCAGTCTTTTCTAGGACCGGTCCTATCCAGTTCAAAACTAGTTTTAGTTTTAGACTGTTTTGCTCATCTCAAGCTCCAGCTACCAACTAGTTTTATCAAACACGCCCTATTTAAGTCACCCAACTTTTATATCCACCAAAATGGGCCAAAAGAATAAATAACCTGACAACTTTTAGATCTCATACATATCCACATTTAAGCTACCAACTAGCTTAAAGAATAAAGAGAAAATTACAAGAATCGTCCTTATGGTTTGACCTGAATTGCACATTCAGTCCTTTAATTAATTAGTTTACATAGATGATCCTTTCTTTTGAAACTTGTAACGTAAATAGTCCTTTACACTAACGATTGTTAAATCTCCGTTAAAAAGGACCATGCATGTAAAAAATTTAATTCTTTAAATTTTTTTGTGTAAAGTATAAATAATAAAATCTAGCATATGTATAAATACATGGTGCACATAACATTATTTTCATTTCACTCATTTTATTCATTATCAAATTTGATCATATTCTCCTCTATAACTAGGGCTGTTGACGAACCGAGTCAATTTGAATATCCTGATGCTCGACTCGTTTAAAAAATAAGTATGTTCGAGTTGGACTCAAACTCGATTAACTTTTTAAAACCGTATTTGAGTTTGGGCTCGGATAATAATTTAGTTTTCGAGCTCGAGCTCTATACACGTTTAAGTTTATGACAATTTACAAAAAAAAAAAAAAAAAAGTTATTTAAGCTCAAAATGTTTGTTTAGAAGCTCAAGCTCGATAAAATCGTTTATAAGCTCAAACAAGCTCATTAAAAAGTATAGTAACTATTTTATGAAACTTGAAATAAATTTTGTAAAAGACATTTACACTTAATTAAACTTAATATGAGTAAGTTTAATTAGTTATCATCAAACACTAATAATAAGTATGTAATTAGATTCTTGATGTTAATATTTATAGTGTATTCATCTCATCCTAACGAGCCGAGTCGAATTTATTGTTTTGAAGCTCGGCTCGTGAAACTAATCGAGTAGTCTTTTTATGTTCGAACTCGACTCGGGCTCGAATAGTATTATGCTCGAATTCGAGATAAACGAGTTCGAACTCGAGTAGATCGTTAAGTGCTCGGTTCGTTAACACCCTATCTATAACATCAAATTTATATTCCACCACCATATTTTCCTACCTAAATATACATTTTTTACTTAATTAGTTCCCACTTTTCAACGTCATTTTACTTTAAAGCTAGGATCATCGAAAAGGATACAAAAGAGAAGAGATGGTGGCCACTAAAGTCATTACGAGATAAGATAAATGGGTAATGGAAAGTCCTTGAATGGTGAAAGACAAATGTGGAAGAGGAACAATTTGACAATGAATTTGCTAAGCGAAATGTGAAAGCTGGAAATGATGTTGTGCACCTAATAATGTATGTAACATCCCCAAATCGGGCCTAGGAGAAACATGTATTTCTTTATATTTAATTGTGATATTTAATTTTATTTGTGTTTGATTGTAAAATTTATAGGTAAATAAGCCTCAGGAAATATTGTGACTAGTGAAATATAGTTTGTTTTAAATAAACTTAGGTGATGGTAAAATAAAATAATTTTATCGCATTTGAAATTGAGGTTCCAAACAATAGGTCAAAAGGTAGTATAATATTGTACTGTAAAATAAAGGGAGTCGGTTTTAATAAAAGGGATGAGGCCGACTTATGTTTTCCCCAACTTTCTTTTGTGTTCTTCATATGTGTTTCTCAACTCCCTCTCAAACAATAACCATAACAAAAGTTGCTAGTGAAATTGATACAAGACTTATACAAGATTGAAGCTGGAAATCATAAGCTCATCATCACCACCATAATCATCTTCTTGTTCTTATTTGGTAAGTTAAACTTTTGTGTAACCTAAAAGATGAAATAGGGTGAATTGCTTGAATGATGTAGATTAGAGTTTGTAAAGCTTAAATAATAGTTATATGATGATCACTTAGCTTTGATAAGTTGATTTCATGATTGTTACATAAAGAAATTGATAGATTTCTTGAGTTTTAGTTTGAATGTGTATAAACTAGGTTATAGGTGATTATGAATGATTCTTGATGAATTGGTACTTGAATCATTGTTATATGATGTTAGTATATGATGTTGTGACCAAAGAATGGTAAAAATTCGTGTTTAGAACTCTGTTTGGTCGATTTGTGATTTTTGGTTCGTAGTTGCAAGTGTGCAGGAAATGGTAATGTGCAGGTCTGGAAGAAACTGGGAATACGGTCGGATTCCCCTGAATACGGACGTATTCAAGGGAATACGGCGTATTCCCGGGGTGTATTCCCAACCGGATTCCTTAAATTGGGTTCTGGTTGAAATTGAAGCTGAAATCACTGGGGAATACGGGCGTATTCACTGGAATACGGCCGGATTCATCTGAATACGGCCGGATTCCAAGGAATACGGCCGGATTCCCTTGGCTGGACAGTGATTTTCTAACTTAAGCTTATAATGTGATATTTGTTTGCATAATATGTTTATATGACTTAATACTTGTTTGATTGTTGATATTAAGTTATGTAAATATACTATGAGGATTGACTTGGAATTCTTTTGTATTTCAGATCCGACTACGACTCAATAAAATTAGATCTTTGAGTAAAGCTTGAAACGAGACAGGTGAGTGACTGATTCTCACAGTTTAAATTGGTGTTAACAATTTAGTTACATCAATTTTAAGTAGATTGATATTGTGAGTTATTGATAAGTTGATTGTGGCTAAATGATTGATTACTAGTGACTCATTCCATGATAGGTTGGAATGATAGAGGTCAATTTCGGTTGGGTTTAGTTGCTATAGGTTAATCTTTATGGTATTGATGAACATTCGTTGTGAATTCGTCCATACTGATTAAAGATAGCAATAAACTATCGGTAAAATCTCTGTATTGGCCTGCAGTGGATTATAAGTGTTCTTGGTGGGCCATCCGCGGGCTGAGGGTACCTCAAGAACCACCGATCCTCTAATTTGATTGTTACTATTAGTTGATTGTTGTGAGTTGATTGTTTATGCTAAGTTAGATTGTTGGAATCGTTATTCACTTAGCTTCGTGCTAATCCCCCACCTCACTTTTGCAGGTTAAGTTTGATTATGCTCGGTTGAGAGGTTTTGGTGAAATGTTTGACAAGCTGGCAACTCTTGATTACTTTTGTTGGTTGTTAAACGGTTGTATAAATAACACCCACTAGATTACCTGTTTGTAATTAAATAACTTAATGATAGTATATGTAATAACTAATCTTTGACATTATACAATGTATGTGTATATGTTGTTGAATGGGATAACGCTTCCAGGTTGTTTTAAAAAAAAAAAAAAATGTCTTGAAAACTTGGGGTGTTATAATGTATATATACATATTTTAAATTTTATAATTTATATCTACTCAAAAATTATAAATTTTAAAAGAATAAAAAAAAAACTACACACGTGGTCCTTTTTAACGGAGATTTAACAATCGTTAGTGTAAAGGACTATTTACGTAACAAATTTCAAAAGAAAGGACCATCTATGTAATTAAATTAATTAAAGGACTGAATATGCAATTCAGGTCAAAACATAAGGACGGTTTTTGTAATTTTCTCAAGAATAAATAAGTGTCAGTGTGTATATTTTGATTTTTTAGTTTCTAATACTTTAATACGGAGTAATAATTACTAGTATATTTATATCCGTACAATGGGAGGGTAGACATGGCGGTGGTAGGTGGTAGACTCCTAGACCGGTAGTAACGTGATAGTCAAAAGAGCGACAAGAGGAGAGTATGTGTAGGCTTAAATATGACTATATGAGTATATTTGTAGGTTATAAAAATTTGTTGCATGTGCTTTACGTAAAAGAGAAATACAATATACAATTCGTTTCATTTTAGATGTCTAACTTAATATTTTAATTTTCTAAAATAATTATATTGGTAAAAATGTTGTTACATCTATAAAGTTGTATGCACAGTCAAATGCACATTTTGACCGATACAGATGGAGTACAATTTATATACACACTCCGTCCTATAATAAGTGGACACAATGACAGTAGTACATTTAGAGTGCTCCCATCGGCATCTTCACTTGCAAATCGGTTGTCAACCAATTTGCATTTTGGTGCCATCTGTTGCATCACTTGCAAATCGGTTGGTTTGATAATCGGATAACCGATTGCAAATCGGTTGAATGTGTATGGGGTCCGCGTGACCTTTTTTTAGTGTATAAAAATTGTGGTATATTGGTAAATGTGAGGTCTATAAAAATGAAGTGATTAGTCATTGATGGCATGAAATAATCAGTTGTGAATCAAATAGTGGAAAGCTGACGTGGCGCTGAGGTGGCAGAAGTGATGAGGAAGTGATTTGAAATCGGATGGGAGTGGTCTTACTTTTTGCACTATCTTCTATGCATCTGTTTTTTGGAAGAAAAAAAATTGTGAGTATATTGGTAAATTCGGTATATTACTTTGGAAGTGGACACTTATTTTGGTATAAACTAAAATGAAAAGGTGGACTCTTATTTTGATACAAACTAAAATGGAAAGATGTACACTTATTTTGAGACGAGATGAGTAATAAGATAAGATTATCGGAACTAACGAATATATTATTGATATAAATAGATCATTGTGTAGTGGTAATATAGTTATTTTTCATTTTTGTATTCTGCATATTTGCCAATTATCAATATGTTTTATACTAGTATATAGTTATTGTAACATCTCAAAATTTGTAAGACAAAATTTATATTAAAAGTATGATTTATACTTTTTATTATTATTTGTATTTGGTGTTAAATACAATTATTGAGTTTGGTTAAAATATAAATGAGAAACAAGTTTAGGGGGCTGAGATGCAAAATGAAAGGGTTAGTAGGGTTATATTGCTTATTTGGAGAAACTTGTGGACTGGAAAATAAATTGGGCATATTATACACTCCCTCATGCAAAAATCTAGAAAATACAAAAGTGTGTGGTAAGTGTTTGTGCGTTCAGAGAAGAGAACGAGAGGGAGAGGACGAGAGAGGAGAAACAAAAATTGAGCTAAAACTTGTGTGTAATTGAGCTTATAATTTCCATATCCTTAAGGTAAAAACTACTATCTACAACCATTAATTTGAATTAATTGATGATTTTGGTGATGGATCCTAATTGGGATTTTTGGGCAAAAATGTGGGTTTTGGGTGCAGGGAGTTTGTGTTATTGTTATTGAGTGTAAATGAGTTAATTTGAGTAATTTTGAGATAAAAGAAATAACTTTTAGTAATGTTCATGTGTTTGGATGATTTTGTAAAAGTAGAGATTCTGATGAGATGATGATTATAGGTTGTTGAAAGATAATCTATTTATCTATATGATGTGAATTCAATGAGAAAATAGTGTTAATTGTTAATTGGGAGAATTTTAAGTGCTATGAGATATATCACTTGGATTCTAATTAGAAAGATGAGAATGAGCTAGTATTGAGTTGATTGAGATGTGTTTGTGACTTTGTATACATGCTATCATTGTAGGTTTATAAAGAGTTGAGGTGTTGGTTGAGCTAAACTAACTAACATTTGCAAGATAAGTAACGGGGAAGCGGATTATAAGATGACAACACTTGGATTACATGAGTAGTCAAGTGTGACATCTTGAGGTAGGTAAACAAAGTGGTGTCATTGAGACACGTGAGAGTGCTCAATGTGCATCCCTTTAATTGTGTAATTCAAGGGTGACATTGAGACTTGAGAAATATCAATTGTTATGTCTTGACACCATGAGGTAAAACTCTTTGACTCAAATGAGTAATTCAAGGTTATTAATAATGTTGTTGTGTTGTTATTTGTTGTTGTATATTCCCATTACTTACCAAGCAAGTTGGTTTACCCTATTGTTGTTGTTGTTGGGTAGGTACTTCAAGTGGGTCAAGGGGGAAATTGGGAAAAAACCCAAAGAAGACTAATGGTGGCTTGCTACATAATTGGTAGTAAGTAAACCTTTTAGATCATGCTCTTGAGAAGTTGGATGCCCTTTTTGAAGAGAAAATTTGATCATTTAAGTATGATCCTCTAAATTGATGAATGTGTCATTTTGATGATCAATTAGTTAAGTTAGTTGAAATGGGAATGCTTGTGAACAGAATGTTGGTTGATTGTTTATTACGTGAAGATATGATTTTGTGTATATGTCTATATGTTTAGTTGATTTGTTTTATAATTGGTGTATCTCTTATTTAGGTAGTTGATTGTATTTATTTAGGAAACCTTGGTGGCCATCGATTCAACACATGTATATATATAGGCCTTTTGCCTTTTGCCTTTTGCCAATTGTAATGAGAAATATAAACAAATATTTGGGTCACTGACTTTTCATGGTATCAGAGCCGTGAGTCTTTGATCGTATTCGATATCTAGTTCTCTCTTGTAACGATGGCGGGTGACAAAGTGGAAACCAGTAACAAGAAGAACGTTGATTGCCTTGTATCAAAATCATCGTCTCCGTACTACTTATCATCAAACGATAATCCAGGGAATGTAATTACTCATGTTCAATTGAAAGGAGAAAATTATGAAGAGTGGTCTCGGGCGATAAGAACGGCACTTCGGGCCAAGAAAAAACTTGGTTTCATAGACGGAACAATGAAGAAACCAGATGATGGGTCTACTGATCTAGAAGATTGGTGGACAGTTAACTCCATGCTTGTTGCGTGGGTGTTCAATACAATTGAGCCAAACTTGCGTTCTACCATTACACATATGGAGAACGTGAAAGAGCTTTGGGAAGATATAAAACAGCGGTTCTCAATTGGAAACGGACCTCGTGTCCAACAACTGAGATCTGATCTTGCGGACTGCAAGCAAAAAGGACAAACGATTGTTGCTTATTATGGTCGTTTGAAGATGCTATGAAACGTGAAATTCGGGCTCTTGAAGCAAATGGTACTTGGACTATGGAAACGTTGCCACCCGGGAAGAAGGCCATTGGGTCAAAATGGGTTTATAAAGTCAAGTTTAACTCTGACGGGACCATTGAACGCTTCAAAGCTCGTTTGGTGATTCTTGGCAACAATCAAGTGGAAGGAATAGACTACAATGAAACCTTTGCACCGGTTGCAAAAATGGTGACTGTACGTACTTTTCTTGCGGTTGCAGCTGCTAGAAATTGGGAATTACATCAAATGGACGTTCACAATGCATTTTTGCATGGAGATTTAGACGAAGAAGTATACATGCGACCTCCACTAGGTTTTTCTTCTACCTTGGGTAAAGTTTGTCGTTTGCACAAAACTCTTTATGGTTTGCGACAAGCACCTCGAAATTGGTTTTCTAAATTGGCAGCGGCTTTGAAACATTATGGTTTTGTCCAATCCTACTCTGATTACTCATTGTTCACCTTACATCGTGGAAATATTGATCTACATGTGTTAGTCTATGTTGATGATCTTATTATTGCTGGGAATAACAGTGAATCAGTTGGTACATTCAAGCAATACTTGGGTCAATGCTTTCACATGAAAGACTTAGGTGTTTTAAAGTATTTTTTTGGGTATTGAAGTTGCTCGAAATTCTGAAGGTATTTTTCTTTGTCAACGAAAGTATGTCCTCGACATTGTCACCGAGGCAAGTTTGCTTGGTGCCAAGCCTAGCAATATCCCAATGGAACAAAACCATCAGTTAGCTCGTGCAGAAGGTAACATTATGAAAGATCCTGAGCGTTATCGACGTTTAGTGGGTCGTTTAATTTATTTGACTATCACGCGACCTGAGCTAGCTTATTCCGTACACATTTTATCCCAGTTTATGCAACAACCATAAGAGAACCATTGGGAAGCTGCCTTACGAGTTGTTCGTTATCTGAAAGGAAATCCTGGACAAGGGATTTTGCTTCGTAGTGATAGTGATCTACAACTATATACATATTGTGATTCTGATTGGGCAAGTTGTCCTTTGACCCGTCGCTCTTTATCTGGTTATCTTGTTTTGTTGGGTAACTCACCAATATCTTGGAAGACAAAGAAACAACATACTGTTTCTCGTTCCTCCGCGGAGGTTGAATATCGGTCAATGGCCACTACTACTTGTGAAGTAAAATGGTTGAAAGGGCTTCTTTTAGCACTTGGAGTTTCACATACACAACCTATGCAATTGCATTGTGATAGTGAAGCTGCTCTACATATTGCGGGTAATCCAGTTTTTCACGAACATACAAAACACATCGAAGTCGATTGTCATTTTGTACGTGATGAAATCTTAAATGGCACTCTTGCTATGTCTTACGTGCACACTAGGGTGTTCATCGGTTCGGTTTTCGGTTTCCTCGGTTTATTCGGTTCGGGTTGTTCGGTTTTGAAATTTTTTTGGGCAAAACCGAAAACCGAACCGAACACCGAATTCAAACCGAAAACCGAATTCGAATTTGGTTCGGTTTCGGTTAAAACCGAAAAAACCGAAAACTAACAAAAATCCGAAAAACTTAAAAAAAACTGAAAACCGAACAAAAAAACCGAAAAACCGAACATAAAAACCGAAAAACTAACAAAAAAAAACCGAAAACCGAACCGAAAAACCGAAAAAATAATATTATTTTTTTGAATTCGGTTTTGAATTCGGTTTTCGGTTAAACCGAATTCAAAATTTTTAAAACCGAAAACCGAACTCGAATTCGGTTTTCGGTTTTATCGATCTAAAAAACGTTTTTAAAATTCGGTTCGGTTTTTTTTCGGTGTTTATTCGGTTCGGTTTTCGGATTAAACGGTTTCAAACCAAATACTGAACACCCCTAGTGCACACCAAGAAGCAACTCGCAGATGTATTTACTAAAGCACTTGGAAAGCAACAGTTTGACTACTTTCTTTGCAAGTTGGGCATTCTCAATCCACATGCTCCGACTTGAGGGGGGTATTACGTGAAGATATGATTTTGTGTATATGTCTATATGTTTAGATGATTTGTTTTATAATTGGTGCATCTCTTATTTAGGTAGTTGATTGTATTTATTTAGGAAACCTTGGTGGCCATCAATTCAACACATGTATATATATAGGCCTTTTGCCTTTTGCCAATTGTAATGAGAAATATAAACAAATATTTGGGTCACTGACTTTTCATTGTTAAGTGTATTTTGGAGTTAAGTATTAATTGGGTTGTGTTTATAAAACGTTTTGGTTTAATAGTCAAAATGTGGTTGATCATGTGGCTTATGGATGTACTTGTTTTAATGGGATCGTAAAATTTAAAGTTACTTGTGATATTAACGAGTTGATAAGTTGTATTTGATCATTTGGACAAAACGTGGCTTTGGTTGTTTTACAATGTGGAAGTGTAATGTTTTTGGTTGTCAAAAATCTGAACGATGGTTTGAGTTTTGTTTTTGAAAATCTGATGGTTTGGATCAAAAACTGAGTTGATGTCCCTCTACATACTCAAACCCACGACACATTATTTTATTTGTCATTAAGCTGCCGTTATGTTAAATTCATGTTTATAAATCATTGAAAATAATGAAACAAAGGCTAATCATCAATAGAATTTATTTAATGAAATTAATCTATCGCAAACCTTAAAAAAATTATGTTATTGAAAGCATAAAATATATGTCTTTAATATACTAGCAAAATAACCCGCGCGATGCAGCGTATAAGAAAGTTATTAAATAATAATGACCTGTAATATGTTAGTTTTTTTCCAATAGATGACTGAATTTATACATATATAGTGTTGAAGTAATCAAGAAAAATGTTTAGTAATAGAGAAAGTAAGTTATTGTTAAAATAAAAAGGTATGAACGTATGTTTAATTAAGGAATGTAATAGATAGATTATGGATGAAAGGGCAAATAGGTAATTTTAATTATTATTTAAGAATTAAGATTCAACAACCCAACATGCTTTATATGTAGTATTAGATATACTTTTGACCATCAACGGCTAATTAAAGAATGCTTAATATTTAAGTTTTTTTAACTATCAAATATTTTTACGTACATAAAAAATACCTCGATCTTTTAGAGCAACAATACGATTATATCCGTGTAGTTAATATCACAAATTATTTTCTCTTAAAAAGATTAGTCAAATAAACTGAAAAATATCAAAATGTAACTAGATGAAATAAACAAAACCTAATCTAAGACCATTCCCAATAGATCGAATACTGAAACTGACTGAAACCGACTGAAACCGACGTGTCACGTCTACGACACGTAAGCTTTTTTCCAAAACTAACTGAAACTGACGGACCCCTACCATTAGTGACACCGTCACTTAAATTTCTGTGTCCCACATTTACCAATTTACCTTTAGTTATACACACACAAAAAATAAAAAATAAAAGAAAAAAACTGATGGACTGTCGGAAGTGTGATGAAGCCAACCGTTGGACCCAAACCGATGGGCCGTGCCAATGGCATCGGCTTTGTCGGTTGGAACCGACGAGAAACGATACACACCGTTGGGTGTGCTCTAAGAAATAGTTTTAACACGTCACAAAAGGCAAATGATAACTTACTTATTTCATTTTCCTCCGCTTGAACTTCTAACCTCGTAATTAAAATATATTACCTATATAAATCGTGATATGACAATATAACCAAGATATTGTTACATATGCTTATATTAATCGGACAACAGAGTTTCATATGTGCTTTAAATATTAAATGTAAAAGAATTGTACGATGAAGTGGGTGGTTGTCACGTGGTTAAAACTTAGTTTAAATGATGCTGATGCTATAACCAATACAAAATGCCCTATAATCACGGTCACGCCCCTTTTTTTAATTATAGATACTCTCACTTACCTTGTTTAAACTTGATATTTCTTGTTTTTGACAGGTCATAATATTATTGCGAAAGAAAGCAAGAAGATAGTAATTAAGAGGAAACAGTAAAACAGGTATTTGTTTCATTTAGCTTGCTAGTATGCCATCCATGTGTTAGTTTGTTGCCATTGTTTGTGTGTTGCTAAACTCAATATTGCATGAATCTAGATGTTATTATTTTGATCTTTTTCCATGTAGACTTGATTAAGCCACATGATTGAATTTTGAGCTATTTGTCAGAAATTTAGAGTGTTAGTAAATTGATAAGCTGGTAGTTCACTATTCAAATTATTCAGGGAGGGTGACTTGGTGAGTCTGTTTGACTTATTGTGACCGTTTCTGAACCCTGTCCAAGATTTTATCTTAGATTCTTAGCTATTGAGCTTCGAATGTAAGACCTATGATGACCCCATATCCATGGGCGGAGCTAGGGGGCAAAAAATTATGATTATTTTTTTAATTTTGGAGGGTCAAAGTTTATAAAATATCGTAAATACCTTGCAAAAAATTTCTTTTTTACATGATTTGGAAATTTTTGGGGGGCAATTGCCCCCATGCCCCCTCTCTATATCCGCCCTTGCTCGTGTCGCCTTACTACTAAGCCACACTGGTGATGGTTATTGAGTTTTATGTTAGCGTATATAGTTATCGTATATATACATATACTAGGAAGTAAACTGGCCGTGCGACGCACGGCCCACGCCCAGAAAGATTAATGTTAATTTTTGCAATATCTTATCTTTATGGATGCTCGTTAATTGAAACGGAAAAGATAAACGTCTAATATTTTATCCATCTTATCCTCGTCAAACACCATCAATACTTTGATTAGTACGTAGATTATGTTAGTTGTTCTATTCATCGACAATTTATCTAGCTATTTTATTTATCGACAATGAATGTATCACATAATTAGCGAATATGATATATGTGTGTGTGTGTGTGTTATAACTACTTAATCGTCAAGAATGTAACATGGAATGAAAAGATGAACCATATATGAAGTAAGTAACACAAAAATAATAAGTTTATAGATAGTTTGATTCGAAATATAGATTGGAAAAGTAAAAGTAGTTACTTTAGAAGAGAAAATATAAAGAGAGATGTGAATATATCGAAATAATGAATACAAATTTTGAAGGAGCTTATAGATGCTTAATGTATAAGAACAGTTTTGTAGACATCTTTTGTTTAAGAACATATTTATATAACATTTATGACTAATGGGTCAAGTAATGCATTGTTAAAAAAGGTTTAGAATTACTTGATTTTAATGGGTTAATGTGGTTTAGCTTATAATTTGCTAATGTCATTTAATTTGTTTTTTAATAAAAATAATTGAAATGTAAGTCTTTTTTATTTATGTATATTTGAAAATTATGTTGTAATTTTTTTTAGTTACTAATTTAATTTTTAGGACACATGACATCATTTAAGATTTAAGATGCCTATGTGTCAAAAATCTAAGAGATAATGTCTTTTTATATAAAATTTAATGAAATGAAATGATAATGATATTAGATTAGATTAGATAGTTATAAAGTTATTGTGTACACTTATAACACTTTCATTTTATTTTTATTTTTTTAATTAATTAATTTATCATATTTTATTTTTTTGTGTGACAAGGTACATTGACATCTCTTTTCAACTTCTGCACTTGATCCACACATAATGGAGTCTTTCATGAAGGAGTTTAAAGATCTTGTAATCCAACTGGATGAGATTAAAGCAGCCACTGACAACTTTAACCAAAACCGGGTTATTGGAAATGGCGGTTTTGGGAAGGTATATAAAGGAGAAGTGTCTCACTCCAAGGGACGAAGCGTTGTTGCGTTTAAACGTCTAGATAGTAAATTTGGCCAAGGAGAACCTGAGTTCTGGAAAGAGGTCATTATGCTTTCTCGTTACACACATGAAAATCTCATCTCTCTCCTTGGATTTTGTAATGAAGGTACTGAGAAGATTCTTGTGTACGAGCTTGCGTCTCGTGGTAGCCTCGATCGATATTTAAGTGCTACTGATCTCATGTGGACACAACGTATTAGTATATGCCTTGATGCTGCAAGGGGACTTAGTTACCTACACGGTGACAAAGGCTCACAGCAAAGACTTCTCCACCGTGATATTAAAAGTTCTAACATCCTATTGGATGACACCTGGAATGCGAAAGTTTCTGACTTGGGACTGTCAAAAATAGGACCTGCTAATCAGCAGTATACGGTTCTTGTCACCAGCATTGCAGGTACACCTGGGTATTGTGATCCATTGTATATGGAGACATACTCCTTAACTAAAGAGTCAGACGTTTACTCTTTTGGTGTAGTCTTACTTGAAGTATTATTTGGGGGATTATGCTGTAAGTTTAGCAATGGTCAGATTACTACTTTAGTGCCCATGTGGAAAAAAAGCTACGCACATAAGAAATTAGACGAGATCATCTTTCAAGATCTCAAACAGCAAATGGGACCGCGTTCGTTGGAAACATTTTCAAACATTGCATTTCAATGTTTGCAGAGATCTCGTGAAGAACGACCACCAATGTATGTTGTTGTGGAAAAACTTGAGATTGCACTTGAATTTCAAAAGCGCTATGATCTCAATCTCCCGGAGGAGCACGAAGAGATAGTTAATGCTGTCGTCACTCCACTGAACAACCTATCTGTTCAGGAACAGAACTTACTTCCCCATCAATCCAATGAAGAGAAGTTACTTTTCTCCGAAGGGTCAGGGGTCGTTTTAAATCAGGACAAGGCGGTAATCAACTACTTTACTCAGTTATACTTTATAAATGGCTTCTTTCATATAAATAAAGTTCTTGACAGTGCAAGTAAAAGTGATTTTTATTAATTTACTCGCGAATACAGTGAGTCTCAAATACAATGCTCACCGGCACTTATTGAGAACAGTTAAAGAATCTACTATGGCGAGCAAATCTGATGTAACCTCTGTTTCTCATTTGTGATTTCTATTTTTGCCATGGTTGTTCTGGACGTTTGAGTGTGAATTTCTAAAAATCAATTCATATGAACTTAACAGTGTCTATTTGTGCTTGACAAAAGAAAAGCAAACACTGTGTTTTGTATTTAACATGAGCTGAACTGCTGAAGTACACATGATCAAAATCTTTAATGATTAGTGTACCTTTATCTAATGACTTACACGGTTGAACCTTGTTTTGTCTGAAGGTATTTGAATATTATGCATCAGTGAAGAGTTCTGGAGGGGAAACTCATATGACACCAGGAGATTTGATGCGTGCTATTGTTCCTGTGTTTCCTCCATCCGAGTCAAACATTGTAAGAGAAGGATTTCTTAGATGGGAAGGAGATACGCATTCTGCGCCTTCAGAATATTTCATGCTATTTGATGTAAACGAAGATGGGCTCATATCTTTTCAAGAGTGAGTTATTGCATGTCTTTAGGATCTGTGCGTCTTTACAATCACTTATTAGCTCATTTCATCTATATCTTGAGTACATTTTTCGTACTAATTAACACTGTATTTTATTTACAGGTATATATTTTGTGTTACAATACTAAGCATTCCGGAGTCGAGCTTTTCAGTGGCTTTTAAAATGTTTGACATCAACAATGACGGGTATGCATCTAATGAAACTTTAGTTACAAAAAATCTTGACCTGAATTGAGCTTTTCATAGTAGTCATTGTTCTAATTAATCCTAGCTCCTCAGTTGTCTCTGGATCTCGAATAGGACTTTTATAAAAAATTTAAGAGTCACAAATATTCCATGCGAATTTAGAAGTTGAATATTAGGCATGAATGATTTGTATTATAGGCTTATAGTCTTTCGTACGGTAAAAGTTGGATGCTTAGCACCTAGCATTCATTATGTGCAGTTAATTACTAGTGGACTTGTTAGAATCTTCAGGTTAGTCACAAAAACTATGCTATATGACGGCAATTTATTATCGAAATCAGAAGGTTTTCTCAGCTAAGAAGCCTAATATGGAGCAGAGTTTTCGGGATATCCAAAGATTATCTCTTTGCTAGATTTCGAGACGTTGTAACAAGATCACACTAGATTGTATTAGATGGCTTGAGTGTCCCACTTCCTCTTGTATTCTCGTATAATTCGGGATGTCTGTGTTTTCTCATTTTTGTATTTCCCTTTAGCTAGCTTCTTGCTATATGGGATCCTTTTTGGTGTCTATAAAACTTCCTGCTGTTTCATATAAACAGTATAACATTCTCCATCCGTTCCATAGCTAAAGGATTTAATAATTTTGGCTAATCAACTACGAAATCTTGGAAGTATTTTTTCAATGAAATCTTGAAAGGAGTGATATAATGATGAACTTTGTCGTCATGCTTCTTGTGTGGTTAGCCTGGGATTGAATAATAGCTTTAGGATCTTCCATGTCGAAGGCTGTTTAATAGATTGTAGGAATAGTATATGATGTTGATCCGTTCATCTTGTAATTCCTATTGGTGAGCCGTTAATATTAAACAACCTGATAATAAGTTTTTAACAGCATAATAGGCCCTTTCGTATGTTTGAAATATGATGTAGTCTGAAATCTTCTTTATGTTACAATTTTTGTTTCGTTCTGCTATGTTGGGTGGTGGTTGTTTAGTCTGCAACTTCCTTTGCTTAGGAAAAATGATTGATTTTGTTAGTGGCTATTAAACTTTGCATTAATCCTCAGAGATATAGATCGAGAAGAATTCAAAAAGGTGATGGCGCTGATGCGTGGTCATAATAGTCAAGGGGCAATCCTGAATGATGGACTTCGCACTGGACTTACAGTAGGAGGTCATGTAGAAAATGGAGGACTGGTGGCATACTTTTTTGGTAAAGATGGCAACCATCGAGTGATACAGGAAAGATTTGTTCAGTTTCTGCGGGATCTCTATCGTGAGGTATGTTTTTGTAATACGAGCAACATCCTGTGGCAGAAAAAATTCATATCCACATTTATTGCTAATATATAGTTTTTTTTTAGTTGCTTTGTTCTTTCATGTTTTATCATGCTTCCAATTATAGGTGGCAATTTCGATCCATTTACTTATAACGGGCCATTGAGGTTTATATTCTATCTGTAAGGGGTCAAATGGGTAAATCAACATGTTTACCTAAAAAATTAAATGGGGGGTCAGGCAGGTCGAAAGTCGCTCAGAAATTATTTTTAGTGCTTACAACTTGCTAACTCATTGTATTATAATACTACATAGTTAAATTAAGTAGTTAATACCACAGTAACTGGATTTGTAATAAAAATTATATTAATCACTACTACAAATAAGGTTATTTAGACCCCTACATGTAGACCGGTTACGGATGGAACCGGTCTATAAAAACTTTCCGCCAAAACATAAAGAAAATAACCGGTCTCAATGAGTGATATAACCGGTCTAAATATGCGAAATAAAACTTCTCAATGTACCAAACCGGTCTACATAGCAGGACCGGTCTAATAATTTTTGTGTTGGCGGATTAAGAAGATCCATTCAAAACTTTTCGGATGAAATTGGAGGGAACTTATTCAATCAAGCCCTCCTTTTTCTGCCTATGTTTTCACTTTTCACCTACACCCATTTATTTTTCACCAAACTTCCAACATTTTCTGCTATGCTATGGCGCTACCACCCATTCCGTTGTCACCAGTGTTGCCCATGGCAAGATCGAACTCAACAATTACCGTCTATGAATCTGGCTTCCGTTGTATGGTAAATTTCAAATATTTTGTTGTGTTTTCTATGATTTCTCTTTGGTATTGTCAAATCTGACTATATGATTATTATTAAGAAACAACGACTTATTCTTGGAATTGGATCTCGTTTTTTGTACAATGTTCATATTTCTTGCCTCTATTATGTCCTTTTTAGTGGGTCGAAATTTGTGTTAGTTATTTTACTAAATGTTAACATAACTTTAATAATTTAATAATTCATGTTATATAATCACAATTATTTAGTAGGAGGTTAATCATTGGATCATACGTTTTCTAGTAGATAAGTAAGAGTACATTATATAACATTAAATCGGCATCATTATATAGTTAAAAATATATAACTATAACTCTAAATGTATAAAACAGAGTTACATACATGTTGTTTGGATGTGTATATCTATTTGAAATGTATATTTATGTTTTTATTGTACTCTGTAGTTATTAGCCTTTGAAAATGCATTAATGTATAGTTGAAATTTGTTAATCAACTTATATAGTTTCAAACTTTCAATCAATGAATTAAATAAAAGTTTTAAATGGAGGGAGTTATCTAGTATCCCTTCCTAATTCTACTTACATTATATATGTAATTAATGTCTTAATGTTGATTTACGAACTAGCATTGTATCTAATTTGTGATGATGCTTTCAGTTATATCGTTCATGTGATTCCATGCATCATGAGAAAACAAGTTAGGTAACAAGAATCCCGAATTTCGTTAATTGGTTTCATTAATTTTACTTAACAAGAACATCATAAATAAATTGCTTATTAATTGTGTATGGATGCAGGTTAAGTGTTCTCAAGAGTTGGGTTGATGATCGTCATGTATGTTAATACTAATATATGAAATTGATATGTATGTTATTGCTTTGTAATATTCAGGTTATTTTTTATACTTCTTATATGTAGATACCTGGTTTGCAGCTGCCCAGCTGGATTGGTCAAGAACATTTTTGGTATACCTAGATTGCATATATTTGCCAGTTCAACAATATGCATAAGTTGAAGTGCATAGTGAGGATGCCCTCCAAGAAACTATGAAGCCCCAAATACATGTACGTATATGCCATGTTTTTCTAGAAAGTCCGATTGACCATGTAAATTTTATTGAAACAGGACATGGAATTGAAGATGCTAAAAGGTAAGCAGATAGTATATGGTACGTACCTAAACTTCAAATGCAACTTGTTATAATATGTAGGCATTAATTTGATTGTGATGATTGCTTTTAAATGGTGTTCTATCACTTGTTTTATTAATGAGAAATACAGTAGCATATATAGTAGCAAACGAGTTATGGAACTGTTTATTTTATTTTTTGATTTATGATCTTCAAATTATTTTTGTTCTATCGTTATTCACTTATTTGTGTTTCCCAGCTCATTCCTTTGTATTCCAGCAATCATGACGACCTATTTGCAGCTAGTATGATAATGTAGATCAGCAGGTTGTTGATAATGGGAAGGAGGCTTTTGTCACGGGTTGTCAATAGAGCTCCTCCACAAGGTTTTTGAGTAGTAGAAGTTCTCCCTTAGTTGAATTTCAGTTTGCCCTTTGCGCTACTTTGGAAACAAGGATCTACAAATATGTTATAGTTACTTTGTTAAGATTAATTATATTCAAGTTAGTTTATTGATTTGATTTAGAGAATAGTTTATGAAATTTTGTATTTCTAAACACCGTTGTTTGTATATATACAAATATACAATGTGGTTTGGTTTCTTTTAAATAGCATTTAGTGGTTTGATTACTCTTTTATTCCTAGCATGTCTGTTTTTTGGTTTGGATTGTTCATAAGCTAGTTTTGGTTACACAGCACCTGGAAAAAAATATATATATATTTTAAATAAATACAGTACTATATAGACAGGTTTTGAGCTTTGAGAACCGGTCTATATATAGCTTTAAATCGCGACATCCAAATATTGGAACCGGTCTTCATAATGTTATTTAGACCGGTTAGGGAACCGGTCTTGTTGTTTTTACACAAATAGACCTGTCACATTAAGAGCGGTTCAAAAACCGGTCTTCATAAGCTTTATAACCGGTCTTTTTATCTGTATCTGTAGTAGTGAATGTTTGTTTAATTAACTTATATTCTTTATTTGTATTTAACAAACATTATTTAATACGACATGGTTGAAAAATTCGACAAAGAGTGTTGTGGGTCAAGCCAACCTGACCCGAAGCGTTTAGATTATAGACCCATTAGTCGACCCACCTGACCTGTTCACTAATTTAGAACCTTACTTTAGATCATCTCGTAATTTCAAATTATTATTTGTAAGGAAAAGTGATAATTGAATACACTGTTTTCTGATAATCCTGATATTTAGTACTATGTATTTTAGTTGAATGTTTCATTAATATATAACCATTTTTATTTGAGACTCCCCATATAATTCATTGATATCCGTTATTTGGTTCAGTTTAAGGAATTGATTTCTCTTATTTTTTTATTTTTTTTGTGCTTTGCATTGGGTAGTTGATGTGGTTGGAGTTTGCTCATTATGATTTCAAATTGAGGGGATCACTAGCAGCCAAGGATTTCGTGTTGTCCATGGTTGCATCAGGTGATACACAGCATATGATCCGGTTGCTTGACCGTGTTGATGAATTAGATAACGAGCCTCATCTGAAGGACATACGCATTACATTAAATGAATTTGAAAGCTTTTCAGAGCTACGTAAGAAGTTACATCCGTTTTCTCTAGCCCTTTTTAGCTATGGGGAAGTCAATGGGTTTTTGACAAGGACGGATTTTCAAAGAGCAGCTAATCAGGTAAGGCATCCTACAGTATAAACTTCTGATTCTTCAGAATTGAGTAACATGTTATGTGCAGTGTTAACGTTTTAAGGCTTTGCGATACATCACCCCAAGAAACCAATGCATTTATAAAAATTCTCTTGCTCCGGCTTCGGCAACTTTTAAAGTTCTAAAACTTGAGAATATATCTTGTATAGGAATATATTCAGGAGTTGAGATTCATTGAGTTGCATGTTTACAGGTATGCAGCATATCACTCAGTGACAATGTAATTGAGCTCATTTTTCACTTATTTGATGCAAATCGAGATGGATATTTATCCTCGGATGAGTTCTTACGAGTTATGCGTAGACGAGAAAGTCAGATAGCTCAATTCAACGGAGTATAATGGCTTAAGTATGTATCCAGCACAAATTTTTATGTGAGTTTACATGCAATCTGAGGAAATTAAAAATTTACATCAATGCTCACATGCGAACGGAATTAATCACACGGGTTAGTCTTGAGGTTTTACAAGTTCTCAATTTTTCGGTACATTCTCATCTAAATATATTCACTTATATTAATTTTTGATGATTGATGATTGTATATATATAACACAGTATATGCATGCCAAAAGGAATTGCCACGTGTGCACCCGACGAGTTGACGTGCTAATTTCTACATATTTTAAGCTAGTTAATGATGTAAGTTTGTATACATGTTAACATTGTGTATGACATCCATACTGTTAACAACATAAACATTTTGTGCCCGATCAATAAGGAAAGTTTGATATATTTTTTTTTAATTTTTAACCCTCAACTTCTACATATATACATAAATGACTCCTACGAAATGATTCGTAGAGTTTGTTGAATGAAATATATTAATCAGTGAATTTACTATATCTACTGTATTTTACTAGTAATAGACCCCGTATGATAAACGGCAACGTAAATGCATAAGAATCTTTACTTCAACGATATCATCACGTAAACTATTCGAAAGAGATTGTACAAAGCTTATTCGTATAAAATTTTGCTACTAGCCTACCAATTTATAACTTTTGCTATAAACGTTTCTAATGTAAACAAACCAAACACTGCTCCCTCCAGCACGCTGCAGAAATAATATTCAAAACCTTTAACCATATCTATTGATTGACAGCTAGTCTTTCAAAGCAGTAGACCATCCGCAATCGTAACACCTAAACACCCATTTTGCAGGTGCCACATCAGTATAACACCACAACACCATTTTCAACACTAGCAATCGTAACACCAGAACGCCTCTTTTTTACCCCATTGGTCCCACTAACTAAATTTAATTTCATTTAAACCTTTGAAAAAGAAAAGAAAAAAGAAATAAATACAGTTGGGTCCCGCAAAAACGCCCATGAAACGCCAGTTTTTTTCCCACATAACGCCCCAGAACGCCCCTCCAGAACGCCCCATTGCAGCGTTGTGGGGCGTTCTCACTCAAAAAACCCCTCCAAAACGCCCCATTGCGGATGGTCTTAGAAGTTGCTGACTTGCTGTCTACCATAATTATAAATTACTAATCGGCAAATCGCAATATATTTATACACACACACACACACAAAAGGGTTAAATTTCTTTTTAATGTATATAATAACTACTCATTGATCTTCATTATGTGTACGTAACAAAATTAACTGACATTGTACGAAACATATTTATTTTGTACATTGTGTGTATTTTGATGACTTGTCAACTTGTAAAGATGTCATGTGTCAGTATGTCTCCTTATAACTGATAACACGTTACTAAAATACACACAATGTACATACATAAATTATAAATAGTTTCGTACATACAATGACGGTCAATTTTGTTACGTACACACAATGAAGGTCTACAGTTAAGTAAACCAATGACTCGAGGACAAACAAAACATATATGGCAGATAAAGAAAGAGAACACTAACTTGTATAGATTGTTACCCCATGTTCGCTCACTGAGATCGATTGCAGGTTTCAAATACAATATAGCTTGATCGAGTACATTTTCCAAGCACACATTAGCAAACAGTAGCAACACATTAGCAAACAGTAGCAAGATCATGGCTACATTACATGGTCAATACATGTGTACGTTAGACAACTAGGTGACCAATCAAGAGATTAAAGTAGGGATCTTTGAATCATCATTTGCTTGCAAAAAAATGATGTTGTTGACGTAGTACTAAAGTTATACCTATCACTTTCCAACCTTAAAAATCTTTAACTACTCTGGTAGGTAGTATGTCACTTAGGCTCCAGCATATTATAAATATATTAAAACCCAGATAGCCGCCTCTTCGGTGCTAGCATTCATTATTATATACAGGCTAACCCGCCTTCTAGTAGGTCTTAACGGCCGGGTTCTATGGTGCGTGGTCAGTCGTCATTTCATTGGTCATGACCACGTACCGGACTTGATTTCAATTTTTCTGACCACAGTGCAACATTGCAATTGCAACCTTTGTAATAATATGATACGTATTGATTTATGATCCTTAATTAGATATGAGCTACCTTTTGCAAGGGACTTCATCTATAGGGAAAAAGAAAAGGCAGGTAGTTTTGGTGCATCATGATCATCACCAAGTGCGTGTCGGCAACGTTTATTTATTTTCCTTTGCACAAAAGATGCAAATAACATTTATAATCAACTCCTTAAATTACCATTTGAAATTTTTCATGTGTAAAAAATGTAGAACTAGAATGTACAATTTAATTGGTAAGAATATTAAAATGATACAGTAATAAAAATAAGAAAAGAGAATAAATAATATCCATGTATTAAATACTACCAAATACGAGTAAATAAAGATATTTTTAACCTTATATTATTAGACACATTTAAACTTTACTCTTCCATTTTCAGATGAGAATTTGGATTTGATACTTTTTGTGTAACGAATGTCTATGGATGGATATATTTTCACTTCATTAGGTATTTAGGTTCGTATAAATTAATGTTTGATGTAATCTTGTTAAACGTATGTAAAATTTTATTGTTGAGAAATAAGCAGACTCATCACATCATCATCATCATCATCATCATCATCATCATCATCATCATCATCATCATCATCATCATCATCATCATCATCATCATCATCATCATCATCATCATCATCATCATCATCATCATCATCATCATCATCATCATCATCATCATCATCATCATCATCATCATCATCATCATCATCATCATCATCATCATCATCATCATCATCACACAACTATATTAAAAAGATTATTAAAAACAAAAAATGACAAGTACGTTTACACTTGTTTTTTACTATGTAATGAGTGTGGACTAAAGATTAATATCCGAGAATATTATAATAATTATAATTATAATATAATATAATATAATTTATTATATCTATATAACTTAAGGAGAAGACCCCGAATAATTTGTCAACTATTCACATATGTCACATTACTTCAATCTTATGTGTCATCATATGAAACAATCTTGGTCAGTTGAACTTTCCTACACACGCGATAAATAAGGTAATATTTTTATTGAAAATCAAATTATAATTAATTTAATTTATTGTCTCATCATTATTGAACGTTAAATAATGTAATAGATAATTAAATTAAAACCAATTTAATACAAACTAACGTGTCATGGGATAACATTTGCGGTATCATTTTTGGTTATAGTTGAAAATCATGAATTCTTTTATCTATTTTCCCCCCTCTAATTCTGAATTATAGAATTGTTTATTCTTATTCATGTTAATCTTTACACTTCTTTCTCTAATCCTATAAATACACACACACACACAAGTAACTTTTAGTGAATTATGATAGCTTACTTTTAGCATAATTATAACTTTCATCATAGTTTTGTTAATTTGACAAAAAATTTAGCATTTTGCAAGCTCATGGATCATAATTTTGTTTATTTTGTAATCTGAGTACAAACTCCGTGGATAGGTAAATCAAGTTTATCATCTCTTATAAAATAAAATTTTTTATTAGTTTAATCACACAATTTAATTATAATTTCCTATGCGACTAGTATGGGGTGAAATTTTTTAATTTTTATATTAATTTTCAAATCTATATAATGTCTTATTTATGTATTTGTATGTATTTGATCGCCATAGAATGCTTTCTGTTTTGTATATGTAAATGCACATTAGCTGTTCAATAAAGCGTCTTAATAGTTATATTAATCGTTACAGTTTATGTTTGCTAAAACTATGAACATACGCATTGCTTAACAATTTATTGCAAGTTTATCAACGAAAATATTACTATGACCAAAGAATTATTTTTAGCTATAAAATGTCACCTTACAAATGTTGCTCTTATTTTATTTTTAAAAGGTCAAAAACTTATAAATATCATTAATATCGGTAAAAAAAATTTAACTGAGACACAATTTGAAAGTTTTTAAGGGGTTGCTGTCATCCATCCTCTAATATTTACCCAATTTTTTTTTTTATTTAACGCTATCGGGATTATACAAAAGGAAGTGATTTATACACCACATTTTCTTAGCCGTATACCACAAAATATGTTTTACAGATCAACACCTTAAGGCATAATTAATGATGTACAGTTGAAAATAGATGAAGAACTAATCATCATCCATCACCTTTCACAAAAAGGTTGTTTCGACAGACAACCCTAACCCGGGATCCTTTGGATCCGATGCGATCCTTCCCCAAGGACCACACCTCAAGCAATGTTTAGCTGTTTCCTGTGAAATGGCGGGGAGTAGGGATTGAACCCCTTACCTGTTTCACAAAAGCCTCCCCTTTCATGACTCACGAGGACGTTTGCGCTGGGGGAATGATACCATCGGGCTAAAGCAACAATGGTCATCATTCATCACCTTTATATAAATTGTATACAACATAAAATTGAATATGATCATTAAAATATTTCATATACTGTATTAGATTATGATCGATGTATTCAGTGGCGGATCTAGCACATACGATAACATGGTTCCTTAATATACCGACTCAATGACTTGGTTGACATAACAAATAATCATGATAAAACAAATGGGTTGACGGGTCGGGTCATTATTATGAATTTAAAATCTTTTAAAAAATTAAAAGGCAAAAGTTGTTCCTGATGAGATTTTATATCGTAAAAATATTAGATTATTAAGGATATTTATTTAAATATTTCATTTTTCGGAGTATTTGAACAATTGGGCTAAGATTTATGGGAAATTTTGAAAGTAGATTTTCTGATATTGGGTTTCAATTAGCCCAACTTTGTATTTATAGTGAGTTAAATTATTAGGTAGGTCTTATTTATTTTTTAACCTAGTTCCTTTATAAACTTATCCACTAATCATTAGAAAAAAATTATTTTCAACATGGGTCAAAGGACCTAGTTTGTAGAAGGGTGGATCCGCCCTTGGATGTATTATGATATTATATATATCTAGCCGTGTATCGTACGGATTTAACGCTAGTAATCTATAAGACAAGATTGTTGGGAAGCTAATGACAATGTTGATTATCCAAAAATTCATTCCTTTTTAAGTTAAAACTAGATTAAACAAGACATCTTTGCCATTAAACAAAATTAGTTGGATCTAATACTATTTAGCATCCAATGACTTTTAAGCTACCCAAAATTTTCACCCACCATCCCACTTTTGGGTACATGGAAAGACATTTGTCAAAGTCTAGTGCTTACTTCCTTTTCACCTAATTTATATCTTTAGTTGTTAATTAAGATGAGTATAATTGGTAGATCCCTCTGAAATAGTGGTCGATGAAAAGTTATATCGATTCAACGGTTAAAAAAAAGGTACTGATGCGGTTAAACCAAAAATCTGTTACTGAGTCGACCTCTGTATTATTATATCAAGTTAAAAACAAACAACATTTGCTCTACCTAAACATTAGATTGTCAGTTTGTCACCACTCAAATTTTAAACATTGAATAAACTTTGGTTTATTATTAAATACAAAAACGAATTCAGATATTTTAATTTTATCAGTAATGCAGCTCCATATTAATAAGTGAGTGTGACAGGTAGTTGCTTAGTTGGAATTCATTTGCAAGAAATGAGTGGTTACATAGGTGACAGCTTGGTTGCTTACTTAAGAAATCAGACAAAATAATTGGCATGGATCCCCTTCTTTACATATCATATGTTACTACTTTCCTTTTTTTTCCTAACATTATCTCCTTCCTCCACCCTCCCATTATTTGCAACTACTCACCTTTGGTTTTTTCTAAGGTAACACAATATCAGTAACCATGGCATTTGCAGGTACAACCCAAAAATGCATGGCTTGTGACAAAACTGTCTACCTTGTGGACAAACTCACCGCCGATAACCGAGTTTTCCACAAAGCTTGTTTTAGATGCCACCATTGCAAAGGCACCCTCAAGGTTCTTTACTTTCCTCCCACATCATTTTCTATTTTCTATTTTTATAGAACGGCACACCTACAACCTAGCCCACGTACTATGAACATTAAATTCTATGTGCACACTGTCTCAACTCACAAACGTTTTGGTCGATGGGTTCGTCTCATACCGCTAGACCAAATGCCCTTTACTTTTTAGATCTAGTTGTATGATGTTTAAATGTTTGAATCTAATGCCACACTGTAGTTACTACCAACTAACCATTATCAAATCTGGGTGATTTGCAGCTTAGTAATTACAACTCCTTTGAGGGAGTTCTGTATTGCAGACCACACTTTGATCAACTATTCAAACAGACTGGTAGCTTAGACAAAAGCTTTGATGGTAACCCCTAATTTGAATTTAAATTGTTGTTAATTTAATAACTTATAACAACAATTTAAATTGACTACTTGGTATTGATATTATTTCAGGCACACCAAAGATTGTGAAGCCACAGAAAACCATTGATGGTGAGGTATAACAAGAATTAAAGGCACACATAAATTGAATCTAGATCTGATTTATTTTATTTGGAATCTAATGATAGTATATGCTAATTTACCTTAAATCATTTAACAGAAGCCAATGGCTAACAAAGTGTCAAGTATGTTTGTGGGAACAAAAGATAAATGTTTAGGCTGTAACAAGACTGTCTATCCAACCGAAAAGGTAACACTACAATACAGATCTTACAAGTATTAAACCATCATTTTATATTCTAAATCAGCATCAAAAGGTAACATTACAATTAGCTGTTGCAACATTCCTAATATAGGTTTCAGTGAATGGAACTGCATACCATAAAAGCTGCTTCAAATGTAGTCATGGAGGGTGTACGATTAGCCCATCGAACTACGTTGCACATGAAGGTCATCTCTACTGCAGACCCCATCACACCCAACTCATAAGAGAAAAGGGTAACCTGAGTCAGCTTGAGGGTGACCGTGCTGCCCGGGCTGGACCCGTGGCACCTTGATCGATCACAACCTGTTATTACTTGTAACATTTCACAATCTATCTTTTCATATTTCTGTTGGGAAAAATTAATGCCTGATAAAGAGATGGAAGTCTGTTTTGCTATTTCCTAATCGACTTTCTACATCTTATGTTCTAATGTTGTAATACTCTGGATGAACTATCGGAATTTAAGAGATTGTTCCGTTTGTTATTATATTGCTTTGGCTCATGTACTGATTTTATATGCAAGTTCCTATTGATACTAGTAAACATGCTTTTAAAATCTTGAGCTACACTAGCTTATCTGCTTGACAGTAGCTATTGTTCCATTTTCCAGTTCATACCTGTTGTGTTTTTTTTTTTTTTGTTTGCTAGAACCATCTACTATAGATAACTGCTCCCAAAATATTGCCAAAACGAAAGGGTGGCACCCTGTCTCGCCAACCGCTTTTCAACCAACTTAACTGTTTCTACACTACAGAATCTAAGATCCCAATACAACATACCAGAGAACAATTTTTCCTGAAAATTTCGGTAATGCTTTGAATATCCTATTGTGGATTTCAAGTAACCACAGGTATAATAGGGTCAAAACACTACCGTCTGCAAGTGTTATTCACACGATTCAGAATACAAATTTCCAACAGTCAAAGTTTATATCAAAAATAATAAAAAATATGAGATACAGAATGCTACGTGTGACCTGTCATAGGATTCATTACTTGTATATGGAGCTTTGTATTAAACTAATCATGAAGGTAATCTTGATGCAGGCAAACTAGTTAAATTAACTGCCACATACGACCTCAACCCCAAACCATAAGTCTTCCTCCTGCAATGCTCGCACCAAGGGTACAATGGACAACAGTATGTAGAATAACAGTTCCTGATAAATAAAAGCAATATATCAAGAGATGTCAACAGTCAAATAATAGCGCTTAGGAAAGCCTAGTAGTAAGGTGTCATGAAGGTCTCAGAAGAGACCCAGGTTCAAATCACTGGGTAAACATCTCGGAATGGCATGGGAAAAAATCTGGAAACAGTCAGGAACAGTTAGGGGTGTTTTAGCCAAAAAGGCTTGACTTTCCCCGAGTAGCCTGAACACAGATCCCTCTCCGTTTACCCATTTAAGAAAGGCCTGGTAATGACACGAGTTAAGATATCTATCACGCAGTATGAAATTTTAACTCAGACACAAGGAAATCGTCCAACAAGAGCATTTAAAGAGATACAACACAGATCCATGACATTAATAGGCTTAACTAATACAATGACACATCAATTGAGTCCCCAACTATGTTCATTCTAAGACGATACAATGAATATGAACAAATAAAAAACAGTTTCTGCATAAACATTGAAACTGTATATACTATTACAGAATTAACTTTATTATACAGACAAACTAATCTAGATCCATGCAAAGTGTAGCCCAGATCCAATTCAGATCCGTATATTACCACTCTCAGCAAGAAAGATCAAATCCTACAAAGGTTGCATTGCATCTAACAAGCATCCATCCACCGCAATATGCTTTAAATCTATAATATGATTATCACGAAGAAACCCAAATCCAAAGGTTCCATCACCATACTGCCAAATCCTTCCCTCCACATTATGAGGATTCACAGTAGTTGGGCCAGCCAATCCCGGTAATACCAGATCATAACTTGAATTAATGTAACATATTCGTGACACAGCTTCCATCTCTGAGCATAGCAGATGTCCAGGTGGCAAAAGATGCTCACGAGTATCGTATATATCTTCTTCCTCAGATGAAAATGGAGATTCAAAAAACGTAGTGTTTGAGGTCCAAAACACTGGCGCATAACTGGAAAAAGGTTTGCAAGAGTCCCCAATTCTTCGACACGCTATACCACCAATGTCATCATATACCACAAGATAAAAGTCTAAATTTGCATCTTCACAAATGCCCTACAGCAACAATCCCATTTAATAAAAATCAATTTCCATATTTTTGTTTAAATTCAACTGCAAATATCGACTAATCTAGGGAAAATTTCACAAATAGAGATCTCATGTTCAAAAATTTTTAATGTAGGTAACCAAAAAACGTTTCGCTCATTCTAAGGATTGTAAGTCAATTTTGTCAGCAGTGAAATCTTAACATTAACAAAGAGAATTGAACTTCCCAATATAGGTAACCAATTTCTGGTTTATCTTACCTTTTAGCTAATAAAATTGAACTTCCAATCCATTACACGAGCAAAAGCTGTTTGGTTACTTATGTTCGGTACTTTTGAAATGTATGTTACCTATTTTTGGGATTTGCACATTAATTTACCTTCCAAAGACCCTGCAACGGCCTTACATCCGTAGGACAATAATTCACAATCTTAACAAAATGCTCAGAATCCCATTTCTTATTCCAATTTCTCTCTTTTTCTCTTCTCCTCTGCCGTCCGACGGGACTTGTTCTATTCGCGAAATACTGATAAACCTCAGAGGGTGGAGATCCACTCTCGAACCCAATCTCTTCATTTGCAACATTCAAATTACCACATAAACCAAACCCAACCCTTTCTTCAATCACAATATGAAACTCACCAATATGATTGACATCGACATTAACCAATTCAATTCCCGGAGGGCTTGAAACAAACACATTTTCGATAATCGAAATCAAACTGGAATCTAACTGAAACCCAGAATTAGGTTCAAGAAGATTAACAATTTCACCTTTCGGTGAAATACCCATCAATAAAAAAGGTGACTTTATGACGTCATAATTACCATTATTAGAAGGTGAAACCCTAGACCCAGTAATAAAACAAGAACCCCATTCAAAATACACCAACGCAGGTGGTTTGTTTGGAATTGAATTAGGCGTACTTCTAATTTGTGTTTGTGTTTGGTTTCTAGTACTTAATCTCCAGAACCCAATTAGGTTTTCGTATTCATGTAATGTTTTGTAAAGATGTTTGTAAGCAATCTTACCGGAGCCCCATTTCTTGATATGGGTCTTGGATCCCCACCGGCGATCACACATCGAAAACCACAATTTGGAATCCGTATGGCAGAGGGAAAGATTGCGTTTTGAAGTGCAAGCAAATGATGAGATTTCAGATAGTGTGAGAAATGATAAGATGCAGAGCTGAACGTCTTCTGGGAAATCAGAGAACGGAAGCAGCTCCGGTGAGATGGATGTTTCGCCGGCGGTAAGATTTGACATTTTTAAGGAAATTTGGTTGAACAGAAATAATGGTTTCGTGCATAAATTGGATAAATTGTTGTTTTCTGGAAACTGAGATGGGAGATTGATACAGATGTACGGATCTCTGTTTTTTAGAAGACTTTGTTGTTCAGAAACTCTTTTAGATGTTTTGTTAAAAGGATGTGTTAACATTTTGGGCCGTTTGTTGGGTTGCTAAGCCTTGAAAAAGAGGGATTCAAAGGAATATAGTCTTTATGTTTATATCCTTCATATCGATATCTATAATAAAGCATATTCGTAAGGTTACTTCTCAATATAATTTTACAGTTTTGACTTTCTGAAATTTATTCTTTTCCAACTTCTACCTTAAATATTTTTATTTGTGTTATATAATACTTGACGTAAAAAATACGAATGAAATGTATTTTCATTGGTATAATTTTCATCAAGTATTATATAATACAAATAAAAATATTTAATGTCAAAGTTGAAAAAAAAATACTTCAAAAAGTTAAAACTGAACAATTATTCTGGGACGGAGGTACCACTAATTATTTTAAGATTAAACTCAACCATAGGAAATGATTATATTACCCCTAGATAATTACTACGAGTAGAATATTACAATCATCTCATCAATTGTTCTCTATTAATGATATATTTCTATATATTAGATCGCCTATATATCGGGAGAAGTTGAAGAAATTTACGTTGTTGACTTTTCATTGACTGAGTCTAAGTGATATTTTGTTCTATCAATTTCTCCCCACAAATTGAAAGTAATACACGTGGCTTCCTGTTTGCACATGCCAAACACGTGTAAAGTCCAAAAGCCTCACATCTGTCTTCTCTTAATCTTAAAATTTATAAGAGCACGCGGAGTGGTGACACTGTATTTGCAGTGTCCTCACGAGAATGTTGTTGTTGAAAAAGTGAGGGTGTGGAGGATATTGAGTTTACAGTGTTCTGAAAATTATATTTTTATTTGTTTAAATTATGTGTGTGAGGGGAATAAGAAAAGAAAAAAGAAAAAAAAAAGACACAAAACAGCTTCCATTCTTCCATTTGAAGAAGTTGTGCGAAAACGTTGTCATGAACATTGTCCAAGACATTGCTAGGGTGTGGGAGAACACTGTTAACAGTGTTCTCACACAAAGATTTTGACGGGAACGCTGATAAAATTGTCCCACTCCTTGTGCTCTAAGAGCACACGGAGTGGTGACGGCCTAAACACAGTGTTCTGAGTGAGAATTTTGTGGTGAGGATTTTGTGGAATGGTAACAGTGTTCTGGACAGTGTTTTGGAATTTTATATTTCTTGTTTTATTTGATTTTAAGGCAAATAAAAGAAAAGAAATAATTAAATATTGAAGATTTCGTTCGACACAGCGTCTGACAGGAGACGGTGGCGCAAAAACACTGTTGAGAACGCTGTCGAGAACGTCGATACGGAGTGGGTGAACGCCGTAAATCGGCGTTCTCGATGAAAAACGCCGACAATAATTTGCCCATTCCGTGTTCTCTAAGATGTCACAAGACAAATAACGTAATGCCAAACAAATAACATAATGCCAAACAAATGGGTTGTACCTTCAACCCATTTGAGATGAAGCAGGTTACCGGTGATGATGGTATAGTAGGTGTCGGAGATTCTTAATACAGTAATTTTTATTTACGAAAGTTATTATCATAAGATTTTATGTTTTTATACATTGATAGGTTTGGAATTTGTTTGTGCTTTTTAGAGTTAAGTATTGGATTCAAGTTTTATAGGGTTATATAAGTTTCTTTGTTTCATATTGGTCTCATGTGTGTTACTTTTAGTTTCAAATGTTGAGTTGATGCGGGTGGTAATTAAGCTGTGTGTTAGCGGTCACATATCGAGGTGGGAGGGGTCGGTTGTGGTTATTAGGAGAATGATGGAATACTTGAGCTTCCTTTGAAAAAGATGAAGATATGGAGATTAAAATGAGCAGCCGGCCATTTGAAAAAACTGAAAAGAAAAAGCTAGCTAGACCTCATATTAAAATTCCCAGCAGGCGAGTACTATTTATTTATGCTATATAGGTACTTTGGAACAACAATAAAATTAAGAAGGTAAATAAATAAAATGATTCTTATGGTTCGCAAAAAGAGTCATTTTTTAAGGACATTATTTTTTTTTTAAATAAAAAAGTTTACTTGTGAGTTAGCGATTTCATTTTGCTATTTGGTTTTAATGTTTTTTATTTAAGGCTAAATGTTTGTGACATAAGATCTTTTGTTGTTTGTCGCAAATGTTTGAGGTTCGTATTTAGTGTTATTGGTTGGTAGTCTTCAAATCTGGTGGCCCGTTGTTTGTAATGCGTGGTGGTGGTAGTAAGTTTAGGAAGCAAAACAAAGAGTAAAAATAAGGAAAGATAAAGAAAAAAAAAAAATTAATAATAATTAATAATAATAAATTTAAAATTTAAAATTTAAAATTAATAAACGAATTTCCTTGCATTTTTAGATGATTGAAGAAATTGAAATCAATTGTTTATGGTTTTTTACCATGAGTTGATTCATCATTAAAAGTTAGAAATATCAGCTATGTATGTTGATTCATCATTAAAAGTTAGAAATATCAGCTATGTTGTGGATGGAAGAAGAATTAGCTATGGTCATTGAATATTCTATATGGACAAGGAGGACACATTTACAAAATCATACAATTATACATATTGAATTTGTGTATGGATAATAATGAATTAATAATTCATATGGCCGGGTTATTATTATTTTGTAATTTGTTAAGATCTTCACTAATTAAAATTGTTGTAACTTGAAGTTTTATTCAAACTATTAACAAAAATGTTCAACAACATTTGTAAATTTAATTTCAAAATACTAATATGTATAAATATTAGCTTTACAAGTGTGTGAATCGGCAAACATAATTAGCCTTGTACATGTACGCATTTATAGGCAATTTATGTTTTAAGCTTTAAGAATCCCTCGCAACGCGAGGGGCATTTATTATCTTGTATAAAGTCAATCTATTAGAGTAGTATTACCCTATATAGATAAAATATATATAACACAAAACACATGCAACAAAATTGTTAAAACAAACATTCATCTTTCCATCATTCTTACATGTAACACCTGCATAATTAGGATAATTAATTATGCCTAATTGTTTGTAACTAGTTGTAATTAGTATGTAATAGGACTAATTACAGGCTCTATTTGTATATATATATAAGGTGATTATATATATATGTGTGTACTTACGCGATTTGGATAAATCGTACGAATTAACCGGACGGAGTCCGACACAGTTTATTTGAACGTTGGTGACAGAAATTTACTTAAATAATAAGAACGTATTTTGTTATATAAAATACGCAACTGAACGAACATTATTTACATATTATTGCGACGACATTTAAATAATGCAACAAAACGTAATAAACGCGAGTTAGTAATTTAGATACTGCGACAAATGTTTCTATTATTAATTTCAAGGTATTTTTATTTAAATACTCTAGTTACATTTTAAAAATGTAAACGTTTGGTTAAATATTAAAAACGAGTAATTAAACAATTAGGACACGGAGTCAACACTGTGTTTTGGGGAGTATTTTGCCCCTCATTCCTTTTGGATCAGCCACCAACCCAAACCCCCACCCCAATTTCCCTTTCCATTTTCATTCTAACTAAACACACACAAACCACAAACTCTCTCAACCTCAATTCACCCCAAATTTTCGACATCAAATCTCGACCACGAAAATTACATATTCGGAATCACCATCACGAGTGGAGCAAGAATATCAAGACCGTCTTCATCAATTCATCCTCCATTTAGCTCGATTTAGAAAAAGTAAGAAATTCCTAAAATCTTAGATCTATTCAATTTGGTGTAATGTTTTGATGTTTTGATGTGTACACAACTTAGATATAACCTAATACATGAAGAATACACGATTTTATAGCTCAAAAATGGGTTAGATTTGCGTTTTTGGTCGAAAATTCTTGAAACCCGAAAGTTTCTGGGCTGGTGTTCATACGCATGCTGTGTCGCATAAACCCATTTGTGTCGCACCTTGTGTCGTACCAATCCCTTAGTGACGTAACCTTTGCGACACAATATTGTGTCGCACTCTATGTCGCATACTATGTCGTATTTTATACGACACAACCTTTCTGTCGCTATTGAATTAGCATCGCAAGCTTTTTGCGACACAACCACTGTGTCGCAGAGCTCTTGTGTCGCATCTTTCATGCGACACAACCCTTGTGTCGCATACAAATCCTTGTGTCGCATACAAATCCTTGTGTCGCAGCTTATGTCGTAGAAAACAGAAAACTTGGAAATTTTAAAGGATTTTCACTATAGAAAAGTCAAAGTTACTGTAGCAAAAAGTCAAATTTTACTGTAGCAATTCACTGTAGCACATTTACTGTAGCAAAGTCAACATTTTAGAATTTTTGCTACAAACCGTCACCAACGGGCCAAACATGTTTTCCAACAAACAAACAATTACAAACATACGGACAAACACTGGATATACTAGTTGTGTACAACTAAACGAAACGTCTCGTGAGACGCATACTTACATAACTTCATATGATTAGGCATTTGAAGGTTACGGGTTCAGAGAACCTACTTGCTTTACTTACTACTTGCTAATTGCAACTGATTACTACAAGACTCAGGTGAGTCTTACGGCCCCACTTTTACTGTTTTATCTTATTGGGGGAGATACATGCTACTGATTTTTCTTGAACACAAGTACTAAACTGCTTACTATACCAAACGGAATTGCATGAGTTGTTTACTATTTACAGAAGTCTCTCCATCATATATCGTTAGTTATGGACTTAAGCGCGAACACTAGTTAATGGATCCATTAGGGAAATGACCCTCCCCACCCGGGGCAGTAGCGCTGCCACGTACTGATTTACACGTAGAAACGGGTGACTAATTATTCGTTACTGATGCTTGCTCATTTACGAGCATGTCACGGGAGCAAACTTATTACTTACGGGTTAAGCTTCGATTATGAGCCTCATGGCAACGGTATAAACTTACTTACTTACATTTGCTGGATTGCAAATACTGGTTTTACATTTGCTGGATTGCAAATACTGATTTTACGCCTATGGGCACTATTGATGAAATCTTGTGTTTCAAAGCTGATATTACTTACAAACCTGTGAGATTCACCAACCTTTTGGTTGACACTTTTTAGCATGTTTTCTCAGGTACTCGGATGGAGTAGGATTACTCCAGGATTTTTAGCTAGAGTCACATGATTTCAACACAACTGCATTAACGGAGATTCTTAGCATTATCTTTTGTATATTTTGATTATGTAATAGAATCTCCCGCTACACGCGCGGACTCTAGGGAAACTACATTTTTGTATACGAAAACACTAAGTTTTCAAACAATATATCTATGGAATGTAACTAATTTACAAATGTTGCATATAGATGTCGTTTACTTTATCTTTGTGCTGTGATATTTGATTAGTAACACCCCAAACTATGCTTCCGCAAAACAGTGAATTTCGGGGGTGTTACAGATTGGTATCAGAGCCTAAGGTTATAGTGAACTAGGTTGCATTTAGTGGGCCTAGACTATGACCGTTAGGCAGTATTCTCTTATTAGACATGACTGGTTCAGAAATTACAGCATACGACTTTAATTTAACATAGCCTGATCAACTATGTACAATTAAGGAAAGATGATGTAAGGTCTGAAATGATTATGTTGAACGGGGATACGTTAGTTGACTCTGACCACGAGAGAACCGGACCATTACTTGATACGTGCTAGACAATAGGCTGGATATGATATATGTATATATATTAGCCTCGTCTTACTTACATTCTGCCACAGGAATGGCAAACACACCACCTAATCTGTCACACTCTCACTCACATGGGTCACGGAACCCACGAGTAGCCAGGAGGAACACAAGGTCGCCTCGAAACAGCCCTTATCCTGTACATAACTCTCAGAACTCGGCACATCTCACGTTGCCAGTATTGGCTACCCAATTCCGCCGTCAGGAGCAAAGACTCGAAAGTCTTGAACGGGAACAACACCGAATGACCTACCTGCTTCGCCAAGCACTTGATCACATATCCCAACTCCAGCGAGAACAAGAGGATACCAACCTCTCTGTAAGCATAATTCAGGATTCAATGACCGTCGAATTAGGTGCGGATGAACTTGTACGAAACCGACTAGAGGAATGTGAACAGCGTTCACAGGAGACTGAGGATCACTCTCGAACACTAGCACAACGACTGGCCTTGGTGGAAGACAACGCCAGGCAAACCAACAGACTAGCGGAAACCGTGGACCGCCTTGTCGCGCTGATGGAACAAATTAATCTACATGAAGACTAGTGTAGTCTTTGTCTTGTAATCTATCTCATAATCTTTTGACTATCTAGCACTACTCTATAAACTAGTCGGATGTAACAATTCCCGACACCTTTTGTAATATCTCTGTAGGATGTAACCTTTGAACTCACATTATCTATCAAACTTCCCTTGATATTTCAACTCATAATAATTGTCATTTTTCCATGTTGATGTTATGTATTACTGCTTTTATACATGTACATCTGTGACAATTACAAGTTCCTACAAAATCTCATGTATCTTCATTTCTTTTATTGAAGAATCATGCCGCCAAAGACAAGACCATACACCGATGCCCAGATTACCTCCCTTATAACCCAGGCTGTTACTGAAGCCTTGGCTCGGAATACTCCACCAAATTCCACGAGGAACAGCGATGCCGCTGAAACCCCTACTGCTAAACCCTGTTCATACAAAGACTTTAAGAACTGCAAACCTCTAAACTTTGCAGGTACTGAGGGAGCTATCGGTCTAGTACGCTGGATCGAGAAAGTCGAATCCGTATTTCTGATCTGCAACTGTGCAGAAGGAGACAAAGTTAAGTTCTCCGTTAGTACTTTTACTGACACCGCACTCACCTGGTGGAACACCTATGCCCAGACTGTGGGTGTTGCTAATGCTTACAAACTCCCGTGGGAGGAGTTGAAGGAGATGTTGAGGGGCGAGTACTGCCCCAGGGATGAATTGAAACAGCTGGAAATGGAATTTTGGAACCACAAGATGCAGGGTGATGACATCACCAGATACACAAACCGTTTCCACCAACTGGCACTTCTGTGCCCAACCATGGTCGATCCTGATTTTAAGAGGATCGAGAAATTCGTTGATGGTCTTCCTGAGAGACTCCAAGACCTGGTAACTTCTTCCAAACCGGGTACTATTCAGAGCGCCATCCGTATGGCCCATGAGTTAACGGCAAATTCTGTCCGCCGTGGCACAACTTCAACCCCATCTGCAAACAACAAACACAAGTGGGAAGGTAACCCCAACTCATCCAACCAAACCTCCAACAAAAAGCCTGAGTACATTAAGGCTTATTCATCGGGGACTTCGGAAAAGAAAGGGTACAGCGGGAACAAGCCCTACTGTTCCAAATGCAGCCGCCATCATGACGGTTCTTGCCCTTGCTCCAACTGCAAAAGGTTCGGGCATCTAGCCAAGGATTGCCGAACCAACATTTCTACCCCCAACACTAATGCACCAAAGGCCTGCTTTGGGTGCGGAAATACAGGGCATTTCAAGAAAGATTGCCCAAAGCTGAAAAACAACAACAACCCTGCTCGCGGCAGATCATTCGTTATCAAGGCTGGGGAAGCCAGACAAGACCCGAACGTCGTGACGGGTACGTTCCTTCTCAACGACCTTACTGCTTCTGTGTTATTTGATACCGGTGCCGATAGAAGCTTCATTTCTGAGAAATTTAGCCCTTTACTAGATATTACTCCCACTGCCTTAGATGCTAAATACATTGTAGAATTAGCTAATGGCAAACTGATTGAGACTGATAGCATCATACACAACTGTACACTTAACCTCACGAACGAAACGTTTTCCATTGATTTAATCCCTGTCGAGATCGGCAGCTTCGATATTATTGTCGGTATGGATTGGTTATCCAAGCACCGAGCTGAAATCATCTGTCATGACAAACTCGTTCGCATACCTCTTGTCTCCGGTGGAACCTTAGTCCTACAAGGGGAGACCGGTAGACGGAATTTAAATATTGTATCCTGTCTGAAAACTAGAAAATATCTACGAAAAGGGTATCAAGCCATCCTCGCACATGCAACGGAGAAGAAGTCGGAGGAGAAGCGACTTGAGGATGTTCCGATCGTGCGGGATTTCCCGGAAGTCTTTCCTGAAGACTTGCCCGGACTTCCGCCACCTAGACAAGTTGAATTCCAAATCGAACTTGTGCCCGGAGCTGCACCCGTGGCACGAGCCCCTTACCGTTTAGCACCATCCGAAATGCAGGAGTTGTCTAACCAACTACAGGAACTCCTGGACAGAGGATTCATTCGACCAAGTTCCTCACCTTGGGGAGCTCCGGTCTTATTCGTGAAAAAGAAAGATGGATCTTTCCGCATGTGTATCGACTACCGAGAGCTGAATAAGCTAACCATAAAGAATCGGTACCCACTTCCTAGAATCGATGACCTGTTTGACCAACTCCAGTGATCGAGTGTTTACTCAAAGATTGATCTACGGTCGGGTTATCATCAACTCCGAGTCCGTGACAATGATATCCCAAAGACAGCTTTCCGAACTCGTTATGGGCATTACGAATTCCAAGTGATGCCATTCGGGTTGACCAACGCACCAGCCGTATTCATGGACCTTATGAATCGGGTGTGCAAACCATATCTTGACAAATTCGTCATTGTGTTCATCGATGATATCCTGATTTACTCTCGCAACGAGCAGGAACATGCTCAACATCTGAAAACCATTCTAGGACTTCTTAAACACGAAGAGTTATATGCCAAATTCTCTAAGTGTGAGTTCTGGATTCGAACCGTTCAATTCCTCGGGCACGTGATTGACAGCCAAGGAATTCATGTTGATCCCGCCAAGATTGAAGCAATCAAGGGCTGGGAGTCACCGACCACTCCAACCGAAGTGAGACAATTCTTAGGTCTTGCTGGTTATTACCGCCGATTCATCGAAAACTTTTCAAGAATAGCCGTTCCCCTAACCACACTGACTCAGAAAGATAAGAAGTTCGATTGGACTGATAAACAAGAGTCAGCTTTCCAACTATTGAAAAACAAACTTTGCAGTGCACCGATCTTGTCCTTACCCGAGGGCACCGGCGATTTCGTAGTTTACTGCGACGCCTCACACCAAGGACTTGGTTGTGTGTTGATGCAACGGGAAAAAGTCATTGCCTATGCCTCACGACAACTAAAAATCCACGAGAAAAACTATACGACCCACGACCTCGAGTTAGGTGCTGTGGTCTTCGCATTGAAAATCTGGAGACATTATCTCTACGGTACGAAAAGCACTATCTTCACTGATCACAAAAGTCTCCAACACATATTCGATCAGAAGGATCTAAACATGAGGCAACGTCGCTGGGTTGAGTTACTTAGTGACTACGACTGCGAGATCAAATACCATCCGGGCAAGGCTAACGTAGTTGCCGATGCCTTAAGCCGAAAAGAACGAGTGAAACCCCTTCGAGTCCGAGCACTTTCTATGACAATTCATAACGAGCTTCCTGCTCAAATCCTTACCGCTCAACTTGAAGCACTCAACGATGAAAACTTGAAAAATGAAGCCTTGCGAGGCTTGGATAAACAATTCGAAATCAAACCCGATGGAACTCGATACTTCTCTAACCGGGTGTGGTTACCCAAATTCGGAAACTTGCGAGATTTGGTGATGGCTGAAGCTCACAAATCTCGATACTCTATACATCCTGGTTCTGACAAGATGTATCACGACGTCAAAGGGTTGTATTGGTGGCCTAACATGAAAGCTGACATTGCCTTGTACGTCAGTAAATGCCTAACCTGTTCCAAAGTCAAGGCCGAACACCAAAGACCCTCGGGGTTGCTCCAACAGCCTGAAATTCCTCAATGGAAATGGGAACAGATTTCCATGGACTTCGTTACCAAACTACCAAAAACTTCGAGTGGTTGCGATACCATTTGGGTGATCGTAGACCGTCTCACGAAATCTGCTCATTTTCTGGCCATCAAGGAAACCGACAAAATGGAGCGTCTGACTCGCATCTATGTCAAAGAAATCATCTCGCGACACGGTGTACCTATCTCGATCATCTCGGATAGGGACAGCTGTTTTACTTCTAACTTTTGGCAATCGCTACAAAAATCTCTTGGTACTCGTCTGTATATGAGTACTGCTTATCACCCGCAAACCGATGGCCAAAGCGAGCGAACTATTCAAACACTGGAGGATATGCTACGAGCCTGCGTAGTTGACTTCGGTACTTCTTGGGAAAATCACTTACTGTTGTGCGAGTTCTCGTACAACAACAGTTACGATACCAGCATAAAGGCTGCACCCTTCGAGGCACTTTACGGGCGTAAGTGCCGATCACCTATCTGTTGGACTGAGTTAGGAGATTCCCAACTCACGGGTCCAGATATCATTCAAGAAACTACTGAGAAAATCATCGGTATTCAAAACCGGCTGAAAGCCGCACGTGATCATCAGAAAAGCTATGCTGACGTGAGACGCAAACACCTTGAGTTCCAGGTAGGGGACAAGGTACTTCTCAAAGTGGCACCGTGGAAAGGTGTTATTCGATTCGGAAAACGAGGCAAACTAAATCCTAGATACATCGGACCATTCGAAATCCTTGAAAGGATTGGTCCAGTGGCATACCGCCTGCAACTTCCTGCTGCACTTAGCAGCGTACACAACACATTCCACATTTCTAACTTGAAGAAATGTCTGTCTGATGAGACACTGATTATACCGCTCGACGAGATTCAAATCGATGAAAAACTTCATTTTGTCGAGGAACCTATGGAAATCATGGACCGTGAGGTCAAACGTTTGAAACAGAGTCGTATTCCCATCGTAAAGGTCAGGTGGAATTCTAGTCGCGGCCCTGAGTTCACCTGTGAACGGGAAGACCAAATACGACAGAAATACCCACATCTCTTCCCAGATAACGCACCGTCCGTGCACCCAAGCTAATTTCGGGACGAAATTTCTTTAACAAGGGGAGAATGTAACACCTGCATAATTAGGATAATTAATTATGCCTAATTGTTTGTAACTAGTTGTAATTAGTATGTAATAGGACTAATTACAGGCTCTATTTGTATATATATATATAAGGTGATTATATATATATGTGTGTACTTACGCGATTTGGATAAATCGTACGAATTAACCGGACGGAGTCCGACACAGTTTATTTGAACGTTGGTGACAGAAATTTACTTAAATAATACTCCCTCCGTCCCAAATTAAGTGTCCTGGTTTGACTTTTTGAGTCTTTCCTTTTCAACTTTGACCTTAAATTTTTTTGTTTGTGTTATATAATCATTGATGCAAAATATATGTATATATTGGATTTTTAATATATTTTCATTGGTATAATTTTCATAAAGTAATATATAACACAAACAAAAATATTTAAGGTCAAAGTTGAAAAGGAAAGACTTTCAAATCTGATACAGGACACTTAATTTGGGACGGAGGGAGTAAGAACGTATTTTGTTATATAAAATACGCAACTGAACGAACATTATTTACATATTATTGCGACGACATTTAAATAATGCAACAAAACGTAATAAACGCGAGTTAGTAATTTAGATACTGCGACAAATGTTTCTATTATTAATTTCAAGGTATTTTTATTTAAATACTCTAGTTACATTTTAAAAATGTAAACGTTTGGTTAAATATTAAAAACGAGTAATTAAACAATTAGGACACGGAGTCAACACTGTGTTTTGGGGAGTATTTTGCCCCTCCTTCCTTTTGGATCAGCCACCAACCCAAACCCCCACCCCAATTTCCCTTTCCATTTTCATTCTAACTAAACACACACAAACCACAAACTCTCTCAACCTCAATTCACCCCAAATTTTCGACATCAAATCTCGACCACGAAAATTACATATTCGGAATCACCATCACGAGTGGAGCAAGAATATCAAGACCGTCTTCATCAATTCATCCTCCATTTAGCTCGATTTGCAAAAGTAAGAAATTCCTAAAATCTTAGATCTATTCAATTTGGTGTAATGTTTTGATGTTTTGATGTGTACACAACTTAGATATAACCTAATACATGAAGAATACACGATTTTATAGCTCAAAAATGGGTTAGATTTGCGTTTTTGGTCGAAAATTCTTGAAACCCGAAAGTTTCTGGGCTGGTGTTCATACGCATGCTGTGTCGCATAAACCCATTTGTGTCGCACCTTGTGTCGTACCAATCCCTTAGTGACGTAACCTTTGCGACACAATATTGTGTCGCACTCTATGTCGCATACTATGTCGTATTTTATACGACACAACCTTTCTGTCGCTATTGAATTAGCATCGCAAGCTTTTTGCGACACAACCACTGTGTCGCAGAGCTCTTGTGTCGCATCTTTCATGCGACACAACCCTTGTGTCGCATACAAATCCTTGTGTCGCATACAAATCCTTGTGTCGCAGCTTATGTCGTAGAAAACAGAAAACTTGGAAATTTTAAAGGATTTTCACTATAGAAAAGTCAAAGTTACTGTAGCAAAAAGTCAAATTTTACTGTAGCAATTCACTGTAGCACATTTACTGTAGCAAAGTCAACATTTTAGAATTTTTGCTACAAACCGTCACCAACGGGCCAAACATGTTTTCCAACAAACAAACAATTACAAACATACGGACAAACACTGGATATACTAGTTGTGTACAACTAAACGAAACGTCTCGTGAGACGCATACTTACATAACTTCATATGATTAGGCATTTGAAGGTTACGGGTTCAGAGAACCTACTTGCTTTACTTACTACTTGCTAATTGCAACTGATTACTACAAGACTCAGGTGAGTCTTACGGCCCCACTTTTACTGTTTTATCTTATTGGGGGAGATACATGCTACTGATTTTTCTTGAACACAAGTACTAAACTGCTTACTATACCAAACGGAATTGCATGAGTTGTTTACTATTTACAGAAGTCTCTCCATCATATATCGTTAGTTATGGACTTAAGCGCGAACACTAGTTAATGGATCCATTAGGGAAATGACCCTCCCCACCCGGGGCAGTAGCGCTGCCACGTACTGATTTACACGTAGAAACGGGTGACTAATTATTCGTTACTGATGCTTGCTCATTTACGAGCATGTCACGGGAGCAAACTTATTACTTACGGGTTAAGCTTCGATTATGAGCCTCATGGCAACGGTATAAACTTACTTACTTACATTTGCTGGATTGCAAATACTGGTTTTACATTTGCTGGATTGCAAATACTGATTTTACGCCTATGGGCACTACTGATGAAATCTTGTGTTTCAAAGCTGATATTACTTACAAACCTGTGAGATTCACCAACCTTTTGGTTGACACTTTTTAGCATGTTTTCTCAGGTACTCGGATGGAGTAGGATTACTCAAGGATTTTTAGCTAGAGTCGCATGATTTCAACACAACTGCATTAACGGAGATTCTTAGCATTATCTTTTGTATATTTTGATTATGTAATAGAATCTCCCGCTACACGCGCGGACTCTAGGGAAACTACATTTTTGTATACGAAAACACTAAGTTTTCAAACAATATATCTATGGAATGTAACTAATTTACAAATGTTGCATATAGATGTCGTTTACTTTATCTTTGTGCTGTGATATTTGATTAGTAACACCCCAAACTATGCTTCCGCAAAACAGTGAATTTCGGGGGTGTTACTTTACATCACCACTATCTTCATTAGCATTGCCTATTACCAGAGTCTTATCTCATTGTATGATGCGAATACGCGGGTACTATGCTAGTTTACAAGTAAAAATTCTCTCTAGAAGATGTTTGGCTTAGGTTGTGAATTCGGAGATACGAGCTTACACAACCAACGTCATCGCCAAAATTCTTTTAACTGTCACATCACATGGATACAAGGCTAATATTGTGAAAAACAATTACGTTTACAATAATATATAAGAAGCCAAGAGGGTGTCTTTTCTTATAACGTAATTAATAATATATAGGTAATCCATAATAGTGTGGGTGGACGGCTTTTATATATTTAGTACGATTATCGGCTCGATTCATTTAGGATAAGTTTGTTTGAATTCGGTTCGATAGAATGATGAGTTTTTAAGATACATATTCGAGCTCGACATGAAAATATATTAGGATGGCTCGAGCTCATCTCAAAAAGTTCGAACTTATATATAACAATAATTTTAAATGTGAGGGAACTTATTTCATATTAATTTAAAAATAAGAGACAATATATACTCCATAATTTTATTTTTTTAAAAAAACGTTAAAACTAGTAAGAGGCTTATAGTCTAACAACATTAAAATAATAATAATATCATTTATGTATCCAATTTAACATATATATCAGTATACTAGGTATGGAGCCCGTGCGATGCACGACCGTTTTTAAAATACATAGTATAATTTGTAAATATAATGTTGTCAAATTAAATGTGCAATTATTATTAAAAATGAATATGATTAATAAGATAGTGAAGAGTTCAATTGAGACCATTTATTTTGTGTGAGAATGGGGGAACCAACCACAATATGCCATGTGTCACTTTTTTCTCTCTCATCCACGTTTTTAAAAATTAAATATCTCACAAACGACAAGTCGAAAAATCATGAAAATTGCACCATATTTTTCAGCGTTTTATCCTCTTCGATTTGCCGTCCATCAAGGCATACTTCCGACGAACTTTTTTTTTTTCATTTTTTTGGTGGGTTTTACATATTAGTAACACATGTGTTAGTGATTGATTATACATTTGATTTAGGGTTTAGGGTTAGGGTTTAGAGTTAGGGTTTAGCAGGGTTTAGTGTTAGGGTTTAGCAGGGTTTAGGGTTTAGGGTTTAGTATGATTTAGGGTTTAGAGTTTTATAAAGCGTTTAGGGTTTAGGGGTTAGGGACGGCAAATCGAAGAGGATCAAACGCTGAATCTAATGGTGCAATTTTCATAATTTTTCGATTTGTCGTTTGTGAGATATTTAACCTAAGGGGTAAATGGGTTTTGTATTCTCTTTGTATACATGACACCATATCATTGGTTCCTCTATTCTCACACAAATTTTTAGTCTCATTTGAACCTTACCCTAATAAGATAAACAAATTATAAAGGAAGCAACAAATTTCGAAGTGCTAATAAAAATTATAGATCAACTAATAAAAGCTTAGACAGTGACGTACAATAACCAACATAAAGAGACATTAAAATGAAGATGCAATAAACATATGTATGAATTTAAAATTTAAAACTAAATGACAAAATATATATTTCATGAGGTTAATTGTCATAATCTACTAAGATATACATAAAATATGCGACAATCTTTCTAATTATATATTTATTTATTGTTTATGTTTGATAACAAATTAACAATATTGTTACAATCGCAATTAAAATATGATTTATCGTTGAACTAACATGTACAAATTTAGGCAGTATAATTATAATTAAAACTTTCAATTCGTAATTTGCATTTAATAGTCACCTCACATATAAATTCAAGAATCCATACATACGATTTGTATACTTTATTACATGTATGCATATACTTTTGAGATTTATTTTTAATTAATGTACTAATTTTATATAAGCATTTAAAATCATTAATTTTTTATTTATATTATAACATTATTCAAAGTAACAATCAAATCCATGTGACATGTGTTAAAAAATTTTCAATTGTTAACATATTGTTATTTAAGGAAATAAGTGATGTGGCATATGTAAAATTTGGTTTAACAACCGTGTTTTATATATAGATAAGGCTTTAAGCCCGTGCGACGCATGATCAGTTTAAAAAAAAATACAATCATATGATTATTTGTAAGACCCTTCCCAACGGCATCGTCGGTTGGGACCGACGACCGACGGACCGTTGGCACCAGGCAGTCGGTTCCGCCGTCGGTTGGGTTTCGTCGGCTATCCGACGGGTGTGTCGGTTTGAGGAGCGAGTTTCACAAAAAAAAAACATTTTTTTTAAAAAAAAGTAAAGTGTACCGTTGGAAAAAAAAATAAAATAAAAAAAATAAAAAAACGGTAATAATACCGTTGGTATTTAAAAAATCATTTTTTTTTAAATCCCATTTTTCACCTATTTAAACACCACTTCCCATCCCATTTTACATAAACTAAAAACTCATCAATTCTTCACACCAAAAAATCATACATTCTTCTTCCAAAAATATATACATTCTACCTTCAAAAAATGTCTTCTTCCGATTCGGATATTGAAGACGTGCAAGCGGTTCAAGCATGTTTCGATCCAACGCAAGCTATCACTTTCATTAACTCGCTTTCTTTTGACGAAGACGAAATGCCAAACCCGATACCACGAGCACCTCGACGATACTTTCCTAGAGATCGGGTGGGCGCGTCACAACGCTTATACCAAGACAACTTTGCCGAGCATCCAACATTTCCGGGTGATATATTTCACCGACGTTTTCGGATGAGCAAAGCATTATTTCTCAATATATGTCAAGGTATTATATCTTACCCCGTTGAACCGGTACCTAAATACTTTGCATATTTCATTCAAAAACGCGATTGTACCGGGTTATTGGGTTTTAATGTTTGGCAAAAATGCACGTCCGCCATACGTCAATTGGCGTATGGGTGTTCGGCCGACACGTTTGATGAATATTTACATATGGGTGAACAAACTGCATACGATTGTTTGGATAATTTTTGTAAATGTATTTTTCATCTGTACTCTACTGAGTACTTACGCAAACCAACATTATCAGATGTACAACGTTTACACGAGAAGCACTCCCAAGTGCATGGTTTTCCGGGTATGCTTGGAAGCATTGATTGTATGCATTGGCCATGGAAAAATTGTCCGGTGGCATGGCAAGGGCAATATACTCGAGGTGATCAGGGCCATCCAACGATCATGCTCGAAGCGGTTGCCTCTTATGATACTTGGATTTGGCATGCATTCTTTGGTCCAGCAGGTTCGAGCAACGATCTTAATGTACTAAATCAGTCGGATTTGTTCAATGATTTACTTCAAGATTGAGCTCCGCAAGTAAACTTCACAATTGCTAGCCAAGAGTTCAACAAAGGTTATTATCTAGGCGATGGGATTTATCCGGAGTGGGCCACTATTGTGAAGTCATTTAAACATCCACTAACTGAACAGGAGAAGCGCTTCAAGAGATACTGTTTGTCCCTAACCTTGGATCTTACGGCACCGAGTCAATCTAATCGCTAGCGGAAATAACAATTAGATCACTAACCAATCACACGAATAATCAAACACAAAGAATACGAATCAAAACGTTGTTTATTCGATTATAGTCAATCAGATTACAGAGATTTCGACTAATGGTGTTTAGGGTTTCGTCAGCCCTAAAACAGAAAACATAAAACGAATTTATACAAAATCTGGCACCTGCGACGTCGCACGCTACGTCGCAGGCCCAAGCCCATGCGACGTAGAGTACGTCGCAGGCCCAAAACCTGACGTCGCACCTGCGACGTTACACGCTACGTCGCAGGAGTCAGGAATGCTAATTCTAATTACAAACTACGAGCTAGACCAACTGACAGACACTAAACATGTACTAACAAACTCCCCCGTGTCTTCAGCTTGGTCTTCAAAAATCTTCTTTAAACCCAGCCCGCAGGAAACTGGCCATCAGCATGAATTCCATTAGCCACACAAACAGTAACAACATTGTAAAACTGCTGTGCTAAACGTCTGTTGAATTCATTCTTCTGACCAACACGAATCCGATTATCATAGAGTTTTCTTAAATCTTTTTCATGAAAATTAATCAAACTCATCGGATCATATAGTCTAAACGTTGCTTGCCTCAGATTCCATATACCTCCAACTTCTGGCCACGGTTCAGAATCTGGAACGAAAGTAATAACCGCTTCGCCAGTCTGTGGATCAAGTTCCCATTTTACAAGTCTTCTCAGAAAATAATAAGGAACTGATTCCAGAGGTATCTCAGTCAAACATTTAGCAGGCGAATAGTGAACTTTAACCAAAGGCTTCCTGGTGACTGGATCAATCTTTTTCTTCCACGTATACCGAGTTCCCAATGTCGGCTTCAATTTCGAATATGTCTTCGATAACACTTCCCGACGTAAATTTCTCTGAATGAACTCAGCATAATCATTCTCGAAAGGATTAATCAATTTAAGCTGAGCTAATCGATTAATCTCTCCTTTTGGCAACGTGCTCAATCTATCAAAACGCATTCTGAAATACTGAACTCCATCTTCTCTCTTAATCATGAAAAGATTCCTCTGACACTTCCAGCTTTTAATAACACCGGTATAATTTCGACTAACCCGGTACACTTGACATTTAACTGGAATAGGAACTGGATTTCGTCCCTTAGGCCACCATTTCTTATTTCTTTCTCTCTTTTCTTCAGCAGTTAACTTCTTCGCTGCTGAGTCCGGTGCCTGTGTCTCTGAAGCTGGAGTTGCAGCAGAACTTGATTCTCCATGTTGAGCTTTATCAGGACTCTCGTCTTCACTTGAATCAGATTCAATAATTGGTGCATCATCATAAGCTTCCCCAGATTGTGCATCATCATACGTTTCATCTGCATTCAACTGTTCTTCTTCAATCGAGACATCCTCGTTCATCTCAAAAACATTATCTGTTTCTTCCTCAGAGCCAACTCCACTGGCCATCCTCTGAATAAATGATAAGTCAGCGAATGAGTAATCAACTGCCAGCGGTCTCGGTTGCCCTGGAATATCATCAACACAGAAATAATCCAAAAGAGAAATATTTTCATTAACATTTTCAATTACAGGGTTGGGATTTACAGACGCAGGTTCACTTGACTCTAAAGTGGGTATCCCAGACCCAGACTCCCCCGAGGCAAGTAACCTGCCTTCCAAAACATTAACCCTAAGCTTCGTTTCCTCAAGCTCCTTAGATTGAACCTCGATCAACGCAGCTTGTTCAGCAATCTTCTCGTCCTGAGCTTCCAGCTTTTGCTTCATCTGCTGCATATCTTCCATTATCTTTTGCATGAAAGCTGGAGTCGGTTGAATCTCAAAAGCATCCTGCTGCTGTGGATTGACTGGAGCTCGTGTTGACGAAGAGCGACGAACACGACGACTCGGTCGATAAGTCTCATCAGCAGGATCATCACCGTCACGTGTACGTTTTCCCTTATCCCTTGGAGGTACATACTTACGTCCTGCCCGGATCCGACGCTGAATTCTTAGATATCTGAATGAATCGGAAAGCCTGATACGTTCCATCTCAGAGGGATGCGGAACAGTACCATCCGAGTGCTCAGGCGTCGGACCCCCATCCTGAGGACCTACATTGACCGGTTCTTCAGAATCAGAACTCTCAACCGTTTCATGAGATGCAGGATTGTCCGAGTCAACGTGCCCGAACTGCTCAATGTTCTCCAAAATAGCCTCCACATGCTCCCCCGCAGCTTGAACAGGAACGTTCATGAGTGGTTGCTGCGGTTGCTGTGGTGCTGGAACATCCATATACTGAGGATCTGGGGGCGGTACATAATTTTCATCCACAATAGCACCGAATAAAGGAACATCCCTTGATGCCTCGACCCCTTTCTCATACCCTGCACAAATAGTGAAAATCCGACTCATCATCGGTGAAATCTTTAGTGGATGATCGATATCACCCTGTGCCTGAAGCTCCGGATGATGACGATTGATGTGCAACTGTACAAATCTTGGATATAAAATCCATTTCTGATCCCCGGCATTTGCATTATCAACCATAGCCCTGAAGATAAATCCCGAGAAGTTGAACGGCTTGTTATATACCAATGCTAACATAGCAGAAGCCAGACTTCGGCTCATCCCATCCGTTCCACCTTTCCTATTCCCCAAGCAAACAATAATCACATGCATCAAATATCTCCAGACGCGTGTGAGATTCGCTTTTCTATACTGATCAGAGGGAATCCCGGGATAACCTATCCGTTGCATAGCTCCGGTAACGAAAATATGATCAAAACCGACAGGCATATCCGGTTGATCATTCAGCTGTAAAAGTTCCCGAATGCTCTGTTCTGTAATAGTGATCTCCGTACCCAGAACGGTAGAGACCAATCGTCTAACGTCGTTTTCAGTAACGACAGTTGCGTTTCTCCAAAAAGGGTTGATCAGATTTCCAAACGCCATAGTGTTATCGGAAATGGCGTGGAATACCCTTGAACATCTCAAAAACGCGATCATCTGACGATAAGGTGCAGCTTTATCTGAACTGTCAGTAAGGTAAGCAGCCGTATTATGACGAGCTTCAAAAATCAAAGCCATATCTGCAAGAACAGAAACAGATTGCAACTCGAAAAAGATTAGCAAAAAATAATGTTACATTTTTACAAACTTTTTCAAATTCCCTGGAACTAGCGACGTAGCCCCGTACGTCGCATTAACACAGAGCGACGTAGAACTGTACGTCGCTAAAATTCAAAATAAATTGAAAAGCGACGTAAGGCCTGACGTCGCATAAAATTCGAGCGACGTCAAGGGGGACATCGCATTTTGCAATTTATTGTGAATTTAATCACTTTAATTAAAACAGTGACGTAGAGTGGTACGTCGCATCGGACGTCGCAGTGAAAGCGACGTAGGGAAGGGCGACGTAGGAAATTAATAATAATTAAATAAAGCGACGTAGGCCACGACGTCGCAGCGTACGTCGCACTGACGAACAGGCGTCCCCAACCCAGAAACCCTAACCCTCGAATTTAGGGGTTTTCAAAATCAATCACACTACAAGGTGCGGCTAACGATGGTGATCACGAAAACATAAGTTATAATAGTTATAACATCCAATTAACCATCGAATTTAACCCAAAACCGAAACCCTTTAAACCCGTATCACATATATAGCAATTAAACGTAATATACACGGTGAGAAAAGGTGAATATGGTACCTAAGTGTGCGGAATAACGAGTAGATCAAAACTACGTAAGTGAATCGGAATGAAAACAGCTACAAATCACGAAAATTGCTCGAAAATTGCTACGTCGCAAATCGCCACTGGTATGTCGCAGGCTACGTCGCACGTGAATAGTGAATAGTGTGACGTGTTACGTCGCAGTTGAGACTATATATAGTCTAACCCTTCATGCGACGTAGACTGGGACGTCGCAGGCGACGTAGAGTGGGACGTCGCATAAAATTTTTGATCCAATTTTGAAATTTTTCAAACCGGTTACTCGTTATTTTAGCAAATAATATCCAAATAACTCGTGACTTGGGAAAAATAACGCAGAAATAAAAATAAAGCATAAAACTAAAAAATCTTTTTGGTATTTTCTTTAATTTTACAAAAAATAAAAAATTAACAAAATAAAATAACTAACACTCTATTTTTGGTGACGGAGTTGAGTTGTCTGATTAGGGATCATATCGGAATAACATGCATTTATTAGGAATAGTAAGTGTTATTTCGATCATCAGTATATTTGTCCACTTTAAATTTACGTGGCACATTTAAAACACCTGTTATAAAAATTATTTCAAAACGATTATTGGTATTGTTTGTCCACCTAAACACGTTACATCCATGTCTGTGAGTTAACCTTTTATTGTTAGTATGAATATTAATTTTGAGAGACCTATTATATGATATACTGATAAACTTCAGTAAAATAAACACTGCATATTCACACAAGGTAGAGATTACAAGACCAAGTTTATCTCGGTTTTCTCGTAACATACACTTGATATTTATATTTAGGCAAACATCAAACCGACTATGAAGATACTAGTGGCCCCAGATCTGTACAAAGTACAACAGAGGGTCCCTTAGTATGAACATAACAAGTTTGAGACTATTTGCATAACTAATGGATTCAGGTCTGTACGTGAGTACAACAATAGTCACCATTAGTTAGGCGAATAATCATATTATCACTATATGCCCATTTTACATTTACATAATTATGACAGTGTATGATAGTACTTCCATTTATCAATTAAGACTTATGTCATACATCATATAACATTTTTCTCAAAGTAATAGACAAGTATTTAAATTACTTCTTAATATCTCAGAGACCGGTGTGTACCATGCCTACCAATACATCGTATGATGAAGATAATTTAGATAAAAACTGTTTTAAGTGTGTCAGATAAACCTACTGACACATCCAAGATAAACCTTAAAATTCCATTTTGTGCGTGTCACCCGATGTACTATCATATCCCAAGTTGTTTACAGACACAACTTCAACGTCTATTTTAAAAATGTAGCAACCTTGCGTTTTCTTTAATACTAAAGAGTATAAAGAGTGGCTGTTGCGATGGTTTTTTTTTTTTTTTTTTTAAATTGAATTTAAAAACTTAAAAATCCAAGTCACAAATCATTTCTTTGACTGAAAGAACCTTAAACCTATCAGATTGACCAGTTCAATAAAACGTGATCGCAAAAAGGCTTTTGTGAAAAGGTCCGCACACTGCTTAAGGGTCTCTATATGTACGACATCTATAAGGTGTTTCTCAAAGTAATCCCGTATAAAGTGGAACCTAAGTTCAATATGTTTGGTCTTAGAGTGCTGTACGGGATTGTGTGTTATAGATATAGCAGCTGTATTATCAATGTAAATAGGAGTCATAGAGAGATTGAACCCGTAATCACGCAGCTGATGCTGAATCCAGAGAACTTGAGAACAGCAACTTGCAGCAGCAACATACTCGGCTTCAGCTGTGGAAATAGCAACCGCAGTCTGCTTTTTGCACTGCCAAGAAACTAAGCGCGATCCAAGGAACTGACATCCTCCAGTAGTTGACTTCATATCTATCTTGCAGCCACCAAGATCCGAATCCGAATAGGCAGTTAACTCAAAGTTTTTCTCGTTTGAATACCATAGACCCAGAGATGGCCTAAAAGCGAGATATCCAAAAATGCGTTTTACTGCCTTCATATGAGACACCTTCGGATTTGCTTGAAATCGTGAGCAGAGAGAAACAGCAAACACTATATCTGGTCTTGAGGCAGTCAGGTACATGAGAGAGCCTATCATTGAGCGATAGTCTTTCTCCTTGCAATCTTCATCGTCCTCATTAGGTCCAAGATTGTGTCTTGCTTCAATTGGAGTGCCGTAGTGTTTACAGTTGAACAATTCATATCGCTTTAACATGTCAGTGACATATTTTGACTGGTGGATATAAATTTCATTGTCAGATTGCTCAACCTGTAGTCCCAGAAAGAACGTAAGTTCCCCCATAGCACTCATTTCAAACTCAGATTTCATCAGTCTTTCAAAATCCTTGCACAACTGATCATTAGTTGATCCAAAGATTATGTCGTCCACATAGACCTGCACAAGTAACAAATCCGCTCCTTCCCGTTTGATGAAAAGCGTGCTATCAATCTGTCCTCTGTCAAAACCATTCTTCAGCAAGTACTTGGCAAGTCGCTCATACCAAAGTCGAGGAGATTGATGAAGACCATACAAAGCTTTCATCAGTTTGCAAACATGATTAGGATGCTTTGGGTCTTCAAAACCAGGAGGCTGACACACATAAATCACTGCGTCGACATCTCCGTATAGAAAAGCACACTTTACGTCAAGTTGATACACGCGGAATCCTTTAAATGAAGCATAGGCTAGAAAAATCCGAATAGATTCCAAACGAGCAACAGGAGCGAAAACTTCATCATAGTCAATACCTTCTAATTGACTATATCCTTGAACTACTAGACGGGCTTTATTTCGAATAACAGCCCCACGATCATCCATTTTGTTACGGAAAACCCAACGAGTACCCGTCAAGTGAGCACCCTTGGGTAGAGGAACAATTTCCCAAACATTCATCTTGTTTATTTGCTGTAGTTCCTCCTGCATAGCCTCGACCCAAGATGGATCCTTTAAGGCTTGTTCAACCTTTTTAGGTTCAATTTGAGACAAATGACATGAATCGATATGAGCTATAAGTCCCAAAAGTTGCTGAGCTGAAGTCTGCTTTGCTTGCTGTCATGTTTGAACAGATGCATGAGGATCACCAATGATATCATCAATGGGGTGATCCTTATGTATACGAGTTTCTGGTATGGCACCTGGCACAAGATCCACACCCAGATTGTTCAAATCTCCCTCAGTTTCAGGAGTAGCAGCAGACTCAGGAGAGGCTAACTCTTCTTCTTCTACTTCATCTTCATGAGAAAATAAGTGAGAGTAGGCCATTGTTTCCTCCATTTCATCTTCTTCTTGAGGTTCCTCTAAAGGAGGCATGTTTGGATCATATGGAAGCTCCTTTGTGTAGGTATAAACTGTTTTAGAAGGAGCAGCCGAAGATGATGGAGTAGGAGATGGTGTTGATGGTGGTGATTTGGTAGTTGTTTGTGGTTGTGTGGGTGGTGGTGAAGGTGTAGGTGTAGTTTGTGGAGGTGTAGGATTAGTCGGTGGAGGTGCGGGTGTTGCATTGGGATTTGGGTTGGATGGTTTATTATTAACAGGTGTATCTTGAGTAAGATCAAGCTCATGTAGTATAGAAACCAATTCTTCCGTTTCATCTTCTTCCGGAATATTGAAAGAGTTGAAGAGGTTTCCATAGTTGAAAAACCAATCCGGACCCGTTCCTTGAGGAGGTTCCGTATACCTTAAACATTTCACTTCAAAATGCTCCTCAATCTGATTCGTTGATTTGTTAAAGACTCTTTTGTTCGGAGAGTTGACTGAATATCCAAGAAAAATCCCTTCAACAGCTTTATCACCAAACTTAGAGACCTTATCTTTTGTTATCATGATCAGGCATGGACACCCAAATGGTTCTAGGAACTGCAGATTTGGCTTACGGTTATTGAAAAGTTCATAACATGTTTTGTTCTTTTTCTTAACCGTGAGTACTCTGTTGAGAACATAACAGGCAGTATTAACTGCCTCAGCCCAGAAGATGATTGGTAACTTGGAGTCAGCTAACATAGTCCGAGCTGTCTCGATAATTGTCCTGTTCTTTCTTTCTGCAACTCCATTCTGTTGTGGAGTCCTCGGAGCACTAAATTGATGCTCAATACCTCTTGTAGCACAAAACAATTCGAGAGTTGAGTTCTTGAATTCAGTTCCATTATCGCTTCGTATCCTTTTCACCTTCAAGTTGCACAGATTTGCTAACTTGTCCAACAAATACACCAGAATCTCAGGAGTTTCCCCTTTTGTGGTCAGAAAATAAACCCACGAAAACCTTGAGTAGTCATCAGTAACTACCAAGCAGTAAGACCGACCACCAATGCTCTTTGTAGAAACTGGACCAAAAAGATCCATATGTAGTAGTTCCAATGGAGCATTTATAGAATTCACCTGCTTAGACTTATGGGACTTCTTACGTAGCTTTCCTTTTTGGCAGGAGATACAGTCATCCTTTAGAGCAAATGACTGTTTCGGAACTCCTAGCACTAGGTCATTTTTAGTCAAGAAATTCATTTTTCGGAAATGAATATGTCCCATTCGTCTGTGCCAAAGCAGTGATTCCTTTTCAGAAGCCTTAGACAAGAGACACGTATACTCGTTTGAGGTCTCAACAGTTCTCATATTCAGAATGTATGTGTCATTCTTTCTTGGTGCTCTCAGTAACACCCATTCTTCCTGAATGACATATCCAGGCTTCAGTATCACACACTCTGTCTTTGTGAACGTAGTGGTATAATCCTTATCACAGACCTGTGAAACACTTAGCAAGTTGTGCGTAAGCTGTTCCACGTAGTTCACATTTTCAAAACTAACATTGCCATTAGTTAACGTTCCTCTTCCAGAAATGGTTCCCCCAGTATCTCCAGCAAAAGCAACATATCCTCCTGCGTATGGTTTAATATCCACAAGAAGAGATACATCGCCTGTCATATGTCGCGAGCAGCCGCTATCCAAATACCATTCACTATCTTTAACACGTTCTGACTGCTGCAACACACAAATGAAGGAGATTAGTGAGAAACGGTGACCCAAGCCTTTACAGACTTAGGTCGACCGTGGTCATCAACAATAATCACGTCAGATAGGATTTTATCTTTAAACAAATTAGAATTTTTATCTGATGTGTTATTGTTGACGACTGAAGAGTCAACATCAGACTCTTTACGTTTCCAAACTTTTGAAGATTCGGAATTGATATTAGAAGTAATGTTGGGCTTTTGAATTGGCAAAGGTTTTTGTTCAACATTACTTGGTTTCGAAACAGGCTTGGGAGAGTTTGAGTAACGCCTTGGTGGAGATTTTGAAAAAGAATTTCTGTAAACAGATGTCCTAGGCATCTCTCTCCCATATTGCTGATTTGACAGCTTTGGACATTCATGGATTAAATGTCCTTGTTTCTTGCAGTAGAAACAAGAACGAGTCTCAACAAACGGTTGAGGCTGAGGAATTACCACAGGAGGTGGAGAAACATTTCTAGAACATGAACAATGCGTACATGTTTTAGAAAGTGTTTGTTTTGGTTGAGAGGTTGAAGTTGAAGGTTTATCATGCGAAACTCTTTCATTTACTATTTTATTTTGCAAAATCTTTACAGGTGACTGTAAAGTTTGTTGTTTCGAATTAAAAACCTTGGCTTTTCCCTTATTTGGTTGAACCTTAATTTCAGGCTCAATCTTTGAAATCACTGTTTCAGGTTTAACCACAACCTTCTTAACCTCAGGATACTCCTGATCCGTAATGTCCTCAATCTCAACAATCTCCTCAATAATAACAGGAGATTCATTCTTTAACTCAACACTCTCCTCAACACTAACAGGAGATTCATGCACAGACTTAACAAACGTTGGCAAGGGGTACTCTGGCCGCTTGGTTTTCTCCTTTGCCGGTTTGTTATGTTTGGTCTCTTTAGCATCTTTAGCTTTTAAACCATAAAGCTTGGACCAATCAACTGGAATCTCTTCAAAGCCTTCCTTAACAGGCAGGGGACTGTGAGTAGTAGGAGGAGGGACTGAGTTGTATCCCAATCCCTCATTCTTCTTCCCTTTAGTACCATGCTTGCTAAGAATTTCATTAAAAACGACCGTTGAGGAATTTGAACCTAAGATTTTACTCTTATAATTCTCATACTCAGCTTTTAAATTTGTAAGTTCTTTATTTAGTAATTCAATTTCAACAAGATAGCTTTTAATGGCATCTTCTTGACTAAAAACCTTAGATTTATATTTCTGAGTATCTAACCGATGAGCCTCAAGATGTTGTTCATAAAGTTTCTCATTAGCTTTTAAGAAATTATTTGACTCGGTTAGTTTTTCATTCTTTTTCCTCAACTCTACAGTTTCGTTCTGAAATGCCTTTAGAGATTCAGTTAACTTAATACATGAGATACAATTTAACGGTTCATCATGTACCTCATTCACAATGTGAGCCATCAGACACTGTTGGTAATGCTGGGAGACAGGCGTCCAATCTTGACTTGTAGGCTCAAAGGCAATCAGGGCATTATCAGCAATCCCTTTGTTAGAAACTTCCATTTCTTTGGCCTTTGGAGGAGTAGATGGTGTTGTGAATCCCGATGCTGGCATTTTGGGTTTCTCGCACTCTCTGGCGAAGTGACCCAAATTTTGACAATTGTAACATCGGACCTTACTCTTGTCAAATCCGAAGCCAGTCTTTCCATCACCTTCCAAACTTTTACGCCCTGTCCTCTGCAAGAACTTTTGAATTCTTCTGGTGATCATCGCCACATTCCAAGTTAAATCCATTTGCTCCAGATCATCTTCATCAAGCTGAGCATAGTCTTCCTTAGTCAGCTCCAAAGTAAGATTCGGTTGAGTAATCAAATCCTTGTATGAGCTTAAGAAAGCTGTGTAAATGGCAGCTTGCTCCTGAATAGCAGGTGAGACTTGAACCTGTTGTTGATTTGAAGAAGGTCCAGTCATGAAAACAGAATGAATCCCATCGGAAGCAGAAGAAGAAGTTGATGGAGCATTTGTATTTGTCACGAAGGCGACTCCAGATCCATAAGTCTTTCCAGAGTTGATCTGAACACCATACACACTAGGATTCTGAACAGCAGCACCAGACCTAGTTTCTTTCTTCTTAATCTCCATTGCGTGAGCTTGAAGATCCCCTATCAGCGTATCCAAAGACATGTTTGCAAGTTCTTCATTTTCCTTTAAAAATTGAACTTTAACATCCCAAGAACTTGGCAACACATCCAGTAGCTTCTTATTTACTTCAATTGAAGGAAAAGTATAACCCCCTTCAAACAACTCACCAACTAACCGTGAGTACCTAGTGAATAACGAAGTCGTGTCTTCATTTGGAAGGATGTCAAAGATATCGTACTGTTTCTTAATCAGTTCGAGCTTGGCTTCCTTGTACTTATAATTTCCTCCACAACGAGTTTCAATTGCCTTCCACAGATCAAAGGCTGTTTCATGAGTTCTGAAAAGCCAAAGAACATCCTTGGTTAGACACATTTTAATCATTGAAAAAGATTTTCTTTCAGTATCAAAATCTTTCTTCTCCTCGGGAGACATCGCTTTATAGGTCTTAGCAGGACGAATACTACGGTATTCTCCTTCAGCTAATGGAGGTACATAACGTTCGCGTAATGGTCCCCATAATTCTGGACAATGAAAATCAATGTATTGTTCAACTCGGTCTCTCCAGTATACATAATCCATGTCCGCAGTAAACAATGGAGGTTTATTACTTGAACCTATGTCATTACTTTGTTTAATCATTTCTCTTAGACCTCGAATATCCTCTTTATCAGCTGCCATTGTAATTACTTAATCGAAAAACAAACTTCTGATCTTAGCGACGTAGGTGAGTACGTCGCACCAAGATTATGCGACGTTGATAGGTACGTCGCAAAAGCAAAGGATTCAATTAAGAATCAGAAATATGCGACGTTGAGAGGTACGTCGCAGATGACGTCGCAGTGGACGTCGCAGAATCACACTATGCGACGTAGAGAGGTACGTCGCAGATGACGTCGCAGAGGACGTCGCAGAATCACACTACGTCGCAACACGACGTCGCACAGACTAATTAAAGTCCAAATCACTACGTCGCACGCGACGTCGCAGCTTACGTCGCAATGGTACGTCGCAAAACGCGCTGAGCAGCGGCCACAAACCCTAAAAACGAATTTTTAACCCTAAAAACCAAAACCACGAATGCCGAACGACAGAATCCTTCAATTATCCCAGTAATACTGATCGAAAACCTGTAAAAACACAAAACAAACGTGATAAACACAAAAACACACGAATATCACGTCCTTTTAAATCCCAAACTCGATCCGAATCGCCAAAACGAGCACTTTCTGCTCTGATACCAGTTGTTTGTCCCTAACCTTGGATCTTACGGCACCGAGTCAATCTAATCGCTAGCGGAAATAACAATTAGATCACTAACCAATCACACGAATAATCAAACACAAAGAATACGAATCAAAACGTTGTTTATTCGATTATAGTCAATCAGATTACAGAGATTTCGACTAATGGTGTTTAGGGTTTCGTCAGCCCTAAAACAGAAAACATAAAACGAATTTATACAAAATCTGGCACCTGCGACGTCGCACGCTACGTCGCAGGCCCAAGCCCATGCGACGTAGACTACGTCGCAAACCCAAAACCTGACGTCGCACCTGCGACGTTACACGCTACGTCGCAAGAGTCAGGAATGCTAATTCTAATTACAAACTACGAGCTAGACTAACTGACAGACACTAAACATGTACTAACAGATACCAAGAAGCTGCAAGAAAGGATATTGAGCGAACATTCGGTATCCTACAGGGACGTTGGCATATAATCAAAAACCCGGCACGGCCATATAGAACCAACCGGATATCAAGAATCATGTATGCTTGTGTTATTCTACATAATATGATAACCGAGGATAATGGTCGTAATATGTGTGAACTGGAGGAGCAATATCCGGATATTCCACCAAGTCGTTCGTGGCAAGAAAGGGTTGAGACTCATTTGCGTATGGATAAGGAATTACGCGATCGAGAGGTTCATCATAAACTTCGAAATGCTTTAATCGACCACATTTCGCAACTCCCACCAAATTACCGTAGTCGTTAATTATTGTAACGTTTTATTTTAAATTATTGTAACGTATTTTTAAATTATTGTAACGTATTTTTAAATTATTGTAACGTTTTATTTTAAGTATTGTAATGTTTTTATTTGAATGAAATGTTTTAATTTTAATTAATTGTGTATTGTTTAATTAATTAAATAGTTGTGAAAAGTGTAAAAACAAAGTGACGGATCACTGTTGGGACGGGTCCGTCAGTTTCTGTCAGTTTCTGTCAGTTTGGTGAAAAAGCTGATGTGGCGCTGATGTGGCGCGTCGGTTTCTGTCAGTTTCAGTCACTGTTGGGTGTGGTCTAAGTAGCATAATGAATTAGTGTCGTTTAAAATTACAATTATATGATTATTTATAAGTTGCCTAATGAATTAATAATGTTAACTTATAATGTACAATTATAATTGAAAATGAAATAAGTAATAACATTAACCAAACTATATAGGAAAATAACAACAAATTTCTAAGTTTTAAACAAAGTAATAATTAAATAGTATAAGTCAAAATATGAAAATTTAAAAACTACAAATGTTGAAAAACCTTATTTGTAAAAGACGTTGGTTGTGGAGTTGCTGACTTCAATTTCATTACAATTACTATTAAAATTTGGTTTGAATATTTTGAACTAACATGAACAAATTTAGACGTTATAATAATTAAGATAAAAATTTTTTGAATTTCTAATTTATAGTTAAATAGTCACATCACATATAAGTTTAAGAATATATACATACGATTTGTATAATTAAAAAATAAATAGACATTAAAATTAAAATAAAAATAAAATAAACAATGGTATAAATTTGACAAAATATGATTTATTAAGGTTAAATAAGGAAAATTGAGGTTAAATAAAGTAATAAGTGAGTTGGCATATCTAAAAAAATCTGTAAATGGTGAAAATTTTATTATAATGCCACATCATTTAGGAGGGTTAATATGTTGCCACAAAAGCAAAAAAAATCTTTGTTTTATATAGATGAAATAGATACACATAACATATACTGTGTGAGCCGAGCTATTACAAGATCAAGCTCAACGCTATATATAATTCGAGCTTATTTTTTAAACTCTGGCTCGAACTTAATAAAAAGCCCAAATCAATCAAGCTCAAGTTCGAATCTAGGGTAATTGTTCGATAAAAGCACAACACATCCCTATGTACCTTATCAGTGATGTTACAACACTTGTAAGGGTTTTTTTTTACTATGAATGGTTTTCGATAGAGTTAATTACGTCGTTCATCCTTATGTTTTAGTCGAAATTACTGGTTTAATCCTTCCAAGTTTTTAATTACTTCGATCATCCTTACTTTTCAAATTCATTTCTCTGATAGTCCTTTACATCGACGGACGTTAATTTTTAACGTCTGACTATGACATGTGCCAAACATGTGAGGGTAAAATTGTATTTTCACCTCTCCTTCTTCCCCACCACATCCCCACCTTACCTAAATTTACTCTTTCACCATTCTTCTTATAACATTTTTCGATAAACACATTTATTTTTCAACCAAAACATCACAGATTTAAAACCTAAGAATAAACCCACCATGTTACCACCACCGTACCTCGATGCTGTAACACCCACTTTTAGGGTCTAGAAGTATTATATTAATTTCCTGAATTAAACTATTATTTAATATATTAGGAAATGATTTCGTTGGTTTTATTTGAAAATAATTGGGAAAAAGGCCAAATGACTAAGTGTGACAGATAAAATATTAATTGTTTTAAATTAATATAGATGTAAGAAAAATAAAAGTTGTTAGTCACGCAAATGGTTTTTAGGTTCCAGACAATAGATTTAGAAATGGAATAAAATTAAAACATTTTGAGGTCGGTTAGTAAAGAGGAGCCGACCTAACTTTTTCTTATTTTTCCAACTTCATTTCTTTCCCATTCTTGAAACCTCACAAGAACACTAAAACTATAACACCCCTCGTTTTACACTCATTTAAATATAATATATATATCGGAAGCGTAAGTCCAAATAGACATTAATAATTTACATCATCTAGTCAACATAATAAATTCAACCTTTTTAAATCATAAATTATCAGCATGGGTGTTATATGAAAACAAGATATAACAATGATTTATACAAATCAATATCAGAGTCACGCCTCGTTATCAAACATTCCTTTCAGTCCAACTTCTTGCCCACCCATTATCAAATCCATAACCTGCAAGAAGTATTTAATGTGGGGGATTAGCTCAACGCTAGGTGAGTGAATAATTAATCAACAGTTTAACTTAGCATAACAACTTTGTGTACAACAACTAACCTGAAACACACAAGTACACAATACAATTGCTCAACAATTTAACTGGACAACTATTCAACTGGTAAACTTAACAACTATGCAACTGTTCAACAATTTCACAATTTAATAACGAGGATCGGTGGCTCTGAGGAATACCATAATACCCGGGTGGCTCCCCAAGAACACTTACCCAACCATATCCGTATGGCCATAACGGACGAGACCGATAGCTAGTGATCATTATCCTCAAACACGAGTTCTACACACAACAAATGAAGTAAAACTCTGTGTAATTCTTACAATAACCAACTAGCCCAACCAACCAGTTCAACCCGTTGACCTCATTAGCAACTGATGCCCGAAGGCCAATAATAACAACTAATACCAAGAGGCCAACTTTCTTCAGTGATCACATATTCACATATTCATCAGGTCATACGTCAGACTTATCAGTATATCGACAGTATTATTATTACTATTAAACCAAAATCATCATGGCAACAAAAGTAGTAATAATACATTTACCCTTTGTAACCAAACCTATTACAACTAAATCACACTGAGGATTAAAGATCCACTCACCGTTACCCCAGTCGTCCACTCAGTAGTCTAATATCACTGAGTCTTCTGTTGATATGAGAATACATCAGAATATCACAAGTTAGTAACTTGTCATGAATAATGAACTCATTATAAAAAACAACACACGTCATAATCATATAATATATCACCATATCTCATCATACAACATATTACAATATCTCTTAACACAATGTATCATATCGACACAATAATTATAATATGATAGTAAATACTTATGTCACCATATTATCCTCTTCATAAGTATAACTAAACTCAGGAATATAACCTACATTAACATACTATGTTCAAGTTATATTCAATACATCATAAGCATTTAACTTAAAATAACAGCTGCTGAAATTGGCTCTACCCGCCGGGTCAACATAGAACCCGCCGGGTTTTCTTACAAACAACCGGGTAAACTTAATACAAGCCGGGTGATTTGCAAATTGTGGTGACAGAACAAAGTTTTGTTTTAAGGTCTATAGAATCAGCCGGGTAGCTTTACTACCAGCCGGGTTGATGTGACCTAAAAAGTCATGTTTTTAGGCACATTATTCTGCACTTATTGGACTTATATTTGGTGAAATCATCTTCAAATATCTATTATTTACTTAAAATCACCAAAGTGGTCCAATTATAGGCATTGCTGTTAAAATCACCAAAAACATCCGTTTATCACGCAAAACGAGGCAAATAATGTCATCTTAAATATTCCCTTCTTAATTTACTTATGGAATTAGATCTTAATTCATATTTTATGATTCTATAGGGAAATCCAAGACCGGAGGTGAAAGAATCAGAAGAAACGGACGAAAGACGGAGAAGATACAAAGTCTGGAGGCTCGCCGATCGTCATCCGGAACACGCAAAAGTTAAACACGTCCAAATTTGGCAAACTCAGTTCCATTAGAAACGTAATGGAAAAACGAAGCCAACGGCGCAAGAATCAAGCAAATCGGAGCCCAAACGAAGAAGATACGGACGAACCAAGCAACCGAGAAATCAGCGGAGGCCAAACGGAGCACCAACCCCCCCTGGGCACCTAGGTACCGTATACGGTACCCTAGGTGCCGTATACGGCCCTATGGGTACCTTATTACGGGGGTGTTTTCCTTGTGAGGTGCCGTTTGACCCCCTTGGTCCGCTTGTCCCGTATGCTGCTTTGATGCTTGTATTTGATGCTTCAAGACTTGTACCGAGGCTTTTTCACTTTCCCTATAAATAGTCACCTCCATTTCTCATTTTCACACACCTCACATCTCATTCTCATTCTCTCTCTAGAATTAGGTTAGCATTCTCTCTCTAGCACTACTCTTAGGAGTTAGAGGAGAATTAGTAGGAAATTAGCATCCTCTCTCTAGCACTACTCTTAGGAGTTAGAGGAGGATTAGTAGGGTAGATTTTGTAATAGAGTTGGAACTCTTGGAGGATCTCCTTTGTAATATTGCTCAAGATATTTCGGAGCTCTATCCGTGTATCCTTATCTTTCATAATGTTGCATGCTATTATTATGTTTAATTTAGGATACATTGCCATGATTAGTGAGTAGATTAGCTATTGTGTTTGTTATGATGTAGTTAGCTTGTTAATACTTTAGGTGATGCTATTTTAAATACAATTGGGATAACATCGTTATGAAACAACGGAGGTAACGTTATACGGCTTTCATTTGTATAGCGCCGGAAACATCACGAATGTGTGAAGTACGGAACGTGGAAGCTATGAAAGTCGTGGGCACAATCCGTTGTGGAATAATGATCCCAATTGTTAAATATTGAAAACCGGTGCACTATTAACTATACATTTATGATTTTAAACTAAACTAACGCCTTTCCTCCAATAAACGTGGTTAGAACCTTTATGTCAAGGACTCGCGACCCTTAGTCAAACGGTCACTACCTATCTATGTTTTCTTAAAATAACATGGTCTGATTTTGAAGCAATGGAAATACTGTCTACCTATCGTATAGTACACTGTGAATTAATCAGGGATTTATTGGTTTGGGATTATAAAGTGAATGGGTTATTTAGCTATCATAGATGGTTTACTCTAATACAAACTTAGATATATTGAGTTCAGATGGCTTTAAAGTATGTAGCCCAGTTAAAGCCCTAATACGACTGAGTATCCGGTTTAACGTTGGAAACACCTATGGCGAAATACAAACACGTACAAACTACGGAAAGGTCGAAGGCTGTATACTGTGTTACATCCTGGCTGAGTCTGTGGTCCAGGAAAGACCGTAATATGAGTGAATACACTATGTAACTATGGAAAACTCTGTGGGTTGAAGACTGTATCACAGCCGAATATCTCTGAACTCAATCACAAACCATTAATGTAGGTGTTAATCAGTCACCACCTGTCTTAAATCTTAAATGCCTCGCCTAGCTTAGATACCTTTGTCTGTGTTAAGAAAGATCAGTGGATAAATTGCGGACTGTTGCCTTATTCCTGCACCCCATCTGGAGGGTCACTTGGCCTCATCATAAGAGACGGTGAGGGGGGTTTCAAGACAGTCCGATCTGATCAGAATCTTGACAGCCTAGTACTCAGTGACATACTAATCGGTTTATCTGATCAGTAGGGTACTAGTGTTTACACCACAAGGTATCTACGTGAACACAAGACACAAATCTTTAAAGACGTTTTCAAATATAAAACCCCAATACAGCATCACCCCACGTAAAAGCTAACGAAGTCATAACAAACACAAGTCCCCCTATACTGATTCAACCTACCGTTTCTATTTACTGCTTTAATTAGTTTTAATTTTAATTACGGACCTAAGTATAAAACCCCCACTCAAAACTATTTTCAAACCATCGCTAATTTGAACTTTCGTCCCGACAAGTTGTTTCACAATACGGTTAACTCTTCAGAACGACCCTAGGTCATACTTCAGCTATATAGCTCTAGTAGAACTTAGGTCCCCAGCAAAATATAAATTTTAAAACTTCCACCCCGTCGTGCTCTCGTCAGTCACGACAACGACCGTGACTGCTGGGGGTGCGACAAGTTTTTGGCGCCGCTGCCGGGGAAGTTAATCGTAAGATTCTGAGGCGTCCCGACGAACTTTCTCTTTAGTGATACCCGTAGATTAGATTTCTCTCTCGTAACCACAAAAAATTCTTTCCCACAATCAACAACGATATTCGACCAGATCATCCGGATCTGACCCACTCATTTTCGTACCCGATCCTGAGTCGATTATCCGTACCATCCGCAAAGAAAGACGTTCCCATTTTCCACCAATGGCCGCTCGAGTTACTCTCGCCGACAGTACCAAACCATCCATCGAAGGACGAGGAGGACCGATTAGCTATCCAGTGATCGACGGACCATCTTTCGAACTCAAGTACCACATCGTCCAACTCATCAAGGACAACTGCCAATTCCACGGACTACCCCATGAAGATCCCAACGCCCACATTAACAAATTCATTCAAATCTCCAACTCGTATAAGCAGAATGCGGTTGATCAGGACATAGTTCGCCTACACCTGTTCCCCTTTTTTCTCGCCTTACATGCTTTGAGCTGGTTTGAGGGACTTGACACCGGATCAATTACCTCATGGGAGGACATGGGAAACAAATTCCTTACGAAATATTTCCCCCCGTCCAAACAAACTAAAGCCAAGAATGACATCGCGAACTTTTCACAAGCTCACGAGGAGTCAATCTACTCAGCATGGGAGCGATTCAAGAGTTTGGTGAGGAGATGTCCCAATTACCAGATGACCAAAACTGATAAACTCTATACTTTCTATAATGGTCTCAATCCTATCCATCGCATCACGCTTGACGCAGCTGCTCAAGGCAACCTCATGAAGTTAACCGACGATGAAGCATGGGCCTTGATCGAAGACATGACAATGCATCACCACGACTGGAAGTCCGATGAGCAATTCTCATCCCTGCCTATTGCAAGCACCGCGCAAGCTGAAGCAATCAAATCTCTGAGCGAGCAGATCGAAACTCTAACGAAGCAGATTGGAGAACTGAAGAAGCAACCGCAACAGGTTCACCAAGTTCAGGCTTGCCAGAACTGTGCCCATCATCCTACCGAGGAATATGCTGTGGAGTATGAAGATCCTACCGACGGAACTGTCTACTAAGCCCAATTCCCAACCAGACAACAAAATCCACCTGGCTTCGCTAAAACTTCTCCGCCAAGAGCACGAGGAACCCAATTTCTCCACGGAACAATCAACCACCCAGGTTTCAGCCTCGATATCCGATGTACCCACAACAGCCACAACTTCCATACAATCAACCACTTCCATTAACCGCCACTGAGGATACTCAACCTGCTGAACCGGTGAAAACAATCGTCCCAGTCACGAGCACTGATGACAACCTGAACAAGTTTATCCAGGGGCAGAACGCTTTCAATCAGAAGACAACGGCTAGACAAGATCAAACCGACCTATTCCTTCGAAATCAACTCTCGGTTCTCAAGAGCCTCGAGAATCAAATTAGTCAGTTAGCCCACCGTCTTGACACTCGACCCCAAGGATCGCTACCGAGCAATACTGTTCACAACCCCCACGTTGAGGAGGCCAAGACTCTGAACTCTACGAATAACCAGAAGGCACCGAGCCATTTTGAAGCTTCTTCTCCGATGAAGAACCCTACTCCTGTCCCGACGACAGTTGAGACCAAACCCGTACCTAATCCTATTCAGGAAGTTCGAGTCCCCTTCCCACATAGTATCGGAAAAAGATATAACGCTAAATCTTTCAAACTCGACGGAAAATTCTTAGACACCGTGTCTAGAATCCCCTCCGGATCCAAGTACATTCGACGCATGCTGGTTACTAAGGAAAAGGTATCCGAAGTACCTAAAATCTCTCTCAACGCTGAATGCTTCGCCGTCATTCAGAATTCCCTTCCGGAAAAACTAGGTGACAGGGGCCGATTCACCTTGCCCTGCTCTATCTATCACTCTGGCATGATCCGTTCCTTGGCCGATCTCGGAGCGAGCATCAACCTCATGCCCTACTCACTCTACTCCAGACTTGAATTAGGACCACTGCAACCCACGGGAATGAACGTCCAGCTTGCCGATCAAACAATCCGATATCCTAGAGGCATAGCTGAGAACGTCATGGTAAAAGTGGATAGGTTCTATTTCCCAACTGACTTCGTAGTGATGGATATTCAGGAAGACATTAATATACCCATTATCCTAGGAAGGCCTTTCATGAATACTGCTCTTGCTATTATTGATGTTTACTCGCAGACTATCAGCCTCAGAGCACATGGACAAACTGTTGCATTCAAAATCAACCAGGCTGATGAGCTTCTCGCAGAGCAAGCAGAGATATATGCCATCTCTATGGGCAGGATCACTTCAGACGACGACACTTCTGATTCAGAACCATCGCATACTTACGTACCAGATGAGCACACTTGCCTCATATCATCAACAGAAGAGTCAGAGTCAGAAGAAGAGAGTGAAGATTCCGAGCCAGATGAGTCAGAACCGGAAGAAATGGAGGAAGAAGAAACTGAACCTGAACAAGAAGAAATGGAGGAATCCGAAGAAGAAATGGAGGAAGACCCAGAGGAGGACTTATACCAATCCACCCCGCCGCATCACAGCTTACCTGATCCTCACTATCCGACAGAAGAAATCATGCAGATCGAGAACGCTATTCCCCTGTCAGATAATGAATCAGATGATGATCCACCTACAGATGAACCATATGATGCAGGATTCGGCATAACCATGGAAAGGCTTATAGCCTTTGTCATGGACCCCTCTAAGCCTCTTATCTCGCCTCGACTCGACGCTCTATTAAACATCGAGAAAACCATTGCGTTAGCTAAACAACACCCAGAGCTTAGAGACAAACTCCCGATGAAGATCTCAGCTTACAAAGCTTCCCGATTACCGGAGTTGCATTCAAGAGAGCCTTCCCGAAGGATTCAAACCTTCGACACATCTGGGCCATGAACCCTGTTCAAATTTGGAAGCACCTCTGAATCCAGCCAAGGTACTGATTCTCAGGAGGAGAGAGACATAGAGATGCACTCTTCACAACCGATATCTCAAATCACCGATGACACCCAGCCACCATCTGATCATGTTGAATTCCCTGATTCCCAGGCTAGGGATTCTCCATTCATAGAGAGTGACGTGGATGATGTCATCTACGCTGACATTCCAATAGATATCCGGTCTATCCATCTTCCTACGCCTCCAGCTAATCCACCTTCTCCAGAAATTCCGATTATCACCAACCATGAGGAGATGATAAGTGCTATCGAAAACTTTGAAAATGACATACCCACTATGACTAGAATTATCCTCAACTTTACCAACGAGTACACTCCACGACAACAGGCCTTGATCGAGGAAATCATAGCCGAGTCTGAAGTCAACCAAGCCGAGAATTCCCAAGATTACAGATTCTTCCACAATCGTCTCAATGCCTTCGCCGAAGATCTCGCTGCTCAGCTCCTGCAACAAAGCACTAGACCAACATTTGAAGAGTTGGAGTTCTTTGAAGAGCAGAAGCGCATCTACAGGAAGATCTATGACACTCTGATCAGATCCGCATTTCCATATTCTCGGGAGCAAAGTGAGTTTTTACACTCATTCCACGAGGAAATGTACCGTGCTACTGGGAACCCTGATGCAGATGCTGATATTCGACTGATGAATTATCTTCGGGGCATACTTAATTCTATGGCAAGGAACGACCACATGGATGAGACTTCTCCTCACAGGTTCTACATCGACTGCACTATTGAGTTCCATGCTCACAAGATTGCTGAAGATCTCGAGTATGTGAGTTTTACCGAAAGGTCGCGTGACATCCCTTCCTCTATACCAGAAGGCTCGATGGTTAACATCACGAACTTCCTCACAGAACTGATCCAAGAAATCTTTGCTGAGGATAATCCGGACTAGCATCGACAGATATTTCACTATGGTTTACGTGAGGTATACGATATAGTGTGCAACACCTTCAAAGACTCAAATCTCACGTTCACCAACTACCAGACCAAGCTCATCCAGGATATTCATGATTCAATTCGAGAAATAAGAGGAAACTCTGGCATAGCAGATCACGACACTTTACACCTCTAATTTCATGGATTCATGGACTCATTCAGACAGCAGCATCCTTAGAGAGAAATGATTGAATCTGATGGTTTCTCTATAGTTGATTCCCGCGGACCTATATCCAGAACAATCAGGGATATCACTTGGGACCTTCTGCACATAAAAAGGGTTACTCAGCAACATCTTGAAAGTTTCCCTATCTTTTCAGAAGAGATTCCAAACATTGTTGAAATCATTTCTCGCCACTTTCTGAGGATCTATCCACGCAATCCCAGGGTTCCATTTCTGAGCACTTACGACCCTGGAGATTCCAGCACCAACTAGACTGAAGGAAGGCAAAGTCAGGCTCTCGACTCTAAAAGCAGCGCTTCTCGGGAGGCAACCCGTGAAATAAAGTCAGGCTCTCGACTTTAAAAGCAGCGCTTCTTGGGAGGCAACCCATGGAATAATCGTAGAAAGAAAGAGAATCTGAGAAATGAAGTAGATCTCCGACTATCCTTCACACTTGGATGAACCCAACTGTTATACAAAACGTCTTCTAAATACAACTCGTTTTGCAAATAAACCACTGTTCTCGGATGAATAGGAAAATCATCTTGTGTTTCGAGTATTTGAGGTACTTGCATACTACTTTTATGCATTATGCTCGAACTCGTTTAAAAACATATGATTTATAAAACTAGTTTGTGTTAGAAAATATCTTTCAAAATCTGAGACAATGATTTCCTTTCATTTGCAAAAACAAAACCGAGTTTGTAAAAAGGGTACATCCAACGTGTTCACACTTAAGAGATCTCTTCATGAGGATAAAATTGAGATGTTGAGATGGAAATAAGCAAGTCGCTTGAAGCCGAGCCGATCCTCATAAAGAACTCAGAAGCAGATCTTGGCCACATCTTCTTCAGTAAATTCAGAAACTCAGCTCCTGTGCAACTTACTATCTGGGGAGTATCTGATCCTTTCCTCTTTTATCTTTTTTATCTTTATTCATGTTTATTTGTTTTGTTAGTGTGATAATAAAAAGTAGTCTATACTCTATCCTAAACTTATCACTAAGTGTGGGATTCCACCCCAAAACAAAACACTTGAGAAACATTTTCTTACATGTTCAAACTCTAAGTGTGGGATTTTACAATCTCAACTCAAAAGAACATTATGGACAATGTTCCTCTAAGTGTGGGATAGCAGGTATAGAATACCTTAGTTTGTTTTAATGATTTTAATTCAAAATAGTTAACACAGAAAATGTTCCTCTAAATTTTTAAAAATTTTTCAATTTTCAAAACCCTTTTTCAAAAGAAAAACGAGTTTAATCATCCGATTAACTCTGAATTTTTGAGTTTTGATATTTTTAAGAGAAGTCATTTTCAAAATATGAATAAGTTGTTTTAAATCTAAGGAAAATAAGTTAATAATTGCTTAAGCAAGAAATGATAATCTAATAAGAACATGACTAGGCACATACAACCCATTTGCAGTGAGGACTTGATCCTTAAAAGCATTCAATTTTAATGCTACATTGCTCATTTCTTGTGTGTGCCAATGCATGTATATCTGAATTAGAACTTGCTCTTGACATACGCTTCGAGACCACATTGGTGAGTACCCTACGCGGTATAGGTGCAATTAGATGACCTTGACATTCCTTAGGATTTAACCCACTTTTTAGCCTTCTCTTTCAAGCCCAAAACCCTTTCCGATGCTTATTTTTAGTATCGATGATCCACTTAGTAAACCCTGTTGAGCCTAAACCTTTTCGTTTCATAAACCCACATGTTTAAACCTTACTTTCCCAAAAACTTCCAAAAACTTATCCTAGAATTTCTGAGGTTATGAAAAAGGCTTTTTAGAAACATCCCTTCAATTGTCTTACTTTCTCGTGTTCTCCGAAAAAGAAATATCCTTGGTGTGAAAAATTGACACCATGAAAAGACTCGAAGAAGAAAGATGAGAAGAAGGATTGCTGCATCTAATAATCCTTGGAAATTCTCTGGCAAAGAAGTTCTGAAAGAAAAAGCAAATAGAAAATAGAAAAAAAAAAGAAAAAAAAGAAAAAAAAAATATAGTTCCAAGAATAAGGCTAGTGCTTCGAAGTATCGCCCTAAAAGAAGAAGATCCGATAGAAGACAAAAGCTACTTTACTTTCATCCATTTCTAAATTAAGTTTTTTTCGTGACCTTAGGAGTCCTAAGATAAGCAACACCCTTACACCCAAAATTTCCACTATCCATACCCCTTAACCCTCACAAACATTACAACCCATGAATGTCTTGGGATAATTAGCATCGTTCTCACCTAAGTGGTGGAGATCCGATTCTCGATCAAGCTTATGACGATGAGTACTGCATGACTGGCTAATTCAACGATTTCTTTGTTTAGAATATTAGGAAACCCGAAACACTCTTGAGTGAATAGAGTGACCACTTTAGTGAGATCGCCTGGTCATGTATACTCCAAGATCACGAGATTTGGAAGTATGCTTAAAGAGAGTCATAACTTGTTTATGAAATAATTATCTTATTTTTCCTGATGATTTTATAGCAAATATATGAATATGAGAAAATGATGACTCTTAGAAATGTTCTGTCTCACCCCAAATCCATATTTTAAAATATCTTTTTCACGAGGCATGGATGTGTTGCTTGAGGACAAGCAACGTCTAAGTGTGGGATACTTGATGTGACCTAAAAAGTCATGTTTTTAGGCACATTATTCTGCACTTATTGGACTTATATTTGGTGAAATCATCTTACAATATCTATTATTTACTTAAAATCACCAAAGTGGTCCAATTATAGGCATTGCTGTTAAAATCACCAAAAACATCCGTTTATCACGCAAAACGAGGCAAATAATGTCACCTTAAATATCCCCTTCTTAATTTAAATATGGAATTAGATCTTAATTCATATTTTATGATTCCATAGGGAAATCCAAGACCGGAGGTGAAAGAATCAGAAGAAACGGACGAAAGACGGAGAAGATACAAAGTCTGGAAGCTCGCCGATCGTCATCCGGAACACGCAAAAGTTAAACACCTCCAAATTTGGCAAACTAAGCGTAACGGAAAAACGAAGCCAACGGCGTAAGAATCAAGCAAATCGGAGCCCAAACGAAGAAGATACGGACGAACCAAGCAACCGAGAAATCAGCGGAGGTCAAACGGAGCACCAACCCCCCCTGGGCACCTAGGTACCATATACGGTACCCTAGGTGCCGTATACGGCCCTATGGGTGCCGTATACGGGGGTGTTTGCCTTGTGAGGTGCCGTTTGACCCCCCTGGTCCGCTTGTCCCGTATGCTGCTTTGATGCTTGTATTTGATGCTTCAAGACTTGTACCAAGGCTTTTCCACTTTCCCTATAAATAGTCACCTCCATTTCTCATTTTCACACACCTCTCATCTCATTCTCATTCTCTCTCTAGAATTATGTTAGCATTCTCTCTCTAGCACTACTCTTAGGAGTTAGAGGAGAATTAGTAGGAAATTAGCATCCTCTCTCTAGCACTACTCTTAGGAGTTAGAGGAGGATTAGTAGGGTAGCTTTTGTAATAGAGTTGGAACTCTTGGAGGATCTCCTTTGTAATATTGCTCAAGATATTTCGGAGCTCTGTTTGTGTAACCTTTCAGCTACTATTCAATCTACGCATTACTTTCGGTTATTTCTATCCTTATCTTTCATAATGTTGCATGCTATTATTATGTTTAATTTAGGATACATTGCCATGATTAGTGAGTAGATTAGCTATTGTGTTTGTTATGATGTAGTTAGCTTGTTAATACTTTGGGTGATGCTATTTTAAATACAATTGGGATAACATCGTTATGAAACAACGGAGGTAACGTTATACGGCTTTCATTTGTATAGCGCCGGAAACATCACGAATGTGTGTAGTACGGAACGTGGAAGCTATGAAAGTCGTGGGCACAATCCGTTGTGGAATAATGATCCCAATTGTTAAATATTGAAAACCGGTGCACTATTAACTATACATTTATGATTTTAAACTAAACTAACGTCTTTCCTCCAATAAACGTGGTTAGAACCTTTATGTCAAGGACTCGCGACCCTTAGTCAAACGGTCACTACCTATCTATGTTTTCTTAAAATAACATGGTCTGATTTTGAAGCAATGGAAATACTGTCTACCTATCGTATAGTACACTGTGAATTAATCAGGGAATTATTGGTTTGGGATTATAAAGTGAACGGGTTATTTAGCTATCATAGATGGTTTACTGTAATACAAGCTTTGATATATTGAGTTCAGATGGCTGTAAAGTATGTAGCCCAGTTAAAGCCCTAATACGACTGAGTATCCGGTTTAACGTTGGAAACACCTATGGCGGAATACAAACACGTACAAACTACGGAAAGGTCGAAGGCTGTATACTGTGTTACATCCTGGCTGAGTCTGTGGTCCAAGAAAGACCGTAATACGAGTGAATACACTATCTAACTGTGGAAAACTCTGTGGGTTGAAGACTGTATCACAGCCGAATATCTCTGAACTCAATCACAAACCATTAATGTATTTGTTAATCAGTCACCACCTGTCTTAAATCTTAAATGCCTCGCCTAGCTTAGATACCTTTGTCTGTGTTAAGAAAGATCAGTGGATAAATTGCGGACTGTTACCTTATTCCTGCACCCCATCTGGTGGGTCACTTGGTCTCATCATAAGAGACGGTGAGGGGGTTTCAAGACAGTCCGATCTGATCAGAATCTTGACAGCCTAGTACTCAGTGACATACTGATCGGTTTATCTGATCAGTAGGTTACTAGTGTTTACACCACAAGGTATCTACGTGAACGCAAGACACAAATCTTAAAAGACGTTTTCAAATATAAAACCCCAATACAGCATCACCCCATGTAAAAGCTAACGAAGTCATAACAAACACAAGTCCCCCTATACTGATTCAACCTACCGTTTCTATTTACTGCTTTAATTAGTTTTAATTTTAATTACGGACCTAAGTATAAAACCCCCACTCAAAACTATTTTCAAACCATCGCTAATTTGAACTTTCGTCCCGACAAGTCGTTTCACAATACGGTTAACTCTTCAGAACGACCCTAGGTCATACTTCAGCTATATAGCTCTAGTAGAACTTAGGTCCCCAGCAAAATATAAATTTTAAAAGTTCCACCCCGTCGTGCTCTCGTCAGTCACGACAACGACCGTGACTGCTGGGGGTGCGACAAGTTTTTGGCGCCGCTGCCGGGGAAGTTAATCGTAAGATTCTGAGGCGTCCCGACGAACTTTCTCTTTAGTGATACCCGTAGATTAGATTTCTCTCTCGTAACCACCGAAAATTCTTTCCCACAATCAACAACGATATTCGACCAGATCATCCGAATCTGACCCACTCATTTTAGTACCCGATCCTGAGTCGATTATCCGTACCATCCGCAAAGAAAGACGTTCCCGTTTTCCACCAATGGCCGCTCGAGTTACTCTCGCCGACAGTACCAAACCATCCATCGAAGGACGAGGAGGACCGATTAGCTATCCAGTGATCGACAGACCATCTTTGGAACTCAAATACCACATCGTCCAACTCATCAAGGACAACTGCCAATTCCACGGACTACCCCGTGAAGATCCCAATGCCCACATTAACAAATTCATTCAAATCTCCAACTCGTAGAAGCAGAATGGGGTTGATCAGGACATAGTTCGCCTACACCTGTTTCCCTTTTCTCTAGCCTTACATGCTTTGAGCTGGTTTGAGGGACTTGACACCGGATCAATTACCTCATGGGAGGACATGGGAAACAAATTCCTTACGAAATATTTCCCCCCGTCCAAACAAACTAAAGCCAAGAATGACATCGCGAACTTTTCACAAGCTCACGAGGAGTCAATCTACTCAGCATGGGAGCGATTCAAGAGTTTGGTGAGGAGATGTCCCAATTACCAGATGACCAAAACCGATAAACTCTATACTTACTATAATGGTCTCAATCCTATCCATCGCATCACGCTTGACGCAGCTGCTCAAGGCAACCTCATGAAGTTAATCGACGATGAAGCATGGGCCTTGATCAAAGACATCACAATGCATCACCACGACTGGAAGTCCGATGAGCAATTCTCATCCCTGCCTATCGCAAGCACCGCGCAAGCTGAAGCAATCAAATCTCTGAGCGAGCAGATCGAAACTCTAACGAAGCAGATTGGAGAACTGAAGAAGCAACTGCAGCAGGTTCACCAAGTTCAGGCTTGCCAGAACTGTGCCCATCATCCTACCGAGGAATATGCTGTGGAGTATGAAGATCCTACCGACGGAACTGTCTACTATGCCCAATTTCCAACCAGACAACAAAATCCACCTGGCTTCGCTAGAACTTCTCCGCCAAGAGCACGAGGAACCCAATTTCCTCCACGGAACAATCAACCACCCAGGTTTCAGCCTCGATATCCGATGTACCCACAACAGCCACAACTTCCATACAATCAACCACTTCCATTAACCGCCACTGAGGATACTCAACCTGCTGAACCGGTGAAAACAATCGTCCCAGTCACGAGCACTGATGACAACCTGAACAAGTTTATCCAGGGGCAGAACGCTTTCAATCAGAAGACAACGGCTAGACAAGATCAAACCGACCTATTCCTTCGAAATCAACTCTCGGTTCTCAAGAGCCTCGAGAATCAAATTAGTCAGTTAGCCCACCGTCTTGACACTCGACCCCAAGGATCGCTACCGAGCAATACTGTTCACAACCCCCACGTTGAGGAGGCCAAGACTCTGAACTCTACGAATAACCAGAAGGCACCGAGCCATTTTGAAGCTTCTTCTCCGATGAAGAACCCTACTCCTGTCCCGACGACAGTTGAGACCAAACCCGTACCTAATCCTATTCAGGAAGTTCGAGTCCCCTTCCCACATAGTATCGGAAAAAGATATAACGCTAAATCTTTCAAACTCGACGGAAAATTCTTAGACACCGTGTCTAGAATCCCCTCCGGATCCAAGTACATTCGACGCATGCTGGTTACTAAGGAAAAGGTATCTGAAGTACCTAAAATCTCTCTCAACGCTGAATGCTTCGCCGTCATTCAGAATTCCCTTCAGGAAAAACTAGGAGACAGGGGCCGATTCACCTTGCCCTGCTCTATCTATCACTCTGGCATGATCCGTTCCTTGGCCGATCTCGGAGCGAGCATCAACCTCATGCCCTACTCACTCTACTCCAGACTTGAATTAGGACCACTGCAACCCACGGGAATGAACGTCCAGCTTGCCGATCAAACAATCCGATATCCTAGAGGCATAGCTGAGAACGTCATGGTAAAAGTGGATAGGTTCTATTTCCCAACTGACTTCGTAGTGATGGATATTCAGGAAGACATTAATATACCCATTATCCTAGGAAGGCCTTTCATGAATACTGCTCTTGCTATTATTGATGTTTACTCGCAGACTATCAGCCTCAGAGCACATGGACAAACTGTTGCATTCAAAATCAACCAGGCTGATGAGCTTCTCGCAGAGCAAGCAGAGATATATGCCATCTCTATGGGCAGGATCACTTCAGACGACGACACTTCTGATTCAGAACCATCGCATACTTACGTACCAGATGAGCACACTTGCCTCATATCATCAACAGAAGAGTCAGAGTCAGAAGAAGAGAGTGAAGATTCCGAGCCAGATGAGTCAGAACCGGAAGAAATGGAGGAAGAAGAAACTGAACCTGAACAAGAAGAAATGGAGGAATCCGAAGAAGAAATGGAGGAAGACCCAGAGGAGGACTTATACCAATCCACCCCGCCGCATCACAGCTTATCTGATCCTCACTATCCGACAGAAGAAATCATGCAGATCGAGAACGCTATTCCCCTGTCAGATAATGAATCAGATGATGATCCACCTACAGATGAACCATATGATGCAGGATTCGGCATAACCATGGAAAGGCTTATAGCCTTTGTCATGGACCCCTCTAAGCCTCTTAGTCATGGACCCCTCTAAGCCTCTTATCTCTCCTTGACTCGACGCTCTATTAAACATCGAGAAAACCATTGCGTTAGCAAAACAACACCCAGAGCTTAAAGACAAACTCCTGATGAATATCTCAGCTTACAAAGCTTCCCGATTACCGGAGTTGCATTCAAGAGAACCTTCCTGAAGGATTCAAACCTTCGACACATCTGCGCCACGAACCCTGTTCGAATTTGGAAGCACCTCTGAATCCAGCCAAGGTACTGATTCTCAGGAGGAGAGAGACATAGAGATGCACTCTTCACAACCGATATCTCAAATCACCGATGACACCCAGCCACCATCTGATCATGTTGAATTCCCTGATTCCCAGGCTAGGGATTCTCCATTCATACAGAGTGACGTGGATGATGTCATCTACGCTGACATTCCAATAGATATCCGGTCTATCCATCTTCCTACGCCTCCAGCTAATCCACCTTCTCCAGAAATTCCGATTATCACCAACCATGAGGAGATGATAAGTGCTATCGAAAACTTTGAAAATGACATACCCACTATGACTAGCATTATCCTCAACTTTACCAACGAGTACACTCCACGACAACAGGCCCTGATCGAGGAAATCATAGCCGAGTCTGAAGTCAACCAAGCCGAGAATTCCCAAGATTACAGATTCTTCCACAATCGTCTCAATGCCTTCGCCGAAGATCTCACTGCTCAGCTCCTGCAACAAAGCACTAGACCAACATCTGAAGAGCTGGAGTTCTTTGAAGAGCAGAAGCGCATCTACAGGAAGATCTATGACACTCTGATCAGATCCGCATTTTCATATTCTCGGGAGCAAAGTGAGTTTTTACACTCATTCCACGAGGAAATGTACCGTGCTACTGGGAACCCTGATGCAGATGCTGATATTCGAATGATGAATTATCTTCGGGGCATACTTAATTCTATGGCAAGGAAAGACCACATGGATGAGACTTCTCCTCACAGGTTCTACATCGACTGCACTATTGAGTTCCATGCTCACAAGATTGCTGTAGATCTCGAGTATATGAGTTTTACCGAAAGGTCGCGTGACATCCCTTCCTCTATACCAGAAGGCTCGATGGTTAACATCACGAACTTCCTCACAGAACTGATCCAAGAAATCTTTGCTGAGGATAATCCGGACTAGCATCGACAGATATTTCACTATGGTTTACGTGAGGTATACGATATAGTGTGCAACACCTTCAAAGACTCAAATCTCACGTTCACCAACTACCAGACCAAGCTCATCCAGGATATTCATGATTCAATTCGAGAAACAAGAGGAAACTCTGGCATAGCAGATCACGACACTTTACACCTCCAATTTCACGGATTCATGTACTCATTCAGACAGCAGCACCCTCAGAGAGAAATGATTGAATCTGATGGTTTCTCTATAGTTGATTCCCGCGGACCTATATCCAGAACAATCAGGGATATCACTTGGGACCTTCTGCACATAAAAAGGGTTACTCAGCAACATCTTGAAAGTTTCCCTATCTTTTCAGAAGAGATTCCAAACATTGTTGAAATCATTTCTCGCCACTTTCTGAGGATCTATCCACGTAATCCCAGGGTTCCACTTCTGAGCACTTCCGACCCTGGAGATTCCAGCACCAACAAGACTGAAGGAAGGCAAAGTCAGGTTCTCGACTATAAAAGCAGCGCTTCTCGGGAGGCAACCCTTGAAATAAAGTCAGGCTCTCGACTTTAAAAGCAGCGCTTCTTGGGAGGCAACCCATGGAATAATCGTAGAAAGAAAGAGAATCTGAGAAATGAAGTAGATCTCCGACTATCCTTCACACTTGGATGAACCCTACTGTTATACAAAACGTCTTCTAAATACAACTCGTTTTGCAAATAAACCACTATTCTCGGATGAATAGGAAAATCATCTTGTGTTTTGAGCATTTGAGGTACTTGCATACTACTTTTATGCATTATGCTCGAACTCGTTTAAAAACATATGATTTATAAAACTAGTTTGTGTTAGAAAATATCTTTCAAAATCTGAGACAGTGATTTCCTTTCATTTGCAAAAACAAAACCGAGTTTGTAAAAAGGGTACATCCAACGTGTTCACACTTAAGAGATCTCTTCATGAGGATAAAATTGAGATGTTGAGATGGAAATAAGCAAGTCGCTTAAACCCGAGCCGATCCTCATAAAGAACTCAGAAGCAGATCTTGGCCACATCTTCTTCTGTAAATTCAGAAACTCAGCTCCTGTGCAACTTACTATCTGGGGAGTATCTGATCCTTTCCTCTTTTATCTGTTTTATCTTTATTCATGTTTATTTGTTTTGTTAGTGTGATAATAAAAAGTAGTCTATACTCTATCCTAAACTTATCACTAAGTGTGGGATTCCACCCCAAAACAAAACACATGAGAAACATTTTCTTACATGTTCAAACTCTAAGTGTGGGATTTTACAATCTCAACTCAAAAGAACATTAGGGACAATGTTCCTCTAAGTGTGGGATAGCAGGTATAGAATACCTTAGTTTGTTTTAATGATTTTAGTTCAAAATAGTTAACACAGAAAATGTTCCTCTAAATTTTTAAAAAATTTTCAATTTTCAAAACCCTTTTTCAAAAGAAAAACGAGTTTAATCATCCGATTAACTCTGAATTTTTGAGTTTTGATATTTTTAAGAGAAGTCATTTTCAAAATATGAATAAGTTGTTTTAAAATCTAAGGAAAATAAGTTAATAATTGCTTAAGCAAGAAATGATAATCTAATAAGAACATGACTAGGCACATACAACCCATTTGCAGTGAGGACTTGAGCCTTAAAAGCATTCAATTTTAATGCTACATTGCTCATTTCTTGTGTGTGCCGATGCATGTATATCTGAATTAGAACTTGCTCTTGACATACGCTTCGAGACCACATTGGTGAGTACCCTACGCGGTATAGGTGCAATTAGATGACCTTGACATTCCTTAGGATTTAACCCACTTTTTAGCCTTCTCTTTCAAGCCCAAAACCCTTTCCGATGCTTATTTTTAGTATCGATGATCCACTTAGTAAACCCTGTAGAGCCTAAACCTTTTCGTTTCATAAACCCACATGTTTAAACCCTACTTTTCCAAAAACTTCCAAAAACTTATCCTAGAATTTCTGAGGTTATGAAAAACGCTTTTTAGAATCATCCCTTCAAATTGTCTTACTCTCTCGTGTTCTCCGAAAAAGAAATATCCTTGGTGTGAAAAATTGACACCATGAAAAGACTCGAAGAAGAAAGATGAGAAGAAGGATTGCTGCATCTAATAATCCTTGGAAATTATCTGGCAAAGAAGTTCTGAAAGAAAAAGCACATAGAAAATAGAAAAAAAAAAAAGAAAAAAAAGAAAAAAAAAATATAGTTCCAAGAATAAGGCTAGTGCTTCGAAGTATCGCCCTAAAAGAAGAAGATCCGATAGAAGACAAAAGCTACTTTACTTTCATCCATTTCTAAATTAAGTTTTTTTCGTGACCTTAGGAGTCCTAAGATAAGCAACACCCTTACACCCAAAATTTCCACTATCCATACCCCTTAACCCTCACAAACATTACAACCCCTGAATGTCTTGGGATAATTAGCATCGTTCTCACCTAAGTGGTGGAGATCCGATTCTCGATCAAGCTTATGACGACGAGTACTGCATGACTGGCTAATTCAACGATTTCTTTGTTTAGAATATTAGGAAACCCGAAACACTCTTGAGTGAATTGAGTGACCACTTTAGTGAGATCGCCTGGTCATGTATACTCCAAGATCACGAGATTTGGAAGTATGCTTAAAGAGAGTCGTAACTTGTTTATGAAATAATTATCTTATTTTTCCTGATGATTTTAGAGCAAATATATGAATATGAGAAAATGATGACTCTTAAAATGTTCTTACTCACCCCAAAACCAGATTTTAAAATATCTTTTTCATGAGGCATGGATGTGTTGCTTGAGGACAAGCAACGTCTAAGTGTGGGATACTTGATGTGACCTAAAAAGTCATGTTTTTAGGCACATTATTCTGCACTTATTGGACTTATATTTGGTGAAATCATCTTAAAATATCTATTATTTACTTAAAATCACCAAAGTGGTCCAATTATAGGCATTGCTGTTAAAATCACCAAAAACATCCGTTTATCACGCAAAACGAGGCAAATAATGTCACCTTAAATATTCCCTTCTTAATTTACTTATGGAATTAGATCTTAATTCATATTTTATGATTCCATAGGGAAATCCAAGACCGGAGGTGAAAGAATCAGAAGAAACGGACGAAAGACGGAGAAGATACAAAGTCTGGAAGCTCGCCGATCGTCATCCGGAACAATCAAAAGTTAAACACCTCCAAATTTGGCAAACTCATATCCATTAGAAGCGTAACGGAAAAACGAAGCCAACGGCGTAAGAATCAAGCAAATCGGAGCCCAAACGAAGAAGATACGGACGAACCAAGCAACCGAGAAATCAGCGGAGGCCAAACGGAGCACCAACCCCCCCTGGGCACCTAGGTACCGTATACGGTACCCTAGGTGCCGTATACGGACCTATGGGTGCCGTATACGGGGGTGTTTGCCTTGTGAGGTGCCGTTTGACCCCCTGGTCCGCTTGTCCCGTATGCTGCTTTGATGCTTGTATTTGATGCTTCAAGACTTGTACCAAGGCTTTTCCACTTTCCCTATAAATAGTCACCTCCATTTCTCATTTTCACACACCTCTCATCTCATTCTCATTCTCTCTCTAGAATTATGTTAGCATTCTCTCTCTAGCACTACTCTTAGGAGTTAGAGGAGAATTAGTAGGAAATTAGCATCCTCTCTCTAGCACTACTTTTAGGAGTTAGAGGAGGATTAGTAGGGTAGCTTTTGTAATAGAGTTGGAACTCTTGGAGGATCTCCTTTGTAATATTGCTCAAGATATTTCGGAGCTCTGTCCGTGTAACCTTTCAGCTACTATTCAATCTACGCATTACTTTCGGTTATTTCTATCCTTATCTTTCATAATGTTGCATGCTATTATTATGTTTAATTTAGGATACATTGTCATGATTAGTGAGTAGATTAGCTATTGTGTTTGTTATGATGTAGTTAGCTTGTTAATACTTTGGGTGATGCTATTTTAAATACAATTGGGATAACATCGTTATGAAACAACGGAGGTAACGTTATACGGCTTTCATTTGTATAGCACCGGAAACATCACGAATGTGTGTAGTACGGAACGTGGAAGCTATGAAAGTCGTGGGCACAATCCGTTGTGGAATAATGATCCCAATTGTTAAATATTGAAAACCGGTGCACTATTAACTATACATTTATGATTTTAAACTAAACTAACGTCTTTCCTCCAATAAACGTGGTTAGAACCTTTATGTCAAGGACTCGCGACCCTTAGTCAAACGGTCACTACCTATCTATGTTTTCTTAAAATAACATGGTCTGATTTTGAAGCAATGGAAATACTGTCTACCTATCGTATAGTACACTGTGAATTAATCAGGGATTTATTGGTTTGGGATTATAAAGTGAACGGGTTATTTAGCTATCATAGATGGTTTACTGTAATACAAGCTTAGATATATTGAGTTCAGATGGCTGTAAAGTATGTAGCCCAGTTAAAGCCCTAATACGACTGAGTATCCGGTTTAACGTTGGAAACACCTATGGCGGAATACAAACACGTACAAACTACGGAAAGGTCGAAGGCTGTATACTGTGTTACATCCTGGCTGAGTCTGTGGTCCAGGAAAGACCATAATACGAGTGAATACACTATGTAACTGTGGAAAACTCTGTGGGTTGAAGACTGTATCACAGCCGAATATCTCTGAACTCAATCACAAACCATTAATGTATTTGTTAATCAGTCACCACCTGTCTTAAATCTTAAATGCCTCGCCTAGCTTAGATACCTTTGTCTGTGTTAAGAAAGATCAGTGGATAAATTGCGGACTGTTGCCTTATTCATGCACCCCATCTGGAGGGTCACTTGGTCTCATCATAAGAGACGGTGAGGGGGGTTTCAAGACAGCCCGATCTGATCAGAATCTTGACAGCCTAGTACTCAGTGACATACTAATCGGTTTATCTGATCAGTAGGGTACTAGTGTTTACACCACAAGGTATCTACGTGAATGCAAGACACAAATATTAAAAGACGTTTTCAAATATAAAACCCCAATACAGCATCACCCCACGTAAAAGCTAACGAAGTCATAACAAACACAAGTCCCCCTATACTGATTCAACCTACCGTTTCTATTTACTGCTTTAATTAGTTTTAATTTTAATTACGGACCTAAGTATAAAACCCCCACGCAAAACTATTTTCAAACCGACGCTAATTTGAACTTTCGTCCCGACAAGTCGTTTCACAATACGGTTAACTCTTCAGAACGACCCTAGCTCATACTTCAGCTATATAGCTCTAGTAGAACTTAGGTCCCCAGCAAAATATAAATTTTAAAACTTCCACCCCGTTGTGACAACCATCACCAAACAGTCGTCGTTGTTCGAGCCGTAAAAAGTTAATTTTGTGAAAATACTAATTTCAGTGATTTCTTTACATCAAAGCCTTCGTTTTTGAAAGTCAAATCCAACGCAAAAAGAATCAACACAAACGAATGTGTAACGAAGAAGTTATGAAGCAAAACGTAAACGAAAAATGGGCCGAAAGGTAAACACGGGCCCAGATCCATATTTTCAGCTATTTTAAGGCTTAAAACGTTTTTACAAAACCTAAAATCGATTTTATATGATTAAAAACGAAAAATACTGCCTACATTCGAATTCCATACCCCAAAAACTCAAGGGTTTGATCTATTCTTTCATTCTGTCAACCGAAAACACTCGTTATCACATTTATTGGTAAGTTTTTGATGTTCAATCTCTATTAACTCTTGGTTTCATTCAACAAAATGTGATTATGGTTCTTATAAACTATTTTCTACAGATTCTAAGGGAGGTTTTTGTGCGATCATTCGATAGTTGGTATTATCTTTATCCGATTTCGTTCATTTATAAATATTTCGATTATTCGATCATTCTCGGTTATTTTCGATTCGATTCCATTGTATTCCGGGTCATGATATCTTTAGGATACTATTAAAATAAGTATATAAGTTGATATAATTGAGATATATGATTACGTTTGCGGTTTGGGTTATGTAGACGAGCGATTAGGGTTGATTTCTCATAAACCCTAATCTGATTAGATTCTATTCTCGGTTTGGGAAGCTTGTAACTTGGTCATATAACGATGATTTTCGATGAAAAAGAAGTCAAAACTTAAGTATTCTGAGTCTATTTTCAAAAGGCGTTGGTCTCATGTCCAAATGTTGTGTTTAAGTTGGTCAAACCGATTTTACAAGATCGAATGTCAAATCTGAGTTTTTCGGTTCCTGATTTTGGTTAATTTGTCGATTTTTGAAACGTAGGTTAAATTAATAATTGAGTCTTGAAATTTTTACTGGATTAATTTAAAAGTGTTAAAAATTTTCTGTTAAAATATTGTAAATGTTACAATATTTTAAGTATTTTAAATAAATTACAAATTTAGCGAAGTCAGAAAACATTGTCGTTTTAGAGCAGTTCAATATGGAGAATTTTTAAAAATAGTAAATAAATGAAATCAAATATGGAAAAATTACAGGTTGTTCTTAACAAATTGAAGTGTCACTGGTAAAATTTTTAGAGTCAAATGATTTATTAAGTCATGTTTAAAAATTTGTGAAGTGGTACAAAATTCTGGACAGAATCTGAATTTCATAATGGGGTTGATTTTTGTAAAGACACATGAGGTTTGGTTGTGAGGAAACTTAGTAGAGGTGATTTGGACTTGAGATACAATGGAAGGACATAGATATGTCTAGTTTGTAACCCGTATATATATATATTCATTTGTAGATTGGCAAAGTTGTTTGGTGGATTCTTTTAGAGGGCGATACTTACTTTGGTATTCAAGATGAGTTTTCGTGGCCCCGTTTTCATTTACTTATTTTCAAATTGGGGGAAAAGTATGCTCGCATGTTTTATTAACTATTTTATGCTGTGAATTTATTCAATTTTCTTTTTGGATATATGCTTGAAATGTGCTGCATTATGTGAGATTATGTGCTTTATTTGAGATCATTGAGAACATTGAGAACATTTGTGGCTATTCGTCTTGCTCCGTTGGGGGTATTGACAACACGCCGGTTGAGAACATTGAGATCATTGAGGCTATTCGTCTTGCTCCGTTGGGGGTATTGACAACACGCCGACTATTGCTATTCGTCTTACTCCGTGGGGGTAATGACAACACGCATTATTGTTTGTTGAGGACATTTCGATCAATTGATATCAATGGTCATATCCTCTTGAGGGTATTGACTAGATATATCAAGTATCTTGGAAACTTATTATTTACACTAATTTCACTTTTATATGTGCCTTTTCATTGCATTGTCCTAACTTATTTGTCACACCCCCAAAATCGGTAATTGTGTTTATTTAATGTTTAGCGGAAGCAAGTTAAGATTTAGCGGAAGCATCTTGTTTCAACAGTTTAACAACGGGGGTGATGACGTTACAATTGTGCATTCATCGTATCAGAGCATATGATCATACAGAACATAATATATTAAGGATGCCAGTCAAATAGTTATTACAAAAGTAGTACGACTGTGTAAGTCGTACAGTAGTAATAAAGTTTAAAACATTTAAGTTTTACAATACATATGTTAAAATAAGATTTCATGAGTATAACTGCAATGTCTGCAGTAATACAGAGGAAATCCTCAAAAGCTGTCCCATAAAGTATGGCATCCTAAGTAGTCCAGGGTTGTCATCCTGAATGCATGCGATCCTTACTTACATAGCTAATTTCCTGTAAAACATAGAAAGAAAGTCGTCAACAAATATGTTGAGTGAATTCACAGGTTTGTATAAATATGTGGTATGTTAACCAATTTATGTTAAAGTTATTGAAATGTTATTCAATAAATAAATGTTTACAGGTTTTGCAATTTGTAAGATGTTAGGGATAATTACCCTAAAGTATAGTTTTATGTGGGTTGTTACCCAAAATGTATGTCTGGTTGTTTACCAGTATATGAATATAATCAGTAAGTATACTGACATAAAACAGTTGTAGGATATGTTTATCCTAAATAATATGTGTGGGAATACTTAGACTATAATCCCCTGAAAGGTGAGCTAAACCTCGCAAGTTAAAGTAACGCGACCTAACCCTATAACCAAACCACAACCAAATCTTATGTTTCTTGCCTGAAGGACAGTTAAGTATACGCTCCATCCATAGGAGGGTCGTCACGGCAATAGTACTATTCGTATACTCAGTGGCTAGAGTCACCTAGCTAATGGTTATAGTCTGCATGACATAAGGTCTTTCATGCACACATTTCAAGTCTGGTCCGTACTAGGATTTGTTGTCTAATTCCCAAAACAGTTGTGAAATAATATTTCATGTCAAACAGTTGTATAAAGCAATAACGCAATTATATAATTTGCTGCATGTGTTTGCATGCAGTTTCTATGTTTACACCCCCATGTTTAAAAGCATAAAACATTTGTAAAGTAGGGGCTGTGAACTCACAGTAGTTTTGCTCGGTAGGAAAGCTAGCAGCCAAACAGATAACAGCCCAAGGTATGTTAACCTATACAATAAATATATTAACATAAGTACGTTTGATTTGTTTTAATCACTTATGTTAACAGTTTGTTTGTTTGAAGAAATGGTTGATTTCTTAGTAATATAAGTTGTTGACTTTATTAATGACATTGCGTTGAAATATTGTTATTATTTCATAAATCGTATACTTGTTAAGTGTATAAACCAATATGTAATTGTTTATTTAACAGAAGGTCGTTTTGTTTTCATTTGTACATGTACTTTGTATATAGTTGTTCGTATAATTTGAACGTTATTCAATTATCATTGTTTATATATATATATTTGTGAATATATATTCTTAAGTGTCGTATGTATATATATATATATATTTAATCAATACATTGTTTACGTATATCAAAATATATATATAAGTTTTCATTTGTTTAAGAAAACTTATACGTTTGTGTCTATATATATCGTGTGTCCTCGAATATATATATATATATATATATATATATATATATATATATATATATATATATATATATATATATTGTAATACGTTGTTTCGTATTTTTAAAAAAAGTTGTAAGTTTTATTTGTTATAAAACTTGATAATATATTTATCCCGTTTAATAAATATCATTTGTTTTTAATATCTTTACGTTTGTTTAATAAGTGTTAAATATCCCGATAATGTAATCGTATTCAAATTGTATAGTTCATAAAGTTCATATATATATATGTCATATATCGTTTGTTCGTACGAATTAATAAGTCCAATGTCCGTATTCATAGTTTGTCTCGGTTTATAATGTCATTTAACAATTTATCAAGTCTCGTATACGTCTTGCACAAATAATATCGTTAACGGAAACGTTTTGTGTTTTAAAATAAAAGTCAAGGTGTTGACCAGACACGGGAATCCGCCGGATTCTATTTGAATCCGCCGGATTCTCGTTAAATGAAAAGGTGTTGCCGGATCTTCGGTTCAAGCCGCCGGGTCGGGTCAAGAATAGGTGAATCCGCCGGATTTAGTTGAATCCGCCGGATTCTTTTGTGTTCACAAAACGTTCATGTGAAGCTTTGGGAATCCGCCGGATTTAGGTGAATCCGCCGGATTCGATCGTGTCTTTTACTCGTTCACCGTTTTAGCCGAAGATTTGTGTGCGAGTTTCATAGGGGAATCCGCCGGATTCTACATGAATCCGCCGGATTCATGTTACTTCCAGGGCCTGTCCGAACAGGGCAAAACATATACCCGATCTTTTGGTTCCAACTCGTTTTTACCTCAATACCAAATGTTTATATAAGTGTTACATGTCGTTTTTACAAGTTATTACTTCATTTTAACAAGTTTCTATATAACGATTTTGGTTTTGTAGTTTTGGTTTTAAAAACCCATTTTAAGAACAAAGCTTTCAATCATCAATTTAATGTGTTATATGTGGTGATTATTATGTTTAAACAAGTTATATAACGATATTGAAGTATAGAATTCAAAGAATTGAAAGTTCCTTACAATGAGATTTTTGGATGATGATGATGCCGAATGATGATGGTGATGATCAGATGGTGATGATAACGAGATTATGGAGATGTTGTTGGTTTGTTGCTTCCACCCTTTGATCTTGCTAATCAATCCAAAGAAGAAGGAAGAAAAGAAAAAAAATTTGATTATGTATGTGTGTGTGTGTAGCCGAGAGATAGAGATCAGGGGAAAGAGGGAGTATGGTTTTAAAAACCAATTGTCTCCTGCATTATTGTAGGTAGGTGAGGGTTTTTGCACTGCAATTTCGAGTACGGGTATAATTATAGCAATATAAACGTAAACTTTTTACATTTTTATTTTGTAGGTGTTCTCCTGGTTCGTAATTTATAATCAGAATAATGATATTATCATTATTTTAAAACGTTGTACAATTTTGTACATTTTACTGCGCACAGTTAATTGAGCGCAAAATTTCAGTTAATTTAGGATTTCATATTTTGAGGTAATGTTCTAAATGTTATCGAATGAACTAGAAAATTTGCCTTTTTATGATTTGACGTCGTATGCGCGTTTTAGAATTTTTTTCTGTTCGTGTTATAATACGTTTTATGTTAAACGTAAAATTAGACCTTTATATCTATATGTTATAGATATATAAATACTCGTAATTAATAATTATATTATTAATTATTTTTGTATCACGAAACTTTTGTCATTTATTTTTGTCGGGTTCGTTCCGATACGTTTGTACGTAATTATAATTAATTACATATTTTGTAATACTTTTTGTTTAAAAGTAATGGGCTTGCTAGGCTTACATCACATCAAATAGTTTTGTTAAAACTTAATCAGGAAATTAGCGTAAGAATGCACATGCTTAAATGTTAATTATTACCTAATTTGGAGAGTTGTCACATTCTCCCCTCGTTAGGGAAATCTCGTCCCGAGATTTAATTTGTGTCGTGAGTCGTGGTCACGGTTTCAAATAAATGGGGATACTTCTTGCGTATCTCGTCCTCACGTTCCCAAGTGAACTCTGGGCCTCTTTTCGAGTTCCATCGAATTTTGACAAGTTTGATCCGACTGTTTCGGAGTTTCTGTGTTTTCGTATCCATTACTTCAAGCGGTTCCTCCACGAAGTTGAGTTTTTCGTCGACATAGATTTCGTCAGGAGGTATGATTAACGCTTCGTCAGATAGACACTTCTTAAGATTACTCACGTGAAACGTGTCGTGAATATTACTAAGTTCTTGCGGCAGTTTAAGCTTATAAGCTACAGGACCAATCCTTTCTAGGATCTCAAAAGGTCAGATGTAACGTGGGTTCAGTTTGCCGCGTTTTCCAAATCGCACAACTCCTTTCCAAGGAGATACCTTGAGCAGGACTCTGTCACCTACTTGAAACTCTAAAGGTTTCCGTCTATTGTCTGCATAACTCTTTTGTCGGTCTCGTGCCGTTTTTAATCGATTAAGCACTTGAGATATTTTGTCCGTTGTCTCTTGGACTATCTCAGGACCTGATAATTGTCTGTCATCCATATCTGCCCAACATAGTGGGGATCGGCACTTGCGTCCGTACAACGCCTCGAAAGGTGCCATCTGTATACTCGTATGATAACTATTGTTGTACGAGAATTCAGCTAAAGGGAGATGAACATCCCAGTTTCCTCCAAAATCAATCACGCATGCTCGTAGCAAGTCCTCAAGCGTTTGTATCGTTCGCTCGCTTTGACCATCAGTTTGTGGATGGTAGGCGGTACTCATGTCGAGTCTAGTGCCTAAAGCTTGTTGCAATGTTTGCCAGAAGCGAGAGGTGAAACGTGCATCTCTATCAGAGATGATGGATAATGGAACTCCATGTCTAGAAACAACTTCTTTTATGTAAATTCTAGACAGCTTTTCCATCTTATCCGTTTCCTTAATGGCAAGAAAGTGAGCTGACTTTGTCAGTCGATCGACAATCACCCATATGGAGTCCATTCCAGATGATGTTTTCGGTAGTTTCGTGATGAAATCCATCGTGATGTGTTCCCATTTCCATTTGGGCAACTCTGGTTGTTGCAAAAGTCCGGATGGCTTTTGGTACTCAGTCTTAACTTTTGCACAAGTCAGACATCTACTAACATAGGTGGCAATGTTTCTTTTCATGCCAGGCCACCAGTAAAATCCTTTCAGATCGTGGTACATCTTATCTGCACCAGGATGTATCGAGTAATTAGACTTATGAGCTTCGTCCAATACTAGGCTACGTAGCTCATCAACACAAGGAATCCAAATTCGATTCATGAAGTACAATACTCCATTTTCCTTAGACTCCAGTTGTTTCTCCATCCCTTTGAGGGATTCGTCCTTTATACGTTCTGGAGTAAAGGCCGCTTGTTGAGCGTCACGAATTTGGGAAATCAGATCCAAGTGGATTGTCAGTCCTAACGCTCGAACTCTTCGAGGTTTCACTCTTTCCTTACGACTCAAGGCATCCGCTACTACATTAGCTTTGCCTGGATGGTACTTGATTTCACAGTCGTAATCATTCAACAATTCAACCCAACGTCTCTGTCTCATGTTGAGTTCTTTCTGGTCAAATATGTGTTGGAGACTTTTGTGATCGGTAAAGATCGTACACTTTGTACCGTATAGGTAGTGTCTCCAAATCTTTAGTGCAAAAACGACTGCTCCTAGCTCTAAATCATGCGTCGTATAGTTCTTCTCGTGAATCTTCAATTGACGAGACGCATATGCAATGACCTTGTCGTTTTGCATCAACACGCAACCTAATCCTTGATGTGAAGCATCACAGTAGACAACAAAGTTTTCTACTCCTTCTGGTAAGGATAGGATAGGTGCGGTGCTCAATTTCTCTTTCAGCATTTGAAAAGCATTCTCTTGCTTCTCGCCCCAATCAAACTTCTTGTCTTTTTGCGTTAGGGCGGTAAGTGGCTGAGCTATCTTCGAGAAATTCCCAATGAACCTTCGGTAGTAACCGGCTAACCCAAGAAATTGTCGTATCTCAGTTGGGGTCTTTGGGGCTTCCCAATTTTTAATCGCCTCAATTTTGGATGGGTCCACGTGAATTCCTTTGTTATTGATCACGTGACCCAGGAAATGAACCTCACGCATCCAAAACTCGCATTTAGAGAACTTTGCATAAAGCTTCTCTTTCTCCAGTAATTCAAGAATCAGCCTCAGATGTCGTTCATGGTCTTCCTTTGTTCGCGAGTATATCAAGATATCGTCAATGAACACGATGACGAACTTATCAAGGTAAGGTTTACATACTCTATTCATTAGATCCATGAACACTGCTGGCGCATTCGTTAGCCCGAATGGCATAACCAGGAACTCGTAATGACCATATCGAGTCCTAAATGCAGTCTTAGGGATATCTTCATCCCGTACCTTCAGTTGATGGTAACCCGATCTCAAGTCGATCTTTGAGTAATAACTTGACCCTTGCAGCTGGTCAAACAAATCGTCGATGCGTGGCAATGGGTATCGGTTCTTAATCGTCACTTTGTTCAGTTCTCGATAATCGATACACATCCGCATTGATCCATCCTTCTTTTTGACAAATAACACCGGAGCTCCCCACGGTGAAAAGCTCGGTCGGATGAATCCTAAATCCAACAGTTCTTGCAACTGTGCAGACAGTTCCTGCATTTCTGATGGAGCTAAACGGTAAGGCGCACGAGCAATCGGTGCAGCTCCCGGCACTAGGTCGATATGGAATTCAACCTGCCGAGGAGGTGGTATCCCTGGTAGCTCGTCAGGAAATACTCCTGGGTAGTCGCGTACTACGGCCACGTCGTCTATGCGTCGCTCCTCTGGTTTCTTATTCACAACATGTACCAAAAATGCTTGGTACCCTTTTCGTAGATACTTATTTGCCTTCATGCATGTAATCGTTTTCACCACACGATTACTCTTTTCTCCTTGAACCATCAACATTTCTCCTGACGGTAGAGGTAACCGTACAATCTTCTCATGACAGATGATCTCTGCGCGGTTCAGTGATAACCAATCCATGCCAACCACTATATCGAAGCTCCCTAATTCTACCGGTAGTAAGTCTATTTTGAAAGAATGACCTTCTAAAGTTAAGGAACATCCTGGTACTATTTCTCCTGATTCAATCAACTTACCATCAGCTAGCTCTACTGTGTATTTGTTATCTAGCTTAAGGGATTCGATCTCTAATAGTGGTCTAAACTCAGTGGACACAAAGCTTAAATCAGCACCGGAATCAAATAACACAGAAGCAAAATGGTTGTTTACAAGAAACGTACCAGTGACTGTGTTAGGATCCTGACGTGCCTCTGGTGCTCCTAACATGAACACGCGTCCACGAGCTGGCTGATTGTTGTTGTTGTTAGCATTGTTGTTGTTGGTTCGGTTGTTGTTGTTACCGCGGTTGTTTCCATTGTTGTTGCGGTTACGAGCGTTGTTGGCGTTACGGTTTTGGTTATTGAGTCGAGGGCATCGGTTTCGATAGTGCCTCGTGTCGCCACACTCAAAACATCCTTGGTTCTGGCGAGCAGTGTTTCCCTTAGGGGCAGGGTTTACCTTACAGTTTTGGGTTTTGTGACCCCATCCCTTACAGCTGTCGCAAAACCAACACTCACCCTCGTGGTGTTTGCTACACTTATCACACTTAGGTTTGTTACCCAAGTATGGCTTCGATTCCACAATGGTGGCAGCGTAAGACTTTGGATTTCCAGATCCTTTCTTGTTGGATTGACCCTGACGGTCATTCCACTTACGCTTCTTACCTCCAGAACTACCAGCTTCAGCACTGCTCTGCTCAACATTAACCGACACAGTCTTCTTGGTCAGTGTCCCCATTCTAACTGCTTCATCAGTCAAACTCTGCGCTAAGGTAACAGCGCTCCTGAAAGTGTCAGGTTTGGAGGACGTAACTAAACTCCTGATCTGTGGTGCCAGTCCATACACATAGCGTTCAATACGCTTATACTCAGGCGTTACCATATGTGGCACAAGACGAGCTAGTTCTTGGAACCTAGTTGTGTAACCAGTGATATCAGCACCAATCATAGCAATGTTCCACAGCTCAGTCTCAATTTTCTGCATCTCACTGCGAGGGCAGAATTCTTCCATCATCATACTCTTCAATGTTTCCCATGTCATGGAATAAACAGCTGGTCGTCCCATCGACTGAACTTGACTGTTCCACCAAGTCAAAGCTTTATCAGCTAGTGTGCAGGCAACATACTTCACTGCAGTGTCTGGTAGACAATCACTGATGTCCAACACAGAATCCATCTTTTCTATCCAGTGTATAATACCAATAGCACCTTCGGTGCCACAGAAAGATGGTGGTTTACATGCCTGAAATGTCTTATATGAACACCCTTTGCGGTTATTCACAACAGTCTCAGCAATAACAGGGGTCGATCCACTGTTATTAATCCCAGTCTCACGGTTTCGGCTTGCCTCATACTCGGCAATACCTTCAGCTATGCGTCTAGCTATTAACTGCTCAGTAGTTTCCTCAGTGTTAGGTGGTGGAATGGTTTCAGATGTAGGAGGTACAGTTGTTTTCTGACTGTTCCTAGTAATTCGTCGTTTTGGCGGCATAGTTCAGTTCTGCGATGAATAAAATGCAGAAGTCAATGCCAAGATAATGAATGTGATGAACAAGATTTCACATTGTCTATCAAATGAATAGTATGGAGAATTTGAGAGAATAATGTTTCACATTGTATATCGCACGACTTTGAAACACCCATATGTACTTTGTACAATATAATCACGTTGGCCAGGCGTCATTATATAATGCCAAATACATATTTCTTTTCATCATCGTTTAAGTGCAATCAATGTTTTATGGAATTCAAGATAAGATAAATAATTCATAGTATGGTAGGTTTTCAAAGTTTGCAAGAAATGGTTTCAACAATTATTACGTGATAACTTTTCTATCACTTGTATATGGAGATGAATATAATTCGCACGAAATTTCGAATCGAACCTAAGTTATATTATACATTAACTAGAACGTTCTTACATCGTTTCATTACAAAACTTGATGATATCTCCTATATCCATCAAGAGTGATTTCCAATACTACACGAGTTGCTACAGTACTAATTAAACTAAACTTAGCTATACTTAGATCCTAACAAAACGATTATATTCCTACGACAGTTCTTCATCAGTTCTTTATTAAGCTATCTTTAGCTATGTTCTCTGTCGTAGTGCAGTTCTTTTTCTTTTACTCCTGATTCAGATTGGGAGAGAAGTAGCGTGTTTCCAGCATAGTTTTGTATCGCAGAGTCGGATAATAGTCCAGATCATTCTCAGTTGAGCATTTGCACAAACGTTTGATCCAAGACTTAACTCTTTTCTTGCGATTACTAGCCACTTTCTTCCAGAAGCGTATTTTATCCTTAACTCGGACAATCATAGGCCTCTTTAGGATTCTCAATTCTAGCTCATGGTTCCTACATTTGAACACAAGCTCCCAATTTTGACCATCAAATCTTTCAGCCTGATCTTGTACTCTTTCGTACTCCTCTATGTCAATCAATCCAAAGTGGTGGTTCTCAATCTCTTCTTCCACCAGTTCCACTATCGGAATTGTTTCTGTATCGACATATTCATATTGTATCTGCTCGTCGATGGTTATGTCATCATCTGATGAATATTCACTTATGACAGGTTCTGCCATTTTTCCAGTTTCAAGAGATCTATAGGTTACAAAGACATATTTCAGTATCCACAGTTATGTAGTCTATATTGTCAATATATAATCCAATCACAACGCACAGTAATATAAACAATAATAATAAACCAAATACATACGTCATATCATATAATTGATTATAGTTAGTTCACATGTTTTTATACAAAACATGATGGATCTATCCTAGATATCCATCGATCCAAAGACTAATCAAAGCATGACGGGTCTGTCTACACACCGTCGATCCAAATGATATACAAAACATGACAGGTCTGTCTATACCCGTCGAACCAAAGTTCCAAGTCTAATACATAGTATATATACAATCCTAAGTAGGCACATCCCGCCCTACATAGGTCTAACGGAAATACGGTAGAAATGATCCCACGGCTGTCCTCAACACAGCCATCACCACACAAGCACCAACCACAAGCCCTGCAATCCTAACATGTCTCTCAAGTGTCCTCACACGAGCACGTGCGGACTCAGCTATCTCCTGGGCAGTAAACACATGGTTCAACAAAAAGTGATGATGCTCATGCATACCAGCCATGTCCCCATACAGACGAGAGATCTCATCCTGTACCTGTCCAAGGTGAGAACCCCTGCTAGAAGTAATACAAAACAAAGTACGCATAACAGCAACTAATGTAGGGAGAGTCTGCTCTATCGGCTCTCCAGTGGTAGACAGTGGTGCTGGGGGTCGTGAGGACTCTCCTGTCTCAAAGGTGGAGGGAAAACCCTCTAATGACCTCCAGTGCCTCAACATAGGAGTCATCCACTCTAGATGAGCAAACCTGGGTGCCCTCTGTGGAGACTCAACAGACTCGTCCGCTGGTGCCAACGGACCTATAGGAAAATCTCGGACACACATCCTCGGTGTCCTCCTATATACAGGCCTGCGAGAAGTCTCACCGGCCTGATGGTGAATACCTGTAGTGATAGGGGTAACCTCATGTGCTGTCGGTGGTGGCGCGATGTAAGCGTCACTAGTGTCGTCTGACATGTCTCTCAAATGAACAGATGACTCATCCCCTACAGTGATCGCGGGACCCTCAAAAGGAGCCTCAGTCGGCTCTTCGTCCGAAGCATAAACATGGTAAACTGATTGACTAGACATACTGTGACAAAGGAAATTGTGTGTGACGTGTCAGTCATTTGTTAGATGTATGCAAACGTATGTATGTATGAATGCATGAATGTTCTAGCCAAGGCTATAATCTAGGTCTCTAAGGTTTTCAGTCACCTAAAGACTTCTAGTTCGCTATAACCAATGGCTCTGATACCAAGTCTGTCACACCCCCAAAATCGGTAATTGTGTTTATTTAATGTTTAGCGGAAGCAAGTTAAGATTTAGCGGAAGCATCTTGTTTCAACAGTTTAACAACGGGGGTGATGACGTTACAATTGTGCATTCATCGTATCAGAGCATATGATCATACAGAACATAATATATTAAGGATGCCAGTCAAATAGTTATTACAAAAGTAGTACGACTGTGTAAGTCGTACAGTAGTAATAAAGTTTAAAACATTTAAGTTTTACAATACATATGTTAAAATAAGATTTCATGAGTATAACTGCAATGTCTGCAGTAATACAGAGGAAATCCTCAAAAGCTGTCCCATAAAGTATGGCATCCTAAGTAGTCCAGGGTTGTCATCCTGAATGCATGCGATCCTTACTTACATAGCTAATTTCCTGTAAAACATAGAAAGAAAGTCGTCAACAAATATGTTGAGTGAATTCACAGGTTTGTATAAATATGTGGTATGTTAACCAATTTATGTTAAAGTTATTGAAATGTTATTCAATAAATAAATGTTTGCAGGTTTTGCAATTTGTAAGATGTTAGGGATAATTACCCTAAAGTATAGTTTTATGTGGGTTGTTACCCAAAATGTATGTCTGGTTGTTTACCAGTATATGAATATAATCAGTAAGTATACTGACATAAAACAGTTGTAGGATATGTTTATCCTAAATAATATGTGTGGGAATACTTAGACTATAATCCCCTGAAAGGTGAGCTAAACCTCGCAAGTTAAAGTAACGCGACCTAACCCTATAACCAAACCACAACCAAATCTTATGTTTCTTGCCTGAAGGACAGTTAAGTATACGCTCCATCCATAGGAGGGTCGTCACGGCAATAGTACTATTCGTATACTCAGTGGCTAGAGTCACCTAGCTAATGGTTATAGTCTGCATGACATAAGGTCTTTCATGCACACATTTCAAGTCTGGTCCGTACTAGGATTTGTTGTCTAATTCCCAAAACAGTTGTGAAATAATATTTCATGTCAAACAGTTGTATAAAGCAATAACGCAATTATATAATTTGCTGCATGTGTTTGCATGCAGTTTCTATGTTTACACCCCCATGTTTAAAAGCATAAAACATTTGTAAAGTAGGGGCTGTGAACTCACAGTAGTTTTGCTCGGTAGGAAAGCTAGCAGCCAAACAGATAACAGCCCAAGGTATGTTAACCTATACAATAAATATATTAACATAAGTACGTTTGATTTGTTTTAATCACTTATGTTAACAGTTTGTTTGTTTGAAGAAATGGTTGATTTCTTAGTAATATAAGTTGTTGACTTTATTAATGACATTGCGTTGAAATATTGTTATTATTTCATAAATCGTATACTTGTTAAGTGTATAAACCAATATGTAATTGTTTATTTAACAGAAGGTCGTTTTGTTTTCATTTGTACATGTACTTTGTATATAGTTGTTCGTATAATTTGAACGTTATTCAATTATCATTGTTTATATATATATATTTGTGAATATATATTCTTAAGTGTCGTATGTATATATATATATATTTAATCAATACATTGTTTACGTATATCAAAATATATATATAAGTTTTCATTTGTTTAAGAAAACTTATACGTTTGTGTCTATATATATCGTGTGTCCTCGAATATATATATATATATATATATATATATATATATATATATATATATATATATATATATATATATATTGTAATACGTTGTTTCGTATTTTTAAAAAAAGTTGTAAGTTTTATTTGTTATAAAACTTGATAATATATTTATCCCGTTTAATAAATATCATTTGTTTTTAATATCTTTACGTTTGTTTAATAAGTGTTAAATATCCCGATAATGTAATCGTATTCAAATTGTATAGTTCATAAAGTTCATATATATATATGTCATATATCGTTTGTTCGTACGAATTAATAAGTCCAATGTCCGTATTCATAGTTTGTCTCGGTTTATAATGTCATTTAACAATTTATCAAGTCTCGTATACGTCTTGCACAAATAATATCGTTAACGGAAACGTTTTGTGTTTTAAAATAAAAGTCAAGGTGTTGACCAGACACGGGAATCCGCCGGATTCTATTTGAATCCGCCGGATTCTCGTTAAATGAAAAGGTGTTGCCGGATCTTCGGTTCAAGCCGCCGGGTCGGGTCAAGAATAGGTGAATCCGCCGGATTTAGTTGAATCCGCCGGATTCTTTTGTGTTCACAAAACGTTCATGTGAAGCTTTGGGAATCCGCCGGATTTAGGTGAATCCGCCGGATTCGATCGTGTCTTTTACTCGTTCACCGTTTTAGCCGAAGATTTGTGTGCGAGTTTCATAGGGGAATCCGCCGGATTCTACATGAATCCGCCGGATTCATGTTACTTCCAGGGCCTGTCCGAACAGGGCAAAACATATACCCGATCTTTTGGTTCCAACTCGTTTTTACCTCAATACCAAATGTTTATATAAGTGTTACATGTCGTTTTTACAAGTTATTACTTCATTTTAACAAGTTTCTATATAACGATTTTGGTTTTGTAGTTTTGGTTTTAAAAACCCATTTTAAGAACAAAGCTTTCAATCATCAATTTAATGTGTTATATGTGGTGATTATTATGTTTAAACAAGTTATATAACGATATTGAAGTATAGAATTCAAAGAATTGAAAGTTCCTTACAATGAGATTTTTGGATGATGATGATGCCGAATGATGATGGTGATGATCAGATGGTGATGATAACGAGATTATGGAGATGTTGTTGGTTTGTTGCTTCCACCCTTTGATCTTGCTAATCAATCCAAAGAAGAAGGAAGAAAAGAAAAAAAATTTGATTATGTATGTGTGTGTGTGTAGCCGAGAGATAGAGATCAGGGGAAAGAGGGAGTATGGTTTTAAAAACCAATTGTCTCCTGCATTATTGTAGGTAGGTGAGGGTTTTTGCACTGCAATTTCGAGTACGGGTATAATTATAGCAATATAAACGTAAACTTTTTACATTTTTATTTTGTAGGTGTTCTCCTGGTTCGTAATTTATAATCAGAATAATGATATTATCATTATTTTAAAACGTTGTACAATTTTGTACATTTTACTGCGCACAGTTAATTGAGCGCAAAATTTCAGTTAATTTAGGATTTCATATTTTGAGGTAATGTTCTAAATGTTATCGAATGAACTAGAAAATTTGCCTTTTTATGATTTGACGTCGTATGCGCGTTTTAGAATTTTTTTCTGTTCGTGTTATAATACGTTTTATGTTAAACGTAAAATTAGACCTTTATATCTATATGTTATAGATATATAAATACTCGTAATTAATAATTATATTATTAATTATTTTTGTATCACGAAACTTTTGTCATTTATTTTTGTCGGGTTCGTTCCGATACGTTTGTACGTAATTATAGTTAATTACATATTTTGTAATACTTTTTGTTTAAAAGTAATGGGCTTGCTAGGCTTACATCACATCAAATAGTTTTGTTAAAACTTAATCAGGAAATTAGCGTAAGAATGCACATGCTTAAATGTTAATTATTACCTAATTTGGAGAGTTGTCACATTATTATTATCACAGCAAAATGTTTATTTTTCTGGTGTCTGGTTTCAAACCTACGAAACTCACCAACATTCGTGTTGACCTTTTTGAGCATAACTTTTCAGGATACACTAGTGGAGTTAAAGCAGAGGACAAGAGAACTTAGTGGACCACATAGGTTACATTAAGAGTTATTCAAGGCTTGATACACTACAGTTGTTTGTGAAGGCATGTTTTGTCTTAACGTTTGTTGAGTACGATTGTTTGTAAGACTTTGAATTCATTGTTGGAATGTATGCATGACATGAACCGTTATTCATGTTAGTGACATCATGACACATTGAATATTGCATTTCATATAGAATTCTTTAAAATGATGTGTTATGATCCTATCACCGTTATACCCCGTCGTTTCCGCTTTAGACGGGGTGTGACAGATTGGTATCAGAGCCATTGTTTATAGATATCTAGGTGGATTGACCTAGACTATAAGTAAGGAACCCACATATAGAACATGAGTTAGGAAGTTATGTGTGCATACAATTCCGTGAAGCTAGTTGTAGCTAGTGTCGATCATTCATCTTAACCATTTCAAATAAGAAGGACATTGTAAGCATTTCTTCATCATCTTACGACTCTTTATGTGGTTCGTCTACATGTTGCTTAGGATTCCATAACTATCTGATCTCTTTCCGTAAATACAAAGCTTATTGTGATATAAGGACTTGGAAGATAAGTATGTGTATGAAAGAATACTTTCACAATTATGGCTGCAGACGTAATTGACAAAGGTATTCCGACGTATGTGTGCTTATCCGACCAGGTTTGCATATCTCATGTGCTATCTTCGTGTCGTATGGTAATAAAATCCCAATTATATTCCTTACCGAATCATTCTTATGATTGTGAGTCTTGTGCATTTATGCCTTGACAAACTCCAAAGTATTCATCTATTCTAAACTAATAAGAATTCGAAATTTTAGTGAGCATACTACTAAGACGCATTACTTGTAAAATTTACTCGTGGAGGAGAAACACTCGGTGGTGGTCATACAAGTGATAATGGTGATTGAACTGATGGTTGAACTAGAGGAATTTGTTGTATTGAAGGCAAGAACGCAAATGTTGTTGCGATCATTGCACGACAGTGGTGGGCCTTAATATTCAAAGTTGTCATGCAAGTTAGTGACAACATATTGAATCATGGTAGAGTTAACGACACCGAAGGCGAAAATGGAATTAATAGTCAAGAATTCAAATGATGAAAGTGGTGATGGAGCGAAAAATAAATAAATAAATAAATAAAATAAAAATAAATATATAAATAAAATATATAAATAAATAAATAAAGGCACTGTTTAAGGAGAAATATTCTTTCAATAACGAAATGAAGAAGTTAGTGAACAAGTTAGGGAATTTCTCTACGATGAGAGTTTAGCATGCAACATATATTGGACAATTTTATGAGTTGGCAAGAATTAGACCTCGTCCTGTGGCACTCGAAGCTAAGAGAATTGAGAAGTACATCAACAGCTTTGTTCCGAAAACTAACAGGACGGTAGAAGTGACTGAGCCTCTTACCATCCGAGGCGCAATACTGATGGGTGGATCGTTAATCGATGAAACTAATAAGACAGGGAATGTATAAACAGTACCAAGAACGAGAGAGTACTTAAGAAATTCGTTGGTACTAACACATGAAGAGAGGGTTACGCTGGTTCACATCTTCTGTGAGTAAGGTGTGACCGCTATCATCACACATCAGCATCATGTTATATTTATTCAAACTGCAACTTAAGAGGTCGCTTTACAATTGAATGTTGGATGACAGCTCGTCAAGTGGCACCAATCAACACAGTAGGAAACTCGATGGCTTGTCTTGAGTGAGAGACTTTGAAACAATTTTATTAATGGGAGCACGTAGAGACTAAAAGACATTATATAAGGGTGTACTTTAGTGCTAGAAGATTCTTCTTTTAGCGTTGATGTGTTGCCCTTTGGACTCAGGAGTTTTGGTATAGTTGTGGGAATGAGTTAGTTGATGAAATTTAGGTAGAAATTGCATGTTTAAGAAAGTATTCCGTATACCACTTAAATGGTGGCGAAATACTTGAGACTCGTATAGAACCATCCGGAGACGAAAAGAAACAACTCATGAGCGTAAGGGCTAATAAGTTAAAATTTCAAAACATTCTATTATCAACGATCTCCTCGTGGTCTTCTTGGAAGATTTAGAAGGATTATTTCCCTCTTTACTCGTAAAGTTTTGTATCAATCTTATTCTTGGGGCAACCCCAGTTGCAAAAAGCTCCAAATCGCTTAACACTATTTGAATGCAAGAGTTATTTAATTCTCTTTAAGATGCTCCAAGACAAGGGTTTTATTTGCCCTAGTCTTTTTCCGTTGGGAGCACCTGGTTTGTTTGTCAAAAAGAAAGATGGTTCTTTTCATTTGTGCATTGATTATCGTGAACTTAACAAATTTATGGTCAAAAATCATTGTCCTCTTCAAAGGATGGATGATTTGTTTGATCAACTTCAAGGTGTTCGGTGGTTTTCAAAAATCAATCTTCATACTGGTTACCATCAATTAAGGGTATCTGAATCAGATATACCTAAGATTGCATTTAATACTTGTTACGAACATTTCAAATTTCTCGTTATGTCTTTCGATCTTACTAATCCGACTATAGCATTCCTATATTTAACGAACGCGTATGTAAGCCGCATCTCGATGAATTTATCATACTTTTTCATTTGCGACGTTCTAATTTATTTAAAACTAAGAAGGAGCATGAAGTTCCTTCAAGACTAATCCTGGATTTCTTTTGAAAGAAAAGGTCTATGCAATATATTCAGAGTTCAAAATTTGACTACAAGAGGTTTGTTTTGTTTGGGCACATTGCAAACAAGAAAGTTATTCTTGTGAATTTTAGCAAAATAGAAGCTGTAAAGGGATGGAAGGCCCCACAGCTATCGTGAAGGTTCGTAAAGCATTTGGGATTCACAGGTTATTATCGGCATCTTATCGAGAGTCTTTCCAAGAATCGCTCTACTACTCACATATATATAAGAAGTTTGTTTGGGGTAGGAACTAAGAAGAATCTTTTCAATCATTGAAGGATGCATTGTGTAATGCATTAATCTGGACTATTCACGATGGATAAGAGGATTTCGTTGTGTATTGGGATGCATCAAAACCGAGGTTTAAGTTGTGTTTTAATTAAATGGGAAATGTAATCGTATTCGTCTCTCGACAACTCAAGATACATAAGCATTACTATATTACCCACGATTTGGAACTTGGAGCGGTAGCATTCGTACATATGTGTTGAAGACACTACTTGTATGAAATGAAGAACGTTATTCATACCGATCATAAGAGCTTTTAACACCCCTATGTTCAAAAGAAGTTAAATACGAGGCAAATGAGGAAGCTCGAATTATTTAGTGGTTACAATTGTGAAATTTGATTCTATTCGGGGAAGACGGATGTGTTGCAGATGTTTTGAGTAGGAAGGAAAGAGTAAGCCAAGGTGAGTGCAAGTCAAAGTTTGACGATACACTCTGGCATTAAGGATAAGATGTTCAAAATTCAAGATGAAGCATTAAGGATACTTATAAACAAAACAAAAAGTTGCACGGGTTAGACAAACATTTGGAACAAAAAGTGGACAAGATGTCACATCATGGAAAAGATTTTGGATTCCTTTACTAGGTGGTCTATGGACACTAGTAATGGACAGAGTACATAAGTCAAAATATTTCGTACAACGGGAGTTGTTAAGAAGTAATATAATATCGTGGAGTTATATTGGTGTCTGGGAATGAAGATGGACATCATTTAATACATTTGTCAATTTAGTCAATGCATGATCTGTTTGAAGTTCAAGGCTGAAGTTGGGTTAAAGTTAGTTGATTGGATTGAAATAGTCCATGAAGTTATTGACAAGATCGTTCAAATCAAGGAGAGGTTGGAAACAGTACGCGATAAGCAAATGAGTTACGCAAATGAACGTCGACAGCAGTTAGAATTTTATGATGGAAATTATATATTGCTTAAGGTATCGCTTTGGAAAAATGCCGTACGCTTTGGGAAGAAAGGGAAAATTTGCACATAGGTTTGTTGGGTCGTTCTAAAATTGTTGAGCGTGCATAACATATCGATTGAAAGTTGTCACAAGAGTGAAGTGGTGTTCACGAGGTATTTCATGTTTCAATTCTATGAAAGTGTTGACTGATAAGGTCTTACACGTACTTTTAGAAGGAATTTACAGGGAACCACGGATAACATTACGTAGAGAAACAGGTAGAAACCATAGATTGAGAGGTCAAAATCTCGAAGCACAGAAAGTTTTAATTGGTCACTTCCTGATCGAACGCTTAGCAAGGATATGAATTTACTTCGAAACAAAAAAAGAGTGTACAAAGCTTAATTTTACATACTTATTCAGCGGTCGTGTGAATGTATAGCTCCGACTGAATATCGGGACGAAATTCTCTCAACTGGGGGATACTGTGACAACCGTCACCAAACAGTCGTCGTTGTTCGAGCGGTAAAAAGTTAATTTTGTGAAAATACTAATTTCAGTGATTTCTTTACATCAAAGCCTTCGTTTTTGAAAAACAAATCCAACGCAAAAAGAATCAACACAAACGAATGTGTAACGAAGAAGTTATGAATCAAAACGTAAACGAAACATGGGCCGAAAGGTAAACACGGGCCCAGATCCATATTTTCAGCTATTTTAAGGCTTAAAACGTTTTTACAAACCATAAAATCGATTTTATATGATTAAAAACGAAAAATACTGCCTACATTCGAATTCCATACCCCAAAAACTCAAGGGTTTGATCTATTCTTTCATTCTATCAACCGAAAACACTCGTTATCACATTTATTGGTAAGTTTTTGATGTTCAATCTCTATTAACTCTTGGTTTCATTCAACAAAATGTGATTAGGGTTCTTATAAACTATTTTCTACAGATTCTAAGGGAGGTTTTTGTGCGATCATTCGATAGTTGGTATTATCTTTATCCGATTTCGTTCATTTATACATATTTCGATTATTCGATCATTGTCGGTTATTTTTGATTCGATTCCATTGTATTCCGGGTCATGATATCTTTAGGATACTATTAAAATAAGTATATAAGTTGATATAATTGAGATATATGATTACGTTTGCGGTTTGGGTTATGTAGACGAGCGATTAGGGTTGATTTCTCATAAACCCTAATCTGATCAGATTCTATTCTCGGTTTGGGAAGCTTGTAACTTGGTCATATAACGATGATTTTCGATGAAAAAGAAGTCAAAACTTAAGTATTCTGAGTCTATTTTCAAAAGGCGTTGGTCTCATGTCCAAATGTTGTGTTTAAGTTGGTCAAAGCGATTTTACAAGATCGAATGTCAAATCTGAGTTTTTCGGTTCCTGATTTTGGTTAATTTGTCGATTTTTGAAACGTAGGTTAAATTAATAATTGAGTCTTGAAATTTTTACTGGATTAATTTAAAAGTGTTAAAAATTTTATGTTAAAATATTGTAAATGTTAAAATATTTTAAGTATTTTAAATAAATTACAAATTTAGCGAAGTCAGAAAACATTGTCGTTTTAGAGCAGTTCAATATGGAGAATTTTTAAAAATAGTAAATAAATGAAATAAAATATGGAAAAATTATAGGTTGTTCTTAACACATTGAAGTGTCACTGGTAAAATTTTTAGAGTCAAATGATTTCATTAAGTCATGTTTAAAAATTTGTGAAGTGGTACAAAATTCTGGACAGAATCTGAATTTCATAATGGTGTTGATTTTTGTAAAGACACATGAGGTTTGGTTGTGAGGAAACTTAGTAGAGGTGATTTGGACTTGAGATACAATGGAAGGACATAGATATGTCTAGGTTGTAACCCGTAAATATATATTCTTTTGTAGATTGGCAAAGTTGTTTGGTGGATTCTTTTAGAGGGCGATACTTACTTTGGTATTCAAGGTGAGTTTTCGTGGCCCCGTTTTCGTTTACTTATTTTCAAATTGGGGGAAAAGTATGCTCGCATGTTTTATTAACTATTTTATGCTGTGAATTTATTCAATTTTCTTTTTGGACATATGCTTGAAATGTGCTACATTATGTGAGATTATGTGCTTTATTTGAGATCATTGAGAACATTGAGAACATTTGTGGCTATTCGTCTTGCTCCGTTGGGGGTATTGACAACACGCCGGTTGAGTACATTGAGATCATTGAGGCTATTCGTCTTGCTCCGTTGGGGGTATTGACAACACGCCGACTATTGCTATTCGTCTTACTCTGTGGGGGTAATGACAACACGCATTATTGTTTGTTGAGGATATTTGGATCAATTGATATCAATGGTCATATCCTCTTGAGGGTATTGACTAGATATATCAAGTATCTTGGAAACTTATTATTTACACTAATTTCACTTTTATATGTGCCTTTTCATTGCATTGTCCTAACTTATTATTATCACAGCAAAATGTTTATTTTTCTGGTGTCTGGTTTCAAACCTACAAAACTCACCAACATTCGTGTTGACGTTTTTGAGCATAACTTTTCAGGTTACACTAGTGGAGTTAAAGCAGAGGACAAGAGAACTTAGTGGACCACATAGGTTGCATTAAGAGTTATTCAAGGCTTGATACACTACAGTTGTTTGTGAAGGCATGTTTTGTCTTAACGTTTGTTGAGTACGATTGTTTGTAAGACTTTGAATTCATTGTTGGAATGTATGCATGACATGAACCGTTATTCATGTTAGTGACATCATGACACATTGAATATTGCATTTCATATAGAATTCTTTAAAATGATGTGTTATGATCCTATCACCGTTATACCCCGTTGTTTCCGCTTTAGACGGGGTGTGACACCCGTCGTGCTCTCGTCATTCGCGACAACGACCGTGACTGCTGGGGGTGCGACACGGGTTCTAGGTTTTCTCAAACTACCCGCCGGATAGGGTTATTACCCGTCGGGTACTATCCAAACACGACTACCCGCCGGGTAAGGTCAGTACCAGCCGGGTACTACCTTCGTCCCAGCCATCTGCAGGTCTGAAAACCCCCAAATCCGAACTTTGAAATAGTAACAACAAAACTCAGGTCACAACTCGACTACAACTAATAACTAGGAGTATATAGCATCATATAACTTACAATTTGCAAGGAAGAACTAAGTGATGATGATGAAATCAAATCAAGATCACAGCTCACTATCATAGATTTCTTGTTTATAATTCATTAGATGTGTGGGTTTAGTTTGAAAGGAAATGAACACAATTGGGGGAAATGAAATATAAGTCGGCTATTATCAACCGACTCATTTAAATTGGTATAATTTTATTCCCCTTCTAAATCCATTGTCTTGAACCCGAAAACCACTCGCGAGTCCAAACATTTTATTTTACCGACAACTTTATTAATTTACAGCAAATAATAATTTATCTATCACAATGGAATATTTGACTCATATTCCAATTATTTTCAAGTAAATCAAATAATATTACTTCCTAACACATTAAATAATAATTAAAATCAGGAAATAATATAAAACAACTAGGCCCGATTTGCGGATGTTACAAATCTCTCCCCTTAAAGAGATTTCGTCCTCGAAATCTAATCACACTAAAATGACTTAGGTTTTAGCATACACTACTCCCCTTGAGCACTTATAGCACATAATCACACAACAACAACAAATGAAACCTGAAGTCACTTACTAGGTCTTTGCAACCAGAAATTAGCAATGTGCTAAATCCCTTGACCCATTACAACTATTCATTTCTTTTAACAACAAAACAACAGCAACAGTGGTTATAAAACCACAATCACGTGTCAACACTGAAATTTCAAATTCAGTTCATGGCTAGCAACTAAGCTAGTATTTACATATCATTTCAATTACTAAATCAATTTCATATTTTCAAACACACTTCTACCATATGAAATTTTTTACTTAAAAAATACCCTGAAATCATATTATCTTAATAAGCAAGGTAGAGGTCAAACTCAGTAGGTAAAACCGTCATCAAGAAGTACTTTGTTAAATCATCACACGTACTACAACATCGCGTTATCTACATTCAACCGACCTCTACATTGACTTATTTTAATTTACAACTCTTTTACATCACAACTTTATCATTTTATCTCGTCATCAAGTATATAACAACTTACCTGATTCCATATACTCCTGTAATAACGGAAATATAATCATCATTTCCATAATTTCAACTATCACTTTTATAGTAATTCATCTTGCTTATTAGCACATTTCAACTTAATTTTCGATAACAAGCTTTCTAGGCTGTTAAAGCCTTTACTAAGCCTTTAATATTATAAACCAATAAGCACATATCCATACCAGTAGGTAATGGAACTAAGTTTCAAGTCAAATAATGATTAAGCAATCATGTGGCGACAACTAGAGTCAATTACATATATAGATCCACGATCAACAGTCAACAAGTACAAAGTACATGGAAATCAACAACGACAATTATTATGCACATACAAGGTACGTGCTAATCAACTGGGCACATATAAACACGTGTAATCAACTATTAATATTGTTCATCTCAACAATGTTTCACATGAGGTTCAGTCCACATAATACAACTAATTCAAATAATCAATCAACAACATATTCAAATGTGAGAACTTCTTGCTTATAAGCAATCCAGAACTCACACAACTATTCAATATTCCAACAAGTACCAAACACATCACGATTATTCCAAAATCGTGTCTCAACTCAATTATTAGTTTAATAATGAAACCTGCACAAAATTTCTTGCGCAATTCAACTTTAGTATCATTAATTATCACATGATGCAAATCCTCCTACACAACGAAATCAATGTTCTAACATATATCAAAACGCATCACGATCACCCAACATCGCGTAGCAATTACATTAGATCAGGTAGTGATCTTATATAGTTCACATTACGATCACATATTAAGACAATTCAACACAATAAATTAAGGTTTTATAACCTTTATCACCCCCTCTTTAACTCATTTGGGTTATAAACAACCCATTACACATCATTAACCCATTTGGGGATTTAATCATAGTTCAAACAAACACTACTAGAATTCCGCTCATATTCGACTCTTTCAACACTGTAGACTATTTGTCAACTTCAACTTAATCAATTAATCAACAAGTAACTTTGACCACTTTTCTCATATTTGACTCATAACTAAATCAATCATATTTCAATGATTTTAGATCATGCACTAGACTCTTTACTCACGGTTAACTTTCAAAGTCAACTTATCACAGTATTTACATATTAATACTATGTTTAACTTTTAACATAGATTTTTCATAGCTACATTCAACAACAATGGCCCATTCAACCAAAATGAAACCACAACACTATAACTCTAGTCAATTACTCATCAATGACATACTAATAACTCATTTAGCACACAATATGGGTTATTTACTCATGTCACTTATCACATATATATATCATCTCATAATTATTTCAAGTTTCAGATTTAACCCAATCATAAACTTCTACTCAATGTTTTTTTTTACTAATATTAATGACCTAATCACCATACAGTGTCATTAACTCAAACTCGGTTTAATACAAGCCATACACACACTAGTAATCCGTTAGGATACTATATGACTCACTAATAGGTAATCCACGCCTATCATTCACGCAACCACATTTCAATCAATTCACACATTTGCAAGTACCATACACACTTGCAAGTTTCAATTACTAATTATTATAATTTCCACTAACTAACTTTTACCATACAAACAATAGTTAATTAGTTTAACACCATTTCACATTATATTTCTCGCAATCACATTAAATTTCTTTGATACTTGGTAACCTTAACAAGTTCATGTGATACAACATAATATAACAACGGTGATCAAGCGTTGCTTGATTATGTTCTTCACACTTCCTTCTCAGGCTACTTCATATCATCAATCATCGATGTGATTTCTTTCACTTAAACACATATCACATAAGCCTTTGTTCAAAACAATTCAGAACACGCTTAAGACTTCCTGTCAACAGATACATACTAAATCATCTTATTACATCAAGTTATTTCACATATACTTATAACATCTTTTAGTACACATTTGTTTACATAGAATTTCAATTCAACAATCAACATGAGTCATTATTCTGGTTGTTGTTTGAAATTCTAGCCATATTACACTACTATCATGTTTTTTTTCATTATATGATACATTATCAAACACTCATACCATTTCATCAAGTACAGTATCATACATGTATACTTAAATATCAACAGTTAATACAAAGTACAATATCAATCACTATGTACTTTATTAACATTACGTGCAATTCCAAGCACGTACTCCATAATAATTAAATTACTTGCTAATACAACCCCATATGCTTGATTTTATGTAAAATCATTTACTAGTTCACACTTCTTTGACTATTGATAAGCATCAAATAGATAGTATATTTTATAGTAATTTATCCCTATATTTATATACATCTTAGTGCATTTATATGATTTTAGATACTTATTTCGTTAATATTTGCAGGAATGTATTTTAATTAAAGATTGAAGAAAAAGGAACGAGAACAAATCCAAAACTAAAGAAAATGAAGTACTTAAAGAAGTTGGAGCTTAAACCTTAAAGAATTGAAGACTAAAATGATAATATTGAAGAATTGGGCCAAAATGAAGTTTAAAATCCGAAAAAGAAAAGAAGAAAGTCCAAAATAAAGCCCGGCCCGAAGTTGGAAGATTCTGGAAATCAAGCTCAACCGGCGGTTGAGATCTTCAAATGGCGTTTGAATATATTTAATGAAAGGCGGTTCTAGACGCTGAGTTGGACTAGGACTCAAGTTAACCCAACCGGCGTTTGGGAAGTCCAACCGGCGGTTGGACTGGCGGTTTGTAAAACTATAAATAGAGGCCTAAATCAGGGTTAACCATATACGATTCTTAGAATAAAAAGTCGAATATTAGGGTTTAAGGTCGACTTAAGGTGCGAATTTGGAGGCTAAGGAGCTAGGGTTTGAAGGTTTTTAACCCTAGGAAAAGCTGGTTCGACAATTGGTTCGGTTTCTTTATCCTTGTAACTTTAATAACCTTATTGAGTTAATTTATGGATATTGTTTATTTGATTTAATTGTGAATTAGGTTTTCGTTATAACTATTTGAATGAATGTTTATTGAGTTTATTATATGAATTTATGTTTATGTTGGAACTATATTATTGAATGTTTATTATACAAGAATTGTCTATATTATAATATATTAATGATTGTTCTTTACATAGTTAACTGATTTATATTAAACGAGGATGACCATATTAAGTTTTTATAAATTAAGTGATTGTGTTTATGTCTTGATCTTAACCTTATGCGATAGACGAAGAATATAATTCATTGATGTAAAGTAATATTGTGATTCACGCCATACCGATGAAATTGTACTAATAAACTGCTGGTAGATCTTAATAATTAGTGATACTTTGCGTAACCTTATGATTGTGTTGCTATGATGAAGATTAACTTAAGCCTAAGTAATTTTCTACATTAGTAATTCACTAGTAATAATAGCCAACAAGCAAATAGACATAAGTAAATATAATAAGTTTAGTAAATAATAGTTTGAATAATTATAATCTTCTATCCAATTGAGTATTCTTAAGTTGAACCTTAGACATATCTATTAGAATCTGTATCAATTATAAATATGTTCGTTCGGAACTAAAACGTCCCCCTTATCTTTTATTATTGTATATTATTGTGAATAATTGTAAATAGTTGTAATTAGGAGTAAATAGATAATTAGTTATAAATTAGAATCACGTTCCCTGTGTTCGAACTTGGACTTACTTATAAAGCTATACTATACGAACGGGTTAATCTTGCCTGAATTGTGTGATAGTATTATTTAGTATTTCCATAATTTAAAACTTGTGATTATAATTGTCTATACTTAGCACACATCAACTATTTAAGTCACACACAACCATTTTCACTATTGGTGTTCTATTAAAATCTTAAAACACCAATTTCCCATTAAAATCATCATATTTATACCACTTACAACAAGTATTTAACAGGGACTTTTCACAACCTTATTAACACATATAAAGGTTTGTTAACCATATTTATTTTCTTACTACATCAATATATCACTTTTAGTACATAAATCATAATTCAACCCACAATTATGATCAATGCCACACATAACCATCTAGTCACCTTTATCACTTTATAGCATAGCTATTATCAAGTTTGATGCTATTACATCCAACTTTAACTTTGCTAAATCAAGGCACACATTACAACAACTATACACTTTTCCATTTAGACAACAACATGACTCCAAACCTATTAATTGAGATATACCAACATCTCATTAATTTCACCATAGATTGTCACATCTATTTAGTTTATCATGTAGCAACAATTTTTCTAGCAAGGTTTCATAATCACTCCTTGTATTTATCAAAGGATAATCATACAACGGTTTATCCCTTATCTTCATATCGTAGACACACTTAATTCCAAATAATACAACTATTACACTTTATTCAACAAGGTGTCTACACAGTTTCAACACTTATTCTGTCATTTCTAGTTTATTAAGAATTACTCATTAATATTTCTATCATCACATTAACAAGTAATAATCATCAATGACTCATCACTGGGAAATCATATCAGTCTGACTCAATTTACTTTACTACTAATCACATCATAGCAAAGTACTCAATTCAAGCTTATTAAATTCACTAAGCTTATCGAGAAGTACCTGATACACTTAGGCCCACGAATGTTGAGGAATCATTGAGAATACCAGTCGGTTCCTCATGTTCCTCCATCTCTGCAACCAAAGCAACAACCTTGCATCTTGTTATAGGTTAGTACACATTTAATAACCACTTTCTTATACAACTACTAATCCCACACCCTGGAATGTTTGACTCAACACAACTCTAGATTTGGGATTGAACACCTTACCATGTTCAATTCACCCAAAACTATGCTCTGATACCAACTTATAACACCCCTCGTTTTACACTCATTTAAATATAATATATATTTCGGAAGCGTAAGTCCAAATAGACATTAATAATTTACATCATCTAGTCAACATATAAAATTCAACCTTTTTAAATCATAAATTATCAGCATGGGTGTTATATGAAAACAAGATATAATAATGATTTATACAAATCAATATCAGAGTCACGCCTCGTTATCAAACATTCCTTTCAGTCCAACTTCTTGCCCACCCATTATCAAATCCATAACCTGCAAGAAGTATTTAATGTGGGGGATTAGCTCAACGCTAAGTGAGTGAATAATTAATCAACAGTTTAACTTAGCATAACAACTTTGTGTACAACAACTAACCTGAAACACACAAGTACACAATACAATTGCTCAACAACTTTGTGTATACAGAATTCATTAACTGTTAGTGAAATGGAAAATAAGCAAATAGAAATTTTGAATGAAACTGTGGAATGCAAGGATGTCTGTGCTGATGAACATTCTCTTAGGATATTTGATAACCCTACACTAGATACTATATCTGAAGAAGAGGAAGAGGATTTAGAAAGTATGTCTGAAGAATAAGGGATTGATTTAGGTATTAGCACTAAGGTTGAAGATACTAATTTAGGAAGGATACCTGGGCCAGTAGTTAATACTAGAGATGGAATGATTCAGCTTTTAGAAGTTGGAAAGGATAATACATATTATATTATGGCTGTCATCAGGGCATCTACTATTGACTTTACACCTGAACAAAAATACATAATTGAGAAGATTGAAAAAGAATATAAAGACTGGTATAATCCTAACCGAACTCAGATGGTGAACTATTTTGATAAGTATGTAACTGAACTGAAGGATACGCTATATCAGCAAGAAGCTCAAGAGGAAGATTTCTTTGAAGGTCAGAAGATTTTGTATTCATGTGTCTACAGAGCATTGACAAGATACCCGTTTCCTTATTCTGATAAACAAATGAGTTTATTGGAATCCTATAAGCATCAAATGGAATGGGCAACGGGAAATCCAACGCAGATGGCAGATATTTGTTTGACAGAAGAATTGCATAAAGTAATGAGCTTAATGGAACAAAAGGATTATAAGAATTGCAGCACTTATTATGTAGACTGCACGGTGGAATTTTATGTGCAACAAATAATCAATGATTTGTACTATCTAGCACAAGATGAGTTGATGAGGAAAGTTCCGGATGGGATATCTGAAGTGGCATTAGTTAATGTGGCAAACTATGTGATTATGGAGCTTAAGTCAATTTTCCATGGGGTGTATCACTTTTGTCATATTGATCTATTTCATTTAGGATTATCTCAAATTTATGCGAGAATGATGAATATGTTTAGATTTTCGGGATTGTTATTTACTGAGCGTCAGAGGGAGTTAATGAAAGGAATGCTATGGGAAATTGAAGAGGTAGTAAGAAACCCTACAACTGGAAAGTATGAAATGTTACATTTAGGATTTTATGGTTTTATGAATGAGTTAAGACGTGAGCATCAAGAGCGTGAAATTAAGGAAGTAAATGGATGTAAGGTGATTGATGAGGAAGGACAAGTAGCTAAGGCAATAAAGAATATAATGAGGGAATTTTACGAATTGCAAATAGCAGCTGATGAACATCACCGACATTTTGAAGATTCCATTGCTCAAGTACCTGATATCACTAAAACCATGTTTAGATACTTTTTAAGAATCTTTCCACTGACTAGAAAATCCCTATAACCTTTATGCTACCAAATGGTTACTATGTTTCACCACTAGCTTGAGAATGGGTTCATCAACCTTGAAGACATTCACAAAAATTCTTATTCACATTTGAGTTTTCATTTTGTTATTAGTTATGATTTCTTTTGATTAAACTTTCATTATTTGTTTGTTGACAGTTATTAAGTTTTTAATATATGTGTTATTTTAGGAATAATGGTCATTTTCATATATGTTTAAATGTTATTTCTCAATTAGTGTTGAAGTGGTTACATGTTTTCATATTAATCTCGGTTATATTATATGAGGTATGGTACTTTTCAACTTAATAACCATATTTTATGCCTGCATAAAAAATCATTTTAAGGTTCATATTGGATTTTATCCTCACTTTTATAAGTTTTTTTTATGAAACCGTAAAATGTTTATAATGTTAGTTTGACAAGTATGAGTTATTTTATAAGAATTGTTAAAATATTTTAATAAAATAACGGATGTAGGTATGAAAAATTTAACTATGTTATATGCTAGACTAATAACATACATACCATATTCTTAATATATTGTTAACTTAGTGAATGATTGGTTTTTCTTTGAATATTTATATTATTTTCTTACTAAGGTGTGGATACATTAATCAAGTTTTGGTTTTTATTTAATTGTCCTTTATAGTTAGGATTTTTGGAATCTGAATTGTATATATGTTTTTGCTATAAAGATAATTATTATAAAATGTTTTACTAGATAATGAGATGAAATATTTATGAAGAGACTTTTAATCAATTATTTGAAGTAAATGAAGTTTGTTCAATTAGTTTAACATTATTAAAGAACTAGTGTGTTAATATTAGGAAATATTAATTTTGTGTGGCTAATATTATGAATAAAAGTTATGTTTGTTAGCTTAATATATTTTAGCAGCATTATGAACATTGTGGGTGTGTTCCCTGGAAACCCTCACGAGACTATAACTCGTCAACTCGGGATACCGAGGGGTTTAAAGGCTTATTGCATATGCTAAATGCAATCGTGATTAACTACGAAAGTGTGGATGTTGTATATTATTTTTTAAGAGATCAAGGAATCAACCAAGCAGATTTTTCTTAGCTGATGATGAAATTTATAATTTCAGTCAGGGGAGTTTTCTGTTCTATTCTTCTTTCCCTTACTCACTTTTATTTATCAATTTTTATACAATGAGGGCATTGTATAATTTAAGTGTGGGGATAGGGTTCGTAAGAAAAAAAATTTCTTTAATTAATCATTTAAGTTTCTATTGTTCTTAAATTTTATCAAAAATTTAAAATTTTTAAGTTAATAACTAAGTATTTATTAGTTAGAATACTTTTGTTAAAAGTTTTGTTTTGTATTTAAAGGTTTAGACTTTAATGTGGATTAACTGTTTTGTACATATAACGTAAGCTACTTAATAAAGGAAGTAATATATAGTTATATGATATGATGTACTAATAGGCAATCTATATGAAGATTTCTGAATTTTTAGAAATTAATTAAATAACTTGTTTATTATTTTATGATACATAATATGATGTATGACGTAAAAGTCTTAATTCTTAGATTTATTATGCGATAATTTTATATATCTTTATACTTATAAGAAAACATTTGGGGGTCTACTAATTGTTTCCTCTGTTGTACGAAAGTATAGACCTGGTCTCTAATTAGTATTCTTAAATAAAGCAAAAAGAAAGAAAAATCTTTCAGAAATAAAAATAATAATAAAGAAAAATCAAACTATGTCGCTTTGTTGTACGGCTGTACAGACCTGTCACCGCTGGTTTGATTAAAGAAAAATTGCTTTACCTGAATCAAGTTATGTCGCTCTGTTGCATGAAAATGCAGACCTGTCACCAATTTCTTGATTCTTAAAAATGGATTTCATATATTTATTTGAAATATAAAAGTAAATTGCATGATTAAGTTTAAGAGTATATCATATATGAAAATCATAAGTAATATACATACTAACAATAAAGAGTATATTCAGAAGGATGAATATAGATTGTTTAAAGTGGACAAATATATTAGTAATCATTCATGAGCTATATATTACATAAATAATAATAATTTTTATTTATACATTATAGTTATCCATTGTAATTAAATTGTTTAAATTTTTAAATTTATGAAACAGATTTTTAGTATTGGTATTCTGATTTTTAAATATTAGTTTGATGCTTATTTTAAATTTTATTCAGTATTCTACTCGAGGACAAGCAGAACTTATGTGTGGGGATATTTGATAAACATCAAATAGATAGTATATTTTATAGTAATTTATCCCTATATTTATATACATTTTAGTGCATTTATATGATTTTTGTTGAGACATAGATTGTGACAACAGATCTAGCTTGAAATAGGACTGGTGTAATTATTATTACGTTTGTACATTGGTTTAGATTTGTAAATAAATATTTGTTTTGTTAGTAATATTCGTTAAACATATTATTGTGCTAAGTTAGACGAATGTTTAAATACGAAATAAATATATAGACGTTTCATGCAAAGCGAGTCGAGATCTCAAGTCGCAGCGAGTTGAGCTGTGAGGTGAGACCTGAACTCGCGAAGCATTAGTCTGGCGAGCCGAGTCCTATACTAGGCTTGGGCTGCGAGTTGGACCGAACTCGCAGGCCCATGCGAGCCGAGTCGAGACCAGACTATTTAATGTTTTTCACACGGTGAAAAACATAACTTTTGGCATTCCATATTCTGATCTGCGAATTCGATAAACCCAGAGAAAATAAACCTAACGACTAGGCTTTGACGTATTATCGTTTAAAGCTAAGTATTAGTATACGCAATTACGAACTTACTCGTTATTAGTAAGATAACACCGTATTGAGGGATTCCGCACCTTAATACTACAGATAACGAAGTTATCGATCCTAGAACTAGGGACTTACATCTGGTATCAGAGCTTTCGGGCTAAATACGAGTGTGTTCGTGAGTTTTAGTGATATTGCGTTTTTTATTCGGGTCGTTTTTACGTGCTATCTTGCAATACTAACGATCAAAATCACTCTCTGGAAGTTTTAGGGTTTGTTTACAGTCGAAATTCTTAGTTTCAGTTGTAAAAATACCTTAAACATTCGTTTTCGGGTTTAACAGCCGTTTCGCGAGTCGAGATTAGGGTTCCAGCTTCGCCTGCGAACCGAGTTGAACTAGCGAGTCGAACTAAGACTTGCGAGTCGAACCGAAATCCCTCGCGAATCCAAATCGCTTGCGAATCGACATCTTTAGCAATCCGAACTGAGGCTTGTGAATCGACATATTCTGCGAGTCGAGCTGAGATTGCGAGTTGAGCTGAGTCTTGCGAGTTGAGTTTTCTGAATTCGCTGAAACAGTTTTACTTTACGTTTTAAGATGTCTGACTTAGGTAGAATGATCGAAATGGACCACGAGGTGGGAAAATCAAACGTTCCACCTAAGTTGTTGAGGATCGAGGATTACTACAATTGGAAGGACAGATTTGAATCTTACTGTAGATTCCATGACCTGTCAATCTGGATGTGTATCAAGAGTGGATACACCGCACCTACTCAAATTGTTCAAAATGCCACTGTGGTTCTTACCTATCCAAACATGAGTGATCAACAGAAGGAAGCTTACAGAAATGAAAATAAAGCACATTCATGCATAAAGATGTGGCTTCCTAAAGAGATCGCTCATCAACTGAAATCTTTTCATACTGCTAGAACGCTCTGGGAAGCTCTAGAGAAAAGAGGTGAGGGAAGTCCACAGGTGAGAGCTGGCAAGAGGAGTCTTCTCAAAAAGCAGTTTACTATGTTTAAAGCTTTAAAAGGAGAAGATCTTGATGCCTATGTCACTCGTTTCTACCATCTGCTAAGTGAACTGGAATACCATGAGATTGTTGAAGAAGAAGTAGCTAAAACCGACAAGTTTCTTGAGGGTTTGCCTTCTAAATGGGAAATGTATGGTGTTATGATTAAGGATAACGAAACCAGGTATTCTACTATGACCTTAGTGCAAGTCATTGACAAGCTGAAAGGTTATGATTTCTCCAGAAAGTCAAGAGATAGTGATTCTGATCAGGTTCAGAACCCTGGGTTGTATCATGGAAAGACAAATCTTTCGACTGCGTCCTCTAGTTCGACAACTGCACTGTTAGTTGGTGATACTGGTGAAAATGGAGAAATGGTTTCTAAAGATCTATGCTTTATTTCATCTTCTAGTGATGAGACAAAGGGAAAGAATTCCGAGAAGTCACCTCAAGAGCATCAGAAGATGCCGATGAGTGTGAAATCTGCTGAACAGCAACTGTCTGTTCTTGCTTCCTTTGTTGCATCATATGAGAATTACATAGAGGGAAAGATCAATGATCCTGTTCTATTTGACGAGGATTATGAACAGATAGATCAGGATTATGTTGAGGAATTGGAACTTCAAGAGATGTTAGCATTAGTTTCAAGAAAAGTTAAAAATCTCCTCAAGAGAACTGGTAGAAAGGTGTTGGGCAATAGATCAGGGTTTGATAAAACCAAGGTCAGATGCTTTAACTGTCAGGGTATTGGTCATTTTGCTAGAGAATGCCAAAGACCTAAAGTAGAAGCACAAGGAAAACAAGGTTCGGGAAGTACTCTTGCTTCCAAAGCCTTAGTGGTGAAGCAGTTGGATGGCTCTTATGATTGGCAAGCTCATTCTGAAGAAGCTTTGATGGCCGAGATTGAAGAGACAGCTGCTGGATCAGTGTCCTACATGCCCACTGATATGGAACAGAGAGTAGAGGTGCCTGAGTCTGAAGTGAAGGCAAGTGATGATGACGTGCTATATATGGATTCAACTCCAGATATGAGTCCTGAAGAATTCGTGGCACGCATGGCTGAAGTACAAACTGACAAGAAGAAGGTATGTTTAGATATTCTTAATCTTGCTGATGTTTGTTACTTAGTTACTGATTTACAATGTCAGAATAGTGTTTTAACTGTGTCCAATAGCAATCTGTCATCACAATTAAATGTGGATAAGGAATCCTATAAGACTGTTAGATCTGAACTTGATCAAGCCATTATTGATATACGTAGATTAAGTGATGATAAACAGGCCTTGAAAGATAAAATTAAGTCTGATGCTTCGGATAGAACAAAACTTAGAGATACCATAAGTGAAAAATCTATTGTCATAGATGGTCTCTATATGAATATCAAAGACTTAAATGAGACAATTGCTAGTAAGGATCAGGAAATAGTGAATCTTAACTTAAGGTTAATTGAGCAAAACTGTAAACTTGAGAACTATAGGACATCTCAAATGGATAAAATGTTAGATGCTCAACGTAGTGTAAAGGACAAGACTGGGTTAGGTTACAATGATGTACCTCATCCTTTTAATACCAATTACACTAGTAACTCGATAGATTCTGAAATGACAGATGCTAATCCTGAGATTTTAGTAACTAATGACCCTGAAAAGTTAGAGGCACAGAAGGATGTTGTTAAGAACCAATCATCAGATAATAGCAAGGTGTCTCATTTCACCAAAATACAGTTTGTATCGGGTGGAGTGATTAACGATACTAAGACTGATGATAAGGTTAATAAGGAACAAATATCTGAACCTTTAGTGCCTAAGACTCCGAGTAGTAATGCAAAAGTTCCTAAATCACGCAAGCAGATGTCATGTTTCAAGTGTCACCAAAAGGGACACGTGGCTTCGTGTTGTCCTAACAAAAAGCCTGAAACACCACATAAGCTTGTGATTGATGAAAAGACACAGACCGACTCTAGTATGAATGTAGATAGGTTAGATACCAAACCTAAGTTAGGTAATAAACCTGTTAACATTCTTAAAAGAGATGGTAAACATAGTGTCTCCCCACCTAAACCTAAACGGCCATATACTCAAAGTGATAATTCTGTCTATAAGCCTAGGGATGTGACACCGTCGAGGTTTAGAACTCCAAGTAGAGGCCATAGTCATTATGAGAGTGGTACTACTTCGCGATCACATGAGTTTAATTATAATTATCATAATAGAGCTCATAATTATGTGCCTAGGAGGTTATCCTCAAATTCACCTCTTAAGGCTGATCGTCCACAAACTCAAGCTACTTCGAAAGTAACCAAAGCTCCTGATAGGAAGGATGGTTATTTTAAAGAGCTTAAGTTTGTTGATGATAAGGGACAAACCAAGACCGTAATGGCTTGGGTCCCTCTTGATAACTGATCGTGTTTTGTGTTATGTGCAGGAGCATGCTGTGAACAAAGACAACTGGTGGTATGTAGACAGTGGATGCTCGAGGCACATGACTGGAGAAAGAAGTCTACTGAAGGACTTCAAGGAGAGTCTCAAGCAAAAAGTAAATTTTGCAGGAGATAAAGGAGGAGTAATTTCGGGAAAAGGAAAAGTTTCAAATGGAACTTTGACTCTTGAGGATGTGAACTATGTTGAAGAACTAACTCACAACCTAGTGAGTGTTTCCGAAGTCTGTGATAAAGGTCATCCAGTTTATTTTAATGAAAAGGAGGCCTTAGTCCTGAAGCCAGGTTTCAAAATTCCTGATAAATGGATATTGATGAGGGCTCCAAGGAAGAAGGACATCTATGCTATCAACATGGGTGTTCCTAACTCTTCAATGGTGTCTACATGTTTATTATCCAAGGCTTCAAAAACAGACGCATTATTATGGCATAGGAGAATGGCACACCTGAACTGGAGAAAGATGAATTACATAACCAAAAATGGTTTGGTTCTAGGTGTACCACAAAAACGTTTCGAGTCTGAAGATAAGTGTGTTCCTTGCATGAAAGGAAAGCAGCATAAGAAACCACATAAATCTAAGACTGAAAACTCAATTTCCTCGCCATTTGAATTGCTACATATGGATCTCTTCGGCCCTATAAGCAAGAGAAGTCTAGGTGGCAAATGGTACTATTTGGTTGTCACAGATGATTATTCTAGATTCTCATGGGTATTCTTTTTGGGATCAAAGGATGAAACTCCAGGAATTCTAATTGAGTTCTTTGATCTAGTAGAGAATGTCTATAAAAAGAGAGTTAAGCGTATTCGTAGTGACAATGGAACAGAGTTCAAGAATTCAACGTTGAATATCTATTGCTTAAGCAAAGGGATAATACATCAATTCAGTGCACCTTATGAACCTCAACAGAATGGTGTAGCTGAAAGGAAAAATAGGACGTTGATTGAAGCTGCTAGAACAATGCTTGCTGATTCAAAGCTTCCGGTCATCTTTTGGGCAGAAGCAGTGAATACAGCATGTTATGTTCTTAATAGAGTTCTTACGGTTAAGAGACATAACAAGACTTGTTATGAGCTTTTGAACAATAAGAAACCTAACTTAAAGGGGTTTGAACCCTTTGGAGTTTCATGCACCATATTAAAGACTGTGCATCAAGCTAAATTTGGTGAGAAGGCTGACGAAGGGTTTTTCCTAGGTTATATGCCCAATTCGCCAAACAAGAGAGTCTTTAATAAAGTCACAGGACGTTTGGAGGTAGTTTATAATATTGAAGTTACGAGCTACTCACCGGATGTTCATAAGGGATTAGATTGGAAATTTGATTATTCTGATCTTTTTGCATCATTTAAAGTTCCTATTAGTGACTATGTCAGTGATTCAGAGATAGCTGAACATTTATTGTTTGAAGATGGGAATATTGGTCCTGCTTCAACATCAAGTGTTAAGCAGTTTGGAATTAAGACTAATGTTGACTCAGATAAAGCTTCCACAAGTGAGTCACAACAACTTTCAGAGGATAAGTCTCAAGAAACAGAAGATCTTGATGATCTTCCTACAAAGTTTGATGATATACTTACTCCTTTGAAACACTTAAGGATATCTTCTGCTCGTACGGAAGATGTTCCTGCATTGGAAGAGATTGGTACTAATTTAGGAGATGATATACCGGTTGAACCAGTTACTACAACTAGAACGAGTAAGAATCATCCCGTTGAAAACATCATCGGTGATATTAATACTCCGGTTCAAACTTGGCATCAATCCAGAGCTAGTACGTCTGAGAATTTAGAATACCAAAGCTTGTATATTGCAATGAAAGAGATAGGGATTCCAAATCAATGTCTATATTCATGCTTTATCTCACAAGTCGAGCCTAAAAATGTTCAAATGGCTTTAAAAGAAAGCTCGTGGGTAGAAGCAATGCAAGAGGAACTATCACAGTTCTCTAAATTACAAGTATGGGAGTTGGTTGACCTACCAAAGGGAGAATATCCAACTGGAACTAGATGGGTATTTAAGTGCAAGAGAGATGATAAAGGAATCGTTACTCGCAATAAAGCTCGTCTAGTGGTACAAGGTTTTAATCAACAAGAGGGTATTGACTACAATGAAGTGTTTGCACCAGTTGCTAGGCTAGAAGCAATTAGAGTATTCTTAGCATTCGCATCATATTTTGGTATAAAAGTGTATCAGTTGGATGTTAAGAGTGCCTTTTTGTATGGCAAAGTGGAAGAATTAGTGTATGTTTCACAACCGCCAGGGTTTGCTGATCCTGAGTATCCAGATAGAGTATATCGTTTGAATAAGGCTCTATATGGATTACATCAAGCATCTAGGGCATGGTATGGAACACTATCAACGTATCTACTTGAGAATGGATTTACAAGAGGATCGATTGATAGTACACTGTTTGTGAAGTGGAAAAAGAAAGACTTTCTTCTCGTACAAGTTTATGTTGATGACATTATCTTTGGATTGTCTGATGAAAAGATGTGTCAAGAATTTGAGAAAGTCATGAGGAAAAGATTTGAAATGTCTGCAATGGGAGAGTTGAATTTCTTCTTAGGATTACAAGTTGATCAAAAGAAGGATGGATTCTTTATTCATCAATCTAAATATACATATGAGCTATTAGAACGCTTTAAGATGGATGAAAGTAAGGTCTACAATACTCTAATTCCAGTCAATCATGGACTAGGTCCAGATACATCGAGTGATAGCGATGTGGATCCAACTCTTTATAGAGCCATGATCGGATCACTAATGTATCTAACAGCCTCTAGGCCTGACATAATGTTTGCTGTTTGTTTATGCGCAAGATATCAGGCTAATCCGAAAGAGTCACACATGCAAGCTGTTAAACGAATCTTTCGTTACCTCAAAGGGAAACCTAAGCTGGGTCTTTGGTATCCGATTGATGGAGACTTAGATCTCGTAGCTTATACTGATTCGGATTACGGAGGATGCAATCAAAATAGGAAATCTACGACCGGAGGATGTCAATTCCTAGGAGGTAGATTAGTATCCTGGCAGTGTAAGAAGCAAACCTCGGTAGCCATTTCTACATGTGAAGCTGAGTATGTTGCAGCTGGCAGCTGTTGCTCGCAAGTACTTTGGATTCAACAGCAACTGCGGGATTACGGGTTAAATATAACCAATACTCCTATGATGATTGATAACGAATCTACTATGTCGATCACCAATAATCCGGTGAAGCACAGTAAAACTAAGCATATTGATATTCGACATCATTTTATTAGAGATTGTGCTGAGAAGAAGTTGATAAAGTTAGTTAAGGTTCCATCATTGGATAACTTAGCAGACTTATACACAAAGGCGTTCGACAGAGCAAGATTTGAGACGTTGGTTCAACTAAACGGAATGAGAAATCCAGAGTGATTAGTCTTCCAAGGGTATTTTTGTAATAGTTAGTATTTCTGTGTTAATTTAAAAAAAAAAGGGGGGGCGTATGGCATTCATTTGCTTGTTACCTAAGGGGAATCGCCTTCATCTAAATTTTTATTTGCAAAAGCTAAGGGAAATGATAGTACATTAGGAGAATAAGCTTCACAATAATAAGCTTAAGTCCTAAGTATGATATGGTAGTAGGTTCAAATAAAGTTGCTTTAGAACTACAGCGGTTCTATCAGGTATGTGTTTATATTTATTTGATTATACACCTATATCCACAAGTTATAATTTGTCTATTTTTAGTGAAAACTTTAGATGGCTTCACCATATGATGTACTGGTAGGCAAATTATATGAAATTTTCTAAGCCTTGAGAAGTTAATTAACAACTTGTTTATTATCTTGTGTTACTATTCTATGATGTATGACATTAAGTCTTAATTGTTGAATGATGGTATTGCCATACACTGTTATCATGCCTTGAAGTGACAAATAGTAGTAATATGGATATTAACTTAATTACTGGTAACTTTGTTGTACTAAGTACAGAATGGAAACCTTTAATTAAATTAATATTTTCAAATATATTTTGCATTATGCTAGAAGGGATCTTCTGTTGTACTACGTACAGACTTAGATAACATAGCATATTCAAAGTATGTCTGATATTTGTCTAACCTTAAAAAATTCAAGTGTATGTTATATGTTTCGAAAAGATACATCATTTAGTAACCGCTACCTTGAAATTTAATGATGCAGTGTTATGAGTTTTACTTGAAATTCTTCAGTATGTCATATATTAGGAAACACTTGATAATATTCATACTAACAATAAAGTGTTTGTTTAGAAAATTGAGTATAATTTGTTTATGTGGATCATAATACCGGTAATCGTCTTGGACTGTCTATAATTAAAATATTCACTTTATGTGAGTAATGCATTTATTAATTATGCTTTGTGGATAAAGGTACCTAAGATATAGTTTTATAAATGATAAATGTATAAATGATAAATTTAGTTGTAATGTTATAGTAATTTACTTGAATTTCATGAGGTATTTATACTACCAATCTGCTTAGACTTTTTAATAGATAATTAATTGCTTATTCTTTCTAATATGATCCCTAAGCAGATAAAATCTTATTTATTTTGTATATTTACTTTGTTTCAAGTGATTAATAAAATGGTACTTGATACCAAGGTTTATATGATTGTGTTTTTATCGTATTTTAATTTATATTTAATTTAAGTTTTTATATTTATTAGGTTTTACCCTTTGGAATTAAATTATACTGAATATTTTTGAGTTGAACAAACGTAACAAATACAAGTGAAAAATAATTTTATTTTAGACTTGTACAAATGATGGGTTTTTAATTTATACTAAGTATTTAATTCGCATTTTTATTTATTCCTGCGAGTTGACTAAGTCAACTTGCGAATCCACTTGAAATCTCGCGAATCAGATACAAGGTATAAAGGGGGTCAAACGAGTCAAGTCAACCCACCGAACCCACAGACTTCGCGAGTTCACTATAGCTTGCGAATCCGTTTACAGGCGAAACGAGGCGAAACTAGGTTTTCGTTTGATTTCGATTTTTAGAGTACGAAGAACGAGTTTTTGATCCGTAGATTTTATACATCTTCACTTTGCGCACATTCTGAGGTATATATCAACGGATTTCACCGTTTAAATTGCACGAAATCGAAGGTTTTATGAACTTAGGGTTTTGGTTTAAAGTTTAAACGATTCACGTAGATTTAAGATGTTATTGGACATGGATCTTTAAGGTTTATGTTAAACGAACATCAATGAACGTAAAACATTCGATAGATCATGTTAAAATTACAAGATTAATCGATTTTAAGTTTAACCGTTCGACGTCTGTTCGTCGAACGAGTTGACACTTCAACTCAACTCGCAGCGAGTTGACTAGCGAATCGATATGATTAGCGAGTTCACTTCAATCACGAGTTGATAAGTGAAGCTAGTTGATAAGTGAAGCGAGTTGATAAGCGAAACGAGTTGACCTCGATTCGCAAGGCCAGTTTATGCGAGTCCAGTACTTAGAAAAATTTTATTTTTAAAGTAGTGATATAAATGTTAAGACTTTTTAAGTAATAACTTTTATATAATGGATTTAAATTAGACTTAAGACTTTTTAGTTATAAGTTAAATTTTTTTTATGACTTGAGACTATTTAGTAACAAGTTATATATAATGTCAATTTTAAACTAAGATGTTTGATGAATCTCGATTCATAATACGTTATAGTTTAAAGACTTTTAATCGTGCATTAAAATTATATATGTTGTTTGTGTTTATTTTACAGATATGGCGAGAGCATTTGACAAGGGACACAATGTACTTGTGGATCTGAACCTTGAAGCCAAGCGGGCTGATAGGGTTGCTGATATTCTTAGATTTCTTGCACGATCACGTATTCGATACGCCATTACGGCCAATCCTCCTATCTCTTAGGCGATTCTGAACGATTTCTGGACGGATATAGTATATGACGAATCTGTCAACCCACCAGAGATCCGAACAACGGTTAGTGGACAACCTGTTACGTTTTCGGCTAGAAATCTCCGTGAGATTTTGCAACTGGGTACAGAAGAACAGGAGAATGGGGATGTGGAGTACCCAATGGATTTTATAGAGGGTGCTATAGGCCGTATGGGTTATACAGGTGATAGACGCGGACGTCAGTTCCAGAAACCTCTGGTTATTGGTCAGTGGAGGTTTCTCTAGCACGTGATGAATATCGTTTTTGCAGCGAAGAAGGGTGGTTTTGATGAGTTGAGCCCTGCTATTTTATCGGCTGCACTGTCACTGGTTTATAATAAACCATACAGTTTTTGTGATTATCTTTTTGGTGAGATTGCAAAACAGATATCAGGTTCTGTTAGATCAAGGTTTTTGGTCTACCCGAGATTTTGTATGTTGATTATCCGTGCGCGTCTACCGGATTTGGCTATACCTGAACCACATCTAGTGGTTAATACGATTGATCATCGCGGGTATAACGCCATGTTTATGCAGACAGTGAGGAAAGAGGGAGTGGTGAAACCTGAGGTCAGACCACTCTTTGGGTATATTATTGACCCAAACTACATGACGCCACCAAATCATGGTTGGCTAGATGTTGTTGCTCCTGCTGCTGCTGCTGGCTGAAGCTGATGTGGGTCCTGCTGAAGGTCCACAAGAGCTTTTAGAGGATGTTTTGGAACAACCTGCACATGCTGGGGAACAGGTGAACCTAGATGTTGCTGCTCAGATTGTTCAAGAGGTTTTGGAGCAGAATGACAATGCGACGAATCCTTTGCTTCAGGATATTGATAGTTATTTTGCACCACCTGAGGTAATTTTTTATTTATGTAATAATAGAGATGCTTAGTTGATAGATTGTTTTTATTAATCATCAATGCATAATACTATTATATAATGATTATGATATAGATATTTAGTTAATTGGATATTATTTCTGATTTTAAAATATAAATATCATTAAACGAACAGGAAGCTGAAGCTGAGGCTGCAAACCCAGAAGTTGTGATACTTGAGGGGGAGCAGATACAGCTTGATAGATCAGTTGTTGTACCGACTGAGGTATTATATCTGATTAATCTTAAATATATAGAACTTGTATGATAGAGCTTTATGCTAATCATAAATGTTAAATATATTTAACATTTAGGATCCTGTTAGATCATCTGGAGGTCGTGATGGTGAGACGGCTTCAGATGAGGATTCTGAGAATACACCTTCTCCTCCTCCGTCTATTTCTGAAAAGAAGAGGAAGGGCAAGAGTATTTTGGAGGAAGGTCCTTAGGAGATTGAAACTCCTTTGAGGTAGAGGTCGAGAAATTTGACCATTAGAGAAGGTTAGTGCTATACAAAATTTGATAATCTTAACTTGTTGTTTATCAGGAGTTAAACTGAGACAGTTAATTCTGTATACAGTTGCTCAAGATACACCGCAGGTCGAGACGGTGATATCGGTAGAGTCTGAACAGATGTCTGTACCTGCTAAGGTATGAGATATAAGTTTAGTACTACAAGTATTCCAAAATTAATTAGAGATTGAGACAGAGAAATCTGTAACAATTACTTATTTAATTTTTGTCTAATATTTTAGGAGATTGTTGACTTAGTACGTTCGGAGCCGATTCCGACTACTACAGCAAGCACATTTACAGCTGATCTTCTGAAGACAGCTTTGACTCAGCCACTTCCACCGCGTACATTTAAGTCACATGTTGCTTCGCTGACACCACCTGGACCGACGATCATTCCTATTACTCCTGTAACTGATGCTGAAAGGATTACATCCTTGGAGTCGAAAGTGAAGGAGTTAGAGAAGGTTATTGCTAGGATTCCAGAGTTGGTTGTGAACAATCTTACTCTTGGTCAGCAAGTACTTGAACAGAGTCAAGCTTACAATACACTGCTGAAGACTCACAATACGTTACTTGATGATTTCAATACCCAGCGACTGAAGCTTGATAACTTAGAACGTTTGGTGTTAAGAGTTAATTCAGGACAGTCTGCTCAGGGGGAGGTATTGGTATATCTGGAGTCGTGTAAGCAGGATGAGCTGAAGAGGAAGAGAGACTCTGACAAAGACGATGATCCCAATGCACCAAAAGGTGGTGAGCAGACCGGTCCTTCAAAGACTGGTAAGCAAACTATGATTCAGGGGGAGTCTGGTGGAAATGCTGGTGCGAGCGGTTCTGGTACTGGTACAGGTCAGACTGAAGATGAAGCTGGTGAGACATTAGCTTGACTTTAATATAGACTGTAGTTAGTATTTGTGAACAATTGTAAAACTTAATATTATTGTGTAAATTTATTCGGCTTAAGGTTATTATTATTTTAAGTAAAATATGTTTGATGTAATTTAAGTTTATATAATTATATGTTAAGATAAAATAGTGATCGAAAGACTTCCGACTCATTGAGTAGTCGAGCGGCGTGTTCCGATTAATTTCGGCGGTCAAAATTTTATAATAACATATGCATTTTAGATTTGATTATGGACTTAAGACCGTAAGGTATATAAGTAATTAACAAGTTAAATATGTATTAGTTTAACTAGACAAATGATATATAATTTAAAGGTTAAATTGAATAATGAATGAGATCAATTAACACTTGGAAATTATATAAGATAATTAATAGTAAATTTAAATGTTTGGTGATTATTCGCAATGCATTAGAATTTAAAATTAATTATTGTTTGTTAAGTAGGTTAATAAGACTTAAGAGATTTTGGATTGATTCAGGGTAATCAATAAAAGATTTTATAAGTTATATGTAAATTGCGTTTATATTTTAGGTTTAATAATACAAAAGAATTAATAAAGAAATTCTTAGGTTGATTCAGGGAAATCAATAAGAGGGTTTTAATTATTAATATATTTGTATTTATGTTTTTCTCTTAGGATTGGAAATGCTTGATCTATCTGATTCGGAAGATGATATTTTTGATGAGATAGATGAAGACATTGATTTTGATCTTGAGGATGGAGAATTTCTACCACCTACTGATTGGACTGCTGTACCTGAGATTGTGCAAGACATTGGTGTAGATCCAGATGCAAATATTGATGAACACCATGTGAGCCCATCTAGGATAGAAGTTATTATTGAAAATGAACAAGGTCCAATAGTTGTAGATGTAGATGAAGAAATCGATGACTCAACTGATTCTGAAAATGATGAAACTTTAATTCCTACCAAGAATCTTGCTGTTTTTCTTAGGAAACTTCCAAAACAGAAGAAGAAGATTGGAGTTTCAGAAGTAGATATTACGGGAAAACGTGTTCCTCGTAAAGGGATTGTTGGATGGTACTTTGACTCTGAGCTGAAGCTTTTTGCTATTAAAAGGTTTGATGGAGTTCAATATTTTGAGCGAAAGCTTGCAATTTTTAGCTCTTTACCACGTTATGAGATACGTGACTTGGCTAGATTGGAGATAAATAATCCAAGTAATGATGATTATGCTAAACGTGTTGAACGAATTATTAGAACTGAAGTTGGTTCAAATAAGTTTGTTCAGATTAAGCCAAGAAAGGGAAAGACTGTGAAACTACAAGAGAAAAGTCAAAGAACTGGAAGAAGAAGAAGGAAAAAGGTATATCCAGCTGTTAGATGCATACAGCAGATTCCATTGAAGACAATGCCACAGGATATTTTGGGAAATATGAAGAGTTGGCACGTGGATTCAGGAACTGGAGAAGCTGTTATGGTTGAAGCTGATGATGAGGTTGAAGGTGGTGAACGAGAAATCTTTAGAGTTTATGATCATCGACACCTGATGAATATGTCGAGAAAGGATCTGTTAAAGTTAAATGAGAACAGAATTTTGACGACTATTGAATGGGCTGATTTAGCAAGAGATTATCAGTTGATGGTTAAAACTTGTATCAAGATGAAGATTTACGCAGGTAGTAAGATTTACAAATGAAGACCAAAGACATCGTGAAGATAAAGACGCTAGAGCTATTGTCAAGGGGGAGTCTGTTGAGACATAGATTGTGACAACAGATCTAGCTTGAAATAGGACTGGTGTAATTATTATTACGTTTGTACATTGGTTTAGATTTGTAAATAAATATTTGTTTTGTTAGTAATATTCGTTAAACATATTATTGTGCTAAGTTAGACGAATGTTTAAATACGAAATAAATATATAGACGTTTCATGCAAAGCGAGTCGAGATCTCAAGTTGCAGCGAGTTGAGCTGTGAGGTGAGACCTGAACTCGCGAAGCATTAGTCTGGCGAGCCGAGTCCTATACTGGGCTTGGGCTGCGAGTTGGACCGAACTCGCAGGCCCATGCGAGCCGAGTCGAGACCAGACTATTTAATGTTTTTCACACGGTGAAAAACATAACTTTTGGCATTCCATATTCTGATCTGCGAATTCGATAAACCCAGAGAAAATAAACCTAACGACTAGGCTTTGACGTATTATCGTTTAAAGCTAAGTATTAGTATACGCAATTACGAACTTACTCGTTATTAGTAAGATAACACCGTATTGAGGGATTCCGCACCTTAATACTATAGATAACGAAGTTATCGATCCTAGAACTAGGGACTTACAATTTTAGATACTTATTTCGTTAATATTTGCAGGAATGTATTTTAATTAAAGATTAAGAAAAAGGAACGAGAACAATCCAAAACTGAAGAAAATGAAGTACTTAAAGAAGTTGGAGCTTAAACCTTAAAGAATTGAAGACTAAAATGATAATATTGAAGAATTGGGCCAAAATGAAGATTAAAATCCAAAAAAGAAAAGAAGAAAGTCCAAAATAAAGCCCGGCCCGAAGTTGGAAGAATCTGGAAATCAAGCTCAACCGGCGGTTGAGATTTTCAACCGGCGGTTGAATATATATAATGAAAGGCGGTTCCAGACGCGGAGTTGGAGTAGGACTCAAGTTAACCCAACCGACGGTTGAGAAGTCCAACCGGCGGTTGGACTGGCGGTTTGTAAAACTATAAATAGAGGCCTAAGTCAGGGTTAACCATATACGATTCTTAGAATAAAAAGTCGAATATTAGTGTTTAAGGTCGACTTAAGGTGCGAATTTAGAGGCTAAGGAGCTAGGGTTTGAAGGTTTTTAACCCTAGGAAAAGCTGGTTCGACAATTGGTTCGGTTTCTTTATCCTTGTAACTTTAATAACCTTATTGAGTTAATTTATGGATATTGTTTATTAGATTTAATTGTGAATTAGGTTTTCGTTATAACTATTTGAATGAATGTTTATTGAGTTTATTATATGAATTTATATTTATGTGGGAACTATATTATTGAATGTTTATTATACAAGAATTGTCTATATTATAATATATTAATGATTGTTCTTGACATAGTTAACTGATTTATATTAAACGAGGATGACCATATTAAGTTTTTATAAATTAAGTGATTGTGTTTATGTCTTGATCTTAACCTTATGCGATAGACGGAGAATATAATTCATTGATGTAAAGTAATATTGTGATTCACGCCATACCAATGAAATTGTACTAATAAACTGCTGATAGATCTTAATAATTAGTGATACTTTGCGTAACCTTATGATTGTGTTGCTATGATGAAGATTAACTTAAGCCTAAGTAATTTTCTACATTAGTAATTTACCAGTAATAATAGCCAACAAGCAAGTAGACATAAGGAAATATAATAAGTTTAGTAAATAATAGTTTGAATAATTATAATCTTCTATCCAATTGAGTATTCTTAAGTTGAACCTTAGACTTATCTATTAGAATCTGTATCAATTATAAATATGTTCGTTCGGAACTAAAACGTCCCCCTTTATCTTGTATATTATTGTATATTATTGTGAATAATTGTAAATAGTTGTAATTAGGAGTAAATAGATAATTAGTTATAAATTAGAATCACGTTCCCTGTGTTCGAACTTGGACTTACTTATAAAGCTATACTATACGAACGGGTTAATCTTGCCTGAATTGTGTGATAGTATTATTTAGTATTTCCGTAATTTAAAACTTGTGATTATAATTGCCTATACTTAGCACACATCAACTATTTAAGTCACACACAACCATTTTCACTATTGGTGTTCTATTAAAATCTTAAAACACCAATTTCCCATTAAAATCATCATATTTATACCACTTACAACAAGTATTTAACAGGGACTTTTCACAACCTTATTAACACATATAAAGGTTTGTTAACCATATTTATTTTCTTACTACATCAATATATCACTTTTAGTACATAAATCATAATTCAACCCACAATTATGATCAATGCCACACATAACCATCTAGTCACCTTTATCACTTTATAGCATAGCTATTATCAAGTTTGATGCTATTACATCCAACTTTAACTTTGCTAAATCAAGGCACACATTACAACAACTATACACTTTTCCATTTAGACAACAACATGACTCCAAACCTATTAATTGAGATATACCAACATCTCATTAATTTCACCATAGATTGTCACATCTATTTAGTTTATCACGTAGCAACAATTTTTCTAGCAAGGTTTCATAATCACTCCTTGTATTTATCAAAGGATAATCATACAACGGTTTATCCCTTATCTTCATATCGTAGACACACTTAATTCCAAATAATACAACTGTTACACTTTATTCAACAAGGTGTCTACACAGTTTCAACACTTATTCTGTCATTTCTAGTTTATTCAGAATTACTCATTAATATTTCTATCATCACATTAACAAGTAATAATCATCAATGACTCATCACTGGGAAATCATATCAGTCTGACTCAATTTACTTTACTACTAATCACATCATAGCAAAGTACTCAATTCAAGCTTATTAAATTCACTAAGCTTATCGAGAAGTACCTGATACACTTAGGCCCACGAATGTTGAGGAATCATTGAGAATACCAGTCGGTTCCTCATGTTCCTCCATCTCTGCAACCAAAGCAACAACCTTGCATCTTGTTATAGGTTAGTACACATTTAATAACCACTTTCTTATACAACTACTAATCCCACACCCTGGAATGTTTGACTCAACACGACTCTAGATTTGGGATTGAACACCTTACCATGTTCAATTCACCCAAAACTATGCTCTGATACCAACTTATAACACCCCTCGTTTTACACTCATTTAAATATAATATATATATATATCGGAAGCGTAAGTCCAAATAGACATTAATAATTTACATCATCTAGTCAACATATAAAATTCAACCTTTTTAAATCATAAATTATCAGCATGGGTGTTATATGAAAACAAGATATAATAATGATTTATACAAATCAATATCAGAGTCATGCCTCGTTATCAAACATTCCTTTCAGTCCAACTTCTTGCCCACCCATTATCAAATCCATAACCTGCAAGAAGTATTTAATGTGGGGGATTAGCTCAACGCTAAGTGAGTGAATAATTAATCAACAGTTTAACTTAGCATAACAACTTTGTGTACAACAACTAACCTGAAACACACAAGTACACAATACAATTGCTCAACAACTTTGTGTAAACAGAATTCATTAACTGTTAGTGAAATGGAAAATAAGCAAATAGAAATTTTGAATGAAACTGTGGAATGCAAGGATGTCTGTGCTGATGAACATTCTCTTAGGATATTTGATAACCCTACACTAGATACTATATCTGAAGAAGAGGAAGAGGATTTAGAAAGTATGTCTGAAGAAGAAGGGATTGATTTAGGTATTAGCACTAAGGTTGAAGATACTAATTTAGGAAGGATACCTGGGCCAGTAGTTAATAACGAGAGATTGAATGATTCAGCTTTTAGAAGTTGGAAAGGATGATACATATTATATGATGGCTGTCATCAGGGCATCTACTATTGACTTTACACCTGAACAAAAATATATAATTGAGAAGATTGAAAAAGAATATAAAGACTGGTATAATCCTAACCGAACTCAGATGGTGAACTATTTTGATAAGTATGTAACTGAACTGAAGGATACGCTATATCAGCAAGAAGCTCAAGAGGAAGATTTCTTTGAAGGTCAGAAGATTTTGTATTCATGTATCTACAGAGCATTGACAAGATACTCGTTTCCTTATTCTGATAAACAAATGAGTTTATTGGAATCCTATAAGCATCAAATGGAATGGGCAACGGAAAATCCAACGCAGATGGCAGATATTTGTTTGACAGAAGAATTGCAGAAAGTAATGAGCTTAATGGAACAAAAGGATTATAAGAATTGCAGCACTTATTATGTAGACTGCACGGTGGAATTTTATGTGCAACAAATAATCAATGATTTGTACACTATCCAGCACAAGATGAGTTGATGAGGAAAGTTCCGGATGGGATATCTGAAGTGGCATTAGTTAATGTGGCGAACTATGTGATTATGGAGCTTAAGTCAATTTTTCATGGGGTGTATCACTTTTGCCATATTGATCTATTTCATTTAGGATTATCTCAAATTTATACGATAATGATGAATATGTTTAGATTTTCGGGATTGTTATTTACTGAGCGTCAGAGAGAGTTAATGAAAGGAATGCTATGGGAAATTGAAGAGGTAGTAAGAAACCCTACAACTGGAAAGTATGAAATGTTACATTTAGGATTTTATGGTTTTATGAATGAGTTAAGACGTGAGCATCAAGAGCGTGAAATTAAGGAAGTAAATGGATGTAAGGTGATTGATGAGGAAGGACAAGTAGCTAAGGAAATAAAGAAAATAATGAGGGAATTTTACGAATTGCAAATAGCAGCTAATGAACATCACCGACATTTTGAAGATTCCATTGCTCAAGTACCTGATATCACTAAAACCATGTTTAGATACTTTTTAAGAATCTTTCCACCTGACCAGAAAATCCCTATAACCTTTATGCTACCAAATGGTTACTATGTTTCACTACTAGCTTGAGAATGGGTTCATCAACCTTGAAGACATTCACAAAAATTTTTATTCACATTTGAGTTTTCATTTTGTTATTAGTTATGATTTCTTTTGATTAAATTTTCGTTATTTGTTTGTTGACATTTATTAAGTTTTTAATATATGTGTTATTTTAGGAATAATAGTCATTTTCATATATGTTTAAATGTTATTTCTCAATTAGTGTTGAAGTGGTTACATGTTTTCATATTAATCTCGGTTAAATTATATGAGGTATGGTACTTTTCAACTTAATAACCATATTTTATGCCTGCATAAAAAATCATTTTAAAGTTCATATTGGATTTTATCCTCACTTTTATAAGTTTTTTTTATGAAACCGTAAAATGTTTATAATGTTAGTTTGACAAGTATGAGTTATTTTATAAGAATTGTTAAAATATTTTAATAAAATAATGGAAGTAGGTATGAAAAATTTAACTATGTTATATGCTAGACTAATAACATACATACCATATTCTTAATATATTGTTAACTTAGTGAATGATTGGTTTTTCTTTGAATATTTATATTATTTTCTTACTAAGGTGTGGATACATTAATCCAGTTTTGGTTTTTATTTAATTATCCTTTATAGTTAGGATTTTTGGAATCTGAATTGTATATATGTTTTTGCTATAAAGATAATTATTATAAAATGTTTTACTAGATAATGAGATGAAATATTTATGAAGAGACTTTTAATCAATTATTTGAAGTAAATGAAGTTTGTTCAATTAGTTTAACATTATTAAAGAACTATTGTGTTAATATTAGGAAATATTAATTTTGTGTGGCTAATATTATGAATAAAAGTTATGTTTGTTAGCTTAATATATTTTAGCAGCATTATGAACTTTGTGGGTATGTTCCCTGGAAACCCTCACGAGACTATAACTCGTCCACTCGGGATACCGAGGGGTTTAAAGGCTTATTGCATATGCTAAATTCAATCGTGATTAACTACGAAAGTGTGGAAGTTGTATATTATTTTTTAAGAGATCAAGGAATCAACGAAACAGATTTTTCTTAGCCGATGATGAAATTTATAATTTCAGTCAGGGGAGTTTTCTGTTCTATTTTTCTTTCCCTTACTCACTTTTGTTTATCAATTTTTATACAATGAGGGCATTGTATAATTTAAGTGTGGGGATAGGGTTCGTAAGAAAAAGAATTTCTTTAATTAATCATTTAAGTTTCTATTGTTCTTAAATTTTATCAAAAATTTAAAATTTTTAAGTTAATAACCAAGTATTTCTTAGTTAGAATACTTTTGTTAAAAGTTTTATTTTGTATTTAAAGGTTTAGACTTTAATGTGGATTAACTGTTTTGTACATATAACGTAAGCTACTTAATAAAGGAAGTAATATATAGTTATATGATATTATGTACTAATAGGCAATCTATATGAAGATTTCTTAATTTTAAGAAATTAATTAAATAACTTGTTTATTATTTTATGATACATAATATGATGTATGACGTAAAAGTCTTAATTCTTAGATTTATTATGCTTTAATTTTATATATCTTTATACTTATATGAAAACATTTGGGGGTATACTAATTGTTTCCTCTGTTGTACGAAAGTACAGACCTGGTCTCTAATTAGTATTCTTAAATAAAGCAAAAAGAAAAAAAAATCTTTCCGAAATAAAAAAATAATAAAGAAAAATCAAACTATGTCGCTTTGTTGTACGGCTGTACAGACCTGTCACCGCTGGTTTGATTAAAGAAAAATTGCTTTACCTGAATCAAGTTATGTCACTCTGTTGCATGAAAATGCAGACCTGTCACCAATGTCTTGATTCTTAAAAATGGATTTCATATATTTATTTGAAATATAAAAGTAAATTGCATGATTAAGTTTAAGAGTATATCATATATGAAAATCATAAGTAATATACATACTAACAATAAAGAGTATATTCAGAAGGATGAATATAGATTGTTTAAAATGGACAAATATATTAGTAATCATTCATGAGCTATATATTACATAAATAATAATAATTTTTATTTATACATTATAGTTATCCATGTTAATTAAATTGTTTAAATTTTTAAATTTATGAAACGGATTTTTAGTATTGGTATTCTGATTTTTAAATATTAGTTTGATGCTTATTTTAAATTTTATTCAGTATTCTACTTGAGGACAAGCAGAACTTATGTGTGGGGATATTTGATAAGCATCAAATAGATAGTATATTTTATAGTAATTTATCCCTATATTTATATATATTTTAGTGCATTTATATGATTTTAGATACTTATTTCGTTAATATTTGCAGAAATGTATTTTAATTAAAGATTAAGAAAAAGGAACGAGAACAATTCCAAAACTGAAGAAAATGAAGTACTTAAAGAAGTTGGAGCTTAAACCTTAAAGAATTGAAGACTAAAATGATAATATTGAAGAATTGGGCCAAAATGAAGATTAAAATCCAAAAAAGAAAAGAAGAAAGTCCAAAATAAAGCCCGGCCCGAAGTTGGAAGAATCTGGAAATCAAGCTCAACCGGCGGTTGAGATTTTCAACCGGCGGTTGAATATATATAATTAAAGGCGGTTCCAGACGCGGAGTTGGAGTAGGACTCAAGTTAACCCAACCGACGGTTGAGAAGTCCAACCGGCGGTTGGACTGGCGGTTTGTAAAACTATAAATAGAGGCCTAAGTCAGGGTTAACCATATACGATTCTTAGAATAAAAAGTCGAATATTAGTGTTTAAGGTCGACTTAAGGTGCGAATTTAGAGGCTAAGGAGCTAGGGTTTGAAGGTTTTTAACCCTAGGAAAAGCTGGTTCGACAATTGGTTCGGTTTCTTTATCCTTGTAACTTTAATAACCTTATTGAGTTAATTTATGGATATTGTTTATTTGATTTAATTGTGAATTAGGTTTTCGTTATAACTATTTGAATGAATGTTTATTGAGTTTATTACATGAATTTATATTTATATGGGAACTATATTATTGAATGTTTATTATACAAGAATTGTCTATATTATAATATATTAATGATTGTTCTTGACATAGTTAACTGATTTATATTAAACGAGGATGACCATATTAAGTTTTTATAAATTAAGTGATTGTGTTTATGTCTTGATCTTAACCTTATGCGATAGACGAGGAATATAATTCATTGATGTAAAGTAATATTGTGATTCACGCCATACCGATGAAATTGTACTAATAAACTGCTGATAGATCTTTATAATTAGTGATACTTTGTGTAACCTTATGATTGTGTTGCTATGATGAAGATTAACTTAAGCCTAAGTAATTTTCTACATTAGTAATTCACCAGTAATAATAGCCAACAAGCAAGTAGACATAAGGAAATATAATAAGTTTAGTAAATAATAGTTTGAATAATTATAATCTTCTATCCAATTGAGTATTCTTAAGTTGACCCTTAGACTTATCTATTATAATCTGTATCAATTATAAATATGTTCGTTCGGAACTAAAACGTCCCCCTTATCTTGTATATTATTGTATATTATTGTGAATAATTGTAAATAGTTGTAATTAGGAGTAAATAGATAACTAGTTATAAATTAGAATCACGTTCCCTGTGTTCGAACTTGGACTTACTTATAAAGCTATACTATACGAACGGGTTAATCTTGCCTGAATTGTGTGATAGTATTATTTAGTATTTTCATAATTTAAAACTTGTGATTATAATTGCCTATACTTAGCACACATCAACTATTTAAGTCACACACAACCATTTTCACTATTGGTGTTCTATTAAAATCTTAAAACACCAATTTCCAATTAAAATCATCATATTTATACCACTTACTACAAGTATTTAACAGGGACTTTTCACAACCTTATCAACACATATAAAGGTTTGTTAACCATATTTATTTTCTTACTACATCAATATATCACTTTTAGTACATAAATCATAATTCAACCCACAATTATGATCAATGCCACACATAACCATCTAGTCACCTTTATCACTTTATAGCATAGCTATTATCAAGTTTGATGATATTACATTCAACTTTAACTTTGCCAAATCAAGGCACACATTACAACAACTATACACTTTTCCATTTAGACAACAACATGACTCCAAACCTATTAATTGAGATATACCAACATCTCATTAATTTCACCATAGATTGTCACATCTATTTAGTTTATCACGTAGCAACAATTTTTCTAGCAAGGTTTCATAATCACTCCTTGTATTTATCAAAGGATAATCATACAACGGTTTATCCCTTATCTTCATATCGTAGACACACTTAATTCCAAATAATACAACTGTTACACTTTATTCAACAAGGTGTCTACACAGTTTCAACACTTATTCTGTCATTTCTAGTTTATTCAGAATTACTCATTAATATTTCTATCATCACATTAACAAGTAATAATCATCAATGACTCATCACTGGGAAATCATATCAGTCTGACTCAATTTACTTTACTACTAATCACATCATAGCAAAGTACTCAATTCAAGCTTATTAAATTCACTAAGCTTATCGAGAAGTACCTTATACACTTAGGCCCACGAATGTTGAGGAATCATTGAGAATACCAGTCGGTTCCTCATGTTCCTCCATCTCTGCAACCAAAGCAACAACCTTGCATCTTGTTATAGGTTAGTACACATTTAATAACCACTTTCTTATACAACTACTAATCCCACACCCTGGAATGTTTGACTCAACACGACTCTAGATTTGGGATTGAACACCTTACCATGTTCAATTCACCGAAAACTATGCTCTGATACCAACTTATAACACCCCTCGTTTTACACTCATTTAAATATAATATATATATATATCGGAAGCGTAAGTCCAAATAGACATTAATAATTTACATCATCTAGTCAACATATAAAATTCAACATTTTTAAATCATAAATTATCAGCATGGGTGTTATATGAAAACAAGATATAATAATGATTTATACAAATCAATATCAGAGTCACGCCTCGTTATCAAACATTCCTTTCAGTCCAACTTCTTGCCCACCCATTATCAAATCCATAACCTGCAAGAAGTATTTAATGTGGGGGATTAGCTCAACGCTAAGTGAGTGAATAATTAATCAACAGTTTAACTTAGCATAACAACTTTGTGTACAACAACTAACCTGAAACACACAAGTACACAATACAATTGCTCAACAACTTTGTGTAAACAGAATTCATTAACTGTTAGTGAAATGGAAAATAAGCAAATAGAAATTTTGAATGAAACTGTGGAATGCAAGGATGTCTGTGCTGATGAATATTCTCTTAGGATATTTGATAACCCTACACTAGATACTATATCTGAAGAAGAGGAAGAGGATTTAGAAAGTATGTCTGAAGAAGAAGGGATTGTTTTAGGTATTAGCACTAAGGTTGAAGATACTAATTTAGGAAGGATACCTGGGCCAGTAGTTAATACGAGAGATTGAATGATTCAGCTTTTAGAAGTTGGAAAGGATGATACATATTATATGATGGCTGTCATCAGGGCATCTACTATTGACTTTACACCTGAACAAAAATATATAATTGAGAAGATTGAAAAAGAATATAAAGACTGGTATAATCCTAACCGAACTCAGATGGTGAACTATTTTGATAAGTATGTAACTGAACTGAAGGATACGCTATATCAGCAAGAAGCTCAAGAGGAAGATTTCTTTGAAGGTCAGAAGATTTTGTTGTAACAACCGGCAAATTAGGACTAGAAATAGTGCCTAATTCTTTGTTAATACATGTAATTAGTGATGTGTTAGGCTACTTTACGTATCGGATTATATATTGATAAATATATACAACTTTGCGATTTGACTTAAATCGTACGCAACTTAAATAGAATGAAATTCTATTCGATTAATACGGACGTTGGTGAGCAAATGTTTATAAACTAAAATAACGCAATTATGACCTAAATGTTATTTTATAATAACGAATAGTTATCTCGTATCACTCGATTAAAGTTACACTATTTAAAAACAAAAGTAATCAAACTTATTTAAACTAAATTGTATTTCGAACAGTTAAAGATTTAAAGAAATAATTTAAGTGAATTGTTTAACAACCCTCGTATTTTAAATGAATAAATAAACGTGTAAAAATAAATAATTTAACGTAAAACGACGGAGAAAACGAACACTGCACGGAGCCCAGCGCGTGGACTGAAAAATGGGGGCTTTCATCAAAACCCCCATCCACCTCCTTTCCTTTTCTCATTTATCACCAACTCACTCTCTCTCTTCTCCTCTTTTCTTTCTTTTCTCTCTCAAAAACCAAACAAACACCATCCACTTAAATCACCAAATAACACCACAAAACGAGCTCGGATCATCTCATCCATTTGGAAGAAAACGTTCACCGTCACCCGATCTACATTCCTATCTTTTCGGATTTTCAATCCGACACTTTGTAAGTTTCCGACAAATCCCGACATCTCTCGTTTTTGATCATTTTTACTAGTTTATGGTTTAAATAGGCTTATTATGTCCTTTTTTGGGTTGGGTAAAAGATTTGGACCAAACGGAAACCGGGAAAATCGTTTTCGACTAAATTTCTGGCCATCAGACCGCTACGTCGCACCTGGCCAGGGGCCTCTGCGACGTCGCGACCTACGTCGCACAAAAATCTCAACGTCGCACTAGCGACGCAGCCTATTACGTCGCATTAACTTGCGGATGTTGCACGTAGCGACGTAGACTTTAACGTCGCAAACCGAACTAGCGTCGCACTAAGCGACGCAACACCCTACGTCGCATTGAATTGCGAAGGCCGCATAATGCGACGCACCTTACGTCGCTTGCGACGTCGCACCCAACGTCGCATAAAACAGAACCCTGAAAACTCAGATTTTTACTAAGTGTCGGAACCAGAATTTTACCACCTAATTTTACTCCAAATCCAGATTTCGGATGCGTTTTCACTAAAGGAAAGTAGTAGAAATAAAAATTTTCCAAGCTGACCTGGCAGCTCGACCCCAGCCAGGGGCTCTGCCCCTTGGACCCCGCCAGGGGCTGCCGCCCCTTGGACCCCTCTAACCAGGGGTGCTGCCCCCGGACCCCCGTACTTAGATTCCATAAGCACATTTCTCACCAAGTGTCAAACTTGTACAATTTCAAATACTTATACAATACGAAATATCGAACATAATAGAACATACTTTTCAAGTGCAATCACTCTAAATCGCGTTATAAGTGATAAAACTTTAATCATAACGAATCACCAACGGGCCGAACACTTTATTACAAACGATAACGAACCAACATTTGTACAACGGGTTGTATGGACAACTAGCCTAGATGGTCTTGCGAGACATCTACTTACTTAACCTTACATGTTTAGGCATTTAAAGGTTACGGGTTCGGAGAACCTACACACTACTTACAGTTTTCAACTGCTTACTACTAGGCTCAGGTGAGTCTTACGGCCCCACTTTTACTGTTTTTCTCATTGGGGGAGATACATGCTACTGCTTTTACTTGAACACAAGTACTAAACTGCTTATTATACCAAACGGACTTGCATGAGTTATATATTTACGGAAGTCTCTCAATCATATATCGTTAGTTATGGACTTAAGCGCGAACAGTAGTTAATGGATCCATTAGGGAAATGACCCTCCCCGCCCGGGGTAGTAGCGCTACCACGTACTGATTTACACGTAGAAACGGGTGACTATTATTTCGATACTTATGCTTGCTCAATTACGAGCATGTCATGGGAGCAACTGGTTATTTACGGGTTAAGCTTCGATTATGAGCCTCATGGCAACGGTATAACTTAATTACTTTACTTTTGCTGGATTTGCAAATACTTGATATACGCCTGCGGGCACTACTGATGAAATCTTGTGTTCAAACTGATTATTTACTGATAAACCTGTGAGATTCACCAACCTTTTGGTTGACCATTTTTAGCATGTATTCTCAGGTACACTTACGGAGTAGGATCACTCCAGGATCACTAGCTAGAGTCGCATGATTTCCAAACTGCATTTAACGGAGATTCTTTGGCATTATCTTTTGTAGCTATGGTTATGTAATAGAATCTCCCGCCACATACGCGGACTCTAGGTTTACATATTTTTGTAAAGAAAACTATATGTTTTCAAACGATTAATTTATGGAATGTAACTATTTTACAAAACGTCTCATTTAGAGGTCGTTTGCTGTATATCTTGTGCTTCGTATATTGATTAGTAACACCCAAGTATGCTTCCGCAAATCACTAAATTTGAGGGTGTTACAGATTGGTATCAGAGCCTAAGGTTATAGTGAACTAGGTTGCATTTAGTGGGCCTAGACTATGACCATTAGGTAGTATTTCCTTACTAGGCATGATTGGTTCAGGAATTTCATCATACGACTTTAATTTAACATAGCCTGATCAACTATGTACAATTAAGGAAAGATGATGTGAGGTCTGAAATGGTTATGTTGAACAGGAATGCGTTAGTTGACTCTGACCACGAGAGAACCAGACCATTACTTGATACGTGCTAGACACTAGGCTGGATATTATATACTTATATATATTAGCCTCGTCTTACTTACACTCTGCCTCAGGAATGGCAAACACATCACCCAATTCATCACGCTCTCATCCGCAAGGATCTCGAAACCCGCGAATAGCCAGGAGGACCACTAGGTCACCTCGAAGCAACCCCTATCCTGTTCATAATTCTCAGAACTCGGCTCATCTCACGGTGCCAGTGTTGGCTACCCAACTCCGCCGTCAGGAGCAAAGGCTTGAAAATCTCGAACGGGAACAACACCGAATGACCTACCTGCTTCGCCAAGCTCTTGACCGCATATCACAACTCCAGCGAGAACAAGAAGATACCAGCCTCTCTGTAAGCATAATTCAGGATTCAATGACCGCTGAAATAGGTGCGGATGAACTCGTAAGAAACCGACTAGAGGAATGTGAACAGCGTTCACAGGAGACTGAGGATCACTCTCGAGCGCTAGTACAACGACTGGCCTTGGTTGAAGATAACGCCAGGCAAGCCAACAGACTAGCAGAAACCGTGGACCGCCTTGTCGCGCTGATGGAGCAGATTAATCTGCATCAAGATTAGATCAGTCTGTAACTTGTAACCAGTTAACTACTTAATTAGGACCTATGTAATTCAACCTGATGTAACCATTCCCGGTACTTTTGTACTACTACTACTACTACTCTGTAATCTTTTAGAAAACCCGAACTTTGTATCCAACTTGTTTACCTAAATGGAATATGATTATCACCTCGTACTGTTATCGTGTATCTCATTATATACACTTGTGATATATCATAAGTTTCATGCAAATATCTTATTCCACTTTCCTTGTGCTTTCCTTGATCAGCAGCATGCCTCCTCGTCGACAAATCACCCTCACTGAAGCCGAAGTTGCGGGTCTGATTGCCCGTAGCGTGGCCCAAGCCCTAGCTACCCGGACTTCAGCTCCTGGTAGCGAAGATACCGCTAACAATGGACCACAACCCAAGCCCTGCTCATATAAGGACTTCCAAAACTGCAAACCTCTGAACTTTGCAGGTACTGAGGGAGCAATCGGTCTAATACGTTGGATTGAGAAAGTTGAATCGGTATTCCTTATCTGCAACTGTGCGGAGGGGGACAAGGTTAAGTTCTCTGTTAGTACTTTTACTGACACCGCACTCACGTGGTGGAACACCTATGCCCAAACTGTGGGCGTTGCCAATGCTTATAAACTCCCGTGGGAGGAGTTGAAGGAGATGTTAAGGGGTGAGTATTGCCCCAGGGATGAACTGAAACAACTGGAGCTGGAATTTTGGAACCACAAGATGCAAGGTGATGATATCACCGGGTACACCAACCGTTTTCACCAACTGGCACTTCTGTGCCCATCCATGGTCGATCCTGAATACAAGAGGATCGAGAAATATGTTGATGGACTGCCCGAGAAACTCCAGGACCTGGTGACTTCATCCAAACCAGGTACTATCCAGAACGCCATCCGTATGGCCCATGAACTTACGGCAAACGCTATCCGCAGTAACACAACCTCAGCCCCACCTACAAACAACAAACGAAAGTGGGAAGGAAACCCCAACTCATCCAACCAAATCACCAACCGAAAGCCTGAGCCCCTTAGGGCTTATTCATCCGGCTCTTCAGAAAAGAAAGGGTACATTGGAAGCAAGCCCTACTGCCCCAAATGCAATCGTCACCATGACGGTTCCTGCCCTTGCACAAACTGCAAACGTTTTGGGCATCTGGCCAAAGATTGTCGAAACACCAGTGCCCCAAAGACTTGTTATGGGTGCGGAAGTCCTGGGCACTTTCAGAATAATTACCCTAAGCAGAAGAACAGCAACAACAACCACAACAAACGAAACAACAACCCTGCTCGTAGCAGAGCATTTGTCATCAAAGCTGGGGAAGCTAGAGAAGACCCGAATGTTGTAACGGGTACGTTTCTTCTCAACGATCTTACTACTTCAGTATTATTTGATACTGGTGCTGATAGGAGCTATATTTCTGATGAGTTTTGCCCACTACTTGATATCACCCCCGTGGCCTTAGATGTTAAGTACACCGTAGAACTTGCAAATGGTAAACTCATAGAAACCGATAGTGTGATACCTAATTGCACTTTAAACCTAGCCGACGAAATCTTCTCAATCGATCTTATGCCTGTTGAACTAGGAAGTTTCGACGTCATCGTGGGTATGGATTGGTTGTCTAAACATCGGGCCGAAATTGTTTGTTCTGATAAAATCGTCTGAATTCCTCTCGCCGCCGGTAGTACCTTGATCATACAGGGGGAGACCGGTGGGACGAGACTAAACTTAATCTCCTGTTTAAAAACCCGAAAATTTCTGAGAAAGGGTTACCCAGCAATTCTCGCGCACATCACTGAGAAAAAGTCGGAGGAGAAGCGACTTGAAGATGTGCCAATCGTTAGAGACTTTCCCGAAGTCTTTCCAGAAGAACTACCTGGTTTACCTCCACCTAGACAGGTAGAGTTCTCGATTGATCTCGTGCCGGGTGCCGCACCGGTGGCCCGAGCACCGTACCGCCTAGCCCCATCCGAACTTCAGGAGTTGTCTACTCAGTTACAGGAACTTCTGGATAGAGGATTCATCAGACCGAGTTCTTCACCTTGGGGAGCTCCGGTCTTGTTTGTCAAAAAGAAAGACGGTTCATTTCGAATGTGTATTGACTACCGAGAGTTGAACAAACTAACCGTCAAGAACCGATACCCATTTCCTCGAATCGACGATCTGTTCGATCAACTTCAAGGATCAAGCTGTTATTCAAAGATTGATCTTCGATCGGGTTATCACCAATTGCGTGTTCGTGATGCTGACATCCCAAAAACCGCATTCAGAACCCGTTACGGGCACTACGAGTTCCAAGTGATGCCCTTTGGTCTAACCAACGCACCGGCTGTATTCATGGACCTTATGAATCGGGTGTGTAAACCTTATCTCGACAGGTTTGTCATTGTGTTCATCGATGACATCCTCATATACTCACGAAACAAACAAGAACACGCACAACACCTCAGAACCATCCTAGAACTACTTAGACACGAGGAGCTTTACGCCAAATTCTCTAAGTGTGAGTTCTGGATAAAAACCGTTCAATTCCTTGGGCATGTGATTGATAGTCAGGGAATTCATGTAGACCCATCAAAAATCGAGGCCATCAAGAACTGGCAGGCGCCAACCACTCCTACCGAAGTACGCCAATTCTTGGGATTGGCGGGGTATTATCGCCGATTCATTGAAAACTTCTCAAAAATAGCCATACCACTCACAACACTGACTCAGAAAGACAAAAAGTTCGATTGGACTGATAAACAAGAGTCAGCATTTCAGCTGTTGAAACTAAAGCTTTGTAGTGCACCCATTCTATCCTTACCCGAAGGCACAATTGACTTCGTGGTATACTGCGATGCTTCTCACCAAGGTCTCGGTTGCGTGTTGATGCAACGAGACAAGGTCATTGCTTACGCCTCCCGACAACTTAAAGTTCACGAGAAGAACTACACAACGCACGACCTCGAGTTAGGGGCCGTGGTATTCGCTCTCAAAATCTGGAGACACTACCTTTATGGTACCCGAAGTACTGTATTTACCGACCACAAAAGTCTCCAACACATCTTCGACCAAAAAGATCTTAACATGAGGCAACGTCGATGGATCGAGTTGCTCACCGATTACGACTGTGAGATCAAATATCATCCGGGTAAGGCAAACGTGGTTGCCGATGCTCTCAGTCGTAAGGAATGAACAAAACCGCTTCGAGTCCGAGCCCTCAGTATGACCATTCACAACGATTTAAATATTCAGATTCTCACCGCTCAACTCGAAGCTCTCAAACCCGATAATGTCAAAAACGAGGCCTTACGAGGCATGGATAAACAGTTCGAAATCAGACCCAACGGAGTTAGGTACTTCTCTAACCGAATCTGGTTGCCTAGTTTCGGGAACCTTCGGGACTTGGTAATGGATGAAGCTCACAAGTCCAAGTATTATATCCACCCGGGATCCGACAAAATGTATCACGGCATCAAGGAGTTTTACTGGTGGCCGAACATGAAAGCTGACATTGCCTTGTACGTCAGCAAATGCTTAACTTGTTCCAAGGTCAAGGCCGAGCACCAAAGACCTTCCGGATTGCTCCAACAACCTGAAATTCCTCAATGGAAATGGGAGCAAATTACTATGGATTTCATAACCAAACTACCTAGATCGGCGAGCGGTTGCGATACCATTTGGGTGATCGTCGACCGTCTCACCAAATCGGCTCATTTCTTGGCAATCAGAGAAACCGACAAAATGGAACGTCTTATACAAATTTACATCAAGGAAATCGTTTGCCAACATGGTGTCCCTATCTCTATTATCTCTGACAGGGATGCTCGTTTCACATCTCGCTTCTGGCAATCACTCCAAAAATCACTGGGTACCCGTCTCGATATGAGTACCGCGTACCATCCTCAGACCGATGGCCAGAGCGAACGAACTATTCAGACACTGGAAGACATGCTACGAGCCTGCGTAGTTGATTCCGGTACAAATTGGGAAAGACATCTACCGTTGTGCGAATTCTCGTACAACAACAGCTATCACGTCAGCATTAAGGCTGCACCTTTTGAGGCACTATACGGTCGTAAGTGCCGATCACCGATCTGTTGGACTGAAGTGGGAGATAGTCAACTCACTGGTCCTGAACTTATACATGAAACCACAGAGAAAATCGTCGAAATCCAAAACCGACTCAAAGCCGCGCGTGATCGTCAGAAAAGCTATGCTGACGTGAGACGCAAGCCACTCGAGTTCCAAGTTGGGGATCGAGTACTCTTAAAAGTATCGCCTTGGAAAGGCGTAATCCGATTCGGCAAACGCGGAAAATTAAACTCTAGGTACATTGGGCCTTTTGAAATCCTCGAGAGGATAGGTCCAGTGGCATATCGACTGCAGCTGCCCTCTGAACTCAGCAGCGTGCACCCTACTTTTCACATTTCTAACTTAAAGAAATGTCTGTCTGACGAGACACTTATTATACCACTTGACGAGATTCGCATCGATGACAAACTACAATTCGTGGAGGAACCAGTCGAAATTATGGACCGTGAGGTCAAACAACTGAAACAAAGTCGTATTCCCATCGTCAAAGTCAGGTGGAATTCGCGGCACGGTCCGGAATTCACTTGGGAACGGGAAGACCAAATGCGACTTAAGTATCCTCGGTTGTTCACTGATTCTACCCCAAACGCGACTTCGACTTAAATTTCGGGACGAAATTCTTTTAACAGGGGGAGAATGTAACAACCGGCAAATTAGGACTAGAAATAGTGCCTAATTCTTTGTTAATACATGTAATTAGTGCTGTGTTAGGCTAATTTATGTATCGGATTATATATTGATAAATATATACAACTTTGCGATTTGACTTAAATCGTACGCAACTTAAATAGAATGAAATTCTATTCGGTTAATACGGACGTTGGTGAGCAAATGTTTATAAACTAAAATAACGCAATTATGACCTAAATGTTATTTTATAATAACGAATAGTTATCTCGTATCACTCGATTAAAGTTACACTATTTAAAAACAAAAGTAATCAAACTTATTTAAACTAAATTGTATTTCGAACAGTTAAAGATTTAAAGAAATAATTTAAGTGAATTGTTTAACAACCCTCGTATTTTAAATGAATAAATAAACGTGTAAAAATAAATAATTTAACGTAAAACGACGGAGAAAACGAACACCGCACGGAGCCCAGCGCGTGGACTGAAAAATGGGGGCTTTCATCAAAACCCCCATCCACCTCCTTTCCTTTTCTCATTTATCACCAACTCACTCTCTCTCTTCTCCTCTTTTCTTTCTTTTCTCTCTCAAAAACCAAACAAACACCATCCACTTAAATCACCAAATAACACCACAAAACGAGCTCGGATCATCTCATCCATTTGGAAGAAAACGTTCACCGTCACCCGATCTACATTCCTATCTTTTCGGATTTTCAATCCGACACTTTGTAAGTTTCTGACAAATCCCGACATCTCTCGTTTTTGATCATTTTTACTAGTTTATGGTTTAAATAGGCTTATTATGTCCATTTTTGGGTTGGGTAAAAGATTTCGACCCAACGGAAACCGGGAAACTCGTTTTCGACTAAATTTCCGGCCATCAGACCGCTACGTCGCACCTGGCCAGGGGCCTCTGCGATGTCGCGACCTACGTTGCACAAAAATCTCAATGTCGCACTAGCGACGCAGCCTATTACGTCGCATTAACTTGCGGATGTCGCACGTAGCGACGTAGACTTTAACGTCGCAAACCGAACTAGCGTCGCACTAAGCGACGCAACACCCTACGTCGCATTGAATTGCGAAGGCCGCATAATACGACGCACACGCCCACGTCGCACCTTACGTCGCTTGCGACGTCGCACCCAACATCGCATAAAACAGAACCCTGAAAACTCAGATTTTTACTAAGTGTCGGAACCAGAATTTTACCACCTAATTTTACTCCAAATCCAGATTTCGGATGCGTTTTCACTAAAGGAAAGTAGTAGAAATAAAAATTTTCCAAGCTGACCTGGCAGCTCGACCCCAGCCAGGGGCTCTGCCCCTTGGACCCCGCCAGGGGCTGCCGCCCCTTGGACCCCGCTAACCAGGGGTGCTGCCCCCGGACCCCCGTACTTAGATTCCATAAGCACATTTCTCACCAAGTGTCAAACTTGTACATTTTCAAATACTTATACAATACGAAATATCGAACATAATAGAACATACTTTTCAAGTGCAATCACTCTAAGTCGCGTTATAAGTGATAAAACTTTAATCATAACGAATCACCAACGGGCCGAACACTTTATTACAAACGATAACGAACCAACATTTGTACAACGGGTTGTATGGACAACTAGCCTAGATGGTCTTGCGAGACATCTACTTACTTAACCTTACATGTTTAGGCATTTAAAGGTTACGGGTTCGGAGAACCTACACACTACTTACAGTTTTCAACTGCTTACTACTAGGCTCAGGTGAGTCTTACGGCCCCACTTTTACTGTTTTTCTCATTGGGGGAGATACATGCTACTGCTTTTACTTGAACACAAGTACTAAACTGCTTATTATACCAAACGGACTTGCATGAGTTATATATTTACGGAAGTCTCTCAATCATATATCGTTAGTTATGGACTTAAGCGCGAACAGTAGTTAATGGATCCATCAGGGAAATGACCCTCCCCGCCCGGGGTAGTAGCGCTATCACGTACTGATTTACACGTAGAAACGGGTGACTATTATTTCGTTACTTATGCTTGCTCAATTACGAGCATGTCACGGGAGCAACTGATTATTTACGGGTTAAGCTTCGATTATGAGCCTCATGGCAACGGTATAACTTAATTACTTTACTTTTGCTGGATTTGCAAATACTTGATATACGCCTGCGGGCACTACTGATGAAATCTTGTGTTCAAACTGATTATTTACTGATAAACCTGTGAGATTCACCAACCTTTTGGTTGACCATTTTTAGCATGTATTCTCAGGTACACTTACGGAGTAGGATCACTCCAGGATCATTAGCTAGAGTCGCATGATTTCCAAACTGCATTTAACGGAGATTCTTTGGCATTATCTTTTGTAGCTATGGTTATGTAATAGAATCTCCCGCCACATACGCGGACTCTAGGTTTACATATTTTTGTAAAGAAAACTATATGTTTTCAAACGATTAATTTATGGAATGTAACTATTTTACAAAACGTCTCATTTAGAGGTCGTTTGCTGTATATCTTGTGCTTTGTATATTGATTAGTAACACCCAAGTATGCTTCCGCAAATCACTAAATTTGAGGGTGTTACATTTGTATTCATGTGTCTACAGAGCATTGACAAGATACCCGTTTCCTTATTCTGATAAACAAATGAGTTTATTGGAATCCTATAAGCATCAAATGGAATGGGCAACGGGAAATCCAACGCAGATGGCAGATATTTGTTTGACAGAAGAATTGCAGAAAGTAATGAGCTTAATGGAACAAAAGGATTATAAGAATTGCAGCACTTATTATGTAGACTGCACGGTGGAATTTTATGTGCAACAAATAATCAATGATTTGTACTATCCAGCACAAGATGAGTTGATGAGGAAAGTTCCGGATGGGATATCTGAAGTGGCATTAGTTAATGTGGCGAACTATGTGATTATGGAGCTTAAGTCAATTTTTCATGGGGTGTATCACTTTTGCCATATTGATCTATTTCATTTAGGATTATCTCAAATTTATACGAGAATGATGAATATGTTTAGATTTTCGGGATTGTTATTTACTGAGCGTCAGAGAGAGTTAATGAAAGGAATGCTATGGGAAATTGAAGAGGTAGTAAGAAACCCTACAACTGGAAAGTATGAAATGTTACATTTAGGATTTTATGGTTTTATGAATGAGTTAAGACGTGAGCATCAAGAGCGTGAAATTAAGGAAGTAAATGGATGTAAGGTGATTGATGAGGAAGGACTAGCTAAGGAAATAAAGAAAATAATGAGGGAATTTTACGAATTGCAAATAGCAGCTAATGAACATCACCGACATTTTGAAGATTCCATTGCTCAAGTACCTGATATCACTAAAACCATGTTTAGATACTTTTTAAGAATCTTTCCACCTGACCAGAAAATCCCTATAACCTTTATGCTACCAAATGGTTACTATGTTTCACTACTAGCTTGAGAATGGGTTCATCAACCTTGAAGACATTCACAAAAATTTTTATTCACATTTGAGTTTTCATTTTGTTATTAGTTATGATTTCTTTTGATTAAACTTTCGTTATTTGTTTGTTGACAGTTATTAAGTTTTTAATATATGTGTTATTTTAGGAATAATGGTCATTTTCATATATGTTTAAATGTTATTTCTCAATTAGTGTTGAAGTGGTTACATGTTTTCATATTAATCTCGGTTATATTATATGAGGTATGGTACTTTTCAACTTAATAACCATATTTTATGCCTGCATAAAAAATCATTTTAAAGTTCATATTGGATTTTATCCTCACTTTTATAAGTTTTTTTTATGAAACCGTAAAATGTTTATAATGTTAGTTTGACAAGTATGAGTTATTTTATAAGAATTGTTAAATTATTTTAATAAAATAATGGAAGTAGGTATGAAAAATTTAACTATGTTATATGCTAGACTAATAACATACATACCATATTCTTAATATATTGTTAACTTAGTGAATGATTGGTTTTTCTTTGAATATTTATATTATTTTCTTACTAAGGTGTGGATACATTAATCCAGTTTTGGTTTTTATTTAATTGTCCTTTATAGTTAGGATTTTTGGAATCTGAATTGTATATATGTTTTTGCTATAAAGATAATTATTATAAAATGTTTTACTAGATAATGAGATGAAATATTTATGAAGAGACTTTTAATCAATTATTTGAAGTAAATGAAGTTTGTTCAATTAGTTTAACATTATTAAAGAACTAGTGTGTTAATATTAGGAAATATTAATTTTGTGTGGCTAATATTATGAATAAAAGTTATGTTTGTTAGCTTAATATATTTTAGCAGCATTATGAACTTTGTGGGTGTTCCCTGGGAACCCTCACGAGACTATAACTCGTCCACTCGGGATACCGAGGGGTTTAAAGGCTTATTGCATATGCTAAATGCAATCGTGATTAACTACGAAAGTGTGGATGTTGTATATTATTTTTTAAGAGATCAAGGAATCAACCAAGCAGATTTTTCTTAGCCGATGATGAAATTTATAATTTCAGTCAGGGGAGTTTTCTGTTCTATTTTTCTTACCCTTACTCACTTTTGTTTATCAATTTTTATACAATAAGGGCATTGTATAATTTAAGTGTGGGGATAGGGTTCGTAAGAAAAAGAATTTCTTTAATTAATCATTTAAGTTTCTATTGTTCTTAAATTTTATCAAAAATTTAAAATTTTTAAGTTAATAACTAAGTATTTATTAGTTAGAATACTTTTGTTAAAAGTTTTGTTTTGTATTTAAAGGTTTAGACTTTAATGTGGATTAATTGTTTTGTACATATAACGTAAGCTACTTAATAAAGGAAGTAATATATAGTTATATGATATTATGTACTAATAGGCAATCTATATGAAGATTTCTGAATTTTAAGAAATTAATTAAATAACTTGTTTATTATTTTATGATACATAATATGATGTATGACGTAAAAGTCTTAATTCTTAGATTTATTATGCTTTAATTTTATATATCTTTATACTTATATGAAAACATTTGGGGGTCTACTAATTGTTTCCTCTGTTGTACGAAAGTACAGACCTGATCTCTAATTAGTATTCTTAAATAAAGCAAAAAGAAAGAAAAATCTTTCCGAAATAAAAAAATAATAAAGAAACATCAAACTATGTCGCTTTGTTGTACGGCTGTACAGACCTGTCACCGCTGGTTTGATTAAAGAAAAATTGCTTTACCTGAATCAAGTTATGTCACTCTGTTGCATGAAAATGCAGACCTGTCACCAATGTCTTGATTCTTAAAAATGGATTTCATATATTTATTTGAAATATAAAAGTGAATTGCATGATTAAGTTTAAGAGTATATCATATATGAAAATCATAAGTAATATACATACTAACAATAAAGAGTATATTCAGAAGGATGAATATAGATTGTTTAAAATGGACAAATATATTAGTAATCATTCATGAGCTATATATTACATAAATAATAATAATTTTTATTTATACATTATAGTTATCCATGTTAATTAAATTGTTTAAATTTTTAAATTTATGAAACAGATTTTTAGTATTGGTATTCTGATTTTTAAATATTAGTTTGATGCTTATTTTAAATTTTATTCAGTATTCTACTTGAGGACAAGCAGAACTTATGTGTGGGGATATTTGATAAGCATCAAATAGATAGTATATTTTATAGTAATTTATCCCTATATTTATATACATTTTAGTGCATTTATATGATTTTAGATACTTATTTCGTTAATATTTGCAGGAATGTATTTTAATTAAAGATTGAAGAAAAAGGAACGACAACAAATCCAAAACTGAAGAAAATGAAGTACTTAAAGAAGTTGGAGCTTAAACCTTAAAGAATTGAAGACTAAAATGATAATATTGAAGAATTGGGCCAAAATGAAGATTAAAATCCAAAAAAGAAAAGAAGAAAGTCCAAAATAAAGCCCGGCCCGAAGTTGTAAGATTCTGGAAATCAAGCTTAACCGGCGGTTGAGATCTTCAACCGGCGGTTGAATATATATAATGAAAGGCGGTTCCAGACGCGGAGTTGGAGTAGGACTCAAGTTAACGCAACCGGCGGTTGAGAAGTCCAACCGGCGGTTGGACTAGCGGTTTGTAAATCTATAAATAGAGGCCTAAGTCAGGGTTAACCATATACGATTCTTAGAATAAAAAGTCGAATATTAGAGTTTAAGGTCGACTTAAGGTGCGAATTTGGAGGCTAAGGAGCTAGGGTTTGAAGGTTTTTAACCCTAGGAAAAGCTGGTTCGACAATTGGTTCGGTTTCTTTATCCTTGTAACTTTAATAACCTTATTGAGTTAATTTATGGATATTGTTTGTTTGATTTAATTGTGAATTAGGTTTTCGTTATAACTATTTGAATGAATGTTTATTGAGTTTATTATATGAATTTATATTTATGTGGGAACTATATTATTGAATGTTTATTATACAAGAATTGTCTATATTATAATATATTAATGATTGTTCTTGACATAGTTAACTGATTTATATTAAACGAGGATGACCATATTAAGTTTTTATAAATTAAGTGATTGTGTTTATGTCTTGATCTTAACCTTATGCGATAGACGAAGAATATAATTCATTGATGTAAAGTAATATTGTGATTCACGCCATACCGATGAAATTGTACTAATAAACTGCTGATAGATCTTAATAATTAGTGATACTTTGCGTAACCTTATGATTGTGTTGCTATGATGAAGATTAACTTAAGCCTAAGTAATTTTCTACATTAGTAATTCACCAGTAATAATAGCCAACAAGCAAGTAGACATAAGGAAATATAATAAGTTTAGTAAATAATAGTTTGAATAATTATAATCTTCTATCCAATTGAGTATTCTTAAGTTGAACCTTAGACTTATCTATTAGAATCTGTATCAATTATAAATATGTTCGTTCGGAACTAAAACGTCCCCCTTATCTTTTATATTATTGTATATTATTGTGAATAATTGTAAATAGTTGTAATTAGGAGTAAATAGATAATTAGTTATAAATTAGAATCACGTTCCCTGTGTTCGAACTTGGACTTACTTATAAAGCTATACTATACGAACGGGTTAATCTTGCCTGAATTGTGTGATAGTATTATTTAGTATTTCCATAATTTAAAACTTGTGATTATAATTGCCTATACTTAGCACACATCAACTATTTAAGTCACACACAACCATTTTCACTATTGGTGTTCTATTAAAATCTTAAAACACCAATTTCCAATTAAAATCATCATATTTATACCACTTACTACAAGTATTTAACAGGGACTTTTCACAACCTTATCAACACATATAAAGGTTTGTTAACCATATTTATTTTCTTACTACATCAATATATCACTTTTAGTACATAAATCATAATTCAACCCACAATTATGATCAATGCCACACATAACCATCTAGTCACCTTTATTACTTTATAGCATAGCTATTATCAAGTTTGATGCTATTACATTCAACTTTAACTTTGCCAAATCAAGGCACACATTACAACAACTATACACTTTTCCATTTAGACAACAACATGACTCCAAACCTATTAATTGAGATATACCAACATCTCATTAATTTCACCATAGATTGTCACATCTATTTAGTTTATCACGTAGCAACAATTTTTCTAGCAAGGTTTCATAATCACTCCTTGTATTTATCAAAGGATAATCATACAACGGTTTATCCCTTATCTTCATATCGTAGACACACTTAATTCCAAATAATACAACTGTTACACTTTATTCAACAAGGTGTCTACACAGTTTCAACACTTATTCTGTCATTTCTAGTTTATTCAGAATTACTCATTAATATTTCTATCATCACATTAACAAGTAATAATCATCAATGACTCATCACTGGGAAATCAAATCAGTCTGACTCAATTTACTTTACTACTAATCACATCATAGCAAAGTACTCAATTCAAGCTTATTAAATTCACTAAGCTTATCGAGAAGTACCTGATACACTTAGGCCCACGAATGTTAAGAAATAATTGAGAATACCAGTCGGTTCCTCATGTTCCTCCATCTCTGCAACCAAAGCAACAACCTTGCATCTTGTTATAGGTTAGTACACATTTAATAACCACTTTTTTATACAACTACTAATCCCACACCCTGGAATGTTTGACTCAACACGACTCTAGATTTGGGATTGAACACCTTACCATGTTCAATTCACCCAAAACTATACTCTGATACCAACTTATAACACCCCTCATTTTACACTCATTTAAATATAATATATATATCGGAAGCGTAAGTCCAAATAGACATTAATAATTTACATCATCTAGTCAACATATAAAATTCAACCTTTTTAAATCATAAATTATCAGCATGGGTGTTATATGAAAACAAGATATAATAATGATTTATACAAATCAATATCAGAGTCACGCCTCGTTATCAAACATTCCTTTCAGTCCAACTTCTTGCTCACCCATTATCAAATCCATAACCTGCAAGAAGTATTTAATGTGGGGGATTAGCTCAACGCTAAGTGAGTGAATAATTAATCAACAGTTTAACTTAGCATAACAACTTTGTGTACAACAACTAACCTGAAACACACAAGTACACAATACAATTGCTCAACAATTTAACTGGGCAACTATTCAACTGGTCAACTTAACAACTATGCAACTGTTCAACAATTTCACAATTTTATAACGAGGATCGGTGGCTCTGAGGAATACCATAATACTCGGGTGGCTCCCCAAGAACACTTACCCAACCATATCCATATGGCCATAATAGACGAGACCGATAGCTAGTGGTCATTATCCTCAAACACGGGTTCTACACACAATAAATGAAGTAAAACACTGTGTAATTCACACAATAACCAACTAGCCCAACCAACCAGTTCAACCCGTTGATCTCATTAGCAACTGATGCCCGAAGGCCAATAATAACAACTAATACCAAGAGGCCAACTTTCTTCAGTGATCACATATTCATCAGGTCACACGTCAGACTAATCAGTATATCGACAGTATTATTACTATTCAACTAAAATCATCATGGCAACAAAAGCAGTAATAATACGTTTACCCGTTGTAACCAAACCTGTTACAACTAAATCACACTGAGGATTAAAGATCCACTCACCGTTACCCCGGTCGTCCACTCAGTAGTCTAATATCACTGAGTCTTCTGTTGATCTGAGAATACATCAGAATATCACAAGTTAGTAACTTGTCATGAATAATGAACTCATTATAATAAACAATCCACGTCATAATCATATAATATATCACCATATCTCATCATACAAAATATTACAATATCTCTTAACACAATGTATCATATCGACACAATAATTATAATCAAATACTCGAATGATAGTAAATACTTATGTCACCATATTATCCTCTTCATAAGTATAACTAAACTCAGGAATATAACCTACATTAACATACTATGTTCAAGTTATATTCAATACATCATAAGCATTTAACTTAAAATAAAAGCTGCTGAAATTGGCTCTACCCGTCGGGTTCTCTTACAAACAGCCGGGTAAACTTAATACAAGCAGGGTGATTTGCAAATTGTGGTAACAGAACAAAGTTTTGTTTTAAGGTCTATAGAATCAGCCGGGTAGCTTTACTACCAGCCGGGTTCTAAGTGTTCTCAAACTACCCGCCGGATAGGGTTATTACCCGCCGGGTACTATCCAAACACGACTACCCGTCGGGTAAGGTCAGTACCAGCCGGGTACTACCTTTGTCCCAGCGATCTGCAGGTCTGAAAACCCCCAAATCCGAACTTTGAAATAGTAACAACAAAACTCAGGTCACAACTCGACTACAACTGATAACTAGGAGTATATAGCATCATATAATAACCTATATCATCAATTCAATCATCAATTTCACAATTATAACTCAAACCCTAATGATTCAATCAAATCAAGTTCTAAGAATAACTTACAATTTGCAAGGAAGAACTAAGTGATGATGATGAAATCAAATCAAGATCACAGCTCACTATCATAGATTTCTTGTTTATAATTCATTAGATGTGTGGGTTTAGTTTGAAAGGAAATGAACACAATTGGGGGAAGTGAAATATAAGTCGGCTATTATCAACCAACTCATTTAAATTGGTATAATTTTATTCCCCTTCTAAATCCATTGTCTGGAACCCGAAAACCACTCGCGAGTCCAAACATTTTATTTTACCGACAACTTTATTAATTTACAGCAAATAATAATTTATCTATCACAATGGAATATTTGACTCATATTCCAATTATTTTCAAGTAAATCAAATAATATTACTTCCTAACACATTAAATAATAATTAAAATCAAGAAATAATATAAAACAACTAGGCCCGATTTGCGGATGTTACAAAAACCATAACCAAATTAGGAGAAAATTAATTGTTGTGATTTTTGATATAATACTTCAGCCTTATCATCATCATCATCATCATCATCATCTTACTTTCACCATTTTGAGTGTAAGTATTCTTGTATTTATTGTTATGAACTTGCTTGATGAAATTGATTAGGTTAATGGTTAAAATTGTTAGGAATTAGTGGTTATATGTGAAATTTATGCTTGAATGTTGTTATATAATGTTATATGATGATTATGTTATGATCTTTACTGATTGCATGAAGCTAATATACAAGATTACTTGATGTTCTTTAAGTTTTGGTTTGAATTGATTTGAATGAATTGAGTTAATGATGTACATAATGAATTGAAACTTGATAGATTGTTCTAAGTTGTTGTATGATGAAGGTTTTGTTGTTAATTGAGCTATTTGTAACCTTAGAATCTGAGTTTGATGATGTTGAGAATCGAAAATTTGAGTTAGGGTTCGTGTATAAAGTTGCAGGTCTGAAGTTTAGTTGTAAAACACCCTAACGCGATCCCAGCCTCGAGTCTGGATCGCGTTCGTTAGCTTTATTTCATCACATTCGATTTTGTTCTTGTGAACGTGATCCCAGCCCATCACCCGGATCGCGTTCCGTAGTTATAATTTGTCACGGTTTAAGTTTGTACTTGTGAACGCGATCCCACCACTATTTCTCGGATCGCGTTTCTTAGTGTTTTTGGCAAATTTTGAAAATGCGCAAGTGTTTTCAGGGTAGCGAATAAGTGACAAATTTTATTAACTTGGATTGGGTTGAAATTCGCATGGTCACTCAAAAACGGCCTAATGATTAAAGCTCTATTTTAAGAGCCTAGGCAGTTTTTGGCCTTTCTGGGTCATCTAGGGATCGAAAATGGCATTTTTCAGTTTTTAAATATCGTTTCGAGACTTTTTATTATAATTTAGAATTGGACTTCTGTTTTCTTAGACCTCAGGGACTACCTACTTGGGTAAATATGTTTCTAGACTAATTATGGTTGTTATTATAACATGATTATCATTTGTTAGTTTGATGCTATGTACGTGACAGATTGTCATGTGTTTCGCTTTGTATATGTTATCTTAAAATCAAACTTTTATATAAATATGTTATGATGATAACTTGGCACTAGATAATTGAGTATTGAATTATAATTGGAATGAATAGTTATAATTGATATTATAACTTAGTAACTGTTGTTAGCTTGATACTATATGTTGTAATGAGTGGTATATTTATGAAATGTATTAATAACTAAAGCTATTACTTATATAAGTTAACTTGGTTATAAATGACGATATTATTATTAAAATGAAATATACGATTATGCATGATAAATGAGTCGGTTATCATATCTAAAATATAAATTGAATGAGTAGTATGATTGATGCTAATAATTCAATTATTGTTCTTATGTTAATTATGCTTATTGAGACGTTTATAAAGGCGATTTAGTAATTACAAGTTCGAGATAATTAAGATATAAACTAAATATGGAATAATAAGTTGTTTACAATTATTAGTCTATGAGTTGACCCGAGTTGTTATAACTGGTTTCTAATTAGTATTTTGATACTAAGCATTGAAATATAATTTGATTTAGAAGTAATGATTTATCTTATAACTTGGTGATTATGATGATTCGAAATTAGAATGAGTTATATGTTTTGAACATGATACTAACTCATTATTTATTTGTATTCTCAGATTTTGAGAAGACTCAGTAACATTAGACTTCTGAGCGGGCGACTGAGGTATTGGTGAGTGGATCTGTACCTTCAGTGTGATTTAGTTGTAACATGTTTGGTTACAACGAGTAAGCGTATTATTACTGTTTTAGTTTGCCATGATGATTATGGATTATGTGATTATTTGGTACATAACCATTGGGCATTATGTGGTATAGAGGTCAACTACGGTTGGGCTTGGTTGCTATTGTTTGAACGGCGGAGGGTTCCTTGTACATATCGTTGATAGGAACCTTAGTCGTGTGGGGAATAGCATTAAGCTATCAGTTTATTCTGTATAGGCCTTTACAGATTGTGATAAGCGTTCTTGGGGGCCACCGCGGCATGAGGGTTCCTCAAGGACCACCGATCCTCTATGAAACTGTTTGCGATGCTTTATACGGCAAACAGGGATATTATGTGTTTACATTTATTCGTAGTAAGATTTGTTATTGCTAAGTTAGACTGTCGGTTACAGGTCTATTCACTTAGCTTTGAGCTAACCCCCCACGTTAATACTTCTTGCAAGTTATGATTAGATAATGGGCTGGGCAAGAAGTTGGATTTGATGGAATGTTTGACTTGGCGTTTACTCTGATATCTGATTGGATAAATATCAGAGTAACTGAACTGAAGGATACGCTATTTTGATAAGTATGTAACTGAACTGAAGGATACGCTATATCAGCAAGAAGCTCAAGAGGAAGATTTCTTTGAAGGTCAGAAAATTTTGTATTCATGTGTCTACAGAGCATTGACAAGATACCCGTTTCCTTATTCTGATAAACAAATGAGTTTATTGGAATCCTATAAGCATCAAATGGAATGGGCAACGGGAAATCCAACGCAGATGGCAGATATTTGTTTGACAGAAGAATTGCAGAAAGTAATGAGCTTAATGGAACAAAAGGATTATAAGAATTGCAGCACTTATTATGTAGACTGCACGGTGGAATTTTATGTGCAACAAATAATCAATGATTTGTACTATCCAGCACAAGATGAGTTGATGAGGAAAGTTCCGGATGGGATATCTGAAGTGGCATTAGTTAATGTGGCGAACTATGTGATTATGGAGCTTAAGTCAATTTTTCATGGGGTGTATCACTTTTGCCATATTGATCTATTTCATTTAGGATTATCTCAAATTTATACGAGAATGATGAATATGTTTAGATTTTCGGGATTGTTATTTACCGAGCGTCAGAGGGAGTTAATGAAAGGAATGCTATGGGAAATTGAAGAGGTAGTAAGAAACCCTACAACTGGAAAGTATGAAATGTTACATTTAGGATTTTATGGTTTTATGAATGAGTTAAGACGTGAGCATCAAGAGCGTGAAATTAAGGAAGTAAATGGATGTAAGGTGATTGATGAGGAAGGACAAGTAGCTAAGGAAATAAAGAAAATAATGAGGGAATTTTACGAATTGCAAATAGCAGCTAATGAACATCACCGACATTTTGAAGATTCCATTGCTCAAGTACCTGATATCACTAAAACCATGTTTAGATACTTTTTAAGAATCTTTCCACCTGACCAGAAAATCCCTATAACCTTTATGCTACCAAATGGTTACTATGTTTCACTACTAGCTTGAGAATGGGTTCATCAACCTTGAAGACATTCACAAAAATTTTTATTCACATTTGAGTTTTCATTTTGTTATTAGTTATGATTTCTTTTGATTAAACTTTCGTTATTTGTTTGTTGACAGTTATTAAGTTTTTAATATATGTGTTATTTTAGTAATAATGGTCATTTTCATATATGTTTAAATGTTATTTCTCAATTAGTGTTGAAGTGGTTACATGTTTTCATATTAATCTCGTTTATATTATATGAGGTATGGTACTTTTCAACTTAATAACCATATTTTATGCCTGCATAAAAAATCATTTTAAGGTTCATATTGGATTTTATCCTCACTTTTATAAGTTTTTTTTATGAAACCGTAAAATGTTTATAATGTTAGTTTGACAAGTATGAGTTATTTTATAAGAATTGTTAAAATATTTTAGCTGCTACGAAGAGTACAAGACTTTATTTTGAGGATGATGGTATCTGAATAAGTTTTATATTTTGTTTAGTCACATCAAATGTTATGTGTTTTTCGTTTGGTCACATCAAGTTTGCTTTTTATTATTAATTCACATTAAATAATTATTGACAATTACTTTGATTATACTCCCTTCGTCTGGTATGCGTCCCATAACAGATATATAAAAAAAAATTACGATTACTTTGTACAGAGTTTAATAAGTTATATTGTCCGGTAGTAAAGATGAAACTATTATTCTTGGTTTTTGCACACGCTCTTATATATCAGTAAAAATAATATTAAAGGTAAAATCGTATAATTAATTTATTAATTTTGAAAGTTGATATTATTTTGGATCAAACTAAAATTAAAAGGTTGATATTTAATTTGGAATGGATGGAATATAATTGAATATATATCGTCTTTTACAGATTAAAAACAAGAAAAGTACAAAGTTTGTTAAAAACAAAATTTAAATAGAAACAGAAAAAAATACTAACAAAATAGAAAACAATTACTTAGTTTTATGTGATTGTCTAAACTAGTTTTACAACTTATATATATAAAAATATGAAAAAAAAAAAGTATTTTCGTAAGTCTTTTTTATTTGACTTTAATAAAAAAACGTTCTTTTTAATATAAAAGTTCCTTTTCATAAAATAATAAAAAAAAGTTATCTTTAATTTCTTTTTATAAAAAAAAAAAAAATGGTTGTCTTAGTCTTTTCTTTTCCCAGTATAAAAGAAAGAAAAAAAATTGATTTGAATTCTATTTATATGTAAATTTCGTTAAGGGTAAATAAAAGAAAAGGCAACAAAATGACAAAATTGGATGACATATGAGGTTTTTAAGAAATTTTAAAGTACCAATAATTTTACTAAAAAAATATAGTTTTCATTTTTATTAATTTAGCCCTTAATAGCTGTGTCATTTTCACTAAATTGCAATTTTAGGCTTTTTCAAGTACAAAGAGGAAAGTTCAAAAAAGAATAGTAAAAAAATGAATAGTAGAGGAATCAATATGATAGCTCCATTTCAAATACCTATTTCCACCTTTTTTTTCAAAGTTAAATATCTCACAAACCGTATGTCTACAAATTATAAAAATTACATATTCGGAATCAGCGTCTTTTTCTCTTCGATTATAGATCTAACAAGCTATACTTTCGACGAAGTTTTTTTCCCATTTTTTGGGAGTTTTAAAACTTTTAATGTGAAATCACATGTGATTTAACACTACAAAATAATCACAACCGCTTATATCTCCGATTAGACTTTAAATTCAAATCATTGATGATTTTAAGAGATTAAAACATGAAAAACTAAGTTGTAATCACATGCAATTGAACATTAAACTATCAATCATATGTGATTAAAGAGTAATAAAATACGAATTTTGAAATCATTGACTAAGAATTATACAATTAAGTAAAAATCAAGTTGAAATCATACATGTATTATCATATATCAGTAAACTTCTCATCATATATCAATTTTTAAATGAAAATCATATGTGATTATATGCAAAATCATATGTGATTATATAACAAATCACGTGTGATCAAGTGTACAAATAACAATCACATGTGATTTTTAATGAAAAATAATGCAATTTTTAAAATTCTTTTTATAACTCTTAATGTGGATGAATATTAAGTAGTAATTACGTGTTAAATAACATATACCATGAATAAATAATCGTGAACAGATTTTAATTTTTTTTATCAAAAATCACATGTGATTATATTGTAGAATATGGTAAAAAAAAATGAAGAAAAAAAAATCGTCGAAAGTATAGCTTATGACATCTGTAATCGAAGAGAAAAACGCGTTGATTCCGAATATGTAAATTTTATAATTTATGGAGCTACGGTTTGTGAGATAATTGATCAAGGGGGTAAAAAAAGAAGTGGGTTTTGTTGAGAAATAGAAGAATCCTAATGGTTTTTTCATTCTCTACTTTTTTAGCATTCTTAAAAGATCACACCTCTAATACAAAAAAAAAAATTTATTTATAGTCTCAACAAAAGGGTTTTTTTTTAAGGTGGAGGATGCGAAGTGAAGATCTTATTTGTGGAGAAGGAAGAGAAGACTTGTTTTTAATGCATTTTATAACAAAAAATTTGTAATCTACGACAACTACTACATTTTAACAATACTGCATTTTATACTTATAAATTTCACTACGTATATCACTGCATTCCAACCCTTACAATTTTATCTTAAAATGCGTTAATGCATTAAAATATGTATTATCTTCGTTCCCTTCATATAAGACATTCTCCTTACCTTTTTGTTAAAGTTGTTATATTTACATTCTTAACTAAAATTTCACCAACTAAAAAGTCATGTATGAGTTCTATCCTTATTTTAAAAGTTTTTCTAGTAGTGATAATTTTTCAAAAATTTATAAGCCTTGGGATTCTCTTGATCGCATAAAATAATTTTTATGTTGGTTTTTTCACGTCAATTTATACAGAGTTAAAAGATGAAATAAAAAAAACAAAATTCCAATAAATCACATATTTATAATAAAACATGTGAAAATTTTCAAAATATATCCTGAAAATATTTGGCACCAAGTTGAAATGGAAAAGCAATAAATACAGGGGAAATTGGTCATTGTGTAAAGCAAGGTAACAGTGATGGAAGTGAATGGTGATAATGGTCCTCCATCGCTTCCGTCCAATTACGTCACCATCCATGACCTCAAACAACGATGGCTCCAGCAACAAAATCATAAACCTTCTTCAAGCACTCAATCGAAATTGAATCCCAAATCAAACGGGAACGATGCTGCTACCACCAAATCCTCAAACGACGCCGTTTCTCGGAGCAGAAATGAACTCAGATCACCACCACCAGTACCAGTGGTTAAAGTTAAGGTACTTGATGAATCTAAAACCCTAATTCGTGTTTCAACTAATAATAATCATCGTTCAAATGAAGAACGTAGTCAGCAGCAACAGAGTATTAACAGCGATAGGAATAAAGAGTTAAGGAATAGGAATGGTTCTAGAGCTCCTCGAAACCCTAGGGTTATCGCTGACCGTTATTCAGTCGGAGGTATCACCCAACCGCAGCCGGAACAGGAACTGGTGGAGGATATGAAGAAAAAGGGAAAGAAGAAGAAGAAACATAATCGGAACCGGAATTCGAGTGAGGTTGAAGAATCGAGCGATGAAACGGCACCGGTTGATGTTGATCAAAATGTAATTGATGAGGAGATAAAACAACGACCGGTGCGCGCAGGTGAACGACGGAATTGGAATCGGAAGGAAGTTAGGGAATCGAAAGAGAAAATGGCACCGGTTGTTGTTGATCAGAATGTAGTTGATGAGAAGATAAAACATCAACCTGAAGGCGCAAGTGAACGCCGATATCGGAATCGGAAGGAAGTTAGGGAATCGAAAGAAAAAATGGCACCGGTTGTTGTTGTTGATCAGAATGTGGATGATGAGATAAAACAACAACAAGAACAGGTACGCGCAGGTGAAGGCCACAATCGGTATCGGAACCGAAAGGAAGTTAGGGGATCCAAAGACAAAATGGCACCGGTTGTTGCTGATCATAATGTGGTTGATGAGGTTGTTGTTGTTGCTGCTACTGCTGCTGCTGTGAAAGAATATAATGTGGGTGAGAGGAATAACAGTTACAGAAGAAGGGGTGTGGGTTCAGGTTTCAGAGGATTTAAAGGTAGCACGCGATACGGGCCAACGCAAGAGAAAATGTGGGTCAAAAAGGGAGAATCTGTGCCCAACTGATGTATATAGGTAATAAGTTCTCAATATCCAGTTATTTTGTGCTTATCATGTGTCTATACTAGTTATAATATATTGTTAATTGGTTCTTGGATGAATATACATGTATGTATCTTTGTGTGATGTTGGGAGCATAACATGTCAAAAAGTGCTAGATTAATGCTTCTAGGAAGTAGGTATTTTAGTATAATTTAGTTAAGTACTAGTTATTGCAGTTTGAAGTACCGGGCTTGGTAGTGCTTGCCTATAACTCAAGTGAGGGTACTAAAATGGTTGGACTGTGAAGTATCCTAGATAGGTTGGTTCTGCTGGTGCGTAAACTGGCTTGCCCGTTCTAAGTTTGGAGTGGTTACTTGGTAGTTAACTTGCATTTTATGGTAATGATAGAGTAATTAGATCAGTTTAAATGCTTTATAAACTGCAGTTTATTTGTGGATGGTGTTTGTCAAAAATGATGGGAAAATCGTAGCAACCAAATATAGTTTGGCATTCACTCTCAGTTTTGAATGTAGTTTGTCATCCAATGCATGAACAGACTTTGCTGTGCGGATTACAAAAACTTTGCCATCTCTGTGATGGCATCTTGACAATGCATTGTTTTGAATTTTTACTTTTCGAGCCTACAATAACTAGTTTGTGTTGTTTTAGCCAAGACTACATTTTGTGATTTGGAATTTTGAAATAGTTGGGATGTGATGCTTAGTGGGTGGTGATTATGAGGTTTGTCGTATTGCTGTAAGGGCTTAGGATTTTGTACTACACCTTATGACTCGGATAACTATATCTGCTTCACTCTCACGGTTCTTCCTAATTCTGTTAATATTTTCTTGCCATTGTTTAATAATAATAGTTAAAACCCCAATAATTTATGATTAAAAAGAATAATGAACAACGAGGAAACACCAATATAATCAAATTATTACTCACTATACCGGCTAAGTTGCAGTAAAAACGCTGAAAGATATCAAAAGTCATAACTTGTAGACAGTTAATTCCTGAACATAATTGTGTTTTTGCTTGTGCTTTAGGAACATATGCATCCTTGTTTAGGGCCCTTATATTTTCGAACTTATTAGGCTCCCAATCAATCGACATCATAACAGAAACTATAATGGCCTTATAATAGTGTAAAACCTAGGTCAAAATCCCAATTCAGATTGTTCATTAATTCTTTCGTTTCTCACTCACTTTTTGCTCATCTGGCCAACCTGAATTGCTTATTGATCTATCTGCCCAAAGATGAAATTGATAGCGTTTGGAATATCTGTTAACAAACTATATGTGAATCGTGATGGCGTCTGTAAATACATCTGTTAACAAACTATATTTGATTTTGATGCAGGCAAGTTTCTACTGTAAGAGGAGGTTAAGGCAGATAACTGAGGCAAAACAGCACAATAGAAGAAATTACATTAGAAATTGTGTTGATGAACCTACATTTGAAAATTTGTAAAGGGGTTTAGCTTTTACTTGTGCTTTACATCTTTCATTTTGGACATATTGAGGTGTAGATGCATTTGTTCTTTCTTGAAAATTAGAAAATTGAATGGGAAAAAGTTAAAGCCCTAATGGGAAAATGAAGATTCTTGTTTTCTGTTTTTATTTTTTTCATTTTCAATATGATTTACTAGTTTACTACGTATTAAGTTAATCAATCTATGATCACATTTTCGTCTCCTTTGCCTTTCAATGTACCTGAACACATTGAAATCTCTAATCACCTACTTTGAAGGCTGCAAAATGAGAATAGGAAAGCTGCAATTGATGAGAGTAGTGTTTGACTACGGATGAATTGTCATTTTTTGGCACCGAGGTTGATGTTGGGTGGTGAATTGACTTTCATGGTTACAGTTGATGGTGGCGATTGTACAACTTATTTATGACTCAGGTGATATGAGGTCGTATCTTGTACAATAAATTGTGCAAAACATAAACTTTAAATGGGAGTGTTGAATATGTGTTGTGTTTTGATGCAACACAGATATATTCTGTAAAGTGATATATACATGGCAAGAAAAACAAAGATCGCTTTGCGTTATTAGAAAGGAATTATAACCTTTATATATACACAACAATAAGCTAAAAGTAAGGGGCTTTTAGAGCTTAGCATTTATTGACCTGAATTGTTTGGATTTTACAGTTTACAATAGAGGGCATTCACAGTTTCAGCCTTTCAGGCATGATAATCTTTTATAAGCTTCTAAGTTCTCTTATGTTTATTCATAAGGAATAGGATAGGATGTGTTTAATTAGCAGTATGAAGTTGTTGCATGCAAGATCCGTGCTACTAACAGCATGAATTTTTTTCTGTCATAACATCCAACATACAATTGACCCACTTGTACCAAAATGCAATCAGTTTCATTGTGAACTTCGTTTTCGTATGGAATTATGAAAAGAAATTTTTTGATAAAACTTTGTGGATGACTCTCGTATGATTCCAGAGTCGGTAAGATACTTTGTTTCCATTTCAAATTTCTGGCTTCTAACAGTTCGGTATTTTTGCTTCGGTCTAGAAGTAGAACCTTTCGAAAACATAGGTTTCATAAGGCTTATCCTGATAATCAGGATACAACCTGTTAGCATTGATCATAGCAGAAAGCTTAAGAATTCCAGAACTTCATCATACTTGCTAAACCAAAAGTCCAAAAGTGTACCTTAGGTGGTGTTTATGCCTAGAAATCTAAACATTCTCAGTCTTTAAAGTGCTTCAAACTGCTAGGAGTTTTATTTTTGTACACTTTAAACATCAAAATCTTAACATATATATTCAATCATATGAAATATACAACTCAAAAATGAGAACTTGATAAGTGAATCATGAAACCCCATTTAATCAAAATCAATGTACACAGACAGTAAAAGAATGTGACTATTAATAGGGAACAAGATCAAGGGACACATTACACAGATTACAAATGACAAAAGAGGCCAAAATTGAGCTGCACTACCTAAACCAAATCTAGTTCGGGTCTTATGTCCCGTATATATGTCTGTGAACAGGTTGTGCATCAAAGCCCTTTACCACTTGCATCCATGGTTTCTCTATAACCAAAACAGAACCTTTTGAAAGATGCCCAACGAATAGAACAGGCTCTCTAAACGTACAAAACTCAAAATTCTTCCTAATAACATTCTTAGTATCTACCGACTTACGTTTTAATTTCTTTAATGTTGAAGAATCGTGACTGTTTACTTTTTCATGATCATCATCTCCTTCAACTGGCATCCCGAAGTCAATAACACACATGGCCCTACAAAAGTATTAACAATGATCAGGCAACCACTCTCATTAATATGAAATTACTAAAAAACCTTCAAATAACAGCTAACCTTGAACTGTAAATGATGACGACCGAGGAGTTTGCAGATGGTGGAAATGTAAGTCCGGTAACCTCTCCAGGAAAATCTTGATATCTTTTTGGCAATATAAAGGTATTGCGCATTGACCATTCTCCTAACTTCTTTGCCTCCACATCAAATGCATACACTTGATTTGATGATGTTGATATCACTAGCACATTGCTATTTCTGGGACTAAATCCGCCAGCTGTAACAGATGAACCGTCCATCCTTGATATAAACCAGTGCTGCCTCTGTGTCTCGAGATTGAATACATATACATCTCCAAAGCAGTTGACAGCAGCTAGCCACTGTCCATCTGAACTCGTAAACATTTTTGTTATTGGAGGCTGAGTAGGTGGTAATTCTTCATCACACTCCTTACGACATGGGGTAAATCTATGTGTTAATTCCATGCTACCAACATCTACAACCTGATAAAATTATACAAATTATGTTAAGATTACATGCATACATAAATACGGGATTACTGCGGGGACATGAGAACCTGTCAGAAATGAACAAATAATCACATATCATGCACAATTTCAGACTCACAAAAACAGCAAGTGTCGTAGTTACAAATAAATTTCCATTGTGATTTATATGCGCATTGAATGTGTCTATTTTTGCATTTCTGACTGGTTTTCACCATACATATGTTATAAAGAGAGAACGATTGCTTACATATATCATTCTGTCATGTCCCGAAATCATTAACCGGGAAGAATCAGATGTGAAAATCATGGAATGAGCAAAAGGTAAAGATGAAGGAAGTTTTCTTTTACTAATGGACCACATAGTTTTCCCAGTTTCATTCTTTTTTAACTCAAACAGGCACGGTTTCGAATGGTCAGAATAGGAAAAAAACCTTCCGGAAGATGAAATAGAGCTGCAAATGATCTTCCTCAACCCCTTGCTCTTAACTCTAGCCACCATGTCAGTATTTGAAACACCACCATCTCGATTCACATGAACAGTAAAGAGGTCTAACCAGTGTGGAGCCTGAACAAGAAGAAGATAAGTCAACCGCTCAACTGTCCTGCACACTAATTGGATGGGCGGTCTCTGTGGTGAAGGGCAAATATCATGTGGAGCAAATTTAGTGAATTCATTAGCTGAATACGCGAACAACTTAGTGTCGTCTCCGGCTGAAATAAGCATGGGAATGCCCATATGTGCCCACTTATTGTAACTAAAATCAAGTGGCTTCTCCCTACCACGGGCTCTTTTCACTTTATCTTCAGGTGATATATCTGTTAGCATTATATTTAGTGGACAGAAAGAAAACACATATGAATTCAAACATTATCCAAACAAGTGCTGGGAGGCATACCTTCATGATTAATGGGTACAGCAACAGTCAAAGCTCTAACATCATGTGTGTGGGCTCTAACATAACCAATGTAGACCCACTTCTTAACAGATGTAGAAATGGACTTATCATTAACGACATTCCCAGAGAGCTTATACAATATGACCTGAAAACAGATTATCATTACATTTTATGACAATGTGATATCAAAAGAATTTTACATATTTGCTAAGAGATGCCATTTGATACCTGACCATCTGATCCAGCAGAGAACACCCTGGTATGACTAGGACTAGCAGCCAAAGCATTAACATCACCCTTATGACAAGAATGTGCTTGCAAGAGAGTTCCATGTGAACTGTCCCAAAACTGAACACTGCCACTACTATCTCCACTTACAAGGGTCCCACACCTGAAAAAGATATATATGACATAAAACTTATCAAGTTAAACTGGAATTATATTAATAAGAGCTGCACAGATAAATATGAAAATCTCCGGTTACCTCAGTGCAAGTAAAGACCATACACAAAGTTCAGCACCACCACCTAAACCGCCAAGACCAACAGTGATTCTGTATACTTCATGAAAGGATTTAGCATCCCAGCATCTTATGAACCTGAAATTGTCATACAAACCTAGAAAAGTTAAACATTAAACATCATACTTATTATACAAATAAACTATAATAGCTTAGATATTAGACTACAAAAGTTTAACACTATAAGTAAACAAACAAGATCATAGAAGTCGGAAATCTGCATACCCATCACTACTTCCTGAATATATCAATTTTCCATCTGGACTCCAAGTGACACTTAATACACGCCCTGCGAAGAAATAATGGAAAGGCTTAAATTAACGTAATGAATTATAAAAGGTAGTGATCTGAGCAGGAGGCAGCTGTATTACCCCTAACCCTTGGCAACGATTTGTGATAAGTAAATCCATCTAAATCTGAAATATTATATATCCGCACGCAGCCATCATCACAAGCAATTGCTATACTTGAAGTTTCAGTAACAGGCTCCTCGTACAGCTCAAGCGAATCAGCGTCAACCTCACTGTCGCTGGTGACATCACCATCACCAATAGTTTTATCAGTAGCATGTCCGTTCCCTATAACATAGTCTGGCTTTGGACTAAGTTGCTGCCTACTCAAAGGATGAGCAGCCATCTGCCAGATAGACACTCCAATCGGATCTACCACAGCCTGCAAATGAAGTAAAAACAATTTAGCCTTTTAGGGGAAGAAGTCAAGGCATCCCCCATTAAAGGTTATCCCGAGAGTGACTACGGGACAAAATTGTTTTACAGAAATTCACCCGTTAATGATAATCCCAGGAGAGAAGTTTTCTAAAAACAAAAATACAAAATAGAAGAATAAGTACTCCCACGGTTCCAAAATAAATGTCCACTAGACAAAAGACACACATCTTTAGGCATATGCAAGCAATGATTTTTTCAAGAGTCATAGGTCAATTTTTCCATGTAAAAGCAAACACAGTATTGGGGAGGCCCAATTTATTTGGAAGTAGATATATATAATTTGGGACAATTAGACAAAGAAAGGTAGACATTTAGTTTTGGACAGAGGGTGTATATGATTAAGACATTAAGTAAAGACAACTCATAAGAGAAACTATTATGTTCAATGCTTTGTTTTAGAATCATAACATAATGTGTACAAAACATTTCTCCAAAACTTGATAGATAATGAAAACAAAGGTAACCTTCTTTAGTACTTCTAGACGATGGTTTCAAACATCTCAAGTTAATTGCATTTCCCATCGGTCTTATGAAAGTTTGCTAATTTTCACTTTTAGAGTAATGTGAGAGTTGAACCTTTAGACGTGCTGCAAAGTTATAATTAAAATTGCTCAAAACCATGTGAAGTACTATTTGTATTTAGACTAATTTTTCTTGATTAGACACTCTTTTCCTGAAAGACTTTTTACTGTGTGGCCACTTGTTTTCCATCTTTGCTAGAGAAGATATATCTAAAGATAGTATCAGTCAATCTTTTCATAACTACACGTAGATGATAGTAATTGAAGGCTTACTTTAATGTTGGTGAAAGACTAGTCACATTATACTTGACAACGAACAGAGAAACATTAGAATGTTCATGCCATTAAAAAAGATACATAAGTTGCAGGAAATTGTGTTTTTTTTTTAACCCTTACAAACAGTCCAATACTTTCTTGAATCTATATATCTTTACAATTATCCCAACTTATTGCAATATCAAATCATCAACATTAAATTGTAACAGCATTATCATTCACAGGTAAGTAAGAACAAACCTTTTGAGTCAAGTTAAACAAGTCCCACTCTAATACTGATCCATCAATACTCGAAGAAAACAACCTACCGCCATCCGATAATCCACCGCACCATACTAACGACGAAACTCTCAAATTAGGGTCACCTTGTATCGTCTACAACAACAAAATGAAATCAATTCAAAACTCAAAACTTCAATTACAAATAACACAACAACAACAAAATAATTAAATGATAGAATATACAGAATCACTTACCAATTGACAGTGCCAACCGACGGCGCCGGGGGAAACGAGCCATATTTCGAGGGAACCGTCTTCTCGGGCGGCGGCGACTTGAGATTCGTCAAGACTGGTGGCTAGAGCGACAATCGGAGACGGATTCCAGTGAATTGAGGTGCTGTTACATTTATGGAGTTCCAACATATTTAGGCCGTCTTTGTACTTTGAACCCTAATCTCAGTTGAGACACTGTTTTGTATGAAGGTGTTGAGATTTGAGAACGGAGGTTAGACGGCGAAGTTTAGTTGGAGTGAAGACACACCGACTTAAACTCTCGTTCTTTGGGCTGGGCTTATCTTTTGCTCTTTCTTTCATGGGCTTCAAAGCCCATCAAAAGTTGGTTATCTCATTTCCAATCATACCTTCATTTCTAACTCTAAAAATTTAAACAATGTTTTAATAAGTTTTATATGAGCAAGTTCCTATAGTTTTTTGTTTTTTTTTTAAGAGAAAGTTCCTATAGTTATGTTACTTTTGTTTTATTCTTAATGGAAAATCAATTATCAACTAATATTAATCCACAAACACTTATATATAGTTAGTTGTTTGTCTTACTCTAAATCCATTTTTCCATCTTAATAAATACATACGTGATTATTATTATTATCACCTAATATCAATTCACAAACACTTATGAATAATAAGTTGTTTGTCTTACTCTTAACCCATTTTCTATTTTAATAAATACATATATATGATTGTAAATATAAAAGAAAAAGCCTTTTAGCTTGATGGTAAAGCTTTTCCCTCTTATATTGGACGTAGGTTAAAATCCTATCATAATCTTTCTTTACATTTTATTTTTCTCATCCCATATTAATTTAATACGTCACTTACTTCTTATTAGTTACACTTAATAGTTTAAACATATAAAATATACGTAAAACTATGCTTTGATTAAAAATATATATTTTTACTTAAACTTTTTATATATAAACTTTGCTTTATGTTTTAGATTTTTATTATTGATAAAGAAAATGTTTATTTTTAGTATTAAACAAGCAAACTTTCGATGAATAATTTGATTTTTAGCATATGTTTAAATTATTGGCTTAAATATGAAAAAAGTATTATCTTTTTTGTTTAAGATTTCCGAATACCTTTTCTCAAAAATTTCGAATACTAATTATGAAAAATCGGTATTTGATTTGATTAAGTATTGCTTGGTTATTTAACCATATAAAGTTCACATTCAGAAATATATTTTTGAATATTTATTAATGAAGTGTGAATCCGGGTTCAACGTCGAAGTAGTTTAAAATAAATATTTAAATTTAAAATTATATCAAGTAATTTTAGTTTATCAATACTAATAAGAACAGTTAAATTTATGATTAATACATAACTATAACTAAAAATAATACGTCTACAAAAACTTATCTTTTTCCAAAAACAAAAAAAAAGTATGTATGTGACGTTTTTATTGAAATGAAAGCAATCAAAATAAATTGACGCTAAACTAAACTAAATTACTAAATTTGTACCCTCTTCAACGCACGAGCAATATAAAACTAGTTGTAATCATTTTGGTGTACTTTTGATATAAAGTGTATTTAATTAACATGTAATTTCTTTAAATATTAATATTTGTATTTAATACTCGTTAATTTTATCTAATATTTACCTTTTTTATACATATATTACAAATTCTGTTATTTAAGGAAATTACGGTTCATAAAATGCACTTTAACGTGTGCCACGAGGCACACGCTAGCAAAACCCATATATATATATATAGATAGATAAAGAGGTGGGTTAAAATGAGAAGACTAATTTTAGTGAGAACGTGAGAAACACTTCAAAATTACTTTTTAACTATTCGAAACACATTTTCCTATAAAACTTTTTCAATGATTATTATTAAAATAACTTTTGGAAGCTATTATATAAATATAAATAAAAAATATTAATTTTTTTTCGAACTTATTTTACAGTCGTTACTGTTGTGATTATTTAAGATAATCACAAAATATAACATGATAATCAAATGTGATTATTCTTTATTATAATGTGATTATTATGTGTTCGAGATAATCACAAAATATGGCATGATAATCACATATTATTCATGTGATTATCAAGTTATAAAATGTGATTATTATGAATAAAATAATTTTCAAAAAATAATAAAAAAATTATAAAACATCGAAATTTTTTGTATTTGAAAAATAACTTCTAAAAGTTATTTAAAAAATAAGCACGAAGAAAATTTTATAAAAAAATATGTTTTGGATAGTTAAAAAGTGGTTTTAAAGTGTTTCTCACGTTCTCACGAAAATTAGCCTTCTCATTTGAACCTGGGACTATATATATATATATATATATATATATATATATATATATATATTACTTTCTCATTTATTTTATTATAATAAACAGTACTACTTTTTAAATACAATTAATAACACTTTTAACAATATAGAATTATGACTAAGGGTTTAATAACACTCCAAAATTATAGATTAAGTTTTTTAGAGGATGAATAGTCTATACAGAAGAAATCTGACTTTCTTTATTTCTATATCTAAACATAAAGGAATCATTAAACATCATATAATTAATATATATTATTATGACGGTGTTTAATTTTGAAAGTTCTAAAATATGATTATTGCTTCTTTTTTTAAGAGGTGAAACCTGAAGTTGCCAAGTGGAGGAAAACGAAATTAATCATTATGAAGAATTGATGAAATTGTTTGCCAGTGATAGAGCAATGGGTGTTGCTGCCGCAACGGTTAAAGGGAGGACAAATCAAATGAATAATGAACGAATAATAGATAGCATTGATGATATTGATCAGTTCGCAGAAACTAAAGAGACTGGTTTAGAAAATCTCGGTACTGCTGATGATTTTAAGACACCGTCGCAAGGGAAGCTTCCAAGTAAATTGGAACCGAAAAGGAAAAAAAAAAAAAGAAATTAGAAGAGGAAGATTTCATGTCAAAAGTTTTCGGTTCAATGGATAAAGTTGTTGATGCTATAGACCAAAGTACGAAGGTATTAAATTCATTTACATTATATATTGTTACCATTTTACTTTTAATTTTCTTTTATTAATGTTTGTCGCTCCATACTTATTATAAGGTAATGGAAAGCTCTCGCTCACATGTCTATTCAGAGGCAGAAATCTATAATGAATTAGAGCTCAAGGGTATGGAAGTTGCCGAAATTGATAACGTATATCTTTTCCTGGTAGGTCATCCTGAAAGAGCACGAGCGCTGTTTGGATGTCCGGTGCATAGACGGATTTCTATGACTCAAAAAATGATGCAAGCAGAAAATTGAAGAGTTTTTATTATGACATTGTATGTCTTAAGATCATATTGCTTTTTGTTTGAATTGACCAGTTCGTGTTTTTTTGTTTGACTTTCTTTGTGGTTTGTGATTGCACCTTTAATATTAAATTGAATTAGTTTTCTTTAATTTGCTTATTTGTAACTTATTATGCATTTACATTGTTGACATACAAGTCACTACTATGGTTGAAACATAACAAAGGGTAGAATTGTAAAATTATTTATTTTGATAACTTTACTTTCTTTTTCATGCAACTCAAGAATACAATAACTAATTACTTTTATTTCTTTTCTATTGCAACTCCAGTATGCATATAAAATTTTTCATATTACATTCTTTTCTATTCTTTTTTACCCTTTTATTTTCCATCCTATTATTTTCCTCTTAAAAAAATCTCAAGAATACAAGCTAGAAGTTTATTTTGTCAGTGATATAGTACAACCCGGCCACTCTAATAACCACTAAATTTTATACATTCATGTATTCCGACGACCTTCTCTTGATAAGGCAGTCTATTTACAAGGTGGAAAAGGAAAGGGCTCCTTGCTCAGTCTTCGATTCAGGCATACACTGCAAGAGGGTAGCAAGTAATCTCATCAAGATCACAAGGAGACAGGTTTTAGCAGTTTTTTTGGTTCAACTTTATTAGGTTAGTATTATGCCCAATTCTAGGCTTCTAGCAGTTATATAAGATTCTTATAATAATACTAGTATATAGTATACTAGTAAAAGATGTTGTGGTCTTTCATTTGAACCTGTCTTCAGTCATCAAAACAATTGAGACGTCTTTTGACTTGGTTGGATCGGGTTTGGACTTGGACCGAACCGTATCAGACATTGATGATCGCCAGCCATAATTTAATAAATGATTGCAGTACAAAGATAGTCTATTTGCAAGTATGGGTATTCATTACACAACCGAAAGGTTTCAAGACAAAAATCACGCATAACAAGTAATACAAAATGAACAATGATGTAAACCCAGTTAATCAAGTTTCTATCAATCAAATACTCGTCACCATAGACGGGATGAAAACGACTTTTACTATTAAAGGAAACAAGATTAAGAAACACATTAAACAACATATGCTTTGACACTCGGTTGATCAGAGAGAATGAGACCAAAATTGAACTGCCCTATCTAACCTCTTTTAGTACCACTTTTATCAGGACTTCATGCTTTATGTCCCGTATATATGTCTGTGCACAGGTTGCGCATCAAAAGTCTTAACGACTTGCAACCATGGTTTGTCTATGACTAATACAGAACCTTTTGAAAGTTGACCAACGTATAAAACAGGCTCTCTAAACGCACAAAATTCAAAATTCTTCCTACCACCGTTTTTACTTTCGTACTCATGGAGCCCTATCAACTTACGTTTTAATTTCCCACTCATTGGACTAAGTAACTTCTTTAATGTTGAATCATGACCATTCACCTTCTCCTGATCTTCATCTCGGTCAACCGGCATTCCAAAGTCGATGAAGCACATTGCCCTATAAAAGCACAAAATCCACAACAAAAGAAAACACATCAGTGACAAACAAATAGTCAAATGCAACAGTCAATGGCATAATCACCTTGTATGAAATCTCCATCCATCCCACTAAAAGCATATGACAATCTATATCATATATCTAAACTTATCTTCAACCAGTACAAATAAGAAGATGTTTGGATAATTGGATGTGTTGAAGGTGATATTCTGAATCTGAATAATCTGAACTAGTTAACCGACTGTAGAAAACTATCAGATAATCTGTTGTCCATGTCTCTAAAATAAGATTTATAAAGGGTAATTACGTAAAGTTATGTTAGAACTAATAATAAAGTGTATATTGTTTGGCCACTGGATGATTAAGTAATCAAAAGCAGAATCTGACTACTAAAAAATAGCAGAACTATTGCGACTACAAATAGCAATAACAAGTCAATGTGACAAACCTATCAATGCGACTAATATATTTGAACAGATAACAGCTAATGAGAAACTCGATATTAGAATATATTAAAAAAATAATTGCCGACTCGGGATAATGTACCTGGCACTGTAAATGATGACAGATGACGAACTTGAAGATGATGGAAAGGTAAGCCCAATGACCTCTCCAGGAAAATCCTGATATCTTCGAGGCAAAACAAATGTGTTGTTTGTGGACCATTCTCCTAATTGTTTAGCTTCCACATCAAAAACGTACACCTGATTTGAAGATGTAGAGATTACTAGCACATTGCTATTTCGAGGAGTGAACCCTCCAGCAGTAACCGAGGCACCATCCAATCTCGAAATAAACCAGTGTTGCCTGCGCACAAAGAAACCCCATGTTTACTTTACATGAAAACTAATAATAATAATACTAGAAAAAGAAAAAAACAATGCAAGTAAAGATTATATCAGCTTAATTAACAATAAGCAAAGTAGCAAACATAAAAGAAATGTAAATCAAATCAGGGAACCAAGTCAAGTGCTAGTCATAGTAAATCATCAGAGAAAATAATTGGGTTGGTAAACAGGTCAAGACAGGTTCAGGTAATATCTGTGGCTGAAATAGTCGGTCCCATAAACACATAATGGGTATTTTTGGATCGGTATGGATCAAAAGCAATTTTGTAAGATGGCTTTTGGACTGATATCCATTATTATAGTGTAAATTTGTTATTGTTTCATTTTTACATTTTTACATATGCCCGCATTTACCTTACACTTTATCTATATACCTGATTACCATAAGAATCACATATAAACTTGCTCACTTATCAATCATCCCCTAGTGCCGACCTTTCCTTACATTTCTGTTCCTACAAATTACAAACAGTCCAAAGCAATGCAACCCTATCACCTGTTATGACATGCAAGTGAACGTGGCTGAACTTAAAGTTCTATTATTCTGCCTTGATATCTATTTTATTAGTTAGGATGTTTATCTTATTTTAATTAATGGTTTTATTTAAGATCAAGTGGGAGTAGCCCATGATTATAATGTAGCTGATATTTAGGAGAAGTAATCTTCTATAAGTAGTAGTTTTTAGGAAAGCAATTATTTTATTTAAATCCTTTATATGTAGATGAAGGCAGATCAGAATTTCAGTTTCAAAGTGTTTTTTTAAGATGATGGATTCTCTCTATTGAGCCCTTTTCTATCACCATCAACATAGGCCGTCAAGGCAGAAAATCACATAAACATCCTGCTGTCAATCTGCCTGTAACTCGATTACAATCGCGGGACCATAACTCTAACCCTAACAATGAAGAAGATACCTCTTACGCCTTTCCTATACTACCCTAAATCTCACACCTTCATCAGTCAATGACACAATACCACAAACCTCTTTCAAGTTACTCATTCAACACAAAAGAGCTTATAATAGAGAATTCTGACACTGAATGTCTGGCTTTGATGCAACACATGTTATTTTTTTTTTTAATAATATGAATGTAATACTGAACTAGTGTTGGTTGATCAAAGTAATGTAACAACGTATCCGAAAGTCATATTTTAGTATTTCATGACATGGGATTCTTGTATTGTTTTCCATCTTGAACAAATAACCTTATTTTGTTGTTTGTATTCACTAGTTTAGCTAAATCCAAGTTTATAATCTCATAGATATTGTGTTTGGTGAACTAATGAAAATTCTGACAGAGGGAAAAGGTTCAGCTTCTGCTTTGAAGTTATATCTCCATTTACATAGATGAGATGGAAGCACGTAATGTTAGAATCAACAATCAAAAAAACCTATTGTAAAATGGATTCAACCAAATTGTAACTTGATGATTAATTTCGATTATTGAGGTAACTTGGGACTGTTCGGGTCTCAAATTTTAGAAAACCTGAAACAAACTTGTTCTCACGGAACTGGTCCACCAAACCATCCATCTGAACACCCCTATGTTTGACATGAGACAATACATAACCTGAATAAACTATTATATAACTAAATGGGTAGATACTGCCTCCCCTATGTATCATGTTCCCGGAAGGGCTTTCACAATCGGACAAAAATCTAAAAAAGTGTAGATCAGCATCTAAAATTACAAAGAATAGCAAGGACATGGACAAGAGAATATCGTTAATAATATTAACACTCGCTTGTTACCTTTGCGTCTCAAGATTGAATATGTACACATCTCCAAAGCAATTGACAGCAGCTAGCCACTGTCCATCGAGACTAGTAAACATTTTTGTTATCGGAGGCTGAGTAGGTGCAGACCCTTCATCAGACTCCTTACGACACGGTGTAAACACATGAGTTAATTCCATGCTCCCAACATCTACAACCTGAAAAATTGTACAAATTATGTTACGAACTTTGATACATACCGACATATACATATACACACAGACAGAATGATTGCTTACATATATCATTCTGTCATGTCCAGATATCATTAACCGAGAAGAATCGGAAGTAAAAAGCATGGAATGTGCAAAAGGTATAGATAAAGGAAGCTTTCTTTTACTTATCGACCACACACATTTCCCAGTACCATTCCTTTTCAATTCAAAAAGGCAAGGCTTCTTATAATCCGAATAAGCAAAAAACCTCCCTGAAGGTGAAATGGAGCTGCAAATGATTTTCCTCAAACCCTTGCTCTTAACTCTAGCCACCAAATCGGTTGTTGAAACACCACCACATGGTCCAGAAACATCTCTTTTTGGATGAACCGTAAATATATCTAACCATTGTGAAGCCTGGACCAGAAGCAGATAAGTGAACTTATCAACTGTACTGCACACCAATTGAATGGGCGGCCTTTGTGGTGCAGGACAAATATCATGTGGAGAAAACTTGGTGAACTCGCTAACAGAGTATGCAAAAAGCTTAGTGTCATCTCCAGCTGATATAAGCATGGGAATGCCCGTATGAGCCCACTTATTGTAACTGAAGTCCAGTGATTTATCCTTACCACGCGCTCTTTTAAATTTATCTTCTGGCAAAAAATCTGATTGAAAAAAAAATGTGAAAACCACATACGAAGATTAAGATGCATAGTGACAATTAGATACTACAAAGTGTTAGATAATCAAAGGCACAAAAGCATACCTTCACGACTTATAGGCACAGCAACAACCAAGGCTCTCACATCATGTGTATGGGCTCTCACATAACCAACATACATCCACTTTTTATTCGATTTAGAAGAAGATCTATCACTAATATTGTTAACCACATTGCCAGCAAGTTTATATAATATAACCTGAAAACATAATATTTTGACTTAAGATACAACAGTTACTCAACTAACATCTACACGAAAGTAATTGCCAACATTAATCAACAGTGTTTCGTAATAATGATATACCTGACCATCTGATCCAGCAGAGAACACCCTCGAATGACTAGGACTGGCAGCCAAAGCATTGACATCACCCTTATGACAAGAATGTGCTTGCAATAAAGTTCCATGTAAGCTGTCCCAGAACTGAACACTGCCACTACTATCTCCACTCACAAGAGTCCCGCACCTGAAAGAAGACAAAACACTGAATCTACTAAGACAAAGCCCACATAAGTTTTATGGACTGCACGCACACAGAGAAATGAAATTCCTCAATTACCTCAGTGAAAGTAAAGACCATACGCAAAGTTCAGAGCCACCACCTAAACCTCCAAGACCAACAGTTATTCTGTATAATTCACGCGATGTTTTGGTATCCCAGCATCTTATGAACCTGAAAATGTCACAAAAACAATAAAAGTTTAACACTTGAAAGACAAAAAACTTAAATCGAAAGTAAAACTGCAAATAAAAGATAGAAAAACATACCCATCACTACTCCCTGAATATATCATTTTTGCATCTGGACTCCAAGTGACACTTAACACACGCCCTTTACAAAAACACGATAAAAAGGAACAATAAGAAATAAACACAATCATTTCGGACTAGTAGCAACTTAAACATGAGAGATTATCTCACCACTGACCCTTGGCAGCGTTTTGTAGTGATTCAACTGATTAGAGTCTGGAACATTATATAATCGCACACAGCCATCATCACAAGCAATTGCTATACTTGCATTATCGGTAATCGGCTCCTCATATAACTCAGATGAATCTGCTTCAACCTCACTGTCACTAGTAAGATCCCCATCACCTAGATTTTTATCAGTGGCATGTCCATCCTCTATGGATGCCAAATCCTGCTTTGTATTAACTCCTCGTTTACACAAAGAATTAGTTGCCATTTGCCAGATTGATACACCAATAGGATCCATAACAACCTGCAAGTAGAATCAAACCTAAACAATAAGACTTCTACAGAAATATAAGCAATATGTCTGTCAAGCAATAATAACTAAGATATAGGTATTGAGTGTGTGAATAAAACTAAGTCTTGACATAAACTCTCACTTGCCAATGCATCGAATAATTCAAATCAACAAATATTAATTTTTCACACCAATTTTAACCAGATTATCTATTATATATTCACTATTAACTCCATTTCATAGATACATCAGTCTGGGTTACAACACTTAAAAATGAGTAAGAACTAAGAACACACCATAATGATTCACAAAAAAAGTTTACAAATTCACAAAAGAAAACATAAGCACATACACACAAATTTATATAGATCGATAAAATCATAGATGCATACTTTTGGCACATCCAGTTTGCCCACAGCAAAAATGTGATTTTTTTACAAATATACACCACTGATCAAGCATCGCATGATACTTGAGTGCGGGATTGAATGCAATAACTCGTTACACTCCGATTGATATGAATAACCCTTAAACTAAATTAGGATACAGTCAAGGGTAGTAAAAGTTATTCAGATGGAGTTTATTGCTGGTAATCTGAAAGTGTGTTTGTATGTGATTCGGTGTTTCTTTTTTTGGCATTGTAAATTGATTGGCAAATGTGCTTCTCCATTATGGGAGTGTTTGGAGAACGGTTGCACAGGTGATGCATGGCAGGTAACCGCCATGGCAACTCTGCGTGTAACAAGCACGCGGTCTGCCATTATTCTATAAACGGGTCTCACAGATGAGCGAGATTGTTGATACATCACTAACAACCGTTACTCTACACATATTTTAGACATTAAAATGTGAATTGAGTAATTTGTCAATTATATTTGTGCATATTAATGCGTTCTTAAAGTTCTTGAGTTATTTGTGCTCTTACTTGATCATCCCACTACAGATAGACAGATACACACACCCACACATATACACGGATAGATAATAGAGCATCAAACCTTTTGTGTCAAATTAAACAAGTCCCATTCAGAGATTGACCCATCAATACTTGATGAAAACAATCTACCAGCAGCCGGTACTCCACCGCACCCCGAACCGCACCATACTAACGACGAAACTCTTAAATTAGGGTCACCTTGTATCGTCTACAACAGCAAAATGAATAAATTCAAAACTAAAATAACAATAATAATAAATAATAATAACAAATTAACAACAATAGTAATAACAATAAATATATTATAAGGAAACATTTACCAGTTGACAGTGCCAACCAACGGCGCCGGGAGAAACAAGCCATATTTCGAGGGAGCCGTCTTCCCTGGCGGCGGCAACCTGAGATTCGTCAACGCTGGTGGCCAAAGCGACTATCGGTGACGGATTCCAGTGAAGTGAAGTGCTGCTGCTACATTTGTAGAACTCGAGCATCTCCGCCGTCTTTAGTTTGCTTCTTCAACCCTAGCGGAAAAACATGTAGAGTTTCAAAAGGGTTTATAAGATAGAAGCTGCTACTTTACATACATACAAGAAAAATAAAGGGCAAACATTATACTTACTCGTCATGATTTTATAAAAAAGTCTAAGTTAGGACCTTCAACTTTGTAAAGCTTGCTTGTTGGGTCATGTAATCTACACTATATATTATAATAGAGTGTAAATTAGGTAGTCTAAGTTAATCTCAACGCTTAATGAGTTATTAAATTGAATATGAACCATTGATTTAGTCTTTAAAAACATGACTACCTAAATAGTGAATAGAATATGACAAAAAGACTATAATAACCTTATATTATATGTTTGGTAAGCTATTTATTGATTGGTGATATATTAATGGCAATATTGAATATTGAATATTTTTTTTGTAAATTAATTATCTCACAAACGGCAAATCGAAAAATTATGAAAATTGCACAATAAAATTCAGTGTTTTTTCCTCTTCGATTTAAGATCTCACAAGGTATATTTTCGACGAGTTTTTTTTTTTCACTTTTTGGTAGGTTTTACAAATTATTAACACATGTGTTATTGTTTGGTTGTATATTTAATTTAGGGTTACAGTTATGATTTATGGTTTAGTGTTTAGTAGGGTTTAGGTCTTCACAGGGTTTAGGGTTTAGTATGATAAATGGTTTAGGGGTTTGGGGTTTAGGGTTTAGGGTTTAGGGTTTTTACATGTGTTAGTAATTTGTAAAACCCACCAAAATATGTAATTTACATTTATGTGCATAAATCTACACATAATTTAGCATAACAAAAAATAAAATTATACATAATTATAAAAAAACGATTTAAGATGTTGTGGGTTTATAAAGAATTTGGGGACGCATCGCCTTTTCAGCTGAATTTTTTGCATAAATATAATCCAACTTGATTATTTCGTAATTAAATGGGTTGAAAATGTCATCTCCATCTATTGTATGTTTTCATTTTCAACGGTATTGTGTACACTTGAACTACATACGGGTTTTTTGGTCTTCAACAAATCAAAATTCTTTATAATTTGCATCGCCTTTTCAGCTAATTTTTTTTAATTCGTATAAATATAATCCAACTTGATTAGCTCGTAATTGTATGTTTTCGTTATTGTGCACACTTGAACTTCAGACGATTTATTTAGTTTTCGACAAATCAAATTGATACTCATATTTTGATCCTACTAATAAGATTGGTGAAGGATGCTTTAGAACAGTTTAGTGTAATTATTATAACTGCGGACATGTTATTTTTTGTATATTTCTATTCGTGAGGTAATTATATATATTTTTATTTTTTAAAACTATTCACATGGTGTAATTGTAGATGATTGTCCATGATAGCTATCAAGCAAATGTAGGGGAACCGTTAATATATCACTAAAATGGAATGATATATGCATTACAATATCCAAAACGTTTAATGCTTAATGGTATTGAAGGAAAAAAGTTGTTGATGATCATTCACATGATTATTATGTAAGATGGACACTTTTTTAGTATATTGCATCATTTAAAAACTTGGATGTATTTTTTCTTCTTAATCATTAACTAATAATATTTTTAACAAGGAATTTGGTTCCACCTACTATGATGATCAATGTATGTTTCCACTATTATGGTTGGACTGAAAGAATAACAAATAGATTTGAGTACTTTGATGGCACCAAATTTCTTGATCGTCATATAATTGCCGGTCAATTAATTTAATATGTTCTACTTGCTAAGTTTTTTGAATTGTCATATCATATGTACGTGTAATTATATGCATTGGTTTTGTACGATACTTAGATGGTATGACGGTCAATATGAAACACTTATTATTATTGAAGATGACGATGACTTGCAAACTTTATAGTTTCTATATTTTGATTGTTTGAACGTTGCACATTAAGTTAATCATGTTAAACATTTATCTTTATGTGTTGCTTCTTTGTTGTTTAGTTTTTTAATTAATATTTTTAATGTTATAAATCGTTTTTAATAATGTATCTTCAAAGCTACTATCAATAGATAAACATATCTATTTCAATTCAAAAAAAATTGTATAGTGTCATCAGCAAAAATATGTCGACTTAAAGTTACTCACTAAAATAAATTATAATATAAACATTTGTATCAAAATTATGAAGTAGCCTGCAAAACTTGCGGGTTATAATCTAGTTTTATAGTTATATTAGGCTGGTCCCAATGGGTGTGTCGTTGTAGGGAATGACGCCATTGGTACGGTCATGCGGTTTACTAGCGTCGGTTGGTTTATGCCGGTATACCGATGTAAGGAGAGACCCAGCAAGTGGGACCGCAACAATTTTAAATGTTTTTATTGGTAAATGTGGAATCCAAAATTTGAAGTGACACAGTCATTGTTGGTACCGTCATGTCGGTTGTGTGTCAGTGGTGATTTGGAGCTAATGCGACGTAGCTGACACATCGGTTGAGAGTGATATAAGAACTTTTGCGATTGTCGAGCTTTTTTACGATTTTTGTTTAAAACAATTGTTCATGGGAACTTTTTAACCCAATGGAATAACATATCTCGAAACTTAAAAATCTTAAAAAATATTGAAACATATTATTGTTATAATAATAATAAATAAAATATTAAATTGAAACATATTATTGTTATAATAATAATAAATAAAATATAAGTGTAAGATTAAACCTATAGGTATATAAAATTGCATCAAACCAACATATTCATAGATTCTAGTTGTTCATTTGCTTCATATGGATTTTTTTGGGTTAATTGTTTCGTTATGTATTTAACTTTACTTCTTTTACTATTGTATGCAACCAACTTTCAAACGTTCTATTGTATGTATCGAACTTTTCAAAAATGTCTATTGTATGTATTGGATGACCTTTTTGCTGACGTGGCACCGGTTATGCTGACGTGGCGCTGATTTGTCATCCTACATGGCGCTGACGTGGCGCTGATTTGTCAGCGCCACATTCATCCAATACATACAATAGACATTTTTGAAAAGTTCGATACATACAATAGAACGTTTGAAAGTTGGTTGCATACAATAGTAAAAGAGGTAAAGTTAAATACATAACGAAATAATTAACCCGATTTTTTTTGCTCTAGTGAGCTCACTTACCTTTGGTGAAAAATGTTTGTGTTTTGTCGTTGTAGATGAATAATATTTCAGTATACCTGAGTAACCGAGTGTTCTTCCTAAGTACAAAAAGTGATGTAATGATAATTAGAAAACTTGAATGGTGGAATGATCATGAAATTGAGTTTAAGAATGTTGAACATGATCATTCCATCATTGAAGTTTTCTAATTTTGATAATTTTTCGAAAATACCATTTTCTTCACACTGAAAGAGAAAATGGTATTGAAAGAGAACTTCTCAACTACTAATATTTTAGAAAACTTCAATGTGAAGAAAATGGTATATTTGAAAAATTCTCAACTACTAATATTCCACATCGTAAAAGGCAAATAGCAACCTTATTGAGTATGCAATGTCAACGGTGTGTGAAGTTGGCAATAAGACCAATCTTGGTTATGATTATCTAACCGGTATGTATTTTTTTAGTTTTTCATCAATATATATATCGTTATATATACTTAAATACAGAGGCGGAGCTAGGAAAATTATACGGAGGGGGCAAAAATAAAATTCTTTTGTGGTTCTATATAGTTTTGAGGGGGTAAAATCTTAAATTTATCATTAATACCTTAAAAAAATTTCATTTTTACGTAATTTTAGAAATTTTGTGGGGCAGTTGCCCCCTTTCAGCTCCGCCCCTACTTAAATACATATAAGCCTACGAATGCAATACAATTCAAACCCATATATAAAAAGCACGATATATCATTTATAACAACACATAAATGTGTCTCTCTTTCTCTCAAACATTAGTGGCCTAAACATCCAAATTTTGTTTTGACCTTTCCAAATTTTGTAATGTGAGGTTTTTTATCTACTTTATAAGGTTTTTTCTCTTTCAATACCATGTTGCATTTTGTCATTTTATAATTTGACACAAACCGATGATTAACCATTAACCGGCCTATAATCGACGGATTAACCGATGGAAAATTTTTACATTAATTGACATGTCACTTATGGTTAATTTATTCTCTTAACCGATTCATTCTCACCCAGAACTACCAATAAGCCAAAGTAAGGACCTTCAACTGATAAGTTGTAAACCAAGTGTAAAAGTTATTGAATAGCCAATTCCTCCTTATTAATAAACACAATTTATGGGCCAGTTACTACCAAAGTCTACAACAGTAAGTCAAGTGCTTGATCGTTCAATCAAAGGCTTAAAGCCCTGCTGGGTCAAGCGTTAATATGCTCCATATTTTGGGTCAAGCCCTCAAGCTCAACAAACTAATTATGTTATGTATCTTGGCCAAGCCTAAGTTGAATCAACAAGTGGATGAAGTTACAAAATTGTAGAATAATTAATGGGTGGTGATCATTACACCACTACATTTTAACAATACACCACCATTAGAGTACTATACTATACAATACTTTTAGGCATAATTGGTGGTGTATGACTAAATTGTAGTGGTGTACGTACAAATTATCATTCATAATCTATAGGCTTTCCGACCAATCTATAATCAAGCCATTTCGACTAGTATAGCTTTAGGTATAAACTATTGCATTGTATAATCCTGTATGTGCAACCTTAGGTGCCATAATGCTGAATTGCTCACCAAAGTTTAAATAATACTTCTATTTTATATATATTTGTGATCTTATCACAATACTATGATCATTCATGTCATATATAACTTTTTCAGGCAATTTACAATGAGAAGTAAGGTCAGCTCAATTTACCCCTCTTCTCATATCGAAAAGTTTTAGCGTTGCTACCATTATTATGAAATTGATACAAAAAAGAAGCCAAAATGATATCAAGAGGATACCAAATTTCATGAATATCATATTTCTAGACCATCAACACGACAAAATGAAACTCACTAAACCATCCAATGATTCATGTGAAGAACCACCATTTCCCACAGTCTCTTTAACCATTTCCCTCAAATCATTTGCTCTAACTCTCATTTCATTCCCTTCTTCCTCTACCATAAGTCTTCTAATCATCCTTTCCATCTCCCCCTTTTCAAAAATCTCTAATTCGAGCCCAATCTTCCATACATAACTCACATAACACGCATTCACCATTTGGTCTACGATAAACGGTTGACATATCATTGGAACCCCTTCTGAAATACTCTCCAGTATTGAATTCCATCCACAGTGGCTCCAAAATCCACCCACTGCCAAATGTGCTAATACTTCCTTTTGGGGCGCCCATTTCACAATTAAACCTCGATCTTTTGTTTCCTCTAAGAAAGCCTCTGGCATATACTCGGTCCATTCCCAACCACTTACTAAACCAGGTCTGACCACCCATAAGAAAGGTTGGTTACTTTTAGCTAGACCCCATGCCATTTCAGTTAGTACTTTTGCATCCAAAGTGGCTAAGCTTCCAAAGCTTACATAGATCACAGATTTTGGAGATTGTTTATTGAGCCATGTGATGCAACTACTGTCCTCTTTATGAAAAGTTGCAGGTGGGATTGGTTTTATTCTGTGTAAAGGTCCAACAGCGAAAACTGGAACCTTGTAGTGCTCGTGGATTAGGTTTAATGCTTCATGCTCAAGAGATTTGACAGTGTTCCAGATAATGGCTGAAGGGTGTGCTTGTTGGCTGAAAATGGCAACAAGTTGTTTCCAGTCTTCGATAGACGATTTGGAAAAGGGTAGGTCTTTATACCTCAGCGGATGATGATTTGGCACCATCTCCTGCATCACAAAATCTTTCAACCAGTAGGAATTATCATTAGTTCATATCCTACAAATTTATTCCAACGCTTTTGCTTGCAATTTTTGGATAGAACTTACAACAATTGTGCAGTAATCTATAATCTATAATCTATAATCTATAATCTATATCTATATTACTTATAATGCATCTTAGTGTTTTATTTTTAGAAAACTCTTAAAAAATAAGACTCAACATTACCATATTTAGTTATATATTTCACATTTTATTATATTATGTTCACTTTTCAATTTTCACCAATTATATACCGAATCTCGAACTATACATAAAAACAAACTACGAATATCAACTCACAATTACGGGTAATTCATCAGTGAAAAACAAAAATAATATATCAATCGTTGAGTCACTGTTTATAATAAAAGTATCAAACTCCGCAGCATAGCGCGGGTATTATGCTAGTATCGTATCTATAGATGTGTACGTTAATTGTTGCAAAAGGCTTTCTTAGAGATAAATTCTAATTGATCAGTCAGTAGGGAACGCGGAAAACTGTTTAAGAATCGTTTAATGTATACTTCAAATCTTTCCAACCTCGTCACCATTTTTAGAAATAAATATTGCATCATGAGTAGATAGATTAGTTATTTACGAAACTGATAAAAAATAGACAGAGAAGGTGTGAGTGGTTCAACTTAATCAGCCAACTCGGCTCTCAAAATTACCATTTTTTTGTTAACTAATTATTACATACCTAAGGACATATAACTCAACATGTTTTGATCAAACAACCTATTTCGTCACCTATATATGACTGTGTCTTTACATTAGCTTGCAACTGTTTTATACGCCCTTAGACTCTTCTAAGTTCTACCTTTGCAATTTGGGTGATTTTACGATAAGCATATTGTATCCCTCTTTAATTTGTTAAAGACAACACTTAATTACATCTACTTTATAAAAAGTCAATTTAGTTGGATCCTGTTTTGTTTTATTGATTGCTGGCCGGTTATCAGATGAGTCAAACTAAAAGTATAAAGAAAACTACAAAAATAAGCTGAAGGTCAAGATTTTGCAAAATATATTACATCAAAGGGTCGTGAACTTGTAATGAAGTAGAGTTGTATGTCCACATTTACCTTGTTCAAGAAATCGACTTCGTTGATGGAGCTGCTGACAGACAACAAAAGCAGGAAGGTATGATGCGCTACAAGTACGAAAGATGATGCTTGCAAGATTCAAATCTAAAGCAACACTTCCTGCAGAAAACATAAGGTTATCATAGATGACAACAATCGATTTGTTTCCTTCTCCCATCAAACGAATCAAGTGATCCTTAAATGATAGTTTACAATCATTGTTAACTTTGTTGATGAAAGTAGTAAAGCTACCAGAGTGATCAATAGCGGATATGTTGTCGAAAAGTGGGAGGAAAGCGAAATCGGGTGGAAAGTTAGAAGGGTCAGGTGGGTTTAAAGTGGAATGCGCAATGGCTATAGAGAACCCTTTGGCATGAAGTGTTGTGGCTAGTTGAAGAGTTGGAGTCATGTGACCATGAAATGGGGTGGCTGTTAGGACCACCAGTGGCCATGGTCGACTTTCATGGTGTTCTTCCATCTTTCTCTTTGTGAAAAAAATAATTTGTGAAAGAGGATGAAAAGAATATGTGTCAATTAATTTATCATTTACTTGTCTTTTATGTGCCACGATATAAAATTCCCTGATTAATTGTAGCTTTTGTCACTTTGACAACAAAATTCCATTATATGTTTATTTATAATAATAATAATAATAATAATAAAGTAAAATATAATACAGCAGTTTCATGCACCTTTATAAATTATAAAAAGGCGGTGACTTGGTACATCTTGTTTGTGTGTTAGGTGAACAGGGGATTGTGATTCTCGTGTTCTTTGGCAACAAAAAAATATGTGGAAATTTTTAAAAAAAAATCCTCGAAATCCCTAAATGAGAAGCTTTTTTTAATATATATGTTCAACTAGCTGAAATCGGTAGTTTGAGATTATGGTTTGAGCTAGAACTGGTAATCGAGATTGTGGTTGGGAATTATGTTGAGCATATAGTTGAAAAAGCTTCTCATTTAAGCTTTTGCAAAACTATGTGAAAAGCTTTTTGAAAAATCCTCGAAAGTCCCTTAAATGAGAAGCTTTTTCAAGTATATGCTCAACATAATTCCCAACCACAATCTCGACTACCAGTTCTAGTTCCAACCATAATCTCAAACTACCGATTTCAGCTAGTTGGTATTTAAATACACCCCTTATAATTTTAGTCATACACCAACAAAATTTGCTCTTTCACAAGTTTACCTTTAGAGATCTCGATCTAGTTTCATTACAACTCCTTAAAAGGTCAAAAGGTTCAAATACGATATTTTGGTGTTGTATGGTCAAAAGAATGTAGTGTAAAAATCATCAGTTCATCAGCCATTATTAAAAAGAGGTTTGATGTTACATACAACGAATGAATGTTTTAAATAAACTACGTACATGAAGTAAAGACTATTACAAATATGGAATTACTGGTGGTTGTTATTAATTGATGTGTTGAAGTTTATAAGAATGTTTTTCTCTACGGGGTCTGTTACGTACTCTGTTTATACTAGTGCTTCTGATGTACTAATGCATTTCATCGTAACTTCAAGCGGAGTTGGGCATTACTTGATTAATCATATAGAGCGAAAAGTTTCACCGATGCTACCATTATTAAGAATTTGATACAAGACAGACCAAAACTAAATCAAGAAAAAACCAGACCTCTTAAACATCAGTTTTCTTGGACCATCAGCATGACCAAATGAAACTCATCAAATTCTCCAATGAATCATGTGAACAATTACCACTTTCCAATGCCTTTTTAATCATTTCCTTCATATTAATTGTCCTAATTCTCATTTCATTTCCTTCTTTATCCACCATAAGTCTTTTAATCATAAATCATCCTTTCAATTTCGCCTCTCTCGAAAATCTTTAACTCGAGCCCAATCTTGAATACATAATTAGCATACCGTGTATTCACCATATGGTCTACAATAAACAGTTGGCATATCATTGGAACCCCTTCTGAAATACTCTCCAATATTGAATTCCATCCACCATGACTCCAAAACCCACCCACTGCCAGATGTGCTAATACCTCCTTTTGGGGCGCCCATTTCACAATCAAACCTCGGTCTTTTGTTTCCTCTAATAAAGCTTCTGGTAAAAAATCGATCCATTCCCAGCCACATACCGAACCGGGACTAACTGCCCATAAGAATGGTTATTTACTTTTTGCAAGACCCTAAACCATTTCGGTTAGTACTTTTGCGTCCAAAGTAGCTAAACTTCCAAAGCTTACATAAATCACAGGCTTTGGAGATTGTTTATCGAGCCACGTGATACAACTAGTGTCCTCTTCGAGATAATTAGTTGCATGTGGGCTTGGTTTTATTTTGTGCAAAGGTCCCACTGCGAAAATGGGAATATGGTAGTGCTCGTGGATTAAGGTTAACGCTCGCTTCATGTTCGAGAGATTTGATTGTGTTACAGATAATGGCCGAGGGACGTGGGTGTTGATTAAATATGGCAACAAGTTCTTTCCAATCTTCAGTAGGTGATCCGGAGAAGGGTAGGTCTTTGTATCTGAGAGGATGATAATTTGGCACCATCTCATGCATCACGAAATCTTTGCAACATATACTCATTACCATTAGCTTATATCCGGCTTACACACCCTTTCTAATGTATAAAATTCTAATGAGCTAGGATCATGAAGCATATATATTCACATTTGAGAAGAAAAAGGCTCATCAAATTGGTAAA